>JASAOG010000079.1:0-1265000 GCA_030265305.1 Biomphalaria pfeifferi
ACCCTAACCCTAACCCTAACCCTAACCCTAACCCTAACCCTAACCCTAACCCTAACCCTAACCCTAACCCTAACCCTAACCCTAACCCTAACCCTAACCCTAACCCTAACCCTAACCCTAACCCTAACCCTAACCCTAACCCTAACCCTAACCCTAACCCTAACCCTAACCCTAACCCTAACCCTAACCCTAACCCTAACCCTAACCCTAACCCTAACCCTAACCCTAACCCCTAACCCTAACCCTAACCCTAACCCTAACCCTAACCCTAACCCTAACCCTAACCCTAACCCTAACCCTAACCCTAACCCTAACCCTAACCCTAACCCTAACCCTAACCCTAACCCTAACCCTAACCCTAACCCTAACCCTAACCCTAACCCTAACCCTAACCCTAACCCTAACCCTAACCCTAACCCTAACCCTAACCCTAACCCTAACCCTAACCCTAACCCTAACCCTAACCCTAACCCTAACCCTAACCCTAACCCTAACCCTAACCCTAACCCTAA
This sequence comes from Biomphalaria pfeifferi, assembly GCA_030265305.1. Lineage (NCBI taxonomy): Eukaryota > Metazoa > Mollusca > Gastropoda > Planorbidae > Biomphalaria > Biomphalaria pfeifferi. The sequence goes on from JASAOG010000079.1 coordinate 513, forward strand.
CCCTAACCCTAACCCTAACCCTAACCCTAACCCTAACCCTAACCCTAACCCTAACCCTAACCCTAACCCTAACCCCTAACCCTAACCCTAACCCTAACCCTAACCCTAACCCTAACCCTAACCCTAACCCTAACCCTAACCCTAACCCCTAAACCCTAACCCTAAACCCTAACCCCTAACCCCTAACCGTAAGTCCTGTAGACTGTAGACCTAAAAGTTGTACTCTCAATATATAGAAAAAATTGAGACTAGATAAACAAGTCATGACACCAAGACTTTACACTGAGTCTAACACATAGACTTGACACTAAGCTAAGATCACTACTTAGACTTGACGCTAGAACTTGAAATAGAGTCCTGAACTGAGACTACGACCCAAAAAACTTAGACTTGTCGTTAAAAACCCTATAGAAGATAAAAACAAAGGATTCTTCTAATCATCTAGATCTAGTCTAATTATAGACTTACAAGTACGAACGAATTCAAATAGAAAAACTATACAAAGAAAAAAATAAAGCTCACCCTAAACAGGTGTCAAGATAATCCAACAAGAAAAATGTCCAAGGCAAAATGTTAATGCTATCCAGTAAAAATAACCAAGGAGAAAATCAAGAGCTCTCAAGACACGTCTATCTGTACCAACGTACAAAAAAACAATGGTGAGAATGTACTAGACGATAAATGACGCAAAAAACACACACCTAACTTTACGTCACTAGAAGTTTTGACAAGCAACAAAAGCTCAGTCCCCTAGTCTACAAAGTAAAATATTAATAGTGTAATGACGTCATCAATATAGTGATCAACGCCGCACAAGCAATTAGAGAAATAATTCTACTATACAGTTACATAGATAACTGCGACAGGACTTAATCTCTCTAATTTGTTTTGTAGAAAATAAAACCAGGGTTATGGTCATTTGCTTACTGTCTTTCTCTCATTCTTCATGCTGGAACTCAATTGTGTGGGGGGTTTTTTGTTGTTTTTTTTTATTTATTTATTTTTATATATATATTTTTTTATTTTATTTTATTTTTTTATTTTTTGTAACGGAACGAACCGCTACGGCGTACCGGCACCTTTTTGAATTACAAATTATTACAATTTTGAATATAACTCATTTTCAGAATAAATTTATTAGTGAAAAAATATTTCCTAAATCATTCTTGTCGATATTGAGATAGTGGTTTTGTTTTGTAGAAAATAAAACCAGGGTTATGGTCCTTCCACCATTGAGTTCCAGCATGAAGAATGAGAGAAAGACATTAAAGAATGGGCAGGTCTGCCATGAAATGAAGGTTTATCCAGGGCTAGGTACAAAGAGGACTATTGAAGGGCTGTTGACAGATCTTGTGTGGTGCCCCACTGGTTCAACAGACTAATCGATAGGTAAAGGTAAGACTTAAATGCATTTTGTAAAACATTTCTAATATTGGTGTTAATTACATCAACTTAAGGGACTTAATCTCTCTAATTTGTTTTGTAGAAAATAAAACCAGGATTATGGTCCTTTGCTTACTGTCTTTCTCTCATTCTTCATGCTGGAACTTAATGGTGATTTTTTTTTATTTTTTTTCTTTTTATTTCTTTTATATATTTTTTTAAATAGATCTTTTCATGAAGTTGGATGTTCATGTTATTTCTCTTTTTTTTTTTTGCTTCTAAGAAAAAGAGTCTTACTTTTGCGTAATAAATAATCCAGACTTTGCCAGTAATACCCGTATGATTATGATAATCCAATCTGTTGATGAATCCAATTAATCCAATATCTGAACTTCACTGAAGCACATTGATTTATACAAAAATTAAATGTTTGAAAAGAAATATGTGCCTGCATAGATTGCAAAAAAAAAAAATTGTAGGAAGCATGGTCGAGAGGTTAAGTGCGCTTGAGCTTGACTTGTTTCGGTTACCTAGACGGGACTCGAGGTTCGACACCCGAATCGGGCAAAGCTTTTTATTTTTTGTTTTATTTTTTTTTTTATTTATTTTTTTGAAGCGGAACGCACCGCTACGGCGTACCGGCACCTTTTTGAATTACAAATAATCCAAGTTGTAAGGAATATCCAATAGATGAATCACAACACGTCTTCTTGCACTCAAAGTAGGTCTATTCTAGATCTAGGTGGTCTCAAACTATCTATCTCTACATGAGAAAAAAAAAATTATCACAAAAATTAACTTCCTGTCAATGCAATGTTTTGCTTCGCTTGAATGAATTACGTTACGTGTAAAACTAATGCAGCAGTTGCAATTCGTTCAATATACTGATAATAAGGCGTGTCCGAAGATTAATTAGCTATGCAGTACTTCCCGTGGTTAACCAGTCCCAGCTGCGGACTACATATTTTGCAACATTCAGCTTAGACAAATCCATTTTCCATTTTGGTGGATTTTCTTTTCGACGTCGACATCAGTCCTCGGCAGTAGATTTTCGTTTGGCCTTATATGTGTGTCCCGCGGTCTTAGAAAGAAATATCCAGCTGTCTGAATCCGATGCTGTCTGTGTCATTATTATGTAATGAGAGAAATTTGACAGTTCTCAAATAAAAAAAAAGAAACAAAAAAGGTCGACCTGTTGAGCCTATCTAGTATAGCAAGGTCTTATTTTTTTTTTACTCAAAAGACGTCTTTGTTTACTTTTTTTTTTTTTTTTTTTGAGGTTTATGTTCCAAAATTTATTTATAATTTAAATGGAAATACAAATTATTTTTTTCCCCTGGCAACATTAATAAAACTCCCCCCTCCTTATCACAGGGTTCTTAGCGCTCCTAAAATCTAAAAAATTAAAAGTCTCCTAAAATTCTACTAAAAATTGCCAGAATTCTCCTAAAATGTTGTCCACTTTCCTAAAATTGTTACCCAATAATTTTTGTTAAATTAGAATTTTGCTTATTTCTTGCTAAAAATGTGGGTGGAAAAAAACAACAGCGTAACTAGGCATTCTGATCGTATGACGTTACGGCTGGCTGTGTTAATGAGCTGACCAGTTACGCGTTTACACCGCCTTTCACCGTGACCTCCGTCTCTCTCTCTCTCTCTCTCTCTCTCTCTCTCTCTCTCCTGAATGTGGAACTAGCTTTCTAGTTGTTATACTTGTGACTGCTGTCAAATTATAGTCATTCAACATCAACCTGTGATTACACTTATTTTCCACAAGAAAAATACTTGTTCACATATGTATGTGTACCAAAATAATGTTAAAACTTAGCTGCAAATTTTTTTTTAAAGTGTGGAAATTTGCCTTCATAAACTTCATAATTAAGGAATCCAAAAAAAGTCTGGTAATATTAACCATTTCACTAGAAATATTTTCACCTTTCAACAAAGGAAAATGACAAAACATACTTTTCCCTGCTGGCCTGGAGAAATTGGAAAGCCTTGTTTGAAAAATTTAACATGCATTACATAAGCAAGCAGCCCATTGCAATAGCTAACATGAAAAACATAGAAATATTAGTTTCAAAGTTACAGTCAATATCCTTCTAAGAATATGGACATTTCTTCTTTGAGAATTTATATTCTTCTCATTACCTTGCCCATTCTAAGCCAGCGTATGCATCGGAATATTTAGTTTATATATCTACAAGTACTTTTCTATACCGCCTGTGGTTTTGACCGTAAGTCTGTTGTTTTTATTTATGTTCTTTCTTTGGCATAATATGATGAGAATTCAAGCAGCTTTGTGCAAACTTTTCTGTTTAGAGTTTATGGTTGGGATATTCTTTAAAAAAAAGTTTTTCTCAGTCAAAGATCGAGCTCCATCAGTTGTTACACTTGCCATCTTGTTCCAATCATACCCAACACTCAACACAGTTCTTCAAAGCATTGAAGAAATACTGGCCTGAGATTGTGTCTTTGACTTTATATAATGAGAGAGTTTCGATAATTTGTAGGGAGATTTAGAATTATTTTTAATAGCTTAGCATTTTTTTATGTATATACTGTGGGTACACATGATTTCTGTAGGTATTCGCGGGCCGCATAAAACACTTCAGGGGACCATATGTGGCCCGCGGGTCGTAATTTCACACCCCTGCTCTAGAGATACGATAGATCTAGATTTACGCTAAATCACTAGAATGTAATGAAGATAATTCGCAAAGTCCGCGAATTTAGTGACTTAGATCTAGAGTCTAGATTTACGCTAGATTCAATGAAGATAATTCGCTTACGCCCGTGAAAAGTCCGCGCATTTTAGTGACTTACATCTAGAGTCTATATCAGGCATGTCAAACTCATTAAGGTGTATGGGCCACATAGAAAACTTACTATGACCTGAGGGGCCGCAGCAAAAAAAAAATCAGTTGCAAAACAGCCTACTAGTTGTTTTTTTTTGTAAATTAGAAATAATGTAATAGAATACAATAATTAATGGCATACCTGTCCCTTGCTAAATTGGTAGTACTATTGGCTAATTAAAAAATACTTTGGTTACGCATTATTTTCTTTGTCCTGATGCTTGACATCTTTTCTGGGATACCGTTTTATTACTGTCAGATTGAAATTTGTTTGCCACTGACGCTTTCATCACAGATGACAAAATTTTGATCAGATAATCTCGAACGGATAGGTGTTTTTGTAGCTTTTATTATGGAAAAGAACTGCTCATAGAGACCAGTGCATGCAAACATAGCTAGAATTCTGGCTGCAAATTTCCGCAATTCAACATACCGTTCAGGGTAAATAACTGTACAATTTTGGTACAGCCATTTCAATATACTTCGATTTCAACTAAGAATCTGACTGCTATTCTATCAGCTCTAGTTGCACATTTCCAGCAGCATCTTTAGAATCAAATGAGAATGGAGATACAAAGCACAACAATTCTTGCTCTTATGTAACGAAGTCACGAAAACGGTCATTGAAAGCATCTACTAACGATTCTAGGTGTAAGACATTCACCAAATGTCGCAACCCTATTTAATCTTATTAGTTCCTGACACGTTGGGAAGTGAACAAGATCTTCACTTCATATTTGGTTTATCCACAGTCCTAATTTTGCTTGAAAGCATTTCACATGATTACACGCAGTCGTGACAATTTTGTCTTTACTTTAAAGTTTCAAATTCAAGTCTTGCAGGTGACCAATGGGATCAACTGCTAATGCCAAATCCTGAACACATTCGACAGTTTGGAAATGTTCAACATGTTCACCTTTCATGTTCAGAAACAATACGATTTCCTCACGCAGTGCAAACAATCTTCAATATTATATGTCATGAGAGCCAGCGGACTTCTGTGCAGTAGGGAACACAATCAAATTCATGTCCTTTGTCATCCAGAAACATAAAAAATTGGTGAGCATTAAAACCACGGGCACGAATAAAATTGACAAGCGACTAAAAACGGTCTTCTGACATAATGAAACTGTAATTGCTTTGCACAGAATGTTTCTTGGTAAATGATGCACTGAAAAGGAGCAAATTTAAAATTATCATCAGTCTTTCTTATTTTTGCAAGTAACTTTGCATCAAAACCATTTTATTTCATGGTTGGTGCGCCAAACCTTGTTAGACTAGATAGCTTTACCAAAGATAAATTGTACTGCAATATCACCTCCTGTCATTTCTCAAAAACATCCTCGCTTGTTGTGGTGTTATGCATAGAACAGAACTGTAGTAGTTCATCGTGTATGTCAAAATTCCTGTCACAGATCCTTATGATAATAACCAACTGTGCTACACCCTTTACATCAGTTGACTCATAGAGAGCCAATGAAAATAATTCAAAATCAGCTATTTTGTTCTTTAATTGTTCACGCAATCTGACTGACATGTCATTTATTCTATCTGCCACAGTGTCACTAGTTAACGCTATTTCTTTGAATGCTTTCACCTTTTCTGGACAAATTACTTCGGCTCTAACGACACACTCCTTCATAAAATCACATTTATTAAATGATTTGCAATGGCTTACAATGAAGTTTGACAAAATGTAGCTTGCTTTCACTGCAGACTCACCCTCGTTGTTCAGTTTAACAAATACTATTTTTCAATTCAAGTAGCTTGTCATCTCTAGTTTTGCAGCGTAATAGTTTAACATTATTTTTATAATTTTTTAGGTTGCCAAGGGGGCCGCATGCGAGGTGGTCGCGGGCCGCACGCAAGGTGGTCGCGGGCCGCACACCCAGTTTGACATGCCTGGTCTAGATCTACTGTAAATTAAACGAAAATATTTCGCACACAGCTGTGAAAAATCCGTAAAAGTTATTTCGGTCGTAAAAAAAACAACAGATAAACTACAGTTTGAAAAAAACAAACGCTAATAGGTATAACCCCCCCCCCCCTTTACAAAAGCCATTATTTAGTACGCAATTGTCAACTAAACATACAAATGGGCTCTGTTTATGAGGAGGATTTAAAGCACAGTTAATAAAAGAATAAAACATTACCCCAATGCACACCATGTCTCTAGTATCTATAAGATAGGCCTACATATAGGAACTAAAAATGTACATTTCCACCACATTATGAAAGCACCTCTTAGAATCTATATGTATAATTCTCTTCTTCGCTCAACAGTTTGGACGAGCAAGAAGTAAAGGAAAGATCACTCTCTTATTTCTGCGCATAGTAACCCCACGAAAAAACAAGAGGGGGGGGGGGGAGAACAAGTGGGTATTCACATGTCGCTACGGATGGCTGCGCGCTGGACTGTTAAACCCGCACTACAAACAGCGATATTCTTGCGGGCGTTGGTATGGACAGTATAGATGGACTTTTTATAGTCCGACAATTATGCTTGGCAGAGTTCGTCTCCCTTATGGGGGACGACAGTATGCCAAAGGCAATCTTTTTTGTTGAGCTGAAAGTGGTCAGCGTAACAGAGATGTCCCACAGAAACGCTTTAAAGAATTGCTTAGGCAGCAAATTACTTTAACTGATATAGAAGAGAGCTCCTGGTTGCAGGCGGCTTCGGAACGAGACAGATGGAGATCACTTACAAAGGCCGCGGGATACATATTTCAGACCAAAAAAAAATCCGCTGCCGATGACAGACGTAGACGGCGTAAAGAAAATCTAAATCGACACGCAGTAGACAATTTTTATGCCTGCGCTGGATGTGGCAAAATATGTTGGTCACAGCTGTATCCACGAGAAATTATGCAATCCTCTGTAATATTCAGACTCGAAGACAAGTTTCATATTTAATGTTAAGTAAATGTAATAAAAAAGAAGATGAGAAATAAACCCAACATTTTGCAAATGCATTTTATTTACTAAATCTAGATTTTATAAACTCCTAATTGTTATCAATACTTTTTTTTAAATAGACTTTTTTTTATTGCAATGTGGATATTTTAAAAAAAACGAACTATTTTTAGTTTTTTATTCAACATGGACATTTTTTGCTTTGGTCGCTAAACGAGTGTCATATCAGACACTAATATTCGTACGATGTCCTGATAGTGAGAAAGTATTATCCCTTAAGGCGCGAGCCCCTCTATGTCGCTGGGCTATGATCTGCTTTGGGATCATGTTAGAACGGTGCATTTATTTCTTTTGGTGCCGATAAAAATGTATCCCACAGAGACATGGATTAAAACATTATTTACGTGTATTTCCTGACTTTTTCGTTGAAAGTTTTAAAGCCTTACATACTTATTATGTAGGTCCACCCCACTTCCCCTACTCACCCTGTATTATCTTAGAAATTGAATAGATTCTAGTTCTTCTTTTTAGCATAGTTTTCTGTTTTAAATGGCCTACCATAGCTTGGCTAAATCTGCACCCGTCACCGAATTAATGTGTATTTCTACCTCCTTCCCATATACAGCTGTTTACAATTATTCGGTATTCGCGATAAGTTTACATTGTTTGAATAATTAGTTTCTTCTCCTCTTCTACTAGTAATGAATCTCACCCCTCCCCTCCCAATTTCACAAAAAGTGAAATTGTCATCTAGAACCGTTTGATTGTCTTCTGAGCTGAGCCGAAGGCTCTTCGAGCTCAAAGTTTGAAAAGAAAAAACCTGTTAGGTCGTCCAGCCGTAACAGTAAAAAAGAAAAACAAACCTGTGGAACACAGTTCTGTTTGAGAGCGACCCTAGTCAATGCCTATATAAAGCATTGCTGTATCCAATGTCTTCAGCCTCCGACACATGGCCGAAGGCCTAGGAGCACTGGGAGCCTCCGTCATCTTCCTTCTTTGTACCAAGCTAACCGTGGGGGAACCGCCATTTATGGAACGGTCCTTTGAGGAACGGCGCATGGATGTGTGACAGTTTTTGTGAGGACTTTTTTACAACCCCGCCCGTGCAAGGGGTGGACTCTCGTCTACCCATGGGCATCCCCACGGGAGTTATGTTTTGCCATTCGTTTTGCCTAGCTATCTCCTCAAATAGCCGTTTCCACCCGGGTGCCACGATGAGGCAGAACAGCGAACCCGGGTCATCTAGAACCAAAGTACAATCTAGACGAGACATTGCAACACACAATATGAGAATAATGATGTCAAAAATTTAATAGTTATATATAAAATATCAATAGGCCCTATAAAATTCTATAGTAGGATTTAGCTTCTGAAAAAAGGCAGAAACAACTTTATGAATACACCGAATTTTTCTTATGTATTTTTTTTTTTACTGATTAAGAATTAGATTTTTAATTTTTTTTTTTACATATCTTAGTGTGTGTAATTTAAAATGCTCACACACCAGCAGATAATGAAAGCATCACCTAATTTTTGGTGTACAAAATTGACACAAAAAAATATCTTCACAAGAGTTGCCTACAAGTATCTTGCGTATTTTTGTACGCAAATGGACACGGAAATACGCGAGTACGGTTTAACATCTGAAAAGAAAATACGCATTCCCCCCCGCGAAAGTAAAAAAAAAAGTTTAAATTTTTTTTTTAAATTAATAAAAAAAATTAATACAAAAAAACAACAAACTAACAAAAACAAAAAGAACAAAACCAAAAACAAAAAGTTGTTTCAATCATATAGAACTATATAGATCAGTGCGTCCAAGCCTGGAAATGGATTATTCTTACCACGAGATTTAACTTTTTCTTTTCTTGCGCTGATGCGCGAAGATTTCAACAAATTATTATTATTAGACCTAGAATATCTAGATCTTGCTGATGCCAACAAAGTGGAGTACCTTTCAATGTGTCAGCTTATTCCTAGACTTGTTATCTAATGGTATGTACTAGAATTAATTATTTTTTATCTATATTGACTATATTTATATTATATACTATACTATTATATAGTCTCTCTAGTTTCTAGTCCTAGTAATAAGTAATAACTACTAATAGTATTATTTACTAGTATATAGGCTATAGCCATAGATTATGATAGATAGGTCTACTACTATACTAACTACTAGATCTACTACTAGAACTAGAGAGTCTATATTTATTAGTATATATACTAGACAATATAATATAGATCTAGTATATATTTATATATAGATCTAGAAAAGTAGAACCAGTTACCAGTATCATGAGTATGACTATGCCGTATGAGTCTGGATCTATATATTATATGAATCTAACTCCAACCTCACAAAGTATATATTATTATCTAGATTTAAATTTTGAATCTAGAATCTAGATCTATTTATTATATTCTTTTAGTTTTAGTATTACTACAAGTAGTACAAGTAAGTACTAAGAGTCTAAGTATTAGTATTTTAACTAAATTTAACTGACTAGGTACATTGTAGCTTTAAAAATTAGGCAAATAGAGGTCTAGTGACTAGTCTAGTAGTAGATCTAGAATTCTAGTTCTAGTATTTCACATTCAGGACAGTAGCTTACAATTCCGTAGAATTATTAAAATAGCTTTAAATTAAATAGCCTATGCACATTAAAACCAACAAACGTTAATGAATCTGCCCCATAACTCTAGATCAGTCACCAGTGGTCTCCAATGGGGACACTAAAAGTCTTAGTGAATTGCCACTAGATAAAAAGTATGTTCTACTTTGAATGACGGCATTTTCAGATGAGAGATGAGGTTATGAAACCAAGTCGGCTTCACGAACATATAGCAATAGGAAAAATAATTTTTAAAAGAATATTCATGAACAATTATAAAGATCTACTATTAAAACAACATTAAAAACATAAAACGGCAAAGCTGGATATGATTTGGTAGCCTCTTAGAAAAATGCATAGCTTTTTTTTAAAAGTCTTATGATACTGTTTGAAAATTGATTAAAACTAAAGGTATTTTTTTTTAAAACATATGTTACACGAAAAGACTTTTTTTTTGTCTGTTAGTGATGAAATATTATTTTAAAATTGTCTAGTTATGTAGCTTATGACCACATGTAGGAAACCATCAGTGGTTGAACGCAACAATGACTTCATAGTAATATAGAATAAAGAACAGACCTATTCAAACTATTCACCTAGTAAGTTATGATACACAAAAAGTTTAGCCTGCTATTTCATTTCTATTTGAATCTAATTAAATAAAATACAAACCCATGCCAAAAATAATCTCATCTTTCAACAGTTTTGTGTAACAAATGATAAAATGTGATAAATAAAGAGATAAGACTTAAAAGTTAAGTTCGCTGGCATGTCAACATAGAAGGCACACACATGGCATAGCTATGGTGGGGGGACGAGGGGGGGGGGGCAATTTGAAAATCCCCCTGGCCCCCACTTTGTGGGGCCCCAAATGAGTGTCTTTTTAATTAAATAAATTAAATATTACGCAAAATGCAGGGGCCCTCAAAGAGTTCAAGCCCTCCTGGCCCCCAAATGATGGAAAATTCCTAGCTTCGCCCCTGGAGGCACAACTGAGATGTGGCTGCATTTAAATGTTTCAGTAAAGTTCCAAAACTGTGTTCAAAAATGGAGTTATGTTTTAGCTTTTCCATCAACATACATGGTTAACCAAGATTTAGTGGGTGACAAACTTAATGAATAAGCAAAGTAATAGACTGGATGTAGCGACTAGAGGAGACCTTTGCCTTGCTTTGGCTAATTTAAAGCTTGAAATTTCTAATATTGTCAGACTGCAGGAGGCCCAAGTTTCCCATTAGCTTAATTTCTTTTTGTAGTGAATTCAGCAATAATAATGTTTATATTAAAAGAATAAAACTAAATTTACAATTAAACTAAAAACAGGAGGCCCAAATATTTAAAAGGGGGTTATTCTTAAGGATTTGAAAGAAAGTCATGACAGTGAGATTAACTTTTGTGTGTAATCACTGCAAATTATTTGACATCATTTTTGTATAATAATAATAATATTGGCTGTTTTCACCTTCAATTCCGAAGATTACGGGAGAGAGCAGTGTTTCACATAATTACGCAAACCCAGTTGAGACCTGCATATTTTCCAGAATTTTGTGCAGACAAAGCCATTGCCTGCTGGCGGTCTATTTTAGTTTTCTTTCCATCTTTTGCGCCTGTCTTCAATAATGGCTTTTCTTTGAGTCTCAAATGTTTGTTCCGCAGCTTTTGTGTGATAGCTCTTCAACTGTCTCTTTCAGAGGACATCTGGTACCAGGTATTTTTCCTCTGTGCCAGTGAGGGCAACAAAGAAGATCACCTTTGGCATGCAGTCATCTCTCATCAGCATAAAAATTAATTTAAAAATGACATTTTGTTCAAATTTCCCTTCTTAACCTTTTTTATAAGCTGGCAGATTTTTTTAAAGAAAAAAAAGGGTGAAGGTAGGCCAAGAAAGGTTGAAGACCACTGCTCTAGATTTAGATATGATTTTTGTAAGCTATTATAATACAGCAGATGAAAGTGAGTAGGGCAGAGGTTTTAATGGACAAAATGGTGGTTAATCTCTCTCTCCCTTAGCATGACAAAGGGAAACAAACTGATGTGCCCTGATTACAGAAAGTAGGAAGATCTAAAGCTACAGTTATAGTCGCTGGTATCTTAGCTATGTTCCATTACTTATGAAAGCCTGAATTCAAAGAATAACATCAGGGATATTCAAGGCTTACTTTAATTACAAAAGAAAAGCCTTTGCTTATGCAGAAAAAAGCATTAACTTTTTTATCCCATGTGCTTTTCTTCAACACATCTGTTTGTTTTCAAGCATAAGAACCTAGAATAAATAACCTTATCTTACAACAGCTAGGGAGCTTATATAATTCAGCAGACTCTATAACTCTATATTAGAAACAAGTTCAATGACTAGTTAGGATTGTATGTCTTTTAAAACAAATCTTTATTTATTTTTATTGGTGATAGTGAAGCATGCCAAAGCTTTCATTGTTGAGTCTGCAAATAATGGTTTGAAAATGAAAATTTGAATACTTTAAAAATGTGAAAAAAATGTCCAGTGTCTGCATACTCTACTGGTAGCTTGCAAAGAAATCGCTCATAAACAAAACTAGATGTCGCTAGATCCAGACAAACAAACCATTGCATCTGGTTTAAGTCTAAATTCACTTGTAGCATAAAGTCATATTCTTTTAAATGAATTTTCTGTTGGTGCCATTACGGAATCAGGAATAAAACACTAGAAGCACCATGATCATAACATCATTGCCAAATGTAAAGAACTTATTCATTTTCTAGAAAAGTCTGAACTACGACAAAAACTAAAAGTGTTAATATTTTGAAAACTTTACAGAATGTCTTATATAACTCTTATACTGTGTTATTTTTTTTTTTTTTTTGGGTTGCTTCATGCCTGTATTAGTGTATCTTACGAGATTGAAGGATTTTAGTCTTTCCTGAGTATATTTCTTTATATTTAGAAAAATACACAATTGCCCCACAAAATACACATTTCCAGGTCTGAGAATACACATTTCCATTTTGGCATGCAGGCATCTCTTGAGTCTTTATAATTCGTCCTATTGCGACGGCTTAGTTCTATTGTGAAATGGTATTACTACTTCTAATTTTTAAAATAAGTAAAGCATCTTTAAATGGTAATTTATTTCTCAAGGGTGGACAGTCTTCAGAGACGACTTCAGCATTGGATGAGGCCCTAATTGAGTGTCTTTAGGGTGCACGAATATTTGTTTGATGAGCTGAAGATGACGAAAGATTCTCATTGTGGCGGGGCTCCGATCTCTCTCTCTGTATATATATATATATATATATATATATATATATATATATATATATATATTATTTATTTTTCTCTTTCCCTCTCTTGTTAGCTTAAAATAATGATACACTCATTAGCCTAATATAACACTTAAGAACACTGCACGCTAGATACACGAGACTCTTTCATAACACAATATTTAAAATACAGGTTACACACAACACAGTAAGAACTTTCTTACCAAGGGGAACAACTACATACAAACACATACACATAAATAAAATGTCAACATGTCTATTTTTTTCTTCTCGCTTTCTTTCTCTCTGTCTCTCGTTCTCTCTGCCTCTCTCGTCTGGTATGCTTTGAGTCTAGTATCCTCCTTTGGTTTCTAATAAAATTTATTTTTAAAAAATGAGGATAGCATTACTACAATAACAAATTGGACGGGACGCTGGTCGAGTATCATCGGGCTCCAGTCTCTCCATTCACATAAACACAATGTCAACATCTCTATATTTTTCTTTCTCTGCCTCTTTGTGTTTCTCTCTCTGTCTCTCTCTCTCGTCGTTTGGTATACAATTGATTCTAGTATCCTCCTTTGGTTTCTACAAAAATTTGATTAAAAAAATGAAAATAGCATTACTACAATAACAAATAATCAGAGGCTGTCTTATCACTGGACCTGACCCTTGACGAGTGTCATTAGGGACACGAATATTTGTACGATGGGCTGAAGGTGACAAAAGATTATCTTTGTGGCTGGGCTCCAATCTTTCTCGTTCTCTTTTTTTCTTTCTGGTTTTCTCTTTCCCTCTCATTTTAGCGAATTTAAGAAATTTAGGCACTTTTTTGACAAGGCGGAAAATTAGGCACTCTTTAATTAGCGACCTTTATTTTGAAAATAATTTTAACGTATATTTCATTCTTAGACCATGGGCTATCGGTGACTCTAGAAAAAAAAAGGAACTATAACTATTCTAACTGAATTTTCTTGATATAAAAGAAAAGCTGACAAAACGGGGAAAAAATGACAATCATGAGAATGCGTGGGGAAAAAAATGACTCCGGATTAAGACCCATTATAAAATGATGATTCTCCTCTCATTTCTTCACCTCCTTAGCCCCCCCCCCCCCCAGGCATTCCCACTAAAAGGAGAGGATTTGTCGCGGGTAGATGTTGAACTAGGTGGTGAAAATGACGTCTCAAGGCTACACACTGGAGTTAAGGGCAAGGAACAGCATTGTACCAAGGTGTTAAAATTAGAGTGGGAATAGGGAGAAAGGCTTTATGTTCGTTACTTATAGGAATTAAAATATAACTGATCAACTTACGTAGTATTCATATTTTATAAACAGTCTTAATCTCTTTCTTTCTATTGTTAATGGGTAGGCCCTTTATGAAGATCTATTGTGTGCGTGTATAGGTCTGTGTCCTCCTTCAAATATTATTTGTTGTAATTATTATTGAATATATATGTAAATTTATGTAATATAATATTTATATAAATGTATATGGCTGCAAATTGCAAAACGGCTAGAAATCACGATCAAATATGTTTTGAAAAGACAGATGAGTTAAACATTTCTATGTCATGTTTTTTTTTTAATGGAAGATTGGTCTCTTATAGATACTTATTCTGCTTATAGCAGATTGTTGATGTTCCAATTTAACCCCGCATTCTCTATCATAAACCAAATTTAATATAGGGCCTATTTACTACAATTTTCGAGAAGGTATGATATTCCCCCATTCTTTTTGTGTTCAGTACCACATACAATTTTTTTGCTCTTTAGAATGAAAAATGAACAAGTCAAAAAAGGTTTCATACACACATTATTAAACAAACACTTACACACACATATATATGATCAAAACAACAACAACAACAAAACACTCGTTTCCATTTCAACACTGCCCAATGAAATTTAACTATCTGCATTTCCTTTATATTATTATTTGTATTACTGTTATTAACATTATGATGGTTAAAACTGAAATGTGTCTACCAAAGTTTTTGAAAGCTGCAAAGCCTATAAAATTGAAATCCCCAAACGTCCATTTGTACTATATGCTGATCTACTTTCCTTACACCGCCAGTGTGTAGCCTTGAGACTCATTACGTAATTTTCACGGCCATGTTCAACATCTACCCACGACTAATCCTCTCCTTTTAGTGGGAGTGCGTGGAAAAAGGGGGGGGGGGGCTAAAGGACATTAGGTGCGTTACTTCGAGGTCTAAACAAGACCAATCGTTGTTATCGCTATAACAATAGGCAATATGTCTCGGTTTTTATGTTTATAAACTAATACAAGTATTTAGTTTATAATCAATACAATAGTAATTATATCCAAATATCTATAGTTCTCTCTTTTTATATTAATTAAAAATGAACAATTCTACTTGGAAGATCTAATTTTGTGAGTGTAAATAAGTGTGTGTTGAAAATTTCTTTATCAATTTTTTGAGAAAATTGGTCTCTTATGAATACTTATTCAGCGGTAGAGTTCTTACTACTTGAGTTCTTAAAAAAAATAACCAATGAATCAGGCTCCCTTACACAGGCGACTATCTCACAAGAAATAAAGGTTTATGTGCCGATCATCAACATCAACATTTTTACCGTCTCCTCCCCGTTTCAAAAGTACGACCCCCCTCCCTTTTCAGGAGCACTTCTTAAGGGTTAAAGTAGATGAGGAGAGGGCGATTACATTTATCATCAACACTCTCCGACATAGTATATGATAAATATTTTATAATATTATTTAATCTAACGTATTTACATGGGTAACTAAAATGTACACAAATTGCGTAATTATCTATTTCAACCGACAACCATAGAAGTTGGTGATGGAGGTGAAGCAATGAGCGGAGAATCATCTCTACCTCCCCTCCCCTGAATCATGTGATGTCTATATTATATAATGACTCTTATTCCGGAGTCTTTTTTTTTTTTGCCACACATTCTCATGATTATAGTTTTTTTCCCCGTTTTGTTTCAGCTTTTCTTTTGTATCAGGAAAAGTATAAGGAATCGTTCTATTTATTATTTTGTTTTATTAGGTCAACGATAGCCCATAGCCTAAGGATTAAATATCCGTTAAAATTGTTTAATTATGTTCAAAATTAAGGCCGCTAAACAAACAGTGCCCTAATTTTCAGCCTTGTCAAAAAGTGTCTAATTATCAGGTGCCTCAATTTCCGGGTGCCTAAATATCCGGTGCCTAAATTTCCAGACATCTATGTTAGCTTATATAATAATAAAAATAATAAGGCTTGTCTTCGAGTCCGAAGATTAACGAGGAATGCAACATTTCTCGTGGATACACAGTCCCAGCTGTGACCTACATATTTTGCCACTTTAGGCCAAGCATAACAATTGTTCGCCGTCGGTCGATTAGATTTTCTATATGCGACGCTAACACTCGATGCTGGGTACATCAAACTCTTTAATAACACATAACACACAATAGGATCTTGCTAACCGAGGGGAATAGCTCTATATACAAACACATAAACACAATGTCAACATCTCTATATTTTTCTTTCTCTTATTCTCTCTCTTTGTGTGTGTGTGTCTCTCTCGTTCACAGACCACGGGGAATTTCTTCCTGTTTCAATTCTGTAACAGCCACAAAGGACCGCCACTCCAGTCACGGGTCTCTGATGACGGCCCCATTTGTGAAACGGCGTGTCGGACTTTTTGGACTGGGACGTGTGTGTGTCATGTGTACCTTTCATTCTCAACATGGAGAGTAAAAAAAACATAAACAAAACACAAAACAAAAACAAAACAAAAAACGGACAGAAGCGAGGCTCACTACCCGATGTTCGCCTATCTGCTTCCACTAACATTTCTACCGAGGCGCCACCTTAAGGTCAGGGGATCTGGAATTAACTCGGTGTCATTGAACCAGCTGTCTCTGCACCATTTGTCGTGGCGCCTTTATTGACCTCAACCTATTCCTTGGTTTGTTAGCCCGTTGGGGCACCACTCATGATCGGTCAACCGTCTTCCTCCTTCCCTCTCTGTCCTTTGCTTTGTATAAAATCTCTTCCAAAGACAGGCACGTCCGTTCTTTTTGTTGTTTTCTAATCGCTTTCTCTGTCTGCCATAATATTTTTTATTTTTTTTTATTAACCTATTATAATGTCTTGAATTACTTTCCTTATTTCCGACCCAGTGCAGTCTTGCCAATGTTGGCATTATTTTGACGAGAAACTCGTGCGCTAATGGACACGTGTTGAAGCACGGAGATAGTTTTGGGCTGTATGACACGTTGCGGGGTTGACTGCAGACGCTTTGTACTAGATTGACACGTGATATGACGTAATTATTTTCCTTTTTGAAGTAACGTTTGTAATATGTAAGATAACTTTATTGATCCAATCAAATGGAAATTCAGTTTGACTACAATTGACACCCTCTGCGTAACTCCTGTACAATAACAATATAGATGCACGATATAGATGCACATACGAACAACATTCACACACGATAAACACATACACACTCATAACCAGCGCTTTATAAATAGACTTCTATGAATTCTCGATGACAGAATGTTTTTTTTTTTATGTTAGTCATCCAGGGTCTATTATTATTGAATGTTTTAATTTTCTTCTTTGATATAATTATAGTTTCCACAGAACTGGATGTACGAATTAACAGTTGTGGTAAGTTCATCTGTCTGGGAAGTTGTTTACAAACATGTCCCAATATGTTTGCTCCAGACAACTTTGTGGCTGTAAAACAGCATCGTCAGACCATGACTGGATGGACTGTACTTCCGGTTTAGTTGTTTTTAAAACCGATTTGTACACGGGTGTAAGTGTGGTCCGACTCTCCGAGGGGAAATAACGATCGAGATGTGTAGGCCATTTTTATGTTGCTATAACACATGTCCAAGGTTTTATCGTGCCTTGTGGGACAATTAACATATTGACTATGTGTTGGCTAGTGTTGAGCTAACGAAAGATGATTGAAATCTCCCATAACTAGTCGGACAGCATCAGAACTTTTTGTCACAATTATATGTACAATGTTTAGTACAGGGTATATGTTTTGCTGCTTTCTCTGTGTTGGCTGTGGGTTTTATATACTCAAGTATGACGTAAAATTGTGTAAACTCTCTCGGCAGGTAGTATAGCCTGAGATTGTTACATAGTAGTTCAATATCGGTCGTGCACACTTTAGTTTTGATTGAGATATAGGATAATATAAGGTTGCGCAACAAGATCCACTTTATTTAGAATCTTATAATGGCAAGCTAGGAAGATTGATTTATGTGTTAAGTTATGGACCTTGTTGATGTCCAAGGGCTGAGCCGAAGGCTCTTCGAGCTCTTAGTTTGAAAAAAAACCTGTTTGGACGCCAAACAGTAAAAAAAAAAAAAAAACCTGTGAGAACACAGTTCTGTTTGAGAGAGACCCGAGTCAATGCCTATGTAAAGCATTGCTGTTTCCAATGCCTTTGGCCCCCGACGCATGCTTGGCTGCACATGGCCGAAGGCCGATGACACCGGGAGCCTCCGCCATTTTCCTTCGTTATACCAAGCTAACCGTGGGGGACTCGCCATTTATGTAACGGTCCCTTTGAGGAACAGCGCATGGCTGTGTGACAGGTTTGTGGGGACTTTTTTACAACCCCGCCCGTGCAAGAGATGGACTCTCGTCTACCCGTGGGCATCCCCACGGGAGTTATGTTTCGCCATTCATTTAGCCTAGCTACCCCCTCAAGTAGCCGTTTCCACCCAGGTGCCACGATGAGGCAGAACAGCGTACCCGGGAAATTATGGACCTAGATTTAGTCTAGAATCTAGACTTGAAAAAAGGTGTGGGGATATTATAGATCTAATTGTTATAACAATAAGCTACATATTAGAAATTTAGTTTTCGGTTTTTCAACACCGGGAAATATAAATTTATTTAAAATATAAAATTTTTACAATTTATTGTAGTAGCGGTATCGTAATATTATTGGGTTGGAAAGATTCCATGTCCTTTGCAAAGCAACACCAAGTATCTCCAACCATTAATAACCTTGACCTTGTGCTAGTACACGTAGGGAAAAGAATAAGGCCACCAGACGTCTGCACGTCCACGCAGACAACTCTTGCTACCTGTCATGTCTGAGTGTCAAGTTTTAGTGTCGTCGCTAGGGGTGGGGGAGTTAGAATATCCAATCAGAGACAAGATAACAAGTTTATAATAAATGTTTTTTAAAAACATAGATAAAAAAAAATCGGCTCATAATTTATGGCTGTGTACCAATCAATGATTGTAAATTGCCTACTAGGTAATGTACTAATCAATAATTCGTATCTTTCTTATCTAATGTAATACTGACGTTGCTTCAAAAAAGAGGATGATTACACAATTGTAGGTAATCAGTAGTGTAGCAATCAATCAGTGTTGGTTATTAACAATATACCAGTCAGTGATTGTAGGTAAAAGATTATTTGATTTGGAATAATTTATTTTGATTTGATTTGGAATAGTTTATTTTGGGAAAGGGGACAAAATGGTATGACCTTTACTTTTTTTTTGACGGTATTCACTGCTACGGTGTACCGGCACCTTTTTCAATTACTTTTCTTGTATTTTAACGTTTATTATTAATTTATAAATAGTTAAAAGTAAGGCAATCCATCACTGAGTGCCGGCATCTATTTTCGTTTTACAAAAATAGAAAGCACTGGGTAAGACCATTAACTTATTGGCACGAGTCGCCGTGGTCTATATTAAATCACGATGTTTTGCACTGAGCCGACTTCTGCACTGATCGCGAAGGACCCGCTCGGGAAAGACAGCCTTATGAACTCTCTGTGACTTACGCCTTCTTCGATGTAGCGCAACCATAAAAAAAATCTCAAGCATAGAAGATTACTTCATAGATGGTTGTGATGGTAGACTGGCAGACGTCTGTGGCGCGGGAAGACCTGTAAGACTAAGACGGAACTGTTCGATGGGTCAACCGAACTGGACACTTCGTAACAGTATAAATGTCAGTTGGTCGACACAGGGGAACGTGGGTTGGTGCACTATGAGCTACAACCCCAGCTCCATTTTGTTTTATCCGCTCTAAAAACTCCAAGGGGGGGGGGATAAGTACCTGTGTGGTGAAGCACTTGGCTTCCTATGGTTCTCAGCAAGAATTTCTGAAGAGTGGTATTTTTAATTTCGTGATAATTATGACGCCTGTGTCTACACAACTCTTAATGGGTACCTGGCATTAATGGGGCGGGGTAGAGGAGGTTGGTCGTTGTGCTGGCCACATGGCACTATCGTTAAGCGTTGGCTTTTTAAACAGACAGGGCCGGATTAAAATGCGTCCAGGCCCCGGGGCAGGATTTTGTTAAGTCACATACACTTTTTCGAAAAGCTTTACAAAGACTTGTATGATTATTATGAATAACAATACCGGTACTTAAAATTATATCCTAAAGGGTGCCATATTTTAGAAGAAATTAATTTAATCTCATTTAAAAAACATTATTTAAAATATATATTTTAGTTTTAAAGAGTTGGCCAACAGTCTTGATTTTGCGGATGGTAAGGTTTTTGGTAGTCTCACTGCCGTAAATCCGGAGCTACATTTACATATTATTGTTATTATTATTAAAGACTCATGAGCATGCAACAAGCGGGCACTTGTTAATCACGACAATGTTGCCAACCGACGTAAGATTGTGGTGGCAAAAATACAAATAGAATGTTTGACCAAAAAAAAAAAAAGTTCAGACCCGTCATAATTCGGCAATATTTTTCTTTTTATTATAGAGGCTGTAGCCCGGCATGATCTCACTTAAATCCTGAAAACAATGGCCTTTACATCATCTGACCTACAAATGGTGAGGTCTGAAAGGATACTTTTTATAATACCGGTACTAAAAACAAGGGAGAGAAAGCATGTTTGCTTTCATTGAGTAGTACCACAAATTCAGTTATAAAAAAAAAGTCTAATTATGCTTCCTAACGATTTTCTACATGTTTTACTTTTGTTCATTTCCCCATTATTATAACATGTAGCTGATACAAGATTAGACCTGACCCTGAATTCTGAGATCCAGCTAGGCGCCCACAATCTCGGGGACTTTAAACCAGTCGTGCAGACCGACCTCCGTCTCTATTTCGTAGGTGTTGACTCGCACCCTCTTTTTTTCCCCCCCACACAAATGAAGAGATGGGGCGAGAATGGATAAGTAGGCCTATTGCAACAGTGGGCTTCTGTTTATTAACAGCACATCAATCTCTGGTCAGGTGTGTTGTGGGGTCACGGAGGTCACGGTTGTGGCAGCGAGCAGTGAGAAAAGGTTACATCATACGAGATCACCAGCTGCTTGCTTCATAGTAACTTTATACATACTCATCTCTTTGCCTTTGATTCCGAAGATTGTGTGACTAAAGATGAATGCCCCATTTAACGTGGCAAAGCAGACCCAGTTGCGACCTGCATATTTTGCCACAAGTTATGCATAAAAAGCAGGTTCTCTGAGGTCTACGTTCTTTTTTTTTTTTCGTCGACTGCACCTATCTTATCTGATGAATTACAGACGTTACTTCAAAGGAAAATTACGGCCTGTGAGAATCCAGTTATCTAGTTAATTAGTGATTTAGTATTTTCCAAGTCATTGCTTTTCCTGGCTGATTCAGAAAACCCATTCCATGCTCTAATAGCACCATTGAAGAAGGAGCACTTGTACACATTTGTCCTAGCACGTGGAACAAGTAATGTGCTCTACCCTGCTGCTTTTCTGAGTATTTTATTTTGTTTTCAGAAAACTTTCAGACAAGATAATTTTTATTGATCCAATCAAATGGAAATTGTTTGTCTAGAACTGTCTTTGTCTTTGACCACCTCAAGTAACTACTGTAACAATAACAATATAGATGCAAATGCGAACACAATTCACACACGGAACACATACACCCTAACAACCAGCGCTTTAGAAGTTAGACTTCTATAGACTTCACAACCAGCGTTTTATAACTTCTCGATGAAGACAGATGACCTTTCGTGTTTGTAAATTATGGTACAGCTAGTGTTATGTAGTATTGCTACTTTACTTTTTAACCTTCTGAGTGATTTGGATCATTGTGCTACTCTAATCAAATGTATTATTTTCTGGCAGTTGTTTTTCTCTGTCACCTCGATCAAAATGGCGCCTCATTTGATCTTTATAGCGCCTGGGGGAGGGGGGGGGTCTCTGTTACGCCATCCTTCATTACGCTTAGTTTAAAGATCGCATTTGGCATGCAATCATTCCAATACACAATACTCATATATAATATAATAATTTTGGGATTAATTTCCAATTGAATGACAAATACGTGAGGTAGATTTAGCAAATTTTATAACTAAGTGCTTACAAAAATTAATTCCATTAGGAAAATTAGATTTTAGCTTTCAACAGTAGAAAGGTGGAAGAAATTGGTGTTAATATAAAGGCCAATAGGTCTGTGATTTGTCTAAATTTTGAAAGAAAAAAATATATCACGAGATTTTTTATTAGGAATCACTAAGTGCGCAAACAATTCCCGAAATTCGCAAAGTAGGCCTACTTGAATTTTATCTAGTGATCTTTATCTTCGCACATTTTAAGAATTTTTAATTGAAGTAGAGCGAGAGAGAGTGTGTGTGTATCTATGATACAGATATTCTGTCCTATGACAAAGTTCGTTGGTTATAGAGAGAAACATTTTAAGCTTCAATTTTTACCGATTAAAAAAAATCATCTTATTATTCACTATTCACTGTGCAGAGATAACGAACGATCTGTAGATGACAGCTCTTTTATTTTTATGACGAACATGTAATGCTGATTTAAAAAAGATCATTAATGTCATAAACATAGTCAATATTTAATGGAATGGTTATTAATTATTTACGATGGGGGACTATTTACGAGGATGGTCGTGCGGTATGCACGCTGGACTGTCGTTTGCGATGGTCCCGGGTTCAAACCCAGCCCGCTCCCCTCTCCCGTCGTCCTGAGGAAGGTTTGGACTAGGAAGTACATTATCTTCAACTCTGAATGAACATCCGAAACATGTAAAACATTTTACAAACAAACATAATAATTTAGTGGAAAAAAAAAGGACATGTTATTACGCAATCCTTTGTGTAATCTAACCATCGAATTTGTCGGCACATCTGGAAGCGTGGTCGAGAGACTAAGAACGCTTGAACTTAACTTTGCTTGGCTACCTATAAAAGGGGCTCGAAGTTCCACACCCGACTCGGGCAGTTAACAAACAAAAATGTAGGCTCAAGGCGCTGTGATAACATTACAAACATAAACAGGAGAGCTAAAATGACACAAACTAATCTAAATAAAAAGTTTTAAACAGATATGTCTTATTAATGTTCTTCTTGAATTTAGTGAATTTAGCATGTCTGTCTGAGATCAATGGGGAGTGAGTTCCAAACCTTTGGTCCGTGCACAGAAATTGCCCGCAGACCGTAGCTTGTGAGGAAGTTATAGTTCTAACATATGTTGCCTATAGGTAAATCCGGCCCTGGTATAATACTAAGTTTAATTTGATGTAGGCCCCCCAACCTAAGACAAAGGTAACGGTAGTCGCGAGATTGTACTTTAAATCCTAATTATTTCAAATAAAAGTGTCTCCAGGGCTACTAACTCTGTATTGTTTATATTTATCTCTTTTGGATGACGAGTTAGCCGACCACTGGTTAGTATATTGTGTGTATGTGTATTGAGGGGTGACGGGTCAGAGTAATTTAAGCGATGTATTGTTTCATAGCAACTAAACGTCGAAGCGTGTACAACTAGGCGTGGGTCTATCTATTAGACCTAATCTCGATCAAGTTTTGACACAGAAGCCTATTGGTCACGTGCGGTCGAAGTGAATAGAGCTCAGTGTGTTGCCAGCATTCAAGTGAAATGGGACGCTCCTATGAGGCTAATCCTATCTATTGCCTATCTCGTTATGTCCCTTGTGTCTAATCTTCGGTTCTAGGTATGTTTGCAGTGTCTTCTAGATCTAGTTTAAATTTAGTAATGCCATCTTATTATCTAGTTAATATTTACTTGCTTTGGCAACTAACTCATTATCAACTTTATGGTAATCTTATCTTATATAATACAGACGTCACTTCAAAAAAGAAGATGATTACGTCCTACGCGTCATGCATTTAGTCATGCATATTAACCAATGACTTAAATTCTGCCAAGTCACTGGTTTTTCTGGCTAGCTCAGGCAACCCATTCCATGCTCTAATAGCACTAGGGAAGAAGGAGTATTTGTACAAATTTGTCCTAGCATATGGGACGAGGAATGTGCCTTTATTTTTGTGTCTTTCAGAGTATTTTATTAAATTTTGTTTTTGTATTTGAAGATTATGGTTCAGTGTTTTATGTATAATTGCTACTTTACTTTTGAGTCTTCTGTCCTGAAGGCTTTCTAAATTTAGTGATTTTACTAATGGTGTTACCCTAGTCAAATGTGAATATTCGTTTGTTATGAATCTCACTGCTCTATTTTGTGTTTGTTCCAGTTTCTTAATGTTTTCTTGAGTTGAGGGGTCCCACACGGTGGATGCATATTCTATTATTGGCCTAACCAAGGTTAAATAACATTTTAGTTTTATGTTCTTATTTGATTTATAGAAATTTCTTTTAATAAACCCTAATGCTTTGTTGGATTTTTTTATAGTTTCATCAATATGTGGATTCCATGACAGTTTTTCAATTATTATAACACCTAGGTATTTTGCGTTTTTCGTCTGTGTTACTGGTTTGCCATGAATAAGATAAGTGGAATTAATTTGTTTTAGTTTTTTTGTTACTCTTAACAACTGACATTTTTCTGGGTGGAAAGACATGCTCCAATTTGATTCCCATTTCTGTAATTCATCTAATTCTCTTTGTAAAATATCTGTGTCTTGTTTTGTTTTTATTGTTCTATATATTATGCAATCGTCTGCAAATAATCTGACTTTTGTTCCTGAACTAATGCAATTTGGTAAATCATTTATGTAAATTAAAAATAGTAGTGGACCCAAGACTGTTCCTTGAGGTACACCTGAGTTTACTGTTATTGGTGTTGATTTAGAGCCATTTATTATTACAGTTTGTTCTCTCCCTATCAGAAAATCTTTAATCCACTGATGCAGTGGACCGTTAATGCCGAAATATTTTAATTTTTTAAGCAAACTATGGTGGTGAACTTTGTCAAAAGCCTTGGAAAAATCTAGTAAGATAGCATCTATTTGTTCACTGTTATCTAAACCTTTTGAAAAATCATCAATTAGTCCTATTAGTTGTGTTTCACATGATCTATATTATTGGTAATTCTGTCAAAGATTAAATAACTTTTATAACATTATGTCTAGATTCTAGAGATGTATAGGCTATAGACTATAATATAGACTATTCACTCTTATAGGGATCATAGGCCTTTTAGATAAAGTAAATTTGCTTAAGTCACGATAACCGGCTCATCTGTATCTAGATCTAGATCTAGAGACTCTTAGAATCTAGAAGTCTAGATAGATCTAGATCTAATCTAGATTGAGATTCTAGTGGTCTATAAGCCTAGATCTACATATTTATTACTATATATTTCTAGGCTAAAGATCTCTATATATAGTATATTATATATATACATATATATATATGGAGGCATGGTGGCTGAGCGGTAAAGCGCTTGGCTTCTGAACCTGGGGTCCCGGGTTCAAATCCCGGTGAAGGCTATATATTTTATATTGGGATCCTTGGGCGCCTCTGAGTCCACCCAGCTCTAATGGGTACCTGACATTAGTTGGGGAAAAGTAAAGGCGGTTGGTCGTTGTGCTGGCCACATGACACCCTCCTTAACCGTAGGCCACAGAATCAGATGACCTTTACATCATCTGCCCTATAGACCACAAGGTCTGAAAGGGGAACTTTATATATATATATATATATATATAGAGAGAGAATTCTAGATCTAGTAAACATCTAACTACTGTTGTGTTATTGTTACCTGTATCAAGTGTATCCTAGGCCTAGTCTTACTTTGTACTTATCATATTTGCGAAAAGAAAATGCTGCCTTAATAACATAACTAGTTACTTAGTTTAGATTTTAGGTCTTAAGTTGTTCATTTGTGTCGAAATATGCATTGACAACTTGGTCTGCATAGCCATGTGAAATGCTGTAGGCATACTCATCCATAATCTTTGTATTAAAGATGGTGTCACTCATCCATAATCTTTGTATTAAATATGGTGTCACTCATCCATAATCTTTGTATTAAAGATGGTGTCACTCATCCATAATCTTTGTATTAAAGATGGTGTCACTCATCCATAATCTTTGTATTGGACCAAAGCGCTCTGAGCATGCTATAGGCATGAAAGTAGCGCTATATAAAAGCTATAATAATAGTGTTTAATAAATTTAGCAACCAATTATATTTTAAACATGAGTGTTGTAATAAATAGTTTTTAACTTTTTTTTTCAGATCAAAACACAGATCTCTTCTTTGTAATATAAAAAGGGAACATATACAGATTGCTAGAAATTATTACCTCTGAGAAGCAGACAGTAAATAAAAACGCTAAAAAAATTGGTGTATCAAGGATGCCGGCATTCTTTAAGGCAAGTAGTCATTGACAAAGGTAGAATTTAACAATTTTGAATTTGTCATTGTCATAAAATTTTCCTAATAAGCAAGGGCAAGCTATTAAACCACTGATTTAGCAAAGCAAATATCTGTAAGTTTCATTCTTTTTTTTGTGTTGCTTTATCTTTTGTGTTATTGCATGCAAATTGAGCATGTTTTTAATTGAAATTATTTAAAGAATATTTATGTTAATTAATAACTCATTTAGCTTCATATAGTTTTTATAGATCTAGTTTTAATAAAGTTGAAATTTTATCTTAAAAAAAAACTTAACAACTCTGATTTCATAGTCCAATGTTTTATATATTCATTATCATAATTAAATTTTGGAACATTTTCAGATCAATGTCTAGTTATCAGATGATTAGAACCATGATTAGAACCATCACTTGTGAGGAACTGGTCAGAAGTTAAAACATGTGTAAAGTGTTATGCTACAAAGTGTTATTTAAGGCAAGTAATCCATTCATTGTGATTTAGGCATTTTACATTTAATTTCATTCTTTCATTTGAAGTATGCTAATTAAGAACAGAAAAGCTGTGGAACTACTGATCTAGCAAGTTTTTTTTTTTTAATGTTTGTTATATTCTGTTGTTGTTGTTTTTTCTTTTTTGCATGCAATTTGAGAATATATTTTCAATGTTTATATAATATTTAAAGAATAATTTTCTGATTTTATAGAACATTTTGTAATTAAAAATATATGCATAACAATGGTTGAATTTCATAATGCTTGATGTGCATCTCGAAATAATGAATTCAAACTTTTTTTTGTTAGCAGCCAAAGTTTCAACACAAGCTTCATATCACATTAAAAATGTTCAGAACAAGATATACAGGTGTACAGCCTTGTGAGCGAAGTGAGGGACAGTTGACAGATTGTGTGTGGTGCTCAACAGTTCAACAAAGGAACAGGTGAGGGTGTTGTGATGGAAAGTAGTGAAGATTAGATGATATGTTTTTTTGTTTTTTTCTAAAGACATTGCTTCAAATGCTATAATTTATGTAATTTAGACTTAAGTTTCTTTTGATGCTTGCTTAATAAAGAATAGGCAGGCAATTGGTATATATAGATATTGAGCAGCATTGTAAGTAATAGTATAGTTTTTTTTGACTTTGTATTGTTACTGCATGCTAATTAAACTTGTTTTTAATATTAACAAAACACTTTGTATTTTTTTCTGTTATCTTAGTTTTTGGAAACTAGTTTTAAATATATGCATATTAGAAAAGCCTTATTATGATTGATGTATTATTTATGAGATAGGTAAACTCAGGTTTAGCCTTACTAATTTTGGTAATGAAGTCAATATCTTCAAAATAAACTCTTTCTCTTTGCAGTCATAACATCCATATTCTCATATTTTATAACATTTTCAGTTCCAAATGCAGTTTACAGCCAAGTGATCTAGAAATGGGATCTAGATTATGAGAACTATGACTAAGAGACATCTGAGAAATAAAAAGCACCTATAATCAGAATTGTAGCAAGCTTGTACCATATTTCTCTTTTTAAGGCTAGTGGTCCTTTCCAATGTTACATTTAACTACTTTAATTTAATTCATTTCTTTTCATGTATGTTAAATAACAACCAGTTTCTTACTACAGATCTATCAAAGCAAGTATATATTTTTTTCTATGTATTTGTATATTTTAATTGCATTTTTTTTTTATTGCATGCTAATTGAAAATGTTTTAAATATTTTCCTAACAATTTAAGAATATTTGTTTTCTGTTATCTCTTAGCCTTATGGTAATTAGTTTCAAATGTATACATAATAACTTAAATAAATTTTCTTCACTTTAACATTTAGAGATTATCTCATTATGAAGCTTAGTCAAAATCCCAGAATCTTCACTAAGACTTGTATTTGATTTATCAGCCTGTACACACTTTATTACAATTTTCAGGCTAAGATGCTGAGTATAGCTTAGTTCTCTTCAGATGTAGGTACAAGTTATGGGGAACAGGAAAAATCAGTGTAGTTAGCATATCCAAAAGTTTTTTAATCATGCCAATTCCATTCCTGTGGTTGTCTAGCCATCAAGAATTCTGGACCTGTTTTAACATACTTTTCCATTCATCTGTCTATTGAGCTTATAAGACAAGTAGTTCATCTAAATGTTTTACCTTTTTTTTTTCAATAAAATGTCATTGTTTTATTTTTTATGTATACTAAAGCAACTGGCAAATTATGAATATTCTAATTTTTAAATGTTTATTTGAATTCTATCTTTGGTGTTAGTGCTTGCATTGGTGAATATCAATGTTAACATAATTTTTTTTTTTTTTTTTTAGAGAACCTCAGCATTTGTGCTTTTCACTAAGCTTTTTCATCATGGATTTCCTTGGACTCAATATTAGATAACATTTTGAATATTCATTGTCCTCTTGGCTTTTGGTAATTGCTTTGAAATTATTTTACATAAAAAAAATCATTTCCGTCATTTAGCATTGAGTTAGGTACATATAGTCATGATTATTGTAACAAGTTAAATAAAATTATATTTTCACATTTTTCAGATTAAGATGTTGAATAGATCTTATTCAAGAAATGGAGTGCCATACAGATTTGTAAACCATCTCTGAGTAGTTAATATGAAGAGCAGAACTAGTAGAGACTTAAAACAAGGCAACACGTTAATAGAATCCTTCCTTTTTTTTGTTGATTGTACTAACTTGTATATTTTATGTAATTTTTCAATATATATAATTATAAATTTTTTTTACTTTTTTTTCTCCGAGGTCAAGGCAAAGTTTATTCTCAATAGAACATCCTACTTGAAGCACAAATATTTCAAAACTATAAAACAACAGCTATTGTTGTATAGTGGATACTTTTAAGCAATTTTTTATTAGATGCCATTTATTTGTTTAAATTCTCAGCTACTTGATATCTGGTTGAATTCAAATGCTAATAATTGCATCTTAATGTGTAATTATACAATTATTTATTTACCTTGTAGTTGTTTTTTTAATCAGTTCAAGATGTTGAGTATTGATTACTAATCAACTACTAGCCTGAAAGATAAAAGCCAAAGCTGTAAACAGACAGGTCAGGTAAATATATGAATGAAGAAATTGAAACTAGAAGTAAACATCATGGGAAGTCTAATTATAGGGCAAGTATTTTTCCTTCATATCTTATTTAACATAGTCAAACCATGCAATACTTATAGGCTTAACTATTGTTTTCATAGAAACAATGTTATTTTAAATAATTTAATTTAAGAGATATTTCTAGTTCAAGTTTCCATATTTAATCAGCTTAACAAGTGCACATTCTCTGCTGCCAACAGTACCAATTTGTCATCCAAGCAACAAATATTCCTTGGTAATCTGCTATCAGATGACAGTTTTCTCTTTGGCATTTTTATGAATTAAAGCTTTCAAAGCCAAAGTAAGACTTAATTTTTTCTTTTCTTTAACTGCTAATTCTAAAATAATTTATCATTGGTTGTTAAAAATAATAAATAACTTATACGTTTTTGTGTTTTTGGTCAAGCTTCAGATTTGCTTAGCATATTCCTGTACTACATATCAACAAATGTTTGATGGTTTGTCTGGTTCATCTCTTAACACTATGAAGATGGCTACACTGTGAGTACAAAGTTTTAATTTCATTCAAAACACACATTTTACAAAAAAGATAATGGAAGTTAAATTAAATATATTATTTTACTATTATTATATAACAATGTTATTTTAATATCATGAGATAGTGTATTTTAAGAGATATTCTAATTCAGTATATGATGTCTCCATATTTCAGAATCTTAACAAGCAAACATTCTGTTGCCAACAGTACCAATTTGTCATCCTATCCAAGTAACTACTATTCCTTGGTAACCTGCTATCAGATGATTACAGTTTTCTCTTTGACATTTGTATGAATTAAAGCTTTCAAAGCCAAAGTAAGACAGTTAATTCTGAAACAATTTATTCAAATTTTTTAAACATTATTCTGAACTATTTTCTGTGTTTTGGTCAAGCCTTAGATTTGGTTAGCATAACCCTGAACTGCATATCAACAAATGTCTAATGGTCTGTCTGGTTCATTTCTCAACACTATGAAGATGGCTACA
Organism: Biomphalaria pfeifferi; assembly: GCA_030265305.1. Classification (NCBI taxonomy): domain Eukaryota; kingdom Metazoa; phylum Mollusca; class Gastropoda; family Planorbidae; genus Biomphalaria; species Biomphalaria pfeifferi. Next base: position 31,221 of record JASAOG010000079.1, read on the forward strand.
CAGTGAGTACAAAGTTTTATTTTCATTCACCACACAAATTTTACAAAAGAAGAAAATATTAAGCTATAGGTATTTATTTTGTTAGACAACTATCTTTGTTATTTGATGCATTACTTAGCCATCATCATAACTAATATAATATTAAAAGGCATTTATTTACAAAATTTAGGTCAATCAAATAAGATTATGTAATCACAAACTGTTTTCAGGGTATCAGCTATCAGCAGTGCACCCCTATGATATACAAGTCATCATTGCCAAGTCACTCTGCCAGTGTGTACACCTTTCTTGCATTGGTAGTGACCCACTTTACTGTATTTCAATGTCAGGAGTCTGGATATGTCAGGCCAAGATCAAGTTTGTGTCCAAGGTTACTTAGGTAATTCTCTAAGAACAATAGGTGAGTTGAATTCTAGTGTACCAGTCAAATATCTTAAAGCAAAAGCAAAGTAAAAAAAAAATCTGTTATAAAAACATAAAATGTTAGTTTTAGAGTACTCGTTTCAGACCAAGTGTTCATGGGTCAGATAGTGTCAAGCTCAACTGTTTCTATGACCATTGGTCATGGGTTGTTTGGCCAGCAAATTTTCAAACATTGTTTTAGTTTTAGGTTTATAAGCTACATGTTTTCTTCTAAAGTTAACAAATTAGGACCAAAATGTGAACTTTTAATAAGGTGGTGTATTTGCAATCCCACAAGAGCTGCTTCACATTTACTGTTTGAATGGTGCATACATTTTTATAATAACTTACCTTCTGATTTGTAAGGTTGATATTATATAAAGCAGAATGTTTGGCGTATGTATGTATGTTCCAGTATAGAAATAAAATCTTGATAAAATTTGTCAGAAATGTTCCTTGGGTACCAACTTAGACCGTAGTGTATGTATTGTGGCCCTAAAACAAACTTAAGACCCTCAAAAAAAAATAAAAAAATAAAGACCAGCTCTATTACAGCTATAGTATTTTATGGATCTAGGCAATGTTTACAATGTTGACATGAGAAAAGATCAAAAGGATTTAGATCTAGATCTAATTTTAAGAACTTAACTTTGCACTTATTTTTTTTTTTGTTTTGACACATGAAAATACAAAATATAGTTTATTTATTTCATTATTTAATAAAAATAACCTTCAAATTTGTTTTTTTTAAAAGCATTTTTACATTAGCTCGTTATAGTCTATGCATAGGTCTAAAACTCTTATTGAACTCTAAGATGAAAAAACTTCTTTTTGCAAAGATAGTTTTATGCTTTAACAAATGGACATACTAATTATAGTCCATTCATTTCATATTTTAATCAAATTAACATTTAAATTTGTGTTTGTAAAGCATTTTTAATACATTCATTCGCTGTTCGCTAAAGCTGCGTAGCCGTTTTGAGATAGCCCTTTATTCATTCATGAAAAAAGTTCACGCATGCGCAGCACAGAATGAACTCTTTAAAAGCCAATTTTTAACTCTAGATTAGTCTAGATCTAGATCTATGTCTACCTCAAGATCTACTTTATACTTTAACACATGAACATTCAAAATTAAGTCTATTCATTTCAAATTTTAATCAAATATATGTAGGCCTACAAGCAAATGTTTTAATTTAAAAAAAAATGGATTTAAGTAGATTAGCTATTTTGATTTGATGGCTTCATTCATACTATTTTTACATTTACACATTCGCTTTATTACATTATTATTTCATTTAAATGTTTTAAAAACACTATATCGACAGTAATACGTAAATAGAGACCTGCGGGTCGCGGGTAAAATATGTCTAGTTTATATATATATATATATATATTAATACACTTGGGCAAGGGCTATTACTGTTTCCTTTTTTTTTTTTTTTTTTAGATTATTCACATTTTTCTTTCAATTTGTAAATTTGCTTCAACATTCAAATTTTTTTTTTTTTAAAGACAGACTCTACATGCTACTGATCTGGAGGTTAGTGGCTCAATCATTGTGCACTGATTCTTCAGATGCCTTGATTCTCCACTGTCACCTTTATTGTCATAAAGTTTATCTAGTGATCTACATATCAAGGTAATAAATATTTTTTTACACTATAACCCAAGAGCTTTTACTCTAAGATGCATTGTTTTTACAATAGGAGCCTAATTCTGATGTATTTTTTTAGGACCCTAGCAATAGTTTCTTAAACTTTCAGACAATAAGAGCTAGTTTTAGAACCAAAACACAAAAATTAAGCCAAATCTGTATAGTCTTTTGTTTTTCTAAAAATATTTTAAATAAGTCTAGATAGGGTAGCTTAGATATTTTAAAAATGTGTACTTATACTTTAGATATTTGAAGTATTTTAAAACTAGCTATATTTTTCTATTTATGTAATTTATTTATTTTGTTTGTATTATTTACATTTTTTTTTATTAATTATTATTTTTAAAAAAATTTAGTTACCTCCTTTTGTTTAATTGGATAGCATTTCAAAACCTAAAAGTTGGAGCTGTTGGGTTAAAAACACTAATTAATGAACTCACATTAGACTGCATTACTTCCTAAAAATTTAAAATAAGCAATTTGCTTCATTCTTCGTGGCACATTTATATATATAGCCAAATGAAAAGTTGAATGTGATTTTCTTATTTAAAAAAATGTTCCCCTTTCAGACCTTGCGATCTATAGTAAGGATGATGTAAAGGTCATGTTTTGTGGCCCACAGTTAACCAGGGTGTCATGTGGCCAGCTCAACAACCAACCGCCTTATTTTCCCCAACTAATGTCAGGTACCCATTAGAGTAGGGTAGAATCTTGACGTACCCAAAGGTCCCAAAATTTAAAATATCAGGATTCAAACCTGGGACTTCAACTTCAGAAGCTAAGTGTGTTACCGCTCAGCCACTATACCTCCTATCAAAGAGAGATACATAAAAAAATTGACATTAAAATACCATGAAGTCTCATAAACCTTTTCTATTTTTCCATCACACAGTGAGACAGTATGACTATTATTTGAAAACAAAATGACCATCACTAAAAAACACATTCTCTTTAAACATTAAGTCTGAGACAGAAAAAGCTCTTCTTGAATGAAAAGATTAGTAACTGCCACATATTAAAATGCACTAATTTTATCAATATTGCATTTAAAGGTTATGCATTTAAATGTGATGTATTTGTTAAACAGTGCATTTTTCTTAACTCACTTATAGACTAAATGGTCAATTAAACATGAGGTCAAGGAAAAAGGATGAACATTTCAAGGCTACAGGAGGAACATTAAACGTCTCTCTCACTGTGAAAAGATTCTACCGATCTACAAATGATCGACATGTTTTTTTTTAAGTTCATCTGCCATTTCTTCAAATGGGGCCATAGTCAGAATAAGGTAAGAAATATTCTTATACTTCACAGCATTTATTTTTTGTAAAGCGATGATCCTGCGTTAGTTGTATGTTGTATGTGCATGATACTTTAAATATCCTGCATTAGTTGTATGTTGTATAAATATGCATGGTTCCTGTATTTGTTTTTATTATTATGATGTCAGTAATTACTTCACAAACACATAACAACTTCATACACAACTCGTAAGTTCACCTGTCTAGTTAAAGAAATTTGTATTGTATTTATTTTAATAGTGTCTAGTTATGAAAGTAAACTTGAGTTTTCATTTTTTAAAACTTAGTGATATACCATTTTCATTTCAGTTAAAATATGTGGTTGTTCCTATTAATTTTTGCAGAAAAACTGAATTGCTCTGAAATAAATCTAACTGTACAAATGTAAATATATTTCAACAAATAATGGAATTGGATTCTTTGTCATTTGGATTTCTTCAATAGTAATGTATTCTAAATATGGAATTTAAACACAAAAATGAAAAGTTGTGAATCACCATCAACTTTCATTTTGCCACTTGGAGATTGGGATGATTCAAGTTACTGGAGATTGGGATGATTCAAGTTACTATTGTAGCTAAATATTATTTTGTTGTACAATTGCCATGCAACTATGTGTTAATGTGCATGGTCTTTACACCCCAGTACTTAATTGGACAAAAAAAAAAGGATCTACAATTCACAGTGATATGATGTACTATTGCATAAACAAGTTGACTTGACTTCATATAGATCTTTAACTAAATAAACTGTTTCAATTCTTCAGTGTGTGATAGTGTGACAAAAAACATTCATGGTTTCTTGTGATTATGTGCAATATAATGACATATTAAGTTGACTTGAATACTCTTAAACTGTTTCATTTCTAAGGTGTGGAAAAATGTGCATTATATTTTCATGTTGGGAGTTTATGTGAAAAAAAAAATCTACTATTCCATGTGATATGATATACAATTGCATGCAAAAAATCCTAACCCTAACACATTCAATGAACAATCAGTATAAACCTTTCCACCAAAGGAAATGTTGCTGCTCATGATGCATCTATTTATTTGGCTCCAGATATTCAACTGATGCACATTCGCAAAACAAATGTAAAAAAAAAAAAGATTTAATCCATTACATGTATATAATTGTACAGGAACATTTGGGATTGTCACTTGTATCACACTCATCTCTCATTCATTGAGACTCTACACTTAATGTGGTGATCAAAATGTATTTGCAATTCCCAGTGAAATCATGGTCTTTGAGTGCTTAAAAAAGAAATTCATACGGATGTATAACTGTGTTAGACGTCTTCATTTATATTCCGATGGAAGGTTTGTAACAATAATTAAGTCACACTCAAGGAACATATGAACCTGTCCATCAAAGGAAATATCGCCGCTCGTGATGCAACGCGCACTTAATCAACATTTGCCCTTGCAGACCAACTAAATAATTGCGGAGAAAACACATTTAATTGATGACTTTACTATGTTTAGCTTAGGACTTTTCAAAAGCGTAGACCGGACTCTTTAGCCATCTTCGTGTTTATAGGAATGATTAACGGAGGAATTTAAAAAGCGAAGACTGGACTCCTTAGCCATCTTCGTGTTTATAGGAATGATTAATGCAGGAATTTTAAAAAGCGAAGACTGGACTCTTTAGCCATCTTCGTGTTTATAGGAATGATTAACGGAGGAATTTTAAAAGCGAAGACTGGACTCCTTAGCCATCTTCGTGTTCATAGGAATGATTAATGTAGGAATTTTAAAAGTGAAGACTGGGCTCTTTAGCCATCTTCATGTTAAAAGGATGTAGTTGAGGACATTTTCAAAGAAGATCGGTCTCGGTGGCCATCTTTGTACTTATAGGAAAGGATATTGTATTAATTTTTGAAAAATTGAGGATTTTTAGCTGAGGACTAGATGTAGTAATATAGTCATCAATTGAATTGTTGATCCAAGACGAAATTGTTGGTTATGTCTGTGCATTTGTAGACAACCCAACAGTGCACATCCTTTTTCTTGTTTTGCTTTTTTTCACGTGCTACAATGCCTTGGACAAAGCATCATCATAACTTGGAATGTTAAGAGGCATTCAAAAAAAATCATAGAAGAATGAGTTTGAAAAATAACCGGCTAGTTCAGTTGAATAATAGTTGGGACATAATTAGTTGAGTGCAAGCTTTGACGCTGATTCAACCCATTCGACATTAGTTGAGTGCGAAGTTTGTGAGGCTGATTCAGCCCTCAAACCGGATGCTTGTAGACCACCTTCCAGAGATCTAACACGACGCCATCGTAAAAATTCGTTGCAGTCAGTTTATCACGATGAAGCTGTAGGTCAACAAGCTCAAAACAGGAGTCAGTGAAAAAAGCAAGCCTGAAACTTTTTATTGGGCTCCAACTATTCAACTGATGCACGTTTGCAAAACAAGAGTTAAAAAAAAAAGGATGAAAATATAAGCCATCAGATATATGAGGATTGTGCAGGAACAGTTGGGATTGTCATTTGTATCACGCACATCTCTCATCCAATGAGACATTGTGAAGCGATGTAACCAGTGATGTTTTGAAACATCTTTATTTAATTGTAATGAGGATATCTACAAACATTTGTGTACAAATGTGTGATAATTCGCAGGTTTTTCATCTCTGCACTTAATGTGGTGATCAAAATGTATTTGCAATTCCCAGTGAAATCATGGTCTTTGAGTGCTTAAAAAAGAAATTCATACGGATGTATAACTGTGTTAGACGTCTTCATTTATATTCCGATGGAAGGTTTGTAACAATAATTAAGTCACACTCAAGGAACATATGAACCTGTCCATCAAAGAAAATATCGCCGCTTGTGATGCAACGCACACTTAATCAACATTTGCCCTTGCAGACCAACTAAATAGTTGCGGAGAAAACACATTTAATTGATGACTTTACTATGTTTAGCTTAGGACTTTTCAAAAGCGTAGACCGGACTCTTTAGCCATCTTCGTGTTTATAGGAATGATTAACGGAGGAATTTAAAAAGCGAAGACTGGACTCCTTAGCCATCTTCGTGTTTATAGGAATGATTAATGCAGGAATTTTAAAAAGCGAAGACTGGACTCTTTAGCCATCTTCGTGTTTATAGGAATGATTAACGGAGGAATTTTAAAAGCGAAGACTGGACTCCTTAGCCATCTTCGTGTTCATAGGAATGATTAATGTAGGAATTTTAAAAGTGAAGACTGGGCTCTTTAGCCATCTTCATGTTAAAAGGATGTAGTTGAGGACATTTTCAAAGAAGATCGGTCTCGGTGGCCATCTTTGTACTTATAGGAAAGGATATTGTATTAATTTTTGAAAAATTGAGGATTTTTAGCTGAGGACTAGATGTAGTAATATAGTCATCAATTGAATTGTTGATCCAAGACGAAATTGTTGGTTATGTCTGTGCATTTGTAGACAACCCAACAGTGCACATCCTTTTTCTTGTTTTGCTTTTTTTCACGTGCTACAATGCCTTGGACAAAGCATCATCATAACTTGGAATGTTAAGAGGCATTCAAAAAAAATCATAGAAGAATGAGTTTGAAAAATAACCGGCTAGTTCTGTTGGATAATAGTTGGGACATAATTAGTTGAGTGCAAGCTTTGACGCTGATTCAACCCATTCGACATTAGTTGAGTGCGAAGTTTGTGAGGCTGATTCAGCCCTCAAACCGGATGCTTGTAGACCACCTTCCAGAGATCTAACACGACGCCATCGTAAAAATTCGTTGCAGTCAGTTTATCACGATGAAGCTGTAGGTCAACAAGCTCAAAACAGGAGTCAGTGAAAAAAGCAAGCCTGAAACTTTTTATTGGGCTCCAACTATTCAACTGATGCACGTTTGCAAAACAAGAGTTAAAAAAAAAAAGGATGAAAATATAAGCCATCAGATATATGAGGATTGTGCAGGAACAGTTGGGATTGTCATTTGTATCACGCACATCTCTCATCCAATGAGACATTGTGAAGCGATGTAACCAGTGATGTTTTGAAACATCTTTATTTAATTGTAATGAGGATATCTACAAACATTTGTGTACAAATGTGTGATAATTCGCAGGTTTTTCATCTCTGCACTTAATGTTGTGATCAAAATGTATTTGCAATTCCCAGTGAAATCATGGTCTTTGAGTGCTTAAAAAAGAAATTCATACGGATGTATAACTGTGTTAGACGTCTTCATTTATATTCCGATGGAAGGTTTGTAACAATAATTAAGTCACACTCAAGGAACATATGAACCTGTCCATCAAAGAAAATATCGCCGCTCGTGATGCAACGCACACTTAATCAACATTTGCCCTTGCAGACCAACTAAATAGTTGCGGAGAAAACACATTTAATTGATGACTTTACTATGTTTAGCTTAGGACTTTTCAAAAGCGTAGACCGGACTCTTTAGCCATCTTCGTGTTTATAGGAATGATTAACGGAGGAATTTAAAAAGCGAAGACTGGACTCCTTAGCCATCTTCGTGTTTATAGGAATGATTAATGCAGGAATTTTAAAAAGCGAAGACTGGACTCTTTAGCCATCTTCGTGTTTATAGGAATGATTAACGGAGGAATTTTAAAAGCGAAGACTGGACTCCTTAGCCATCTTCGTGTTCATAGGAATGATTAATGTAGGAATTTTAAAAGTGAAGACTGGGCTCTTTAGCCATCTTCATGTTAAAAGGATGTAGTTGAGGACATTTTCAAAGAAGATCGGTCTCGGTGGCCATCTTTGTACTTATAGGAAAGGATATTGTATTAATTTTTGAAAAATTGAGGATTTTTAGCTGAGGACTAGATGTAGTAATATAGTCATCAATTGAATTGTTGATCCAAGACGAAATTGTTGGTTATGTCTGTGCATTTGTAGACAACCCAACAGTGCACATCCTTTTTCTTGTTTTGCTTTTTTTCACGTGCTACAATGCCTTGGACAAAGCATCATCATAACTTGGAATGTTAAGAGGCATTCAAAAAAAATCATAGAAGAATGAGTTTGAAAAATAACCGGCTAGTTCAGTTGAATAATAGTTGGGACATAATTAGTTGAGTGCAAGCTTTGACGCTGATTCAACCCATTCGACATTAGTTGAGTGCGAAGTTTGTGAGGCTGATTCAGCCCTCAAACCGGATGCTTGTAGACCACCTTCCAGAGATCTAACACGACGCCATCGTAAAAATTCGTTGCAGTCAGTTTATCACGATGAAGCTGTAGGTCAACAAGCTCAAAACAGGAGTCAGTGAAAAAAGCAAGCCTGAAACTTTTTATTGGGCTCCAACTATTCAACTGATGCACGTTTGCAAAACAAGAGTTAAAAAAAAAAAGGATGAAAATATAAGCCATCAGATATATGAGGATTGTGCAGGAACAGTTGGGATTGTCATTTGTATCACGCACATCTCTCATCCAATGAGACATTGTGAAGCGATGTAACCAGTGATGTTTTGAAACATCTTTATTTAATTGTAATGAGGATATCTACAAACATTTGTGTACAAATGTGTGATAATTCGCAGGTTTTTCATCTCTGCACTTAATGTGGTGATCAAAATGTATTTGCAATTCCCAGTGAAATCATGGTCTTTGAGTGCTTAAAAAAGAAATTCATACGGATGTATAACTGTGTTAGACGTCTTCATTTATATTCCGATGGAAGGTTTGTAACAATAATTAAGTCACACTCAAGGAACATATGAACCTGTCCATCAAAGAAAATATCGCCGCTCGTGATGCAACGCACACTTAATCAACATTTGCCCTTGCAGACCAACTAAATAGTTGCGGAGAAAACACATTTAATTGATGACTTTACTATGTTTAGCTTAGGACTTTTCAAAAGCGTAGACCGGACTCTTTAGCCATCTTCGTGTTTATAGGAATGATTAACGGAGGAATTTAAAAAGCGAAGACTGGACTCCTTAGCCATCTTCGTGTTTATAGGAATGATTAATGCAGGAATTTTAAAAAGCGAAGACTGGACTCTTTAGCCATCTTCGTGTTTATAGGAATGATTAACGGAGGAATTTTAAAAGCGAAGACTGGACTCCTTAGCCATCTTCGTGTTCATAGGAATGATTAATGTAGGAATTTTAAAAGTGAAGACTGGGCTCTTTAGCCATCTTCATGTTAAAAGGATGTAGTTGAGGACATTTTCAAAGAAGATCGGTCTCGGTGGCCATCTTTGTACTTATAGGAAAGGATATTGTATTAATTTTTGAAAAATTGAGGATTTTTAGCTGAGGACTAGATGTAGTAATATAGTCATCAATTGAATTGTTGATCCAAGACGAAATTGTTGGTTATGTCTGTGCATTTGTAGACAACCCAACAGTGCACATCCTTTTTCTTGTTTTGCTTTTTTTCACGTGCTACAATGCCTTGGACAAAGCATCATCATAACTTGGAATGTTAAGAGGCATTCAAAAAAAATCATAGAAGAATGAGTTTGAAAAATAACCGGCTAGTTCAGTTGAATAATAGTTGGGACATAATTAGTTGAGTGCAAGCTTTGACGCTGATTCAACCCATTCGACATTAGTTGAGTGCGAAGTTTGTGAGGCTGATTCAGCCCTCAAACCGGATGCTTGTAGACCACCTTCCAGAGATCTAACACGACGCCATCGTAAAAATTCGTTGCAGTCAGTTTATCACGATGAAGCTGTAGGTCAACAAGCTCAAAACAGGAGTCAGTGAAAAAAGCAAGCCTGAAACTTTTTATTGGGCTCCAACTATTCAACTGATGCACGTTTGCAAAACAAGAGTTAAAAAAAAAAAGGATGAAAATATAAGCCATCAGATATATGAGGATTGTGCAGGAACAGTTGGGATTGTCATTTGTATCACGCACATCTCTCATCCAATGAGACATTGTGAAGCGATGTAACCAGTGATGTTTTGAAACATCTTTATTTAATTGTAATGAGGATATCTACAAACATTTGTGTACAAATGTGTGATAATTCGCAGGTTTTTCATCTCTGCACTTAATGTGGTGATCAAAATGTATTTGCAATTCCCAGTGAAATCATGGTCTTTGAGTGCTTAAAAAAGAAATTCATACGGATGTATAACTGTGTTAGACGTCTTCATTTGTATTCCGATGGAAGGTTTGTAACAATAATTAAGTCACACTCAAGGAACATATGAACCTGTCCATCAAAGAAAATATCGCCGCTCGTGATGCAACGCACACTTAATCAACATTTGCCCTTGCAGACCAACTAAATAGTTGCGGAGAAAACACATTTAATTGATGACTTTACTATGTTTAGCTTAGGACTTTTCAAAAGCGTAGACCGGACTCTTTAGCCATCTTCGTGTTTATAGGAATGATTAACGGAGGAATTTAAAAAGCGAAGACTGGACTCCTTAGCCATCTTCGTGTTTATAGGAATGATTAATGCAGGAATTTTAAAAAGCGAAGACTGGACTCTTTAGCCATCTTCGTGTTTATAGGAATGATTAATGTAGGAATTTTAAAAGTGAAGACTGGGCTCTTTAGCCATCTTCATGTTAAAAGGATGTAGTTGAGGACATTTTCAAAGAAGATCGGTCTCGGTGGCCATCTTTGTACTTATAGGAAAGGATATTGTATTAATTTTTGAAAAATTGAGGATTTTTAGCTGAGGACTAGATGTAGTAATATAGTCATCAATTGAATTGTTGATCCAAGACGAAATTGTTGGTTATGTCTGTGCATTTGTAGACAACCCAACAGTGCACATCCTTTTTCTTGTTTTGCTTTTTTTCACGTGCTACAATGCCTTGGACAAAGCATCATCATAACTTGGAATGTTAAGAGGCATTCAAAAAAAATCATAGAAGAATGAGTTTGAAAAATAACCGGCTAGTTCAGTTGAATAATAGTTGGGACATAATTAGTTGAGTGCAAGCTTTGACGCTGATTCAACCCATTCGACATTAGTTGAGTGCGAAGTTTGTGAGGCTGATTCAGCCCTCAAACCGGATGCTTGTAGACCACCTTCCAGAGATCTAACACGACGCCATCGTAAAAATTCGTTGCAGTCAGTTTATCACGATGAAGCTGTAGGTCAATAAGCTCAAAACAGGAGTCAGTGAAAAAAGCAAGCCTGAAACTTTTTATTGGGCTCCAACTATTCAACTGATGCACGTTTGCAAAACAAGAGTTAAAAAAAAAAAGGATGAAAATATAAGCCATCAGATATATGAGGATTGTGCAGGAACAGTTGGGATTGTCATTTGTATCACGCACATCTCTCATCCAATGAGACATTGTGAAGCGATGTAACCAGTGATGTTTTGAAACATCTTTATTTAATTGTAATGAGGATATCTACAAACATTTGTGTACAAATGTGTGATAATTCGCAGGTTTTTCATCTCTGCACTTAATGTGGTGATCAAAATGTATTTGCAATTCCCAGTGAAATCATGGTCTTTGAGTGCTTAAAAAAGAAATTCATACGGATGTATAACTGTGTTAGACGTCTTCATTTGTATTCCGATGGAAGGTTTGTAACAATAATTAAGTCACACTCAAGGAACATATGAACCTGTCCATCAAAGAAAATATCGCCGCTTGTGATGCAACGCACACTTAATCAACATTTGCCCTTGCAGACCAACTAAATAGTTGCGGAGAAAACACATTTAATTGATGACTTTACTATGTTTAGCTTAGGACTTTTCAAAAGCGTAGACCGGACTCTTTAGCCATCTTCGTGTTTATAGGAATGATTAACGGAGGAATTTAAAAAGCGAAGACTGGACTCCTTAGCCATCTTCGTGTTTATAGGAATGATTAATGCAGGAATTTTAAAAAGCGAAGACTGGACTCTTTAGCCATCTTCGTGTTTATAGGAATGATTAACGGAGGAATTTTAAAAGCGAAGACTGGACTCCTTAGCCATCTTCGTGTTCATAGGAATGATTAATGTAGGAATTTTAAAAGTGAAGACTGGGCTCTTTAGCCATCTTCATGTTAAAAGGATGTAGTTGAGGACATTTTCAAAGAAGATCGGTCTCGGTGGCCATCTTTGTACTTATAGGAAAGGATATTGTATTAATTTTTGAAAAATTGAGGATTTTTAGCTGAGGACTAGATGTAGTAATATAGTCATCAATTGAATTGTTGATCCAAGACGAAATTGTTGGTTATGTCTGTGCATTTGTAGACAACCCAACAGTGCACATCCTTTTTCTTGTTTTGCTTTTTTTCACGTGCTACAATGCCTTGGACAAAGCATCATCATAACTTGGAATGTTAAGAGGCATTCAAAAAAAATCATAGAAGAATGAGTTTGAAAAATAACCGGCTAGTTCAGTTGAATAATAGTTGGGACATAATTAGTTGAGTGCAAGCTTTGACGCTGATTCAACCCATTCGACATTAGTTGAGTGCGAAGTTTGTGAGGCTGATTCAGCCCTCAAACCGGATGCTTGTAGACCACCTTCCAGAGATCTAACACGACGCCATCGTAAAAATTCGTTGCAGTCAGTTTATCACGATGAAGCTGTAGGTCAACAAGCTCAAAACAGGAGTCAGTGAAAAAAGCAAGCCTGAAACTTTTTATTGGGCTCCAACTATTCAACTGATGCACGTTTGCAAAACAAGAGTTAAAAAAAAAAAGGATGAAAATATAAGCCATCAGATATATGAGGATTGTGCAGGAACAGTTGGGATTGTCATTTGTATCACGCACATCTCTCATCCAATGAGACATTGTGAAGCGATGTAACCAGTGATGTTTTGAAACATCTTTATTTAATTGTAATGAGGATATCTACAAACATTTGTGTACAAATGTGTGATAATTCGCAGGTTTTTCATCTCTGCACTTAATGTGGTGATCAAAATGTATTTGCAATTCCCAGTGAAATCATGGTCTTTGAGTGCTTAAAAAAGAAATTCATACGGATGTATAACTGTGTTAGACGTCTTCATTTGTATTCCGATGGAAGGTTTGTAACAATAATTAAGTCACACTCAAGGAACATATGAACCTGTCCATCAAAGAAAATATCGCCGCTCGTGATGCAACGCACACTTAATCAACATTTGCCCTTGCAGACCAACTAAATAGTTGCGGAGAAAACACATTTAATTGATGACTTTACTATGTTTAGCTTAGGACTTTTCAAAAGCGTAGACCGGACTCTTTAGCCATCTTCGTGTTTATAGGAATGATTAACGGAGGAATTTAAAAAGCGAAGACTGGACTCCTTAGCCATCTTCGTGTTTATAGGAATGATTAATGCAGGAATTTTAAAAAGCGAAGACTGGACTCTTTAGCCATCTTCGTGTTTATAGGAATGATTAACGGAGGAATTTTAAAAGCGAAGACTGGACTCCTTAGCCATCTTCGTGTTCATAGGAATGATTAATGTAGGAATTTTAAAAGTGAAGACTGGGCTCTTTAGCCATCTTCATGTTAAAAGGATGTAGTTGAGGACATTTTCAAAGAAGATCGGTCTCGGTGGCCATCTTTGTACTTATAGGAAAGGATATTGTATTAATTTTTGAAAAATTGAGGATTTTTAGCTGAGGACTAGATGTAGTAATATAGTCATCAATTGAATTGTTGATCCAAGACGAAATTGTTGGTTATGTCTGTGCATTTGTAGACAACCCAACAGTGCACATCCTTTTTCTTGTTTTGCTTTTTTTCACGTGCTACAATGCCTTGGACAAAGCATCATCATAACTTGGAATGTTAAGAGGCATTCAAAAAAAATCATAGAAGAATGAGTTTGAAAAATAACCGGCTAGTTCAGTTGAATAATAGTTGGGACATAATTAGTTGAGTGCAAGCTTTGACGCTGATTCAACCCATTCGACATTAGTTGAGTGCGAAGTTTGTGAGGCTGATTCAGCCCTCAAACCGGATGCTTGTAGACCACCTTCCAGAGATCTAACACGACGCCATCGTAAAAATTCGTTGCAGTCAGTTTATCACGATGAAGCTGTAGGTCAACAAGCTCAAAACAGGAGTCAGTGAAAAAAGCAAGCCTGAAACTTTTTATTGGGCTCCAACTATTCAACTGATGCACGTTTGCAAAACAAGAGTTAAAAAAAAAAAAGGATGAAAATATAAGCCATCAGATATATGAGGATTGTGCAGGAACAGTTGGGATTGTCATTTGTATCACGCACATCTCTCATCCAATGAGACATTGTGAAGCGATGTAACCAGTGATGTTTTGAAACATCTTTATTTAATTGTAATGAGGATATCTACAAACATTTGTGTACAAATGTGTGATAATTCGCAGGTTTTTCATCTCTGCACTTAATGTGGTGATCAAAATGTATTTGCAATTCCCAGTGAAATCATGGTCTTTGAGTGCTTAAAAAAGAAATTCATACGGATGTATAACTGTGTTAGACGTCTTCATTTGTATTCCGATGGAAGGTTTGTAACAATAATTAAGTCACACTCAAGGAACATATGAACCTGTCCATCAAAGAAAATATCGCCGCTCGTGATGCAACGCACACTTAATCAACATTTGCCCTTGCAGACCAACTAAATAGTTGCGGAGAAAACACATTTAATTGATGACTTTACTATGTTTAGCTTAGGACTTTTCAAAAGCGTAGACCGGACTCTTTAGCCATCTTCGTGTTTATAGGAATGATTAACGGAGGAATTTAAAAAGCGAAGACTGGACTCCTTAGCCATCTTCGTGTTTATAGGAATGATTAATGCAGGAATTTTAAAAAGCGAAGACTGGACTCTTTAGCCATCTTCGTGTTTATAGGAATGATTAACGGAGGAATTTTAAAAGCGAAGACTGGACTCCTTAGCCATCTTCGTGTTCATAGGAATGATTAATGTAGGAATTTTAAAAGTGAAGACTGGGCTCTTTAGCCATCTTCATGTTAAAAGGATGTAGTTGAGGACATTTTCAAAGAAGATCGGTCTCGGTGGCCATCTTTGTACTTATAGGAAAGGATATTGTATTAATTTTTGAAAAATTGAGGATTTTTAGCTGAGGACTAGATGTAGTAATATAGTCATCAATTGAATTGTTGATCCAAGACGAAATTGTTGGTTATGTCTGTGCATTTGTAGACAACCCAACAGTGCACATCCTTTTTCTTGTTTTGCTTTTTTTCACGTGCTACAATGCCTTGGACAAAGCATCATCATAACTTGGAATGTTAAGAGGCATTCAAAAAAAATCATAGAAGAATGAGTTTGAAAAATAACCGGCTAGTTCAGTTGAATAATAGTTGGGACATAATTAGTTGAGTGCAAGCTTTGACGCTGATTCAACCCATTCGACATTAGTTGAGTGCGAAGTTTGTGAGGCTGATTCAGCCCTCAAACCGGATGCTTGTAGACCACCTTCCAGAGATCTAACACGACGCCATCGTAAAAATTCGTTGCAGTCAGTTTATCACGATGAAGCTGTAGGTCAACAAGCTCAAAACAGGAGTCAGTGAAAAAAGCAAGCCTGAAACTTTTTATTGGGCTCCAACTATTCAACTGATGCACGTTTGCAAAACAAGAGTTAAAAAAAAAAAGGATGAAAATATAAGCCATCAGATATATGAGGATTGTGCAGGAACAGTTGGGATTGTCATTTGTATCACGCACATCTCTCATCCAATGAGACATTGTGAAGCGATGTAACCAGTGATGTTTTGAAACATCTTTATTTAATTGTAATGAGGATATCTACAAACATTTGTGTACAAATGTGTGATAATTCGCAGGTTTTTCATCTCTGCACTTAATGTGGTGATCAAAATGTATTTGCAATTCCCAGTGAAATCATGGTCTTTGAGTGCTTAAAAAAGAAATTCATACGGATGTATAACTGTGTTAGACGTCTTCATTTATATTCCGATGGAAGGTTTGTAACAATAATTAAGTCACACTCAAGGAACATATGAACCTGTCCATCAAAGAAAATATCGCCGCTCGTGATGCAACGCACACTTAATCAACATTTGCCCTTGCAGACCAACTAAATAGTTGCGGAGAAAACACATTTAATTGATGACTTTACTATGTTTAGCTTAGGACTTTTCAAAAGCGTAGACCGGACTCTTTAGCCATCTTCGTGTTTATAGGAATGATTAACGGAGGAATTTAAAAAGCGAAGACTGGACTCCTTAGCCATCTTCGTGTTTATAGGAATGATTAATGCAGGAATTTTAAAAAGCGAAGACTGGACTCTTTAGCCATCTTCGTGTTTATAGGAATGATTAACGGAGGAATTTTAAAAGCGAAGACTGGACTCCTTAGCCATCTTCGTGTTCATAGGAATGATTAATGTAGGAATTTTAAAAGTGAAGACTGGGCTCTTTAGCCATCTTCATGTTAAAAGGATGTAGTTGAGGACATTTTCAAAGAAGATCGGTCTCGGTGGCCATCTTTGTACTTATAGGAAAGGATATTGTATTAATTTTTGAAAAATTGAGGATTTTTAGCTGAGGACTAGATGTAGTAATATAGTCATCAATTGAATTGTTGATCCAAGACGAAATTGTTGGTTATGTCTGTGCATTTGTAGACAACCCAACAGTGCACATCCTTTTTCTTGTTTTGCTTTTTTTCACGTGCTACAATGCCTTGGACAAAGCATCATCATAACTTGGAATGTTAAGAGGCATTCAAAAAAAATCATAGAAGAATGAGTTTGAAAAATAACCGGCTAGTTCAGTTGAATAATAGTTGGGACATAATTAGTTGAGTGCAAGCTTTGACGCTGATTCAACCCATTCGACATTAGTTGAGTGCGAAGTTTGTGAGGCTGATTCAGCCCTCAAACCGGATGCTTGTAGACCACCTTCCAGAGATCTAACACGACGCCATCGTAAAAATTCGTTGCAGTCAGTTTATCACGATGAAGCTGTAGGTCAACAAGCTCAAAACAGGAGTCAGTGAAAAAAGCAAGCCTGAAACTTTTTATTGGGCTCCAACTATTCAACTGATGCACGTTTGCAAAACAAGAGTTAAAAAAAAAAAGGATGAAAATATAAGCCATCAGATATATGAGGATTGTGCAGGAACAGTTGGGATTGTCATTTGTATCACGCACATCTCTCATCCAATGAGACATTGTGAAGCGATGTAACCAGTGATGTTTTGAAACATCTTTATTTAATTGTAATGAGGATATCTACAAACATTTGTGTACAAATGTGTGATAATTCGCAGGTTTTTCATCTCTGCACTTAATGTGGTGATCAAAATGTATTTGCAATTCCCAGTGAAATCATGGTCTTTGAGTGCTTAAAAAAGAAATTCATACGGATGTATAACTGTGTTAGACGTCTTCATTTGTATTCCGATGGAAGGTTTGTAACAATAATTAAGTCACACTCAAGGAACATATGAACCTGTCCATCAAAGAAAATATCGCCGCTCGTGATGCAACGCACACTTAATCAACATTTGCCCTTGCAGACCAACTAAATAGTTGCGGAGAAAACACATTTAATTGATGACTTTACTATGTTTAGCTTAGGACTTTTCAAAAGCGTAGACCGGACTCTTTAGCCATCTTCGTGTTTATAGGAATGATTAACGGAGGAATTTAAAAAGCGAAGACTGGACTCCTTAGCCATCTTCGTGTTTATAGGAATGATTAATGCAGGAATTTTAAAAAGCGAAGACTGGACTCTTTAGCCATCTTCGTGTTTATAGGAATGATTAATGTAGGAATTTTAAAAGTGAAGACTGGGCTCTTTAGCCATCTTCATGTTAAAAGGATGTAGTTGAGGACATTTTCAAAGAAGATCGGTCTCGGTGGCCATCTTTGTACTTATAGGAAAGGATATTGTATTAATTTTTGAAAAATTGAGGATTTTTAGCTGAGGACTAGATGTAGTAATATAGTCATCAATTGAATTGTTGATCCAAGACGAAATTGTTGGTTATGTCTGTGCATTTGTAGACAACCCAACAGTGCACATCCTTTTTCTTGTTTTGCTTTTTTTCACGTGCTACAATGCCTTGGACAAAGCATCATCATAACTTGGAATGTTAAGAGGCATTCAAAAAAAATCATAGAAGAATGAGTTTGAAAAATAACCGGCTAGTTCAGTTGAATAATAGTTGGGACATAATTAGTTGAGTGCAAGCTTTGACGCTGATTCAACCCATTCGACATTAGTTGAGTGCGAAGTTTGTGAGGCTGATTCAGCCCTCAAACCGGATGCTTGTAGACCACCTTCCAGAGATCTAACACGACGCCATCGTAAAAATTCGTTGCAGTCAGTTTATCACGATGAAGCTGTAGGTCAACAAGCTCAAAACAGGAGTCAGTGAAAAAAGCAAGCCTGAAACTTTTTATTGGGCTCCAACTATTCAACTGATGCACGTTTGCAAAACAAGAGTTAAAAAAAAAAAAGGATGAAAATATAAGCCATCAGATATATGAGGATTGTGCAGGAACAGTTGGGATTGTCATTTGTATCACGCACATCTCTCATCCAATGAGACATTGTGAAGCGATGTAACCAGTGATGTTTTGAAACATCTTTATTTAATTGTAATGAGGATATCTACAAACATTTGTGTACAAATGTGTGATAATTCGCAGGTTTTTCATCTCTGCACTTAATGTGGTGATCAAAATGTATTTGCAATTCCCAGTGAAATCATGGTCTTTGAGTGCTTAAAAAAGAAATTCATACGGATGTATAACTGTGTTAGACGTCTTCATTTATATTCCGATGGAAGGTTTGTAACAATAATTAAGTCACACTCAAGGAACATATGAACCTGTCCATCAAAG
Source organism: Biomphalaria pfeifferi (assembly GCA_030265305.1). Lineage (NCBI taxonomy): Eukaryota > Metazoa > Mollusca > Gastropoda > Planorbidae > Biomphalaria > Biomphalaria pfeifferi. The sequence goes on from JASAOG010000079.1 coordinate 50,331, forward strand.
AAAATATCGCCGCTCGTGATGCAACGCACACTTAATCAACATTTGCCCTTGCAGACCAACTAAATAGTTGCGGAGAAAACACATTTAATTGATGACTTTACTATGTTTAGCTTAGGACTTTTCAAAAGCGTAGACCGGACTCTTTAGCCATCTTCGTGTTTATAGGAATGATTAACGGAGGAATTTAAAAAGCGAAGACTGGACTCCTTAGCCATCTTCGTGTTTATAGGAATGATTAATGCAGGAATTTTAAAAAGCGAAGACTGGACTCTTTAGCCATCTTCGTGTTTATAGGAATGATTAACGGAGGAATTTTAAAAGCGAAGACTGGACTCCTTAGCCATCTTCGTGTTCATAGGAATGATTAATGTAGGAATTTTAAAAGTGAAGACTGGGCTCTTTAGCCATCTTCATGTTAAAAGGATGTAGTTGAGGACATTTTCAAAGAAGATCGGTCTCGGTGGCCATCTTTGTACTTATAGGAAAGGATATTGTATTAATTTTTGAAAAATTGAGGATTTTTAGCTGAGGACTAGATGTAGTAATATAGTCATCAATTGAATTGTTGATCCAAGACGAAATTGTTGGTTATGTCTGTGCATTTGTAGACAACCCAACAGTGCACATCCTTTTTCTTGTTTTGCTTTTTTTCACGTGCTACAATGCCTTGGACAAAGCATCATCATAACTTGGAATGTTAAGAGGCATTCAAAAAAAATCATAGAAGAATGAGTTTGAAAAATAACCGGCTAGTTCAGTTGAATAATAGTTGGGACATAATTAGTTGAGTGCAAGCTTTGACGCTGATTCAACCCATTCGACATTAGTTGAGTGCGAAGTTTGTGAGGCTGATTCAGCCCTCAAACCGGATGCTTGTAGACCACCTTCCAGAGATCTAACACGACGCCATCGTAAAAATTCGTTGCAGTCAGTTTATCACGATGAAGCTGTAGGTCAACAAGCTCAAAACAGGAGTCAGTGAAAAAAGCAAGCCTGAAACTTTTTATTGGGCTCCAACTATTCAACTGATGCACGTTTGCAAAACAAGAGTTAAAAAAAAAAAGGATGAAAATATAAGCCATCAGATATATGAGGATTGTGCAGGAACAGTTGGGATTGTCATTTGTATCACGCACATCTCTCATCCAATGAGACATTGTGAAGCGATGTAACCAGTGATGTTTTGAAACATCTTTATTTAATTGTAATGAGGATATCTACAAACATTTGTGTACAAATGTGTGATAATTCGCAGGTTTTTCATCTCTGCACTTAATGTGGTGATCAAAATGTATTTGCAATTCCCAGTGAAATCATGGTCTTTGAGTGCTTAAAAAAGAAATTCATACGGATGTATAACTGTGTTAGACGTCTTCATTTATATTCCGATGGAAGGTTTGTAACAATAATTAAGTCACACTCAAGGAACATATGAACCTGTCCATCAAAGAAAATATCGCCGCTCGTGATGCAACGCACACTTAATCAACATTTGCCCTTGCAGACCAACTAAATAGTTGCGGAGAAAACACATTTAATTGATGACTTTACTATGTTTAGCTTAGGACTTTTCAAAAGCGTAGACCGGACTCTTTAGCCATCTTCGTGTTTATAGGAATGATTAACGGAGGAATTTAAAAAGCGAAGACTGGACTCCTTAGCCATCTTCGTGTTTATAGGAATGATTAATGCAGGAATTTTAAAAAGCGAAGACTGGACTCTTTAGCCATCTTCGTGTTTATAGGAATGATTAACGGAGGAATTTTAAAAGCGAAGACTGGACTCCTTAGCCATCTTCGTGTTCATAGGAATGATTAATGTAGGAATTTTAAAAGTGAAGACTGGGCTCTTTAGCCATCTTCATGTTAAAAGGATGTAGTTGAGGACATTTTCAAAGAAGATCGGTCTCGGTGGCCATCTTTGTACTTATAGGAAAGGATATTGTATTAATTTTTGAAAAATTGAGGATTTTTAGCTGAGGACTAGATGTAGTAATATAGTCATCAATTGAATTGTTGATCCAAGACGAAATTGTTGGTTATGTCTGTGCATTTGTAGACAACCCAACAGTGCACATCCTTTTTCTTGTTTTGCTTTTTTTCACGTGCTACAATGCCTTGGACAAAGCATCATCATAACTTGGAATGTTAAGAGGCATTCAAAAAAAATCATAGAAGAATGAGTTTGAAAAATAACCGGCTAGTTCAGTTGAATAATAGTTGGGACATAATTAGTTGAGTGCAAGCTTTGACGCTGATTCAACCCATTCGACATTAGTTGAGTGCGAAGTTTGTGAGGCTGATTCAGCCCTCAAACCGGATGCTTGTAGACCACCTTCCAGAGATCTAACACGACGCCATCGTAAAAATTCGTTGCAGTCAGTTTATCACGATGAAGCTGTAGGTCAACAAGCTCAAAACAGGAGTCAGTGAAAAAAGCAAGCCTGAAACTTTTTATTGGGCTCCAACTATTCAACTGATGCACGTTTGCAAAACAAGAGTTAAAAAAAAAAAAGGATGAAAATATAAGCCATCAGATATATGAGGATTGTGCAGGAACAGTTGGGATTGTCATTTGTATCACGCACATCTCTCATCCAATGAGACATTGTGAAGCGATGTAACCAGTGATGTTTTGAAACATCTTTATTTAATTGTAATGAGGATATCTACAAACATTTGTGTACAAATGTGTGATAATTCGCAGGTTTTTCATCTCTGCACTTAATGTGGTGATCAAAATGTATTTGCAATTCCCAGTGAAATCATGGTCTTTGAGTGCTTAAAAAAGAAATTCATACGGATGTATAACTGTGTTAGACGTCTTCATTTGTATTCCGATGGAAGGTTTGTAACAATAATTAAGTCACACTCAAGGAACATATGAACCTGTCCATCAAAGAAAATATCGCCGCTCGTGATGCAACGCACACTTAATCAACATTTGCCCTTGCAGACCAACTAAATAGTTGCGGAGAAAACACATTTAATTGATGACTTTACTATGTTTAGCTTAGGACTTTTCAAAAGCGAAGACTGGACTCCTTAGCCATCTTCGTGTTTATAGGAATGATTAATGCAGGAATTTTAAAAAGCGAAGACTGGACTCTTTAGCCATCTTCGTGTTTATAGGAATGATTAACGGAGGAATTTTAAAAGCGAAGACTGGACTCCTTAGCCATCTTCGTGTTCATAGGAATGATTAATGTAGGAATTTTAAAAGTGAAGACTGGGCTCTTTAGCCATCTTCATGTTAAAAGGATGTAGTTGAGGACATTTTCAAAGAAGATCCGTCTCGGTGGCCATCTTTGTACTTATAGGAAAGGATATTGTATTAATTTTTGAAAAATTGAGGATTTTTAGCTGAGGACTAGATGTAGTAATATAGTCATCAATTGAATTGTTGATCCAAGACGAAATTGTTGGTTATGTCTGTGCATTTGTAGACAACCCAACAGTGCACATCCTTTTTCTTGTTTTGCTTTTTTTCACGTGCTACAATGCCTTGGACAAAGCATCATCATAACTTGGAATGTTAAGAGGCATTCAAAAAAAATCATAGAAGAATGAGTTTGAAAAATAACCGGCTAGTTCAGTTGAATAATAGTTGGGACATAATTAGTTAAGTGCAAGCTTTGACGCTGATTCAACCCATTCGACATTAGTTGAGTGCGAAGTTTGTGAGGCTGATTCAGCCCTCAAACCGGATGCTTGTAGACCACCTTCCAGAGATCTAACACGACGCCATCGTAAAAATTCGTTGCAGTCAGTTTATCACGATGAAGCTGTAGGTCAACAAGCTCAAAACAGGAGTCAGTGAAAAAAGCAAGCCTGAAACTTTTTATTGGGCTCCAACTATTCAACTGATGCACGTTTGCAAAACAAGAGTTAAAAAAAAAAAGGATGAAAATATAAGCCATCAGATATATGAGGATTGTGCAGGAACAGTTGGGATTGTCATTTGTATCACGCACATCTCTCATCCAATGAGACATTGTGAAGCGATGTAACCAGTGATGTTTTGAAACATCTTTATTTAATTGTAATGAGGATATCTACAAACATTTGTGTACAAATGTGTGATAATTCGCAGGTTTTTCATCTCTGCACTTAATGTGGTGATCAAAATGTATTTGCAATTCCCAGTGAAATCATGGTCTTTGAGTGCTTAAAAAAGAAATTCATACGGATGTATAACTGTGTTAGACGTCTTCATTTGTATTCCGATGGAAGGTTTGTAACAATAATTAAGTCACACTCAAGGAACATATGAACCTGTCCATCAAAGAAAATATCGCCGCTCGTGATGCAACGCACACTTAATCAACATTTGCCCTTGCAGACCAACTAAATAGTTGCGGAGAAAACACATTTAATTGATGACTTTACTATGTTTAGCTTAGGACTTTTCAAAAGCGTAGACCGGACTCTTTAGCCATCTTCGTGTTTATAGGAATGATTAACGGAGGAATTTAAAAAGCGAAGACTGGACTCCTTAGCCATCTTCGTGTTTATAGGAATGATTAATGCAGGAATTTTAAAAAGCGAAGACTGGACTCTTTAGCCATCTTCGTGTTTATAGGAATGATTAACGGAGGAATTTTAAAAGCGAAGACTGGACTCCTTAGCCATCTTCGTGTTCATAGGAATGATTAATGTAGGAATTTTAAAAGTGAAGACTGGGCTCTTTAGCCATCTTCATGTTAAAAGGATGTAGTTGAGGACATTTTCAAAGAAGATCGGTCTCGGTGGCCATCTTTGTACTTATAGGAAAGGATATTGTATTAATTTTTGAAAAATTGAGGATTTTTAGCTGAGGACTAGATGTAGTAATATAGTCATCAATTGAATTGTTGATCCAAGACGAAATTGTTGGTTATGTCTGTGCATTTGTAGACAACCCAACAGTGCACATCCTTTTTCTTGTTTTGCTTTTTTTCACGTGCTACAATGCCTTGGACAAAGCATCATCATAACTTGGAATGTTAAGAGGCATTCAAAAAAAATCATAGAAGAATGAGTTTGAAAAATAACCGGCTAGTTCAGTTGAATAATAGTTGGGACATAATTAGTTGAGTGCAAGCTTTGACGCTGATTCAACCCATTCGACATTAGTTGAGTGCGAAGTTTGTGAGGCTGATTCAGCCCTCAAACCGGATGCTTGTAGACCACCTTCCAGAGATCTAACACGACGCCATCGTAAAAATTCGTTGCAGTCAGTTTATCACGATGAAGCTGTAGGTCAACAAGCTCAAAACAGGAGTCAGTGAAAAAAGCAAGCCTGAAACTTTTTATTGGGCTCCAACTATTCAACTGATGCACGTTTGCAAAACAAGAGTTAAAAAAAAAAAGGATGAAAATATAAGCCATCAGATATATGAGGATTGTGCAGGAACAGTTGGGATTGTCATTTGTATCACGCACATCTCTCATCCAATGAGACATTGTGAAGCGATGTAACCAGTGATGTTTTGAAACATCTTTATTTAATTGTAATGAGGATATCTACAAACATTTGTGTACAAATGTGTGATAATTCGCAGGTTTTTCATCTCTGCACTTAATGTGGTGATCAAAATGTATTTGCAATTCCCAGTGAAATCATGGTCTTTGAGTGCTTAAAAAAGAAATTCATACGGATGTATAACTGTGTTAGACGTCTTCATTTGTATTCCGATGGAAGGTTTGTAACAATAATTAAGTCACACTCAAGGAACATATGAACCTGTCCATCAAAGAAAATATCGCCGCTCGTGATGCAACGCACACTTAATCAACATTTGCCCTTGCAGACCAACTAAATAGTTGCGGAGAAAACACATTTAATTGATGACTTTACTATGTTTAGCTTAGGACTTTTCAAAAGCGTAGACCGGACTCTTTAGCCATCTTCGTGTTTATAGGAATGATTAACGGAGGAATTTAAAAAGCGAAGACTGGACTCCTTAGCCATCTTCGTGTTTATAGGAATGATTAATGCAGGAATTTTAAAAAGCGAAGACTGGACTCTTTAGCCATCTTCGTGTTTATAGGAATGATTAACGGAGGAATTTTAAAAGCGAAGACTGGACTCCTTAGCCATCTTCGTGTTCATAGGAATGATTAATGTAGGAATTTTAAAAGTGAAGACTGGGCTCTTTAGCCATCTTCATGTTAAAAGGATGTAGTTGAGGACATTTTCAAAGAAGATCGGTCTCGGTGGCCATCTTTGTACTTATAGGAAAGGATATTGTATTAATTTTTGAAAAATTGAGGATTTTTAGCTGAGGACTAGATGTAGTAATATAGTCATCAATTGAATTGTTGATCCAAGACGAAATTGTTGGTTATGTCTGTGCATTTGTAGACAACCCAACAGTGCACATCCTTTTTCTTGTTTTGCTTTTTTTCACGTGCTACAATGCCTTGGACAAAGCATCATCATAACTTGGAATGTTAAGAGGCATTCAAAAAAAATCATAGAAGAATGAGTTTGAAAAATAACCGGCTAGTTCAGTTGAATAATAGTTGGGACATAATTAGTTGAGTGCAAGCTTTGACGCTGATTCAACCCATTCGACATTAGTTGAGTGCGAAGTTTGTGAGGCTGATTCAGCCCTCAAACCGGATGCTTGTAGACCACCTTCCAGAGATCTAACACGACGCCATCGTAAAAATTCGTTGCAGTCAGTTTATCACGATGAAGCTGTAGGTCAACAAGCTCAAAACAGGAGTCAGTGAAAAAAGCAAGCCTGAAACTTTTTATTGGGCTCCAACTATTCAACTGATGCACGTTTGCAAAACAAGAGTTAAAAAAAAAAAGGATGAAAATATAAGCCATCAGATATATGAGGATTGTGCAGGAACAGTTGGGATTGTCATTTGTATCACGCACATCTCTCATCCAATGAGACATTGTGAAGCGATGTAACCAGTGATGTTTTGAAACATCTTTATTTAATTGTAATGAGGATATCTACAAACATTTGTGTCTCATCCAATGAGACATTGTGAAGCGATGTAACCAGTGATGTTTTGAAACATCTTTATTTAATTGTAATGAGGATATCTACAAACATTTGTGTACAAATGTGTGATAATTCGCAGGTTTTTCATCTCTGCACTTAATGTGGTGATCAAAATGTATTTGCAATTCCCAGTGAAATCATGGTCTTTGAGTGCTTAAAAAAGAAATTCATACGGATGTATAACTGTGTTAGACGTCTTCATTTATATTCCGATGGAAGGTTTGTAACAATAATTAAGTCACACTCAAGGAACATATGAACCTGTCCATCAAAGAAAATATCGCCGCTCGTGATGCAACGCACACTTAATCAACATTTGCCCTTGCAGACCAACTAAATAGTTGCGGAGAAAACACATTTAATTGATGACTTTACTATGTTTAGCTTAGGACTTTTCAAAAGCGTAGACCGGACTCTTTAGCCATCTTCGTGTTTATAGGAATGATTAACGGAGGAATTTAAAAAGCGAAGACTGGACTCCTTAGCCATCTTCGTGTTTATAGGAATGATTAATGCAGGAATTTTAAAAAGCGAAGACTGGACTCTTTAGCCATCTTCGTGTTTATAGGAATGATTAACGGAGGAATTTTAAAAGCGAAGACTGGACTCCTTAGCCATCTTCGTGTTCATAGGAATGATTAATGTAGGAATTTTAAAAGTGAAGACTGGGCTCTTTAGCCATCTTCATGTTAAAAGGATGTAGTTGAGGACATTTTCAAAGAAAATCGGTCTCGGTGGCCATCTTTGTACTTATAGGAAAGGATATTGTATTAATTTTTGAAAAATTGAGGATTTTTAGCTGAGGACTAGATGTAGTAATATAGTCATCAATTGAATTGTTGATCCAAGACGAAATTGTTGGTTATGTCTGTGCATTTGTAGACAACCCAACAGTGCACATCCTTTTTCTTGTTTTGCTTTTTTTCACGTGCTACAATGCCTTGGACAAAGCATCATCATAACTTGGAATGTTAAGAGGCATTCAAAAAAAATCATAGAAGAATGAGTTTGAAAAATAACCGGCTAGTTCAGTTGAATAATAGTTGGGACATAATTAGTTGAGTGCAAGCTTTGACGCTGATTCAACCCATTCGACATTAGTTGAGTGCGAAGTTTGTGAGGCTGATTCAGCCCTCAAACCGGATGCTTGTAGACCACCTTCCAGAGATCTAACACGACGCCATCGTAAAAATTCGTTGCAGTCAGTTTATCACGATGAAGCTGTAGGTCAACAAGCTCAAAACAGGAGTCAGTGAAAAAAGCAAGCCTGAAACTTTTTATTGGGCTCCAACTATTCAACTGATGCACGTTTGCAAAACAAGAGTTAAAAAAAAAAAGGATGAAAATATAAGCCATCAGATATATGAGGATTGTGCAGGAACAGTTGGGATTGTCATTTGTATCACGCACATCTCTCATCCAATGAGACATTGTGAAGCGATGTAACCAGTGATGTTTTGAAACATCTTTATTTAATTGTAATGAGGATATCTACAAACATTTGTGTCTCATCCAATGAGACATTGTGAAGCGATGTAACCAGTGATGTTTTGAAACATCTTTATTTAATTGTAATGAGGATATCTACAAACATTTGTGTCTCATCCAATGAGACATTGTGAAGCGATGTAACCAGTGATGTTTTGAAACATCTTTATTTAATTGTAATGAGGATATCTACAAACATTTGTGTACAAATGTGTGATAATTCGCAGGTTTTTCATCTCTGCACTTAATGTGGTGATCAAAATGTATTTGCAATTCCCAGTGAAATCATGGTCTTTGAGTGCTTAAAAAAGAAATTCATACGGATGTATAACTGTGTTAGACGTCTTCATTTATATTCCGATGGAAGGTTTGTAACAATAATTAAGTCACACTCAAGGAACATATGAACCTGTCCATCAAAGAAAATATCGCCGCTCGTGATGCAACGCACACTTAATCAACATTTGCCCTTGCAGACCAACTAAATAGTTGCGGAGAAAACACATTTAATTGATGACTTTACTATGTTTAGCTTAGGACTTTTCAAAAGCGTAGACCGGACTCTTTAGCCATCTTCGTGTTTATAGGAATGATTAACGGAGGAATTTAAAAAGCGAAGACTGGACTCCTTAGCCATCTTCGTGTTTATAGGAATGATTAATGCAGGAATTTTAAAAAGCGAAGACTGGACTCTTTAGCCATCTTCGTGTTTATAGGAATGATTAACGGAGGAATTTTAAAAGCGAAGACTGGACTCCTTAGCCATCTTCGTGTTCATAGGAATGATTAATGTAGGAATTTTAAAAGTGAAGACTGGGCTCTTTAGCCATCTTCATGTTAAAAGGATGTAGTTGAGGACATTTTCAAAGAAGATCGGTCTCGGTGGCCATCTTTGTACTTATAGGAAAGGATATTGTATTAATTTTTGAAAAATTGAGGATTTTTAGCTGAGGACTAGATGTAGTAATATAGTCATCAATTGAATTGTTGATCCAAGACGAAATTGTTGGTTATGTCTGTGCATTTGTAGACAACCCAACAGTGCACATCCTTTTTCTTGTTTTGCTTTTTTTCACGTGCTACAATGCCTTGGACAAAGCATCATCATAACTTGGAATGTTAAGAGGCATTCAAAAAAAATCATAGAAGAATGAGTTTGAAAAATAACCGGCTAGTTCAGTTGAATAATAGTTGGGACATAATTAGTTGAGTGCAAGCTTTGACGCTGATTCAACCCATTCGACATTAGTTGAGTGCGAAGTTTGTGAGGCTGATTCAGCCCTCAAACCGGATGCTTGTAGACCACCTTCCAGAGATCTAACACGACGCCATCGTAAAAATTCGTTGCAGTCAGTTTATCACGATGAAGCTGTAGGTCAACAAGCTCAAAACAGGAGTCAGTGAAAAAAGCAAGCCTGAAACTTTTTATTGGGCTCCAACTATTCAACTGATGCACGTTTGCAAAACAAGAGTTAAAAAAAAAAAGGATGAAAATATAAGCCATCAGATATATGAGGATTGTGCAGGAACAGTTGGGATTGTCATTTGTATCACGCACATCTCTCATCCAATGAGACATTGTGAAGCGATGTAACCAGTGATGTTTTGAAACATCTTTATTTAATTGTAATGAGGATATCTACAAACATTTGTGTACAAATGTGTGATAATTCGCAGGTTTTTCATCTCTGCACTTAATGTGGTGATCAAAATGTATTTGCAATTCCCAGTGAAATCATGGTCTTTGAGTGCTTAAAAAAGAAATTCATACGGATGTATAACTGTGTTAGACGTCTTCATTTGTATTCCGATGGAAGGTTTGTAACAATAATTAAGTCACACTCAAGGAACATATGAACCTGTCCATCAAAGAAAATATCGCCGCTCGTGATGCAACGCACACTTAATCAACATTTGCCCTTGCAGACCAACTAAATAGTTGCGGAGAAAACACATTTAATTGATGACTTTACTATGTTTAGCTTAGGACTTTTCAAAAGCGTAGACCGGACTCTTTAGCCATCTTCGTGTTTATAGGAATGATTAACGGAGGAATTTAAAAAGCGAAGACTGGACTCCTTAGCCATCTTCGTGTTTATAGGAATGATTAATGCAGGAATTTTAAAAAGCGAAGACTGGACTCTTTAGCCATCTTCGTGTTTATAGGAATGATTAACGGAGGAATTTTAAAAGCGAAGACTGGACTCCTTAGCCATCTTCGTGTTCATAGGAATGATTAATGTAGGAATTTTAAAAGTGAAGACTGGGCTCTTTAGCCATCTTCATGTTAAAAGGATGTAGTTGAGGACATTTTCAAAGAAGATCGGTCTCGGTGGCCATCTTTGTACTTATAGGAAAGGATATTGTATTAATTTTTGAAAAATTGAGGATTTTTAGCTGAGGACTAGATGTAGTAATATAGTCATCAATTGAATTGTTGATCCAAGACGAAATTGTTGGTTATGTCTGTGCATTTGTAGACAACCCAACAGTGCACATCCTTTTTCTTGTTTTGCTTTTTTTCACGTGCTACAATGCCTTGGACAAAGCATCATCATAACTTGGAATGTTAAGAGGCATTCAAAAAAAATCATAGAAGAATGAGTTTGAAAAATAACCGGCTAGTTCAGTTGAATAATAGTTGGGACATAATTAGTTGAGTGCAAGCTTTGACGCTGATTCAACCCATTCGACATTAGTTGAGTGCGAAGTTTGTGAGGCTGATTCAGCCCTCAAACCGGATGCTTGTAGACCACCTTCCAGAGATCTAACACGACGCCATCGTAAAAATTCGTTGCAGTCAGTTTATCACGATGAAGCTGTAGGTCAACAAGCTCAAAACAGGAGTCAGTGAAAAAAGCAAGCCTGAAACTTTTTATTGGGCTCCAACTATTCAACTGATGCACGTTTGCAAAACAAGAGTTAAAAAAAAAAAGGATGAAAATATAAGCCATCAGATATATGAGGATTGTGCAGGAACAGTTGGGATTGTCATTTGTATCACGCACATCTCTCATCCAATGAGACATTGTGAAGCGATGTAACCAGTGATGTTTTGAAACATCTTTATTTAATTGTAATGAGGATATCTACAAACATTTGTGTCTCATCCAATGAGACATTGTGAAGCGATGTAACCAGTGATGTTTTGAAACATCTTTATTTAATTGTAATGAGGATATCTACAAACATTTGTGTACAAATGTGTGATAATTCGCAGGTTTTTCATCTCTGCACTTAATGTGGTGATCAAAATGTATTTGCAATTCCCAGTGAAATCATGGTCTTTGAGTGCTTAAAAAAGAAATTCATACGGATGTATAACTGTGTTAGACGTCTTCATTTGTATTCCGATGGAAGGTTTGTAACAATAATTAAGTCACACTCAAGGAACATATGAACCTGTCCATCAAAGAAAATATCGCCGCTCGTGATGCAACGCACACTTAATCAACATTTGCCCTTGCAGACCAACTAAATAGTTGCGGAGAAAACACATTTAATTGATGACTTTACTATGTTTAGCTTAGGACTTTTCAAAAGCGTAGACCGGACTCTTTAGCCATCTTCGTGTTTATAGGAATGATTAACGGAGGAATTTAAAAAGCGAAGACTGGACTCCTTAGCCATCTTCGTGTTTATAGGAATGATTAATGCAGGAATTTTAAAAAGCGAAGACTGGACTCTTTAGCCATCTTCGTGTTTATAGGAATGATTAACGGAGGAATTTTAAAAGCGAAGACTGGACTCCTTAGCCATCTTCGTGTTCATAGGAATGATTAATGTAGGAATTTTAAAAGTGAAGACTGGGCTCTTTAGCCATCTTCATGTTAAAAGGATGTAGTTGAGGACATTTTCAAAGAAGATCGGTCTCGGTGGCCATCTTTGTACTTATAGGAAAGGATATTGTATTAATTTTTGAAAAATTGAGGATTTTTAGCTGAGGACTAGATGTAGTAATATAGTCATCAATTGAATTGTTGATCCAAGACGAAATTGTTGGTTATGTCTGTGCATTTGTAGACAACCCAACAGTGCACATCCTTTTTCTTGTTTTGCTTTTTTTCACGTGCTACAATGCCTTGGACAAAGCATCATCATAACTTGGAATGTTAAGAGGCATTCAAAAAAAATCATAGAAGAATGAGTTTGAAAAATAACCGGCTAGTTCAGTTGAATAATAGTTGGGACATAATTAGTTGAGTGCAAGCTTTGACGCTGATTCAACCCATTCGACATTAGTTGAGTGCGAAGTTTGTGAGGCTGATTCAGCCCTCAAACCGGATGCTTGTAGACCACCTTCCAGAGATCTAACACGACGCCATCGTAAAAATTCGTTGCAGTCAGTTTATCACGATGAAGCTGTAGGTCAACAAGCTCAAAACAGGAGTCAGTGAAAAAAGCAAGCCTGAAACTTTTTATTGGGCTCCAACTATTCAACTGATGCACGTTTGCAAAACAAGAGTTAAAAAAAAAAAGGATGAAAATATAAGCCATCAGATATATGAGGATTGTGCAGGAACAGTTGGGATTGTCATTTGTATCACGCACATCTCTCATCCAATGAGACATTGTGAAGCGATGTAACCAGTGATGTTTTGAAACATCTTTATTTAATTGTAATGAGGATATCTACAAACATTTGTGTACAAATGTGTGATAATTCGCAGGTTTTTCATCTCTGCACTTAATGTGGTGATCAAAATGTATTTGCAATTCCCAGTGAAATCATGGTCTTTGAGTGCTTAAAAAAGAAATTCATACGGATGTATAACTGTGTTAGACGTCTTCATTTGTATTCCGATGGAAGGTTTGTAACAATAATTAAGTCACACTCAAGGAACATATGAACCTGTCCATCAAAGAAAATATCGCCGCTCGTGATGCAACGCACACTTAATCAACATTTGCCCTTGCAGACCAACTAAATAGTTGCGGAGAAAACACATTTAATTGATGACTTTACTATGTTTAGCTTAGGACTTTTCAAAAGCGTAGACCGGACTCTTTAGCCATCTTCGTGTTTATAGGAATGATTAACGGAGGAATTTAAAAAGCGAAGACTGGACTCCTTAGCCATCTTCGTGTTTATAGGAATGATTAATGCAGGAATTTTAAAAAGCGAAGACTGGACTCTTTAGCCATCTTCGTGTTTATAGGAATGATTAACGGAGGAATTTTAAAAGCGAAGACTGGACTCCTTAGCCATCTTCGTGTTCATAGGAATGATTAATGTAGGAATTTTAAAAGTGAAGACTGGGCTCTTTAGCCATCTTCATGTTAAAAGGATGTAGTTGAGGACATTTTCAAAGAAGATCGGTCTCGGTGGCCATCTTTGTACTTATAGGAAAGGATATTGTATTAATTTTTGAAAAATTGAGGATTTTTAGCTGAGGACTAGATGTAGTAATATAGTCATCAATTGAATTGTTGATCCAAGACGAAATTGTTGGTTATGTCTGTGCATTTGTAGACAACCCAACAGTGCACATCCTTTTTCTTGTTTTGCTTTTTTTCACGTGCTACAATGCCTTGGACAAAGCATCATCATAACTTGGAATGTTAAGAGGCATTCAAAAAAAATCATAGAAGAATGAGTTTGAAAAATAACCGGCTAGTTCAGTTGAATAATAGTTGGGACATAATTAGTTGAGTGCAAGCTTTGACGCTGATTCAACCCATTCGACATTAGTTGAGTGCGAAGTTTGTGAGGCTGATTCAGCCCTCAAACCGGATGCTTGTAGACCACCTTCCAGAGATCTAACACGACGCCATCGTAAAAATTCGTTGCAGTCAGTTTATCACGATGAAGCTGTAGGTCAACAAGCTCAAAACAGGAGTCAGTGAAAAAAGCAAGCCTGAAACTTTTTATTGGGCTCCAACTATTCAACTGATGCACGTTTGCAAAACAAGAGTTAAAAAAAAAAAGGATGAAAATATAAGCCATCAGATATATGAGGATTGTGCAGGAACAGTTGGGATTGTCATTTGTATCACGCACATCTCTCATCCAATGAGACATTGTGAAGCGATGTAACCAGTGATGTTTTGAAACATCTTTATTTAATTGTAATGAGGATATCTACAAACATTTGTGTACAAATGTGTGATAATTCGCAGGTTTTTCATCTCTGCACTTAATGTGGTGATCAAAATGTATTTGCAATTCCCAGTGAAATCATGGTCTTTGAGTGCTTAAAAAAGAAATTCATACGGATGTATAACTGTGTTAGACGTCTTCATTTGTATTCCGATGGAAGGTTTGTAACAATAATTAAGTCACACTCAAGGAACATATGAACCTGTCCATCAAAGAAAATATCGCCGCTCGTGATGCAACGCACACTTAATCAACATTTGCCCTTGCAGACCAACTAAATAGTTGCGGAGAAAACACATTTAATTGATGACTTTACTATGTTTAGCTTAGGACTTTTCAAAAGCGTAGACCGGACTCTTTAGCCATCTTCGTGTTTATAGGAATGATTAACGGAGGAATTTAAAAAGCGAAGACTGGACTCCTTAGCCATCTTCGTGTTTATAGGAATGATTAATGCAGGAATTTTAAAAAGCGAAGACTGGACTCTTTAGCCATCTTCGTGTTTATAGGAATGATTAATGTAGGAATTTTAAAAGTGAAGACTGGGCTCTTTAGCCATCTTCATGTTAAAAGGATGTAGTTGAGGACATTTTCAAAGAAGATCGGTCTCGGTGGCCATCTTTGTACTTATAGGAAAGGATATTGTATTAATTTTTGAAAAATTGAGGATTTTTAGCTGAGGACTAGATGTAGTAATATAGTCATCAATTGAATTGTTGATCCAAGACGAAATTGTTGGTTATGTCTGTGCATTTGTAGACAACCCAACAGTGCACATCCTTTTTCTTGTTTTGCTTTTTTTCACGTGCTACAATGCCTTGGACAAAGCATCATCATAACTTGGAATGTTAAGAGGCATTCAAAAAAAATCATAGAAGAATGAGTTTGAAAAATAACCGGCTAGTTCAGTTGAATAATAGTTGGGACATAATTAGTTGAGTGCAAGCTTTGACGCTGATTCAACCCATTCGACATTAGTTGAGTGCGAAGTTTGTGAGGCTGATTCAGCCCTCAAACCGGATGCTTGTAGACCACCTTCCAGAGATCTAACACGACGCCATCGTAAAAATTCGTTGCAGTCAGTTTATCACGATGAAGCTGTAGGTCAACAAGCTCAAAACAGGAGTCAGTGAAAAAAGCAAGCCTGAAACTTTTTATTGGGCTCCAACTATTCAACTGATGCACGTTTGCAAAACAAGAGTTAAAAAAAAAAAAGGATGAAAATATAAGCCATCAGATATATGAGGATTGTGCAGGAACAGTTGGGATTGTCATTTGTATCACGCACATCTCTCATCCAATGAGACATTGTGAAGCGATGTAACCAGTGATGTTTTGAAACATCTTTATTTAATTGTAATGAGGATATCTACAAACATTTGTGTACAAATGTGTGATAATTCGCAGGTTTTTCATCTCTGCACTTAATGTGGTGATCAAAATGTATTTGCAATTCCCAGTGAAATCATGGTCTTTGAGTGCTTAAAAAAGAAATTCATACGGATGTATAACTGTGTTAGACGTCTTCATTTATATTCCGATGGAAGGTTTGTAACAATAATTAAGTCACACTCAAGGAACATATGAACCTGTCCATCAAAGAAAATATCGCCGCTCGTGATGCAACGCACACTTAATCAACATTTGCCCTTGCAGACCAACTAAATAGTTGCGGAGAAAACACATTTAATTGATGACTTTACTATGTTTAGCTTAGGACTTTTCAAAAGCGTAGACCGGACTCTTTAGCCATCTTCGTGTTTATAGGAATGATTAACGGAGGAATTTAAAAAGCGAAGACTGGACTCCTTAGCCATCTTCGTGTTTATAGGAATGATTAATGCAGGAATTTTAAAAAGCGAAGACTGGACTCTTTAGCCATCTTCGTGTTTATAGGAATGATTAACGGAGGAATTTTAAAAGCGAAGACTGGACTCCTTAGCCATCTTCGTGTTCATAGGAATGATTAATGTAGGAATTTTAAAAGTGAAGACTGGGCTCTTTAGCCATCTTCATGTTAAAAGGATGTAGTTGAGGACATTTTCAAAGAAGATCGGTCTCGGTGGCCATCTTTGTACTTATAGGAAAGGATATTGTATTAATTTTTGAAAAATTGAGGATTTTTAGCTGAGGACTAGATGTAGTAATATAGTCATCAATTGAATTGTTGATCCAAGACGAAATTGTTGGTTATGTCTGTGCATTTGTAGACAACCCAACAGTGCACATCCTTTTTCTTGTTTTGCTTTTTTTCACGTGCTACAATGCCTTGGACAAAGCATCATCATAACTTGGAATGTTAAGAGGCATTCAAAAAAAATCATAGAAGAATGAGTTTGAAAAATAACCGGCTAGTTCAGTTGAATAATAGTTGGGACATAATTAGTTGAGTGCAAGCTTTGACGCTGATTCAACCCATTCGACATTAGTTGAGTGCGAAGTTTGTGAGGCTGATTCAGCCCTCAAACCGGATGCTTGTAGACCACCTTCCAGAGATCTAACACGACGCCATCGTAAAAATTCGTTGCAGTCAGTTTATCACGATGAAGCTGTAGGTCAACAAGCTCAAAACAGGAGTCAGTGAAAAAAGCAAGCCTGAAACTTTTTATTGGGCTCCAACTATTCAACTGATGCACGTTTGCAAAACAAGAGTTAAAAAAAAAAAGGATGAAAATATAAGCCATCAGATATATGAGGATTGTGCAGGAACAGTTGGGATTGTCATTTGTATCACGCACATCTCTCATCCAATGAGACATTGTGAAGCGATGTAACCAGTGATGTTTTGAAACATCTTTATTTAATTGTAATGAGGATATCTACAAACATTTGTGTACAAATGTGTGATAATTCGCAGGTTTTTCATCTCTGCACTTAATGTGGTGATCAAAATGTATTTGCAATTCCCAGTGAAATCATGGTCTTTGAGTGCTTAAAAAAGAAATTCATACGGATGTATAACTGTGTTAGACGTCTTCATTTATATTCCGATGGAAGGTTTGTAACAATAATTAAGTCACACTCAAGGAACATATGAACCTGTCCATCAAAGAAAATATCGCCGCTCGTGATGCAACGCACACTTAATCAACATTTGCCCTTGCAGACCAACTAAATAGTTGCGGAGAAAACACATTTAATTGATGACTTTACTATGTTTAGCTTAGGACTTTTCAAAAGCGTAGACCGGACTCTTTAGCCATCTTCGTGTTTATAGGAATGATTAACGGAGGAATTTAAAAAGCGAAGACTGGACTCCTTAGCCATCTTCGTGTTTATAGGAATGATTAATGCAGGAATTTTAAAAAGCGAAGACTGGACTCTTTAGCCATCTTCGTGTTTATAGGAATGATTAACGGAGGAATTTTAAAAGCGAAGACTGGACTCCTTAGCCATCTTCGTGTTCATAGGAATGATTAATGTAGGAATTTTAAAAGTGAAGACTGGGCTCTTTAGCCATCTTCATGTTAAAAGGATGTAGTTGAGGACATTTTCAAAGAAGATCGGTCTCGGTGGCCATCTTTGTACTTATAGGAAAGGATATTGTATTAATTTTTGAAAAATTGAGGATTTTTAGCTGAGGACTAGATGTAGTAATATAGTCATCAATTGAATTGTTGATCCAAGACGAAATTGTTGGTTATGTCTGTGCATTTGTAGACAACCCAACAGTGCACATCCTTTTTCTTGTTTTGCTTTTTTTCACGTGCTACAATGCCTTGGACAAAGCATCATCATAACTTGGAATGTTAAGAGGCATTCAAAAAAAATCATAGAAGAATGAGTTTGAAAAATAACCGGCTAGTTCAGTTGAATAATAGTTGGGACATAATTAGTTGAGTGCAAGCTTTGACGCTGATTCAACCCATTCGACATTAGTTGAGTGCGAAGTTTGTGAGGCTGATTCAGCCCTCAAACCGGATGCTTGTAGACCACCTTCCAGAGATCTAACACGACGCCATCGTAAAAATTCGTTGCAGTCAGTTTATCACGATGAAGCTGTAGGTCAACAAGCTCAAAACAGGAGTCAGTGAAAAAAGCAAGCCTGAAACTTTTTATTGGGCTCCAACTATTCAACTGATGCACGTTTGCAAAACAAGAGTTAAAAAAAAAAAAGGATGAAAATATAAGCCATCAGATATATGAGGATTGTGCAGGAACAGTTGGGATTGTCATTTGTATCACGCACATCTCTCATCCAATGAGACATTGTGAAGCGATGTAACCAGTGATGTTTTGAAACATCTTTATTTAATTGTAATGAGGATATCTACAAACATTTGTGTACAAATGTGTGATAATTCGCAGGTTTTTCATCTCTGCACTTAATGTGGTGATCAAAATGTATTTGCAATTCCCAGTGAAATCATGGTCTTTGAGTGCTTAAAAAAGAAATTCATACGGATGTATAACTGTGTTAGACGTCTTCATTTGTATTCCGATGGAAGGTTTGTAACAATAATTAAGTCACACTCAAGGAACATATGAACCTGTCCATCAAAGAAAATATCGCCGCTCGTGATGCAACGCACACTTAATCAACATTTGCCCTTGCAGACCAACTAAATAGTTGCGGAGAAAACACATTTAATTGATGACTTTACTATGTTTAGCTTAGGACTTTTCAAAAGCGAAGACTGGACTCCTTAGCCATCTTCGTGTTTATAGGAATGATTAATGCAGGAATTTTAAAAAGCGAAGACTGGACTCTTTAGCCATCTTCGTGTTTATAGGAATGATTAACGGAGGAATTTTAAAAGCGAAGACTGGACTCCTTAGCCATCTTCGTGTTCATAGGAATGATTAATGTAGGAATTTTAAAAGTGAAGACTGGGCTCTTTAGCCATCTTCATGTTAAAAGGATGTAGTTGAGGACATTTTCAAAGAAGATCCGTCTCGGTGGCCATCTTTGTACTTATAGGAAAGGATATTGTATTAATTTTTGAAAAATTGAGGATTTTTAGCTGAGGACTAGATGTAGTAATATAGTCATCAATTGAATTGTTGATCCAAGACGAAATTGTTGGTTATGTCTGTGCATTTGTAGACAACCCAACAGTGCACATCCTTTTTCTTGTTTTGCTTTTTTTCACGTGCTACAATGCCTTGGACAAAGCATCATCATAACTTGGAATGTTAAGAGGCATTCAAAAAAAATCATAGAAGAATGAGTTTGAAAAATAACCGGCTAGTTCAGTTGAATAATAGTTGGGACATAATTAGTTAAGTGCAAGCTTTGACGCTGATTCAACCCATTCGACATTAGTTGAGTGCGAAGTTTGTGAGGCTGATTCAGCCCTCAAACCGGATGCTTGTAGACCACCTTCCAGAGATCTAACACGACGCCATCGTAAAAATTCGTTGCAGTCAGTTTATCACGATGAAGCTGTAGGTCAACAAGCTCAAAACAGGAGTCAGTGAAAAAAGCAAGCCTGAAACTTTTTATTGGGCTCCAACTATTCAACTGATGCACGTTTGCAAAACAAGAGTTAAAAAAAAAAAGGATGAAAATATAAGCCATCAGATATATGAGGATTGTGCAGGAACAGTTGGGATTGTCATTTGTATCACGCACATCTCTCATCCAATGAGACATTGTGAAGCGATGTAACCAGTGATGTTTTGAAACATCTTTATTTAATTGTAATGAGGATATCTACAAACATTTGTGTACAAATGTGTGATAATTCGCAGGTTTTTCATCTCTGCACTTAATGTGGTGATCAAAATGTATTTGCAATTCCCAGTGAAATCATGGTCTTTGAGTGCTTAAAAAAGAAATTCATACGGATGTATAACTGTGTTAGACGTCTTCATTTGTATTCCGATGGAAGGTTTGTAACAATAATTAAGTCACACTCAAGGAACATATGAACCTGTCCATCAAAGAAAATATCGCCGCTCGTGATGCAACGCACACTTAATCAACATTTGCCCTTGCAGACCAACTAAATAGTTGCGGAGAAAACACATTTAATTGATGACTTTACTATGTTTAGCTTAGGACTTTTCAAAAGCGTAGACCGGACTCTTTAGCCATCTTCGTGTTTATAGGAATGATTAACGGAGGAATTTAAAAAGCGAAGACTGGACTCCTTAGCCATCTTCGTGTTTATAGGAATGATTAATGCAGGAATTTTAAAAAGCGAAGACTGGACTCTTTAGCCATCTTCGTGTTTATAGGAATGATTAACGGAGGAATTTTAAAAGCGAAGACTGGACTCCTTAGCCATCTTCGTGTTCATAGGAATGATTAATGTAGGAATTTTAAAAGTGAAGACTGGGCTCTTTAGCCATCTTCATGTTAAAAGGATGTAGTTGAGGACATTTTCAAAGAAGATCGGTCTCGGTGGCCATCTTTGTACTTATAGGAAAGGATATTGTATTAATTTTTGAAAAATTGAGGATTTTTAGCTGAGGACTAGATGTAGTAATATAGTCATCAATTGAATTGTTGATCCAAGACGAAATTGTTGGTTATGTCTGTGCATTTGTAGACAACCCAACAGTGCACATCCTTTTTCTTGTTTTGCTTTTTTTCACGTGCTACAATGCCTTGGACAAAGCATCATCATAACTTGGAATGTTAAGAGGCATTCAAAAAAAATCATAGAAGAATGAGTTTGAAAAATAACCGGCTAGTTCAGTTGAATAATAGTTGGGACATAATTAGTTGAGTGCAAGCTTTGACGCTGATTCAACCCATTCGACATTAGTTGAGTGCGAAGTTTGTGAGGCTGATTCAGCCCTCAAACCGGATGCTTGTAGACCACCTTCCAGAGATCTAACACGACGCCATCGTAAAAATTCGTTGCAGTCAGTTTATCACGATGAAGCTGTAGGTCAACAAGCTCAAAACAGGAGTCAGTGAAAAAAGCAAGCCTGAAACTTTTTATTGGGCTCCAACTATTCAACTGATGCACGTTTGCAAAACAAGAGTTAAAAAAAAAAAGGATGAAAATATAAGCCATCAGATATATGAGGATTGTGCAGGAACAGTTGGGATTGTCATTTGTATCACGCACATCTCTCATCCAATGAGACATTGTGAAGCGATGTAACCAGTGATGTTTTGAAACATCTTTATTTAATTGTAATGAGGATATCTACAAACATTTGTGTACAAATGTGTGATAATTCGCAGGTTTTTCATCTCTGCACTTAATGTGGTGATCAAAATGTATTTGCAATTCCCAGTGAAATCATGGTCTTTGAGTGCTTAAAAAAGAAATTCATACGGATGTATAACTGTGTTAGACGTCTTCATTTGTATTCCGATGGAAGGTTTGTAACAATAATTAAGTCACACTCAAGGAACATATGAACCTGTCCATCAAAGAAAATATCGCCGCTCGTGATGCAACGCACACTTAATCAACATTTGCCCTTGCAGACCAACTAAATAGTTGCGGAGAAAACACATTTAATTGATGACTTTACTATGTTTAGCTTAGGACTTTTCAAAAGCGTAGACCGGACTCTTTAGCCATCTTCGTGTTTATAGGAATGATTAACGGAGGAATTTAAAAAGCGAAGACTGGACTCCTTAGCCATCTTCGTGTTTATAGGAATGATTAATGCAGGAATTTTAAAAAGCGAAGACTGGACTCTTTAGCCATCTTCGTGTTTATAGGAATGATTAACGGAGGAATTTTAAAAGCGAAGACTGGACTCCTTAGCCATCTTCGTGTTCATAGGAATGATTAATGTAGGAATTTTAAAAGTGAAGACTGGGCTCTTTAGCCATCTTCATGTTAAAAGGATGTAGTTGAGGACATTTTCAAAGAAGATCGGTCTCGGTGGCCATCTTTGTACTTATAGGAAAGGATATTGTATTAATTTTTGAAAAATTGAGGATTTTTAGCTGAGGACTAGATGTAGTAATATAGTCATCAATTGAATTGTTGATCCAAGACGAAATTGTTGGTTATGTCTGTGCATTTGTAGACAACCCAACAGTGCACATCCTTTTTCTTGTTTTGCTTTTTTTCACGTGCTACAATGCCTTGGACAAAGCATCATCATAACTTGGAATGTTAAGAGGCATTCAAAAAAAATCATAGAAGAATGAGTTTGAAAAATAACCGGCTAGTTCAGTTGAATAATAGTTGGGACATAATTAGTTGAGTGCAAGCTTTGACGCTGATTCAACCCATTCGACATTAGTTGAGTGCGAAGTTTGTGAGGCTGATTCAGCCCTCAAACCGGATGCTTGTAGACCACCTTCCAGAGATCTAACACGACGCCATCGTAAAAATTCGTTGCAGTCAGTTTATCACGATGAAGCTGTAGGTCAACAAGCTCAAAACAGGAGTCAGTGAAAAAAGCAAGCCTGAAACTTTTTATTGGGCTCCAACTATTCAACTGATGCACGTTTGCAAAACAAGAGTTAAAAAAAAAAAGGATGAAAATATAAGCCATCAGATATATGAGGATTGTGCAGGAACAGTTGGGATTGTCATTTGTATCACGCACATCTCTCATCCAATGAGACATTGTGAAGCGATGTAACCAGTGATGTTTTGAAACATCTTTATTTAATTGTAATGAGGATATCTACAAACATTTGTGTCTCATCCAATGAGACATTGTGAAGCGATGTAACCAGTGATGTTTTGAAACATCTTTATTTAATTGTAATGAGGATATCTACAAACATTTGTGTACAAATGTGTGATAATTCGCAGGTTTTTCATCTCTGCACTTAATGTGGTGATCAAAATGTATTTGCAATTCCCAGTGAAATCATGGTCTTTGAGTGCTTAAAAAAGAAATTCATACGGATGTATAACTGTGTTAGACGTCTTCATTTATATTCCGATGGAAGGTTTGTAACAATAATTAAGTCACACTCAAGGAACATATGAACCTGTCCATCAAAGAAAATATCGCCGCTCGTGATGCAACGCACACTTAATCAACATTTGCCCTTGCAGACCAACTAAATAGTTGCGGAGAAAACACATTTAATTGATGACTTTACTATGTTTAGCTTAGGACTTTTCAAAAGCGTAGACCGGACTCTTTAGCCATCTTCGTGTTTATAGGAATGATTAACGGAGGAATTTAAAAAGCGAAGACTGGACTCCTTAGCCATCTTCGTGTTTATAGGAATGATTAATGCAGGAATTTTAAAAAGCGAAGACTGGACTCTTTAGCCATCTTCGTGTTTATAGGAATGATTAACGGAGGAATTTTAAAAGCGAAGACTGGACTCCTTAGCCATCTTCGTGTTCATAGGAATGATTAATGTAGGAATTTTAAAAGTGAAGACTGGGCTCTTTAGCCATCTTCATGTTAAAAGGATGTAGTTGAGGACATTTTCAAAGAAGATCGGTCTCGGTGGCCATCTTTGTACTTATAGGAAAGGATATTGTATTAATTTTTGAAAAATTGAGGATTTTTAGCTGAGGACTAGATGTAGTAATATAGTCATCAATTGAATTGTTGATCCAAGACGAAATTGTTGGTTATGTCTGTGCATTTGTAGACAACCCAACAGTGCACATCCTTTTTCTTGTTTTGCTTTTTTTCACGTGCTACAATGCCTTGGACAAAGCATCATCATAACTTGGAATGTTAAGAGGCATTCAAAAAAAATCATAGAAGAATGAGTTTGAAAAATAACCGGCTAGTTCAGTTGAATAATAGTTGGGACATAATTAGTTGAGTGCAAGCTTTGACGCTGATTCAACCCATTCGACATTAGTTGAGTGCGAAGTTTGTGAGGCTGATTCAGCCCTCAAACCGGATGCTTGTAGACCACCTTCCAGAGATCTAACACGACGCCATCGTAAAAATTCGTTGCAGTCAGTTTATCACGATGAAGCTGTAGGTCAACAAGCTCAAAACAGGAGTCAGTGAAAAAAGCAAGCCTGAAACTTTTTATTGGGCTCCAACTATTCAACTGATGCACGTTTGCAAAACAAGAGTTAAAAAAAAAAAGGATGAAAATATAAGCCATCAGATATATGAGGATTGTGCAGGAACAGTTGGGATTGTCATTTGTATCACGCACATCTCTCATCCAATGAGACATTGTGAAGCGATGTAACCAGTGATGTTTTGAAACATCTTTATTTAATTGTAATGAGGATATCTACAAACATTTGTGTACAAATGTGTGATAATTCGCAGGTTTTTCATCTCTGCACTTAATGTGGTGATCAAAATGTATTTGCAATTCCCAGTGAAATCATGGTCTTTGAGTGCTTAAAAAAGAAATTCATACGGATGTATAACTGTGTTAGACGTCTTCATTTGTATTCCGATGGAAGGTTTGTAACAATAATTAAGTCACACTCAAGGAACATATGAACCTGTCCATCAAAGAAAATATCGCCGCTCGTGATGCAACGCACACTTAATCAACATTTGCCCTTGCAGACCAACTAAATAGTTGCGGAGAAAACACATTTAATTGATGACTTTACTATGTTTAGCTTAGGACTTTTCAAAAGCGTAGACCGGACTCTTTAGCCATCTTCGTGTTTATAGGAATGATTAACGGAGGAATTTAAAAAGCGAAGACTGGACTCCTTAGCCATCTTCGTGTTTATAGGAATGATTAATGCAGGAATTTTAAAAAGCGAAGACTGGACTCTTTAGCCATCTTCGTGTTTATAGGAATGATTAACGGAGGAATTTTAAAAGCGAAGACTGGACTCCTTAGCCATCTTCGTGTTCATAGGAATGATTAATGTAGGAATTTTAAAAGTGAAGACTGGGCTCTTTAGCCATCTTCATGTTAAAAGGATGTAGTTGAGGACATTTTCAAAGAAGATCGGTCTCGGTGGCCATCTTTGTACTTATAGGAAAGGATATTGTATTAATTTTTGAAAAATTGAGGATTTTTAGCTGAGGACTAGATGTAGTAATATAGTCATCAATTGAATTGTTGATCCAAGACGAAATTGTTGGTTATGTCTGTGCATTTGTAGACAACCCAACAGTGCACATCCTTTTTCTTGTTTTGCTTTTTTTCACGTGCTACAATGCCTTGGACAAAGCATCATCATAACTTGGAATGTTAAGAGGCATTCAAAAAAAATCATAGAAGAATGAGTTTGAAAAATAACCGGCTAGTTCAGTTGAATAATAGTTGGGACATAATTAGTTGAGTGCAAGCTTTGACGCTGATTCAACCCATTCGACATTAGTTGAGTGCGAAGTTTGTGAGGCTGATTCAGCCCTCAAACCGGATGCTTGTAGACCACCTTCCAGAGATCTAACACGACGCCATCGTAAAAATTCGTTGCAGTCAGTTTATCACGATGAAGCTGTAGGTCAACAAGCTCAAAACAGGAGTCAGTGAAAAAAGCAAGCCTGAAACTTTTTATTGGGCTCCAACTATTCAACTGATGCACGTTTGCAAAACAAGAGTTAAAAAAAAAAAGGATGAAAATATAAGCCATCAGATATATGAGGATTGTGCAGGAACAGTTGGGATTGTCATTTGTATCACGCACATCTCTCATCCAATGAGACATTGTGAAGCGATGTAACCAGTGATGTTTTGAAACATCTTTATTTAATTGTAATGAGGATATCTACAAACATTTGTGTACAAATGTGTGATAATTCGCAGGTTTTTCATCTCTGCACTTAATGTGGTGATCAAAATGTATTTGCAATTCCCAGTGAAATCATGGTCTTTGAGTGCTTAAAAAAGAAATTCATACGGATGTATAACTGTGTTAGACGTCTTCATTTATATTCCGATGGAAGGTTTGTAACAATAATTAAGTCACACTCAAGGAACATATGAACCTGTCCATCAAAGAAAATATCGCCGCTCGTGATGCAACGCACACTTAATCAACATTTGCCCTTGCAGACCAACTAAATAGTTGCGGAGAAAACACATTTAATTGATGACTTTACTATGTTTAGCTTAGGACTTTTCAAAAGCGTAGACCGGACTCTTTAGCCATCTTCGTGTTTATAGGAATGATTAACGGAGGAATTTAAAAAGCGAAGACTGGACTCCTTAGCCATCTTCGTGTTTATAGGAATGATTAATGCAGGAATTTTAAAAAGCGAAGACTGGACTCTTTAGCCATCTTCGTGTTTATAGGAATGATTAACGGAGGAATTTTAAAAGCGAAGACTGGACTCCTTAGCCATCTTCGTGTTCATAGGAATGATTAATGTAGGAATTTTAAAAGTGAAGACTGGGCTCTTTAGCCATCTTCATGTTAAAAGGATGTAGTTGAGGACATTTTCAAAGAAGATCGGTCTCGGTGGCCATCTTTGTACTTATAGGAAAGGATATTGTATTAATTTTTGAAAAATTGAGGATTTTTAGCTGAGGACTAGATGTAGTAATATAGTCATCAATTGAATTGTTGATCCAAGACGAAATTGTTGGTTATGTCTGTGCATTTGTAGACAACCCAACAGTGCACATCCTTTTTCTTGTTTTGCTTTTTTTCACGTGCTACAATGCCTTGGACAAAGCATCATCATAACTTGGAATGTTAAGAGGCATTCAAAAAAAATCATAGAAGAATGAGTTTGAAAAATAACCGGCTAGTTCAGTTGAATAATAGTTGGGACATAATTAGTTGAGTGCAAGCTTTGACGCTGATTCAACCCATTCGACATTAGTTGAGTGCGAAGTTTGTGAGGCTGATTCAGCCCTCAAACCGGATGCTTGTAGACCACCTTCCAGAGATCTAACACGACGCCATCGTAAAAATTCGTTGCAGTCAGTTTATCACGATGAAGCTGTAGGTCAACAAGCTCAAAACAGGAGTCAGTGAAAAAAGCAAGCCTGAAACTTTTTATTGGGCTCCAACTATTCAACTGATGCACGTTTGCAAAACAAGAGTTAAAAAAAAAAAGGATGAAAATATAAGCCATCAGATATATGAGGATTGTGCAGGAACAGTTGGGATTGTCATTTGTATCACGCACATCTCTCATCCAATGAGACATTGTGAAGCGATGTAACCAGTGATGTTTTGAAACATCTTTATTTAATTGTAATGAGGATATCTACAAACATTTGTGTACAAATGTGTGATAATTCGCAGGTTTTTCATCTCTGCACTTAATGTGGTGATCAAAATGTATTTGCAATTCCCAGTGAAATCATGGTCTTTGAGTGCTTAAAAAAGAAATTCATACGGATGTATAACTGTGTTAGACGTCTTCATTTATATTCCGATGGAAGGTTTGTAACAATAATTAAGTCACACTCAAGGAACATATGAACCTGTCCATCAAAGAAAATATCGCCGCTCGTGATGCAACGCACACTTAATCAACATTTGCCCTTGCAGACCAACTAAATAGTTGCGGAGAAAACACATTTAATTGATGACTTTACTATGTTTAGCTTAGGACTTTTCAAAAGCGTAGACCGGACTCTTTAGCCATCTTCGTGTTTATAGGAATGATTAACGGAGGAATTTAAAAAGCGAAGACTGGACTCCTTAGCCATCTTCGTGTTTATAGGAATGATTAATGCAGGAATTTTAAAAAGCGAAGACTGGACTCTTTAGCCATCTTCGTGTTTATAGGAATGATTAACGGAGGAATTTTAAAAGCGAAGACTGGACTCCTTAGCCATCTTCGTGTTCATAGGAATGATTAATGTAGGAATTTTAAAAGTGAAGACTGGGCTCTTTAGCCATCTTCATGTTAAAAGGATGTAGTTGAGGACATTTTCAAAGAAGATCGGTCTCGGTGGCCATCTTTGTACTTATAGGAAAGGATATTGTATTAATTTTTGAAAAATTGAGGATTTTTAGCTGAGGACTAGATGTAGTAATATAGTCATCAATTGAATTGTTGATCCAAGACGAAATTGTTGGTTATGTCTGTGCATTTGTAGACAACCCAACAGTGCACATCCTTTTTCTTGTTTTGCTTTTTTTCACGTGCTACAATGCCTTGGACAAAGCATCATCATAACTTGGAATGTTAAGAGGCATTCAAAAAAAATCATAGAAGAATGAGTTTGAAAAATAACCGGCTAGTTCAGTTGAATAATAGTTGGGACATAATTAGTTGAGTGCAAGCTTTGACGCTGATTCAACCCATTCGACATTAGTTGAGTGCGAAGTTTGTGAGGCTGATTCAGCCCTCAAACCGGATGCTTGTAGACCACCTTCCAGAGATCTAACACGACGCCATC
Organism: Biomphalaria pfeifferi; assembly: GCA_030265305.1. NCBI lineage: Eukaryota > Metazoa > Mollusca > Gastropoda > Planorbidae > Biomphalaria > Biomphalaria pfeifferi. Next base: position 79,068 of record JASAOG010000079.1, read on the forward strand.
GTAAAAATTCGTTGCAGTCAGTTTATCACGATGAAGCTGTAGGTCAACAAGCTCAAAACAGGAGTCAGTGAAAAAAGCAAGCCTGAAACTTTTTATTGGGCTCCAACTATTCAACTGATGCACGTTTGCAAAACAAGAGTTAAAAAAAAAAAGGATGAAAATATAAGCCATCAGATATATGAGGATTGTGCAGGAACAGTTGGGATTGTCATTTGTATCACGCACATCTCTCATCCAATGAGACATTGTGAAGCGATGTAACCAGTGATGTTTTGAAACATCTTTATTTAATTGTAATGAGGATATCTACAAACATTTGTGTCTCATCCAATGAGACATTGTGAAGCGATGTAACCAGTGATGTTTTGAAACATCTTTATTTAATTGTAATGAGGATATCTACAAACATTTGTGTCTCATCCAATGAGACATTGTGAAGCGATGTAACCAGTGATGTTTTGAAACATCTTTATTTAATTGTAATGAGGATATCTACAAACATTTGTGTACAAATGTGTGATAATTCGCAGGTTTTTCATCTCTGCACTTAATGTGGTGATCAAAATGTATTTGCAATTCCCAGTGAAATCATGGTCTTTGAGTGCTTAAAAAAGAAATTCATACGGATGTATAACTGTGTTAGACGTCTTCATTTATATTCCGATGGAAGGTTTGTAACAATAATTAAGTCACACTCAAGGAACATATGAACCTGTCCATCAAAGAAAATATCGCCGCTCGTGATGCAACGCACACTTAATCAACATTTGCCCTTGCAGACCAACTAAATAGTTGCGGAGAAAACACATTTAATTGATGACTTTACTATGTTTAGCTTAGGACTTTTCAAAAGCGTAGACCGGACTCTTTAGCCATCTTCGTGTTTATAGGAATGATTAACGGAGGAATTTAAAAAGCGAAGACTGGACTCCTTAGCCATCTTCGTGTTTATAGGAATGATTAATGCAGGAATTTTAAAAAGCGAAGACTGGACTCTTTAGCCATCTTCGTGTTTATAGGAATGATTAACGGAGGAATTTTAAAAGCGAAGACTGGACTCCTTAGCCATCTTCGTGTTCATAGGAATGATTAATGTAGGAATTTTAAAAGTGAAGACTGGGCTCTTTAGCCATCTTCATGTTAAAAGGATGTAGTTGAGGACATTTTCAAAGAAGATCGGTCTCGGTGGCCATCTTTGTACTTATAGGAAAGGATATTGTATTAATTTTTGAAAAATTGAGGATTTTTAGCTGAGGACTAGATGTAGTAATATAGTCATCAATTGAATTGTTGATCCAAGACGAAATTGTTGGTTATGTCTGTGCATTTGTAGACAACCCAACAGTGCACATCCTTTTTCTTGTTTTGCTTTTTTTCACGTGCTACAATGCCTTGGACAAAGCATCATCATAACTTGGAATGTTAAGAGGCATTCAAAAAAAATCATAGAAGAATGAGTTTGAAAAATAACCGGCTAGTTCAGTTGAATAATAGTTGGGACATAATTAGTTGAGTGCAAGCTTTGACGCTGATTCAACCCATTCGACATTAGTTGAGTGCGAAGTTTGTGAGGCTGATTCAGCCCTCAAACCGGATGCTTGTAGACCACCTTCCAGAGATCTAACACGACGCCATCGTAAAAATTCGTTGCAGTCAGTTTATCACGATGAAGCTGTAGGTCAACAAGCTCAAAACAGGAGTCAGTGAAAAAAGCAAGCCTGAAACTTTTTATTGGGCTCCAACTATTCAACTGATGCACGTTTGCAAAACAAGAGTTAAAAAAAAAAAGGATGAAAATATAAGCCATCAGATATATGAGGATTGTGCAGGAACAGTTGGGATTGTCATTTGTATCACGCACATCTCTCATCCAATGAGACATTGTGAAGCGATGTAACCAGTGATGTTTTGAAACATCTTTATTTAATTGTAATGAGGATATCTACAAACATTTGTGTCTCATCCAATGAGACATTGTGAAGCGATGTAACCAGTGATGTTTTGAAACATCTTTATTTAATTGTAATGAGGATATCTACAAACATTTGTGTACAAATGTGTGATAATTCGCAGGTTTTTCATCTCTGCACTTAATGTGGTGATCAAAATGTATTTGCAATTCCCAGTGAAATCATGGTCTTTGAGTGCTTAAAAAAGAAATTCATACGGATGTATAACTGTGTTAGACGTCTTCATTTATATTCCGATGGAAGGTTTGTAACAATAATTAAGTCACACTCAAGGAACATATGAACCTGTCCATCAAAGAAAATATCGCCGCTCGTGATGCAACGCACACTTAATCAACATTTGCCCTTGCAGACCAACTAAATAGTTGCGGAGAAAACACATTTAATTGATGACTTTACTATGTTTAGCTTAGGACTTTTCAAAAGCGTAGACCGGACTCTTTAGCCATCTTCGTGTTTATAGGAATGATTAACGGAGGAATTTAAAAAGCGAAGACTGGACTCCTTAGCCATCTTCGTGTTTATAGGAATGATTAATGCAGGAATTTTAAAAAGCGAAGACTGGACTCTTTAGCCATCTTCGTGTTTATAGGAATGATTAACGGAGGAATTTTAAAAGCGAAGACTGGACTCCTTAGCCATCTTCGTGTTCATAGGAATGATTAATGTAGGAATTTTAAAAGTGAAGACTGGGCTCTTTAGCCATCTTCATGTTAAAAGGATGTAGTTGAGGACATTTTCAAAGAAGATCGGTCTCGGTGGCCATCTTTGTACTTATAGGAAAGGATATTGTATTAATTTTTGAAAAATTGAGGATTTTTAGCTGAGGACTAGATGTAGTAATATAGTCATCAATTGAATTGTTGATCCAAGACGAAATTGTTGGTTATGTCTGTGCATTTGTAGACAACCCAACAGTGCACATCCTTTTTCTTGTTTTGCTTTTTTTCACGTGCTACAATGCCTTGGACAAAGCATCATCATAACTTGGAATGTTAAGAGGCATTCAAAAAAAATCATAGAAGAATGAGTTTGAAAAATAACCGGCTAGTTCAGTTGAATAATAGTTGGGACATAATTAGTTGAGTGCAAGCTTTGACGCTGATTCAACCCATTCGACATTAGTTGAGTGCGAAGTTTGTGAGGCTGATTCAGCCCTCAAACCGGATGCTTGTAGACCACCTTCCAGAGATCTAACACGACGCCATCGTAAAAATTCGTTGCAGTCAGTTTATCACGATGAAGCTGTAGGTCAACAAGCTCAAAACAGGAGTCAGTGAAAAAAGCAAGCCTGAAACTTTTTTTTGGGCTCCAACTATTCAACTGATGCACGTTTGCAAAACAAGAGTTAAAAAAAAAAAGGATGAAAATATAAGCCATCAGATATATGAGGATTGTGCAGGAACAGTTGGGATTGTCATTTGTATCACGCACATCTCTCATCCAATGAGACATTGTGAAGCGATGTAACCAGTGATGTTTTGAAACATCTTTATTTAATTGTAATGAGGATATCTACAAACATTTGTGTCTCATCCAATGAGACATTGTGAAGCGATGTAACCAGTGATGTTTTGAAACATCTTTATTTAATTGTAATGAGGATATCTACAAACATTTGTGTCTCATCCAATGAGACATTGTGAAGCGATGTAACCAGTGATGTTTTGAAACATCTTTATTTAATTGTAATGAGGATATCTACAAACATTTGTGTACAAATGTGTGATAATTCGCAGGTTTTTCATCTCTGCACTTAATGTGGTGATCAAAATGTATTTGCAATTCCCAGTGAAATCATGGTCTTTGAGTGCTTAAAAAAGAAATTCATACGGATGTATAACTGTGTTAGACGTCTTCATTTATATTCCGATGGAAGGTTTGTAACAATAATTAAGTCACACTCAAGGAACATATGAACCTGTCCATCAAAGAAAATATCGCCGCTCGTGATGCAACGCACACTTAATCAACATTTGCCCTTGCAGACCAACTAAATAGTTGCGGAGAAAACACATTTAATTGATGACTTTACTATGTTTAGCTTAGGACTTTTCAAAAGCGTAGACCGGACTCTTTAGCCATCTTCGTGTTTATAGGAATGATTAACGGAGGAATTTAAAAAGCGAAGACTGGACTCCTTAGCCATCTTCGTGTTTATAGGAATGATTAATGCAGGAATTTTAAAAAGCGAAGACTGGACTCTTTAGCCATCTTCGTGTTTATAGGAATGATTAACGGAGGAATTTTAAAAGCGAAGACTGGACTCCTTAGCCATCTTCGTGTTCATAGGAATGATTAATGTAGGAATTTTAAAAGTGAAGACTGGGCTCTTTAGCCATCTTCATGTTAAAAGGATGTAGTTGAGGACATTTTCAAAGAAGATCGGTCTCGGTGGCCATCTTTGTACTTATAGGAAAGGATATTGTATTAATTTTTGAAAAATTGAGGATTTTTAGCTGAGGACTAGATGTAGTAATATAGTCATCAATTGAATTGTTGATCCAAGACGAAATTGTTGGTTATGTCTGTGCATTTGTAGACAACCCAACAGTGCACATCCTTTTTCTTGTTTTGCTTTTTTTCACGTGCTACAATGCCTTGGACAAAGCATCATCATAACTTGGAATGTTAAGAGGCATTCAAAAAAAATCATAGAAGAATGAGTTTGAAAAATAACCGGCTAGTTCAGTTGAATAATAGTTGGGACATAATTAGTTGAGTGCAAGCTTTGACGCTGATTCAACCCATTCGACATTAGTTGAGTGCGAAGTTTGTGAGGCTGATTCAGCCCTCAAACCGGATGCTTGTAGACCACCTTCCAGAGATCTAACACGACGCCATCGTAAAAATTCGTTGCAGTCAGTTTATCACGATGAAGCTGTAGGTCAACAAGCTCAAAACAGGAGTCAGTGAAAAAAGCAAGCCTGAAACTTTTTATTGGGCTCCAACTATTCAACTGATGCACGTTTGCAAAACAAGAGTTAAAAAAAAAAAGGATGAAAATATAAGCCATCAGATATATGAGGATTGTGCAGGAACAGTTGGGATTGTCATTTGTATCACGCACATCTCTCATGCAATGAGACATTGTGAAGCGATGTAACCAGTGATGTTTTGAAACATCTTTATTTAATTGTAATGAGGATATCTACAAACATTTGTGTCTCATCCAATGAGACATTGTGAAGCGATGTAACCAGTGATGTTTTGAAACATCTTTATTTAATTGTAATGAGGATATCTACAAACATTTGTGTACAAATGTGTGATAATTCGCAGGTTTTTCATCTCTGCACTTAATGTGGTGATCAAAATGTATTTGCAATTCCCAGTGAAATCATGGTCTTTGAGTGCTTAAAAAAGAAATTCATACGGATGTATAACTGTGTTAGACGTCTTCATTTATATTCCGATGGAAGGTTTGTAACAATAATTAAGTCACACTCAAGGAACATATGAACCTGTCCATCAAAGAAAATATCGCCGCTCGTGATGCAACGCACACTTAATCAACATTTGCCCTTGCAGACCAACTAAATAGTTGCGGAGAAAACACATTTAATTGATGACTTTACTATGTTTAGCTTAGGACTTTTCAAAAGCGTAGACCGGACTCTTTAGCCATCTTCGTGTTTATAGGAATGATTAACGGAGGAATTTAAAAAGCGAAGACTGGACTCCTTAGCCATCTTCGTGTTTATAGGAATGATTAATGCAGGAATTTTAAAAAGCGAAGACTGGACTCTTTAGCCATCTTCGTGTTTATAGGAATGATTAACGGAGGAATTTTAAAAGCGAAGACTGGACTCCTTAGCCATCTTCGTGTTCATAGGAATGATTAATGTAGGAATTTTAAAAGTGAAGACTGGGCTCTTTAGCCATCTTCATGTTAAAAGGATGTAGTTGAGGACATTTTCAAAGAAGATCGGTCTCGGTGGCCATCTTTGTACTTATAGGAAAGGATATTGTATTAATTTTTGAAAAATTGAGGATTTTTAGCTGAGGACTAGATGTAGTAATATAGTCATCAATTGAATTGTTGATCCAAGACGAAATTGTTGGTTATGTCTGTGCATTTGTAGACAACCCAACAGTGCACATCCTTTTTCTTGTTTTGCTTTTTTTCACGTGCTACAATGCCTTGGACAAAGCATCATCATAACTTGGAATGTTAAGAGGCATTCAAAAAAAATCATAGAAGAATGAGTTTGAAAAATAACCGGCTAGTTCAGTTGAATAATAGTTGGGACATAATTAGTTGAGTGCAAGCTTTGACGCTGATTCAACCCATTCGACATTAGTTGAGTGCGAAGTTTGTGAGGCTGATTCAGCCCTCAAACCGGATGCTTGTAGACCACCTTCCAGAGATCTAACACGACGCCATCGTAAAAATTCGTTGCAGTCAGTTTATCACGATGAAGCTGTAGGTCAACAAGCTCAAAACAGGAGTCAGTGAAAAAAGCAAGCCTGAAACTTTTTATTGGGCTCCAACTATTCAACTGATGCACGTTTGCAAAACAAGAGTTAAAAAAAAAAAGGATGAAAATATAAGCCATCAGATATATGAGGATTGTGCAGGAACAGTTGGGATTGTCATTTGTATCACGCACATCTCTCATGCAATGAGACATTGTGAAGCGATGTAACCAGTGATGTTTTGAAACATCTTTATTTAATTGTAATGAGGATATCTACAAACATTTGTGTCTCATCCAATGAGACATTGTGAAGCGATGTAACCAGTGATGTTTTGAAACATCTTTATTTAATTGTAATGAGGATATCTACAAACATTTGTGTACAAATGTGTGATAATTATCAGATCTTTGACCTCTGCACTTAATGTGGTGATCAAAATGTATTTGCAATTCCCAGTGAAATCATGGTCTTTGAGTGCTTAAAAAAGAAATTCATACGGATGTATAACTGTGTTAGACGTCTTCATTTATATTCCGATGGAAGGTTTGTAACAATAATTAAGTCACACTCAAGGAACATATGAACCTGTCCATCAAAGAAAATATCGCCGCTCGTGATGCAACGCACACTTAATCAACATTTGCCCTTGCAGACCAACTAAATAGTTGCGGAGAAAACACATTTAATTGATGACTTTACTATGTTTAGCTTAGGACTTTTCAAAAGCGTAGACCGGACTCTTTAGCCATCTTCGTGTTTATAGGAATGATTAACGGAGGAATTTAAAAAGCGAAGACTGGACTCCTTAGCCATCTTCGTGTTTATAGGAATGATTAATGCAGGAATTTTAAAAAGCGAAGACTGGACTCTTTAGCCATCTTCGTGTTTATAGGAATGATTAACGGAGGAATTTTAAAAGCGAAGACTGGACTCCTTAGCCATCTTCGTGTTCATAGGAATGATTAATGTAGGAATTTTAAAAGTGAAGACTGGGCTCTTTAGCCATCTTCATGTTAAAAGGATGTAGTTGAGGACATTTTCAAAGAAAATCGGTCTCGGTGGCCATCTTTGTACTTATAGGAAAGGATATTGTATTAATTTTTGAAAAATTGAGGATTTTTAGCTGAGGACTAGATGTAGTAATATAGTCATCAATTGAATTGTTGATCCAAGACGAAATTGTTGGTTATGTCTGTGCATTTGTAGACAACCCAACAGTGCACATCCTTTTTCTTGTTTTGCTTTTTTTCACGTGCTACAATGCCTTGGACAAAGCATCATCATAACTTGGAATGTTAAGAGGCATTCAAAAAAAATCATAGAAGAATGAGTTTGAAAAATAACCGGCTAGTTCAGTTGAATAATAGTTGGGACATAATTAGTTGAGTGCAAGCTTTGACGCTGATTCAACCCATTCGACATTAGTTGAGTGCGAAGTTTGTGAGGCTGATTCAGCCCTCAAACCGGATGCTTGTAGACCACCTTCCAGAGATCTAACACGACGCCATCGTAAAAATTCGTTGCAGTCAGTTTATCACGATGAAGCTGTAGGTCAACAAGCTCAAAACAGGAGTCAGTGAAAAAAGCAAGCCTGAAACTTTTTATTGGGCTCCAACTATTCAACTGATGCACGTTTGCAAAACAAGAGTTAAAAAAAAAAAGGATGAAAATATAAGCCATCAGATATATGAGGATTGTGCAGGAACAGTTGGGATTGTCATTTGTATCACGCACATCTCTCATCCAATGAGACATTGTGAAGCGATGTAACCAGTGATGTTTTGAAACATCTTTATTTAATTGTAATGAGGATATCTACAAACATTTGTGTCTCATCCAATGAGACATTGTGAAGCGATGTAACCAGTGATGTTTTGAAACATCTTTATTTAATTGTAATGAGGATATCTACAAACATTTGTGTCTCATCCAATGAGACATTGTGAAGCGATGTAACCAGTGATGTTTTGAAACATCTTTATTTAATTGTAATGAGGATATCTACAAACATTTGTGTACAAATGTGTGATAATTCGCAGGTTTTTCATCTCTGCACTTAATGTGGTGATCAAAATGTATTTGCAATTCCCAGTGAAATCATGGTCTTTGAGTGCTTAAAAAAGAAATTCATACGGATGTATAACTGTGTTAGACGTCTTCATTTATATTCCGATGGAAGGTTTGTAACAATAATTAAGTCACACTCAAGGAACATATGAACCTGTCCATCAAAGAAAATATCGCCGCTCGTGATGCAACGCACACTTAATCAACATTTGCCCTTGCAGACCAACTAAATAGTTGCGGAGAAAACACATTTAATTGATGACTTTACTATGTTTAGCTTAGGACTTTTCAAAAGCGTAGACCGGACTCTTTAGCCATCTTCGTGTTTATAGGAATGATTAACGGAGGAATTTAAAAAGCGAAGACTGGACTCCTTAGCCATCTTCGTGTTTATAGGAATGATTAATGCAGGAATTTTAAAAAGCGAAGACTGGACTCTTTAGCCATCTTCGTGTTTATAGGAATGATTAACGGAGGAATTTTAAAAGCGAAGACTGGACTCCTTAGCCATCTTCGTGTTCATAGGAATGATTAATGTAGGAATTTTAAAAGTGAAGACTGGGCTCTTTAGCCATCTTCATGTTAAAAGGATGTAGTTGAGGACATTTTCAAAGAAGATCGGTCTCGGTGGCCATCTTTGTACTTATAGGAAAGGATATTGTATTAATTTTTGAAAAATTGAGGATTTTTAGCTGAGGACTAGATGTAGTAATATAGTCATCAATTGAATTGTTGATCCAAGACGAAATTGTTGGTTATGTCTGTGCATTTGTAGACAACCCAACAGTGCACATCCTTTTTCTTGTTTTGCTTTTTTTCACGTGCTACAATGCCTTGGACAAAGCATCATCATAACTTGGAATGTTAAGAGGCATTCAAAAAAAATCATAGAAGAATGAGTTTGAAAAATAACCGGCTAGTTCAGTTGAATAATAGTTGGGACATAATTAGTTGAGTGCAAGCTTTGACGCTGATTCAACCCATTCGACATTAGTTGAGTGCGAAGTTTGTGAGGCTGATTCAGCCCTCAAACCGGATGCTTGTAGACCACCTTCCAGAGATCTAACACGACGCCATCGTAAAAATTCGTTGCAGTCAGTTTATCACGATGAAGCTGTAGGTCAACAAGCTCAAAACAGGAGTCAGTGAAAAAAGCAAGCCTGAAACTTTTTATTGGGCTCCAACTATTCAACTGATGCACGTTTGCAAAACAAGAGTTAAAAAAAAAAAGGATGAAAATATAAGCCATCAGATATATGAGGATTGTGCAGGAACAGTTGGGATTGTCATTTGTATCACGCACATCTCTCATGCAATGAGACATTGTGAAGCGATGTAACCAGTGATGTTTTGAAACATCTTTATTTAATTGTAATGAGGATATCTACAAACATTTGTGTCTCATCCAATGAGACATTGTGAAGCGATGTAACCAGTGATGTTTTGAAACATCTTTATTTAATTGTAATGAGGATATCTACAAACATTTGTGTACAAATGTGTGATAATTCGCAGGTTTTTCATCTCTGCACTTAATGTGGTGATCAAAATGTATTTGCAATTCCCAGTGAAATCATGGTCTTTGAGTGCTTAAAAAAGAAATTCATACGGATGTATAACTGTGTTAGACGTCTTCATTTATATTCCGATGGAAGGTTTGTAACAATAATTAAGTCACACTCAAGGAACATATGAACCTGTCCATCAAAGAAAATATCGCCGCTCGTGATGCAACGCACACTTAATCAACATTTGCCCTTGCAGACCAACTAAATAGTTGCGGAGAAAACACATTTAATTGATGACTTTACTATGTTTAGCTTAGGACTTTTCAAAAGCGTAGACCGGACTCTTTAGCCATCTTCGTGTTTATAGGAATGATTAACGGAGGAATTTAAAAAGCGAAGACTGGACTCCTTAGCCATCTTCGTGTTTATAGGAATGATTAATGCAGGAATTTTAAAAAGCGAAGACTGGACTCTTTAGCCATCTTCGTGTTTATAGGAATGATTAACGGAGGAATTTTAAAAGCGAAGACTGGACTCCTTAGCCATCTTCGTGTTCATAGGAATGATTAATGTAGGAATTTTAAAAGTGAAGACTGGGCTCTTTAGCCATCTTCATGTTAAAAGGATGTAGTTGAGGACATTTTCAAAGAAAATCGGTCTCGGTGGCCATCTTTGTACTTATAGGAAAGGATATTGTATTAATTTTTGAAAAATTGAGGATTTTTAGCTGAGGACTAGATGTAGTAATATAGTCATCAATTGAATTGTTGATCCAAGACGAAATTGTTGGTTATGTCTGTGCATTTGTAGACAACCCAACAGTGCACATCCTTTTTCTTGTTTTGCTTTTTTTCACGTGCTACAATGCCTTGGACAAAGCATCATCATAACTTGGAATGTTAAGAGGCATTCAAAAAAAATCATAGAAGAATGAGTTTGAAAAATAACCGGCTAGTTCAGTTGAATAATAGTTGGGACATAATTAGTTGAGTGCAAGCTTTGACGCTGATTCAACCCATTCGACATTAGTTGAGTGCGAAGTTTGTGAGGCTGATTCAGCCCTCAAACCGGATGCTTGTAGACCACCTTCCAGAGATCTAACACGACGCCATCGTAAAAATTCGTTGCAGTCAGTTTATCACGATGAAGCTGTAGGTCAACAAGCTCAAAACAGGAGTCAGTGAAAAAAGCAAGCCTGAAACTTTTTATTGGGCTCCAACTATTCAACTGATGCACGTTTGCAAAACAAGAGTTAAAAAAAAAAAGGATGAAAATATAAGCCATCAGATATATGAGGATTGTGCAGGAACAGTTGGGATTGTCATTTGTATCACGCACATCTCTCATCCAATGAGACATTGTGAAGCGATGTAACCAGTGATGTTTTGAAACATCTTTATTTAATTGTAATGAGGATATCTACAAACATTTGTGTCTCATCCAATGAGACATTGTGAAGCGATGTAACCAGTGATGTTTTGAAACATCTTTATTTAATTGTAATGAGGATATCTACAAACATTTGTGTACAAATGTGTGATAATTATCAGATCTTTGACCTCTGCACTTAATGTGGTGATCAAAATGTATTTGCAATTCCCAGTGAAATCATGGTCTTTGAGTGCTTAAAAAAGAAATTCATACGGATGTATAACTGTGTTAGACGTCTTCATTTATATTCCGATGGAAGGTTTGTAACAATAATTAAGTCACACTCAAGGAACATATGAACCTGTCCATCAAAGAAAATATCGCCGCTCGTGATGCAACGCACACTTAATCAACATTTGCCCTTGCAGACCAACTAAATAGTTGCGGAGAAAACACATTTAATTGATGACTTTACTATGTTTAGCTTAGGACTTTTCAAAAGCGTAGACCGGACTCTTTAGCCATCTTCGTGTTTATAGGAATGATTAACGGAGGAATTTAAAAAGCGAAGACTGGACTCCTTAGCCATCTTCGTGTTTATAGGAATGATTAATGCAGGAATTTTAAAAAGCGAAGACTGGACTCTTTAGCCATCTTCGTGTTTATAGGAATGATTAACGGAGGAATTTTAAAAGCGAAGACTGGACTCCTTAGCCATCTTCGTGTTCATAGGAATGATTAATGTAGGAATTTTAAAAGTGAAGACTGGGCTCTTTAGCCATCTTCATGTTAAAAGGATGTAGTTGAGGACATTTTCAAAGAAAATCGGTCTCGGTGGCCATCTTTGTACTTATAGGAAAGGATATTGTATTAATTTTTGAAAAATTGAGGATTTTTAGCTGAGGACTAGATGTAGTAATATAGTCATCAATTGAATTGTTGATCCAAGACGAAATTGTTGGTTATGTCTGTGCATTTGTAGACAACCCAACAGTGCACATCCTTTTTCTTGTTTTGCTTTTTTTCACGTGCTACAATGCCTTGGACAAAGCATCATCATAACTTGGAATGTTAAGAGGCATTCAAAAAAAATCATAGAAGAATGAGTTTGAAAAATAACCGGCTAGTTCAGTTGAATAATAGTTGGGACATAATTAGTTGAGTGCAAGCTTTGACGCTGATTCAACCCATTCGACATTAGTTGAGTGCGAAGTTTGTGAGGCTGATTCAGCCCTCAAACCGGATGCTTGTAGACCACCTTCCAGAGATCTAACACGACGCCATCGTAAAAATTCGTTGCAGTCAGTTTATCACGATGAAGCTGTAGGTCAACAAGCTCAAAACAGGAGTCAGTGAAAAAAGCAAGCCTGAAACTTTTTATTGGGCTCCAACTATTCAACTGATGCACGTTTGCAAAACAAGAGTTAAAAAAAAAAAGGATGAAAATATAAGCCATCAGATATATGAGGATTGTGCAGGAACAGTTGGGATTGTCATTTGTATCACGCACATCTCTCATCCAATGAGACATTGTGAAGCGATGTAACCAGTGATGTTTTGAAACATCTTTATTTAATTGTAATGAGGATATCTACAAACATTTGTGTCTCATCCAATGAGACATTGTGAAGCGATGTAACCAGTGATGTTTTGAAACATCTTTATTTAATTGTAATGAGGATATCTACAAACATTTGTGTACAAATGTGTGATAATTATCAGATCTTTGACCTCTGCACTTAATGTGGTGATCAAAATGTATTTGCAATTCCCAGTGAAATCATGGTCTTTGAGTGCTTAAAAAAGAAATTCATACGGATGTATAACTGTGTTAGACGTCTTCATTTATATTCCGATGGAAGGTTTGTAACAATAATTAAGTCACACTCAAGGAACATATGAACCTGTCCATCAAAGAAAATATCGCCGCTCGTGATGCAACGCACACTTAATCAACATTTGCCCTTGCAGACCAACTAAATAGTTGCGGAGAAAACACATTTAATTGATGACTTTACTATGTTTAGCTTAGGACTTTTCAAAAGCGTAGACCGGACTCTTTAGCCATCTTCGTGTTTATAGGAATGATTAACGGAGGAATTTAAAAAGCGAAGACTGGACTCCTTAGCCATCTTCGTGTTTATAGGAATGATTAATGCAGGAATTTTAAAAAGCGAAGACTGGACTCTTTAGCCATCTTCGTGTTTATAGGAATGATTAACGGAGGAATTTTAAAAGCGAAGACTGGACTCCTTAGCCATCTTCGTGTTCATAGGAATGATTAATGTAGGAATTTTAAAAGTGAAGACTGGGCTCTTTAGCCATCTTCATGTTAAAAGGATGTAGTTGAGGACATTTTCAAAGAAAATCGGTCTCGGTGGCCATCTTTGTACTTATAGGAAAGGATATTGTATTAATTTTTGAAAAATTGAGGATTTTTAGCTGAGGACTAGATGTAGTAATATAGTCATCAATTGAATTGTTGATCCAAGACGAAATTGTTGGTTATGTCTGTGCATTTGTAGACAACCCAACAGTGCACATCCTTTTTCTTGTTTTGCTTTTTTTCACGTGCTACAATGCCTTGGACAAAGCATCATCATAACTTGGAATGTTAAGAGGCATTCAAAAAAAATCATAGAAGAATGAGTTTGAAAAATAACCGGCTAGTTCAGTTGAATAATAGTTGGGACATAATTAGTTGAGTGCAAGCTTTGACGCTGATTCAACCCATTCGACATTAGTTGAGTGCGAAGTTTGTGAGGCTGATTCAGCCCTCAAACCGGATGCTTGTAGACCACCTTCCAGAGATCTAACACGACGCCATCGTAAAAATTCGTTGCAGTCAGTTTATCACGATGAAGCTGTAGGTCAACAAGCTCAAAACAGGAGTCAGTGAAAAAAGCAAGCCTGAAACTTTTTATTGGGCTCCAACTATTCAACTGATGCACGTTTGCAAAACAAGAGTTAAAAAAAAAAAGGATGAAAATATAAGCCATCAGATATATGAGGATTGTGCAGGAACAGTTGGGATTGTCATTTGTATCACGCACATCTCTCATCCAATGAGACATTGTGAAGCGATGTAACCAGTGATGTTTTGAAACATCTTTATTTAATTGTAATGAGGATATCTACAAACATTTGTGTACAAATGTGTGATAATTCGCAGGTTTTTCATCTCTGCACTTAATGTGGTGATCAAAATGTATTTGCAATTCCCAGTGAAATCATGGTCTTTGAGTGCTTAAAAAAGAAATTCATACGGATGTATAACTGTGTTAGACGTCTTCATTTATATTCCGATGGAAGGTTTGTAACAATAATTAAGTCACACTCAAGGAACATATGAACCTGTCCATCAAAGAAAATATCGCCGCTCGTGATGCAACGCACACTTAATCAACATTTGCCCTTGCAGACCAACTAAATAGTTGCGGAGAAAACACATTTAATTGATGACTTTACTATGTTTAGCTTAGGACTTTTCAAAAGCGTAGACCGGACTCTTTAGCCATCTTCGTGTTTATAGGAATGATTAACGGAGGAATTTAAAAAGCGAAGACTGGACTCCTTAGCCATCTTCGTGTTTATAGGAATGATTAATGCAGGAATTTTAAAAAGCGAAGACTGGACTCTTTAGCCATCTTCGTGTTTATAGGAATGATTAACGGAGGAATTTTAAAAGCGAAGACTGGACTCCTTAGCCATCTTCGTGTTCATAGGAATGATTAATGTAGGAATTTTAAAAGTGAAGACTGGGCTCTTTAGCCATCTTCATGTTAAAAGGATGTAGTTGAGGACATTTTCAAAGAAAATCGGTCTCGGTGGCCATCTTTGTACTTATAGGAAAGGATATTGTATTAATTTTTGAAAAATTGAGGATTTTTAGCTGAGGACTAGATGTAGTAATATAGTCATCAATTGAATTGTTGATCCAAGACGAAATTGTTGGTTATGTCTGTGCATTTGTAGACAACCCAACAGTGCACATCCTTTTTCTTGTTTTGCTTTTTTTCACGTGCTACAATGCCTTGGACAAAGCATCATCATAACTTGGAATGTTAAGAGGCATTCAAAAAAAATCATAGAAGAATGAGTTTGAAAAATAACCGGCTAGTTCAGTTGAATAATAGTTGGGACATAATTAGTTGAGTGCAAGCTTTGACGCTGATTCAACCCATTCGACATTAGTTGAGTGCGAAGTTTGTGAGGCTGATTCAGCCCTCAAACCGGATGCTTGTAGACCACCTTCCAGAGATCTAACACGACGCCATCGTAAAAATTCGTTGCAGTCAGTTTATCACGATGAAGCTGTAGGTCAACAAGCTCAAAACAGGAGTCAGTGAAAAAAGCAAGCCTGAAACTTTTTATTGGGCTCCAACTATTCAACTGATGCACGTTTGCAAAACAAGAGTTAAAAAAAAAAAGGATGAAAATATAAGCCATCAGATATATGAGGATTGTGCAGGAACAGTTGGGATTGTCATTTGTATCACGCACATCTCTCATCCAATGAGACATTGTGAAGCGATGTAACCAGTGATGTTTTGAAACATCTTTATTTAATTGTAATGAGGATATCTACAAACATTTGTGTCTCATCCAATGAGACATTGTGAAGCGATGTAACCAGTGATGTTTTGAAACATCTTTATTTAATTGTAATGAGGATATCTACAAACATTTGTGTCTCATCCAATGAGACATTGTGAAGCGATGTAACCAGTGATGTTTTGAAACATCTTTATTTAATTGTAATGAGGATATCTACAAACATTTGTGTACAAAAGTGTGATAATTCGCAGGTTTTTCATCTCTGCACTTAATGTGGTGATCAAAATGTATTTGCAATTCCCAGTGAAATCATGGTCTTTGAGTGCTTAAAAAAGAAATTCATACGGATGTATAACTGTGTTAGACGTCTTCATTTATATTCCGATGGAAGGTTTGTAACAATAATTAAGTCACACTCAAGGAACATATGAACCTGTCCATCAAAGAAAATATCGCCGCTCGTGATGCAACGCACACTTAATCAACATTTGCCCTTGCAGACCAACTAAATAGTTGCGGAGAAAACACATTTAATTGATGACTTTACTATGTTTAGCTTAGGACTTTTCAAAAGCGTAGACCGGACTCTTTAGCCATCTTCGTGTTTATAGGAATGATTAACGGAGGAATTTAAAAAGCGAAGACTGGACTCCTTAGCCATCTTCGTGTTTATAGGAATGATTAATGCAGGAATTTTAAAAAGCGAAGACTGGACTCTTTAGCCATCTTCGTGTTTATAGGAATGATTAACGGAGGAATTTTAAAAGCGAAGACTGGACTCCTTAGCCATCTTCGTGTTCATAGGAATGATTAATGTAGGAATTTTAAAAGTGAAGACTGGGCTCTTTAGCCATCTTCATGTTAAAAGGATGTAGTTGAGGACATTTTCAAAGAAGATCGGTCTCGGTGGCCATCTTTGTACTTATAGGAAAGGATATTGTATTAATTTTTGAAAAATTGAGGATTTTTAGCTGAGGACTAGATGTAGTAATATAGTCATCAATTGAATTGTTGATCCAAGACGAAATTGTTGGTTATGTCTGTGCATTTGTAGACAACCCAACAGTGCACATCCTTTTTCTTGTTTTGCTTTTTTTCACGTGCTACAATGCCTTGGACAAAGCATCATCATAACTTGGAATGTTAAGAGGCATTCAAAAAAAATCATAGAAGAATGAGTTTGAAAAATAACCGGCTAGTTCAGTTGAATAATAGTTGGGACATAATTAGTTGAGTGCAAGCTTTGACGCTGATTCAACCCATTCGACATTAGTTGAGTGCGAAGTTTGTGAGGCTGATTCAGCCCTCAAACCGGATGCTTGTAGACCACCTTCCAGAGATCTAACACGACGCCATCGTAAAAATTCGTTGCAGTCAGTTTATCACGATGAAGCTGTAGGTCAACAAGCTCAAAACAGGAGTCAGTGAAAAAAGCAAGCCTGAAACTTTTTATTGGGCTCCAACTATTCAACTGATGCACGTTTGCAAAACAAGAGTTAAAAAAAAAAAGGATGAAAATATAAGCCATCAGATATATGAGGATTGTGCAGGAACAGTTGGGATTGTCATTTGTATCACGCACATCTCTCATCCAATGAGACATTGTGAAGCGATGTAACCAGTGATGTTTTGAAACATCTTTATTTAATTGTAATGAGGATATCTACAAACATTTGTGTCTCATCCAATGAGACATTGTGAAGCGATGTAACCAGTGATGTTTTGAAACATCTTTATTTAATTGTAATGAGGATATCTACAAACATTTGTGTACAAATGTGTGATAATTCGCAGGTTTTTCATCTCTGCACTTAATGTGGTGATCAAAATGTATTTGCAATTCCCAGTGAAATCATGGTCTTTGAGTGCTTAAAAAAGAAATTCATACGGATGTATAACTGTGTTAGACGTCTTCATTTATATTCCGATGGAAGGTTTGTAACAATAATTAAGTCACACTCAAGGAACATATGAACCTGTCCATCAAAGAAAATATCGCCGCTCGTGATGCAACGCACACTTAATCAACATTTGCCCTTGCAGACCAACTAAATAGTTGCGGAGAAAACACATTTAATTGATGACTTTACTATGTTTAGCTTAGGACTTTTCAAAAGCGTAGACCGGACTCTTTAGCCATCTTCGTGTTTATAGGAATGATTAACGGAGGAATTTAAAAAGCGAAGACTGGACTCCTTAGCCATCTTCGTGTTTATAGGAATGATTAATGCAGGAATTTTAAAAAGCGAAGACTGGACTCTTTAGCCATCTTCGTGTTTATAGGAATGATTAACGGAGGAATTTTAAAAGCGAAGACTGGACTCCTTAGCCATCTTCGTGTTCATAGGAATGATTAATGTAGGAATTTTAAAAGTGAAGACTGGGCTCTTTAGCCATCTTCATGTTAAAAGGATGTAGTTGAGGACATTTTCAAAGAAAATCGGTCTCGGTGGCCATCTTTGTACTTATAGGAAAGGATATTGTATTAATTTTTGAAAAATTGAGGATTTTTAGCTGAGGACTAGATGTAGTAATATAGTCATCAATTGAATTGTTGATCCAAGACGAAATTGTTGGTTATGTCTGTGCATTTGTAGACAACCCAACAGTGCACATCCTTTTTCTTGTTTTGCTTTTTTTCACGTGCTACAATGCCTTGGACAAAGCATCATCATAACTTGGAATGTTAAGAGGCATTCAAAAAAAATCATAGAAGAATGAGTTTGAAAAATAACCGGCTAGTTCAGTTGAATAATAGTTGGGACATAATTAGTTGAGTGCAAGCTTTGACGCTGATTCAACCCATTCGACATTAGTTGAGTGCGAAGTTTGTGAGGCTGATTCAGCCCTCAAACCGGATGCTTGTAGACCACCTTCCAGAGATCTAACACGACGCCATCGTAAAAATTCGTTGCAGTCAGTTTATCACGATGAAGCTGTAGGTCAACAAGCTCAAAACAGGAGTCAGTGAAAAAAGCAAGCCTGAAACTTTTTATTGGGCTCCAACTATTCAACTGATGCACGTTTGCAAAACAAGAGTTAAAAAAAAAAAGGATGAAAATATAAGCCATCAGATATATGAGGATTGTGCAGGAACAGTTGGGATTGTCATTTGTATCACGCACATCTCTCATCCAATGAGACATTGTGAAGCGATGTAACCAGTGATGTTTTGAAACATCTTTATTTAATTGTAATGAGGATATCTACAAACATTTGTGTCTCATCCAATGAGACATTGTGAAGCGATGTAACCAGTGATGTTTTGAAACATCTTTATTTAATTGTAATGAGGATATCTACAAACATTTGTGTACAAATGTGTGATAATTCGCAGGTTTTTCATCTCTGCACTTAATGTGGTGATCAAAATGTATTTGCAATTCCCAGTGAAATCATGGTCTTTGAGTGCTTAAAAAAGAAATTCATACGGATGTATAACTGTGTTAGACGTCTTCATTTATATTCCGATGGAAGGTTTGTAACAATAATTAAGTCACACTCAAGGAACATATGAACCTGTCCATCAAAGAAAATATCGCCGCTCGTGATGCAACGCACACTTAATCAACATTTGCCCTTGCAGACCAACTAAATAGTTGCGGAGAAAACACATTTAATTGATGACTTTACTATGTTTAGCTTAGGACTTTTCAAAAGCGTAGACCGGACTCTTTAGCCATCTTCGTGTTTATAGGAATGATTAACGGAGGAATTTAAAAAGCGAAGACTGGACTCCTTAGCCATCTTCGTGTTTATAGGAATGATTAATGCAGGAATTTTAAAAAGCGAAGACTGGACTCTTTAGCCATCTTCGTGTTTATAGGAATGATTAACGGAGGAATTTTAAAAGCGAAGACTGGACTCCTTAGCCATCTTCGTGTTCATAGGAATGATTAATGTAGGAATTTTAAAAGTGAAGACTGGGCTCTTTAGCCATCTTCATGTTAAAAGGATGTAGTTGAGGACATTTTCAAAGAAAATCGGTCTCGGTGGCCATCTTTGTACTTATAGGAAAGGATATTGTATTAATTTTTGAAAAATTGAGGATTTTTAGCTGAGGACTAGATGTAGTAATATAGTCATCAATTGAATTGTTGATCCAAGACGAAATTGTTGGTTATGTCTGTGCATTTGTAGACAACCCAACAGTGCACATCCTTTTTCTTGTTTTGCTTTTTTTCACGTGCTACAATGCCTTGGACAAAGCATCATCATAACTTGGAATGTTAAGAGGCATTCAAAAAAAATCATAGAAGAATGAGTTTGAAAAATAACCGGCTAGTTCAGTTGAATAATAGTTGGGACATAATTAGTTGAGTGCAAGCTTTGACGCTGATTCAACCCATTCGACATTAGTTGAGTGCGAAGTTTGTGAGGCTGATTCAGCCCTCAAACCGGATGCTTGTAGACCACCTTCCAGAGATCTAACACGACGCCATCGTAAAAATTCGTTGCAGTCAGTTTATCACGATGAAGCTGTAGGTCAACAAGCTCAAAACAGGAGTCAGTGAAAAAAGCAAGCCTGAAACTTTTTATTGGGCTCCAACTATTCAACTGATGCACGTTTGCAAAACAAGAGTGAAAAAAAAAGGATGAAAATATAAGCCATCAGATATATGAGGATTGTGCAGGAACAGTTGGGATTGTCATTTGTATCACGCACATCTCTCATCCAATGAGACATTGTGAAGCGATGTAACCAGTGATGTTTTGAAACATCTTTATTTAATTGTAATGAGGATATCTACAAACATTTGTGTACAAATGTGTGATAATTCGCAGGTTTTTCATCTCTGCACTTAATGTGGTGATCAAAATGTATTTGCAATTCCCAGTGAAATCATGGTCTTTGAGTGCTTAAAAAAGAAATTCATACGGATGTATAACTGTGTTAGACGTCTTCATTTATATTCCGATGGAAGGTTTGTAACAATAATTAAGTCACACTCAAGGAACATATGAACCTGTCCATCAAAGAAAATATCGCCGCTCGTGATGCAACGCACACTTAATCAACATTTGCCCTTGCAGACCAACTAAATAGTTGCGGAGAAAACACATTTAATTGATGACTTTACTATGTTTAGCTTAGGACTTTTCAAAAGCGTAGACCGGACTCTTTAGCCATCTTCGTGTTTATAGGAATGATTAACGGAGGAATTTAAAAAGCGAAGACTGGACTCCTTAGCCATCTTCGTGTTTATAGGAATGATTAATGCAGGAATTTTAAAAAGCGAAGACTGGACTCTTTAGCCATCTTCGTGTTTATAGGAATGATTAACGGAGGAATTTTAAAAGCGAAGACTGGACTCCTTAGCCATCTTCGTGTTCATAGGAATGATTAATGTAGGAATTTTAAAAGTGAAGACTGGGCTCTTTAGCCATCTTCATGTTAAAAGGATGTAGTTGAGGACATTTTCAAAGAAAATCGGTCTCGGTGGCCATCTTTGTACTTATAGGAAAGGATATTGTATTAATTTTTGAAAAATTGAGGATTTTTAGCTGAGGACTAGATGTAGTAATATAGTCATCAATTGAATTGTTGATCCAAGACGAAATTGTTGGTTATGTCTGTGCATTTGTAGACAACCCAACAGTGCACATCCTTTTTCTTGTTTTGCTTTTTTTCACGTGCTACAATGCCTTGGACAAAGCATCATCATAACTTGGAATGTTAAGAGGCATTCAAAAAAAATCATAGAAGAATGAGTTTGAAAAATAACCGGCTAGTTCAGTTGAATAATAGTTGGGACATAATTAGTTGAGTGCAAGCTTTGACGCTGATTCAACCCATTCGACATTAGTTGAGTGCGAAGTTTGTGAGGCTGATTCAGCCCTCAAACCGGATGCTTGTAGACCACCTTCCAGAGATCTAACACGACGCCATCGTAAAAATTCGTTGCAGTCAGTTTATCACGATGAAGCTGTAGGTCAACAAGCTCAAAACAGGAGTCAGTGAAAAAAGCAAGCCTGAAACTTTTTATTGGGCTCCAACTATTCAACTGATGCACGTTTGCAAAACAAGAGTTAAAAAAAAAAAGGATGAAAATATAAGCCATCAGATATATGAGGATTGTGCAGGAACAGTTGGGATTGTCATTTGTATCACGCACATCTCTCATCCAATGAGACATTGTGAAGCGATGTAACCAGTGATGTTTTGAAACATCTTTATTTAATTGTAATGAGGATATCTACAAACATTTGTGTCTCATCCAATGAGACATTGTGAAGCGATGTAACCAGTGATGTTTTGAAACATCTTTATTTAATTGTAATGAGGATATCTACAAACATTTGTGTCTCATCCAATGAGACATTGTGAAGCGATGTAACCAGTGATGTTTTGAAACATCTTTATTTAATTGTAATGAGGATATCTACAAACATTTGTGTACAAAAGTGTGATAATTCGCAGGTTTTTCATCTCTGCACTTAATGTGGTGATCAAAATGTATTTGCAATTCCCAGTGAAATCATGGTCTTTGAGTGCTTAAAAAAGAAATTCATACGGATGTATAACTGTGTTAGACGTCTTCATTTATATTCCGATGGAAGGTTTGTAACAATAATTAAGTCACACTCAAGGAACATATGAACCTGTCCATCAAAGAAAATATCGCCGCTCGTGATGCAACGCACACTTAATCAACATTTGCCCTTGCAGACCAACTAAATAGTTGCGGAGAAAACACATTTAATTGATGACTTTACTATGTTTAGCTTAGGACTTTTCAAAAGCGTAGACCGGACTCTTTAGCCATCTTCGTGTTTATAGGAATGATTAACGGAGGAATTTAAAAAGCGAAGACTGGACTCCTTAGCCATCTTCGTGTTTATAGGAATGATTAATGCAGGAATTTTAAAAAGCGAAGACTGGACTCTTTAGCCATCTTCGTGTTTATAGGAATGATTAACGGAGGAATTTTAAAAGCGAAGACTGGACTCCTTAGCCATCTTCGTGTTCATAGGAATGATTAATGTAGGAATTTTAAAAGTGAAGACTGGGCTCTTTAGCCATCTTCATGTTAAAAGGATGTAGTTGAGGACATTTTCAAAGAAGATCGGTCTCGGTGGCCATCTTTGTACTTATAGGAAAGGATATTGTATTAATTTTTGAAAAATTGAGGATTTTTAGCTGAGGACTAGATGTAGTAATATAGTCATCAATTGAATTGTTGATCCAAGACGAAATTGTTGGTTATGTCTGTGCATTTGTAGACAACCCAACAGTGCACATCCTTTTTCTTGTTTTGCTTTTTTTCACGTGCTACAATGCCTTGGACAAAGCATCATCATAACTTGGAATGTTAAGAGGCATTCAAAAAAAATCATAGAAGAATGAGTTTGAAAAATAACCGGCTAGTTCAGTTGAATAATAGTTGGGACATAATTAGTTGAGTGCAAGCTTTGACGCTGATTCAACCCATTCGACATTAGTTGAGTGCGAAGTTTGTGAGGCTGATTCAGCCCTCAAACCGGATGCTTGTAGACCACCTTCCAGAGATCTAACACGACGCCATCGTAAAAATTCGTTGCAGTCAGTTTATCACGATGAAGCTGTAGGTCAACAAGCTCAAAACAGGAGTCAGTGAAAAAAGCAAGCCTGAAACTTTTTATTGGGCTCCAACTATTCAACTGATGCACGTTTGCAAAACAAGAGTTAAAAAAAAAAAGGATGAAAATATAAGCCATCAGATATATGAGGATTGTGCAGGAACAGTTGGGATTGTCATTTGTATCACGCACATCTCTCATCCAATGAGACATTGTGAAGCGATGTAACCAGTGATGTTTTGAAACATCTTTATTTAATTGTAATGAGGATATCTACAAACATTTGTGTCTCATCCAATGAGACATTGTGAAGCGATGTAACCAGTGATGTTTTGAAACATCTTTATTTAATTGTAATGAGGATATCTACAAACATTTGTGTACAAATGTGTGATAATTCGCAGGTTTTTCATCTCTGCACTTAATGTGGTGATCAAAATGTATTTGCAATTCCCAGTGAAATCATGGTCTTTGAGTGCTTAAAAAAGAAATTCATACGGATGTATAACTGTGTTAGACGTCTTCATTTATATTCCGATGGAAGGTTTGTAACAATAATTAAGTCACACTCAAGGAACATATGAACCTGTCCATCAAAGAAAATATCGCCGCTCGTGATGCAACGCACACTTAATCAACATTTGCCCTTGCAGACCAACTAAATAGTTGCGGAGAAAACACATTTAATTGATGACTTTACTATGTTTAGCTTAGGACTTTTCAAAAGCGTAGACCGGACTCTTTAGCCATCTTCGTGTTTATAGGAATGATTAACGGAGGAATTTAAAAAGCGAAGACTGGACTCCTTAGCCATCTTCGTGTTTATAGGAATGATTAATGCAGGAATTTTAAAAAGCGAAGACTGGACTCTTTAGCCATCTTCGTGTTTATAGGAATGATTAACGGAGGAATTTTAAAAGCGAAGACTGGACTCCTTAGCCATCTTCGTGTTCATAGGAATGATTAATGTAGGAATTTTAAAAGTGAAGACTGGGCTCTTTAGCCATCTTCATGTTAAAAGGATGTAGTTGAGGACATTTTCAAAGAAAATCGGTCTCGGTGGCCATCTTTGTACTTATAGGAAAGGATATTGTATTAATTTTTGAAAAATTGAGGATTTTTAGCTGAGGACTAGATGTAGTAATATAGTCATCAATTGAATTGTTGATCCAAGACGAAATTGTTGGTTATGTCTGTGCATTTGTAGACAACCCAACAGTGCACATCCTTTTTCTTGTTTTGCTTTTTTTCACGTGCTACAATGCCTTGGACAAAGCATCATCATAACTTGGAATGTTAAGAGGCATTCAAAAAAAATCATAGAAGAATGAGTTTGAAAAATAACCGGCTAGTTCAGTTGAATAATAGTTGGGACATAATTAGTTGAGTGCAAGCTTTGACGCTGATTCAACCCATTCGACATTAGTTGAGTGCGAAGTTTGTGAGGCTGATTCAGCCCTCAAACCGGATGCTTGTAGACCACCTTCCAGAGATCTAACACGACGCCATCGTAAAAATTCGTTGCAGTCAGTTTATCACGATGAAGCTGTAGGTCAACAAGCTCAAAACAGGAGTCAGTGAAAAAAGCAAGCCTGAAACTTTTTATTGGGCTCCAACTATTCAACTGATGCACGTTTGCAAAACAAGAGTTAAAAAAAAAAAGGATGAAAATATAAGCCATCAGATATATGAGGATTGTGCAGGAACAGTTGGGATTGTCATTTGTATCACGCACATCTCTCATCCAATGAGACATTGTGAAGCGATGTAACCAGTGATGTTTTGAAACATCTTTATTTAATTGTAATGAGGATATCTACAAACATTTGTGTCTCATCCAATGAGACATTGTGAAGCGATGTAACCAGTGATGTTTTGAAACATCTTTATTTAATTGTAATGAGGATATCTACAAACATTTGTGTACAAATGTGTGATAATTCGCAGGTTTTTCATCTCTGCACTTAATGTGGTGATCAAAATGTATTTGCAATTCCCAGTGAAATCATGGTCTTTGAGTGCTTAAAAAAGAAATTCATACGGATGTATAACTGTGTTAGACGTCTTCATTTATATTCCGATGGAAGGTTTGTAACAATAATTAAGTCACACTCAAGGAACATATGAACCTGTCCATCAAAGAAAATATCGCCGCTCGTGATGCAACGCACACTTAATCAACATTTGCCCTTGCAGACCAACTAAATAGTTGCGGAGAAAACACATTTAATTGATGACTTTACTATGTTTAGCTTAGGACTTTTCAAAAGCGTAGACCGGACTCTTTAGCCATCTTCGTGTTTATAGGAATGATTAACGGAGGAATTTAAAAAGCGAAGACTGGACTCCTTAGCCATCTTCGTGTTTATAGGAATGATTAATGCAGGAATTTTAAAAAGCGAAGACTGGACTCTTTAGCCATCTTCGTGTTTATAGGAATGATTAACGGAGGAATTTTAAAAGCGAAGACTGGACTCCTTAGCCATCTTCGTGTTCATAGGAATGATTAATGTAGGAATTTTAAAAGTGAAGACTGGGCTCTTTAGCCATCTTCATGTTAAAAGGATGTAGTTGAGGACATTTTCAAAGAAAATCGGTCTCGGTGGCCATCTTTGTACTTATAGGAAAGGATATTGTATTAATTTTTGAAAAATTGAGGATTTTTAGCTGAGGACTAGATGTAGTAATATAGTCATCAATTGAATTGTTGATCCAAGACGAAATTGTTGGTTATGTCTGTGCATTTGTAGACAACCCAACAGTGCACATCCTTTTTCTTGTTTTGCTTTTTTTCACGTGCTACAATGCCTTGGACAAAGCATCATCATAACTTGGAATGTTAAGAGGCATTCAAAAAAAATCATAGAAGAATGAGTTTGAAAAATAACCGGCTAGTTCAGTTGAATAATAGTTGGGACATAATTAGTTGAGTGCAAGCTTTGACGCTGATTCAACCCATTCGACATTAGTTGAGTGCGAAGTTTGTGAGGCTGATTCAGCCCTCAAACCGGATGCTTGTAGACCACCTTCCAGAGATCTAACACGACG
Source organism: Biomphalaria pfeifferi (assembly GCA_030265305.1). NCBI lineage: Eukaryota > Metazoa > Mollusca > Gastropoda > Planorbidae > Biomphalaria > Biomphalaria pfeifferi. Next base: position 105,571 of record JASAOG010000079.1, read on the forward strand.
CCATCGTAAAAATTCGTTGCAGTCAGTTTATCACGATGAAGCTGTAGGTCAACAAGCTCAAAACAGGAGTCAGTGAAAAAAGCAAGCCTGAAACTTTTTATTGGGCTCCAACTATTCAACTGATGCACGTTTGCAAAACAAGAGTTAAAAAAAAAAAGGATGAAAATATAAGCCATCAGATATATGAGGATTGTGCAGGAACAGTTGGGATTGTCATTTGTATCACGCACATCTCTCATCCAATGAGACATTGTGAAGCGATGTAACCAGTGATGTTTTGAAACATCTTTATTTAATTGTAATGAGGATATCTACAAACATTTGTGTCTCATCCAATGAGACATTGTGAAGCGATGTAACCAGTGATGTTTTGAAACATCTTTATTTAATTGTAATGAGGATATCTACAAACATTTGTGTACAAATGTGTGATAATTATCAGATCTTTGACCTCTGCACTTAATGTGGTGATCAAAATGTATTTGCAATTCCCAGTGAAATCATGGTCTTTGAGTGCTTAAAAAAGAAATTCATACGGATGTATAACTGTGTTAGACGTCTTCATTTATATTCCGATGGAAGGTTTGTAACAATAATTAAGTCACACTCAAGGAACATATGAACCTGTCCATCAAAGAAAATATCGCCGCTCGTGATGCAACGCACACTTAATCAACATTTGCCCTTGCAGACCAACTAAATAGTTGCGGAGAAAACACATTTAATTGATGACTTTACTATGTTTAGCTTAGGACTTTTCAAAAGCGTAGACCGGACTCTTTAGCCATCTTCGTGTTTATAGGAATGATTAACGGAGGAATTTAAAAAGCGAAGACTGGACTCCTTAGCCATCTTCGTGTTTATAGGAATGATTAATGCAGGAATTTTAAAAAGCGAAGACTGGACTCTTTAGCCATCTTCGTGTTTATAGGAATGATTAACGGAGGAATTTTAAAAGCGAAGACTGGACTCCTTAGCCATCTTCGTGTTCATAGGAATGATTAATGTAGGAATTTTAAAAGTGAAGACTGGACTCTTTAGCCATCTTCATGTTAAAAGGATGTAGTTGAGGACATTTTCAAAGAAGATCGGTCTCGGTGGCCATCTTTGTACTTATAGGAAAGGATATTGTATTAATTTTTGAAAAATTGAGGATTTTTAGCTGAGGACTAGATGTAGTAATATAGTCATCAATTGAATTGTTGATCCAAGACGAAATTGTTGGTTATGTCTGTGCATTTGTAGACAACCCAACAGTGCACATCCTTTTTCTTGTTTTGCTTTTTTTCACGTGCTACAATGCCTTGGACAAAGCATCATCATAACTTGGAATGTTAAGAGGCATTCAAAAAAAATCATAGAAGAATGAGTTTGAAAAATAACCGGCTAGTTCAGTTGAATAATAGTTGGGACATAATTAGTTGAGTGCAAGCTTTGACGCTGATTCAACCCATTCGACATTAGTTGAGTGCGAAGTTTGTGAGGCTGATTCAGCCCTCAAACCGGATGCTTGTAGACCACCTTCCAGAGATCTAACACGACGCCATCGTAAAAATTCGTTGCAGTCAGTTTATCACGATGAAGCTGTAGGTCAACAAGCTCAAAACAGGAGTCAGTGAAAAAAGCAAGCCTGAAACTTTTTATTGGGCTCCAACTATTCAACTGATGCACGTTTGCAAAACAAGAGTTAAAAAAAAAAAGGATGAAAATATAAGCCATCAGATATATGAGGATTGTGCAGGAACAGTTGGGATTGTCATTTGTATCACGCACATCTCTCATCCAATGAGACATTGTGAAGCGATGTAACCAGTGATGTTTTGAAACATCTTTATTTAATTGTAATGAGGATATCTACAAACATTTGTGTCTCATCCAATGAGACATTGTGAAGCGATGTAACCAGTGATGTTTTGAAACATCTTTATTTAATTGTAATGAGGATATCTACAAACATTTGTGTACAAATGTGTGATAATTCGCAGGTTTTTCATCTCTGCACTTAATGTGGTGATCAAAATGTATTTGCAATTCCCAGTGAAATCATGGTCTTTGAGTGCTTAAAAAAGAAATTCATACGGATGTATAACTGTGTTAGACGTCTTCATTTATATTCCGATGGAAGGTTTGTAACAATAATTAAGTCACACTCAAGGAACATATGAACCTGTCCATCAAAGAAAATATCGCCGCTCGTGATGCAACGCACACTTAATCAACATTTGCCCTTGCAGACCAACTAAATAGTTGCGGAGAAAACACATTTAATTGATGACTTTACTATGTTTAGCTTAGGACTTTTCAAAAGCGTAGACCGGACTCTTTAGCCATCTTCGTGTTTATAGGAATGATTAACGGAGGAATTTTAAAAGCGAAGACTGGACTCCTTAGCCATCTTCGTGTTCATAGGAATGATTAATGTAGGAATTTTAAAAGCGAAGACTGGACTCTTTAGCCATCTTCATGTTAAAAGGATGTAGTTGAGGACATTTTCAAAGAAGATCGGTCTCGGTGGCCATCTTTGTACTTATAGGAAAGGATATTGTATCAATTTTTGAAAAATTGAGGATTTTTAGCTGAGGACTAGATGTAGTAATATAGTCATCAATTGAATTGTTGATCCAAGACGAAATTGTTGGTTATGTCTGTGCATTTGTAGACAACCCAACAGTGCACATCCTTTTTCTTGTTTTGCTTTTTTTCACGTGCTACAATGCCTTGGACAAAGCATCATCATAACTTGGAATGTTAAGAGGCATTCAAAAAAAATCATAGAAGAATGAGTTTGAAAAATAACCGGCTAGTTCAGTTGAATAATAGTTGGGACATAATTAGTTGAGTGCAAGCTTTGACGCTGATTCAACCCATTCGACATTAGTTGAGTGCGAAGTTTGTGAGGCTGATTCAGCCCTCAAACCGGATGCTTGTAGACCACCTTCCAGAGATCTAACACGACGCCATCGTAAAAATTCGTTGCAGTCAGTTTATCACGATGAAGCTGTAGGTCAACAAGCTCAAAACAGGAGTCAGTGAAAAAAGCAAGCCTGAAACTTTTTATTGGGCTCCAACTATTCAACTGATGCACGTTTGCAAAACAAGAGTTAAAAAAAAAAAGGATGAAAATATAAGCCATCAGATATATGAGGATTGTGCAGGAACAGTTGGGATTGTCATTTGTATCACGCACATCTCTCATCCAATGAGACATTGTGAAGCGATGTAACCAGTGATGTTTTGAAACATCTTTATTTAATTGTAATGAGGATATCTACAAACATTTGTGTCTCATCCAATGAGACATTGTGAAGCGATGTAACCAGTGATGTTTTGAAACATCTTTATTTAATTGTAATGAGGATATCTACAAACATTTGTGTACAAATGTGTGATAATTCGCAGGTTTTTCATCTCTGCACTTAATGTGGTGATCAAAATGTATTTGCAATTCCCAGTGAAATCATGGTCTTTGAGTGCTTAAAAAAGAAATTCATACGGATGTATAACTGTGTTAGACGTCTTCATTTATATTCCGATGGAAGGTTTGTAACAATAATTAAGTCACACTCAAGGAACATATGAACCTGTCCATCAAAGAAAATATCGCCGCTCGTGATGCAACGCACACTTAATCAACATTTGCCCTTGCAGACCAACTAAATAGTTGCGGAGAAAACACATTTAATTGATGACTTTACTATGTTTAGCTTAGGACTTTTCAAAAGCGTAGACCGGACTCTTTAGCCATCTTCGTGTTTATAGGAATGATTAACGGAGGAATTTTAAAAGCGAAGACTGGACTCCTTAGCCATCTTCGTGTTCATAGGAATGATTAATGTAGGAATTTTAAAAGCGAAGACTGGACTCTTTAGCCATCTTCATGTTAAAAGGATGTAGTTGAGGACATTTTCAAAGAAGATCGGTCTCGGTGGCCATCTTTGTACTTATAGGAAAGGATATTGTATCAATTTTTGAAAAATTGAGGATTTTTAGCTGAGGACTAGATGTAGTAATATAGTCATCAATTGAATTGTTGATCCAAGACGAAATTGTTGGTTATGTCTGTGCATTTGTAGACAACCCAACAGTGCACATCCTTTTTCTTGTTTTGCTTTTTTTCACGTGCTACAATGCCTTGGACAAAGCATCATCATAACTTGGAATGTTAAGAGGCATTCAAAAAAAATCATAGAAGAATGAGTTTGAAAAATAACCGGCTAGTTCAGTTGAATAATAGTTGGGACATAATTAGTTGAGTGCAAGCTTTGACGCTGATTCAACCCATTCGACATTAGTTGAGTGCGAAGTTTGTGAGGCTGATTCAGCCCTCAAACCGGATGCTTGTAGACCACCTTCCAGAGATCTAACACGACGCCATCGTAAAAATTCGTTGCAGTCAGTTTATCACGATGAAGCTGTAGGTCAACAAGCTCAAAACAGGAGTCAGTGAAAAAAGCAAGCCTGAAACTTTTTATTGGGCTCCAACTATTCAACTGATGCACGTTTGCAAAACAAGAGTTAAAAAAAAAAAGGATGAAAATATAAGCCATCAGATATATGAGGATTGTGCAGGAACAGTTGGGATTGTCATTTGTATCACGCACATCTCTCATCCAATGAGACATTGTGAAGCGATGTAACCAGTGATGTTTTGAAACATCTTTATTTAATTGTAATGAGGATATCTACAAACATTTGTGTCTCATCCAATGAGACATTGTGAAGCGATGTAACCAGTGATGTTTTGAAACATCTTTATTTAATTGTAATGAGGATATCTACAAACATTTGTGTACAAATGTGTGATAATTATCAGATCTTTGACCTCTGCACTTAATGTGGTGATCAAAATGTATTTGCAATTCCCAGTGAAATCATGGTCTTTGAGTGCTTAAAAAAGAAATTCATACGGATGTATAACTGTGTTAGACGTCTTCATTTATATTCCGATGGAAGGTTTGTAACAATAATTAAGTCACACTCAAGGAACATATGAACCTGTCCATCAAAGAAAATATCGCCGCTCGTGATGCAACGCACACTTAATCAACATTTGCCCTTGCAGACCAACTAAATAGTTGCGGAGAAAACACATTTAATTGATGACTTTACTATGTTTAGCTTAGGACTTTTCAAAAGCGTAGACCGGACTCTTTAGCCATCTTCGTGTTTATAGGAATGATTAACGGAGGAATTTAAAAAGCGAAGACTGGACTCCTTAGCCATCTTCGTGTTTATAGGAATGATTAATGCAGGAATTTTAAAAAGCGAAGACTGGACTCTTTAGCCATCTTCGTGTTTATAGGAATGATTAACGGAGGAATTTTAAAAGCGAAGACTGGACTCCTTAGCCATCTTCGTGTTCATAGGAATGATTAATGTAGGAATTTTAAAAGTGAAGACTGGGCTCTTTAGCCATCTTCATGTTAAAAGGATGTAGTTGAGGACATTTTCAAAGAAAATCGGTCTCGGTGGCCATCTTTGTACTTATAGGAAAGGATATTGTATTAATTTTTGAAAAATTGAGGATTTTTAGCTGAGGACTAGATGTAGTAATATAGTCATCAATTGAATTGTTGATCCAAGACGAAATTGTTGGTTATGTCTGTGCATTTGTAGACAACCCAACAGTGCACATCCTTTTTCTTGTTTTGCTTTTTTTCACGTGCTACAATGCCTTGGACAAAGCATCATCATAACTTGGAATGTTAAGAGGCATTCAAAAAAAATCATAGAAGAATGAGTTTGAAAAATAACCGGCTAGTTCAGTTGAATAATAGTTGGGACATAATTAGTTGAGTGCAAGCTTTGACGCTGATTCAACCCATTCGACATTAGTTGAGTGCGAAGTTTGTGAGGCTGATTCAGCCCTCAAACCGGATGCTTGTAGACCACCTTCCAGAGATCTAACACGACGCCATCGTAAAAATTCGTTGCAGTCAGTTTATCACGATGAAGCTGTAGGTCAACAAGCTCAAAACAGGAGTCAGTGAAAAAAGCAAGCCTGAAACTTTTTATTGGGCTCCAACTATTCAACTGATGCACGTTTGCAAAACAAGAGTTAAAAAAAAAAAGGATGAAAATATAAGCCATCAGATATATGAGGATTGTGCAGGAACAGTTGGGATTGTCATTTGTATCACGCACATCTCTCATCCAATGAGACATTGTGAAGCGATGTAACCAGTGATGTTTTGAAACATCTTTATTTAATTGTAATGAGGATATCTACAAACATTTGTGTCTCATCCAATGAGACATTGTGAAGCGATGTAACCAGTGATGTTTTGAAACATCTTTATTTAATTGTAATGAGGATATCTACAAACATTTGTGTACAAATGTGTGATAATTCGCAGGTTTTTCATCTCTGCACTTAATGTGGTGATCAAAATGTATTTGCAATTCCCAGTGAAATCATGGTCTTTGAGTGCTTAAAAAAGAAATTCATACGGATGTATAACTGTGTTAGACGTCTTCATTTATATTCCGATGGAAGGTTTGTAACAATAATTAAGTCACACTCAAGGAACATATGAACCTGTCCATCAAAGAAAATATCGCCGCTCGTGATGCAACGCACACTTAATCAACATTTGCCCTTGCAGACCAACTAAATAGTTGCGGAGAAAACACATTTAATTGATGACTTTACTATGTTTAGCTTAGGACTTTTCAAAAGCGTAGACCGGACTCTTTAGCCATCTTCGTGTTTATAGGAATGATTAACGGAGGAATTTAAAAAGCGAAGACTGGACTCCTTAGCCATCTTCGTGTTTATAGGAATGATTAATGCAGGAATTTTAAAAAGCGAAGACTGGACTCTTTAGCCATCTTCGTGTTTATAGGAATGATTAACGGAGGAATTTTAAAAGCGAAGACTGGACTCCTTAGCCATCTTCGTGTTCATAGGAATGATTAATGTAGGAATTTTAAAAGTGAAGACTGGGCTCTTTAGCCATCTTCATGTTAAAAGGATGTAGTTGAGGACATTTTCAAAGAAAATCGGTCTCGGTGGCCATCTTTGTACTTATAGGAAAGGATATTGTATTAATTTTTGAAAAATTGAGGATTTTTAGCTGAGGACTAGATGTAGTAATATAGTCATCAATTGAATTGTTGATCCAAGACGAAATTGTTGGTTATGTCTGTGCATTTGTAGACAACCCAACAGTGCACATCCTTTTTCTTGTTTTGCTTTTTTTCACGTGCTACAATGCCTTGGACAAAGCATCATCATAACTTGGAATGTTAAGAGGCATTCAAAAAAAATCATAGAAGAATGAGTTTGAAAAATAACCGGCTAGTTCAGTTGAATAATAGTTGGGACATAATTAGTTGAGTGCAAGCTTTGACGCTGATTCAACCCATTCGACATTAGTTGAGTGCGAAGTTTGTGAGGCTGATTCAGCCCTCAAACCGGATGCTTGTAGACCACCTTCCAGAGATCTAACACGACGCCATCGTAAAAATTCGTTGCAGTCAGTTTATCACGATGAAGCTGTAGGTCAACAAGCTCAAAACAGGAGTCAGTGAAAAAAGCAAGCCTGAAACTTTTTATTGGGCTCCAACTATTCAACTGATGCACGTTTGCAAAACAAGAGTTAAAAAAAAAAAGGATGAAAATATAAGCCATCAGATATATGAGGATTGTGCAGGAACAGTTGGGATTGTCATTTGTATCACGCACATCTCTCATCCAATGAGACATTGTGAAGCGATGTAACCAGTGATGTTTTGAAACATCTTTATTTAATTGTAATGAGGATATCTACAAACATTTGTGTCTCATCCAATGAGACATTGTGAAGCGATGTAACCAGTGATGTTTTGAAACATCTTTATTTAATTGTAATGAGGATATCTACAAACATTTGTGTACAAATGTGTGATAATTCGCAGGTTTTTCATCTCTGCACTTAATGTGGTGATCAAAATGTATTTGCAATTCCCAGTGAAATCATGGTCTTTGAGTGCTTAAAAAAGAAATTCATACGGATGTATAACTGTGTTAGACGTCTTCATTTATATTCCGATGGAAGGTTTGTAACAATAATTAAGTCACACTCAAGGAACATATGAACCTGTCCATCAAAGAAAATATCGCCGCTCGTGATGCAACGCACACTTAATCAACATTTGCCCTTGCAGACCAACTAAATAGTTGCGGAGAAAACACATTTAATTGATGACTTTACTATGTTTAGCTTAGGACTTTTCAAAAGCGTAGACCGGACTCTTTAGCCATCTTCGTGTTTATAGGAATGATTAACGGAGGAATTTAAAAAGCGAAGACTGGACTCCTTAGCCATCTTCGTGTTTATAGGAATGATTAATGCAGGAATTTTAAAAAGCGAAGACTGGACTCTTTAGCCATCTTCGTGTTTATAGGAATGATTAACGGAGGAATTTTAAAAGCGAAGACTGGACTCCTTAGCCATCTTCGTGTTCATAGGAATGATTAATGTAGGAATTTTAAAAGTGAAGACTGGGCTCTTTAGCCATCTTCATGTTAAAAGGATGTAGTTGAGGACATTTTCAAAGAAGATCGGTCTCGGTGGCCATCTTTGTACTTATAGGAAAGGATATTGTATTAATTTTTGAAAAATTGAGGATTTTTAGCTGAGGACTAGATGTAGTAATATAGTCATCAATTGAATTGTTGATCCAAGACGAAATTGTTGGTTATGTCTGTGCATTTGTAGACAACCCAACAGTGCACATCCTTTTTCTTGTTTTGCTTTTTTTCACGTGCTACAATGCCTTGGACAAAGCATCATCATAACTTGGAATGTTAAGAGGCATTCAAAAAAAATCATAGAAGAATGAGTTTGAAAAATAACCGGCTAGTTCAGTTGAATAATAGTTGGGACATAATTAGTTGAGTGCAAGCTTTGACGCTGATTCAACCCATTCGACATTAGTTGAGTGCGAAGTTTGTGAGGCTGATTCAGCCCTCAAACCGGATGCTTGTAGACCACCTTCCAGAGATCTAACACGACGCCATCGTAAAAATTCGTTGCAGTCAGTTTATCACGATGAAGCTGTAGGTCAACAAGCTCAAAACAGGAGTCAGTGAAAAAAGCAAGCCTGAAACTTTTTATTGGGCTCCAACTATTCAACTGATGCACGTTTGCAAAACAAGAGTTAAAAAAAAAAAGGATGAAAATATAAGCCATCAGATATATGAGGATTGTGCAGGAACAGTTGGGATTGTCATTTGTATCACGCACATCTCTCATCCAATGAGACATTGTGAAGCGATGTAACCAGTGATGTTTTGAAACATCTTTATTTAATTGTAATGAGGATATCTACAAACATTTGTGTCTCATCCAATGAGACATTGTGAAGCGATGTAACCAGTGATGTTTTGAAACATCTTTATTTAATTGTAATGAGGATATCTACAAACATTTGTGTACAAATGTGTGATAATTCGCAGGTTTTTCATCTCTGCACTTAATGTGGTGATCAAAATGTATTTGCAATTCCCAGTGAAATCATGGTCTTTGAGTGCTTAAAAAAGAAATTCATACGGATGTATAACTGTGTTAGACGTCTTCATTTATATTCCGATGGAAGGTTTGTAACAATAATTAAGTCACACTCAAGGAACATATGAACCTGTCCATCAAAGAAAATATCGCCGCTCGTGATGCAACGCACACTTAATCAACATTTGCCCTTGCAGACCAACTAAATAGTTGCGGAGAAAACACATTTAATTGATGACTTTACTATGTTTAGCTTAGGACTTTTCAAAAGCGTAGACCGGACTCTTTAGCCATCTTCGTGTTTATAGGAATGATTAACGGAGGAATTTAAAAAGCGAAGACTGGACTCCTTAGCCATCTTCGTGTTTATAGGAATGATTAATGCAGGAATTTTAAAAAGCGAAGACTGGACTCTTTAGCCATCTTCGTGTTTATAGGAATGATTAACGGAGGAATTTTAAAAGCGAAGACTGGACTCCTTAGCCATCTTCGTGTTCATAGGAATGATTAATGTAGGAATTTTAAAAGTGAAGACTGGGCTCTTTAGCCATCTTCATGTTAAAAGGATGTAGTTGAGGACATTTTCAAAGAAAATCGGTCTCGGTGGCCATCTTTGTACTTATAGGAAAGGATATTGTATTAATTTTTGAAAAATTGAGGATTTTTAGCTGAGGACTAGATGTAGTAATATAGTCATCAATTGAATTGTTGATCCAAGACGAAATTGTTGGTTATGTCTGTGCATTTGTAGACAACCCAACAGTGCACATCCTTTTTCTTGTTTTGCTTTTTTTCACGTGCTACAATGCCTTGGACAAAGCATCATCATAACTTGGAATGTTAAGAGGCATTCAAAAAAAATCATAGAAGAATGAGTTTGAAAAATAACCGGCTAGTTCAGTTGAATAATAGTTGGGACATAATTAGTTGAGTGCAAGCTTTGACGCTGATTCAACCCATTCGACATTAGTTGAGTGCGAAGTTTGTGAGGCTGATTCAGCCCTCAAACCGGATGCTTGTAGACCACCTTCCAGAGATCTAACACGACGCCATCGTAAAAATTCGTTGCAGTCAGTTTATCACGATGAAGCTGTAGGTCAACAAGCTCAAAACAGGAGTCAGTGAAAAAAGCAAGCCTGAAACTTTTTATTGGGCTCCAACTATTCAACTGATGCACGTTTGCAAAACAAGAGTTTAAAAAAAAAAGGATGAAAATATAAGCCATCAGATATATGAGGATTGTGCAGGAACAGTTGGGATTGTCATTTGTATCACGCACATCTCTCATCCAATGAGACATTGTGAAGCGATGTAACCAGTGATGTTTTGAAACATCTTTATTTAATTGTAATGAGGATATCTACAAACATTTGTGTCTCATCCAATGAGACATTGTGAAGCGATGTAACCAGTGATGTTTTGAAACATCTTTATTTAATTGTAATGAGGATATCTACAAACATTTGTGTACAAATGTGTGATAATTCGCAGGTTTTTCATCTCTGCACTTAATGTGGTGATCAAAATGTATTTGCAATTCCCAGTGAAATCATGGTCTTTGAGTGCTTAAAAAAGAAATTCATACGGATGTATAACTGTGTTAGACGTCTTCATTTATATTCCGATGGAAGGTTTGTAACAATAATTAAGTCACACTCAAGGAACATATGAACCTGTCCATCAAAGAAAATATCGCCGCTCGTGATGCAACGCACACTTAATCAACATTTGCCCTTGCAGACCAACTAAATAGTTGCGGAGAAAACACATTTAATTGATGACTTTACTATGTTTAGCTTAGGACTTTTCAAAAGCGTAGACCGGACTCTTTAGCCATCTTCGTGTTTATAGGAATGATTAACGGAGGAATTTAAAAAGCGAAGACTGGACTCCTTAGCCATCTTCGTGTTTATAGGAATGATTAATGCAGGAATTTTAAAAAGCGAAGACTGGACTCTTTAGCCATCTTCGTGTTTATAGGAATGATTAACGGAGGAATTTTAAAAGCGAAGACTGGACTCCTTAGCCATCTTCGTGTTCATAGGAATGATTAATGTAGGAATTTTAAAAGTGAAGACTGGGCTCTTTAGCCATCTTCATGTTAAAAGGATGTAGTTGAGGACATTTTCAAAGAAGATCGGTCTCGGTGGCCATCTTTGTACTTATAGGAAAGGATATTGTATTAATTTTTGAAAAATTGAGGATTTTTAGCTGAGGACTAGATGTAGTAATATAGTCATCAATTGAATTGTTGATCCAAGACGAAATTGTTGGTTATGTCTGTGCATTTGTAGACAACCCAACAGTGCACATCCTTTTTCTTGTTTTGCTTTTTTTCACGTGCTACAATGCCTTGGACAAAGCATCATCATAACTTGGAATGTTAAGAGGCATTCAAAAAAAATCATAGAAGAATGAGTTTGAAAAATAACCGGCTAGTTCAGTTGAATAATAGTTGGGACATAATTAGTTGAGTGCAAGCTTTGACGCTGATTCAACCCATTCGACATTAGTTGAGTGCGAAGTTTGTGAGGCTGATTCAGCCCTCAAACCGGATGCTTGTAGACCACCTTCCAGAGATCTAACACGACGCCATCGTAAAAATTCGTTGCAGTCAGTTTATCACGATGAAGCTGTAGGTCAACAAGCTCAAAACAGGAGTCAGTGAAAAAAGCAAGCCTGAAACTTTTTATTGGGCTCCAACTATTCAACTGATGCACGTTTGCAAAACAAGAGTTAAAAAAAAAAAGGATGAAAATATAAGCCATCAGATATATGAGGATTGTGCAGGAACAGTTGGGATTGTCATTTGTATCACGCACATCTCTCATCCAATGAGACATTGTGAAGCGATGTAACCAGTGATGTTTTGAAACATCTTTATTTAATTGTAATGAGGATATCTACAAACATTTGTGTACAAATGTGTGATAATTCGCAGGTTTTTCATCTCTGCACTAAATGTGGTGATCAAAATGTATTTGCAATTCCCAGTGAAATCATGGTCTTTGAGTGCTTAAAAAAGAAATTCATACGGATGTATAACTGTGTTAGACGTCTTCATTTATATTCCGATGGAAGGTTTGTAACAATAATTAAGTCACACTCAAGGAACATATGAACCTGTCCATCAAAGAAAATATCGCCGCTCGTGATGCAACGCACACTTAATCAACATTTGCCCTTGCAGACCAACTAAATAGTTGCGGAGAAAACACATTTAATTGATGACTTTACTATGTTTAGCTTAGGACTTTTCAAAAGCGTAGACCGGATTCTTTAGCCATCTTCGTGTTTATAGGAATGATTAACGGAGGAATTTTAAAAGCGAAGACTAAACTCCTTAGCCATCTTCGTGTTTATAGGAATGATTAACGGAGGAATTTAAAAAGCGAAGACTGGACTCCTTAGCCATCTTCGTGTTTATAGGAATGATTAACGGAGGAATTTAAAAAGCGAAGACTGGACTCCTTAGCCATCTTCGTGTTTATAGGAATGATTAATGCAGGAATTTTAAAAAGCGAAGACTGGACTCTTTAGCCATCTTCGTGTTTATAGGAATGATTAACGGAGGAATTTTAAAAGCGAAGACTGGACTCCTTAGCCATCTTCGTGTTCATAGGAATGATTAATGTAGGAATTTTAAAAGTGAAGACTGGGCTCTTTAGCCATCTTCATGTTAAAAGGATGTAGTTGAGGACATTTTCAAAGAAAATCGGTCTCGGTGGCCATCTTTGTACTTATAGGAAAGGATATTGTATTAATTTTTGAAAAATTGAGGATTTTTAGCTGAGGACTAGATGTAGTAATATAGTCATCAATTGAATTGTTGATCCAAGACGAAATTGTTGGTTATGTCTGTGCATTTGTAGACAACCCAACAGTGCACATCCTTTTTCTTGTTTTGCTTTTTTTCACGTGCTACAATGCCTTGGACAAAGCATCATCATAACTTGGAATGTTAAGAGGCATTCAAAAAAAATCATAGAAGAATGAGTTTGAAAAATAACCGGCTAGTTCAGTTGAATAATAGTTGGGACATAATTAGTTGAGTGCAAGCTTTGACGCTGATTCAACCCATTCGACATTAGTTGAGTGCGAAGTTTGTGAGGCTGATTCAGCCCTCAAACCGGATGCTTGTAGACCACCTTCCAGAGATCTAACACGACGCCATCGTAAAAATTCGTTGCAGTCAGTTTATCACGATGAAGCTGTAGGTCAACAAGCTCAAAACAGGAGTCAGTGAAAAAAGCAAGCCTGAAACTTTTTATTGGGCTCCAACTATTCAACTGATGCACGTTTGCAAAACAAGAGTTAAAAAAAAAAAGGATGAAAATATAAGCCATCAGATATATGAGGATTGTGCAGGAACAGTTGGGATTGTCATTTGTATCACGCACATCTCTCATCCAATGAGACATTGTGAAGCGATGTAACCAGTGATGTTTTGAAACATCTTTATTTAATTGTAATGAGGATATCTACAAACATTTGTGTCTCATCCAATGAGACATTGTGAAGCGATGTAACCAGTGATGTTTTGAAACATCTTTATTTAATTGTAATGAGGATATCTACAAACATTTGTGTACAAATGTGTGATAATTCGCAGGTTTTTCATCTCTGCACTTAATGTGGTGATCAAAATGTATTTGCAATTCCCAGTGAAATCATGGTCTTTGAGTGCTTAAAAAAGAAATTCATACGGATGTATAACTGTGTTAGACGTCTTCATTTATATTCCGATGGAAGGTTTGTAACAATAATTAAGTCACACTCAAGGAACATATGAACCTGTCCATCAAAGAAAATATCGCCGCTCGTGATGCAACGCACACTTAATCAACATTTGCCCTTGCAGACCAACTAAATAGTTGCGGAGAAAACACATTTAATTGATGACTTTACTATGTTTAGCTTAGGACTTTTCAAAAGCGTAGACCGGACTCTTTAGCCATCTTCGTGTTTATAGGAATGATTAACGGAGGAATTTAAAAAGCGAAGACTGGACTCCTTAGCCATCTTCGTGTTTATAGGAATGATTAATGCAGGAATTTTAAAAAGCGAAGACTGGACTCTTTAGCCATCTTCGTGTTTATAGGAATGATTAACGGAGGAATTTTAAAAGCGAAGACTGGACTCCTTAGCCATCTTCGTGTTCATAGGAATGATTAATGTAGGAATTTTAAAAGTGAAGACTGGGCTCTTTAGCCATCTTCATGTTAAAAGGATGTAGTTGAGGACATTTTCAAAGAAGATCGGTCTCGGTGGCCATCTTTGTACTTATAGGAAAGGATATTGTATTAATTTTTGAAAAATTGAGGATTTTTAGCTGAGGACTAGATGTAGTAATATAGTCATCAATTGAATTGTTGATCCAAGACGAAATTGTTGGTTATGTCTGTGCATTTGTAGACAACCCAACAGTGCACATCCTTTTTCTTGTTTTGCTTTTTTTCACGTGCTACAATGCCTTGGACAAAGCATCATCATAACTTGGAATGTTAAGAGGCATTCAAAAAAAATCATAGAAGAATGAGTTTGAAAAATAACCGGCTAGTTCAGTTGAATAATAGTTGGGACATAATTAGTTGAGTGCAAGCTTTGACGCTGATTCAACCCATTCGACATTAGTTGAGTGCGAAGTTTGTGAGGCTGATTCAGCCCTCAAACCGGATGCTTGTAGACCACCTTCCAGAGATCTAACACGACGCCATCGTAAAAATTCGTTGCAGTCAGTTTATCACGATGAAGCTGTAGGTCAACAAGCTCAAAACAGGAGTCAGTGAAAAAAGCAAGCCTGAAACTTTTTATTGGGCTCCAACTATTCAACTGATGCACGTTTGCAAAACAAGAGTTAAAAAAAAAAAGGATGAAAATATAAGCCATCAGATATATGAGGATTGTGCAGGAACAGTTGGGATTGTCATTTGTATCACGCACATCTCTCATCCAATGAGACATTGTGAAGCGATGTAACCAGTGATGTTTTGAAACATCTTTATTTAATTGTAATGAGGATATCTACAAACATTTGTGTCTCATCCAATGAGACATTGTGAAGCGATGTAACCAGTGATGTTTTGAAACATCTTTATTTAATTGTAATGAGGATATCTACAAACATTTGTGTACAAATGTGTGATAATTCGCAGGTTTTTCATCTCTGCACTTAATGTGGTGATCAAAATGTATTTGCAATTCCCAGTGAAATCATGGTCTTTGAGTGCTTAAAAAAGAAATTCATACGGATGTATAACTGTGTTAGACGTCTTCATTTATATTCCGATGGAAGGTTTGTAACAATAATTAAGTCACACTCAAGGAACATATGAACCTGTCCATCAAAGAAAATATCGCCGCTCGTGATGCAACGCACACTTAATCAACATTTGCCCTTGCAGACCAACTAAATAGTTGCGGAGAAAACACATTTAATTGATGACTTTACTATGTTTAGCTTAGGACTTTTCAAAAGCGTAGACCGGACTCTTTAGCCATCTTCGTGTTTATAGGAATGATTAACGGAGGAATTTAAAAAGCGAAGACTGGACTCCTTAGCCATCTTCGTGTTTATAGGAATGATTAATGCAGGAATTTTAAAAAGCGAAGACTGGACTCTTTAGCCATCTTCGTGTTTATAGGAATGATTAACGGAGGAATTTTAAAAGCGAAGACTGGACTCCTTAGCCATCTTCGTGTTCATAGGAATGATTAATGTAGGAATTTTAAAAGTGAAGACTGGGCTCTTTAGCCATCTTCATGTTAAAAGGATGTAGTTGAGGACATTTTCAAAGAAAATCGGTCTCGGTGGCCATCTTTGTACTTATAGGAAAGGATATTGTATTAATTTTTGAAAAATTGAGGATTTTTAGCTGAGGACTAGATGTAGTAATATAGTCATCAATTGAATTGTTGATCCAAGACGAAATTGTTGGTTATGTCTGTGCATTTGTAGACAACCCAACAGTGCACATCCTTTTTCTTGTTTTGCTTTTTTTCACGTGCTACAATGCCTTGGACAAAGCATCATCATAACTTGGAATGTTAAGAGGCATTCAAAAAAAATCATAGAAGAATGAGTTTGAAAAATAACCGGCTAGTTCAGTTGAATAATAGTTGGGACATAATTAGTTGAGTGCAAGCTTTGACGCTGATTCAACCCATTCGACATTAGTTGAGTGCGAAGTTTGTGAGGCTGATTCAGCCCTCAAACCGGATGCTTGTAGACCACCTTCCAGAGATCTAACACGACGCCATCGTAAAAATTCGTTGCAGTCAGTTTATCACGATGAAGCTGTAGGTCAACAAGCTCAAAACAGGAGTCAGTGAAAAAAGCAAGCCTGAAACTTTTTATTGGGCTCCAACTATTCAACTGATGCACGTTTGCAAAACAAGAGTTTAAAAAAAAAAGGATGAAAATATAAGCCATCAGATATATGAGGATTGTGCAGGAACAGTTGGGATTGTCATTTGTATCACGCACATCTCTCATCCAATGAGACATTGTGAAGCGATGTAACCAGTGATGTTTTGAAACATCTTTATTTAATTGTAATGAGGATATCTACAAACATTTGTGTCTCATCCAATGAGACATTGTGAAGCGATGTAACCAGTGATGTTTTGAAACATCTTTATTTAATTGTAATGAGGATATCTACAAACATTTGTGTACAAATGTGTGATAATTCGCAGGTTTTTCATCTCTGCACTTAATGTGGTGATCAAAATGTATTTGCAATTCCCAGTGAAATCATGGTCTTTGAGTGCTTAAAAAAGAAATTCATACGGATGTATAACTGTGTTAGACGTCTTCATTTATATTCCGATGGAAGGTTTGTAACAATAATTAAGTCACACTCAAGGAACATATGAACCTGTCCATCAAAGAAAATATCGCCGCTCGTGATGCAACGCACACTTAATCAACATTTGCCCTTGCAGACCAACTAAATAGTTGCGGAGAAAACACATTTAATTGATGACTTTACTATGTTTAGCTTAGGACTTTTCAAAAGCGTAGACCGGACTCTTTAGCCATCTTCGTGTTTATAGGAATGATTAACGGAGGAATTTAAAAAGCGAAGACTGGACTCCTTAGCCATCTTCGTGTTTATAGGAATGATTAATGCAGGAATTTTAAAAAGCGAAGACTGGACTCTTTAGCCATCTTCGTGTTTATAGGAATGATTAACGGAGGAATTTTAAAAGCGAAGACTGGACTCCTTAGCCATCTTCGTGTTCATAGGAATGATTAATGTAGGAATTTTAAAAGTGAAGACTGGGCTCTTTAGCCATCTTCATGTTAAAAGGATGTAGTTGAGGACATTTTCAAAGAAGATCGGTCTCGGTGGCCATCTTTGTACTTATAGGAAAGGATATTGTATTAATTTTTGAAAAATTGAGGATTTTTAGCTGAGGACTAGATGTAGTAATATAGTCATCAATTGAATTGTTGATCCAAGACGAAATTGTTGGTTATGTCTGTGCATTTGTAGACAACCCAACAGTGCACATCCTTTTTCTTGTTTTGCTTTTTTTCACGTGCTACAATGCCTTGGACAAAGCATCATCATAACTTGGAATGTTAAGAGGCATTCAAAAAAAATCATAGAAGAATGAGTTTGAAAAATAACCGGCTAGTTCAGTTGAATAATAGTTGGGACATAATTAGTTGAGTGCAAGCTTTGACGCTGATTCAACCCATTCGACATTAGTTGAGTGCGAAGTTTGTGAGGCTGATTCAGCCCTCAAACCGGATGCTTGTAGACCACCTTCCAGAGATCTAACACGACGCCATCGTAAAAATTCGTTGCAGTCAGTTTATCACGATGAAGCTGTAGGTCAACAAGCTCAAAACAGGAGTCAGTGAAAAAAGCAAGCCTGAAACTTTTTATTGGGCTCCAACTATTCAACTGATGCACGTTTGCAAAACAAGAGTTAAAAAAAAAAAGGATGAAAATATAAGCCATCAGATATATGAGGATTGTGCAGGAACAGTTGGGATTGTCATTTGTATCACGCACATCTCTCATCCAATGAGACATTGTGAAGCGATGTAACCAGTGATGTTTTGAAACATCTTTATTTAATTGTAATGAGGATATCTACAAACATTTGTGTACAAATGTGTGATAATTCGCAGGTTTTTCATCTCTGCACTAAATGTGGTGATCAAAATGTATTTGCAATTCCCAGTGAAATCATGGTCTTTGAGTGCTTAAAAAAGAAATTCATACGGATGTATAACTGTGTTAGACGTCTTCATTTATATTCCGATGGAAGGTTTGTAACAATAATTAAGTCACACTCAAGGAACATATGAACCTGTCCATCAAAGAAAATATCGCCGCTCGTGATG
Organism: Biomphalaria pfeifferi; assembly: GCA_030265305.1. NCBI lineage: Eukaryota > Metazoa > Mollusca > Gastropoda > Planorbidae > Biomphalaria > Biomphalaria pfeifferi. The sequence goes on from JASAOG010000079.1 coordinate 124,429, forward strand.
CAACGCACACTTAATCAACATTTGCCCTTGCAGACCAACTAAATAGTTGCGGAGAAAACACATTTAATTGATGACTTTACTATGTTTAGCTTAGGACTTTTCAAAAGCGTAGACCGGATTCTTTAGCCATCTTCGTGTTTATAGGAATGATTAACGGAGGAATTTTAAAAGCGAAGACTAAACTCCTTAGCCATCTTCGTGTTTATAGGAATGATTAACGGAGGAATTTAAAAAGCGAAGACTGGACTCCTTAGCCATCTTCGTGTTTATAGGAATGATTAACGGAGGAATTTAAAAAGCGAAGACTGGACTCCTTAGCCATCTTCGTGTTTATAGGAATGATTAATGCAGGAATTTTAAAAAGCGAAGACTGGACTCTTTAGCCATCTTCGTGTTTATAGGAATGATTAACGGAGGAATTTTAAAAGCGAAGACTGGACTCCTTAGCCATCTTCGTGTTCATAGGAATGATTAATGTAGGAATTTTAAAAGTGAAGACTGGGCTCTTTAGCCATCTTCATGTTAAAAGGATGTAGTTGAGGACATTTTCAAAGAAGATCGGTCTCGGTGGCCATCTTTGTACTTATAGGAAAGGATATTGTATTAATTTTTGAAAAATTGAGGATTTTTAGCTGAGGACTAGATGTAGTAATATAGTCATCAATTGAATTGTTGATCCAAGACGAAATTGTTGGTTATGTCTGTGCATTTGTAGACAACCCAACAGTGCACATCCTTTTTCTTGTTTTGCTTTTTTTCACGTGCTACAATGCCTTGGACAAAGCATCATCATAACTTGGAATGTTAAGAGGCATTCAAAAAAAATCATAGAAGAATGAGTTTGAAAAATAACCGGCTAGTTCAGTTGAATAATAGTTGGGACATAATTAGTTGAGTGCAAGCTTTGACGCTGATTCAACCCATTCGACATTAGTTGAGTGCGAAGTTTGTGAGGCTGATTCAGCCCTCAAACCGGATGCTTGTAGACCACCTTCCAGAGATCTAACACGAAGCCATCGTAAAAATTCGTTGCAGTCAGTTTATCACGATGAAGCTGTAGGTCAACAAGCTCAAAACAGGAGTCAGTGAAAAAAGCAAGCCTGAAACTTTTTATTGGGCTCCAACTATTCAACTGATGCACGTTTGCAAAACAAGAGTTAAAAAAAAAAAGGATGAAAATATAAGCCATCAGATATATGAGGATTGTGCAGGAACAGTTGGGATTGTCATTTGTATCACGCACATCTCTCATCCAATGAGACATTGTGAAGCGATGTAACCAGTGATGTTTTGAAACATCTTTATTTAATTGTAATGAGGATATCTACAAACATTTGTGTACAAATGTGTGATAATTCGCAGGTTTTTCATCTCTGCACTAAATGTGGTGATCAAAATGTATTTGCAATTCCCAGTGAAATCATGGTCTTTGAGTGCTTAAAAAAGAAATTCATACGGATGTATAACTGTGTTAGACGTCTTCATTTATATTCCGATGGAAGGTTTGTAACAATAATTAAGTCACACTCAAGGAACATATGAACCTGTCCATCAAAGAAAATATCGCCGCTCGTGATGCAACGCACACTTAATCAACATTTGCCCTTGCAGACCAACTAAATAGTTGCGGAGAAAACACATTTAATTGATGACTTTACTATGTTTAGCTTAGGACTTTTCAAAAGCGTAGACCGGACTCTTTAGCCATCTTCGTGTTTATAGGAATGATTAACGGAGGAATTTAAAAAGCGAAGACTGGACTCCTTAGCCATCTTCGTGTTTATAGGAATGATTAATGCAGGAATTTTAAAAAGCGAAGACTGGACTCTTTAGCCATCTTCGTGTTTATAGGAATGATTAACGGAGGAATTTTAAAAGCGAAGACTGGACTCCTTAGCCATCTTCGTGTTCATAGGAATGATTAATGTAGGAATTTTAAAAGTGAAGACTGGGCTCTTTAGCCATCTTCATGTTAAAAGGATGTAGTTGAGGACATTTTCAAAGAAGATCGGTCTCGGTGGCCATCTTTGTACTTATAGGAAAGGATATTGTATTAATTTTTGAAAAATTGAGGATTTTTAGCTGAGGACTAGATGTAGTAATATAGTCATCAATTGAATTGTTGATCCAAGACGAAATTGTTGGTTATGTCTGTGCATTTGTAGACAACCCAACAGTGCACATCCTTTTTCTTGTTTTGCTTTTTTTCACGTGCTACAATGCCTTGGACAAAGCATCATCATAACTTGGAATGTTAAGAGGCATTCAAAAAAAATCATAGAAGAATGAGTTTGAAAAATAACCGGCTAGTTCAGTTGAATAATAGTTGGCACATAATTAGTTGAGTGCAAGCTTTGACGCTGATTCAACCCATTCGACATTAGTTGAGTGCGAAGTTTGTGAGGCTTATTCAGCCCTCAAACCGGATGCTTGTAGACCACCTTCCAGAGATCTAACACGACGCCATCGTAAAAATTCGTTGCAGTCAGTTTATCACGATGAAGCTGTAGGTCAACAAGCTCAAAACAGGAGTCAGTGAAAAAAGCAAGCCTGAAACTTTTTATTGGGCTCCAACTATTCAACTGATGCACGTTTGCAAAACAAGAGTTAAAAAAAAAAAGGATGAAAATATAAGCCATCAGATATATGAGGATTGTGCAGGAACAGTTGGGATTGTCATTTGTATCACGCACATCTCTCATCCAATGAGACATTGTGAAGCGATGTAACCAGTGATGTTTTGAAACATCTTTATTTAATTGTAATGAGGATATCTACAAACATTTGTGTACAAATGTGTGATAATTCGCAGGTTTTTCATCTCTGCACTAAATGTGGTGATCAAAATGTATTTGCAATTCCCAGTGAAATCATGGTCTTTGAGTGCTTAAAAAAGAAATTCATACGGATGTATAACTGTGTTAGACGTCTTCATTTATATTCCGATGGAAGGTTTGTAACAATAATTAAGTCACACTCAAGGAACATATGAACCTGTCCATCAAAGAAAATATCGCCGCTCGTGATGCAACGCACACTTAATCAACATTTGCCCTTGCAGACCAACTAAATAGTTGCGGAGAAAACACATTTAATTGATGACTTTACTATGTTTAGCTTAGGACTTTTCAAAAGCGTAGACCGGACTCTTTAGCCATCTTCGTGTTTATAGGAATGATTAACGGAGGAATTTAAAAAGCGAAGACTGGACTCCTTAGCCATCTTCGTGTTTATAGGAATGATTAATGCAGGAATTTTAAAAAGCGAAGACTGGACTCTTTAGCCATCTTCGTGTTTATAGGAATGATTAACGGAGGAATTTTAAAAGCGAAGACTGGACTCCTTAGCCATCTTCGTGTTCATAGGAATGATTAATGTAGGAATTTTAAAAGTGAAGACTGGGCTCTTTAGCCATCTTCATGTTAAAAGGATGTAGTTGAGGACATTTTCAAAGAAAATCGGTCTCGGTGGCCATCTTTGTACTTATAGGAAAGGATATTGTATTAATTTTTGAAAAATTGAGGATTTTTAGCTGAGGACTAGATGTAGTAATATAGTCATCAATTGAATTGTTGATCCAAGACGAAATTGTTGGTTATGTCTGTGCATTTGTAGACAACCCAACAGTGCACATCCTTTTTCTTGTTTTGCTTTTTTTCACGTGCTACAATGCCTTGGACAAAGCATCATCATAACTTGGAATGTTAAGAGGCATTCAAAAAAAATCATAGAAGAATGAGTTTGAAAAATAACCGGCTAGTTCAGTTGAATAATAGTTGGGACATAATTAGTTGAGTGCAAGCTTTGACGCTGATTCAACCCATTCGACATTAGTTGAGTGCGAAGTTTGTGAGGCTGATTCAGCCCTCAAACCGGATGCTTGTAGACCACCTTCCAGAGATCTAACACGACGCCATCGTAAAAATTCGTTGCAGTCAGTTTATCACGATGAAGCTGTAGGTCAACAAGCTCAAAACAGGAGTCAGTGAAAAAAGCAAGCCTGAAACTTTTTATTGGGCTCCAACTATTCAACTGATGCACGTTTGCAAAACAAGAGTTAAAAAAAAAAAGGATGAAAATATAAGCCATCAGATATATGAGGATTGTGCAGGAACAGTTGGGATTGTCATTTGTATCACGCACATCTCTCATCCAATGAGACATTGTGAAGCGATGTAACCAGTGATGTTTTGAAACATCTTTATTTAATTGTAATGAGGATATCTACAAACATTTGTGTCTCATCCAATGAGACATTGTGAAGCGATGTAACCAGTGATGTTTTGAAACATCTTTATTTAATTGTAATGAGGATATCTACAAACATTTGTGTACAAATGTGTGATAATTCGCAGGTTTTTCATCTCTGCACTTAATGTGGTGATCAAAATGTATTTGCAATTCCCAGTGAAATCATGGTCTTTGAGTGCTTAAAAAAGAAATTCATACGGATGTATAACTGTGTTAGACGTCTTCATTTATATTCCGATGGAAGGTTTGTAACAATAATTAAGTCACACTCAAGGAACATATGAACCTGTCCATCAAAGAAAATATCGCCGCTCGTGATGCAACGCACACTTAATCAACATTTGCCCTTGCAGACCAACTAAATAGTTGCGGAGAAAACACATTTAATTGATGACTTTACTATGTTTAGCTTAGGACTTTTCAAAAGCGTAGACCGGACTCTTTAGCCATCTTCGTGTTTATAGGAATGATTAACGGAGGAATTTAAAAAGCGAAGACTGGACTCCTTAGCCATCTTCGTGTTTATAGGAATGATTAATGCAGGAATTTTAAAAAGCGAAGACTGGACTCTTTAGCCATCTTCGTGTTTATAGGAATGATTAACGGAGGAATTTTAAAAGCGAAGACTGGACTCCTTAGCCATCTTCGTGTTCATAGGAATGATTAATGTAGGAATTTTAAAAGTGAAGACTGGGCTCTTTAGCCATCTTCATGTTAAAAGGATGTAGTTGAGGACATTTTCAAAGAAAATCGGTCTCGGTGGCCATCTTTGTACTTATAGGAAAGGATATTGTATTAATTTTTGAAAAATTGAGGATTTTTAGCTGAGGACTAGATGTAGTAATATAGTCATCAATTGAATTGTTGATCCAAGACGAAATTGTTGGTTATGTCTGTGCATTTGTAGACAACCCAACAGTGCACATCCTTTTTCTTGTTTTGCTTTTTTTCACGTGCTACAATGCCTTGGACAAAGCATCATCATAACTTGGAATGTTAAGAGGCATTCAAAAAAAATCATAGAAGAATGAGTTTGAAAAATAACCGGCTAGTTCAGTTGAATAATAGTTGGGACATAATTAGTTGAGTGCAAGCTTTGACGCTGATTCAACCCATTCGACATTAGTTGAGTGCGAAGTTTGTGAGGCTGATTCAGCCCTCAAACCGGATGCTTGTAGACCACCTTCCAGAGATCTAACACGACGCCATCGTAAAAATTCGTTGCAGTCAGTTTATCACGATGAAGCTGTAGGTCAACAAGCTCAAAACAGGAGTCAGTGAAAAAAGCAAGCCTGAAACTTTTTATTGGGCTCCAACTATTCAACTGATGCACGTTTGCAAAACAAGAGTTAAAAAAAAAAAGGATGAAAATATAAGCCATCAGATATATGAGGATTGTGCAGGAACAGTTGGGATTGTCATTTGTATCACGCACATCTCTCATCCAATGAGACATTGTGAAGCGATGTAACCAGTGATGTTTTGAAACATCTTTATTTAATTGTAATGAGGATATCTACAAACATTTGTGTCTCATCCAATGAGACATTGTGAAGCGATGTAACCAGTGATGTTTTGAAACATCTTTATTTAATTGTAATGAGGATATCTACAAACATTTGTGTACAAATGTGTGATAATTCGCAGGTTTTTCATCTCTGCACTTAATGTGGTGATCAAAATGTATTTGCAATTCCCAGTGAAATCATGGTCTTTGAGTGCTTAAAAAAGAAATTCATACGGATGTATAACTGTGTTAGACGTCTTCATTTATATTCCGATGGAAGGTTTGTAACAATAATTAAGTCACACTCAAGGAACATATGAACCTGTCCATCAAAGAAAATATCGCCGCTCGTGATGCAACGCACACTTAATCAACATTTGCCCTTGCAGACCAACTAAATAGTTGCGGAGAAAACACATTTAATTGATGACTTTACTATGTTTAGCTTAGGACTTTTCAAAAGCGTAGACCGGACTCTTTAGCCATCTTCGTGTTTATAGGAATGATTAACGGAGGAATTTAAAAAGCGAAGACTGGACTCCTTAGCCATCTTCGTGTTTATAGGAATGATTAATGCAGGAATTTTAAAAAGCGAAGACTGGACTCTTTAGCCATCTTCGTGTTTATAGGAATGATTAACGGAGGAATTTTAAAAGCGAAGACTGGACTCCTTAGCCATCTTCGTGTTCATAGGAATGATTAATGTAGGAATTTTAAAAGTGAAGACTGGGCTCTTTAGCCATCTTCATGTTAAAAGGATGTAGTTGAGGACATTTTCAAAGAAGATCGGTCTCGGTGGCCATCTTTGTACTTATAGGAAAGGATATTGTATTAATTTTTGAAAAATTGAGGATTTTTAGCTGAGGACTAGATGTAGTAATATAGTCATCAATTGAATTGTTGATCCAAGACGAAATTGTTGGTTATGTCTGTGCATTTGTAGACAACCCAACAGTGCACATCCTTTTTCTTGTTTTGCTTTTTTTCACGTGCTACAATGCCTTGGACAAAGCATCATCATAACTTGGAATGTTAAGAGGCATTCAAAAAAAATCATAGAAGAATGAGTTTGAAAAATAACCGGCTAGTTCAGTTGAATAATAGTTGGGACATAATTAGTTGAGTGCAAGCTTTGACGCTGATTCAACCCATTCGACATTAGTTGAGTGCGAAGTTTGTGAGGCTGATTCAGCCCTCAAACCGGATGCTTGTAGACCACCTTCCAGAGATCTAACACGACGCCATCGTAAAAATTCGTTGCAGTCAGTTTATCACGATGAAGCTGTAGGTCAACAAGCTCAAAACAGGAGTCAGTGAAAAAAGCAAGCCTGAAACTTTTTATTGGGCTCCAACTATTCAACTGATGCACGTTTGCAAAACAAGAGTTAAAAAAAAAAAGGATGAAAATATAAGCCATCAGATATATGAGGATTGTGCAGGAACAGTTGGGATTGTCATTTGTATCACGCACATCTCTCATCCAATGAGACATTGTGAAGCGATGTAACCAGTGATGTTTTGAAACATCTTTATTTAATTGTAATGAGGATATCTACAAACATTTGTGTCTCATCCAATGAGACATTGTGAAGCGATGTAACCAGTGATGTTTTGAAACATCTTTATTTAATTGTAATGAGGATATCTACAAACATTTGTGTACAAATGTGTGATAATTCGCAGGTTTTTCATCTCTGCACTTAATGTGGTGATCAAAATGTATTTGCAATTCCCAGTGAAATCATGGTCTTTGAGTGCTTAAAAAAGAAATTCATACGGATGTATAACTGTGTTAGACGTCTTCATTTATATTCCGATGGAAGGTTTGTAACAATAATTAAGTCACACTCAAGGAACATATGAACCTGTCCATCAAAGAAAATATCGCCGCTCGTGATGCAACGCACACTTAATCAACATTTGCCCTTGCAGACCAACTAAATAGTTGCGGAGAAAACACATTTAATTGATGACTTTACTATGTTTAGCTTAGGACTTTTCAAAAGCGTAGACCGGACTCTTTAGCCATCTTCGTGTTTATAGGAATGATTAACGGAGGAATTTAAAAAGCGAAGACTGGACTCCTTAGCCATCTTCGTGTTTATAGGAATGATTAATGCAGGAATTTTAAAAAGCGAAGACTGGACTCTTTAGCCATCTTCGTGTTTATAGGAATGATTAACGGAGGAATTTTAAAAGCGAAGACTGGACTCCTTAGCCATCTTCGTGTTCATAGGAATGATTAATGTAGGAATTTTAAAAGTGAAGACTGGGCTCTTTAGCCATCTTCATGTTAAAAGGATGTAGTTGAGGACATTTTCAAAGAAAATCGGTCTCGGTGGCCATCTTTGTACTTATAGGAAAGGATATTGTATTAATTTTTGAAAAATTGAGGATTTTTAGCTGAGGACTAGATGTAGTAATATAGTCATCAATTGAATTGTTGATCCAAGACGAAATTGTTGGTTATGTCTGTGCATTTGTAGACAACCCAACAGTGCACATCCTTTTTCTTGTTTTGCTTTTTTTCACGTGCTACAATGCCTTGGACAAAGCATCATCATAACTTGGAATGTTAAGAGGCATTCAAAAAAAATCATAGAAGAATGAGTTTGAAAAATAACCGGCTAGTTCAGTTGAATAATAGTTGGGACATAATTAGTTGAGTGCAAGCTTTGACGCTGATTCAACCCATTCGACATTAGTTGAGTGCGAAGTTTGTGAGGCTGATTCAGCCCTCAAACCGGATGCTTGTAGACCACCTTCCAGAGATCTAACACGACGCCATCGTAAAAATTCGTTGCAGTCAGTTTATCACGATGAAGCTGTAGGTCAACAAGCTCAAAACAGGAGTCAGTGAAAAAAGCAAGCCTGAAACTTTTTATTGGGCTCCAACTATTCAACTGATGCACGTTTGCAAAACAAGAGTTAAAAAAAAAAAGGATGAAAATATAAGCCATCAGATATATGAGGATTGTGCAGGAACAGTTGGGATTGTCATTTGTATCACGCACATCTCTCATCCAATGAGACATTGTGAAGCGATGTAACCAGTGATGTTTTGAAACATCTTTATTTAATTGTAATGAGGATATCTACAAACATTTGTGTCTCATCCAATGAGACATTGTGAAGCGATGTAACCAGTGATGTTTTGAAACATCTTTATTTAATTGTAATGAGGATATCTACAAACATTTGTGTACAAATGTGTGATAATTCGCAGGTTTTTCATCTCTGCACTTAATGTGGTGATCAAAATGTATTTGCAATTCCCAGTGAAATCATGGTCTTTGAGTGCTTAAAAAAGAAATTCATACGGATGTATAACTGTGTTAGACGTCTTCATTTATATTCCGATGGAAGGTTTGTAACAATAATTAAGTCACACTCAAGGAACATATGAACCTGTCCATCAAAGAAAATATCGCCGCTCGTGATGCAACGCACACTTAATCAACATTTGCCCTTGCAGAGCAACTAAATAGTTGCGGAGAAAACATATTTAATTGATGACTTTACTATGTTTAGCTTAGGACTTTTCAAAAGCGTAGACCGGACTCTTTAGCCATCTTCGTGTTTATAGGAATGATTAACGGAGGAATTTAAAAAGCGAAGACTGGACTCCTTAGCCATCTTCGTGTTTATAGGAATGATTAATGCAGGAATTTTAAAAAGCGAAGACTGGACTCTTTAGCCATCTTCGTGTTTATAGGAATGATTAACGGAGGAATTTTAAAAGCGAAGACTGGACTCCTTAGCCATCTTCGTGTTCATAGGAATGATTAATGTAGGAATTTTAAAAGTGAAGACTGGGCTCTTTAGCCATCTTCATGTTAAAAGGATGTAGTTGAGGACATTTTCAAAGAAAATCGGTCTCGGTGGCCATCTTTGTACTTATAGGAAAGGATATTGTATTAATTTTTGAAAAATTGAGGATTTTTAGCTGAGGACTAGATGTAGTAATATAGTCATCAATTGAATTGTTGATCCAAGACGAAATTGTTGGTTATGTCTGTGCATTTGTAGACAACCCAACAGTGCACATCCTTTTTCTTGTTTTGCTTTTTTTCACGTGCTACAATGCCTTGGACAAAGCATCATCATAACTTGGAATGTTAAGAGGCATTCAAAAAAAATCATAGAAGAATGAGTTTGAAAAATAACCGGCTAGTTCAGTTGAATAATAGTTGGGACATAATTAGTTGAGTGCAAGCTTTGACGCTGATTCAACCCATTCGACATTAGTTGAGTGCGAAGTTTGTGAGGCTGATTCAGCCCTCAAACCGGATGCTTGTAGACCACCTTCCAGAGATCTAACACGACGCCATCGTAAAAATTCGTTGCAGTCAGTTTATCACGATGAAGCTGTAGGTCAACAAGCTCAAAACAGGAGTCAGTGAAAAAAGCAAGCCTGAAACTTTTTATTGGGCTCCAACTATTCAACTGATGCACGTTTGCAAAACAAGAGTTAAAAAAAAAAAGGATGAAAATATAAGCCATCAGATATATGAGGATTGTGCAGGAACAGTTGGGATTGTCATTTGTATCACGCACATCTCTCATCCAATGAGACATTGTGAAGCGATGTAACCAGTGATGTTTTGAAACATCTTTATTTAATTGTAATGAGGATATCTACAAACATTTGTGTCTCATCCAATGAGACATTGTGAAGCGATGTAACCAGTGATGTTTTGAAACATCTTTATTTAATTGTAATGAGGATATCTACAAACATTTGTGTACAAATGTGTGATAATTCGCAGGTTTTTCATCTCTGCACTTAATGTGGTGATCAAAATGTATTTGCAATTCCCAGTGAAATCATGGTCTTTGAGTGCTTAAAAAAGAAATTCATACGGATGTATAACTGTGTTAGACGTCTTCATTTATATTCCGATGGAAGGTTTGTAACAATAATTAAGTCACACTCAAGGAACATATGAACCTGTCCATCAAAGAAAATATCGCCGCTCGTGATGCAACGCACACTTAATCAACATTTGCCCTTGCAGACCAACTAAATAGTTGCGGAGAAAACACATTTAATTGATGACTTTACTATGTTTAGCTTAGGACTTTTCAAAAGCGTAGACCGGACTCTTTAGCCATCTTCGTGTTTATAGGAATGATTAACGGAGGAATTTAAAAAGCGAAGACTGGACTCCTTAGCCATCTTCGTGTTTATAGGAATGATTAATGCAGGAATTTTAAAAAGCGAAGACTGGACTCTTTAGCCATCTTCGTGTTTATAGGAATGATTAACGGAGGAATTTTAAAAGCGAAGACTGGACTCCTTAGCCATCTTCGTGTTCATAGGAATGATTAATGTAGGAATTTTAAAAGTGAAGACTGGGCTCTTTAGCCATCTTCATGTTAAAAGGATGTAGTTGAGGACATTTTCAAAGAAGATCGGTCTCGGTGGCCATCTTTGTACTTATAGGAAAGGATATTGTATTAATTTTTGAAAAATTGAGGATTTTTAGCTGAGGACTAGATGTAGTAATATAGTCATCAATTGAATTGTTGATCCAAGACGAAATTGTTGGTTATGTCTGTGCATTTGTAGACAACCCAACAGTGCACATCCTTTTTCTTGTTTTGCTTTTTTTCACGTGCTACAATGCCTTGGACAAAGCATCATCATAACTTGGAATGTTGAGAGGCATTCAAAAAAAATCATAGAAGAATGAGTTTGAAAAATAACCGGCTAGTTCAGTTGAATAATAGTTGGGACATAATTAGTTGAGTGCAAGCTTTGACGCTGATTCAACCCATTCGACATAAGTTGAGTGCGAAGTTTGTGAGGCTGATTCAGCCCTCAAACCGGATGCTTGTAGACCACCTTCCAGAGATCTAACACGACGCCATCGTAAAAATTCGTTGCAGTCAGTTTATCACGATGAAGCTGTAGGTCAACAAGCTCAAAACAGGAGTCAGTGAAAAAAGCAAGCCTGAAACTTTTTATTGGGCTCCAACTATTCAACTGATGCACGTTTGCAAAACAAGAGTTAAAAAAAAAAAGGATGAAAATATAAGCCATCAGATATATGAGGATTGTGCAGGAACAGTTGGGATTGTCATTTGTATCACGCACATCTCTCATCCAATGAGACATTGTGAAGCGATGTAACCAGTGATGTTTTGAAACATCTTTATTTAATTGTAATGAGGATATCTACAAACATTTGTGTCTCATCCAATGAGACATTGTGAAGCGATGTAACCAGTGATGTTTTGAAACATCTTTATTTAATTGTAATGAGGATATCTACAAACATTTGTGTACAAAAGTGTGATAATTCGCAGGTTTTTCATCTCTGCACTTAATGTGGTGATCAAAATGTATTTGCAATTCCCAGTGAAATCATGGTCTTTGAGTGCTTAAAAAAGAAATTCATACGGATGTATAACTGTGTTAGACGTCTTCATTTATATTCCGATGGAAGGTTTGTAACAATAATTAAGTCACACTCAAGGAACATATGAACCTGTCCATCAAAGAAAATATCGCCGCTCGTGATGCAACGCACACTTAATCAACATTTGCCCTTGCAGACCAACTAAATAGTTGCGGAGAAAACACATTTAATTGATGACTTTACTATGTTTAGCTTAGGACTTTTCAAAAGCGTAGACCGGACTCTTTAGCCATCTTCGTGTTTATAGGAATGATTAACGGAGGAATTTAAAAAGCGAAGACTGGACTCCTTAGCCATCTTCGTGTTTATAGGAATGATTAATGCAGGAATTTTAAAAAGCGAAGACTGGACTCTTTAGCCATCTTCGTGTTTATAGGAATGATTAACGGAGGAATTTTAAAAGCGAAGACTGGACTCCTTAGCCATCTTCGTGTTCATAGGAATGATTAATGTAGGAATTTTAAAAGTGAAGACTGGGCTCTTTAGCCATCTTCATGTTAAAAGGATGTAGTTGAGGACATTTTCAAAGAAGATCGGTCTCGGTGGCCATCTTTGTACTTATAGGAAAGGATATTGTATTAATTTTTGAAAAATTGAGGATTTTTAGCTGAGGACTAGATGTAGTAATATAGTCATCAATTGAATTGTTGATCCAAGACGAAATTGTTGGTTATGTCTGTGCATTTGTAGACAACCCAACAGTGCACATCCTTTTTCTTGTTTTGCTTTTTTTCACGTGCTACAATGCCTTGGACAAAGCATCATCATAACTTGGAATGTTAAGAGGCATTCAAAAAAAATCATAGAAGAATGAGTTTGAAAAATAACCGGCTAGTTCAGTTGAATAATAGTTGGGACATAATTAGTTGAGTGCAAGCTTTGACGCTGATTCAACCCATTCGACATTAGTTGAGTGCGAAGTTTGTGAGGCTGATTCAGCCCTCAAACCGGATGCTTGTAGACCACCTTCCAGAGATCTAACACGACGCCATCGTAAAAATTCGTTGCAGTCAGTTTATCACGATGAAGCTGTAGGTCAACAAGCTCAAAACAGGAGTCAGTGAAAAAAGCAAGCCTGAAACTTTTTATTGGGCTCCAACTATTCAACTGATGCACGTTTGCAAAACAAGAGTTAAAAAAAAAAAGGATGAAAATATAAGCCATCAGATATATGAGGATTGTGCAGGAACAGTTGGGATTGTCATTTGTATCACGCACATCTCTCATCCAATGAGACATTGTGAAGCGATGTAACCAGTGATGTTTTGAAACATCTTTATTTAATTGTAATGAGGATATCTACAAACATTTGTGTACAAATGTGTGATAATTCGCAGGTTTTTCATCTCTGCACTTAATGTGGTGATCAAAATGTATTTGCAATTCCCAGTGAAATCATGGTCTTTGAGTGCTTAAAAAAGAAATTCATACGGATGTATAACTGTGTTAGACGTCTTCATTTATATTCCGATGGAAGGTTTGTAACAATAATTAAGTCACACTCAAGGAACATATGAACCTGTCCATCAAAGAAAATATCGCCGCTCGTGATGCAACGCACACTTAATCAACATTTGCCCTTGCAGACCAACTAAATAGTTGCGGAGAAAACACATTTAATTGATGACTTTACTATGTTTAGCTTAGGACTTTTCAAAAGCGTAGACCGGACTCTTTAGCCATCTTCGTGTTTATAGGAATGATTAACGGAGGAATTTAAAAAGCGAAGACTGGACTCCTTAGCCATCTTCGTGTTTATAGGAATGATTAATGCAGGAATTTTAAAAAGCGAAGACTGGACTCTTTAGCCATCTTCGTGTTTATAGGAATGATTAACGGAGGAATTTTAAAAGCGAAGACTGGACTCCTTAGCCATCTTCGTGTTCATAGGAATGATTAATGTAGGAATTTTAAAAGTGAAGACTGGGCTCTTTAGCCATCTTCATGTTAAAAGGATGTAGTTGAGGACATTTTCAAAGAAAATCGGTCTCGGTGGCCATCTTTGTACTTATAGGAAAGGATATTGTATTAATTTTTGAAAAATTGAGGATTTTTAGCTGAGGACTAGATGTAGTAATATAGTCATCAATTGAATTGTTGATCCAAGACGAAATTGTTGGTTATGTCTGTGCATTTGTAGACAACCCAACAGTGCACATCCTTTTTCTTGTTTTGCTTTTTTTCACGTGCTACAATGCCTTGGACAAAGCATCATCATAACTTGGAATGTTAAGAGGCATTCAAAAAAAATCATAGAAGAATGAGTTTGAAAAATAACCGGCTAGTTCAGTTGAATAATAGTTGGGACATAATTAGTTGAGTGCAAGCTTTGACGCTGATTCAACCCATTCGACATTAGTTGAGTGCGAAGTTTGTGAGGCTGATTCAGCCCTCAAACCGGATGCTTGTAGACCACCTTCCAGAGATCTAACACGACGCCATCGTAAAAATTCGTTGCAGTCAGTTTATCACGATGAAGCTGTAGGTCAACAAGCTCAAAACAGGAGTCAGTGAAAAAAGCAAGCCTGAAACTTTTTATTGGGCTCCAACTATTCAACTGATGCACGTTTGCAAAACAAGAGTTAAAAAAAAAAAGGATGAAAATATAAGCCATCAGATATATGAGGATTGTGCAGGAACAGTTGGGATTGTCATTTGTATCACGCACATCTCTCATCCAATGAGACATTGTGAAGCGATGTAACCAGTGATGTTTTGAAACATCTTTATTTAATTGTAATGAGGATATCTACAAACATTTGTGTCTCATCCAATGAGACATTGTGAAGCGATGTAACCAGTGATGTTTTGAAACATCTTTATTTAATTGTAATGAGGATATCTACAAACATTTGTGTACAAATGTGTGATAATTCGCAGGTTTTTCATCTCTGCACTTAATGTGGTGATCAAAATGTATTTGCAATTCCCAGTGAAATCATGGTCTTTGAGTGCTTAAAAAAGAAATTCATACGGATGTATAACTGTGTTAGACGTCTTCATTTATATTCCGATGGAAGGTTTGTAACAATAATTAAGTCACACTCAAGGAACATATGAACCTGTCCATCAAAGAAAATATCGCCGCTCGTGATGCAACGCACACTTAATCAACATTTGCCCTTGCAGACCAACTAAATAGTTGCGGAGAAAACACATTTAATTGATGACTTTACTATGTTTAGCTTAGGACTTTTCAAAAGCGTAGACCGGACTCTTTAGCCATCTTCGTGTTTATAGGAATGATTAACGGAGGAATTTAAAAAGCGAAGACTGGACTCCTTAGCCATCTTCGTGTTTATAGGAATGATTAATGCAGGAATTTTAAAAAGCGAAGACTGGACTCTTTAGCCATCTTCGTGTTTATAGGAATGATTAACGGAGGAATTTTAAAAGCGAAGACTGGACTCCTTAGCCATCTTCGTGTTCATAGGAATGATTAATGTAGGAATTTTAAAAGTGAAGACTGGGCTCTTTAGCCATCTTCATGTTAAAAGGATGTAGTTGAGGACATTTTCAAAGAAGATCGGTCTCGGTGGCCATCTTTGTACTTATAGGAAAGGATATTGTATTAATTTTTGAAAAATTGAGGATTTTTAGCTGAGGACTAGATGTAGTAATATAGTCATCAATTGAATTGTTGATCCAAGACGAAATTGTTGGTTATGTCTGTGCATTTGTAGACAACCCAACAGTGCACATCCTTTTTCTTGTTTTGCTTTTTTTCACGTGCTACAATGCCTTGGACAAAGCATCATCATAACTTGGAATGTTAAGAGGCATTCAAAAAAAATCATAGAAGAATGAGTTTGAAAAATAACCGGCTAGTTCAGTTGAATAATAGTTGGGACATAATTAGTTGAGTGCAAGCTTTGACGCTGATTCAACCCATTCGACATTAGTTGAGTGCGAAGTTTGTGAGGCTGATTCAGCCCTCAAACCGGATGCTTGTAGACCACCTTCCAGAGATCTAACACGACGCCATCGTAAAAATTCGTTGCAGTCAGTTTATCACGATGAAGCTGTAGGTCAACAAGCTCAAAACAGGAGTCAGTGAAAAAAGCAAGCCTGAAACTTTTTATTGGGCTCCAACTATTCAACTGATGCACGTTTGCAAAACAAGAGTTAAAAAAAAAAAGGATGAAAATATAAGCCATCAGATATATGAGGATTGTGCAGGAACAGTTGGGATTGTCATTTGTATCACGCACATCTCTCATCCAATGAGACATTGTGAAGCGATGTAACCAGTGATGTTTTGAAACATCTTTATTTAATTGTAATGAGGATATCTACAAACATTTGTGTACAAATGTGTGATAATTCGCAGGTTTTTCATCTCTGCACTTAATGTGGTGATCAAAATGTATTTGCAATTCCCAGTGAAATCATGGTCTTTGAGTGCTTAAAAAAGAAATTCATACGGATGTATAACTGTGTTAGACGTCTTCATTTATATTCCGATGGAAGGTTTGTAACAATAATTAAGTCACACTCAAGGAACATATGAACCTGTCCATCAAAGAAAATATCGCCGCTCGTGATGCAACGCACACTTAATCAACATTTGCCCTTGCAGACCAACTAAATAGTTGCGGAGAAAACACATTTAATTGATGACTTTACTATGTTTAGCTTAGGACTTTTCAAAAGCGTAGACCGGACTCTTTAGCCATCTTCGTGTTTATAGGAATGATTAACGGAGGAATTTAAAAAGCGAAGACTGGACTCCTTAGCCATCTTCGTGTTTATAGGAATGATTAATGCAGGAATTTTAAAAAGCGAAGACTGGACTCTTTAGCCATCTTCGTGTTTATAGGAATGATTAACGGAGGAATTTTAAAAGCGAAGACTGGACTCCTTAGCCATCTTCGTGTTCATAGGAATGATTAATGTAGGAATTTTAAAAGTGAAGACTGGGCTCTTTAGCCATCTTCATGTTAAAAGGATGTAGTTGAGGACATTTTCAAAGAAAATCGGTCTCGGTGGCCATCTTTGTACTTATAGGAAAGGATATTGTATTAATTTTTGAAAAATTGAGGATTTTTAGCTGAGGACTAGATGTAGTAATATAGTCATCAATTGAATTGTTGATCCAAGACGAAATTGTTGGTTATGTCTGTGCATTTGTAGACAACCCAACAGTGCACATCCTTTTTCTTGTTTTGCTTTTTTTCACGTGCTACAATGCCTTGGACAAAGCATCATCATAACTTGGAATGTTAAGAGGCATTCAAAAAAAATCATAGAAGAATGAGTTTGAAAAATAACCGGCTAGTTCAGTTGAATAATAGTTGGGACATAATTAGTTGAGTGCAAGCTTTGACGCTGATTCAACCCATTCGACATTAGTTGAGTGCGAAGTTTGTGAGGCTGATTCAGCCCTCAAACCGGATGCTTGTAGACCACCTTCCAGAGATCTAACACGACGCCATCGTAAAAATTCGTTGCAGTCAGTTTATCACGATGAAGCTGTAGGTCAACAAGCTCAAAACAGGAGTCAGTGAAAAAAGCAAGCCTGAAACTTTTTATTGGGCTCCAACTATTCAACTGATGCACGTTTGCAAAACAAGAGTTAAAAAAAAAAAGGATGAAAATATAAGCCATCAGATATATGAGGATTGTGCAGGAACAGTTGGGATTGTCATTTGTATCACGCACATCTCTCATCCAATGAGACATTGTGAAGCGATGTAACCAGTGATGTTTTGAAACATCTTTATTTAATTGTAATGAGGATATCTACAAACATTTGTGTACAAATGTGTGATAATTCGCAGGTTTTTCATCTCTGCACTAAATGTGGTGATCAAAATGTATTTGCAATTCCCAGTGAAATCATGGTCTTTGAGTGCTTAAAAAAGAAATTCATACGGATGTATAACTGTGTTAGACGTCTTCATTTATATTCCGATGGAAGGTTTGTAACAATAATTAAGTCACACTCAAGGAACATATGAACCTGTCCATCAAAGAAAATATCGCCGCTCGTGATGCAACGCACACTTAATCAACATTTGCCCTTGCAGACCAACTAAATAGTTGCGGAGAAAACACATTTAATTGATGACTTTACTATGTTTAGCTTAGGACTTTTCAAAAGCGTAGACCGGACTCTTTAGCCATCTTCGTGTTTATAGGAATGATTAACGGAGGAATTTAAAAAGCGAAGACTGGACTCCTTAGCCATCTTCGTGTTTATAGGAATGATTAATGCAGGAATTTTAAAAAGCGAAGACTGGACTCTTTAGCCATCTTCGTGTTTATAGGAATGATTAACGGAGGAATTTTAAAAGCGAAGACTGGACTCCTTAGCCATCTTCGTGTTCATAGGAATGATTAATGTAGGAATTTTAAAAGTGAAGACTGGGCTCTTTAGCCATCTTCATGTTAAAAGGATGTAGTTGAGGACATTTTCAAAGAAAATCGGTCTCGGTGGCCATCTTTGTACTTATAGGAAAGGATATTGTATTAATTTTTGAAAAATTGAGGATTTTTAGCTGAGGACTAGATGTAGTAATATAGTCATCAATTGAATTGTTGATCCAAGACGAAATTGTTGGTTATGTCTGTGCATTTGTAGACAACCCAACAGTGCACATCCTTTTTCTTGTTTTGCTTTTTTTCACGTGCTACAATGCCTTGGACAAAGCATCATCATAACTTGGAATGTTAAGAGGCATTCAAAAAAAATCATAGAAGAATGAGTTTGAAAAATAACCGGCTAGTTCAGTTGAATAATAGTTGGGACATAATTAGTTGAGTGCAAGCTTTGACGCTGATTCAACCCATTCGACATTAGTTGAGTGCGAAGTTTGTGAGGCTGATTCAGCCCTCAAACCGGATGCTTGTAGACCACCTTCCAGAGATCTAACACGACGCCATCGTAAAAATTCGTTGCAGTCAGTTTATCACGATGAAGCTGTAGGTCAACAAGCTCAAAACAGGAGTCAGTGAAAAAAGCAAGCCTGAAACTTTTTATTGGGCTCCAACTATTCAACTGATGCACGTTTGCAAAACAAGAGTTAAAAAAAAAAAGGATGAAAATATAAGCCATCAGATATATGAGGATTGTGCAGGAACAGTTGGGATTGTCATTTGTATCACGCACATCTCTCATCCAATGAGACATTGTGAAGCGATGTAACCAGTGATGTTTTGAAACATCTTTATTTAATTGTAATGAGGATATCTACAAACATTTGTGTACAAATGTGTGATAATTCGCAGGTTTTTCATCTCTGCACTAAATGTGGTGATCAAAATGTATTTGCAATTCCCAGTGAAATCATGGTCTTTGAGTGCTTAAAAAAGAAATTCATACGGATGTATAACTGTGTTAGACGTCTTCATTTATATTCCGATGGAAGGTTTGTAACAATAATTAAGTCACACTCAAGGAACATATGAACCTGTCCATCAAAGAAAATATCGCCGCTCGTGATGCAACGCACACTTAATCAACATTTGCCCTTGCAGACCAACTAAATAGTTGCGGAGAAAACACATTTAATTGATGACTTTACTATGTTTAGCTTAGGACTTTTCAAAAGCGTAGACCGGACTCTTTAGCCATCTTCGTGTTTATAGGAATGATTAACGGAGGAATTTAAAAAGCGAAGACTGGACTCCTTAGCCATCTTCGTGTTTATAGGAATGATTAATGCAGGAATTTTAAAAAGCGAAGACTGGACTCTTTAGCCATCTTCGTGTTTATAGGAATGATTAACGGAGGAATTTTAAAAGCGAAGACTGGACTCCTTAGCCATCTTCGTGTTCATAGGAATGATTAATGTAGGAATTTTAAAAGTGAAGACTGGGCTCTTTAGCCATCTTCATGTTAAAAGGATGTAGTTGAGGACATTTTCAAAGAAAATCGGTCTCGGTGGCCATCTTTGTACTTATAGGAAAGGATATTGTATTAATTTTTGAAAAATTGAGGATTTTTAGCTGAGGACTAGATGTAGTAATATAGTCATCAATTGAATTGTTGATCCAAGACGAAATTGTTGGTTATGTCTGTGCATTTGTAGACAACCCAACAGTGCACATCCTTTTTCTTGTTTTGCTTTTTTTCACGTGCTACAATGCCTTGGACAAAGCATCATCATAACTTGGAATGTTAAGAGGCATTCAAAAAAAATCATAGAAGAATGAGTTTGAAAAATAACCGGCTAGTTCAGTTGAATAATAGTTGGGACATAATTAGTTGAGTGCAAGCTTTGACGCTGATTCAACCCATTCGACATTAGTTGAGTGCGAAGTTTGTGAGGCTGATTCAGCCCTCAAACCGGATGCTTGTAGACCACCTTCCAGAGATCTAACACGACGCCATCGTAAAAATTCGTTGCAGTCAGTTTATCACGATGAAGCTGTAGGTCAACAAGCTCAAAACAGGAGTCAGTGAAAAAAGCAAGCCTGAAACTTTTTATTGGGCTCCAACTATTCAACTGATGCACGTTTGCAAAACAAGAGTTAAAAAAAAAAAGGATGAAAATATAAGCCATCAGATATATGAGGATTGTGCAGGAACAGTTGGGATTGTCATTTGTATCACGCACATCTCTCATCCAATGAGACATTGTGAAGCGATGTAACCAGTGATGTTTTGAAACATCTTTATTTAATTGTAATGAGGATATCTACAAACATTTGTGTACAAATGTGTGATAATTCGCAGGTTTTTCATCTCTGCACTAAATGTGGTGATCAAAATGTATTTGCAATTCCCAGTGAAATCATGGTCTTTGAGTGCTTAAAAAAGAAATTCATACGGATGTATAACTGTGTTAGACGTCTTCATTTATATTCCGATGGAAGGTTTGTAACAATAATTAAGTCACACTCAAGGAACATATGAACCTGTCCATCAAAGAAAATATCGCCGCTCGTGATGCAACGCACACTTAATCAACATTTGCCCTTGCAGACCAACTAAATAGTTGCGGAGAAAACACATTTAATTGATGACTTTACTATGTTTAGCTTAGGACTTTTCAAAAGCGTAGACCGGACTCTTTAGCCATCTTCGTGTTTATAGGAATGATTAACGGAGGAATTTAAAAAGCGAAGACTGGACTCCTTAGCCATCTTCGTGTTTATAGGAATGATTAATGCAGGAATTTTAAAAAGCGAAGACTGGACTCTTTAGCCATCTTCGTGTTTATAGGAATGATTAACGGAGGAATTTTAAAAGCGAAGACTGGACTCCTTAGCCATCTTCGTGTTCATAGGAATGATTAATGTAGGAATTTTAAAAGTGAAGACTGGGCTCTTTAGCCATCTTCATGTTAAAAGGATGTAGTTGAGGACATTTTCAAAGAAGATCGGTCTCGGTGGCCATCTTTGTACTTATAGGAAAGGATATTGTATTAATTTTTGAAAAATTGAGGATTTTTAGCTGAGGACTAGATGTAGTAATATAGTCATCAATTGAATTGTTGATCCAAGACGAAATTGTTGGTTATGTCTGTGCATTTGTAGACAACCCAACAGTGCACATCCTTTTTCTTGTTTTGCTTTTTTTCACGTGCTACAATGCCTTGGACAAAGCATCATCATAACTTGGAATGTTAAGAGGCATTCAAAAAAAATCATAGAAGAATGAGTTTGAAAAATAACCGGCTAGTTCAGTTGAATAATAGTTGGGACATAATTAGTTGAGTGCAAGCTTTGACGCTGATTCAACCCATTCGACATTAGTTGAGTGCGAAGTTTGTGAGGCTGATTCAGCCCTCAAACCGGATGCTTGTAGACCACCTTCCAGAGATCTAACACGACGCCATCGTAAAAATTCGTTGCAGTCAGTTTATCACGATGAAGCTGTAGGTCAACAAGCTCAAAACAGGAGTCAGTGAAAAAAGCAAGCCTGAAACTTTTTATTGGGCTCCAACTATTCAACTGATGCACGTTTGCAAAACAAGAGTTAAAAAAAAAAGGATGAAAATATAAGCCATCAGATATATGAGGATTGTGCAGGAACAGTTGGGATTGTCATTTGTATCACGCACATCTCTCATCCAATGAGACATTGTGAAGCGATGTAACCAGTGATGTTTTGAAACATCTTTATTTAATTGTAATGAGGATATCTACAAACATTTGTGTCTCATCCAATGAGACATTGTGAAGCGATGTAACCAGTGATGTTTTGAAACATCTTTATTTAATTGTAATGAGGATATCTACAAACATTTGTGTACAAATGTGTGATAATTCGCAGGTTTTTCATCTCTGCACTTAATGTGGTGATCAAAATGTATTTGCAATTCCCAGTGAAATCATGGTCTTTGAGAGCTTAAAAAAGAAATTCATACGGATGTATAACTGTGTTAGACGTCTTCATTTATATTCCGATGGAAGGTTTGTAACAATAATTAAGTCACACTCAAGGAACATATGAACCTGTCCATCAAAGAAAATATCGCCGCTCGTGATGCAACGCACACTTAATCAACATTTGCCCTTGCAGACCAACTAAATAGTTGCGGAGAAAACACATTTAATTGATGACTTTACTATGTTTAGCTTAGGACTTTTCAAAAGCGTAGACCGGACTCTTTAGCCATCTTCGTGTTTATAGGAATGATTAACGGAGGAATTTAAAAAGCGAAGACTGGACTCCTTAGCCATCTTCGTGTTTATAGGAATGATTAATGCAGGAATTTTAAAAAGCGAAGACTGGACTCTTTAGCCATCTTCGTGTTTATAGGAATGATTAACGGAGGAATTTTAAAAGCGAAGACTGGACTCCTTAGCCATCTTCGTGTTCATAGGAATGATTAATGTAGGAATTTTAAAAGTGAAGACTGGGCTCTTTAGCCATCTTCATGTTAAAAGGATGTAGTTGAGGACATTTTCAAAGAAGATCGGTCTCGGTGGCCATCTTTGTACTTATAGGAAAGGATATTGTATTAATTTTTGAAAAATTGAGGATTTTTAGCTGAGGACTAGATGTAGTAATATAGTCATCAATTGAATTGTTGATCCAAGACGAAATTGTTGGTTATGTCTGTGCATTTGTAGACAACCCAACAGTGCACATCCTTTTTCTTGTTTTGCTTTTTTTCACGTGCTACAATGCCTTGGACAAAGCATCATCATAACTTGGAATGTTAAGAGGCATTCAAAAAAAATCATAGAAGAATGAGTTTGAAAAATAACCGGCTAGTTCAGTTGAATAATAGTTGGGACATAATTAGTTGAGTGCAAGCTTTGACGCTGATTCAACCCATTCGACATTAGTTGAGTGCGAAGTTTGTGATGCTGATTCAGCCCTCAAACCGGATGCTTGTAGACCACCTTCCAGAGATCTAACACGACGCCATCGTAAAAATTCGTTGCAGTCAGTTTATCACGATGAAGCTGTAGGTCAACAAGCTCAAAACAGGAGTCAGTGAAAAAAGCAAGCCTGAAACTTTTTATTGGGCTCCAACTATTCAACTGATGCACGTTTGCAAAACAAGAGTTAAAAAAAAAAGGATGAAAATATAAGCCATCAGATATATGAGGATTGTGCAGGAACAGTTGGGATTGTCATTTGTATCACGCACATCTCTCATCCAATGAGACATTGTGAAGCGATGTAACCAGTGATGTTTTGAAACATCTTTATTTAATTGTAATGAGGATATCTACAAACATTTGTGTCTCATCCAATGAGACATTGTGAAGCGATGTAACCAGTGATGTTTTGAAACATCTTTATTTAATTGTAATGAGGATATCTACAAACATTTGTGTACAAATGTGTGATAATTCGCAGGTTTTTCATCTCTGCACTTAATGTGGTGATCAAAATGTATTTGCAATTCCCAGTGAAATCATGGTCTTTGAGTGCTTAAAAAAGAAATTCATACGGATGTATAACTGTGTTAGACGTCTTCATTTATATTCCGATGGAAGGTTTGTAACAATAATTAAGTCACACTCAAGGAACATATGAACCTGTCCATCAAAGAAAATATCGCCGCTCGTGATGCAACGCACACTTAATCAACATTTGCCCTTGCAGACCAACTAAATAGTTGCGGAGAAAACACATTTAATTGATGACTTTACTATGTTTAGCTTAGGACTTTTCAAAAGCGTAGACCGGACTCTTTAGCCATCTTCGTGTTTATAGGAATGATTAACGGAGGAATTTAAAAAGCGAAGACTGGACTCCTTAGCCATCTTCGTGTTTATAGGAATGATTAATGCAGGAATTTTAAAAAGCGAAGACTGGACTCTTTAGCCATCTTCGTGTTTATAGGAATGATTAACGGAGGAATTTTAAAAGCGAAGACTGGACTCCTTAGCCATCTTCGTGTTCATAGGAATGATTAATGTAGGAATTTTAAAAGTGAAGACTGGGCTCTTTAGCCATCTTCATGTTAAAAGGATGTAGTTGAGGACATTTTCAAAGAAGATCGGTCTCGGTGGCCATCTTTGTACTTATAGGAAAGGATATTGTATTAATTTTTGAAAAATTGAGGATTTTTAGCTGAGGACTAGATGTAGTAATATAGTCATCAATTGAATTGTTGATCCAAGACGAAATTGTTGGTTATGTCTGTGCATTTGTAGACAACCCAACAGTGCACATCCTTTTTCTTGTTTTGCTTTTTTTCACGTGCTACAATGCCTTGGACAAAGCATCATCATAACTTGGAATGTTAAGAGGCATTCAAAAAAAATCATAGAAGAATGAGTTTGAAAAATAACCGGCTAGTTCAGTTGAATAATAGTTGGGACATAATTAGTTGAGTGCAAGCTTTGACGCTGATTCAACCCATTCGACATTAGTTGAGTGCGAAGTTTGTGATGCTGATTCAGCCCTCAAACCGGATGCTTGTAGACCACCTTCCAGAGATCTAACACGACGCCATCGTAAAAATTCGTTGCAGTCAGTTTATCACGATGAAGCTGTAGGTCAACAAGCTCAAAACAGGAGTCAGTGAAAAAAGCAAGCCTGAAACTTTTTATTGGGCTCCAACTATTCAACTGATGCACGTTTGCAAAACAAGAGTTAAAAAAAAAAGGATGAAAATATAAGCCATCAGATATATGAGGATTGTGCAGGAACAGTTGGGATTGTCATTTGTATCACGCACATCTCTCATCCAATGAGACATTGTGAAGCGATGTAACCAGTGATGTTTTGAAACATCTTTATTTAATTGTAATGAGGATATCTACAAACATTTGTGTCTCATCCAATGAGACATTGTGAAGCGATGTAACCAGTGATGTTTTGAAACATCTTTATTTAATTGTAATGAGGATATCTACAAACATTTGTGTACAAATGTGTGATAATTCGCAGGTTTTTCATCTCTGCACTTAATGTGGTGATCAAAATGTATTTGCAATTCCCAGTGAAATCATGGTCTTTGAGTGCTTAAAAAAGAAATTCATACGGATGTATAACTGTGTTAGACGTCTTCATTTATATTCCGATGGAAGGTTTGTAACAATAATTAAGTCACACTCAAGGAACATATGAACCTGTCCATCAAAGAAAATATCGCCGCTCGTGATGCAACGCACACTTAATCAACATTTGCCCTTGCAGACCAACTAAATAGTTGCGGAGAAAACACATTTAATTGATGACTTTACTATGTTTAGCTTAGGACTTTTCAAAAGCGTAGACCGGACTCTTTAGCCATCTTCGTGTTTATAGGAATGATTAACGGAGGAATTTAAAAAGCGAAGACTGGACTCCTTAGCCATCTTCGTGTTTATAGGAATGATTAATGCAGGAATTTTAAAAAGCGAAGACTGGACTCTTTAGCCATCTTCGTGTTTATAGGAATGATTAACGGAGGAATTTTAAAAGCGAAGACTGGACTCCTTAGCCATCTTCGTGTTCATAGGAATGATTAATGTAGGAATTTTAAAAGTGAAGACTGGGCTCTTTAGCCATCTTCATGTTAAAAGGATGTAGTTGAGGACATTTTCAAAGAAGATCGGTCTCGGTGGCCATCTTTGTACTTATAGGAAAGGATATTGTATTAATTTTTGAAAAATTGAGGATTTTTAGCTGAGGACTAGATGTAGTAATATAGTCATCAATTGAATTGTTGATCCAAGACGAAATTGTTGGTTATGTCTGTGCATTTGTAGACAACCCAACAGTGCACATCCTTTTTCTTGTTTTGCTTTTTTTCACGTGCTACAATGCCTTGGACAAAGCATCATCATAACTTGGAATGTTAAGAGGCATTCAAAAAAAATCATAGAAGAATGAGTTTGAAAAATAACCGGCTAGTTCAGTTGAATAATAGTTGGGACATAATTAGTTGAGTGCAAGCTTTGACGCTGATTCAACCCATTCGACATTAGTTGAGTGCGAAGTTTGTGAGGCTGATTCAGCCCTCAAACCGGATGCTTGTAGACCACCTTCCAGAGATCTAACACGACGCCATCGTAAAAATTCGTTGCAGTCAGTTTATCACGATGAAGCTGTAGGTCAACAAGCTCAAAACAGGAGTCAGTGAAAAAAGCAAGCCTGAAACTTTTTATTGGGCTCCAACTATTCAACTGATGCACGTTTGCAAAACAAGAGTTAAAAAAAAAAGGATGAAAATATAAGCCATCAGATATATGAGGATTGTGCAGGAACAGTTGGGATTGTCATTTGTATCACGCACATCTCTCATCCAATGAGACATTGTGAAGCGATGTAACCAGTGATGTTTTGAAACATCTTTATTTAATTGTAATGAGGATATCTACAAACATTTGTGTCTCATCCAATGAGACATTGTGAAGCGATGTAACCAGTGATGTTTTGAAACATCTTTATTTAATTGTAATGAGGATATCTACAAACATTTGTGTACAAATGTGTGATAATTCGCAGGTTTTTCATCTCTGCACTTAATGTGGTGATCAAAATGTATTTGCAATTCCCAGTGAAATCATGGTCTTTGAGAGCTTAAAAAAGAAATTCATACGGATGTATAACTGTGTTAGACGTCTTCATTTATATTCCGATGGAAGGTTTGTAACAATAATTAAGTCACACTCAAGGAACATATGAACCTGTCCATCAAAGAAAATATCGCCGCTCGTGATGCAACGCACACTTAATCAACATTTGCCCTTGCAGACCAACTAAATAGTTGCGGAGAAAACACATTTAATTGATGACTTTACTATGTTTAGCTTAGGACTTTTCAAAAGCGTAGACCGGACTCTTTAGCCATCTTCGTGTTTATAGGAATGATTAACGGAGGAATTTAAAAAGCGAAGACTGGACTCCTTAGCCATCTTCGTGTTTATAGGAATGATTAATGCAGGAATTTTAAAAAGCGAAGACTGGACTCTTTAGCCATCTTCGTGTTTATAGGAATGATTAACGGAGGAATTTTAAAAGCGAAGACTGGACTCCTTAGCCATCTTCGTGTTCATAGGAATGATTAATGTAGGAATTTTAAAAGTGAAGACTGGGCTCTTTAGCCATCTTCATGTTAAAAGGATGTAGTTGAGGACATTTTCAAAGAAAATCGGTCTCGGTGGCCATCTTTGTACTTATAGGAAAGGATATTGTATTAATTTTTGAAAAATTGAGGATTTTTAGCTGAGGACTAGATGTAGTAATATAGTCATCAATTGAATTGTTGATCCAAGACGAAATTGTTGGTTATGTCTGTGCATTTGTAGACAACCCAACAGTGCACATCCTTTTTCTTGTTTTGCTTTTTTTCACGTGCTACAATGCCTTGGACAAAGCATCATCATAACTTGGAATGTTAAGAGGCATTCAAAAAAAATCATAGAAGAATGAGTTTGAAAAATAACCGGCTAGTTCAGTTGAATAATAGTTGGGACATAATTAGTTGAGTGCAAGCTTTGACGCTGATTCAACCCATTCGACATTAGTTGAGTGCGAAGTTTGTGAGGCTGATTCAGCCCTCAAACCGGATGCTTGTAGACCACCTTCCAGAGATCTAACACGACGCCATCGTAAAAATTCGTTGCAGTCAGTTTATCACGATGAAGCTGTAAGTCAACAAGCTCAAAACAGGAGTCAGTGAAAAAAGCAAGCCTGAAACTTTTTATTGGGCTCCAACTATTCAACTGATGCACGTTTGCAAAACAAGAGTTAAAAAAAAAAGGATGAAAATATAAGCCATCAGATATATGAGGATTGTGCAGGAACAGTTGGGATTGTCATTTGTATCACGCACATCTCTCATCCAATGAGACATTGTGAAGCGATGTAACCAGTGATGTTTTGAAACATCTTTATTTAATTGTAATGAGGATATCTACAAACATTTGTGTCTCATCCAATGAGACATTGTGAAGCGATGTAACCAGTGATGTTTTGAAACATCTTTATTTAATTGTAATGAGGATATCTACAAACATTTGTGTACAAATGTGTGATAATTCGCAGGTTTTTCATCTCTGCACTTAATGTGGTGATCAAAATGTATTTGCAATTCCCAGTGAAATCATGGTCTTTGAGTGCTTAAAAAAGAAATTCATACGGATGTATAACTGTGTTAGACGTCTTCATTTATATTCCGATGGAAGGTTTGTAACAATAATTAAGTCACACTCAAGGAACATATGAACCTGTCCATCAAAGAAAATATCGCCGCTCGTGATGCAACGCACACTTAATCAACATTTGCCCTTGCAGACCAACTAAATAGTTGCGGAGAAAACACATTTAATTGATGACTTTACTATGTTTAGCTTAGGACTTTTCAAAAGCGTAGACCGGACTCTTTAGCCATCTTCGTGTTTATAGGAATGATTAACGGAGGAATTTAAAAAGCGAAGACTGGACTCCTTAGCCATCTTCGTGTTTATAGGAATGATTAATGCAGGAATTTTAAAAAGCGAAGACTGGACTCTTTAGCCATCTTCGTGTTTATAGGAATGATTAACGGAGGAATTTTAAAAGCGAAGACTGGACTCCTTAGCCATCTTCGTGTTCATAGGAATGATTAATGTAGGAATTTTAAAAGTGAAGACTGGGCTCTTTAGCCATCTTCATGTTAAAAGGATGTAGTTGAGGACATTTTCAAAGAAGATCGGTCTCGGTGGCCATCTTTGTACTTATAGGAAAGGATATTGTATTAATTTTTGAAAAATTGAGGATTTTTAGCTGAGGACTAGATGTAGTAATATAGTCATCAATTGAATTGTTGATCCAAGACGAAATTGTTGGTTATGTCTGTGCATTTGTAGACAACCCAACAGTGCACATCCTTTTTCTTGTTTTGCTTTTTTTCACGTGCTACAATGCCTTGGACAAAGCATCATCATAACTTGGAATGTTAAGAGGCATTCAAAAAAAATCATAGAAGAATGAGTTTGAAAAATAACCGGCTAGTTCAGTTGAATAATAGTTGGGACATAATTAGTTGAGTGCAAGCTTTGACGCTGATTCAACCCATTCGACATTAGTTGAGTGCGAAGTTTGTGAGGCTGATTCAGCCCTCAAACCGGATGCTTGTAGACCACCTTCCAGAGATCTAACACGACGCCATCGTAAAAATTCGTTGCAGTCAGTTTATCACGATGAAGCTGTAGGTCAACAAGCTCAAAACAGGAGTCAGTGAAAAAAGCAAGCCTGAAACTTTTTATTGGGCTCCAACTATTCAACTGATGCACGTTTGCAAAACAAGAGTTAAAAAAAAAAAGGATGAAAATATAAGCCATCAGATATATGAGGATTGTGCAGGAACAGTTGGGATTGTCATTTGTATCACGCACATCTCTCATCCAATGAGACATTGTGAAGCGATGTAACCAGTGATGTTTTGAAACATCTTTATTTAATTGTAATGAGGATATCTACAAACATTTGTGTACAAATGTGTGATAATTCGCAGGTTTTTCATCTCTGCACTAAATGTGGTGATCAAAATGTATTTGCAATTCCCAGTGAAATCATGGTCTTTGAGTGCTTAAAAAAGAAATTCATACGGATGTATAACTGTGTTAGACGTCTTCATTTATATTCCGATGGAAGGTTTGTAACAATAATTAAGTCACACTCAAGGAACATATGAACCTGTCCATCAAAGAAAATATCGCCGCTCGTGATGCAACGCACACTTAATCAACATTTGCCCTTGCAGACCAACTAAATAGTTGCGGAGAAAACACATTTAATTGATGACTTTACTATGTTTAGCTTAGGACTTTTCAAAAGCGTAGACCGGACTCTTTAGCCATCTTCGTGTTTATAGGAATGATTAACGGAGGAATTTAAAAAGCGAAGACTGGACTCCTTAGCCATCTTCGTGTTTATAGGAATGATTAATGCAGGAATTTTAAAAAGCGAAGACTGGACTCTTTAGCCATCTTCGTGTTTATAGGAATGATTAACGGAGGAATTTTAAAAGCGAAGACTGGACTCCTTAGCCATCTTCGTGTTCATAGGAATGATTAATGTAGGAATTTTAAAAGTGAAGACTGGGCTCTTTAGCCATCTTCATGTTAAAAGGATGTAGTTGAGGACATTTTCAAAGAAAATCGGTCTCGGTGGCCATCTTTGTACTTATAGGAAAGGATATTGTATTAATTTTTGAAAAATTGAGGATTTTTAGCTGAGGACTAGATGTAGTAATATAGTCATCAATTGAATTGTTGATCCAAGACGAAATTGTTGGTTATGTCTGTGCATTTGTAGACAACCCAACAGTGCACATCCTTTTTCTTGTTTTGCTTTTTTTCACGTGCTACAATGCCTTGGACAAAGCATCATCATAACTTGGAATGTTAAGAGGCATTCAAAAAAAATCATAGAAGAATGAGTTTGAAAAATAACCGGCTAGTTCAGTTGAATAATAGTTGGGACATAATTAGTTGAGTGCAAGCTTTGACGCTGATTCAACCCATTCGACATTAGTTGAGTGCGAAGTTT
Organism: Biomphalaria pfeifferi; assembly: GCA_030265305.1. Lineage (NCBI taxonomy): Eukaryota > Metazoa > Mollusca > Gastropoda > Planorbidae > Biomphalaria > Biomphalaria pfeifferi. The sequence continues at coordinate 155,489 of JASAOG010000079.1, forward strand.
GTGAGGCTGATTCAGCCCTCAAACCGGATGCTTGTAGACCACCTTCCAGAGATCTAACACGACGCCATCGTAAAAATTCGTTGCAGTCAGTTTATCACGATGAAGCTGTAGGTCAACAAGCTCAAAACAGGAGTCAGTGAAAAAAGCAAGCCTGAAACTTTTTATTGGGCTCCAACTATTCAACTGATGCACGTTTGCAAAACAAGAGTTAAAAAAAAAAAGGATGAAAATATAAGCCATCAGATATATGAGGATTGTGCAGGAACAGTTGGGATTGTCATTTGTATCACGCACATCTCTCATCCAATGAGACATTGTGAAGCGATGTAACCAGTGATGTTTTGAAACATCTTTATTTAATTGTAATGAGGATATCTACAAACATTTGTGTCTCATCCAATGAGACATTGTGAAGCGATGTAACCAGTGATGTTTTGAAACATCTTTATTTAATTGTAATGAGGATATCTACAAACATTTGTGTACAAATGTGTGATAATTCGCAGGTTTTTCATCTCTGCACTAAATGTGGTGATCAAAATGTATTTGCAATTCCCAGTGAAATCATGGTCTTTGAGTGCTTAAAAAAGAAATTCATATGGATGTATAACTGTGTTAGACGTCTTCATTTATATTCCGATGGAAGGTTTGTAACAATAATTAAGTCACACTCAAGGAACATATGAACCTGTCCATCAAAGAAAATATCGCCGCTCGTGATGCAACGCACACTTAATCAACATTTGCCCTTGCAGAGCAACTAAATAGTTGCGGAGAAAACACATTTAATTGATGACTTTACTATGTTTAGCTTAGGACTTTTCAAAAGCGTAGACCGGACTCTTTAGCCATCTTCGTGTTTATAGGAATGATTAACGGAGGAATTTAAAAAGCGAAGACTGGACTCCTTAGCCATCTTCGTGTTTATAGGAATGATTAATGCAGGAATTTAAAAAAGCGAAGACTGGACTCTTTAGCCATCTTCGTGTTTATAGGAATGATTAACGGAGGAATTTTAAAAGCGAAGACTGGACTCCTTAGCCATCTTCGTGTTCATAGGAATGATTAATGTAGGAATTTTAAAAGTGAAGACTGGGCTCTTTAGCCATCTTCATGTTAAAAGGATGTAGTTGAGGACATTTTCAAAGAAGATCGGTCTCGGTGGCCATCTTTGTACTTATAGGAAAGGATATTGTATTAATTTTTGAAAAATTGAGGATTTTTAGCTGAGGACTAGATGTAGTAATATAGTCATCAATTGAATTGTTGATCCAAGACGAAATTGTTGGTTATGTCTGTGCATTTGTAGACAACCCAACAGTGCACATCCTTTTTCTTGTTTTGCTTTTTTTCACGTGCTACAATGCCTTGGACAAAGCATCATCATAACTTGGAATGTTAAGAGGCATTCAAAAAAAATCATAGAAGAATGAGTTTGAAAAATAACCGGCTAGTTCAGTTGAATAATAGTTGGGACATAATTAGTTGAGTGCAAGCTTTGACGCTGATTCAACCCATTCGACATTAGTTGAGTGCGAAGTTTGTGAGGCTGATTCAGCCCTCAAACCGGATGCTTGTAGACCACCTTCCAGAGATCTAACACGACGCCATCGTAAAAATTCGTTGCAGTCAGTTTATCACGATGAAGCTGTAGGTCAACAAGCTCAAAACAGGAGTCAGTGAAAAAAGCAAGCCTGAAACTTTTTATTGGGCTCCAACTATTCAACTGATGCACGTTTGCAAAACAAGAGTTAAAAAAAAAAAGGATGAAAATATAAGCCATCAGATATATGAGGATTGTGCAGGAACAGTTGGGATTGTCATTTGTATCACGCACATCTCTCATCCAATGAGACATTGTGAAGCGATGTAACCAGTGATGTTTTGAAACATCTTTATTTAATTGTAATGAGGATATCTACAAACATTTGTGTCTCATCCAATGAGACATTGTGAAGCGATGTAACCAGTGATGTTTTGAAACATCTTTATTTAATTGTAATGAGGATATCTACAAACATTTGTGTACAAATGTGTGATAATTCGCAGGTTTTTCATCTCTGCACTAAATGTGGTGATCAAAATGTATTTGCAATTCCCAGTGAAATCATGGTCTTTGAGTGCTTAAAAAAGAAATTCATACGGATGTATAACTGTGTTAGACGTCTTCATTTATATTCCGATGGAAGGTTTGTAACAATAATTAAGTCACACTCAAGGAACATATGAACCTGTCCATCAAAGAAAATATCGCCGCTCGTGATGCAACGCACACTTAATCAACATTTGCCCTTGCAGACCAACTAAATAGTTGCGGAGAAAACACATTTAATTGATGACTTTACTATGTTTAGCTTAGGACTTTTCAAAAGCGTAGACCGGACTCTTTAGCCATCTTCGTGTTTATAGGAATGATTAACGGAGGAATTTAAAAAGCGAAGACTGGACTCCTTAGCCATCTTCGTGTTTATAGGAATGATTAATGCAGGAATTTTAAAAAGCGAAGACTGGACTCTTTAGCCATCTTCGTGTTTATAGGAATGATTAACGGAGGAATTTTAAAAGCGAAGACTGGACTCCTTAGCCATCTTCGTGTTCATAGGAATGATTAATGTAGGAATTTTAAAAGTGAAGACTGGGCTCTTTAGCCATCTTCATGTTAAAAGGATGTAGTTGAGGACATTTTCAAAGAAAATCGGTCTCGGTGGCCATCTTTGTACTTATAGGAAAGGATATTGTATTAATTTTTGAAAAATTGAGGATTTTTAGCTGAGGACTAGATGTAGTAATATAGTCATCAATTGAATTGTTGATCCAAGACGAAATTGTTGGTTATGTCTGTGCATTTGTAGACAACCCAACAGTGCACATCCTTTTTCTTGTTTTGCTTTTTTTCACGTGCTACAATGCCTTGGACAAAGCATCATCATAACTTGGAATGTTAAGAGGCATTCAAAAAAAATCATAGAAGAATGAGTTTGAAAAATAACCGGCTAGTTCAGTTGAATAATAGTTGGGACATAATTAGTTGAGTGCAAGCTTTGACGCTGATTCAACCCATTCGACATTAGTTGAGTGCGAAGTTTGTGAGGCTGATTCAGCCCTCAAACCGGATGCTTGTAGACCACCTTCCAGAGATCTAACACGACGCCATCGTAAAAATTCGTTGCAGTCAGTTTATCACGATGAAGCTGTAGGTCAACAAGCTCAAAACAGGAGTCAGTGAAAAAAGCAAGCCTGAAACTTTTTATTGGGCTCCAACTATTCAACTGATGCACGTTTGCAAAACAAGAGTTAAAAAAAAAAGGATGAAAATATAAGCCATCAGATATATGAGGATTGTGCAGGAACAGTTGGGATTGTCATTTGTATCACGCACATCTCCACCATCACCAGTGATGTTTTGAAACATCTTTATTTAATTGTAATGAGGATATCTACAAACATTTGTGTCTCATCCAATGAGACATTGTGAAGCGATGTAACCAGTGATGTTTTGAAACATCTTTATTTAATTGTAATGAGGATATCTACAAACATTTGTGTACAAATGTGTGATAATTCGCAGGTTTTTCATCTCTGCACTAAATGTGGTGATCAAAATGTATTTGCAATTCCCAGTGAAATCATGGTCTTTGAGTGCTTAAAAAAGAAATTCATACGGATGTATAACTGTGTTAGACGTCTTCATTTATATTCCGATGGAAGGTTTGTAACAATAATTAAGTCACACTCAAGGAACATATGAACCTGTCCATCAAAGAAAATATCGCCGCTCGTGATGCAACGCACACTTAATCAACATTTGCCCTTGCAGAGCAACTAAATAGTTGCGGAGAAAACACATTTAATTGATGACTTTACTATGTTTAGCTTAGGACTTTTCAAAAGCGTAGACCGGACTCTTTAGCCATCTTCGTGTTTATAGGAATGATTAACGGAGGAATTTAAAAAGCGAAGACTGGACTCCTTAGCCATCTTCGTGTTTATAGGAATGATTAATGCAGGAATTTAAAAAAGCGAAGACTGGACTCTTTAGCCATCTTCGTGTTTATAGGAATGATTAACGGAGGAATTTTAAAAGCGAAGACTGGACTCCTTAGCCATCTTCGTGTTCATAGGAATGATTAATGTAGGAATTTTAAAAGTGAAGACTGGGCTCTTTAGCCATCTTCATGTTAAAAGGATGTAGTTGAGGACATTTTCAAAGAAGATCGGTCTCGGTGGCCATCTTTGTACTTATAGGAAAGGATATTGTATTAATTTTTGAAAAATTGAGGATTTTTAGCTGAGGACTAGATGTAGTAATATAGTCATCAATTGAATTGTTGATCCAAGACGAAATTGTTGGTTATGTCTGTGCATTTGTAGACAACCCAACAGTGCACATCCTTTTTCTTGTTTTGCTTTTTTTCACGTGCTACAATGCCTTGGACAAAGCATCATCATAACTTGGAATGTTAAGAGGCATTCAAAAAAAATCATAGAAGAATGAGTTTGAAAAATAACCGGCTAGTTCAGTTGAATAATAGTTGGGACATAATTAGTTGAGTGCAAGCTTTGACGCTGATTCAACCCATTCGACATTAGTTGAGTGCGAAGTTTGTGAGGCTGATTCAGCCCTCAAACCGGATGCTTGTAGACCACCTTCCAGAGATCTAACACGACGCCATCGTAAAAATTCGTTGCAGTCAGTTTATCACGATGAAGCTGTAGGTCAACAAGCTCAAAACAGGAGTCAGTGAAAAAAGCAAGCCTGAAACTTTTTATTGGGCTCCAACTATTCAACTGATGCACGTTTGCAAAAAAAGAGTTAAAAAAAAAAAGGATGAAAATATAAGCCATCAGATATATGAGGATTGTGCAGGAACAGTTGGGATTGTCATTTGTATCACGCACATCTCTCATCCAATGAGACATTGTGAAGCGATGTAACCAGTGATGTTTTGAAACATCTTTATTTAATTGTAATGAGGATATCTACAAACATTTGTGTCTCATCCAATGAGACATTGTGAAGCGATGTAACCAGTGATGTTTTGAAACATCTTTATTTAATTGTAATGAGGATATCTACAAACATTTGTGTACAAATGTGTGATAATTCGCAGGTTTTTCATCTCTGCACTAAATGTGGTGATCAAAATGTATTTGCAATTCCCAGTGAAATCATGGTCTTTGAGTGCTTAAAAAAGAAATTCATACGGATGTATAACTGTGTTAGACGTCTTCATTTATATTCCGATGGAAGGTTTGTAACAATAATTAAGTCACACTCAAGGAACATATGAACCTGTCCATCAAAGAAAATATCGCCGCTCGTGATGCAACGCACACTTAATCAACATTTGCCCTTGCAGAGCAACTAAATAGTTGCGGAGAAAACACATTTAATTGATGACTTTACTATGTTTAGCTTAGGACTTTTCAAAAGCGTAGACCGGACTCTTTAGCCATCTTCGTGTTTATAGGAATGATTAACGGAGGAATTTAAAAAGCGAAGACTGGACTCCTTAGCCATCTTCGTGTTTATAGGAATGATTAATGCAGGAATTTAAAAAAGCGAAGACTGGACTCTTTAGCCATCTTCGTGTTTATAGGAATGATTAACGGAGGAATTTTAAAAGCGAAGACTGGACTCCTTAGCCATCTTCGTGTTCATAGGAATGATTAATGTAGGAATTTTAAAAGTGAAGACTGGGCTCTTTAGCCATCTTCATGTTAAAAGGAATTAGTTGAGGACATTTTCAAAGAAGATCGGTCTCGGTGGCCATCTTTGTACTTATAGGAAAGGATATTGTATTAATTTTTGAAAAATTGAGGATTTTTAGCTGAGGACTAGATGTAGTAATATAGTCATCAATTGAATTGTTGATCCAAGACGAAATTGTTGGTTATGTCTGTGCATTTGTAGACAACCCAACAGTGCACATCCTTTTTCTTGTTTTGCTTTTTTTCACGTGCTACAATGCCTTGGACAAAGCATCATCATAACTTGGAATGTTAAGAGGCATTCAAAAAAAATCATAGAAGAATGAGTTTGAAAAATAACCGGCTAGTTCAGTTGAATAATAGTTGGGACATAATTAGTTGAGTGCAAGCTTTGACGCTGATTCAACCCATTCGACATTAGTTGAGTGCGAAGTTTGTGAGGCTGATTCAGCCCTCAAACCGGATGCTTGTAGACCACCTTCCAGAGATCTAACACGACGCCATCGTAAAAATTCGTTGCAGTCAGTTTATCACGATGAAGCTGTAGGTCAACAAGCTCAAAACAGGAGTCAGTGAAAAAAGCAAGCCTGAAACTTTTTATTGGGCTCCAACTATTCAACTGATGCACGTTTGCAAAAAAAGAGTTAAAAAAAAAAAGGATGAAAATATAAGCCATCAGATATATGAGGATTGTGCAGGAACAGTTGGGATTGTCATTTGTATCACGCACATCTCTCATCCAATGAGACATTGTGAAGCGATGTAACCAGTGATGTTTTGAAACATCTTTATTTAATTGTAATGAGGATATCTACAAACATTTGTGTCTCATCCAATGAGACATTGTGAAGCGATGTAACCAGTGATGTTTTGAAACATCTTTATTTAATTGTAATGAGGATATCTACAAACATTTGTGTACAAATGTGTGATAATTCGCAGGTTTTTCATCTCTGCACTAAATGTGGTGATCAAAATGTATTTGCAATTCCCAGTGAAATCATGGTCTTTGAGTGCTTAAAAAAGAAATTCATACGGATGTATAACTGTGTTAGACGTCTTCATTTATATTCCGATGGAAGGTTTGTAACAATAATTAAGTCACACTCAAGGAACATATGAACCTGTCCATCAAAGAAAATATCGCCGCTCGTGATGCAACGCACACTTAATCAACATTTGCCCTTGCAGAGCAACTAAATAGTTGCGGAGAAAACACATTTAATTGATGACTTTACTATGTTTAGCTTAGGACTTTTCAAAAGCGTAGACCGGACTCTTTAGCCATCTTCGTGTTTATAGGAATGATTAACGGAGGAATTTAAAAAGCGAAGACTGGACTCCTTAGCCATCTTCGTGTTTATAGGAATGATTAATGCAGGAATTTAAAAAAGCGAAGACTGGACTCTTTAGCCATCTTCGTGTTTATAGGAATGATTAACGGAGGAATTTTAAAAGCGAAGACTGGACTCCTTAGCCATCTTCGTGTTCATAGGAATGATTAATGTAGGAATTTTAAAAGTGAAGACTGGGCTCTTTAGCCATCTTCATGTTAAAAGGATGTAGTTGAGGACATTTTCAAAGAAGATCGGTCTCGGTGGCCATCTTTGTACTTATAGGAAAGGATATTGTATTAATTTTTGAAAAATTGAGGATTTTTAGCTGAGGACTAGATGTAGTAATATAGTCATCAATTGAATTGTTGATCCAAGACGAAATTGTTGGTTATGTCTGTGCATTTGTAGACAACCCAACAGTGCACATCCTTTTTCTTGTTTTGCTTTTTTTCACGTGCTACAATGCCTTGGACAAAGCATCATCATAACTTGGAATGTTAAGAGGCATTCAAAAAAAATCATAGAAGAATGAGTTTGAAAAATAACCGGCTAGTTCAGTTGAATAATAGTTGGGACATAATTAGTTGAGTGCAAGCTTTGACGCTGATTCAACCCATTCGACATTAGTTGAGTGCGAAGTTTGTGAGGCTGATTCAGCCCTCAAACCGGATGCTTGTAGACCACCTTCCAGAGATCTAACACGACGCCATCGTAAAAATTCGTTGCAGTCAGTTTATCACGATGAAGCTGTAGGTCAACAAGCTCAAAACAGGAGTCAGTGAAAAAAGCAAGCCTGAAACTTTTTATTGGGCTCCAACTATTCAACTGATGCACGTTTGCAAAACAAGAGTTAAAAAAAAAAGGATGAAAATATAAGCCATCAGATATATGAGGATTGTGCAGGAACAGTTGGGATTGTCATTTGTATCACGCACATCTCCACCATCACCAGTGATGTTTTGAAACATCTTTATTTAATTGTAATGAGGATATCTACAAACATTTGTGTCTCATCCAATGAGACATTGTGAAGCGATGTAACCAGTGATGTTTTGAAACATCTTTATTTAATTGTAATGAGGATATCTACAAACATTTGTGTACAAATGTGTGATAATTCGCAGGTTTTTCATCTCTGCACTAAATGTGGTGATCAAAATGTATTTGCAATTCCCAGTGAAATCATGGTCTTTGAGTGCTTAAAAAAGAAATTCATACGGATGTATAACTGTGTTAGACGTCTTCATTTATATTCCGATGGAAGGTTTGTAACAATAATTAAGTCACACTCAAGGAACATATGAACCTGTCCATCAAAGAAAATATCGCCGCTCGTGATGCAACGCACACTTAATCAACATTTGCCCTTGCAGAGCAACTAAATAGTTGCGGAGAAAACACATTTAATTGATGACTTTACTATGTTTAGCTTAGGACTTTTCAAAAGCGTAGACCGGACTCTTTAGCCATCTTCGTGTTTATAGGAATGATTAACGGAGGAATTTAAAAAGCGAAGACTGGACTCCTTAGCCATCTTCGTGTTTATAGGAATGATTAATGCAGGAATTTAAAAAAGCGAAGACTGGACTCTTTAGCCATCTTCGTGTTTATAGGAATGATTAACGGAGGAATTTTAAAAGCGAAGACTGGACTCCTTAGCCATCTTCGTGTTCATAGGAATGATTAATGTAGGAATTTTAAAAGTGAAGACTGGGCTCTTTAGCCATCTTCATGTTAAAAGGATGTAGTTGAGGACATTTTCAAAGAAGATCGGTCTCGGTGGCCATCTTTGTACTTATAGGAAAGGATATTGTATTAATTTTTGAAAAATTGAGGATTTTTAGCTGAGGACTAGATGTAGTAATATAGTCATCAATTGAATTGTTGATCCAAGACGAAATTGTTGGTTATGTCTGTGCATTTGTAGACAACCCAACAGTGCACATCCTTTTTCTTGTTTTGCTTTTTTTCACGTGCTACAATGCCTTGGACAAAGCATCATCATAACTTGGAATGTTAAGAGGCATTCAAAAAAAATCATAGAAGAATGAGTTTGAAAAATAACCGGCTAGTTCAGTTGAATAATAGTTGGGACATAATTAGTTGAGTGCAAGCTTTGACGCTGATTCAACCCATTCGACATTAGTTGAGTGCGAAGTTTGTGAGGCTGATTCAGCCCTCAAACCGGATGCTTGTAGACCACCTTCCAGAGATCTAACACGACGCCATCGTAAAAATTCGTTGCAGTCAGTTTATCACGATGAAGCTGTAGGTCAACAAGCTCAAAACAGGAGTCAGTGAAAAAAGCAAGCCTGAAACTTTTTATTGGGCTCCAACTATTCAACTGATGCACGTTTGCAAAACAAGAGTTAAAAAAAAAAAGGATGAAAATATAAGCCATCAGATATATGAGGATTGTGCAGGAACAGTTGGGATTGTCATTTGTATCACGCACATCTCTCATCCAATGAGACATTGTGAAGCGATGTAACCAGTGATGTTTTGAAACATCTTTATTTAATTGTAATGAGGATATCTACAAACATTTGTGTCTCATCCAATGAGACATTGTGAAGCGATGTAACCAGTGATGTTTTGAAACATCTTTATTTAATTGTAATGAGGATATCTACAAACATTTGTGTACAAATGTGTGATAATTCGCAGGTTTTTCATCTCTGCACTAAATGTGGTGATCAAAATGTATTTGCAATTCCCAGTGAAATCATGGTCTTTGAGTGCTTAAAAAAGAAATTCATACGGATGTATAACTGTGTTAGACGTCTTCATTTATATTCCGATGGAAGGTTTGTAACAATAATTAAGTCACACTCAAGGAACATATGAACCTGTCCATCAAAGAAAATATCGCCGCTCGTGATGCAACGCACACTTAATCAACATTTGCCCTTGCAGAGCAACTAAATAGTTGCGGAGAAAACACATTTAATTGATGACTTTACTATGTTTAGCTTAGGACTTTTCAAAAGCGTAGACCGGACTCTTTAGCCATCTTCGTGTTTATAGGAATGATTAACGGAGGAATTTAAAAAGCGAAGACTGGACTCCTTAGCCATCTTCGTGTTTATAGGAATGATTAATGCAGGAATTTAAAAAAGCGAAGACTGGACTCTTTAGCCATCTTCGTGTTTATAGGAATGATTAACGGAGGAATTTTAAAAGCGAAGACTGGACTCCTTAGCCATCTTCGTGTTCATAGGAATGATTAATGTAGGAATTTTAAAAGTGAAGACTGGGCTCTTTAGCCATCTTCATGTTAAAAGGAATTAGTTGAGGACATTTTCAAAGAAGATCGGTCTCGGTGGCCATCTTTGTACTTATAGGAAAGGATATTGTATTAATTTTTGAAAAATTGAGGATTTTTAGCTGAGGACTAGATGTAGTAATATAGTCATCAATTGAATTGTTGATCCAAGACGAAATTGTTGGTTATGTCTGTGCATTTGTAGACAACCCAACAGTGCACATCCTTTTTCTTGTTTTGCTTTTTTTCACGTGCTACAATGCCTTGGACAAAGCATCATCATAACTTGGAATGTTAAGAGGCATTCAAAAAAAATCATAGAAGAATGAGTTTGAAAAATAACCGGCTAGTTCAGTTGAATAATAGTTGGGACATAATTAGTTGAGTGCAAGCTTTGACGCTGATTCAACCCATTCGACATTAGTTGAGTGCGAAGTTTGTGAGGCTGATTCAGCCCTCAAACCGGATGCTTGTAGACCACCTTCCAGAGATCTAACACGACGCCATCGTAAAAATTCGTTGCAGTCAGTTTATCACGATGAAGCTGTAGGTCAACAAGCTCAAAACAGGAGTCAGTGAAAAAAGCAAGCCTGAAACTTTTTATTGGGCTCCAACTATTCAACTGATGCACGTTTGCAAAAAAAGAGTTAAAAAAAAAAGGATGAAAATATAAGCCATCAGATATATGAGGATTGTGCAGGAACAGTTGGGATTGTCATTTGTATCACGCACATCTCTCATCCAATGAGACATTGTGAAGCGATGTAACCAGTGATGTTTTGAAACATCTTTATTTAATTGTAATGAGGATATCTACAAACATTTGTGTCTCATCCAATGAGACATTGTGAAGCGATGTAACCAGTGATGTTTTGAAACATCTTTATTTAATTGTAATGAGGATATCTACAAACATTTGTGTACAAATGTGTGATAATTCGCAGGTTTTTCATCTCTGCACTTAATGTGGTGATCAAAATGTATTTGCAATTCCCAGTGAAATCATGGTCTTTGAGTGCTTAAAAAAGAAATTCATACGGATGTATAACTGTGTTAGACGTCTTCATTTATATTCCGATGGAAGGTTTGTAACAATAATTAAGTCACACTCAAGGAACATATGAACCTGTCCATCAAAGAAAATATCGCCGCTCGTGATGCAACGCACACTTAATCAACATTTGCCCTTGCAGAGCAACTAAATAGTTGCGGAGAAAACACATTTAATTGATGACTTTACTATGTTTAGCTTAGGACTTTTCAAAAGCGTAGACCGGACTCTTTAGCCATCTTCGTGTTTATAGGAATGATTAACGGAGGAATTTAAAAAGCGAAGACTGGACTCCTTAGCCATCTTCGTGTTTATAGGAATGATTAATGCAGGAATTTAAAAAAGCGAAGACTGGACTCTTTAGCCATCTTCGTGTTTATAGGAATGATTAACGGAGGAATTTTAAAAGCGAAGACTGGACTCCTTAGCCATCTTCGTGTTCATAGGAATGATTAATGTAGGAATTTTAAAAGTGAAGACTGGGCTCTTTAGCCATCTTCATGTTAAAAGGATGTAGTTGAGGACATTTTCAAAGAAGATCGGTCTCGGTGGCCATCTTTGTACTTATAGGAAAGGATATTGTATTAATTTTTGAAAAATTGAGGATTTTTAGCTGAGGACTAGATGTAGTAATATAGTCATCAATTGAATTGTTGATCCAAGACGAAATTGTTGGTTATGTCTGTGCATTTGTAGACAACCCAACAGTGCACATCCTTTTTCTTGTTTTGCTTTTTTTCACGTGCTACAATGCCTTGGACAAAGCATCATCATAACTTGGAATGTTAAGAGGCATTCAAAAAAAATCATAGAAGAATGAGTTTGAAAAATAACCGGCTAGTTCAGTTGAATAATAGTTGGGACATAATTAGTTGAGTGCAAGCTTTGACGCTGATTCAACCCATTCGACATTAGTTGAGTGCGAAGTTTGTGAGGCTGATTCAGCCCTCAAACCGGATGCTTGTAGACCACCTTCCAGAGATCTAACACGACGCCATCGTAAAAATTCGTTGCAGTCAGTTTATCACGATGAAGCTGTAGGTCAACAAGCTCAAAACAGGAGTCAGTGAAAAAAGCAAGCCTGAAACTTTTTATTGGGCTCCAACTATTCAACTGATGCACGTTTGCAAAAAAAGAGTTAAAAAAAAAAAGGATGAAAATATAAGCCATCAGATATATGAGGATTGTGCAGGAACAGTTGGGATTGTCATTTGTATCACGCACATCTCTCATCCAATGAGACATTGTGAAGCGATGTAACCAGTGATGTTTTGAAACATCTTTATTTAATTGTAATGAGGATATCTACAAACATTTGTGTCTCATCCAATGAGACATTGTGAAGCGATGTAACCAGTGATGTTTTGAAACATCTTTATTTAATTGTAATGAGGATATCTACAAACATTTGTGTACAAATGTGTGATAATTCGCAGGTTTTTCATCTCTGCACTTAATGTGGTGATCAAAATGTATTTGCAATTCCCAGTGAAATCATGGTCTTTGAGTGCTTAAAAAAGAAATTCATACGGATGTATAACTGTGTTAGACGTCTTCATTTATATTCCGATGGAAGGTTTGTAACAATAATTAAGTCACACTCAAGGAACATATGAACCTGTCCATCAAAGAAAATATCGCCGCTCGTGATGCAACGCACACTTAATCAACATTTGCCCTTGCAGACCAACTAAATAGTTGCGGAGAAAACACATTTAATTGATGACTTTACTATGTTTAGCTTAGGACTTTTCAAAAGCGTAGACCGGACTCTTTAGCCATCTTCGTGTTTATAGGAATGATTAACGGAGGAATTTAAAAAGCGAAGACTGGACTCCTTAGCCATCTTCGTGTTTATAGGAATGATTAATGCAGGAATTTTAAAAAGCGAAGACTGGACTCTTTAGCCATCTTCGTGTTTATAGGAATGATTAACGGAGGAATTTTAAAAGCGAAGACTGGACTCCTTAGCCATCTTCGTGTTCATAGGAATGATTAATGTAGGAATTTTAAAAGTGAAGACTGGGCTCTTTAGCCATCTTCATGTTAAAAGGATGTAGTTGAGGACATTTTCAAAGAAGATCGGTCTCGGTGGCCATCTTTGTACTTATAGGAAAGGATATTGTATTAATTTTTGAAAAATTGAGGATTTTTAGCTGAGGACTAGATGTAGTAATATAGTCATCAATTGAATTGTTGATCCAAGACGAAATTGTTGGTTATGTCTGTGCATTTGTAGACAACCCAACAGTGCACATCCTTTTTCTTGTTTTGCTTTTTTTCACGTGCTACAATGCCTTGGACAAAGCATCATCATAACTTGGAATGTTAAGAGGCATTCAAAAAAAATCATAGAAGAATGAGTTTGAAAAATAACCGGCTAGTTCAGTTGAATAATAGTTGGGACATAATTAGTTGAGTGCAAGCTTTGACGCTGATTCAACCCATTCGACATTAGTTGAGTGCGAAGTTTGTGAGGCTGATTCAGCCCTCAAACCGGATGCTTGTAGACCATCTTCCAGAGATCTAACACGACGCCATCGTAAAAATTCGTTGCAGTCAGTTTATCACGATGAAGCTGTAGGTCAACAAGCTCAAAACAGGAGTCAGTGAAAAAAGCAAGCCTGAAACTTTTTATTGGGCTCCAACTATTCAACTGATGCACGTTTGCAAAACAAGAGTTAAAAAAAAAAGGATGAAAATATAAGCCATCAGATATATGAGGATTGTGCAGGAACAGTTGGGATTGTCATTTGTATCACGCACATCTCTCATCCAATGAGACATTGTGAAGCGATGTAACCAGTGATGTTTTGAAACATCTTTATTTAATTGTAATGAGGATATCTACAAACATTTGTGTCTCATCCAATGAGACATTGTGAAGCGATGTAACCAGTGATGTTTTGAAACATCTTTATTTAATTGTAATGAGGATATCTACAAACATTTGTGTACAAATGTGTGATAATTCGCAGGTTTTTCATCTCTGCACTTAATGTGGTGATCAAAATGTATTTGCAATTCCCAGTGAAATCATGGTCTTTGAGTGCTTAAAAAAGAAATTCATACGGATGTATAACTGTGTTAGACGTCTTCATTTATATTCCGATGGAAGGTTTGTAACAATAATTAAGTCACACTCAAGGAACATATGAACCTGTCCATCAAAGAAAATATCGCCGCTCGTGATGCAACGCACACTTAATCAACATTTGCCCTTGCAGACCAACTAAATAGTTGCGGAGAAAACACATTTAATTGATGACTTTACTATGTTTAGCTTAGGACTTTTCAAAAGCGTAGACCGGACTCTTTAGCCATCTTCGTGTTTATAGGAATGATTGACGGAGGAATTTTAAAAGCGAAGACTGGACTCCTTAGCCATCTTCGGGTTTATAGGAATGATTAATGCAGGAATTTTAAAAAGCGAAGACTGGACTCCATAGCCATCTTCGTGTTTATAGGAATGATTAATGTAGGAATTTTAAAAGCGAAGACTGGGCTCTTTAGCCATCTTCATGTTAAAAGGATGTAGTTGAGGACATTTTCAAAGAAGATCGGTCTCGGTGGACATCTTTGTACTTATAGGAAAGGATATTGTATTAATTTTTTAAAAATTGAGGATTTTTAGCTGAGGACTAGATGTAGTAATATAGTCATCAATTGAATTGTTGATCCAAGACGAAATTGTTGGTTATGTCTGTGCATTTGTAGACAACCCAACAGTGCACATCCTTTTTCTTGTTTTGCTTTTTTTCACGTGCTACAATGCCTTGGACAAAGCATCATCATAACTTGGAATGTTAAGAGGCATTCAAAAAAAATCATAGAAGAATGAGTTTGAAAAATAACCGGCTAGTTCAGTTGAATAATAGTTGGGACATAATTAGTTGAGTGCAAGCTTTGACGCTGATTCAACCCATTCAACATTAGTTGAGTGCGAAGTTTGTGAGGCTGATTCAGCCCTCAAACCGGATGCTTGTAGACCACCTTCCAGAGATCTAACACGACGCCATCGTAAAAATTCGTTGCAGTCAGTTTATCACGATGAAGCTGTAGGTCAACAAGCTCAAAACAGGAGTCAGTGAAAAAAGCAAGCCTGAAACTTTTTATTGGGCTCCAACTATTCAACTGCTTGTACACCACCTTCCAGAGATTTTAACACGACATTTTTTTTTATTCTTGTGTTCAATAAGAGATTAAGTTGTTCATTTTTTTTATGATAGCTACATTATATCATCTAGTTTTCGAAACATTTTTACAGTATGCATATGATCTCTCACTTTTTCGATTATTCGATTGAAATTTCGATTGAACAAAAGTTATTTTTACAAATTTGTATGACAAAGAGCAGGTTGGCTTCACTTTGTGAGAAACACAAAAGCAGTAGTTACTGACTTTGCTTCTAAGAAGGCCAGAAAAATGTTAGATTTTAATTACTGTTAAAATAATGAACGTCGAATCAGATACTAGTTTGTAGCAATGTTTAATAGTTTTACATCTAGAAGTGTTTTAGGAATGTAAAATGTGTATACTGGGAAATAGAACTCATAAAACATTTTCTTTATTCATTTTGAAACATTTTTTAAGTCGTTTAATTCTGTTAAGAAATTGTACAAACATGACTTTAAAGACACTATTACTTGCTGGAATCCTAATTGAAACAAACGTAATTGATATAATTAGACCTACTTATTTTAAAGTACATAGAAGTCAAACTCATAAAGCGCTGGTTGTGAATGTGTATGTGTGTTTCGTGAGTGAATGTTGTTCGAATTTTTTTTCAACCATATTTGTTTTTGTAAAATAGTTACGCTGAGGTTGTCTATTGTAGTCAAACTGAATTTCCATTTTGATTGGATCAATAAAATTATCTTATCTTAAAAAAGCAAAATGTGCTCAAATGAGCTGCTCTATATTAAGTATCTAGATTTAGATCTAGGTACACGTCTGCTTTCACTAAAAGTAGATCTAGACTAGACATAGATCTAGATCTAGTTCTAGGTCAAACTTTTTTCCCCGTGTCGCCAACAGTCTCGTGCATTTTAAGTTATAATTAGATTCTTGATCTAGATATGGCTCTTCATATGTCGGAAGACAATGAGTCAGGAAGACAGGTGAGTCACTGGCTTTGATTTCGTTTTGAGATGGGGCAGGATTTGGTGTGACTGATCAAAATCAAGCCTTATATTCTGGAGTGGCAGAATTTGATACAGGGTAGCTTTCTTCTTCTTTCTCTCGACTGATGCAGCTTCGTTTCTTTTGCACTCGGCGAAGTTCGAAACAACAGTACACAATAATTATAATATAATCTATAATAAACCAGGTCATCACCATGTTTTGGCATCTCAACTCTCGCTTGATCTCTAGAATCTAGATTCTACTTTTCTAGAGCTAGAATATAGCTAAATATAGATCTAGATCTAATCATCTAGATTCTAGATCTATAACTCGTTACTCGTTAAATTTGATAGTAGGCCCCTAGGTCTACAATCAAATCATCGTGACATGCATGATGTAGATATTTATCCTTGCATGGTCCAAGGTGGGGCTAATAAATTTGAAAATTACCGTTGTATATGGTGAAAAATGCTCTATATGTCTACAGACATAATTTGATGTGCAATTAAAAAAATACAGAAATGTAGTTGAGATTCTTACCAAAGGATAAGATTAAGATACATAGATTATAGTGTGTAGATCTACAAATAGTGGTAAAATGAAGTAGCTACCACTTTGTTCCCCACCTACTGCATTTGTTTTGACTAGTTTGAAAAGCAGACTTTACTTTTTGTCTAATTTTGTAATCAAACACTTGAGATAATTGTTCCACTTTAAATTATTTCATGTCACTATGCATTACTTTGGGGGTGTGGTGGCTGAGTGGTTAAGTGCATGGCTTCCAAACCTGAGGTCCTGGGTTTGAATCTCGGTGAAAACTGGGTGGGTTTTGAGCTTGGCGATTTTTAGGGCGCCCCTACTCTAATGGGCATCTGACTTAAGTTGGGGAAAGTAAAGGCGGTTGGTTGTTGTGCTGGCCACATGACACCCTGCTTGTTAACCATTGGCCAAAGAAACAGATGATCTTAACATCATCTGCCCTATAGACTGTATGGTCTGAAAGAGGAACTTTACTTTCTCTTTACAATGCATTACTTACACTTTGAAATTCTCATTTTCTCATAGTTCAACTCAATAAATAGTTATTGGATTAAATGTTCTGACAGTTGTCACAAAGGGTGGGGCCATACACATTTAATTTATACATCATACTGCTTGTT
This sequence comes from Biomphalaria pfeifferi, assembly GCA_030265305.1. NCBI lineage: Eukaryota > Metazoa > Mollusca > Gastropoda > Planorbidae > Biomphalaria > Biomphalaria pfeifferi. The sequence continues at coordinate 173,138 of JASAOG010000079.1, forward strand.
CACAACCAAAGTTAAAGCATACATGATTTAAACAAATAATTTCATTCATTAATAATTATTTTGTTTGTGATTAATTTTATGAATACTGTTAACTTAATAGTGTAAAATTAATCATCTTTCTGCTTAAAAAAATATTACTTACAAACATGATGATGACATCATCAATAGATGAAAATCTCTGTCCTCTGAGCACAACATTTAGTTTAGGAAAAATGAGCTCACAAATATATGTTACAGCTTTCTATTAAATCTAGTTCTTTAGAAACTACATTGGTTTCTCATCAAGTTTAATTGTCCCTGGGTTCAGCTGTTATATCAAAACACTAAATAACTCGGTCAAGATGAACAGTGGACTTTATTACACTTGATAGCGTATATCATATATTTCATTTTCTTTTGTTGTCTGGATGTTTAAGTTGCAACATGTTAAGTTTGTAAAAATAAATGAATTCTTATGTTTGTATACCATCACAAAATTTGACATAGTGACTTTAAGCACTACTGAGATGGAGATATTAATTATTTAATATGGAAAAATTTACTTTTTTTCCTTACAAATTTTGTTTTTGATAAAATGTTTTTTAATAAGTTTTAGATTTAATTATCTTGTTTTAACTTTAGGGGATTAAACTGTGAACCTTACCAACATTCATTAGTTTTGAAAATTCATTTAAAAAAATAGAGAAAAAGATAAATGCAGTTGTTTTTTTCTATTTTATTGCTTACACAACCATGAATAAAATGGATATCATTTGTATTTACTTTAACTAATAGTCACATTTCAGGGTTTTAAGACATGATCTTGAATATTGAAATGCCATTTCCTTTCATTAGACTTATTCTTTTGTACAGATTGTTGAACCAGTCATTCATTGACAGTTGTTTATAGTAAACAAAGGAACAAAATGAAGACACAATGTCCAAATGCATGAATTGGAGATTTAGTAACAAATGAAAAAGAACCTCATGCTGAACATAAAACTTGATGGTTTTTATATGCTGTGTAAGTTCTTTATTTACAAAACCTCCATACAATAACATTGCGTTAATCATTAAACAAAACATCTCCATAACTCACTAACAAAACATCACTGTAATCTAGTAATAAAAGTTCGCTCTAGCCCAATGAGAAAATAGCATTTTTTAAAATATACATATGTTATAAACTTGACTTTTTTTCTTAGCATAGTCACTTTTTAACTTGTCTTTCTGTCTGTGCCCCTAAAATTTTGCTATGAAAAAGTGCTACTAACCCATAGCCAATACGTTATGTCTGGTACTTTTCTATTCCTCTAATATTAAATTTAGTAGTTATCAATATCACTAGTACAGTCAATTTAGGTTAATTGGACTATATTGGGACATGATTGATTCAGATCAAGATTCCAGAGCACAAACATCAAAGTGGAAAGGAAAAACTAAGAAAACATCAAAAGTTGTGTATACAAGAAAGTTGCTGTAATAAAGAAATCAAAATGAACACTTGCTGGTATTAACAAAGCTCAAGACAATAAAAAAAAATGCCCATGATATATTATAGTTCAAGCAGAACAAAAAATGATTTTCAATAAAAAAAAAAAATTGGGGCATTCCTTCATTATTATTACATCCTACCCCAAATCTCCTTTAGGATGGCAGGGTATGAAACTTTGAACAATCAAGGTAACAGTTCACTCATCGTTTTTTAACTATTTTTTTAATTTATTGTAATTTAGTATTTGATGATTTAATATATTTTATCTCAAAAATGTATGTATTGATTAAAAATGTTCCTAATTTGAATATTATTTTATCTCCAGTAAAACATCAAATCTTGCAATACCAAAGTCCTATCAATGTACTTTTTCCTTCTATTGGATCTGACAAGAATACAAATAGAATAGCTCATGTTCCGGATTCTATTTACTGTATAGTAGCTGTTTGGTCACTGGCTCAAGTTTATAAGTATTTCAGCTTTATCATTTCATGTTTGGTATTTTTAGCTAGATTCAATATTTGATGGACTGCTGCCTTTTTTTTCCCAAGTCTGCCACTTTTATATTAATAAAAACTCACCTAGCACTAGTAGGGATAGAGATTTATTTATAAATTGAAAACCTTAGGTGGCATTAACTCCATTTGTAAGCATTTCATAAGGAAAGATTTATGTGTGAAAAAAATTAGTAGGTATTGAAGCATTTGGGATACATGTGGTATAGGGTTAAAACAGTTTATAATTATGTTTCTTTTTTTTTTCAATATCAGGGTTTTATATTTCTTTTTTGACTTGAAGTGTGTATAATTCCTAATTCTAAACTGGTTTTAGTTATTATCCTCTGGTATACCAAAATACCTTAAAACCTTAGTAATAAATTTTCAAAGCATTAGGAACAAAACAGCAGACTTAGAAATTTTATTAGAATGTGAGAAACCAGACATAATTTCAGGAACAGAAACTTGGCTACATCCTGAAATTTATAATGCAGAAATTTTCAATAGTAATTATGAAATTTTTAGAAAAGATAGGGCTGATAATCATGGAGGAGTTCTTTTATCAATAAAAAACACTCTTATAGCAGAAGAAATTACCTTACCTAACTCAAAAAACATAGAATCTACATTTTGTAAAATTAATACCACCTCAACATCCCTTATAATAGGCAGCATTTACAGACCACCAAATTCTAGTTTAGAATACATGCAGGAACTATGTAATCAGATTACTACACTTAAAGAGACAAATAAAAATGCAGTTTTTTGGATTATGGGTGACTTCAACCTACCTGATATAAATTGGAAAACACTAACCATAGATAATCACCAAAACCTTAAGGACATAAATGAGCTTTTCATAGAAACTTTACACAACCTAAGTTTAGATCAAATCATTAAAAAGCCAACTAGATTAAACAACACATTAGATCTCTTCTTAACCAACAGACCTGGATTAGTAGTTGATTATGATATTATCCCTGGTCTATCAGACCATGAGATCATAAAAATACACAGTCAGATAAAAGCAGTAGCCAATACAAAAACCAAAAGAAAAATCTTACTCTGGAATAAATGTAACCTAACACAACTACACCAAGCTGCATTAAACTTTCAACAAACATTCTTATTAGAAAAAGACATTAACCAATCAGTCGATGACCTCTGGAATTTCATTAAAAACCATCTTAAAAGCATTATAGAAAATCATATACCAACTAAATACACATCAAACAAAATAAATAAATGCTGGTTTAATAATAGACTAAAGAAGCTTTGTAAACAGAAGGAAAACCTATATAGAAAATTTAAAGCAACCAAGGCAGAAAGAGTTTACAAAAAGTATTTAAAAATTAAACACCTAACCCAAAAAGTAAGCAGACAGCTGCAGAGTGAATACATAAACAATGTAATATCTAAAGATAACAACAAAAACCTATGGTCATACATTAAGTCTAAGAAAATGGAAACAACAGGCATAGCGCCATTAAAAGATGAACATAACATAATACATAATGATAATGAAACTAAAGCAAACATCCTAAACAAATACTTTGCATCAGCATTCTCAGCCCCAGGAGACAAAGACATATTTCTTAATTTGAACCAAGTAGACAACATAGAAGATTTAGTAGTACAAGAAAATGGAATTAAAAAACTATTAGCCAACACCAAACCAAATAAAGCGTCTGGACCTGATGGTATTCCAGCTAGATTACTCAAAGAACTAAGCAATGAGCTAGCCCCAGTGTTCAAAATACTCTTTCAAGCATCGCTTAACCAGGGCAGAGTACCAAAGGACTGGAAAGAAGCTAATGTCACTCCCCTATTTAAAAAAGGAGAAAAATCTGATCCAGGAAACTACAGACCAGTATCACTTACCAGCATCACATGTAAAATACTAGAACACATAATATGTAGCAATATCATAAACCACTTAGACAAACATAATGTCCTCACCCCATACCAACATGGCTTTAGGAAATATAGATCATGTGAAACACAACTAATAGGACTAATTGATGATTTTTCAAAAGGTTTAGATAATAGTGAACAAATAGATGCTATCTTACTAGATTTTTCCAAGGCTTTTGACAAAGTTCACCACCATAGTTTGCTTAAAAAATTAAAATATTTCGGCATTAATGGTCCACTGCATCAGTGGATTAAAGATTTTCTGATAGGGAGAGAACAAACTGTAATAATAAATGGCTCTAAATCAACACCAATAACAGTAAACTCAGGTGTACCTCAAGGAACAGTCTTGGGTCCACTACTATTTTTAATTTACATAAATGATTTACCAAATTGCATTAGTTCAGGAACAAAAGTCAGATTATTTGCAGATGATTGCATAATATATAGAACAATAAAAACAAAACAAGACACAGATATTTTACAAAGAGAATTAGATGAATTACAGAAATGGGAATCAAATTGGAGCATGTCTTTCCACCCAGAAAAATGTCAGTTGTTAAGAGTAACAAAAAAACTAAAACAAATTAATTCCACTTATCTTATTCATGGCAAACCAGTAACACAGACTAAAAACTCAAAATACCTAGGTGTTATAATAAATGAAAAACTGTCATGGAATCCACATATTGATGAAACTATAAAAAAATCCAACAAAGCATTAGGGTTTATTCAAAGAAATTTCTATAAATCAAATAAGAACATAAAACTAAAATGTTATTTAACCTTGGTTAGGCCAATAATAGAATATGCATCCACCGTGTGGGACCCCTCAACTCAAGAAAACATTAAGAAACTGGAACAAACACAAAATAGAGCAGTGAGATTCATAACAAACGAATATTCACATTTGACTAGGGTAACACCATTAGTAAAATCACTATATTTAGAAAGCCTTCAGGACAGAAGACTCAAAAGTAAAGTAGCAATTATACATAAAACACTGAACCATAATCTTCAAATACAAAAACAAAATTTAATAAAAAAATAAAGGCACATTCCTCGTCCCATATGCTAGGACAAATTTGTACAAATACTCCTTCTTCCCTAGTGCTATTAGAGCATGGAATGGGTTGCCTGAGCTAGCCAGAAAAACCAGTGACTTGGCAGAATTTAAGTCATTGGTTAATATGCATGACTAAATGCATGACGCGTAGGACGTAATCATCTTCTTTTTTGAAGTAACGTCTGTATTATATAAGATAAGATCTACTTTTGGTCAAAGTGTCTTCCAAGTAAAGATACTGCAATGGTTACAAATAAATTGGTTCTCAAACACCAAACAAAAATCTACCCAGAAATAAGTTTCTTTATTAAACTATGAAACATAATTTCATTTCAGTCAGATTTTCATCAAAATAGATAGCAATCCTTTGTTAGTCAATGTCTCACTGTAAGTCAGATGCCAGGAGTGTTCAGTTGTCTATGATAATAAATATTTTAGCTAACAAAATAACTTGGAAAAAATTAAACCTTTAGGTTGTGTTACAAAGATTTATTTTAAAGGTAAGGGTCCATTTTTTGGTCATTATTAATATTTAATTGGTGCATGTTGACTTGAAAATAAGTACAGTTTTGATGACTAATTGAAAATTAGTATCTTTGTATGCACATTATTAATTACTTGATTATTTCTATCCAGAAAGATTGATGATGACCAGGGCAGGATCATAAGTTGGGCCAAGCTGATGATGGGTATGTAGCAATGTTGGATATTCAAGTTGGCCTCCTTCAGTCGTAGAGCGACTATGGTTCATCTCAATCACTTTTCCATGTGCAATGTTGGATGTGACAGGCAGATAAAGTGAGTAGTTTGTTTACAACTAAGCATAGAATATCATTGCATTTCAATATTAAAATCATTGTTTTGGTCAGTGCATAAAATAACTAGGTTTGGATTACTCCTGGGTCCCAGGGTATGCACATAAATTACTTAACAATATGCTTTCTTAGTTTGGAAATCCAAGACATGTGCAGCTCTAAAAAAATATTTATTGGTGGTATAAAATTTCTCTACAAAATAGTTGGCTGCATTATTAAGTTATCTTTCATTAGATATTTCTCAATCAAATAGCATTATTAACTTATGTGTCTTTAGATAAAAAGCACATTCATCATTGTTCTCAATTAAATGTCAAGTAAAAAGTTTCTCCATAGTAACAAAAAAGTTTTTAATGTTTTCTAGTAGACTTCAAATTTAAAATGTTTCCAGTTGACATGAAATAGAAAATTGTACAAACATAACCTTAACTATTTGACAATAATGAAGATAATAAATTGAATGAATAATTTTTGTCTGAATATTTTAGTGTGTTAAGTAAATATCAAATTTAAACTAGATTTGAGTACAATTGTTTCTTCTTTTTCAAAAGTAGAAAAGTTCAAATCCAAATAAGTCCAGCATATGCCCTGCACTCTACATTTGATCTTGTCACTGGTTACCCAGCATACAGAGGCAAAGAATATGAACATTTGCAAGAAAGTTGTTTCTTGGCCATCAGGAATCTGAAGCCAAAGAAACAGCCATGTAGAAAGATAAAACTATTAGTAACCTAATGTAAAAAGCAAAAGTTACATGGATAGTGCATGAGTGCTTGGGCATTGATTCTAATCTAAAAATGAATAATCCTAAAATGAGTCAGTAAATTAATTATGTTACGAGCAGATGAGACTCTTAATCATACACCAACAGATTCATCTATAATAGATTATGAAGACTTAAATCTTGATTAACAAACAATAATATGTCAATTAAATCACTCCATTTTTCGGTTTCTTCCTCTTTCTCTTCCTATTTCAACACAAATTTGCACCTTTCCGCACTATGCTGCACATAAAAAATTACCTTACAAGTGAACAATTCAGCAATATACAGAGCATATAGGATAAATGCCTGATGGAGGATGTCTTACATCCCTGAGTAGATAATAGATCATGTGCCACCAAGCAGACATAAGACCTGTTTGATCAAAATGGATGTGTTTTTTTTGTATGTCATTTGTCAGGAGTTTAAAAAAAAACAACCACAATGTTTTTCCAATTTAATAAGAACAAAAATAGAAATGCTGTTTAACCTTTATTTCAGATAATAAATGAACACCTTTGATTTGGATTCCTCAACTCAAGGAAACATACCATTACTAGAACAGTCTTAAAAAAAACAGCAGTGAGGCCAACAACTAGGTCAGTGAAACACTAGGTTTAGAGACTTCAAGATCAAAAGACATTTAGCATTGCAACAAAAGTACATAAACTAAACAGTAGATTAACTATTAAAAAACAAAACTTGATAGAATGCTCCAAGAGACAATGACAATAAAAGATTTCTAGTTCTTTAAATTCTCAATTAATCTTTTTCAATCACGGAATGAGTCTGCCAAAGTTAGCCAATTTCATAGTACCATTATGCTAACTGTATGCCTGCTTGGACTGATGGCTCTGGGTTTGAAATCTGCCACCATACTCTCCCATCCTCCATGAGGTTTGGGATGGGAGGAAATAGTCTTCATTTTTCTTAAGTCATTAAGTGACTAATTAACATGAGCAATTCAATATCATTTTTAAAAAGTCTGCTGGCGTGTTTGACTGATGCAAACATTATTTACATACTTTAAGTGTCATTCATCAACATGATCAGTGCTTCCCTCTAACAATCTCTATTTATAACGTTTTTGAAGTAAGGTCTGTATAGTTTAAGATAAGAAGATAAGATATATAAAAGAAAAGCTTATAGCTTTAAATGTTAAAATTATCAACCAAAATCTTAAATCTACACACAAAAAAAAATAGGTTTAGTGTTTTACAGTGTAAGAATAATACAAAACAAATCTTAAGCTTGTGATTAATTTGTGAAAGATTGTCCCATACTAAAGAACTGTGAAATGAAATTAACATTGCTCTTCTATAATATTAGTGCAACTCTGAAAGACACTTCAGAGAGTCTAGTTGACTAGATTAAAACTGTTGTGAGAGACATGACCTTTCTTTTCACCCGGGAAAGATCATGTTAGATGGAAAACCTTCTTTTCATAGTTATTTCAGGTTGACAAGGGGTAGGAATCTACTGGAATGGTTGAACAATAACAATATCACGCTAACCCACACTCTATACTTATGCAGTCATTAGTCAAATCATTGTTTTATGATTGTAGAGCCTTGACACTTTTAAGCTGATTCACAAATATGGATGTGAGTCTCAAGATTATTTTTTTGTTTACATATCTAAATTTTTCATACACTATGCATGACACAGATTTAGAAAATAAATATAATTAGCTTTAGGAACTAAAGATCACTAAGAACAACAGAAGACTGATACAAATGGTTCCGGGTCATTTCATTCACAGTCACTTCATCGCAGTCAATTCATCTTTGGTCACTTCATCCCCTGGTTATTTCATCCGCTAGTCATTTCATCCTTTAATCCACCAAATAATAATTGTAAAAAGTTTGAAATTAACAGTATTTCATTTTATTTCATTTACAAGACAAAAAGTGTGACACATTAAATAAGAACAGAATATAATGTCATTAAAAATATAAAAATTTAACATTTATAGATATAGAGCTAATGTAAAGATTATTTTGCATGTTAATTGAAATCATTTATAGATATAGAGCTAATGTTTATAGAGCTAAATTGTTTTTGCATGTTAATTGAAAGATAAGATAGGCTATTGATAGTTGGTACACTAGACAATTCATTGATTCATATTGCTGTACATCATTCTTAATTTCTTAGCCAGTGTTACGTATTCCTTGCAGTCAGCATTTATTAGAAATGAGAAAAAACAAAATGTTATATCTGGGTTTGAAATTGCATGCTCATATTCAAGAAAGAATGATTGACAATTAAAGATGAAAAGAAAAAGATGGCCGTCAGGAGAAAAGTTATCAGCAGCATGATCATGTCATAAGTATTTTAATTGTTTTTATTTCTCAAAAGATTTCTATCACTTTCACCACACATTTACCTTTTTTAATAAGTAATAAGCCTAGAGTGGCAAGATCATAATTATTCTAATTGTACTTCTATCTATCAAGAGATTTCCCCTACTTCCACCACACCTTGGCATTTGTTCATTACATTAACACAAAATGTGCAGGATAATATTGGCATCCCTATAGCAAACAGAAACAATAGAACTAAATACAAACCCTGCATTACAATATATCTACTTATTTACATATATTAAATCACTTCTCAAAAATTATGAAGAGTGGAAGGAACACTATAATAACTGTCAAAATATCAAAAAGTGTTCTAAATAAACATATTCATATATTAGATAAACAAGGGCTTAAAGGCGAAGCCTTAACAGCACAGTTACACAACTAGAAAAAAATATTTAAATGGGGACGAAGTGACCAAGGATGAATTGATTTGGGATGATGTGACCAGGGATGAAATGATCAGTCACCAGTTCAAATGTCTTGAAGTGAAAAAGTTATTAGTTATTTAAAGCATCGAGAGACATGAGAAAAAGTTTTAAAGGATTTCGCTTGAAAATTTTATTTCTTGTTCACCTGAAACTGTTTCTTAATATTCTTAATATTTTTAGATGTTATTTCATTTAGCACACTTTAGATGTAACAAATATACTTACCTAGCATAGCTCAAGATATACAACATTTTATAGGAACTTGAACTTGCTGAACCTTTGTGTGTCTTACAAGAAAAAAAAAAAGATATTTCTAATGTATTACAGAGTTGCACTATATCTCCTGGATTACCAGTAAATAGAAATACTGTTTCAGCAAGTAATATTTTCATTTCTAATTATAGTAAAAAAAAAAAAAAAGTAAAGTTCAACATTCAGACCTTGCAGTCTATAGGGCAGATGATGAAAAGGTAATCTTTTTCTGTAGCCCACAGTTAACAAGGATGTCATGAGGCCAGCACAATGACCAACCACCTTTACTTTTCCCAACTTATGTCAGGTACCCATTAAAGCTGGCCCCCAAAGATCCTGAAATTAAAAATTGCAGCCTTTACCAGGATTCGAACTTGGGACACCCAGCTCAGAAGCCAAGGGCTTACTGCTCATCCATTGCACCTCCATTTCTAATTATACAATTATGAATATGTCAAAGAATGAGGGAAAAAGAACTATAACCTTTTTTTTCTCCCACAATAACAATGACCTGCAATTAGGGATCATCTCATGGAAATTAGAGGATGGCCTGGACATTAGCTATGGTCAGAACAATGTTGTCCACATAACAGTTCCCCTTGCTCCAAAAAAAGTTTTTTTCCCTTGGGAACACAGGTGCTGATACTGCTTGGTATCAATGACTTCACAGGTTCTGCTAGGATGTAGCATTTGTGCTGCAAGCTGCCCAAAGGTCACAAGTTCCTGATTTTTTCCTCAGGTTTGACTACAAAAGCTATTCCCATGTTGGGCACAGCCCCAAGGCAGCAGAGTTTGGATTCTGTTTTTTCCTTCTAGGTGGATGGCAAGCTAAAGCTAATGAGCCTTTCCTACCTGAAGATTACCTGGCTTAGTTGCCAGTTGTTCAACTTTGCCCTTCTCTGCCAGACACAATATCTCCTACATCATGGCACTTTCATTATTACCTGTACTTGTTGCTTGTACTCATATTGTTATTTAAATAACCAATAACAAAATCTTTCTTTTTATTGTTATTCTTGGTATTTATTGAAAAGGATTTTTTTTTAGTTTTCCCAATTAACAATGGTACAGTATCATAAAAGGCAACATTGATTAAAAAAAGATGTGTTGTGCGCTCTTATCATATTTATAAGTTGAATTTGTATTTGTTGATTGCAGAAATGATGCTTAAAAGCATGAATGAATTCTTCCTACTTTTATTTCAGAAGATTCATTCAACAGATGAAGCCACTTCATACAGAATCTAGTTTTTTATGTGGAGAGAGCTTAGAGAACACCTGACTATGAGCTTATAGAACACCTGACTATCAGCTTATAGAACACCTGACTCTGGGATGTGGGAAATAGGAAATATAACAATGGAAGCACAGAGATTCATGCCAGGTAAATATAACACTGGAAGCATAGAGATTCATGTCATGTAAATATAACAATAAAAGCACAGAGATTCATGCCTGGCAAATATAATAATGGGGACAGAGAGCCTGATAATTATAACAATGGAGATACATGCTGGTAACTTAAACAATGGAAGAATAGAGATGCATGCTTACTAGATATAACAATTGTAAAAAAACATAATGTAAACAGATATCCCCCAAAAACAAATATAATACTGGATATCTAATTTTTTTATTCATTGACATCTAATTTATTGAAATAGAACACATAATCTTATCTTATCATAAGCAAGAAATGCAAGATGTTTTAAGAAAATATATTATTGTATTTGTCATCATTTCAGTTGGCATGGCTAGAGCAGCAAGACAAGCCTTATAATTTCCTTATTATTATCTTATCTATTAGTATGAAAATTGTAAATAGTATGAAAAGAGATATCTTGTTTTTCGAGGACAAGCCTTATAATTTCTTAATTAAGATGATTTGGGAAATAAAAATAAAATACAAACTTTGATAGCAAGCCTGTGGTTTTTCGCAAATTGTGGTCCCAACGTTTTGTTTCTGTCGAAACCCGTTCTTAGTAAGCATCTAGGAGGTAAAAGGAACCTGTGTACTAAATTTCACTTGAATAGAAGCGACAGTTTAAGAGATATCTTGATTTTCGAAGACAAGCCTTATAATTTCTTTATTAAGTTGATTTGGGAAATACCAAAAATAAAATACAAAGCTTTGATAGCAAGCCTGTGGTTTTTCGCAAATTGTGGTCCCAACGTTTTGATTCTATCGAAACCCGTTCCTAGCAAGCATCTAGGAGGTAAAAGAAACCTGTGTACGAAATTTCACTTAAATAGAAGCGACAGTTTAAGAGATATCTTGATTTTCGAAGACAAGTCTTATAATTCCTTCTATTTATTTATCGGTCTAGTATCGTATTATTTCCGACATTTGGATATTTCCGGTATTTGGGTTCCGCCCTTATCAATATAATCTACCATAGTGGTTTACGTTCGATTGACGACTGCTGATAAAGGTTTCTTTGCACTACCTGTTGACTTATTATTCAACTTCTAAAACTATATCTAGGCTAAAAACTTAAAAATAAATAGACCTAGTAGATTTGTAATTCTAGATCTAGAACTTATAAGACCAAGACTTAGCCGGCAGGCTAGGCTGAGAGAGGCCCTATTCCGGGCTATTGATTTGCCATGTGAATGTGGCAATTGAATTGACGTTGATGATCAACTTAACAAATTATCCTTAGTCCTTGCCATAACTGATGCCTCTCAATCAAAACTTAGAAATAATTAGAAAAGTAAAGCCTATCAAAGCTTGCAATACACATGTGATCTAATTCTAGATCTATAGATTTATCTAGATTATCAACAGTTCGCTTTCAGTGGATCTGATTTCACTACTGTAACTACTACAAGATCTGATCTAGATCTAGATATGTATAGATCTAGATCTAATTTTCTTCTACAAGATGACTAGTCTAGATTCTAGGTCTAGATCTAATTATCACTTTGACATTCACTTTGTAAATAAGACATCAACTTTTCAGGTCAAACATTTGTTATTGTTAAAATAGATCTATAAATAAATGTTAGCACTATTGTGAAAAAAAAAAAAACATAGAGTCTATATAGATTTAGATCTAAATCTAAGTGATTTTTTATACTGTACAAAGGGCTGGGCCTGTTCTAATTCTATATACAATAGAATACTTAAATCTCTGGATATATAATATAAATAAAAAATAAATCACATTTTATTTTTGTATCGGCAGTCTAGAATATAGAGTTAGATCTGATTTCTAATAAAAATGATGGTAAAGAAAGTTTTACTATTTATAGATTCTGAAAAATTCTAGCTTTATAAATGCAATGTCAATAGACTCAAGTTGAATCGAAATAATAAAAACTTTTGTCCCATAATAAAAACTGTTGATATAAAAAAATTAACAATTTGGTTTTAACCCAATATCTGTAAACTCTAATAGTAGTACTAAAAAAATTACTTGTCTAAATGTTCAATATTCTAAGACAACTTTGTAATTCCAACATAAAAGACACAAAGTATTTTGTAACCCCAGTGTTTTAAAAATGCATTTGATCTGAGTGAGATAAAGGGAAGTGAGACTGCACAAACAAATCAATCATCTTTTCTTTTTAAAAAAAAGTTTTTTTTCTTATAAAAAAAATGAGTGTTTTATCAAATTATCAAAAAGTGTTTGATCAAATAAACATTTGTATGGGTCAATGAGATTATATTGTTATATTAGCTGCTCCAATAACTTAAAAATTGTGAAACATCTCTCTTCTACAGTTTTGATGGGATTGATTGAATTTGAGGGACCAAAGGTGTCATTGTAATTGATTTACAGTAAGTTTTTTTTCTTTTAAGTTTTAAAAAAAAAAAAGGTTGCTTCTCATTTGCCTTAATTGCACACTCATGACAAAATAATTAATCAATATGTCATTTATTACACCATGAAGTAATAGTACATCTCCCACAATTTGAATTAATGTACCCTAAGAACCCAACTATGTTTAATTATAAAAAATAAAAGATTATATTTATGAAAAGTACTAAAAAAAACATTTGTTTTAATTGGTTTTAAAAATTGTTATTTGTTCTGGTACAGGTGCATTTCAGCCAAGCACAAAGCCTCCCTATGCAGATAAATAAGTTTCTTTTATAATATGCTTCAACAGAGCCCTGATGTTCACCTGTCCAATTCATGATGAGTTTTGAAAAAGGCAAAAAAATATTTTTAGAATAATTGAAAATGATAGATCCTAGCCTACTGAATGAAACCTGTCCCCCGTCTCTAGTGTCACTTCAACCCATACTTATATAAAGTCAATTGCTACATTTAACATTATCTTAAAATATTTGTTTGATTTTCAGTTTATGAGCACAATAAGACTTTCTGATCTTTAGGCATCATTTTACATAGCTCTGGTAAGGCTCATTTTTCTTGTTTGTTTTACTTTACTACCTTAATATAAAAGTATTTGATCAGTAGTTGTTTTTTTTTAAAGGCTAAAAAATCTTTCAAAACCTTCCTTGGCTTTTTTGAAGGATCATCTGAGTCATCTTCTTCCTCGTTCTTATTTTTATGCTGGAGCATTCAGATGACTTAACCAATATTTTTATATCAACTGCGCAGTGGTTTTAATCAGCAATCTCTCCATATAGTTTTCTTTCTATTGGGGTGTTTTGGGGTCAGTGTCTTGTACAGGCCTCATGGTAAAGAGAACAGTTTTGAAAGACATTCTCTGGTGACACTCCACATAGGCAGTTTTCACTGGTTTCAATTTTGAGTTTCCAGTACATACGTTGTCTCATTCTGTTGTGTCCAGTCCTGAGTCAAAAGATTAGGCATTGATCTTGTCAGGATAGCTTATAAAAGGCATTATCTTTATGTCTGAATCATCTTAAATAAAACATCTATTAACAGCTCACATCATATTTAATGTATAGTTTGCTCATTATAATTCATAGGACACATCTGCCCTCTAGGTGGCACATTCCATTTTTTTGTGCCTTTCTGATGAGCTTGGAATGTTTGGCTGCATACCCAGTATGCTGTGTGGATTTCTATTTTTCTTCATTCAAGGATGATTTTTTTTTTTGTCCTTTGCAGTTTGTGCTCCTATTCTCATAGTGTGGTGTCCATATGCTCTATCATTTAGAGCTAAGTTTCATGGCATGCCTTCAATACACTGTCCATGATTCAAGGCATAGAGAATGGTTGAGAGGAAAACAGTCAGACTGGCCTCTAGTTAAGTTTGTATGGTGATGGCTTCTCTGTGCCAGACACTTTTGATCATTCTGTCTTAGCTATTTGGGAGTCTATGTCTAGGTATCATTATGTGTCAGCACCAAGTTTAAGCTTGACATTTTAAGTTCCTAAGTTAATTGATCAGCAAACCTTTCTTCTCTACTTTATCATATAATGTATGCTAAAAATGGTTGTTGTTTTTTTTTTCAATATGTAAACAAATACTTAGTGAGGATAAGACAGTTCAAATGTTGTTTTTTTTGTTTTGAAGAAGACAGAAACTTCCACACAGTCTGCTCTGAACTCCCAAGAGTACTCCAAATTACCAGGTAAAAGTTTGTGATAGGATCTAGTAACTATAATATATTTGTAAAGTTAACAATAGCTCTAATATAAGTGTTTGTATAAAATTATGCAATGTCATTTTAACATGAGTTGTAAATTGTTTTTTTTAAGGTCCCTTCATATGTTGACCTAACAAAGTCAAAGTTGCCAAGGAGAGTTGAGTAAATAGAAGGTTTGTGAATAAATATTTATATAAGTTGTTTATAGACATATTTTACTTGCTTGCCCTGGATGTGACAAAATATGTAGGTCACAGCTGGGGCTGTGTAGCCACGGGAAATACTGCATTCCTCACTAATCTTCGGACTTATTAAGCCTTATTATTATTGGCTTACAAAAATGGAAGAGCTACTATTAGGTTTGTGTGGTCTGCCAGTATGACCATCTGACTGTCATGTTTTGATCTCAAAAACTAGAAAAACTATTGAGTTTCAGATTTTATGGTATTTTGCAACTTGCTAAGTTTATATTCAACAACTAATAATTGCCTTGTCATTAGGAGTCCTTTTTTTTAATCTTAAGTATATAATCAGTTTTCTGCTTAAACCTTTTAATTTTTTTCTGTTATCATTGAAAGATTCTAATTTGTTGAATCTGGGAAGAGATGGGCATATTGAATGGTTATCATTATGATAGTGTCAAGATGTATTTAATACTTATATACAATTCAAATAGCTAGTAACTAATTACATATTTGTATCATTTTTTTCAGCGCAAAATTTTCATTTATTAACTTTTAAAGCAATAACACAGATGAATGTTCAAGTATCCACCTGACTGATGAATGTTCAAGTATCCACCAGACAGATGAATGTTCAAGTATCCACCAGATAGATGAATGTTCAAGTATCCACCAGATAGATGAATGTTCAAATATTCACCAGCTAGATGAATGTTCAAGTATTCACCAGATAGATGAATGTTCAAGTATCCACCAGATAGATGAATGTTCAAGTATCCACCAGACAGTTGAATGTTCAAGTATCCACTAGACAGATGCATGTTCAAGTATCCACCATTTCATTAATTATCATATTTCTCTTTTAGGAAAATGTTTCTGTTTTCACTTTATTTAATTCTGTACCAGTCTAGTATTTTGTACCTTTGAAAATTTATATTTTATGTTAGTAAAAAAGATGTTTGAAAATTTGTAGCAAAATAAAAAATCTCTCTCTATATATATTAAAATAGTAATTCACTCAACCTTGGAATCCTATCACTGAACTGGGAAAGCTAGCTTTGATTGTTTTTGTTGTTGTAAATAGCCATATGGATAGTGTGTATATATTATGGAAAGGTTGATTATTAGCTATTAAGGTTGGAGTTTTCCCTTTTTTATTTTTACATGATTTCAATGTTAAATACCACTGTAGTTGTCTTTCGATAATGATGTTATGATGTGATCTTGGTATATTTTTTCTGTGATTAGATGTTGTAACATATAGATATTGACAATGTAAAAAGTTTATATACAACCAAGTTCATACATTAACCTATTTCACAATCACATAAACTATAAACTGCTTAAAGCTTTTTGTTATTATTAAAAATATAAACTGTAAAATATTGGATACTAAAATGCATTTTAATTGATTCTGCATTTTGTGTGTGCACAATCTATTGAATTAATACTGTAATTTTTTGTGAGATGATTTGTGTTGGTCACATGTATAAGTCATTAGTTTCCATCATGATTTTTTTAAACGTATTTGTGTAAAACCAGAGAGGTTTCATTAAATTTGTACTTTATTAATTTTTTATTTTCATTTTTGTTTAGTTTTAATTTTACTTACAAGCTGAATTTGTATACATAGCTATGATTTGATTTGATGGAATTCTTCTTTTTATAAAAATTTTACATGGTCTGAGGTTTTTGAGTTCATTGAAGCTTTTTTTCAAAACTGTCTGAAGAGTGGAACTGAAGGCTTGTAAAACTATAGGCCAGCAAAAAATAAAAGCTTCCTCTCACCAGCCTGACTGAAATGATTGTTCTGTCTGGAAGAGATCCTAATTGGTGTCTGTATCACACTACTATTTCCAATGCTTCAGAAGCTCCAGACACAGGGGCTAGAGATTGGCAGACCACTAAGCACACCAAGAACTCCTGCCATCTTCCTACTCTTTACCACACTCAACAATCCCCATTCCATTTGTGAAACAGAATGGTGGGATTGTTGACATACAAGACTTGAGCAATGCTCTAAATAAAGTCTTGTTTTCTTACTTCCTTTAAGCCTAATTGTTTTGACCCCCCCTGGGGGGGGGGCACTATGTTGTAGACTGGGATATTTGCTTTCTGACAGCATTGTAGAATAATTATATTGTAATGAAATATTTTTCAAATAAAAAAATTAAATTAAACAAAACCTACATCTTGGCTATTAAAATCCAGGTTAATACTGCTATTAGTTATATAATGTATGTGTCAAAGTCATGAGATGTATAAATTGGATGTTTACATAAACATTGGTTTTGTGAAACATCAGTAAATTTTATTTATTACCATACTATAAATGGCCTAGAAAGTTGAAAATAAGAGTACCAGTTCAATGTTAGAGAAAATAATATTAGGTAGGGGAGACAATAAAAAAATAGTTTTAATATGTTCAGTCTTCTTGTTTAGTCCACTTTTGTGAATTATAATTTACGTTTAATTGTATTAAACTCTATTGAAAAAATCGTATTATACAGTGCAACTTTTATCTACAGATAATGACCCTCTAAGAAGGTTAAGTACCACAATGACCAACCAGCGTTACTTTCCCCAACTACTGTCTGGTGCCTAATAGATTTGGTTGGACTCTCAGGCATCATTCTATGGCCTCCTATGGATCATCTTGGTGAGATGAATGCCTGGGCATTAGCTGTGGTACGAATGATGTCGCCCACACATCAGTTCCCCCTCTCTCCAGGCAGCTGATGTATCCAAAGGAACGGCAGTGCCGATACAGTTTGGGTTAGCGGCGGCGCAGGTTCTGCACTGGGTGCTGCAAACTGCCTTAGGGTCGCCAGCAGCTCCTGATTTTTCCCAAAGCCTTTCCCATGATTGGGTATAGCTGCGAGGCAACAGAGGTTTCCTTCGCCATGGTGGGTAGCCAGCAAGGTTGTCATTGCAGGAAGTGGTTATCTTATATAACACAGACGTTACTTCAAAAGAGAATATTATTACGTCCTACGTGTCATGCATTTAGTTATTATACATATTAACCAATGACTTAAATTCTGCCAAGTCAATGGTTTTCCTGACTAACTCAGGCAACCCATTCCAGGCTCTAATAGAACTAGGGAAGAAGGAGTATTTGTACAAATTTGTCCTAGCATATGGGACTAGGAATGTGCCTTTATCTTTGTGTCTTTCAGAGTATTTTACTACATTTTGTATTTGAAGATTATCGAGGCAAGAATGGCAAAAGGTCCTATCTACAAATATTACCATTATTGAGTTATGGGTACCACCTTGTAGATAATGTTTTTCTGCATGTCTGGATAAAGGTGCTATCGTCAGATCCAATCAAAATCAACTTTTTTAGGAAGAAATTCAAACTAACCTATCTGAAGCTGACTGATTAATTGAGAGTGTTTTTTCCACTTTTCTCTGTTAACAGTTTTCTGTAGATAGGACCTTTTGCTATTCTTGCCTCATTATGGTTCAGTGTTTATATATAATTGCTACTTTACTTTTGAGTCTTCTGTCCTGAAGGTTTTCTAAATTTAGTGATTTTACTAAAGGTGTTACTCTAGTCAAATGTGAATATTCGTTATGAATCTCACTGCTCTATTTTGTGTATGTTCCAGTTTCTAAATGTTTCAACAGCAATCATCTGCAGTTGCCTTAAAACAAGGTGATCATAAATGGGAAGATCAAAACTCACCCATTAATATAGGGAAATAAATTCATACCCATGCATGTTATGTCACAACTTAAGAAAAATAATACCCAAAGAAGACAGGCAGCACAGTAAAATAACCTCAGAACTATAGAGGGATTCTTGCAATGGAAATGAGATACTATAGAAGAATTCTAGGTATGACATACAAAGACCACATCACAAATGAGAAGATTCTAGCAGGATGACAATACATGAATAAATAAACGTAAATTTAAAAAAACAAACATGAAATAATATACATATCCAAGTTAATTTATTAGTACACTTATTCACAGACAGTTTATTTAGAGAGACCTAGAACAATAGCCAGTGATGCTACTTTTTAAAAATGTTGCAATATGTACATATGAGAGGATTTGAAGCTCTTAAATTAATAGATTTAATACAACTAAACAAATTAGTGTGAGCTTTTTCTCATACAGTGAACAAAGTTCTGTAACTGGCTCTTAGATTTGTCCATGAATATCTCTGAATAATCTCAATCTGCAAATTATAAATAAAAAAACACACATAAATACATTTATGATTATATAATAATCAGCAAATGTCTATTAAAAGAGAGATATATTTTAAAAACTCAATTTACATGTCAGTACTATATCTTGTCAGGCTGTTCACTATAATAGAAAACAGTTGTTGATGTAGCCCAGTTATTTTAACATGGATGCTAATATATCGGTTGGCCAAGAGAGCACTAATCATTTTCTGACAATAAATAAAAGGTACACAAATATTTTTAGCCAAGTAAATTTTTATATTGTGCATCTAATTGTTAAGTCATTTCAAGCTCTTTATAATCATCAACTTTAAAATTCGTTTGAGAATAAAGTAATATTTTCATCAGCACAATTAATCCCATCCAACATAATATTTATTATCCAAAAGATTTATTATAAAACTTAAAATGCCAGGCCTATTATAAATAAATAAATACTTATAGAAAATATACACTTAAATATGTCCTAACTACCAAGATTCAAATACAAGTTATTTATTATTAAAATACAACTTCTTTGCCTTTTCAACTCTTCAAACTATCTGGCGCTCTAAGGCATTATCTCTACACAACATGATACGAATCTATAATACAAATGTAAAGTCTGTTCTTCTATACGGTTCAGAAACTTGGAGAGTCACTAAAACAAATATGGAAAAGCTCCAGACTTTTGTTAACAGATGCCTACGCCGGTTATTAGGAATTAGGTGGCCAGAAAAGATAACTACTATCGATTTGTGGGAGAGAACTAGACAAAAGCATATAGCCCAAGACATCACAAAACAAAAATGGAGCTGGACAGGACACACCCTGCGACAACTAGCTACCAATGTTGCAAGGCAGGCACTTGACTGGAACCCACAAGGAAAGAGGAAAGTGGGCAGACCAAAGCAAACCTGGAAGAGGTCAGTCATCAGTGAAGCTGAGAGTACTGGAATGACATGGAAGCAGATGAAGAAAGCTGCTCAGAACCGAGTTTGGTGGAGAGGTGTGGTTGCGGCCCTATGCTCCCATGGGAGTGTACAAGATTAAGTCAAGTCTTCTTCTAGTCATAAAAACAAATGACAAGGTAAAATTTATATTTTTAATAAATTTAAACATGAACAACTAAGGTAAGTAGACACTAGAAATATTTTACCACATTTTGAAAAAAATTCTTTTTTTTTTTCTTTCAGACCATTCTTTGCAGAGACAGCAATGAAAGCTTCTTAAATCTTTGCAATCACTGTGACTATTAACAAAAATTATTAAGATTTTTTTCAGACAAAGCTTATTATCAAATAGTTCAAAAAAGAAGATGATTATGTTCTACTCATGTCCCCAAGTCAATCTAGCCATGCATCTTAATCGTAATCCTAATTAGTCATTAACACTGACTTTTATTTTCTTGTACCGCCCCACCACCAAGCAAGAGAATTAAATTGACAAAAGTTTTCAACGAAGAATTTCAAGACCTCCTTGACAGTCACATAGCAACAAAAGATCTATTTGTCATAGGCGATGTGAACTTGCATTTTGACAATGAAAATGAGACATGCAGTGTCGCTGAAAAATGCGCTAAAGGATCGCAACTTAGACCAACTGATAAATGTTCCAATACAGGTCAAAGGCCATACTCTTGACTGGATTGTTACAAAAGCAAGTGAGTTTACAGCCATTTTCTTGTACACTTTGAAATGTGCCTATCAAAAGCAAAAAGACCAAAGAAAAATGTGACTTCCCGTAAAGTTAAAGCCATAGATATTGCCTCCTTTGAAATGGACGTGATCTTTGCTGTTGCAACACAGATGTTCTCAGCAATTACAATTCTTGATTGAAAAAGTTGCTGGATAGCCATGCACATCTTGTCACTTGTACAGTCTCAGGCCATCAGCACCCTGGATGACGGAAGACATTAAGACTGCCAAACTTATTCGCTGACATGCTGAATGTACATTTCAAAATGACAGGTCTGACGATACAATGACAAATATACATCGTAGAAAAAAACAAGGTTAACCATATGATTGGAGATGCAAAAGCTAGTCGTATTCGACAAAAATCAAAACTTCCTGATTCTTCAAAGGAACTATTTAGGATCACCGCTGAAATGTTAGGGGGAGAAAATAATGAACGTTTGCCTTCATCTATCCCAGTATCTGAACCTGATTCCTTTAATAGATTCTTCATTGGCAAGACTGAGCAGATCAGAAATGATATGTCATCCCTCTCATCACTCTCCAATCTATCAAAATTCTCCTTTTTGCGAGTTTCAGCAAGTACCTGAGGATTATGTCAAAAGTACTATTTTAAAGATGCCAAACAAGTCATGTGACCTTGATCCCATTCCAACCTCCTTGCTCCTTGAATGTTTAGATGACCTTGTACCCACAATTACTAGCATTGTGAACTCTTCACCGACTTTAGGCATTGTACCACAGCAATTTAAGCATGCACTTGTCAAACCCTTATTAAAGAAATCCAGTCTTGACCCGAAATGTCTAAAAAAAACTATTGCTCGGTATCAAATCTTCCCTTCCTGTCAAAACTTCTGGAGCGCATCGTGTTAGCGCAAATTCTTTCTCATCTTGAACAGTACTGTCTCTTGGAAGAATTTCAATCTGCATATAGGAAGTGCCGTAGTACAGAGACATCAATGGTCAGAGTACTAAACGACTTAATTCACAATTCCAACAAAGGCCACATAAAAAGTCGAAAACACAGATTCACTTTTTATCACCAACTGCAAGTTTCCTTATGTCCATGTATTGCGGAATCTTGGTGTTTTCTATGACTCAACAAAATCTTTCGACCCACACATAAGTCAGCTCTGCAAGGGTCTTTATCTGCAGCTGCGCAGATTAGGCCAGAGCCGATCATATTTAACAACGGAGTCAACAAAAACGCTAGCTGTGGCATTCATACTCTCCCGCCTTGACTACTGCAACGCCATGCTAGCAGGTATACCTGATGACAAAATAGCCAAGCTGCAATGTATTCAGAACAATGCCACACGAATAGTCCTTAGAAAAATAATACGAGATTTTGCTACTACGCTCTTGCGCACGCTCCATTGGCTTCCTGTGAAAGCTAGAATTGATTACAAGGTTGCCACACTTTGTCATCAGTGTATATATAACAATGAGATGCCCTTGTACCTAAGCGAACTGATTACTCTATATGTCCCCCAGAGAGCCCTGCGCTCAATGGACTTAACGCTTTTAGTGGTGCCACGTTTCTCCCTCAAAAGCTACGGTCTGCAGGCTTTTTCATGCACGGACCAAAGGTTTTGAACTCACTCCCCATTGATCTCAGACAGACAACATGCTACACCACTTTTAAGAAGACCATGAAGATCTATCTGTTTAAAACTTTTTTAGATTAATTGTCATTTTAGCTGTCGTGTTTGTGTTTGTAATTTTATTACAGCGCCTTGAGCATACATTTTGTTTGTAAACAGCGCTTTATAAATAAAATTATTATTATTATTATTATTAAACTTGATGTAAAAGCTGGGCTGAATGTAAACTCCCTAGCTGTTGTAAGATCAAGCTATTTATTCTGGTTTCTGATGCTTGAAGTTGTTATAGATTTTCTCATGAAAACACACTCAGCCTTGAATTAAAGCTTTTATAAGTCACTACTTACTATAGCAGTAGCTTTAGAGCTGCCACAGAAGATACTTTCAGCAATTTTAGAGTCAGGAAACATCAGTTTGAATACCTTTTCATGCTAAGAGAGAGATTAAGCTCAACCACCATTTCTGCCAATAAAACACCTGAACTTCTCACTTTCATCTCTAAAAAACTCTCTCCAACTCTCCTGAATTTGGTGGTTTACAAAAAATCAAATCTAGGTTCTAGAGGCAGCTTCACAAATAGTTTTTAAATTTGCATAGGCATTTTATTAATTTTAAAGGTATTTTAACAATCCTACGGATTTGTAGGTCTACTGTCCTGAATGTGAGATACAGATATAGATCTATATAAATTTCTTCAAATGTTGGCAGATATTGCTGCTTTTGAGTAGTTACAGATCTTGACCCTAGACTGCCTAGAGCTACTAGACTTAGTCTAAATTTAGAATTAGATCTAAAATAATTCTAGATCTAGTACCCACCTGGTCACATCTAGAATATGGATATACTAATAGATCTAAATCTAGATTTACATAAATTCATGGTGCCTGACATCGTAAAACACAATACTAGATCTAGACCTACTCTAGATTCTTTTAAAGTCTTATGAATTAGAACTAAACAATCAATTAGGCCTAATTGCCGGTCAGTTTGAAGACTTGAAATAAACTAAGTTTGGAAGGAACTCTGCTTCATTTATTTATTCACGAGCCCTAGTAAATATTTTCAGTCCTTATGGGTCAGCATGCTGTAAAAAAAACTTTTTGTTATATGCGAGCTACTATGTCTTAAAATAAAACTTAAAAATAACTTTAATTTGAGATTTTTTTTTTAAAAATATTTACATATAGATAGATATACAATAACTTACTTTATTGCTTAATTTTGCACAAATTGGCTTTTGGCAAAATCTTTTTAAGCGTTTCACCAGTTGTGCTTGAGTTGAATACAGGCATTGATCTAAAAAAAAAATCATGAATATACAAATAATAAAACAATAAGAATTAATTCATCAAAAGCCAAATTATATAAAGAACTTTGATAAAACCATGATACATAAATGCCTTGTGTGTGCGGAGAATTGAAGTTAAAACAGGTTTAAAAATTAGGAGGGTTGTATTAGTGAAGATGATGTTACTAAGGAAATACCCATGTTTAAGGTACCTTTCAGAAATATCCCAGCCCAAATTTGCAGGTACAGGAAGGGTTCAAACTCATGATTCTTGTGATGACAGTTTAAGTGCAATCAGCATAGCCAAGCATCAAGTAAGGAGATAAGACTTAAGTTACTAGGAGAGAAGACTGGAGAAGACTGTTTTTACAACTGATACTTTTAAAGTGTAACATTTATATACCATATATCAATAGTATACAGCCTATAATAAAAGAATTTCTGTACTAGTGTTGCTAGGAATGTAAGGTTACTATTTGGGAACTTTATCTTTTAATAATAACGTAAGTCGTGAAGGCCTTTGGAAAATCATGTCCAAATTCAACTGCCCAGATCAATTCAGAACAATGGTGCCCCAATTCCATGATGACATGCAAGCAAGAGTCCAAGACAACTGAGACTTTTCCTGTCTCAAATGGCATGAACCAGGGCTGTGTGCAGGCTCCAACACTTATCAGCATAATGTTCACCACCATGCTGAAAGATGCCTTTTGCAGAGAAAGCAATGGAGTTGGTATAAGATTTCGCACTGATGCAAGTTTATTCAACGCTCAAAGACTCAAGGCTAGGACTAAAGTAAACTAAAACTGTATCAGAGACCTGCTATTCACAGATGACTGTGCCCTAAATGCCTCAAACGAAGAAGACCTTCAAAAGAGCCTGTCCCTCTTCGCTAACGCCTGCAAAAATTTTGGTCTCACCATTAATGTAAAAAAGACAGAAGTGCTGCACCAACCTCCCTCAAATAAATCTGTCACAGACATTCTCATAGATGGCCAGAAATTAGCAAACACCAAAAAGTTCGTCTATCTGGGAAGCACCATATCAGCAAACGCTAACCTAGATGATGAGGTAGACTTCCATGTTGCTTGTGCCGGTGCTGCTTTTGGGAGACTTCAAGGACAAGTGTGACAATGGAGAAGACTCAGCATATCCACAAAACTGAAAGTCTACAGTGCTGTAGTTCTCCCATCACTCTTATATGCATCCTGAGTCCTGGACCCTATATTTCCGCCACACCAAAAAGTTAAACTCCTTCCACCTACGCTGTGTATCCATAAAGTGCGTTGGTCCCACTACATACCAGACACAGAAATCTTAAAGCTGTCCAACATGAACAGTATCAATGCGACAGTAAAAAGGTCCCAACTTTGATGGACGGGACATGTAGTCCGCATGCCAGACTATCGCCTTCCCAAACAACATCTGTACGGGAACTAGCCCTAAAACACCACCTACCCAATAACAGAGAAAAAATTACCAGGTTTTCAAACATTACACCCGGACTAAACTACAAACAACCAACCATCAAAACACATTTACTAAATAACACCTTAACAAAAGAATCAAATCCACTGGAGCTCAAAGTAGGCACGCTTGAAACAATCGAAAGCTATCAAAAAACAGCTATCCATATTTATACAGACGGATCGGCTTTCAAAGCTACCATCAATGCTGGTCTTGGTGCCTTCCTGGTCTTCCCTAAAAATAAACACTTTGAGATAAGCGCACCCTGTGGCGATTACTGCTCAAACTTCCAAACTTCCAAGCCAAAATTGAGGCAATTACCATAGCACTTCAGACAGTGGAAAACAAATTATATGAAGGAGTGCAACCACCATCAGATATTGTTGTCTTTACAGACTCCCAATCTACTCTGCAAGCACTTAACAGCAGCACCTCAAACAGCCCAAGAGAGTTGACAACACTCATTGTGATAATCCACCAGATGATATCAAAATTAAATATCAATATCACACTACAGTGAATCCCTGGACACATTGGCATCATGAGAAATGAAAAGGCAGATAAGCTATCAAAGGCAGGTTCATCTATGGAACAACCAGATAGACCTGTTAACTACCTCACCCTAACGTCAATGTTAGTCAACAATCACAAAGAGGAGTGGCTCAATCAATGGGCATCAGGAAACACAGGCAGAGCCATATACAGAGAAATGACTACGCCTAACAAACTGGACAGTATTAACTTCCTCCCCCGCAAAGAACAATCTACAATCTTCCAACTAAGAACAGGACACACACCACTATTAAATTACCATCTGAACAAAATAAACTCCACACAACTACCACTTTGCAGACACTGCGCCCACCCCTTTGAAACCGTAAACCATATCCTCTTTGAATGCCCCTCCCTAATCCACCTTAGGCAGACCCTACTTCTGCTACAGCCCAACATAACCAACACCCTGTATGGCAGTGCTGAACAACTGAAGAAAACAGCACACTTTTTTTCCTTGGCACAGTCTGCAAAAGAGCTCACATCTCAGCAGCAATAAAGCTGGCTAGAAGAAGAAGTATTATATAGGTAATGGAGTGCTTATATCCATTACCACTTCTGGCAATAACAATCTTGCCCAACCCAAATTTGTACAATAATGTTTTGTTATATGCACTATTGTGTATATTCAATTTATGATATTGATTTTAACTAATTATCTTATTCATTACAAAACTACAGCTCCCATCAAGTGAAGCATGACAATATACTTCGAATACTACAAAACTAAAAATTCTTGAGTATGTAAGACAGATATTTACTTTAGAGACTTTATCTGAACGTCTTATTTACCTGGATATATTTCAGGATAGACTAGTCTCTTAGGGCAAAGTGGATAACAATCTCTGCTGACAGCTTCAAGCCTATAACCAAAAAATATGTTTAAAAATTACACCAAAATTAATTTTTTTTAAATAACGTAAGCCTTATCACTTAAGATAGACATTAATTAACTTAAAAATAATATTTGTTTCTGCTATTTTCTAGACAAAACTTTTTATTCTAACATAGCAAAATTATGACATCACAATTTTTTTACTTAGAAAATTATAAGAATGCTCAACTGTTCAAATACCGGCAGCTAAATTTAGAATGATTTGAAGTTATATAAAGAATTAGTTCTGTTACTATAGTAATGGAACTTAAATTGGAGCATGTTTTTCCACACATATAAGTGCAGGTTATTTAGATAAGAGTATCATAAGTTAAATCAATGCCAACATGGCTTCAGGATTTTGTGATTTTGGGCACATCGGCACAATTTAGGCCATGTCGTGCCTGCAGTCCCTCAAGGGCCACTCTCCCTCCACACAACAAGGGCCAAATTCCATACAGTCAAATCATTAAAATCAAGGTCTATTCAGTTAAAATAGTAAAGGTAGTAAAAATTTAATTTGGTAAAAATTTAATGTAAATAGTACATGTTTACAAATTCATAAATCAGATCTTCGTAGACAACCCCACTTCGCGGATAAAGCCCAGTACCTTCCCAGGGTCGACATTATTGAATAGTGTTTTTAAATTAGTGGCTCTAAAATATTTTTCCCTGACATCCTGGTATCTGGGGCAGTCGATGAGGATATGTTCCACGGTGAGGCGAGAGTCACAATACTCACATACTGACATCCGCCACAATCTGCCTGAGTTTATTGTGAGTCTCAGCCTCCCATCGGTCCTGCCACTCTTAGTAGGTGGCAGAGGCAATACTTTGTCTCAGGTCCGAGCAGGGAACTTGGGTTCCTGACACCGCATGATTTAGGGCTCTCTTTGCTTCTCTGTCTGCGGCTTCATTTCCCTCAATGCCCACATGGGAGGGGACCCAGATGAAGGTGACATCCCTATGGTCGGCTATTATTTGGTCCAACAGCTTCAGGCTCTTATGTACCAATGGAATGTCAGTCTTCATCCGCCCCAAAGCTTGCAATGCAGATTTGGAGTCGGAGCAGATTATAAATTTCCTCCTTTCTGATGCTTTGACGGCCATAAGTGCAAGCGATATTGCATGCAATTCGGCCGTAAAGATGGAGCAGCCATCAGGGAGTCTACGGGAGATTGTTTTGTTCCGAAAGGAGCAGGCACACGCAACCTTTCCATCCACTTTGGATGCGTCTGTGTAGATGGTGCCACAATCCCCGTAGCTCTCTTGCAGTTCCCTAAAGTGGACTTGTAGTATGCTTGGGTCTGTATTTTCTTTTTTGAAATTAAGGAGGGATAAATTTAATTTGGGTTTATTCATTAGCCAAGGAGGATTCTGAGGGGTTTCTATTTTAGAGATTTGGTCACTGGGTGGAGTTAAATTTTGGATGGGTTCTCTCATTCGAAGGCCTAACGGCTGTATGACTGAAGATGCAGCTTGTTAGTGCTATTGGTCGATAGTTAGAGGGGTCAGAGCCGTCTCTTCTTGGTTTAGGTATCGGTATAACTGTGGCTTTCCTCCAGCTGTTTGGGAAAGTGCCTGTTTGCCACACACAGTTATAGACCCTTAGCAGGACTGCCAATGAGGGTTCGGGAAGGTGCTTGAGGAACTGGTAATGGATTTCATCTTCTCCAGGTGCTGTGTCATGTGACTTGTCTAGCGATTCCCTCAGTTCCTCAAGCGAGAACGGTTTGTTGTAGTCTTCATTGTTCTCTGACCTGAAATCAATGGAGTGTCTTTCCTCCCTGGTTTTGACTTTTTGGAACTCTGGCGTGTAATGTGCAGTGGATGACTTTTCTGCTATTGAAGATGCAAGGCAGTCAGCTATTTCTCTGGGGGACGTGACAGTTCGTCCTTGGTTTTTTAAATGCCCTATTGCATTTGATTCTTTCCCTTTGATTCGCCTTACTGCCTTCCAGACCGCTTTAGCAGAAGTTTTGGCATCCAGACTGCCGACAAAACTTCTCCAGGAATTCCTTTTGGCTGACCGTATGGTTTGTCTAGCCTTTGCTCTAGCTATTCTGAATAGCTTTAGGTTTTCCTGGGATGGATTTTTTATAAATGCAGCCAGTCGTTTTTTCCTATCGCCAATAGCACTTTAGCAGGCTGTATCAAACCATGGTTTGCTAGGCCGTTTTGGATTTGCGGAGGTTAGGGGGACAACTTTCCTGGCTATACTAAGTAGCTTGCTAGCAAAGGTATCAGCTGGGTTCTGTTCATCGAGGATATTTTCTGTGATATCCTCTGAGCATCTTTTTTGGAATTGTTCCCAATCGGCCTTATTCAGTTTCCACCGCTGAGGTCGTCCCAATGAGGGGAGATTGTTAGCAATGATGATTGGGAAGTGATCACTTCCCCATAGATCATTGCTAACTGACCATTTAAAGTCGACCAGTAGTCCAGGGACGCATACGGTGAGGTCAATGCATGTGAGAGATCCAGTTCCTGGGTGCAAGTAGGTCGGTGATGCATCATTAAGTATGCATAAATCATGTTGGAGGAAGATATCCTCCAGCATACGGCCTCTTGTGTCGGTATTGTTGGATCCCCACATGGTGTTATGGGCATTGAAATCCCCAAGGATTATGTAAGGCCGTGGGAGTTGTTTCAATAGGTCCTCCATATCTGTTTGGTTTAATGGAGCGCCTGGTGGTAGATACAGGCTGCAGCAAGTGATAACCTTGTGAAGGGTTATCTTAACTGCTACGGCCTGTAGGGTGGTTTGTAGTTCTACCCTCTCATGGGCTGTGCTATCCTTCATAAGGATACAGACTCCACCTGATGCTCTCTCTGCATCCTCAACATTCTTGCTGTAAGCACTGTAGCTTCGGAAGCTGATGCTATCTTTCAGAAATGTTTCCTGTAGGCAGACAGCTACAGGAGTCTCGGAGTCCATCAGTAGCTGCATTTCCTCATAATTGGCCTTGAGTCCTCTGCAATTCCACTGTACAATTCTGGAATCCATGGCTTATTCTAGATGACCTACTTGGAGCTATTTGGCCTTGGGAGGCCCCCGGAGGGGTTTCCCTTAATTCCAGTGACCTTGGTATTTTTATTCTTGGGTTTGGATGGAGAGGAGGACAACCCCTTTTGGGGGAAGTCTTTCTCTCTGGAGAGGGGAGATCCTTCTGGTTAGAGCGGAGGTTATTTCCTCCTCGCTCACCTCGGGCATCCTCTCCGCTTTGATTTCTCCCCTTAGGGAGTTGGTCGACCTCTAATTCGGTAGAGGTTGGGGTGTCTGGCTGGTTTCTCTGAGGAGAACCTGTGTCAGACATGATGTCTCCGGGTTCTCCCGGAGTATTGGTTTTGACTAGCTGCTCAGTCTCCATGCTCTCATCAGCGAGCACAGAGAACCTGTTCTTTAGCATGACAACAGGGCTTTCTTGTTTCTTCAGAGTTGTGTTCTTTGGCGGTGTTTTCTTCTGAGTTGGAGGAGGAGGAGAGGGTCAATGTGTCCATCTGTGTGGCTATGGATCTTCCTATCTTAGCAACAGCCTGGGCATAGGTCTTTGTCAAGCCGAATTGGCCCTTGGGTAGGGCCAATACAGCCGATTTCGCCTGGCTGAAGGTACATCCATTTCTTGCCTTGTACTCCTGCATGGCAACCTCCTGTTTCCACACAGGGCAGTCCTTGGAGTAGGCTGAGTGGCCAGCGTGACAGTTTGGGCATTTGAACTGGGCTGTGCAGCCCTTGTCCTCATGACCTTCTCCAGCACATCTGGCACACACAGTGTTCCTCTTGCAGACTGCCGCGCCGTGTCCATAACCCTGGCACTTGAAGCACCTCATGGGGTTAGGTATGTAGGGCCTCACTGGAACTCGTAGGTATCCTGCCTTCACATACTCTGGCGGTGTCCTAGTTCCAAATGTGAGGATAATAGTGGCGGTTTTGACCTCCTCACCATCCCTGCGCCTGGTAATGCGCGGGCATGGGTGACCCTTCAATGCCCTCCACTATTTCCTTCTCGGAACATTCCAGTAGGTCCCTAGAGCTGATTACACCTCTGCTGGTGTTCAGACTCTTGTGTGGCATGACTTCCACTTGGAGATCACAGAGTCTTCTGCATCTTAAAAGCCCATCAGAGTGTATCTTGCTATCAACTTCTACTAGAAGTTCCAAAGACTTGTGTAGCTTAGACACACTCTTGGGCTCTCCCACTACTGACTTAAGTCCCTTGTAGATGACAAAAGGGCTCATCTTTGTCAGACTTTCCCCCTCCTCTGTGCACCTAACCACCAGAAATGATGGCCAGGTAGCACAGCTTTTTGTGGCCTCCTCCTTTCTATTCTCCATACATAGGTCTGGGGCAAGTAGTTTTTTTGAAGTTTTTTTTTCCATAGGTGTTCTTATTAGTTCGGCACATGCGCTCCCCACCCGCCATCGAGTCCAACAAGGGGACGGGCCTTTCGGAAGTCCAGAATGAGCCCGCCAGGGCTACACATGTGCTATACTCAGTCAGCTACTGCATCGGACATGTGCCCGATACAGCAGCTTCCTGATTGACCCTCCAGCCACCGCCCTCCTATGCTGGTAGCTCGGCATGACCAGCCGGTTGACCCAGAGCGGGCCATCTGGGCCTCAGGTCTAGGGGAACTTGGAGCCAAAGTATTGTGTTGTGGTGGCTTATCCTCAGATAGCCACCACTCAAACACCAGGATCTCTTTATCCCCCCTTACCCGTCGCAGTCCAGGGCAAACGGACTGGTCTAGGACGTAGTGAGATATTTAGAGATAAGGAGACAGAGTGATGATCAATGAAGGCAGACTGAGGAAAAGAGGAGGCAGACACAGTGATAGAAAAGAAGTAGGGCACTTTTGAGCTCCAAAAGTGCTAAGGAAAGAGGAGCGCAGTTTAACGTCATGTCTCGGGACGCTGGCTTCAGGAAATTTTGATCATTTGAAGCTCAGTTGATAGATTTAATAAATGATTTTTTAAATAGTTAAGATAGAAAATAAGGTAGCAATTAGAAAACGGATGTAATTTTATTAGACTTCTCTTAGGCAAATACACCACCTCAGACTACTTTAACTTAAAATGCTTTGGTATTCCTGGTCCACCCACAACACTAATAAATTTAATAACAGGTGGAGAGTAACTTGTTATTATAAATGGATCTAAAACAAGACCAAAAAATAATAATAATAACAATAAATATTACAAAATAAATTTTAATGTTAAACAATTAAACTATAACCCTTATATTAAATAAGAAAAATTAACATGAAATAACCCTTTTTTAGGACAAAAAAAAAAGATTAAAAAAAATATAT
The DNA here is from genome assembly GCA_030265305.1 of Biomphalaria pfeifferi. Classification (NCBI taxonomy): domain Eukaryota; kingdom Metazoa; phylum Mollusca; class Gastropoda; family Planorbidae; genus Biomphalaria; species Biomphalaria pfeifferi. The sequence goes on from JASAOG010000079.1 coordinate 205,409, forward strand.
ATTATGTTTTATTTAAAGAAATGTTTAAAGAGATAACAAGAACATTAATTAACCTAAGTAAAACCAATACTAGAATAGCATCCTGGTATATCTCAATACATATATTTATAGATATAAAACAATTATGACTTTCATGTCATAAAAATAACCTAATAAAATACTCAGAATGAAACAAGAACAGAAGTAGATTTGTGTTCTACATGCTTGGACCAATTCATTAAAAGATTCTAAAATTCACCAGAGGATATAACAGGCTTTCTGAAACAGCCTTAATAGAGATTAAATCTTTAGTAAGATACAAAAAAGTTAACACATGGATAAGTGAATTAAATATGGTAATAATTATCTTCTTCGAAAGAACATCTCTATAATTTATAAAATAAGCCAAAAGATAGGGTTAGGGTTGTTAACTAGCTATGATCAAATTGAATGAATTACACTAACATGCTAACTCCAAAGAACTCATGATGTGCAGTGGATACAGCAACATGTGCAGAATCTAGTATCTTAAAGTAGTCACACCGATTTTGGTATCCCCATGCAACTATCCTGTCTTTCAGTAGTTGTTGTGCAGTGTAAAATATTTCTGGAATTTCTGAGAACGTCTCTCCAATAACTGAAACTAAGAAATTGTAACCATCGGCCTGCAGCTGGAAAAGTGCACTGAAAAAACTTTCAGGATTTTTGTCGTGCTCCCTGCATATAGGAAAGAAAAAAAAATACAAAAAAAACAAGATAACTATTGTTTTTAAGTTTTGGTAGACCTTTGGTATAAATCTATACATTTATAAAGTGTTGTAGATGTCTGAAGACATCTCTTTAAGAAAGATTTATTACTGAATTCTAAAGGCTTAGATATGAACTTTAGGACCTTCATGTTAATAATAGGATATGCATACTTCACAACAAAATTGCAAACTAATATTTTTTCCTTTAAACATGGTCTACAGAATATTTTAAGTATTTGTTTGTTGGCATTAGTGTAATTTTAAATGAAAATTTATTTTATATATCTACAAATCAAATATAATCAAAAGCCAAAAGAATTTGAAAATGTATAACTGAAATTATTTTTTTTTTATGATGATTGCAGGCAATTCATTTAGCCTTAGTAATGCTAAAAATTACAATAATTTCCAAAATGTTTACATTCATAATGAGATTAATTTATATTAGCAATGTTGTTGGTACCATAACTTTACAGTTTATATAAAACTAGAACTCCCATAACTCTGGCATCATAAAATGGTTACAAATTTAGTTATACTTTGATGGCAAAACTAAAGTATTATGGTGCAGAAAATACAAAATAACAAAAAAAAATCATTACAGAAAAATCTTCTTTAATGAACAAAAGTCTGTAAAAACATCCAATCTAACTCCAAAGCATTTTTTTTTATGTATATATTAGTTAGCAAAGCACCATAGAAGTCAAACTTTGAACTTGACATTGATAGTCATGTCATTTTATAATAGATAGTAGGGATTGCTTAGTTGGCATAGTGCTTTCACCTAATCCTAAACCTTTTCATTCTTCTTTAATTATTTCAACCATTTATATTTGTGGACCTAGTTATTCACACATAGGCATCTTCTGATTAAAGCAATCAACAACACATTAACCAGGGAACAAACAAAGCATTACAATTGATATTTTCAAATGTGGCTGAACCTTTTGTGTCAAAAACACACAAACACTTCAAAGTTAGGTGGTTTTAAAAACTTACCAGCGATGAGGCCAAACAATATGAAGGAGATGGCTGCATGCTTGTAGCTGAACATCAGTAGGAGCAATGACATTTAAAGATGAACTCTCTTTTCCTCTTTTAGTCACTGTGCACAAAGAAGGATTTACAAGTAAACTCTCAAAGCTTTTGAATGAACCTGTTTTTGAATTTGACTCTTCGGCAGTTTCTATAGTTTTTAAGTCTTTACTATGATTTTTTTTATATAAAGTTTCTGTACTGTAGACAAAAGAATCAGAATCTTTTGATACTTTTTCTGGCATTTCATTGATAATAGAACAAGGAGATTCCTTTTCTGGCTTTTCATTAGCTATGGAATGTGATGAATCATGTTCATATTCTCTTTCCTTTTCAACCGATACATCATTAACACAAAGGATTAAAGGAAAATACACAACTTGACATTTTGGACGAATTTGCTCATGAAGATTTTTTGGCCTGTGATCTGGTATAAGTTTGAGATGTGATGATATTGAAGATAAGAAAGTGTCCATGTTGAAAGTTGAATTGAATATAACTTTATCAGCAACCATACTAAAAGAGAAGGAAAATGTATACATTTTTTTTTATTCAAGGGTGTATTCAAAAATATGTTACATTACCAAAGAGCATTTATTCTAACAGAACTGATGTAACAGAATCATGTTCTATAATTGTGATAAATTGTTCATTCTAGATGATAACATACACAAACTGAAACAAAATATTTAATAATTGAATTCAAGGTATTACCAAAAAGGTTTAGGGTTAGGGTTAGGTTATTCTAACAGAACTGATGTTACAGAATCATGTTCTATAATTGTGATAAATTGTTCATTCTAGATGATAACATACACAAACTGAAACAAAATATTTAATAATTGAATTCAAGGTATTACCAAAAAGGTTTAGGGTTAGGGTTAGGTTAGTCTAACAGAACTGATGTTACAGAATCATGTTCTATAATTGTGATAAATTGTTCATTCTAGATGATAACATACACAAACTGAAACAAAATATTTAATAATTGAATTCAAGGTATTACCAAAAAATTATTTTTAAAAAATTGAGAATGAGTAAAATGAAATTTAAAATAAGATTAGAAACTCAGAATCAGCCCCCGAAGTGGTCCAATTAGACAAGTAAAAAGGCAAGTTTAAATATTGTTAGCATGAATATCTGAAGCTATGAACTACAAATTATCAACAACCACAACCCTATCTCCAACTTTACAAAAAGAAGAGATTAAGTTTCGAAGTGTTGCAGATTCTACTGTATTGTTAGTCCGACTGACAACATGATAGCACAGAATACAGAGATTTTTTTATCAATATTATTATTATTATTACATTGTTTAATATGCATATATATACTTGAATTGATAGTTATGAATATATGATTGAATGTGAGCCTGGCCTAACTGATGTTAATAATGGATTATATAATAGATTTAATTGTTTTGTTGTTAAGGGCCAATCTCTCATTCAAGTAAGACCAAAGAGGGTCAACAGACTAAAGGACAGATAAAGAGAAGACATTTTGAATGTGTTTGGAACTGAAATCTAAATATATCTAACATGATATCAAGGTGCAATTTTCAATGGGTAAGAACATCATTCAATATATTGAATATGAACTTTAGCAATCAAATTCATTCTCTACATAGGCTTAAATACCTTATCTTAGTAGCCCCTATTGTCTATAAAACAAAATTAATTATTTATGACTGATTGATTAGTTGGTTACTTTTTTCATTCATGTGTTGTGATCTACAATGAATAATTGTGCAAAGTTTCAATATGATCCAAGAAGGGGAAGTGAGAGAAATGACATGTACAAGATTCCAGCCATACAGACAGATTTGTCATTAAAAATGTTTGTTATTGATGGTAGATATCTGGTGGTCTATAGACTCAATACATTGATATATATACTATAGCTCAAGGTAGTAAGTACTATCATGACAATAAATTTGCTTTTAATGGGTTACTGCCTTTGACTATCTTGTGTTTTTTAAGACTAATCTCTTCTTGACTCTGTCACTGTTCATTAATTTATTTAAAAAACAAAAAAAAGACAAAGGTAAAAGTAAGTTATTGAATCCATGTTCTGGTATCAATAAGTAGCGCTTATTAGAAGATCTAGTCAAGTTTAGTTACTTTCCAGAAGCTGAGTACACTCACTTTTCCCGTACTGCAGGAGTGGCTGCCTGGTTATGTGGCATGCACTTATGATTCAAGTCAACATGTATAGAGTTTGAAACCTGCCCTTTTAAGCTAGGGCATAATTCTATTAATTTCTGAAGGAATGTTCAAGACTTACAAAAACATTAAACTCCACTTTATGACCTGAAAGCTAATTTTATATTATTGCATATTATGCACTAGTAGGGCAATGAATTTAAGTCTTGTATAAAGTCCAATTATAAATATTATTTTTTTTTTATTATTAAAAATGTAAGCTCTGCTGAAAGCAGATTATTTTTTAAATGTTGTAAGTGAAATTATTATCCGAAAGCCTTATCTAGTCAACAGAAGGGCATGGAGGAAATGAATAACAACTTCAAATATTGCAAATCTAAAAATTCCAAAATAATAATTTGATGTAAGATTTGGGTTTTGTAAAACAATATAGCATTAGTAAATAACTCCAAAACAAAATCATTTTTTTAAATTGTTCTCCAGGATGATTCTAGTAAATATGACAAAGATTGCATTTCTGCATGTGCCATTCTTTGTTTGATAATTTTTAATAGGTCTAACAAATAAATAGTTCTTACATTAAATATTCAAATCAAACAATATTTACCTTGTTAAAATCTGATTATATCCATATTGAAAATCGCGTTCTAACTGTTGCTGAACTGGATAGATTAGTTGATTTTCATGAAAATAAACAACTTTTTTTGTCTGAGCAAGATCAGGCCTTAAAGCTATAAGTTCAGCTAGGTTTAGAACTGAGCTTGCAAACAAAACTCTGAAATACAAAGTATACATAAATGCAAGATACCAGAAAGCAAGTATTATAATCACCATTCTTCACTATCATTATATTTATTACATATCATTAGAAAATTATTTTTTTTTAAGTTAACAAACTCTTACCTGCATAATTATAAAGAGTGTGATTTAATTTCTTATATAAAGTGCTTTCATGTAAAGGTGTTAAATTCTTTTTTTAACAAGGATTTGAGCCTTTGTTCTCAGACAGACATTGTTAAAGAAAAAAGTTTCATAATTTTATTTTTTAAAATTTCACACACACACACATAAAATTGAATATTCATAATAATATTTCAATTTTCTACACTGGTAAACTGCTTAGAAATCCTAAGCTCGGACTCCAGTGAATGCTATGGTTTCAAATTCAGACACCTTTACAGTCCACCAAGCTCAAATTAATACCAGATATTTATTGGGGAAAGTAAAACCAGTGGTTGATTTGTAGGCCACATCATATAATATGACCCTATCTGTTTTAATAATCAATATTTGCAGAAAAAAATTATTATCATATCAATGATTAAAAAATAAAGATGTTGCAACAATAATACAGAGGGGTGTCCAAAATAAACTACACAATATTGATCACTGGAATACCATATTTCTGTGCAAAATTTTTTTGGGGCAGTGGGGTTTTTTTTCCTGACATTTTGCTGCTATTCCATTTTTGTTACATTGAAATACATTTTTATTTTCCATTTAAATTTTGGACATAATTTTCTAATTTCTTTTTAAATAAATATTCAAAATATTCATGTAATGAATACTTAGTCAGGAGCTATAATCAAGTTTTTGTAAAAAATTCAGTCTAAAACAACATTAATGTTACGAATCTCACTATCCAGGCTCTCTGCCAACTGCACCATACACCACCAACTTAAAGAACTTGACAACTTAGGGCTCCAAAGTAACGTGACGCTGTAATAGTTGAATAAATAACAGCCAATACTGTACAATTGGCAACATGTACACTGTACAAATATCTCTCCGATAACACCGTTCCGCCATATCAACTCTTGCACTGGCCTCTCCGTCTCGTTCCGGGCTTGCACTGGGTTCAACAGTTCAGGACTGACTTCACACACTAGGCTCGTTGTGTCGGACTCGATCGCAAACCAAGATCAAGACGCCAGTCGTCTCAACTGTACTTGACAGTGTACTCCACACTGAACCGTCGTAATGATCCGCACAGAACCACACCGTTGAACTGTGCTGTAGTCGTCTGTGTTCTGAACCCCTGCCGTGAACCGTCTTGACTGGATACGTCCGCTCTTTATATGGAGTCCCTACTGGCCTTCTAGAACCGGACGGAACATCGCTCGACGTTTCTAGCTTCGTCACTTGACTACATCCCTCGTGACGCTCCTGAGCTCTGTTCAGAACGGCAATCCTTCCCGAACCGTCCTGTTGACCTGTTGACACTCGACTTGGCTGACCGTCATAACTCATCACGGTTGAGCGCTCGTCTAGCGCTGGCCTGGGTCGATTTGCGTAGGCTGACTACACTCACACCACTACCCCCATCTGTGCCACCACCAGGTTTATAACATTAATATAATACATTACAATACATTTTACAATAGAATCTAGAATATTGTAACAAATCTTAGGGAAGCAACTCAACAAGGACCAAGGTAAGAGACAAATTAGGTTCATTGTATATGTGATAAAGAGTTGTTAGGCGATTATTGGCCTCCGTCAGTCGTAGAGCGACTATGGTTCATCTCAAGCACTGTGGAGTCCTAATTTGGAGAGACACTTCTGTCCACAAATATCACAGGATAAGGTGGCTTTCACTTTGGTGGTAGAGGAGCTGGCCATTTTTCACATGGTACGCTTTTCTTCCAGAGCTGAGGCACATGGTTTTTCGCTGTCCATATCTTTCTTGTTCACTGTCCATATCTTTCTTGTTCACTGTCCATATCTTTCTTGTTCACTGTCCATATCTTTCTTGTTCACTGTCTCTCTCCATCTAAATTGTTAGTCTCAATTGTCAGGTCTCCTAACTGGTTTGCAGGGTTCACTAGTACCGCCACTGTGTTCACATTCCTAAAGTGTTCACTAACTACACAGTCTGTGCTGCTATTTTCTGGTTGTCTATAGATTCTATTAGTCTAGTACTAGAATTCTACTAGATCTACTACTACTAGTACTAAAAATTTACTAGATCTAGATGTACTACTTACTCAAATAACTAGATCTAGTTGTCTGAGAAAATTTGGGTCATTTCTGCTGGCAGAAGACATTCCTGTTGGAATCACAGGATCAACAACCAACACACTTTTATTTAATATGCGATGGGCACTAACACTATCCCCTTTTCCCATTCATCTTTGCCTGACATCTCAGCCTCCTTTCCAATTTCCTGCGCTTTTACACTAGCGTAGCTCATTTCTTTTCTGCCTCAATATAAATTAAGAGAACGATATCGGACAGATAAGTTTAAACTTAAGCCTATTTAGTGTAACTTAATGGTTTTTCTTTTTTGTGTTTTTTAGCCGATGAAGGCCTTGTGCCTGTTGCCCAAATGTTCTTAGTTTTATTTGCTTGGTCCGGCAGGCTTATATAGACCTACTACTATTATTAGTATAGTAATAATAGTATACTGACTATAGAATAGATATGTATAATGTATCTTCTAGTATAATCATAATCATATTATTATATATAATAATCTATCTATGCATGTTTAATGATGTTTATCATATAAGTATAGACTATACTCAGTATACTCTATAGTCTATAGATCTACTATACTGACTATAGACATAGATAATAGAATATAATATAGATCTAAATGTAGATTATTGTAGATCTAGTGACAGCCATCCTAGTACTACTAGTACTAGATTGTCTAGATATAGAAAAGACTGAAAAGTCTACTAGATCTAGATCAACTCTAGTCATTTTAGTCATCTACTACTAGATCTAGATAGATCATATATAATATATACTAAACTCAACTATATAGAAAATACGAAAAACATGCATATATGTAACCCTGCCGGACCAAGTAAAACAAAGGACGTTTGGGCCACGAGGCCTTCTTCAGCTACAAAACAAACAAAAAATATAAACAATTAACACAAAATAGTCTTAAGTTAACTTATCTGTCCGATGTTGTTCTCTATCGAGGCAGAAAAGAAATGGCCTCGTGGCCCAAACGTCCTTTGTTTTACTTTTTCTATACAGTCGTTTACCCCTGCAGCAGTAAATCTTTGTTTTTTTGAGTCTTTAAACTCAACTATACTGAAACTCCAGTGAAACAATAGATTCTATAATATATTGACTATATTATTTATATATGGATATATATTGGATGGATGCCTGGTCGTGCGGTTTGCGCGCTGGACTGTCGATCAGATTTATTGATGGTCCAGGGTTCAAACCCTGCCCGCTCCCATCCCCCGTCGTCCTGCAGGAGGTTTGGACTAGGAAGTAATTATCTTCAACTCTGAAGGAACATCCAAAACATGTAAAACAAACATATATTATATATAATATAACTATATATAAATAATATTGTCTATATCTATATAGTAATAATAATATAGATCTAGACTCTAGTATGATCTACATATAATAGATCTAAATATAGATCCTAATCTTTACTTTAATTTAAGCTTTCATCTCACTTGAAATTTCCGAATGGTATCGTTTGACTGAAATAAAGTGCTGATACTCTGGCGCGCCACTGCCATTTTTTTGCAGGCAATGAGCAAATAATACAACGTGGTCCTATCAGCTTATCAGAAGAAATAATTTCGATTAGCTGCAAATGCGACCCACCAAAAAAGGGCTCGATTAAGATGATATCTTTATCAACACAAGTCTCCATAATCATAGCTCTAGAGTCTATATTAATCTATATAAACTCTACTAATCTACATAGCGTATGTTGTGGAACTTCAGTGACTACATCTAGAGTCTATACTAGTCTATAGTCTATTATATTTATATATTTATCTATTCTATATTTGACCATTAAAGGTCAAAGTTTATGAGAATGTAAATTAATATCTTTTAACCTCCATGAAAGGAGAACGCATACAAGACAGGGTTACTCACCGGGATAGTGCGATTTTTTAGCCCCCCGAAGAATCATTAGTTACTATTGAAAAATAGAAATCTTGACCTAATAATAACAATAATTTTTTAATAATAAGTTAATATTAATATTACAGACGTTACTTAAAAAAAAGATAATTACGTCCTACGCATTTCAAGTGTCAACCTAGTCATGCAGATTAATCTGCTAAGTCTTTGGTTTTCTTGTATGATTCAGGCAACCTTTTCCATTCTCTATTGGCACAAGGGAAGAAAAAGCACTTATAGGCCTACATATTTATTATAACGTATAATAATATATAATACCGTGCCTTCTTTCGTTCTTTTCCTATGAGTGAAAGTTTCACATGACTCGCAATTAAATTTAACCCAGTTGCGACATGCTTAATTGTCCATTTCAGATGCAGACAAAGCTGTTGTCAGCTTTCGTTACGCATTTACAAAGACACCTGTCTTCTACGATGGCTTTTCTTTGGGTGTCTCTCGGCCACAAATTCTTGTCACAACGAATGAGAGAAGGCAGTTTTTTCCAAACTAAAGTATGATCAATTATTACTGACTATCATCGATGACATTAAATTTACGACTCACAGAGTTGGCAATTTAGTCCGCTGAACAAGGAGCTGGTCAAAAAAATTGATTTCGATAAAAATTATGGATTTATGGTGTTGCCATCAAGAAGCACATAATATTTATTTATAGTAGGCCTATTATATATACATCTTTTTTTCTTTTTTTTTGCAAATTAGAATTAAAAACAACATAAATGCACATTATTTTCGCTTTTTTTTCGTACGTATTTCCTCTAAAATCAATTAAGCGATTCCAGCGACAATATGATTGTCCTAAGACCTTACCTTAGTATCGATGAAATCAATGAAAAATTTACGAACTTGTATATATGGCTCCTTGAGCCTTCTGTCTCGGAAGACAATAGATGCGCCCAGATGGTCACTGAATGGTTTTGGTTTCGTCTTGAGATAGGGAAGAATCTGGTGTTGCTAATCAAGCCAATTCTGGAGAGGCAGATTTTGCCACAGTTCGTGCATGTGTTTGCATCTATTTTAGGGTTAGCTGATAGGACAGCTTTCTTTTTCTTTCTCTTGACTAAAGCCGATTCGTTTCTTTTGCTCTGCGAGTATCGTACCAGTACGCAGTCTGTCTCCATGCACTCTGGTCTTGGGCTATTTCCTTCCACATACTTTCGTTGTTGCCTGTGGTTCTCATGTCTCGCTTGCAGACATCTCTATAGGTTAGTCTTAGGCGGCCCTTTGGTCTGACTCCCTCCACAAGCTCAGCATATAGGCCTACTGTAGATTTAAATGTTTAGAACAGACATAGCTTTGAGATGTCAAATGTAGGCTTACTGTCGAAAATAATCGATTAATATTTGGCTTTTTTTTTTACTTGCTGCATGCTTTGTTTTCGAGATCACCCAAGATTAAAATAATGTCGTCCCGGTTCTAGAAGGCCAGCAGGGACCCTATATAAAGCGAAGGTATCAGTCACAACTTCCCGATCTACAGTTCGTTACAACGGCTCAGTACAAGTCCGAAACGAGACAGAGACCAGTGCAAGAGTTGATACGGCGGAGAGATATTTGTACAGTCTTGTGTTACGTGCTGCCAATTGTACAGTGTTGGCTGTTATTTATTGACATTAAACTTTTACGTTTTTTTGAAGCCCAGAGTTGTCAAGTTCTTTAAGTTGGTGGTGTCGTTTGGTGCGATTTGCAGCGAGCCTGGATAAGGAGATTCCTAACAATATAAATATAGGCCTATTGTACAGTTTTGAACACTTTTGCACGTTATAGTCCCTCATTAAATGTTAATTTGATAAATGTGCATCGACCATTTACTTAAGGGCAGGTTAAACCCCCAAATTGAAATATCAATAAATATGTCACTATTTAAGTGTCTATATGTTTGGATGGATCATTTAATAGTGAAAAAAATATTTAAAAAAAAAAAAAATTAAAAAAGTGAAATTTTTCACAAAAATAGGGTAAAATAGTCAAAATACTAAAAAAAATACATGAACACACATGTCAAGATATTTTAGTATCTATTAAATATTTTCAAATGAAATTTGCACAGTGTCTTTAGCATGTTATTCCAATCACATTGATCTACAATTATTACAATCAGAGAGAACACTTTTTTTAATGAATTTTTTAGTGTGGGAACCATAAAACTGTCGAAACTGGTTGGGGTAGGGGTAAGTATTGAGACCATAACTTTAAAACTACTTAATAGATTGTAATTCTGGTAGCATGTTTTGATTCAATATGGACATAGAACAAAACGTTCAAAGCTCTAGCTAGCGTAGTTTTTGTAGTTTTTTTGACACCAATGGCCGCAATCACTGTGGTCTCCACACCTGTGTTTCCAAATTGCCCAAATTGCCTTTTTCATCTGTAGAAGGTTGTTGGTATTATTTCTAATGGCACCACCATAATGGCCCTGGATTCTTAGAATTGCTGCTTGAGTAAGCCTTTTTACTCCTCCCATCCCTTTGTAGTGTTTGCCATCTTCTTCAAAAACTTTTCCTTTGTTAGAATTCTTTAGGTCCATAAGTCGACGTCCCATTCTTTTCTGTACATGACCACAGCATTCCAACTTTTCAATCGTCTTACCGGGGTATATTGGTGGATCTGCATCTGCAACAGTTTTATAGCTTTTTGAGTCACCATCTCCCAAATAGCCTGTATAGTTTAAGCCGTACATCTGTGAACGTCGGAAAGTTTGTAGGATCCCTTGTGATTCCATCGCACCAGAAGAGCCTGTGTGATTAGCATCACATTCAGCTGCGTGGTTTGCTTTCCAAGCTACAAACTGTTCAGGAGTAAGTTTCTTTTTGCTTTTGCAACATTTATCACAATAGTTACTGCTGGTAAATGTGTCTATTACTTTAGGAGCACCTCCAGGATTAACGGAAAGTACAGTTGCAACTCCATTTTTTGACACGAAACCACGCCTCTGCCATGTTCCATCGCACGACACAGTGACATCCGATGATGGCTGAGAAGCTTTGAATTCTTCCGCAGCTGCTTCTTTGCATTTTGTGGCAACTGTCTTAGTGGCTTCTAATATTTTATTTCTAAAATAATTGCTTTTTGTAATACTTACCGGTGGTGGCATGTTCATATTTGCTAGAAATTTGTTACCTTGTTCATAATGGCATCCAATGGAAAACATAGACAGTTGAAACCTTAAATTTATATTTTCCTTAGAACTTTGAAGCATGAAAACATGTTTGCAATCCAGGCACACAAAGGATATAGTACAGTTAATTCCAGTGTTTCTTTCAGTAGCTTGAAAACCACAATGCTTTTCACAATTAGAGCAAGGAAATTGATTCAAAAAACACAATAAAATTTGAACATCAAACATGCGGTATCCAGTCATATCATCCAAATAAATGTTGTCCTGTTGAACACTATCATTTAATTTAATAAATGAACTACTTTTAGGAACATTTCCAGTGTTAGTAGCATCAGGATTTACTGGATCTAGCTCTAATATTGTCAGGGTGGGTTTTGTCGCTTAGGTAGGGTATGATATTATGGTCCCTAACCTGAACAGAGTAACGCAAGAACATAAAGGTAACAGCATGTAAAATAAACACATTGAGTGAAAGTTATTCAACTGAACCTTTAGTCAATACCAACAGTTGTTCAACGTGAATGATATTAATGCCAACGTAAGTTAATGGCCATTAATTAACAACAAGGTTGTACTTTTACCAATTTAATGAATGTATGAAATATGACATGAGTGATAAATAAAAGTCAATAGTATGTTCAAAGGAAACACAAAGTATACATATTAGGCAACGAAATATATCACACCTTCACTCGAGGCCATAATTCAATTACGACGCATCCTACACTCAAGGCCTTCGATACACGGGCCATTCAAACAACAGTGTGAATCAAGCTTGCCTCCAACAGAGTCCCAAGCCTGCGTCCCCAATACTGGGGGAAGAAAACCCCTAAGAGAAACTCATAGGAGATCTAGTCTCATCACACGACAGAAGCAAAAATGACATCAACAAAAGCGCGTTCCTAGAAATCAAAACTCACAATCTCTTATGGTACACAAAGGAAAACACCAAAAGAAGATGCGCATGACAAATATGTCCTCGGAAACAGGTTGAATTTCACTGACTTCAGTCTCGCTAGATCTAGACTCAATTTCAGTATCATGATCATCTAGATCTAGACTAAGCTTTTTAAAGAACCTATTACCATGGAATTTCCTTTTCTTAGGACGATCTTTGCGTGGTCTGGGCATTGTTATATTTAGATAATATTAATTACAATAAATTAAAACACACTTGAATGAATACAAGAGTAATGTAATGTAGAGAAATAAACAGTGTCACAGAGCACCGACAAACGTGGGTAAAAACAGTAAACAAAATGGCTGCCAAAGAGGCTTTGTAAGAAACGTTCTGATTGGTTGGATAGAGAGATAATATAAGAATCTATTTAATTTCAACCAATGAAATTGAAGCTTTTAACTAAAATATGGCTTTAAAAAAATGTATCTTATTTAAAAAAAAGAACTGTAACAGTGAAAAAATTTAAAAAAATGGATAATTAGAAAAAAAGTTATAGTATTTTGAAAATTAGGCACTGTCTATGCATATTTAATGAGGCAAAAGCAAACATTAGTCATGTTTTTATTTTAAATATTTAAAATATTTATTAATATTTTTTCTAAAAACAAATTACAGATTATTATTCAGAATTGGATACAGTTTCTAATTAACGTAAAAGCCCAATTGACATAATTTTGAAAAAAACGTATTCTCCTTAGTAAAATTTGCCCTTAAAGCTAAACGTTACTAATTTACTTTGTGTTGCAGTCATTCATTACTGCACTAGCCGATTTGGGGAACCCGCTTAAGTCATCCCCTAGGCAAACTGTTAAACCTGTAAAACCCACATTGACATTAAGTTCCCCTCTAAAGAATCAGTCAAATGATCCATTTAAATAACAGAACCACCGAAGTCACAATTAAAATTCGACCGTCGGAAATTCAAGCAGATGTTTGTTTGTAAAATTTTTTTACACGTTTCCTACTCCAAACCTCCCACAGGACGACTGGGGATGGCAGCGGGCAGGGTATGAACTCGAGAAGTCCGAACGACAGTCCAGCGTGCATACTGCACGACCATGCAGCCTAACCACATATAGAGTTAGAAAATCTAAGCCCAACTATGAAGAGTAAGTGTCATGAGCATCTGCACAATTAAAAATTCGCCGTTTTCGCATTGTGTCATGCTTGTTTACTCAATTCATTCTTCCTTGTTGCTGGAAGCTTCTGTTTGTTAGCGTTTTGGAGTTTCGGAACCTTTTCGATGCGATATTGTTTGATTCCCATTAGTGGGTAATTCTACTTATACCCAATCTTTAGGTGCTCATTATCGGTTCGCCATTATAGTTCCTATGGTGATTACAGAAATTGCATATTTGTCTTGTTTAATTAGGGACTTAGGCTTGGATTCCATGTTTCCGAGTCTAGCTTGATCTGTAACCAGTGTGTAGAGTTGCTCTGGGGGTCTTGTATAGGAAGTACTTGGTCGTTGGCATTGATGGGCCCGTATTGTAGGCCTATCTTTGTGTGACCCAGGTGCTCCTTTAAATGATGATAGTAATTTCATCAATGAATGTTCATCTGAATGCATACTTATTATATTGATTATTCGTCTTCGTTGATTCCTATAATAAACTAGTGGTCATATCATCTCATTAAAAATTTGTTAATTAATACTAATTGCATTACTTGTTTGGCTTAGTTTTAGTTAATTACTTAACTGTCAGTCGGCCAGGGAAGACGAGCAAAGGCTTACAAATACAACCCCGACAAATAGTACACTTTGATCTAATTTATTTCAAATGTCATTATTATGTTTATTTAAATATGTGTACTATTCTGCCTATATTGAAGTAACTTGCTAGTTCTTTCATAATACTAGTAAGCGTAAGCTTAATTTGAAATGGGTGCTTGGCTTACGAAAAAGGGGTCTAAGGTTCGAATCTTTGGATTTTTTATTTCGGGATCTTAAAGCGCCGCTGAGTTCACACAGTTCTAATGGGTACTTGACATTAGTTGGGCAAATGTAAAGGCAGTTGGTGGTTGTGCTGGCCACATAACACCCTCGTTAACATATGACCTTTACATCATCTGCCCTATAGATTGCAAGGTCTGAAACGGGAAATTTACTTTTATTAATGTGATTTATTGGACCAGTTGTCATTTTTTTTTACATGTAACTCATCCAAGAGAAAGTGTTAAAATATTAATTAAGTCATTCAGTGTATCTTATCTTATATAATACAGACGTTACTTCAAAAAAGAAGATGATTATGTCCTACGCGTCATGCATATTAACCAATGACTTAAAGTCTGCCAAGTCACTGGCTTTCCTGGCTAGCTCAGGCAACCCATTCCATGCTCTAATAGCACTAAGGAAGAAGGAGTATTTGTACAAATTTGTCCTATCATATGGGACGAGGGATGTGCCTTTATTAAAGTGTATTAAAGCCATAGTACATGGACATAGTTTTCAAATCTTTTTTTTTTTTTTTATTATATTAATAACAAGGAGTTCAATGAAAACAAATAAAAAAAACAACTTTGTATGTATGTATGTATATATGATTTATTTAAGTACCGGTAACAATGAAAGCCATAAAACAATTATGAAACATTAAAAACAAGAATTACATGAAAAAAAATAAAATAAATGTGTAAATGATGTCTTTACAGAGATTACACACATACTTAACTTATAAAAGACATGATAGTGTATATACTTTTTAATTTAAGCAAATATTTAAAGCTTAAATGGGTATGTAACGCCAAAATAAATCTTGTAAATATTGTAACTAACTAGTTAAAAAGATTTTATCTAAAGCTTGTCCCAAAATTTGTAGAAAGTCAACTTATTAAGTCCATACCTTAATGCAGTACCAGAAAAAAAGCAACGAAAATGTTGACCAGCTCAATATATTGTTAGACCTCTGATGCTGAAGTGGATGGGATCATGAGGGTAGTGGTGTGTGTTGTCAGCTGACACATATTACAAAGGCTAGCACTAGATGAGTGGTGGTGCTTCGAGAAAGATGCATTGTGAACGCTACTCAGGCCAGTCATATCAGACATAGTCATGTGATCATCCAGGAGTGTCGAACGATGTTGCTTTGGATTTGAGAAGGCCTTTAGGGACATCCTATAAAGGTGAATCAGTCAAAACAGTTCAGTTTACAATTCACAATTCAAGATCAAACCCGGTACCGTGTGAGATCAGTTTGGAACAGTGGAACCCAGTGCAAGTCCAGGACAAGATTGAAGAGTTTGATACAGCAGTACGGCTAAAGTATTTCAATACTTAAAATATATTTTGTTTAGCCGAAATGAAACAGCTATAAAAGAAAGTTATTAAATAAATGGTTATCCTATTACAGAAGATAAATATATAAATAAAATATTTTTACAGCAATGAAATCAAAATTTAGGTAACAGAAAATTTGTTTCAATAATTTAAAACAAAGATACTTTATAAATAAATAAATTGTTCTTCTGTGTTTAAATTTTAAAAAATAAAAATGTATTTTAAAAAAATGGCACATATTGAACAAAAACAATACCACATTAAATAAATACACCATTTTCTTATTGAGTCAACATTTGAAGAGGAACAAAATTCACACTAATGATTAAAAAAACAACTCAATTTATCGTTATCAATAATTTAACATACTTTACCAAAGAAGAATAATTGAAAAGCACAAAGAAGTTGTCAAACCCATTTTTTTAAATTAGATCTTTAAGTTTGGAACTCCAGCAACTGAAAAGTAAAACGAATTACCACTACCGGTACTATTTTTTTTAACTTCACAAGGAAGATTCATTTAGAGTGAGGCTAAATATATGTAACTTAGTTATCAAATTTTTCTTTTAAGGCAATATATCTTTTAGTTACAAAGGACAAGACTTTTAACAAGTTGTTAACACTTTTAAGTTAACTTTTGTAATTAAACATAAGAGTTTTACATGACAAATTTTCAAATTTTAGACAAATTAGATAAACAAAAATTGACTACGGATCTAATGAAGCTATCCATGAATAATTAATGTGTTTCTTTAAATATGTGATTTGTGATTTTGGGCACATCGGCACAATTTAGGCCATGTCGTGCCTGCAGTCCCTCAAGGGCCACTCTCCCTCCACACAGCAAAGGCCAAATTCCATACAGTGAAATCATTAAAATCAAGGTCTATTCACAGTTAAAATAGTAGAGGTAGTAAAAATTTAATAATTTGGTAAAAATCTAATGTAAATAGTACATGTCTACAGAATTCATAAATCAGATCTTCGTAGACAACCCCACTTCCCGGATAAAGCCTTTTAAATATGTGGTGTATGTTCAGACACTGCACCAGCTATGTTAAGGTCAAATGTCAATTTTGTTAAGAAGCAAGTTGCATTAAAAAAAAAAAACTATGACTAAATTGATTAAGTTGTCAATGTAGAATAGAATTAAAAATTTAAGTTTGAACAAGGTTCACACAAACATTTCTCTCCAGGCTTCTCAAGAGAAAGAATCTTAAACTGTTGTACTACTAGCTGTTTATTAAACCTTACTGTTGCTCCATCCAATTGGTTTACAGTGAAATGTTTGAAACCTTCTGATACCTACATGATTAAATCAAAATAAATAGCAAATCATTATTCATAAGTTAATTTTAAAATTGTTGTAAGATTGTTTAACCTATCTTATAGTTTTGATGGCTCATCCTTCAGCATGATATTCTGGCAAATGGATTATATTTTAATTATACTATGTATTAATTTTTGCTGGAATTTATCTGTAACTATCCTATAAAAGCTAACAAGAGTTGGTAATAAGTTCAAACTTAGAGTTATTATTAATATTATTTCAATTATTAATAAGACATACTATAACAAGATAATAAATTCAAAGGCAGTCCCAAAGGTCTGTTAATTATTAAGCAATTCTGGATATAGGCAAAGTACCTATGTTATCTTATCTTTTGGGACGGATTAAAATAATTATTTCTTTCCTTTTTTTTTTCATGCTAAAAAAAAAAAAGCTCAAATTGACTCATTGAAAAAAACATAAAATGTATTCTTTACTTCCTGAAAATGAATCAATAGCTTAAAATATATGCATAGTTACTTTAAAGATTTTAGTCCAAATTTACAAGATAGTATAACTCTTGCTATATACCAAATTTCTGATCAATCCTTAAGTCAAATGCTCAGTTGCCAATAAAATACCAACTGACATATAGGTAGAAGGCAGGAGAGCCGCTGATTGACGATTTTTATGGTATACTGATGTATGGAAAAGTTAGGAAATAAAGGCATTGGATAGATAGAGCTACATAGAGAGAAAGCACAAAGGAAGGATCTGGATTGCCGATGGCTTACACACCATAAGTAGAAAGAAGGATGACCTTGAGGAAGCTTGCAACACACAGTGCTACATCCAAGCAGAACTTGCTATGCCACTGATATCAAACTGTATTGGGTATCTCCTGTTCCTTTGGACACATCAGCTGCATGGAGAGGGGGAACTGTTATACGGGCAACATTGTTTCGAGCATAGCTGATGCCCAGGCCTTCATCTCTTTTCTATGAGACGAACCATAGTCACTACACAACAGGAGGTCAACAACCCAATTGTATTGAACAATTAATAAAAAACAAATAAATTACGTGTGATTATTTTACCTTATATCTAATTGTCTGGATGACATCTCGAAGATAAACTGGAGACTCAGTGACCCGAATATCAAACAATTTTATTGATTCACTGTCAAAAAACTCCAACTTTAGTCCATCTTTGAAAATTAAATAGTTAAAAGAATAATTTAATAAATTATAAGTATGTTTTTTTTTAAAGTGTTAATATATAAAATATATAACAAAAGTGCTGATATTAAACAAAAATACCTAAAGCAGAGTCATCAATGTCTTGCATAAATTGGTTCAAAATGTAGTTTTTATCATCATTAGTCTGCAACAGAGGCTAAACAAAGCAACATTTAGAGTTGAATTGGCTGTTTTAATCAAACTTTAAGATAGCATTAAGGATTTAAATGAAAGCTTTGCTTAATTTTAATTTCTGTGTTTAAATGTTTGTTTCCATTAATGTTTTCATATATTATCTAGTATACATTCTGATATATCAATAAAATGATTACGCTAAACATTTAACTTTCATCTACCCTAGTATTTTGATATTGAACTTCATGCTGCCTAGATCAAGACCTTTAAAAGAATATAAAATAAATTGGGAGCAAGTAGTAAAAAAATAATAATTTGAGTTCAAAGAGAAGCACATAGTTTTTATCTCCTTGGTAATATTAATTACCTTATTAGTCAGCCTTGTTGCATCAATAAAATAAGAAGTTTTTAAAATGTTTAAATGAAATGTGTCCAGTTATAGTTGTGGTGATGGGTACATTTTCAGTTGGATGTACAAAAAAGCTGCTTTGATAATCATGACACTAAAAGTAAAAAAACTTAAAAAATAAGTAAATGTCTTAAAGCTTACCTGAGTCTCATATGAAAGTTCATTGTCCGAGGGACTTGACATACCAGGATCTTTAAGAAGATTACCTATAAAGTCAGAAAAAAAATTGTAATAATATGCTAGGAACATTTATTAATTTAAAATTATAATGGAATAGAAATACATTTTTTTTAACACGAAAGTTTTTAACACTGCTAAAAATTAAAGTTGAATCATGTTTACCAAGCATATCTTGCATTACTGATTCTTGCATTTCAATAACTGATTTAGTGCTAGGGAAGAATGAATGTATATTAGAACTGGCAGTTGAAGCAGATGGTCCCTGCCGAGTTGAAGATGTGCTTCGACCTGTACTAGGCGTTTGCTGCTGTGAAGGAGGTTTGGGTGTTGAAGAGCTCAACTTGGTCCATGTATTAGGTCTCTTGATAGATTCATTGTCAGTGTTTGAATTGTGAGGTAAAGAGCAGCTGTGTGATAAAGGTGGGGTGTTTCCCAGATTTAATTTCAAGTTTTCTTTTTTTCTCATCATTAAATTTGTGGGGGTACTTGATAAATTGGGTGTCACCTCTGGGGGACTTATCTGCCCTTGCTGCCCCATATCAAAAAGTTCTGAACTGGTGCAATCTGAACCAGAAGAAAATGTAAAGACTACTGCATTCTCTTTGCAGGACATGTCTTTTGTTTGACCAAGAACAATAGAGCTGAATCTCTCCTGTGTATTTACATGAGATGAAGAAGTGCTACTGCTGGAATTAAAGATAGATAGATTAGGCAATTGTTTTGGATCATCTTTTCTTGCAGGCTGTTTAGGTTCCTGTTTAGCTGGCTGGTAGAACTGCAGAGGATCTTTAAAAGTATTGAATGTAATGTCATCATAATTGTCAACAAAAAATTGCTGTATGGACAAGCTGTTCTCAGAGCCATCGTCTGGATATATAAGTGCAAAAGCTGGCAGTAGATTTTCTATATTTCTTGGTTCTATCAGTTCACAAATCCTGGATTCAATGTGAGGTCTTTCCTTCAACACATAGCTTTTTTTATCACTGTCTGGACTATCAGATATCTCATCATGGATGGTGCTAGCCTCTAAATCTTCTTCCACTTGGAAGTTTGATCCTTCACCCTGAGCTAGTCCATCACTCTGAGATTGCCCACATCCTTCGGCTAGACTAGCCATCTCAGATGAGCTGACCCCTTGAGCTGGAATAACAACTTCAACAAGGTTGGCACTGTGATCTTCATTGTTTTCTGCCTTTTCTGCTAGTTGCTGTTCAGAGTGAATAACAGTGCTGATGTGCTGCTCATATAAAACAGTTTTGTCAGATGTAACATTCAATGGTGTAGTAGATAACAATTTGTTTTGATCCTGAAATAATAAGCAACAAAATAATGCCTTAAATTCAACACAATAAAATATCTAAATTAGACATAACACAAATAATTCAATCACCAAAATGGGGCATGAAGACTAAGGAGTAAAGCACGGTTTTGAACCAAGGGATTTATTATTTAAATTTGAAGAAATCATGTATTTTGAGCATCAAGATTTAAAGATGCCATTGAGTCCACACAACTCTTACGAGTACCTGATATTGTTGGGGAAAGTATAGGCGGTTGGTCATTGTGCTGGCCACATGACAAGCCCACTAACCATTGGCCATAGAAACAAATGAGCTTTATATCATCTATCTTATAGATCACAAGGTCTAAAAGGCAAAACTTTTTTTTAACATTATAAGCAGCATTTAAAAAAAAAAGGTAATATGACCAAACCAGGCAGAAATGATGAAATTCTAAGCACTAGAGATATTAGCCATGATATTAACAAGGCTTTTAAAAATGACTGAATTGAAACCATGGAAATGATAAAACTCAGTGTACCTTTGTTACTTTTTATACAACTACTTCAGGAATTTACAAATTGTCTTTTGATAGAAATGATAATATGTGAGGTTTGGAAAAGAAATTAGTAACAAACAAATAAGAACTGTGTGAATGAATCAAGGAAGGGAATAAAGAGTTAAAGACAGATTGAAAAATGAATTTTTGTAATTTAAGTAAAAGAGATACAGAAGGTACTATTTGTTTCTATGTCTTAAGCATATCTATTGATCTAATCAATTTTACTACATTGTGTGAATTTTTTAGTTTTCATGGTTATTAAACAATTTTTTTTTAAAGGAGCTTTTAATAAACACAAAATTTGAACCATTTTTAGTACTGGCAATACCCTGATACTTTGAAACCACATTCTCTATATTTAATGCATACGTATATGTATCTTACATTTTTGTCTAATTATATATACAAACTAAAAAATACCAAAGAGTAATTTTTGAATATCATTTTTTAAAGTATTAAAAAGATGCATAGATAGATGCATAAATGGTAGTATTGATTAATTTACTGTATTTATTTAGCAGGCTGCACAAATGCATATAAAGATTCATAAGTGGCCTACAGGGCACAGATATTAATTTCTGTATGTAGTCTATATTAAAATTTAAACAAAATATATATTCAAAACTTTTAGGAGGAAACTACAATATTTGAAAGGCTTTTATATTTTTTTTTACTCAGTGTAAATGAAGCATGACTTTTCTCTTTTATCTATAAGATGACAGAGAAAAAAAATCTTAATCTAACATTCTCTTCCCTCTCTACCCTGTTCACTCTTTTAATTTAATGAGTTATACAACTAATACATTTATCATTGTTGTGTAAACAATACTAGCATAAAGCATTTGAGTAATTTTTAAGGAAGAAAATGTGCTGTGACAGATTAAAATCTCATAGGTTTAACCAGAGAATAACAACATAAAGCCCAATTAGAGTTAAAGGTATATGCCTTACATATGTTTCATCACAGCTCTCTCCATGTCTGGGTATTGCTCTGGGGGATTGTGACATCAGAGTTGAATAACATGTTTCAAATTTCTCATCATCTGTAGATGACAATGCAATTTTATTTTATTAGTTTATCTTAAATTCTGGAAATTTAAAGAATATTACAAAAATATATATTTCTGTGTTTGGATGCATGACTTCTCATGAACAAAGTGGGAAAAAAATAGCTATGTAGACAGTGAAATTCTAATGTGTTAGTCAACTCAATAGACCATCCCAACATAAGCCCATAGTATCTATTCTCACTTAGATGTGATTTAAAACACAATGCAAGAACACTGGTGATGAACCAAAAACTTAGCTTTAATTAGTTGAAACAGAATTAGTAATTTCAAATTCAATAATTTCAGTATAATAAAATTACATTCATTGAAATAAACAAAAAACTTTTAGAACCATACTTCTTGGCTACCATTATATATCTTAGTAATATTGCTGCTCTGAGTGAAACACGGCTTGCAAAGATCAGATAACAGAAGTCACAGTAGGCTATACTTTTTACTAGATCGATAAAAACAGTGAGGAAAGGCGTAAAGCTGGTGTTGGCTTTGCAGTGAAATCCAAACTAGTCAACAAGCTAGCTGGACTACCAAGAGGCACAAATGACCGTCTAATGATTTTATTTTATGCCTACCCCTGACTTCAAGGCGTCATGCAACTGTCTGAACTATGTAATAAGTAAAACCAACAAAACAGATAAACTTATCATATTAGGCGACTTCAATGCCAGAGTGGGATCTGACTGGAAAATCTGGAAGAATGTAATGGAAAGACAAAGCATTGATCACTGCAACAGCAATGGCACACATGTTATTAGCAATGTGTTCAGGGCTATGTGCTATTCATCTTATCCATTGCAGGCAAAATTCTGGCTAGGGTTCTGCTAAATAGGCTACATCCTAGTAATGTTTATGCTTTTAGATATAACATTAAAACAATAAAGCATGTTATTGTATTTTATTTTTTAGGAATAACAGTTTCCCATCAGCTGAGTAGTATTAATAATAGCACTGTTAATAAACGTAATATAGGCTCAAGGTGCTATGAGCACATCACAGACATAAAAGAAAAAAACAAGTTAATATAGCAGACTAAATAAAAATTATGAATATAGTGAAAGATGGTTTGTCTGAACTCAATAGGGAGAGAGTTTCAAACATTTGGTCCAAGAAATAAAATAAAGCATTAGTTTTGAAAGAAAAGCAATGCCCAACTAGAAGCAGTGCTCTCTGAGATACATCCAGTCATCAGTTAACTAAAGTACAGATGGCTTCTTTGTGTTACCTTACCTAGAATTCTGAAAGCTGGATCCTGCAACAACTGGATTGGAGTTGGTCTCAGAACAGGATTTTTGACTAAACCTTTCTCTATCAACTTTCTAACTCCTTCCTGGACATTGTGTGGAACATCATCCATAGGAGGTGGTTGAGCATAGATCTAAATATCAATAATATTATTATACAACATCATAGGGAAAAGTTAAGCATAGATAAGAATAATGCATGGATGCAAGCAACAGAGCCTCTATTTTGACTGCAGAAGGGGTAAAAATAGTAAATAAAATGCAAACATGATGGTACTTATGCCTTCACAACAAAAATAATACATTTACTGCTTTTTGCAGTAAAAAAATTAATATATATATATATATCTATTTATGCATTTTCTTTCAACACACAAACAAATATAAATACTCTTCTATTATCTTAACTGCTATTACTTCTATAAATGTAATTTTCCCTGGTTTGATACCAATAGTTAATTAACTAATTGTCTAATTTTTTACATTGATTCTAGTTTTGACAGGTAAAGGAAATGATTGTGCAAAATTTCAGCTTGATCTGAGATTGGGTGTGGGAGAAATAACATGTACAAAAATTGAACTAGACAGTCATAGTCAGAGTAAGTTGATACGCTATGTAAAAACAACAAAGAACTAATTTTTATTTAATTTTTTAAAAAAGTGTCTGTGTGTCCTTAGAAGAGGTCAGCAGTTTACAAAAATGTGAAGCACAGTATATTTCTTAAGCCAGCAATAAAAAATTTAATTTTGTTTACATTTGGTGAAATTCCAACAATTCTGTGTTAAAACCTCTCTCAGAGAAATAAAAATGACAAGTACACAAATGACTAAATAACTACAGATGTAGTATTGACTGCTACATATGCATGTGAGACATGGAAGTCATCTGTCGAAATTGAGAAAAGACTAAATGTGGCTCAATAAAAATGGCTGAGACGGATTTTGGGAGTCAGTTACACAGATCGGGTCTCAAACAAGGAAATCCTATGCCGAACTGGGAGTCGAACACTTAGTGAGGTTGTGACAGAGCGTCGCATGAGGTTTGCGGGACATGTTCTACATCAAAATGAATTACGCACACCAAGAGTTGCGATAACATGGTAGCCAATACAAGAAAGCGCAAACAGCGACATCCTCGTATTACTTGGTGACACACCTTCATGGAGGACCTCAGAACAGTGGACACCAGGTGGGAGGAGGCTTCAGACATTGCCAATTAGAGATCTTTATGGAGACAGCTTGCCACCCAATGCGCCGAATGGAGCGGGAGGACCTAAGTCTAAGTAAGTCTAAGTATTGACTGAAAATTGGAATTAACTGTTGTTTGAAAGATTGGTGAGCCTTTAGTGTAAAACAGTGTTTCCCAAACTGTGTTCAGCAATGCCTGAATAGATGTTCCACAAACAACTAAAATAATTAACTGGAGAATTAAAATCTCTTAAAAAATAAGCAAAGTGTTCCACTAATTATTCAGAATGTGTGAAGTGTTCCATTAAGGAAAAAGTTTGAGAAACCCTGGTGTAGAATATTTATAAACCTTCCAATCATAAATTTTTATTTTAAAATAACTGCACACTTACTATGTAGTTCAGAATGCCAGCCTTGTTGAAACGTTTGACCCATGGTGGCCAGCCACTCAACATGTGAACCAGGACGCACACAGCAGCCCATAGATCAGATGGAAAACCATGACCTTCCATTGATGCCTTCTCAGGACTCCAGTGAGTTGGGCTACCTACTGGCATTTTGTTTTTTAGCTGTTTCGGGTCCTGGAGTTTCCTAGAGGTGCCAAAGTCAGTGACAGCAATGAATGTGGTTTTGTTTCTAAGTAGAATGTTGTCAGCTGCAGAAAAAACATCTTTAATTATAAGGTAAAGAAAAAAAAAAACACTAGCCACCAATATCAAGATAAAAATTTAATATAGAGAAAAAGCTAATTAGATATTTTAATTTTAAATGTGCTAAACTTATGTGTTGTTTTTAATTTTAAAAAAATCCATATTGAGCTGGATGGTTTGAACTTCCATTTTAATACTATTTTAGAGGGTCTAACATGTACAAGAAGCTTATGATATCCTATATGTATTGGGGTCAGCATTTTCTAGTGTTATGGGTTCACAAGTTCCTTGACTTGTGTGCTGGGGGTGCTGTAAAAGTTGGCATAACTAAATCACTCCACTCTTCCCAGTTGGCAGCTATCCTTAGCAAAATATCAAGAGAGAGGCCAGTCCATTCTTTCACTTTCTTCAATCAGCATTTCTTTGGATGACCCTTTTTCTAGCCTTGGAGGATGATTTTTGACAGAGTCTTGTCAGAACCAGCTCAGCTTTTGTCTTTAAGCTCTCAATTTTTATTTATACATTTAAAATGTTTGTTTTTCTTCTTTGATCATTACTAAAACATCCATTGTTTTATTTATTTAGTAGGGTCTCCACTATTTTTTCCTTTTTTAGCTAAGACAAAGCTAGTTAGTCTAGAATGGGTAGTTCAAATACCTTCTTAAGAATATGTTCAGAAAAAGTTTTTCTCCATCTATCTTAATAATATATTGTTTTAATTATAACATTACCAAATATTAATTTTAATAAGACCTAAAAATTTCATCTTTCTGTTGCAAAAAAACTTATATTAGATGAAAGCTTAAAATTATTTTTTAAAAATTTACCTTTGATGTCTTCATGGAGAATATTTTTGGATTGCAGGTAGGCTAAGACATCAAGAAGCTGTTTAAAATAGTTAATAGCTGACCAGTGGCTTAAACGGCGACCCAGAAGTTTTTGCTCCTCAATACATGCAGCCAGATCTCCTCCTTAACAAATAAGAGTGTCATATTATTATTACGTACAAGAAGAGTTTATATACTAAATGTAAACAGATACAAGTTTAGCTTAAAGGTAGCACCTACCATCAATGAATTCAGAGAATATATAAACTTTAACGCCATGTCGAATGGCACCATAAAGTCTAACAATAAATTGATGGTTGATTTCTGTCCAGATGGTCAGCTCATCCTCACAGTATCTTAGTAGATGAATCTATAGTGAGAATATTACATTAAATTGGGAAATACTTTTTATTTTTATAAGCTAGTATTTAGGAAGTGGATCTTGTCAAATTTCTATGCAGTTAACATCCTATTATGTTATTTATTTTTAATCTAAATTTATCCCTGTATTTTTTTTTCAATACCAGTACCATCTTTAAATAAACTGGCAAGACACAAGATTTTCATTTATAAATTAGACATCATGATAGCATATTGTCCTTTTTTTTTTACTGAACCTATTATTCAAACACGTATTCATGGGATGTTTATAAATTACTACTACTGGTGCCAAAAAATTGATCACAGTATGGCTATCATATTGTTACAACCATGCTTTGACTTTAAATGTATTGATATCTGTAATGTAAAGCAGAAGTAAGGCGAATGTATATATGAATGTATGCCCTGAATAGAAGTCAAAACTGTTTGACCAACGAAGAAAAAAAAAATTTTTAATGGAGCAATAGTTACTGTATTTGGAATTAATCTTGAAGAAGAAAATGAGAAAATGTTTCCTTTCATCTTTCAGAGAAACTATAAACTGTAAGCTTTCGGTGTATCTGGTACACAAAATAAAGTAAGGGTTGATAAGTTATATGATAATTTTTTTTACTTTTCAGCACTACAGAATCAAATTTACTTATGCAATCACAGAGGAAGCATTAGACTTTTATTCTATGACAGTGGATCAACTCAAATTACAAACAAATGGGCAACTAATTAGTGATAAGATAAGATAATTTTATTGATCCAATCAAATGGACATTAAGTTTGACTACAGTTGACAACATCAGCGTAACTACTGTACAATAACATTATAGATGAAAAATTCGAACAACATCCGCACACGAAACACAGCGCTTTATGAATTTGACTTCTATGTACTTCTCGATGACGACACCTGATCTTGTAACACTCTGACCAAAAGTGGGATAAAGGAGTTTTTAAATCTGTTTTAGTCCTAATGGAAAGGAGACGACCACTTTGATCAGATCTTATGTAACTTGGTTTAAAAGCAGAGTTGATAAAAAAATTAACTGCTACGCTTAAAAATATTGTTTTCAAGATAAAAATCGAGTATGTAAAGTTTAGTTTAATAAAGTTTAAAAAAAAATTATTATACATAATTAGATCTAGATTATGTAGCTCATGTCTAACATTAAAAAAAACAAACAATTGATGCTGCTCAACTTTAAATATTAGCTCCTTTTTTACACAAGACAAATATGTTTGACAGGTATGTTAGAGTCCACAATTGAAAGTTTTTTTAAATTATTTTTTGGTTGTTCAATGTAAGTAACCTTTGGATTGAGTAAGTATAATTACAACAAGAGAGTATGTATAATATAATAGGCAAAGACATTTTGAAATTATGTAAATTTTCTATTTACTTTTTTACAGCAAAATCTAAAATTGGTAGTGACATCCATTGCTAGGTGACATTTCCCAGACATTCCATTTCCCAAGTGAGTCAGGCGCTGCCACTGATGATTTTTTTGGTATCTCTGTCGCAAGATTACAAATTTTTCCTGGAAACAAAAACATTTTAAAAAATCTTTATTTAGAGTTCCTTTTAAAAAAAAAAAGGTTGTTATTTCCTACAAAATTACTTATGTATATCTTGTGTAGTTGATCATGTTTATTACTAATTTAAATTGTGATTTTCTTGAAGGTTTGGAATTCTGCACACATCATCTGCCCCATAGAAAAAGGATTACTATTCCAAAGGGGCTCATTTTGGGCCAGCTAACGAAAGAAAAATGAGTTCAATTTGGGAAATTAGAGTAAATTCTAGAATATAATAGCACCATGTGCTAGTAAGAACTGAAAACAATTTAACAGCTTTGGCAGAAGAAAGGCATCATAACACAAAGTCCTTTTGGATTATCCTTCCAAAGTAAAAAAGATTATTACATCCTAGACCCAAACCCTGCCTCAGAATGTCTGGGGATGGTAACATGTAGGATTACATTCGTATAATATAACACAGGTGTAAAATTTGACTTTTTTGTGTTAAGTTGCATATTTTCCTAAAGATGTTATTAAGAGAAGCATAAAAGCGTTTGGTATTTCAGCCTAACCAAATACATATCAAATGTGTATAAAACAATTAACTAATAAAACAAAAATAGCTTCTTATAATTCTGGTTTGAGCTTACTCTGTAGTCTGCCAATATAACCCCTTCCTCTCTATGTTGATAAGGACAATGACCTGTTTGGTCACATTCTTCTCTCTTCTTGGCCCAGTAGCTGGGAAGTAAGAGGAAAATTATATTATCCACTATCTAAACAAGTTGAGCATCTCAGACACAAGAGAAGAAACTACACACACACAAGCAAAAAGGTTAACAGCCAGAAAACAAAATAAGTATACAATCATATTACATACTATCCTCCCTTTTTTTAAGATAAATTATAAGATTAAGAAAAATTAAATTATCAGAGGAAAAAAATGGCCAGATAATTTGGGGAAAAATAAGACATTGATTGGCATATGCACATATGCAGAAAAAAATTCCAATGTCAGCAAATTGGAAAGGAAAAATAAAATAATAGTCTTTAACTAAAATGAAGCATTTAAAAAAACAAAACATATTTAAGACTATTTTAAATGTGTATTGATATATTCCTGTTGACAAATATCAAAACTTATATATGCATGTTAAAAAATGGAAAAGTAATAGCAATAGTTCCTCTTCATGTGCACCATGAACGAAATATAGAAGTAACACTTTCAGACATTTAATTCTGGCTTTAAAAATAATTTGTAAGTATGACAGGGTTAAAGGAAATGTTAATAGCACTTTTAGTTTTGGAGATCTGAAGGTGACAAACTAAAGCAGAATAGGAAATTTAAATGCAGAATAAATATGTAAAATCAACCTAAAGTTAATTCTTTACCTAGCAATCTTCTGAAGTTGCTTAGGTAGTCCATAAACTACACAGCCTACACCAGGCTTGCCCTGAGGTCGATTAGAAGTGGTTGTAGACAAATATTGTGTATTGTCATGCAGATCTCTGTCAACTGGCATGCTGACATATGTTGTGTGTTGACCATAGGTGGGTTGAGTATCATATGGGCTAGCCCCCTATAATGAGATGATAAAGAAAGACAAAATTATTATTATTAATATAGTAAAAATTTGAATCTTAAAGTCTTATGATGAAACCAGTTTATTATAGTATTATCAACTTACATATTTCCCAGCAAACAAATTTTCTATTTCATCTTTTTTTCCCACACTTGTTTTGCAAGGTTCAGCACTTTCTTAAAAAAAAATATATAAAATATATACAGTTGACCCTTGACAGTCTGATGATATGGGTACCGGGGGTAGGTGTTGGATTGTCAAAAACATTGGATTCCCAGAGGTTAGCTGTACTTCAAAGAATTAAACTATATATGTCAGAAACTTCTATTTTTGATGTAATCAGGTGGACTTTCAGGGGAGGCATGGTGGCTGAGGGGTAAAGTGCTTGGCTTCTGAACCGGGGGTCAAGGGTTCAAATCCTGGGATTTTTTATTTGAGATCTTTGGGCCCCTCTGAGTCCACCCAGCTCTAATGGGTACTGACATTAGTTGGGGAAGTAAAAGCGGTTGGTCGTTGTACTGGCCACATGACACCCTCGTTAACCATAGACCACAGAAACATGACCTATAGACCATAAGGTCTGAAAGGGGAACTTTACTTTTAAGGTGGACTTTTAAGGGAATCTTTCTCTTCTTCATAATTGTCATAAGGCTTATGAAAGTTTGCTTCCATTTGCCTGTCGGAACAAATTTCTGTCTGGTAAAGATCCAAGCAAATATAAAATTTAACATTCCAATTACTGATGGCTGGTACTCAAAGATGCTTGGGTCAGAGACAAGACCAAAGCTGAGCCCACCGGGGAAACTCCCCTATATTCCTTCTCTGTAACACATCAGCCATGCAGGTGTTTGCCATAAAAACAGTCCCTTGAGTAATGGTGTGTGGATAGTGACATAATCGTAGGAGGCTTTCTTCCATCCCTGCCAGTGCAATGGACTCATTAGGCACTGCAACAGGGATTCTGTTTTGCTTCCCTATTGGCTTACTTATCTGCTCTAACAACTGTCTCGCCTGATCACCATGCTGAGGCTAAGAAGCATTTGCACAGGCTTTCAGGGGTATAAAGTACACAATATATAAAACAGAAAAAAAATATTGATCTAAAGAAACACAAAAGATATGATTTCAGCTTTCACATATAGTACTAAATTACAATTTTAAAATATAGCTAATACAGTATACATTATTAACATAATTTACATTTGTGTATTTCAACATTTTAAAAATAATTTCCTGTTTCTTTCTACAAAAACAATCTGTCATGGCTTTTTCTAGAATGTCTTTCAACATTAAAATGTTTAAATCAAGTTCATGCTCTTTACATTCGTATATCAAACTGTTTGCAGCTGACATAGCACCATGTCAAACTACAGAGTGTGTTGGACTAGTATTTGCAGCTGACATAGCACCATGTCAAACTACTGAGTGTGTTGGACTATCAAGAGTCTATTATTAAAAATTATGCAGCATGAATGTATTTTCAGATTGTCAATGTGATGGACCTAGTGAATCAAAAATTGAATTTGATATCGCATTAAGAAAATAAAAAAGAATTGTTTTAATAAATTTGGATTTAATAATTTCATATTTTTTAAAATAATAATTTCAATGGTCAAAACACTAACCAACAAAAGACTTCGACTGTTCTTCTCCACCATTTTCCTCTTCTATGGTCTGGGGTAAGCTGGTTCTTCCCTTGCAACTAGGTTTACGAGTCAATTTGCTAGAAGAAATGCTCTCACATTGTGTCAAGCTTGCAGACTGTGTTACATCTGGATTTAACAGCTGATGCTGCATTTCATGACTCAAAGGTGCAAGAGATAATTCATTAAAATAGGCTTGAAAATTGGAAGCTTGATGGTTAGTTTCTTCAGTGACAATTTTGCCACTAGATGAAGTATTTGGGCTAGAAATCTCAGTATTTACTTGATTAGAGCATTCATCATCATTATCAGAACTTGTGCCTAAAACTTTGACACAGTACTTCTTGATCTATAAAAATGCAAAGAGAAATTGACTCTTATTATGAGATGGTCATATTCTTAAAAAAAAAAAAAAAAAAAAAAACATCGATAGAGTCACATTAGCTTTAATAACAAAGAAAAAGTAAATACAGATTCTCAATAGTATTAAAAGTAAGCATACCTTAGATCTGAGTTTGGGCAAGGAAGATATTAACTTTTCTTTGCTCCACTCTGAGGTTTTGCTGATCTTGTAGCACAAGTCACACCTACTGACCTTTGTCCGTTGTTTATTTTTATCAATACATATCATTACATGCCAAACAATCAGATGTAACATCTGTGAGCAGGAATCACATGACTTTACCCCAATCTCATGGTTCAATGTTGCAAGGTGCTTCAGCAAGTTAGAAAGGATCCTACAAGTGCTACAGTCTAAGTAGGAAGCCACATTTTTGTGTGTGTTAGAGGAAGCAAATGAAAGATCGTGTAAGGCTAAAGTTAGGCAAATGTTAAAAGCTTTTGGAATCTCAGTCCTCTCTGGAACTCTGTTTGTCTGTGAATAAAATGCAACACTTATCAGAATATAAAATAGTTTATGCTTTTCTTATCAAGGCTACTTTTGTTTATTTAACATCAATCACATAAATAGCAGAAACGTTTTTTTTCTGCTTCACAGTGACATCTCTGATCTGGGCTAAGCAGAGCTCTACTGCATTTGTTTAGCTTAAAATATACTTTTTCCTCAATTTTACCAATGTATGCTAGAAGTGGGTGAAATTGTTTATTTTGCATGTTTTTTTTTTTAATTAATTTTAACTAATGTACAGTGTTTTATTTGAAAATAGAAAAAAAACGCTCAAGATTTTTTTTCTCTTTTGATTACAGATTAACATTTTAAAAATTACTTAAAAACATGCCTCGTCTATATTTAAGTCAATTACTATATCTATTTTTTCAGCAACTTAGTACCCTATACTAAAAATACCTTGACAATTGTAGGATAAATTTTAATTGAAAAGTAAAATCATTTATGTCACACAAAAATATTTGCTTTAAAAAAAAATCTGCAAAATGAGTTAAAAAACAAACTGAGATATTCAAGGTCAAGGATGGCTGCCTGGTCATGTGGTTTGCGCGCTGGACTGTCGTTTGGATTTATTGATGGTCCCGAGTTCAAACCCTGCCCACTCACATCTCCTGTTGTCCTGCAGGAGGTTTAGACTAGGAAGTAATTATCTTCAACTCTGAAGGAACATCAGAAACAAGTAAAACAAACAAAATTTACAAAAGAATATTTTCCAAATGCAGAAATTTTTTTTATAATGAAGAGAACTAGCAAAAATAAAAAGGTAATCCATCAATGACTCACTGAAGTTCCTAGCAGGTCACACAACTGCAGTATGGAAATAGCACCATGAATATTTTTAACACCATCTTGAAAAGGAGCTTCCATTTCATGGTTTGAAGTTCTTTGCTGATAAGTTCTTTCAGCCTGTTCTCTCAGTTCTTTGTGAAATGAATCTAATTTAGGAGCAGGGAGACTTGGAAAAAGTGGCAGCCTTCCAGAAAGTCTTTGTGGCCTACTTGGATCATCATCATCATCATCATCTTGTCTATTACGACCAGACTGACCATTGCTTTTTCCTCCTGAAGAAAATCTCCAAGCTCCCTATTAAAAAAAAAATATACCATACAGAATATCGCAATAACACAATATACTGATCAGATTATAGAAATTAAACATTTTGAAAATCATAATATAACTAATGCACAATTTAGTGATCAAAATACTGATAAAAAAGTAAAGAATTGCACATATTTTTTCAGTAATTACACAGTGTTCAAGATTTTCCAAGAAGACGCAGAAGTTGAATAAGTTAGTGGTATAAGAAGCTTGTTGCCATATGCACAGAAGAATATACTTTCTAAGTCATTATATCCTTGAGGTAATAACATTTCTAAATGGTTTCAATTATTTCTTTGAATTTTAAATATTGATCTTTTAGGATTGTCCATAATTCTAACTCTGCTGCCAATTCTGCAATCCTGCAGGTTAGAGTTGAGACATACTCAATTTATTTATGAAGGAGTACTGAAACTTCAAACATTTAGTTAGTATTTTGTGTTAATTTTTTTGTGTTAAGCATTTTTTTCCCCAATGTTTTTTAACAATTAAGTTTTTTTGAGAAATTGTATTTGTCTTTAATTTTTTATGTTTATGAAGGCTTTTTGTTGAGGTATTTATTTTGCAGCTATATTCTTTGCATTTCTTCAGATAACTTAATATTTATGATTAAACATTTCTTAAAATGTCATTTGTTACTTTTTATTTATATATAATGTGATATAGATTAAAAGATTGAAGTGTAATATTTGCTGAGCATAAAATGTTAGTTTTGGTATTTATAAAATATTATATTAAGATTTTGTTATCTAAAAAACTAACTATAGATAATAAATATGCTGCTCCATTTATCATAAACAGCAACCATCAAAACAATTTAAAAAATCAATTATAAATCAGATAAAACATTGATATACCTGCTGTGTCTCATTTGATGAGCTACCACCAGAAGAATATCCTGAAGATTTGCTATTAGAACTGTTATCTCCAGTAGAATGGCCACGGACACTGAATGAGCAGTTTGTAGGCAGACCAGCTGGTTTGTCATTTGTATTCTTTAATATTCCTGAATGATAAAAAAAGTAAAGATTTTTACTAATGAAGGAGTACATATAAATTACTGTAAATATAGATAGCAAAGTCTTTTTAAGACAATGCACATTTTGTGTCCATAGACAGCTTTAACTTTACAGAGTAATAGGGTGAATATATTTTTAAAATTATGCTAGACACTTTGTCTTGAAAAAGGGTATTGCTCTAAAAACATTTATTAATGATAAGCAGCATGAAAGGGAAAAAAAAAAAGGACTTGCAGTTCTAAGACAGTAAGAATAACATGTTGAGGTAACACACTAGATCAGCTAAGATAGACATCAGGACATCTTATACTAGTTTCTAACAAAGTACATTTTGAAAATAAAATAAACATACTTTGAAACCATTGAAATGATGTAGTATTTCTCTTGTAGTTGTTCATTAAGTTGTGCTTGGGATGATTCATGGTTATTTTTGTGAAATAGAACTCGATATCTAGAAACATGTGTTTCTTTCTTGACCAAACTTCTCCATGGCGTTTTTTCCTAATTAAAAGCCCAAGTTTATTGCTATTACAAGACTGCCATCTGTTATATCTTTTGTTCCAATAGGTAGTCTGTCCTCTGTATTTTTTTTTGTTGCTATTAAAAGCATGATTTCTACAATATTGCTTGTTCCTCTTAGTTGTCTGACAACCAAAATATTCCTTGCTGTCATCACCAGTCTGCTTTCTTCTATATTTCTTGTGCTTATTAATAGTCAATGCTTTGTAAAATTTTGTGTTTCTATTTGGTGTGTAACCTCTAAAATAGTTCTTGAAAAATGACATCTTTGTTTCTTTAGCATTCTTTTTAATTGAGTTTGAGCTTCTGGAACAGTGCAAACTTAATGGTTTAAGAGACTTAGATCTAGGTCTTTTAGAAATACTTTTTTTTAGAATGATTTGAACCTCTTTGATTTTCCTTATATTAACACTTGCAAGTAAAATATTAGATTTTTCTAGTGCTAAAGACTCCAGTTGTCCAGTAAAACATATCTTCTTGGAGTGATATGTCATTTTTGGTTGCACTCTAAAAACAAGATTGTTTTTCATAGTCTGATTTATTGTAGTGAAAGTGTTTAAGTCCACTGAGTCAGGCTCGTTATTAAGTTCACTCATGTAAAACGTTTGCTCCAAGCAGGTTAGATTTTCTTTTTGACTTACACTCTCTTTGTCCCAATTTTCAGTTTCTTCCAAATCTTTATTGATTTTATACTCAGGGTCATTAGATTCTTTGTTTGTAAAGAAGAAAGTTTTAATCTGAGTTTCATCTGCCCCTGGGTCATCAAATCTAATCAGCTTATCATTAAGTTCAATGCTTCCACTAGAACTAATCAGTTTGTCATTTAGATCAATGCTTTCACTAGAACTAATCAGTTTGTCATTTAGATCAATGCTCTGACTAGACCTAATCAGCTTGTCATTAATTTCAATGCTTCCACTAGATCTTATCAACTTGCCATTTAGCTCAATGCTTTGACTAGAACTAATCAATGAGTTGTCATTCGATTCAATGATTTGTCTAGATATTTTTTGACAATGACTATAATCTACTGCATCATAGGAATGGTGTAACATATAGTCAAATTTATGTTCTGATCTTGTGTGCAATTCTTTGTTGTCCACGTTTGTGTCATTATGGAGCATTTGTTTTTTTATACAATTGTTAACAACATCTTTCAAACTGGAAGTCCTTTTAGCGGCATCATCTTTTGAACAGTAAATCTTCTTTGAATTGTCTTCCAAACTGTATTACGAGAAAAAAATGTTAGAGAAATTAAGCAATATCAATTATTCAAGCATACAGTTTGAAGACAAAGTGAAATAACAAAAAACTAAATCTCAAGCCTAGGAATACCAATAGCAATTATACCTATATGAATAATGTACCACATCACTCCATAAGACAAACCAAATTATAAGGAGAAAAAAATATTCTAATCTAATAATAATCTAAATGATAGCTTTAGATATTTTATGATTCTTTTAGGTGGATTTCACATTTTTATAGGTAGACTATAAACTTCTGCACTCATTCTAAATTTTTGGACTTGACAAAATTAATAATAAGATGTTACACGGGTTGCGACGTGTTTGGATGTGACAATGTCAAGTTAAAATGTGACATAAATTAAAAATCAGTGTTTTCCCACTTTTTAGCTTCAATACCCCATGAGAATAAATGTCATTATATAAAAATAATTTTTCTCAAATTTAAATTCAGACATATAAACATGGATGCAAGCAACAGAGCCCCATTTTTCCTGCAAGGGGGAGGGGGGTCGGCAACCCAAAAAAAAAAAATGCAAGCATGATGCCTCTTATATCTTCACAACATAAATAAAACATTTAGCGCTATATATATATATATAAATATATTTATATATATATATGATATAAAGCTAATTTTCTTTTCAATAGATGTCAACCAATTAAAAAATACTTTCAAGTATCTCTTAGGACAGAACTACTCAAA
The DNA here is from genome assembly GCA_030265305.1 of Biomphalaria pfeifferi. NCBI lineage: Eukaryota > Metazoa > Mollusca > Gastropoda > Planorbidae > Biomphalaria > Biomphalaria pfeifferi. The sequence continues at coordinate 242,267 of JASAOG010000079.1, forward strand.
ATTTTCCAGCTCAGATATCCTTTTACAACCCATACGATATTGGCAGACCCCTGACGCAGCCCGATTTGTCTGCCTAAATCGCCTATTGGTAAAGTCACTAGCATAATCAAACTATCCGACCCCTGTGTATTTTTTGGCTCTGTGCTATTCATAATACAATAATATACAAAGACTTTTCATTCACTGTTGTCGCATTGCTAATAATTTTCTGCTCATTTATGTATTATACATTTGTTTTACGTTCAAACTCTTTTGGTTCATAATGATTTGTTACAAGATGACACTTCAGTTTAGCAGGTTTAAAACTTTTGTTCGATAACGCATTGAAACTGAGAAACATTGCTGCTGTTCACTGTTGCCTTTGCATGGTAGAAATACAAAATGTAAATATTCAGTAGCACATTTACATGGTGTGGCCTCTCTTACGTCATCATGTCTCATTTCATTTCCACAGTTTACATTACATACTTAAGCTTCAAAAATTTATCCATAATCTAACGGTTAGATGGGCATGTGAATAACAATTTAATAAACATAAATCACCACTGTATAATGTAATAATTAATCATATAATGTGCATGATTAATAGCCAGACTGATAGTGTTGCTGAGTCTCAGGGTCATCGGTTGGAAACAGCAAAATGAAATTTGGCCTACTTTCTATGAATGGCATGATAAATATGAGAAATTAATAGAATGATGGATAAGTTTATAAAATAAGTACATTTGATTTTCATGCGCAAAATATAATTCTACTACAGGCCTGTTATTAATCATTGTTGTTTAGCCAAGATGTATCAACAATAGTCAGAATAGTTCGTAACAGACATATTAAACAGTAGTGAGTGGCGAGTTGATCATTATTCAATTTAACCGATCGGATTTAATTGGCTTTCAGTGAAGAAGTTATTATATAATTGTATAAATTTTCATCTTTCTGTGGACCCCCTCTATGGTCTTCTTGCGCTACCTCAGTGAGAACCACTGTTATAGGAAATAGCTGATTTAATTGATTGAGAAACACTGTAAAATAATGATAGTTGCTTGCAATTATCATGAAGAAAAAATTAGGAAAAAAAAAAGTTAAACTTTTAATGATGTCAAGAATAAGGTTGAAAAATTTTTTTAAAATTACCTTTGAAAATTAGTGCTACAGATGTGTACCAAAACCTTCTCATGGAATGAATGTATTATTTCGTTAGGCATGACTAACTCTGAAATCAGAAATGTTTCAAATAGAATGATTTTCTTTCTTTTTTTTTTTTTTTTAAAAAAGCTTATATCAACTAACTCTGTCTAACAGATTGAAAAATAAATTTGGTATGATCACAATACCCTTTCAAAGGCATACTATGTATGTATCAATCAAGAACCTAGGATAACCTCTGTAATATGATAAGGCCTAAGCCAAGCCTCCTGTAGTGCCCTGGTAAAAAATCTGCCGTGTACCACGGTGCCAATTAGCTCCAATACAGTTCTAGTGACCTAACAGATATACGTCTCCCTGCAGCTTACCAAGAAAGAATTAAACAATGTTCCAATGTTCACAGCTTTATTTCACTTTTAAACACTTGACTGTGAACTGTCCATCACACTATCATAACATCTATTCTATTAAATTCTATTCCAATACATTATCTTAACATTTATTACACAGTTAACAGTCTTCCTTTCATTCTTTTTTTGACAATTTATAAAAGTGGAATGTGTAGCTGAGAGGCCCAAACTGTGTGGCTATGCCGGCTTAGTCACATAACAATGGGGCTCAAGTTCAAATCCTGCATAAAGTAGAGTTGTGTTCTGAGTGCCTAATGGCAGCACAAGCACTTTCTTCCAGATACCCCCCCTTCCCCAATGGTCCACTAATGAGACTGGACCATACTGAACATAGCACACTTACTTAGCATGCTTTAAGCTTCACTTGTTGACTTGATGATATAGTTACCTAGTAAAGGCTAGTGTAGAGGTTATCTAATGTAGATCTAAAGAATCTAGTCAACTAGAGACAGTCTGGTCTTATTTTATATTGACTATAGATCTATAATTAAATATTGTATTATAATATTATACTACTAGTTTAGCCTAGTAGAGTATCTATAGGTCTATATAATATAGAATAATAGATACTGAGGGAGATAATAGTAAATAGTGCTCTAGAAACTATATATTATATAAGGGGAATATAGTAAATAAATTAGTACAAGATCTATAGGTCAGTATAAGTAATTATAATAACTATATGATCATCTTAGTCTTAGTATCTAGATTCTAGATCTTTACTTAATCTATATTACTAGATCTAAATGATCTATATATAATATAAATAATATAAAAATCTAATTCTAACCCGGGCATGCTACCCTGCCTCATAGTGGCGCCCAGGTGGAGGAAACGATTAGGCTAAAGGGTAGCAAAACAAGACTCCCGTGGGGGTGCGAGAGCAACATGATTGCACTGCGCAGAGTTGTAAAAAAGCTCCCACAACCTTGTCACATCCAGGCGCTGTTCCTCAAGGGGCCGTTACATAAATGGCTTGTCCCGCATGGTTAGCCTGGTATAGAAAAGGAAAATGGCGGGGGTCTTAGTGTACGCTGCCTCTTGCCATGAGTCTGACCCACCTGCCAGACAGAACAGTGTACACTGTTCTCATTCAGGCCGGTGAGAGAGAGCTCTTGTTCACTTTTGCTGGCCTTCGTAGACTAGTCACTAGTGACGTAAGTCTAAGTGACAGTAAATAGATCTAGATCTATGTCATGAGTAAGCATTAAGTTGAGTAAGACTAAGTAGATCTAGTGAGACTGGGTGTGAGTAGTGTTTTTTTTTAGAATACTGTAGACGTAGTAGAGTAGTGAAAATAGAGTCGGACTCTAATACTAGAGACAGTTACTGACAGAATTACGGAATTACTATTATTTTATTAGCCGACTCCAGTATACTGTCAATACTGACTAGACTTATTGATCTAGATCTAGAAATCTGGGTATCGAGATGGACTAATCTAGTCTTAAGATGATAAGTTAGTCTAGATCTATATTATTATATAATCTAGATCTATACAAGACTAGTAGACTCTTACAAGTACAACTCTTGCAACCTGTTCGATTTCCTGTACACACATTTTCGGATAAAGATCCACATTTCCGTAAACTTTGGTGTCTAGATCTACAAGTGCCAAGTGTAAGATTTCATGCACGGAACAATCTTTTTCTAGTTATATATATATATATATATATATATATATATATATATATATATATATATATATATATATATATATATATCAGCGGTTCTGTTTTTTTTTTCTATAGTGAAGATTTACAAACTTCGTGACGTGATTGAAAAGTAATTTCGCTTATAATAATACGCCATTGTTTTATAAACCAGTTATTGTAGGTTGTATTTTCACTATGAAACAACCCATAAAAATGGATCTTGAACAAAAGATGCTTATTTGCGTTATTTTTTGTGTTATTTTTGTGAATTCATTACATGTAAATGTTAATATGTAATTTTTTTTTAACTTTATCGATTAATTCACATCAATCTGATTTTAGTCCATGAACTAATAATATGAAATTTGGTAAATCATTTATGTATATTAAAAATAGTAGTGGACCAACGATTGTTCCTTGGGGTACACCAGGTACGTGGGGGGGGGGGGGGAGGCTAAGTGTACGACATCGTTCTGACCATATTTAACGCCCAGGCTGGAGGGGTGGGGACTACCGAGTGTGCGACATCATTCTGACCATATATAACGCCCATGCGTTCATCTCATTTCTATGAGCTATGGGTTTATTAGAGGAAATTTCTATAAATCAAATAAGAACAAAAAACTAAAATGTTATTAAACCTTGGTAAGCCCAATAATAGAATATGCATCCTCTGTTTGGGACCCCTCAACTCAAGAGAACATTAAGAAACTTGAGCAGACACAAAATAGAGCAGTGAGATTCATAACAAACGAATATTCACATTTGACTAGAGTAACACCTTTAGTAAACTCACTAAATTTAGAAAGCCTTCAGGACAGAAGACTCAAAAGTAAAGTAGCAATTATACATAAAACACTGAACCATAATCTTCAAATACAAAAAACAGAATATAATAAAATACTCAGAAAGACACAAAGATAAGGGCACATTCCTCGTTCCATATTCTAGGACAAATTTATACAAAAGCTCCTTCTTCACTAGCGCTATTAGAGCATGGAATGGGTTGCCTGAGCTAGCCAGGAAAACCAGTTTAGGTCATTGGTTAATATGCATGACTAAATGTATGACGAGTAAGACGTAATCATCTTTTTTGAAATAACGTCTGTATCATATAAGATAAGATAAGCTGATCCATAGTCATTTTGCCACTGAATGCGGCCATAGACAGACCATAAACATAGACTACTAGTAATAACAAATTAAGCCGGCCAAACAATAGGCCTACTACCGAATTTGCATTATGTCTACTTTGTATTGATAGACATATACAAAAACAAAATTTAATAAAATACTCAGAAAGACACAAAGATAAAGGCACATTCCTTGTTCCATATGCTAGGACAAATTTGTACAAATGCTCTTTCTTCCCTATGGCTATTAGAGCATGGAATGGGTTGCCTTATGAGCTAGCCAGGAAAAGTAGTGTCTTGGCAGAATTTAGGTCATTGGTTAATATGCATGACTAAATGCATGACGCGTAGGACGTAATCATCTTTTTTTGAAGTAACGTCTGTATCTATAAGATAAGAGACGGAGGATTATGATTGCGACAATGTGTACTCCATAAATAGGCCTATAGAAACCTGCGCTTTTAGGCCTACCCGCTGCCCGCAGTGCCAATGGGTGGAGATAACGGGAGGCGAAGTTGAGTTAGTGTGAAACACAAACTTTCTTTAAAATAATCTTGTTTATTTTATGTTAGCGCTATTAATCGCACTTTATGCCGAATTCTTTCTGGGAATTAAAGACCGCGTAGTTTTGTTATAATTGACATTAGCCTACACTAATAAATGACATAGGCCTAAACACGCATGCCTAGATTGACCTAGGGACACACGCAGGACGTTATCATCATTTTTTTTGTTTAAATAGGCCTAATGTCTGTTTTTACAAAGCTTATATAAACTCACTCTGTCTGTCTGGTAAATAGTTATACACGTTATTTCTCCCACACACAATCTCGGATCAAGCTGAAATTGTACACAATTATTTCTTTTACCTGAAAAAAAAAAGAATCAATAAAAAAAATTAACCAATTAGTTAATTAACTATTGGTAATTAATTACTTTGTTTTGTATCTAAAAAATGGAGCCGAGATGCTAGCTACAGAAAGATCATAGGTGTATCGCATCACGAATGAAGAGATTAGAAACAGGATTTATACAGCTATTGGACCCCATGTTGACACTGACAAAAAAACGTAAACTCAAACTCTTGGGCCACATCATAAGGTCTTCAGAGGTCCCAAAGACCTTCCTTCAAGGAACAATAGTAGGAAAAAGAAGAATAGGAAATGATGGGAAGACAACATCAAAGAATGGAAAGGCCTCTTATTGAATAAAATTCTATCCAAAGCAAAGGACAGAGAGGAATGGAGAAAGGCAGTTGACAGATGTTATGTGATGCCCCTACGGTTCGACGGACTAAGGGATAGGTGAAGGTATCTCGCAGAAGGGAAAGAAATTGTACTTGAATGACTGTGTTAGGTAAGGAGCTTGTATGGTGCAATTTTCTTGAGTGTGTTTTGAAACGTATTGTTTAGTGAGATTTGACTTCGTGTCCTGGTCACACACTTCCTACCTAAAAGTAAATATACAATGCTATACTTTGCAATTTTACAGTAGTTCTTGATGTAAAACCCAATATTTTAAAAAAATATTTCTAATCACACAGATTTATTGTTGTTTGTCTAGAATAGTCAATATCTATTACAAATTTAATTACATGACTGATCCAAACTTATTGATACAATTTACTTCGTCTAAACTTTGTTCTTGTGTTTTTAAAGTATTTTTTGTTGTTGCTATTCTTGTTTTGTATTTTAAAAGCGATCACCGTAACATTTACGAGATATCCCCTTCTTTCCCCCCTCTCTTTCCCAATTGGGCCAGAGCTAAAAGCATGAATTTGCGCTAAATAAAAACAAATGGTAAACTTATTTCTAATCGCACAGATTTATTAGGCTATTGTTAGTCTATATGCCTATCTATTACACATTTAATTACATTACTGATCCAAAATAATTGATACAATTAGGCTACACTTAATACAAGCTTTGTTGTTGTTTTTTTAGTATTATTTTAAAACATGTTTTTATTGTTTGAATGATAAACTGCGATTCGCGGTGGCTGAGCTGTAGAGCACTTGGCTTCCGAAGCGGGGGTCTCGGGTTCGAATCCTGGCGAAGACTGGGATTTTTAATTTTGGTATCTTTGGGCGCCTCTGGGAAAATTAGAGGCGGTTGGTCGTTGTGCTGGCCACATAACACCCTCATTAACCATAGGCCACAGAAACAGATGACCTTCACATCATCTGCCCTATAGATCACAAGGTCTGAAAGGGGAACTTTTTTTTTTAATGATAAACTGCATTAATCCTATATGGTCTTAAGGAGAAGAGACAGGAAACTAAGGTGAAGAACTATCATTTATTGTAACAAGTATAAGGACCAAAGTTTACGTAAGCCACTGCACATTATAGACCAAGCTTTAAACACACAGTTAGAAATTGCTTGTAGTAGACTCCTCCCCCATTTTTGTTCCGGTTGCCTGAATGTATAACACCAGCTAACTTTGCAATGACGCATACATTGATACATAACACGAACACATATGCGCTTAGTTCCTTGGTCATACATTTAATTGTGTAATGATAGGCTCAAGTTGTTTTCCGAGAAAATGTATCCCCCCCCCCACCATTCTTCCCAACAGCCCTTCCTTCTTTACATTCCTCTACACAAGATCTTGGCCGATAATCTGATCTGTGTACACAAGGTGCTTTAAAAGTAGAATTTTTGACATGATGGACACTAGGTCTTTTAATAGAGACCATTATAGGCCTACAGTAGTCTTACAATTATATTGTTATCGGTGACAAGGTTTTTGTGGGGACACGAGTTGATGTTGACCACGACTTGGCCTAAATTGTGCCGATGTGCCTAAAATCAAATCAGTTGATGTTGAGCGTAGGTGGACACACAACTGAACTGATTATGGCTTAGTGTTGGGTGAAGAGGATTACTTATTTTCTTATACCCCCCCCCCCCCCCAAAAAAAAACGTGTATCAAACCTTGTTTAATGTTCAAAGAAATTATTGCATAGTAGGCCTACAAGTGTGTCTATGAATAATTTACTTCCTTCCTTATTAGAAGAGCACACTTTCGGCTTTGTCACGCCAATGCACTAACACACACAGACTACAACACACGCGCACACCAAGTAGGCCTGCGCACACCAAGTAGGCCTACGCACACAGAGTGGATGCAAGATGTGTATTCTGTTTAAATCTTATTTCACTTCTCTGTCATTTCTTCATTGGCCAATAATCGCATTCAAGTATGTAGCAATACTCTCCAGCCCCGGCTCGTGTACCTACTGAATTTTATTATTATTATTATTTTTGTAATACAATCATGTTGTGTGTGTGTGTGTTATTAACCATTTTTTTTTGATGGGGGGGGGGGGGGGGGCTGAGGTCCTCAATCTTTTATGTCTTTTTTTTTTAATTAATTAATTTATTTTTCGAAATACATTTGTATAATGGTTCATTGCTATTGTAGCATGCGACTATGGATCATCTTAGAGATAAGATGAATGCCTGGGTTTTAAGCTATATGGACGAAAGGATGTCGTCATTTATTGAATTTGTTTTCATCACCTTTATGCTCTTTGCACGACTTCAACATTACTTTAGCCTAGATAGTGATGAATTAGTCTACTTTCTACTTAATTATGTCATTACACAAATCTAGATTGTGATCATAGTGATCAATACTCAGGCAATTTTTTTTCCAGCGTTTTTAGTCTACTTTAAAAATAAAATCTAGAATTAGAATTAAAACCCAAATAAACCAAAGGCTAAAAAAAAAACACTAAAACTAATAAAAACTACTTTATTCATGGTAAGCCTGTGATGTAAGCTTAAGATTAAAAAATATCTAGTGTTATGTTAAATGAAAAGTTTTTCTAAAATCTCCATAGGCCTACTGACGAAATTATTAAAACATAATAAAGCATAACAAATAAATAAATAACAAACAAATAATAAATAAAACATCAGGGTTTGTTAAAAGATATTTTTACCAACAGAACAAGAGCAGAAAACTAAAAAGCTATTTAAACTTCTAAGACCAATATTAGAATACGCGTCCTCCGTTTGGGACCCACCTACTAAAACTCTCAGAAAGACACAAAGATGAAGGCCCGTTTCTTATTCCATATGCTAGGACAAATTCGCTTCTTCTTCCCTATTACCATAAGAGCATGGAATGGGTTATTTGAATCAGCCAAAGTACAAATCATGTTTATCGAAATCTATTTTCAGTCAGCTTTTGTTCAACGGACAAAATGACCAAACTAGTGAGTCGTAAATTTATCATCGTTGATCTCTAGTGATTCTTGATCATCATTAGTCTAAAGAACTTCGCTCGCATGTAATCTACTCTTACATTCACTTGTTAGAACCATCTAATAAGCTAAGAATTTTTTAAAAATCTAAGTATGAAAATATGAAGCAACTGATAGGCTTACCAGGACGGCCTATAGGTATTGATTGTTGTAACAATTTTTACTGAGTGTATTGACACTAATATATTTAACAAGAACAACAAATAAACAAAAAATACTTAAAAAAAAACAACACAACAAAACTTATCAAAAGGAAAGAACCGCAGAAATCACTGCCATATATCTCAATACTGCAAGGTTTAACTCCATTTTTTACACAATACAAAATTAATTAATTAGGCCTACCACTAATTAATTAAACATAGATATAGTCTCATGACCAAAACAAACAGATTTATCCACTGAATCATGCTCCACACAATTTAGACGTAGGCCCCCTCAGTGGTAGAACAAGAGGAGCGAAGAGAATAAAAACGGATGTGATAATAAATTTTACCCAGCTTCTAGGACGGCTGCCTGGTCGTGCGATTTGCGCGCTGGACTGTCGTTCGGATTTATCGACGGTCGAGGGTTCAAACCCTGCCCGCTCCCATCCCCCGTCGTCCTGCGGGAGGTTTGGACTAGGAAGTAAACTATCTTCAACTCTGAAGGAACATCCGAAACATGTAAAACATTTTACAAACAAACACATTTTGACGTTAAACGACATGGCGCAATCATTTATTCTAGGGCGCCACTCACGTCAGATCCAGGACATTACAAGGTGAGGCGTATAGCATCCCGAAATAAAAGATGAGTAATTCACGATTGAGGTAGTCACTGTATCAACATCTACAACTCACAATTGGACTGCATCTGGGGCCTTTCTGGGCCGGACAGTCTCCACAACGACTTTTAACAAATCTAGAGACATTACTAATGGCTAATGTCCATAGTACTATAGAAGGAAGAACATTCCTCCTCCACCAATAATGCGACCAAAATCAACCGTCTTACTGCTTTCCTTGTCTCTGTCACTTGGCTATCGATTGTATACATATAATTAACTTCCCTTTTTATTACAAACCTTAAATGCACAAATTCTGTTCTAACATAAGTTGATGACAGAGAAGCCAATGGGTTGATGGTATGTAAAGTATAACTAACCATTGACGACGTAATGGTATTGCATTAAGTAAAAAGGAAAAGAAAATGCACACGCTCTCTGCTCAGTACAAATAAAAGGTTAAGGCAGACTTTGATTCGGTTCCACATGGTTGCTAAAAACATAAGACATCCACAGAATCGACCCACGAATAAAAAAACTTATGACAGCTTATGTGAACAACAGACAAGATATCTATACGTAAATTGTGTCAATTAAGGTACTTTTCAGGGCTGACAATATATGAAGAGATATATTCTATGGCAGTGATACCCAACCTTACTCGACCTTCGGGCCAATTTAATTTCCGACTCTCGTGTCACAGTCACATGACCGAAAAGGTACAAAAACAAAATGAAATTGACTTAAAACTATTTGATTAGAAACTTACATTTTGTTTTACGCTTCGGAAAGTGGTTTCATTTATCTACTTAAAACCTGAGCAACATTTTAGCTAGTTTTATCATCAACTTATTCTCTTGTCTCTTTTTCATAAATATTCCCATCAATCCTCCAATCGCTAGGCTTAGTTTAGCCATCTTTTATTTGCGGCTCAAACCAAAAATTCCTTCATATTTGTTTTAAAATAGCGTTATTTGTTTTTTCAAACAGTCAAACTTTCTTTATAAAACAAATATGTGGGCTTATTATCATATTCCAAAAGCAATGATACGTCCACTTTTCCTGGTAAATTCTACATCCATAGCCCCATTTCATAAACACACAAATGATAATTGTCATGTTACAAACCCATCAGAGAAAAGTGAGAGCCCTAACACTGGTAATAATACATTTTTCTACCTTTTTTTTCTGAGGTGGCGTATTTTGGGCACCACTGCTCTATGGTGTTTACGTTCTAATTCTGGCTAGCAGTTAATTTATTTTGTATCCAAATCGTTTCTTAGCAGCCTACTATAATTACACATTGTCACATTGTTCCCTGGTTTATACTAAATGCACCAGAAAGTATAACATATTGTTTGGCATCTTTAGAATTTTTCGCTTTGTAAATAAAAATGGATTTATAAATGCGAGCATATAGCCTTCTTCAGCAAAAAAGTATCTTATCTCATAGAATACAGACGTTCTTCAAAAGAGAAGACAATTACCTTCTTCGCATTTCATGTGTCAATTTAATCATGAATGTTAATCAGTGACTTAAAATCTGCTAAGTCGTTTTTTTTTCTGGCTGATTCAGGCAACCCATTCCATTCTCTAATGGTATTAGGGAAGAAATAACACTTTTACGAATTTGTCCTAGCATATGGAATAAGAAATGTGCCTTTATCTTTGAGTGTTAATTACAAATTATCGCCACATGAAGTAGACTACTCGACGAGAGCCAATGACCTTCTCTACTGAGATTTTAATATTGTAACGATTCTCACTATCCGGGCTCTCTGCCAAGTGCTCCACACGACACCATCAACTCAAAAAACTTGACAACTCAGAACAAATATTCTCCGTTAATAACCCTACCGCCGTTTTAACTGTAGCACTGGCCTCTCCGCCTCGCCCCGGACTTGCACTGGGTTCAACTGTTCAGGACTGATTTCACACACTGGGCTCGTTGTGTCGAAGATCAAGACGCCGTCTTATACTCGCGAGGTGTCTTAACAGTACTCTGTATCGAACTGTCGTAATGCGCCGTACAGAGCCACACCGCTGAACCGCACTGAACTGAACCAAACCGGGCTTGTAGTGAACTGTGCATGGGACCATGCGAACCTTCGCTCTTTATAAAGGGTCCCAGTTGACCGTCCAGAAACCGATGCTCGATCATTCTGGTTGATTAATGACTACATCCGACGTGACTGGCCTGAGTAGTGTTCACATAATATGTTTCTTGAAACATCGCCAATCATCGCCGAGGACCGACGCAACTCGTCACGGTTGACCGCTCATCTATACCTATCAGCACCACTACCAAAGGTATAACAATATAGACAACCCGTAGATTTCAATCGATTTGATCTAGAACTATTATTTGCTGGTACAAACCTCGCCGAAAGCAAAAGGAATGATGCGGCTTCAGAAAAAAAAAAAGAGGAGAAAGAGAAAAAAAAGCTATCATACAAGAAAGCCCTAAAACAGGTGCATTCACTTGCACGAACTGTGGCAAACTTTCCCGCTTATGAATCGACTTGTTTAGTCACACCAGATTTTGCCCGGACCCAAGAGCAAACCGAAACCAGTGATTCCCTGGGCACATTCGTTGTCATTTAGGACAGAAGGAGAATATATATATATATTCATGTAGTGGGAGAATGAGGCCTCAATACGCCTAACATTCCAGAACCCTTAAAACAATTAGCTTGGTGTTCATTATAAATGTTATTGTGCTATCCTCCAACTCAAATGGGAGCTACACACTTTTTAATGGTTTTTAAAATGCATCTTTGCCAGAATAATTCTGCGAATTAAATTCAATGTTAGAAAAAAAATTGATTTAGTTATATTATGGATCTTACTAATAACCATTGAAATATATCAATAAATATGCATATTTCTTAGTTTATTTATTTATTTTTGTAATCATAATCTAAAAACATGAGAATAACTAATAAAAAGTGATGATTAAAAAACTGATAATAATAGTGTCACATATTTAAAAAAAAAAAGAAATAAAGCCATTGAAGAAAATGGGGAACTTTAAATTCCAGATAATACGTCGAGCTTAGTTGTGTGGCCATGGTGTGGCATATCGAACAAAATCTCCTAGGTTTCCCTTACCCAGCGATTAAAATAACTTTTAAAAAAATCAATGCCAACTCTATGTTCAAATAATAAATTAAATAGTCAAATTTTATTTTTCATAAGTTTGTAACAATTCTAATTAATATAAAAGTATGATGAAAGATGGCGTCTTACTCTTGCATGATACTGATATACTCGGTAATAAAAAAAATAATACAATTTTTAGTTCTTCTGAGTTTCATGGATGGAACATTGGGCTTTCACAGTAAAAAAAAAAATAATTAATTAATTCAATAATTAAAAAAGGGATGTTTCTAAAATTTTAATAAAATTTGTTGTTAGAAAGACAATCACAAATGAAAAAAAAAAAAAAGAAACTGGTCCAAAGCTGTAATTGGAAAAACCTTAAACTCACAAGATCCTCAGGGCTCGCAATTTTCATTCAGGGAACAGTACCAGGAAAAGACGAAGATGGGAAGACAACATAAAAGAATGGACAGGCCTGTCATTAAATGAAATTCTATCCAATACAAAAGACAGAGGAATGGAGAAAGATGGTCAATAGATCTTTGGCCTATGTGCTGCCCCATCAAATCGATAGAATAATAAATGTTGTCAAAATAAATGATTCAATTTTTCTGGACTACGACGAATTAATAGTGGGAATACAAAAATTGTGGTTACATTATGTCCGTATTTGGCCATTTTATATTATGTAATATTTATAGTTCAAAAACTATTTATTTAATCTGCATTAAATATCAGAAGTAAGACAAATGCAACTTACTTTACAGAACAGCAATAACAAAAAGAGTTAGATTTAAACCCTTGTTTTCGAAGACTCAGTATATGTCCGACTTATCATCCGAACGAAATGAAACAGGTCACGAATCCGCTGTCAACATTATAGAGCTAGCGTAATGAGGAACACGGTATAGACTAGTCAAGGGTTTTATAAATTCGGAACTAAAACTGCTGTTTTTTTTTTTCCTTTCTAAATTTAGGAAGAATATTAATTTTGAAAATTGGGTCACTTGTAACCAGTGAAGGTTGCGTGTGAACACCAAGTCTTTAATATATTAAGAGTTAGGCCTATGTGTTTAATGAAAGCTGTGCGTTCAGAGGCTGTCTTAGCAGAGCGCAGGGCCGTGGGCGAGTGTTATGTGCGGGGCCTTGAGCCTTAAGGGTAGACTTTATAGACCGTACCACTTAACTCTTTCTCTCCGTAATTATTTACCACATTCTGGTGGAATCAACGATGGTATCGTCAGTTAGGAGAGAAGGAGTTAAAGCTGACGGGCTCGTCCGCCTCTACTGATGTAGGCCTTATTTTTGTTACAAAACACACTACACTTGCTGTTGGCCGTTGGACTACTACATTACATAGACACAAAACCCCAGTGCAAAGCCTTCAGCCCCCTGGATGCCAAAAGTGGTCATCATCGAACCACATTACGTACTGTATTGTAAGCAGTGCTTTTTTGTGACGTACGCACCGGCACCTTTTTCAATGTGGGGAAAAATAATTTTTTTTATACGTTTATCATTAATTTATTAGTAGTTTAAAGTTAGACAATCCATCACTTAGTACCGGCATCTAAAAAAAGCACTGATTGTAAATGTTCTGCATGAAAGATTTAGCCTTTAATAATCAACGTTACTAATGATTCAGACAGGCTTGTCATGTATACTTCTTTTTATAAAAAAAAGGACAGTAAAACAAGAGTATAAGATTGTGTGTCAGTGCAAATAGTTTAAGATTGTTTATCACCTCAAAGTTATAAGTTTGTGTTTCTCTGTAAAGAGCATAAGATTGTGTATGTAGCTTTGAATGGAAGTGCAATAAGTGCAGACGAATTAACTAGGGAAAATATGTTTTAGTATTTTTACCTAAAGCCAACTACAGTTGTTAATAATCCTGATAATTCAAAACTCTCAATGATAATATTTCTTTTTACTAGCCACATCCTAAAGAGAGGGGGAAAAAAAAGTCTTAAATATTTTTTTCATAATAAGAAACCACAATAAGAATTTGAAATACTCTCCAACATTTTATTCAGATGATCCAGTAACAAAGTTTTAACATTATTATAAGTTGAATCAGAAAATTATGGGATAATTCAATATTTTTATAGTCATGAGTGGAGTAGTATCAAATATAACATCTTTATTTTTTATGAATAGGCTTCAAAGTTTTGGGCAATATATCAAATAGAATAGCACAATATGTCTTTAAAAGATATTTTTTTAGACATTAAATAGAATAATACAATGATTTTGTACAAGTCATCAAACAGAATAACTTACAACTTTTGTACAAGACATCAAATAGTAGACAATAATTCTGTACACTACATTAAATAGAATAAAATGATAGTTCTGTACAAAACATCAAACATAAATATTCTAGCAATATAAATTTGGTTTTCAGTTCCAATCATATGACATAGATGACAATAATCAAGTAATAAAACAGATTTATAAAAGAAAGGTATCACACACAAAATATCTTATCTGGACAAGAATATAGAACTACATTGGTTTGCATACCAGTAATATAATTGTCAACAATTTATAAGCTCATTTAAAAGATCATTCTAAGCCTTCAGAAATGAAATAACATAGAAGACAGTCAGACTTTGTAGAAACTAAACACTGAGAGGAGGGGAAATGAAGGGAGGAAGAATAATTGTAACCAATGATCATAGAGAAAAATCTGCATGAATCAATTCATGAATGTTTACATTCAGCTTTGATGGGTTTGTTCTCTAAGGCTTATTAAGAGATTACAAAAAAACAACAACATGATTCTCAAGGATAAAAACATTACTATTCACATTATATAAGCATGATTGTGTATACAAGTGTTTGTAGAAGATACAGCATATTTTGACTTTTGTGTTTTAGCTTCATTTTATTTTCAGTTTATTGAACTTAAAAGGATTGATTGTATTCTAAGTGTATAGAAGAATATGGCTGGTCGTGCGGTTTGCGCGCTGGACTGTCGTTCGGATTTATCGACGATTGAGGGTTCAAACCATGCCCGCTCCCATTCCCCGTCGTCCTGCAGGAGGTTTGGACTAGGAAGTAAACTATCTTCAACTCTGAAGGAACATCCGAAACATGTAAAACATTTTACAAAACAAACAATTTACCAACAACAATGAAATTATTTCCCAAAAGGAAAACCTTCAAGAAATAGCTTGAAGTGGCATTTCTAATTTAAAAATAGAGAAATTAAGTTATCTTTTTTTTTCCAAACAAGCTTATTTTCCTAAAAAGTCTTCCTATCCAAAAAATATGAAATGGTACAATTCTTTATCACATGGCATGTAAACAAACTTGATTATTCAAAATTAGAGCTTGCAGGCTGTTTACAAAATAGTTTTTGCATAATATCAAAATGATTTGATAGACTAATTGGGTTGTTAAACCTAAGCTAGTGTTGGTACAGACTTTTTTTTTTCATGCAATAAAGTTTGTACAGAGGTCTAGAAGGAAAAACTGAAAAAGATTGGTAATTGTTTCAATTGTTTTTATTTTTTGATGTTGGTTAGCCTCAGGGGTAGCATCGGAAATGCAGGTGCTCATATTTTGAAGATCAAGTACAGAGCAGGAAATCAAAAAAGATGAAATGAGTAGCTAGATTTACTAAAGCTGCCTTGCATTTTGCAAAAAATATTGAATCCACAATCTACTGTAAGACAATAATGTAAAAAAAAATTAAGAAAGTGTCTGCATTAAATATTTCTTATAGACAACTAAAATCCTAGTGAAGCACTTAAATCTACAAAACTTGTCAATGAGAATAAGTTACCCATGGGCACTACATTAATTAGTGAAATGCAAAGGAATGAAAAGGCTGAGATTCATCTGTGTCACTGAAAAATACAACTGACTAATGTAATGATCAAACATGTGTTATCAGACTGATTAATGCAATGGCTAATGTGCAGAACATAAAGTTTATTACTTCAAATTTTCTACACAAGCAATGGTTCCAGAAGAGTTGATTTATGCTGTTCATTCAATTTTATTTTTAGCTGAAAATATTTTGTTTATTAACTTTTCACTCCTATTTGATAATGCTTTACTTGAAGAAAAAGATTTAACAAAAAAAAAAAAAGACACTAATGTAAAGATTATGCATACAAGTGTATGTTGTCCTAGTTTATGTTATTCTCCTTGGCATGGAAATTAATATTTACATGTGTGTGTGTGTATGTCTAAAAAAGTCTGTAGATAACAACTGTCCTTAATCCAGTTTATGGTGTGGCCCTATCTTCAGTTGTTTTTTTATCTAACACATTTTGTACTTCCTAAGATTAGTACAAGAATAATAATCAGGTAGGCTACAATTTGATAACTGCAGGTTACATGTTTTGTTTAGAAGCCTATCACTCAATGATAGTAAGAATCCATCCATCACAGTAGATTTGAACAGTGTTATTGATAATATTAGTCTAACACAAATAAAAAATTTAACAATGACATTGAATGATATCTGACACAAAAGAAATCAATATTGCAGGTTAACACTGGAATGTAGAAATTGATTGTTTTTTCAGCAAAGACATTCAATTGGTGGAGCAGAAGGTGCTTAAAGCATTTGCATTAATTAGTGTCCTTTTTTTTGAAACACATCTAGTAGTTTATGAAATTCTAAGTTTTTCTATGCTCTTTTAGTTATTTGCTTGCATTTTTTTTCAGAAAAACTAAACAATGTATTACATTCTTTCAGCTCTGATGATTTCATTCTAAATGTTTTTTTATTCACTAAATGATGAGATTTAAAAAATACAGAAACACAAGTAACAGCTTGTATCCTCAAGCTTTCATCATTTCTCAATTCGATAAAATATGTAAAACTTTAGATTGAAACACAAAATTCTTAAGGACACAAAATATACTGCTGACATAAAATCATTGTATGCGGTCATGAGGAGACAAGTTTTTAAAATTGCTGTTGGAACTCAGCAAACACAATTCAGCTCTAGTTGAGGCTGAGCCCCTAAGTTCTCTGCCATATAGCCCACCAAACATCAAACCAAAAAAAAGCAAACACATTAAGCCCAAAACAAAACTGAATGTATCATCAAAAGTTAGGGGATTTAACATCTGAAATTGTGTTTTGTTATCTATAAATAGCAAACCAGATTTTTTCGTTCACACACATACAAAATCAATTTCATTGGTCTGTCTCAACCTCAACAACCAGTTTCTTGTGACCAGTATAAACCTGTTTCTATTTCAATAAAATATCTTATGAAAATTTTTATTTTTTGTTCTGAATTGGATGTTATTTTGATCCAGACATATGAGTCTTTATTACAAGGAGAAATGCTTCAACTTTTTTTCTAATGAAAAAAGTGATATAAAGTTAAATGACTGACAGCAAGATAATCACAAAGTCAGGTTGAAAGCTATTTGACTGATAGCTGGTCACAACACAGGTAACTAAAAATAGCTAAGTCACTTAGTTCTATTTGAACTTTTGAAATTGTGATTGTAGTTTTACAATCAATCAACGAGAGGAACTTACACTAAGTATGTCATAGATAAGGTACAAATTTGGGAAATTCAATTTCAACCAAACAATAGACATACACACTAATACATGGCTGAGAATATTACAAAACAATAAATAATACATTTCTTGATCTACAGTTCCATCCAAACTTATTCATAGCTTTATGAAAGACAAAGATGTAACAAACAAGCTGTCTGTTACTCCCAAATGTTTGACAAACAAGCTGTCTGTTACTCTCAAATGTTTGACAAACAAGCTGTCTCTTACTCCCAAATGTTTGACTAACAATGAACATATAACCAAATTGCACTAATGCTATGGCCTATAAAACGAAGCCACTTATTTCTTTCACTTTGAGTTCAACAGAAAGAAAAAACAGCTTTCAATCATGCACATGTGTCAGGATGATTATACATAAGATTTTTCCTAATTTTTGGCTTATCTCCTTTGGCATGTTCAAGACTCTGTTTACGATGTGAACCTTGAGGCAGAAATACAAAAACATCATTTAGTACTAAGGCATCACACTGTACACAAAATAATATTAAAATATACTAAAGGTTTTAATATCGTAATATCTATCTATATATCTATCTATCTATATATTTATATATCTATATCTATCTATCTATATCTATCTATCTATATATATCTATCTATATATATTGTACTAACCTATAGCAACAAATGCACTACCAACTGCAAGCCCAGACTGTCCACAAGGAGCAAACACAGCATCACCAGTTGGTAGCTGTATAAATAGGGTAAGAATAGCCGCTTTGTGGTCAGCAAGAGGCTCAATGGCAATTGCTGAAGGTTTACTCATCATCTGGATAAATATGTAAGTAATATTAATAAAATACACTTAGTAACAGGTAGACAAAATTCACCAAATTTAGAGATGAGCACAGTTCAGCCCAGAAAGAAATATTTAGTGCTGTTCAAAATACAAGCATTATATGATCTGAAGATGTTTAAGTCAGTTACGCTAGATTTTATTGGTTCTTTGCCATAAGTGCCATTTGTATGTTTAAAAAATATAATGCAATGAGTTGTCACAATTTGAGTACTAATCTATACTATAAAGTAGAATGTAAGGCATATGTATGTGCCGAATAGAAATAATAACCGTTTGACCAAAATAAAACTTGGCATAAATGTTCCTTGGGTACTAACTTAGACCGTAGTGTATGTATTGTAGCCCTAAAACAAACTTAAGACCCTCAAAAAAAAAGTTGACCAACTCTATGAAAGTATGCTATTTTATGAATCTAGGCTATGTTTACCATGTAGACATGAGAAAAGATTGAAAGGATTTAGATCTGGATCTAATTTTAAGAACTACATTTTGCACATATAGTTTTCTACTTTGACACATGAAAATACAAATTATAGTCTATTGATTTCATTATTTAATAAAATTAAGCTTCAAATTTGTGTTTCAAAAGCATTTTTACATAAATTCGTTCTTCATATCTGCGAATTATGCATGACGCGTAGGACGTAATCATCTTCTTTTTTGAAGTAACGTCTGTATTATATAAGAATTTAGAATTCTTGACGTACATGCTCTCATTAGACATTACCCGAAAGGTTACACATCTCTCTATTCCTGGGTCTAAACCTCTAATACAACTTTTAAGATGATAGAACTTCTCTTTGCTAAGATAGTTTTATACTTTAACACATGAACATACTAATTATAGTCCATTCATTTTATAATTTAATCAAATTAACATTCAAATTTGTTCTTCTAAAGCATTTTTACATGAGTGCAACTCTATTCTTAATATCGTGTGAATTCAGGTCAATTAGCTATTTTTAGCTCCATTCATAATATTTTTTATTCATGAATTCATGCATTCGCTTTACTTATAACATTAATATTTTCTTTAATTGTTTCTAATACACTATATCAGTGACTACCGTATTTTTCGCCGTATAAGACGCACTTTTTCTTCTCCAAAACTGGGGGGGGGGGGGGGGGGGGGGGGGGAGAGAGTTAGTGCGTCTTATACGGCAAATACACATTTTACATGCATTAAAACTGCCCCCAACTTTGTGTGGCGCTTACTCGCAGTCCTTTCCTTATGCAGTGTGTGCTGCGGGCTGGATTTGGGGCACGTACTGCAGGCTGTGGTGACTTCTGTGACCCTCCCTGCACGGCCAGGCTGTGTGTGTTCGGGCTTCCCTCTCCCTCCTATAGCGCGCCATGCCCCCCTCCCGACAGTCTAACCATGTGCTGCACAGGCATCATGCTGAGCTTACTGCCGGTACACACCGCCCTCCCTACGTCATAATGTGCCGTCTGGGTAGATCACAGACAACGTGTATGGTGTATGTGAGAAAGTGATCAGGCGGACCAACCAGTACAGTATTTGGTTCAGAATCTTTTTTTTCTAGATTTTCCTCCTTTAAAATTGGGTGCGTCTTATATGCCGGAGCGTCTTATACGGCAAAAAATATGGTATATCAGCAATATGCAAGTTAAGACCCGCGGACTGGGGGTAATATCTGTCTAGTGCATTTATAAAACTAAAATATTTTTTCTATCAAAGAATCTAGTCTATGGAGGCGCGGTGGCTGAGCGGTAAAGCGCTTGACTTCCGAACCGGGGGTCCCGGGTTCAAATCCTGGTGAAGATTTGGATTTTTAATTTCGGGACCTTTGGGCGCCTCTGAGTCCACCCAGCTCTGTTGGGTACCTGACATTAGTTGGGGAAAAGTAAAGGTGGTTGGTCGTTGTGCTGGCCACATGACACCCTCGTAAACCGTAGGCCACAGAAACAGATGATCTTTACATCATCTGCCCTATAGACCACAAGGTCTGATAGGGGAACTTAACTTTTTATAATCTAGTCTATTGATGGGAAATGATGACAGACTGAAATTTTAATGTCTTTGAAATTCACAACCACTAAACTAGTTGACAGCTCAAGAACATCCATTTTACAGTGACCTTGACATATATTACCAAAGTCTAAGCTGTTATATACCTTACATATGATATATTACAAACATAACTTACTTTTTTTCTTCTTCGTAGCACTGAATCCAGATGATCTTTTTTCTCTCCAGATATTATCTGATTGTGAGTCTTGTGATCTATTTCTACAGATATAGTGGAGAATGGGCGACTGGCCATTTGTTGCATTTCCACTATCAATTGCTGGGTTGAAACAAATAAGCAATGATGGGTTTAAAAAAAATTAAATTTACAGTATGTATAAAAAAAAATTAAGTTGAAACTAGTATTACAAAAAAAAAAGTTGAAACAAGCTAACTATCTAAGGAGTTAAAACAAGTACATAATAATATAAACTGAGATGTATAATATTGTTAGATTTTAAATTAATTTTTCCACATAATTCTGGTTCTTTTTGTATCTAGACATAAACATTAACCTTTTGGGATATAGGATTCTTAAAAATGAGGAAACCTCATTTATGCTAATAGTTTAACTTTAAAAAAAAAAAATATGTATGCTAACATTTTTTGTTGTACTCTTAGAATTTAGAAGCACTTACAACCTGAAGGTAACTTCAAACAAAGGTTGCTGATTAAAGAATGAGATATTTTTGTTCATATATATATATATATATATATATATATATATATATATATATATATATATATATATATATATATATATATATAATTAAAATCTGAAATTAATATGACTAAAATATTTTATACAAAAAGTTATGAGTTGAAAAAAAAAAAAAATTTTTCTTAAGAAGCATGAGTAAATAATATTTGATGAAATCAAATTCTAAGGCCTTCAGCCATGGAGCAAATATGGATCATCTCAATGAAATGGAAACATTAGCTATGTTCTGACCAATATCACCCACACAGCACTCCCTCTCTGCCCAACTGATGTATCCAAAGGAACAGTAAGTGCTGATACAGTTTAAAAGCAATGGCATTGCAGTCTCTGTCAGGGTGTATCACTGTGTGCTGCTAACTGCCAGCTCCTGATTTCTTTTAAGATTGTCTTCCGAAACCTTTTCAAGGGTAATAAGCCTCTCCTGTCTGAAGCTACTGGTGCCAGTTACAGGCATTAGCCCTTCTACTGTTAGTGTTAGTTCAGCTGGACCCAATATCTGAGCCACATTAGGTTCAGCAGTTGGACTAGTTGTCATAGGTTATTTGAGATGCATGCCATTCGAAGCATTTTATAGGTAGTGGAGTGCTTGTATCAATTACCACTTCCAGCAATACATTTTTTTTTAGTTTTTTTTATTAAATATTAACATGTAAAATATAAGTTGTCTAACCTGTCTTCTCCTATAGCTGTCATACTTATGTTTTATTTTCCATAATGCAGCTGCAATCAGGAGCAAAGATAAAAAGCAGCTGAAACAAACAAAAAAATCAATATATCCCAAAATTGGCAAAGTTAAAAATAAAATAATCAGAAAAAGTAGCCTAAGTATTTTTGCTTGTTGATTGATTTGAAAAGGGAATAACCTTATGTAAATCCATAGTGTAATTTTTTTTTTTGGCAGAAACACTAACCAAGAAAATAAATGATAATACATTAATGATTTACATTTTTTGGTTATTTATTTTGTTTATTTATATATGTTTTGAATGTTCCTTCAGAATTGAAGTATATTACACAAAACCTCCACCACGATGGTGGGGAATATGAGGTTGGGTAGGGTTCAAACATGGGGCTATCAGAATGACAGTCCAGAGCACATGACAAGGTAGCCATACAAATATATTTGCACTAACTTGAAAATAATAATACCCCCCCGCCCTCCAAAACTAGTTTTCATATTTTTCCCACAGAGTATCATTCCATGGATAATCATCATAAATTTAAGATAAACTTTTAAACATTAGTATACACATAATGTTTTAACAAATGATAATTTTATCAAATCTATTAGAAAGATTAATTTATTTTAAAAAAAGGTTCTTCAAAAATAGAATACTATGTATTTTACACAACTTTATCATAAAAAGCTAATCAACTAATCAAGAATAAAGTCATCACAACTAATAGGAATTCTGCTTTATGATACATATTATATATAATTTATTTTTATGTTTAATTGACTTGCTTTGATTTTAAATTTGTTATGGCTAAAATAATTTTGAATGGAACATCATCATTTACAACAGCAACAGGTCACTTATCTATAGTGACACATGGAAATACCAACACATGCAATATATAGAAACATCAACCTTACTATACAATGAAAACAAAAATTAAACACAACTATCAGCCAACCAAGGAAAGAACACAAAGGTCAAGGTTAAAAAAAATTACACTAGCAAGGTGTCAACGGACAGTTCTAGGAGCACAAGCTAATGTTCAGTTCTGAGGTCACATAATTAATGAAGCACAGTTTTCAGGAAAACATACTAATTAACAGTTTTTAAGTCAAAGGAACATGAACATGGTAATTGTTGACAAACAGTTTGCTCTAGTCACATACTAAAGGACAATGCCCAAGGAAAAGGGTTATGGTCATTCTCAAGTTCATAAGTTATTAAGCCAATAATCAGTTCCAAGGACACAAGTGACCTAGTTTCCAGGCCATTGACTAACAAAAAAGTTCACCTGTTCCCAGGTCAAATGTTAATAGATCTTGGATCACATGTTAAAAATGTTCCTAGGTCAAAAGCTATTATTTAAAATTAATTCATTTTTTTTATTTTCTAAGGAATGTTATTAAAAATATTATTTTCTTGGTGTGTATATATATATATTTAGATAAATGATAGTTTTGAAAAATAATATGAAAGATAAACACCTTAAAAAAATATAAATTTTTAAACTAATTTGTCGAAAAATACAAGTAAAAAATAATCAAGCAAAGATTTAAGCAAGACTTTATTTTAATCATTATAGTTTAAGACTTTATTTTAATCATTATAGTTTTCTTACTAA
Organism: Biomphalaria pfeifferi; assembly: GCA_030265305.1. Classification (NCBI taxonomy): domain Eukaryota; kingdom Metazoa; phylum Mollusca; class Gastropoda; family Planorbidae; genus Biomphalaria; species Biomphalaria pfeifferi. The sequence continues at coordinate 266,168 of JASAOG010000079.1, forward strand.
TAGTTACACCAAAATAGTGGTTTAATTCTTCAGTTATTTATGATCAATGTGGTCCTACCCATCTTTCATTAATTATAGTTAAATTTTAAAGAATTGAACATTGTAAACTATTTATCAAATGATTGTAAAGAAAACTTAAATGTAGGATTCTGTCAGCACTTACCTAAAGAAAATAATAAAAAACCTAAGCAGATTGATTTTTTCAGGCTGAACAAAAGAAATCTGTAAAATAAGGCAAACAATTGAACAAATGGACACATGCAATGGTGTGTTAGTAGAAAGCATGGATTGAGGGCATTTATCTAGGACTGATTCCATTCTCAATTAGCAAGTTTGAAAGAAATAAAAATACCAGTATTGTTGAAGTTTTATCACATTTAAAAAAATTAATTAATTTTCTTTGGGCATATAAGTGCATAAAGGAAATAATATCAAGAAAAAGGTAATTTAAAAAAATGAATTTCAAATTTTCATGATAATGGATGCGGAAGGGCGTTTTTATGACTTCTTTTGAGAAGGATTGCTAAGACTTGTGTTGGTTTCTCATTATGTCTGTTATTTAAAAAATAGCAATTGCTTGTGTACAGAGTAAAATAAATGAAATGAATCCAAGATAAAGCTTAGTTTATTGCATGGATGGGTTTTTGTAGCCAACTCAAAAGTTTACAGACACAGATACATTTTCCATTTTCTTTACTGGTAAGCAATGTGTGTATGTGTGTAGGGGGAGTGTAAAAGCCCACACCCAACTCAAACACACACACACACTTCAACTTTAAAATGCAACCAATCACCTACATGCAGTAAACTAAGCCATGCCACAATCATGGAAACAATAATGTCACAATCATGGAAATAATAATGCCAAAATGATGGAAACAAAAACATGAAAAGAAAATAGCAAACACAACAATAACTGGGAAGTCAGAGCAATGGGAAATCAGCCTTTGACAAACACATTGAAAAAAAAACAACTGTTTGCCAAGGTTGTCATCCCAGTTTACCTACCTAAAAAATGTTACAAAAAAGTGAACTAGATCTATTTTTGGAAACTGTGAAAAAGATATCTGAAAAAATATATCCAATAGAGAGTATTATGTTCAGTGATGTACCTTTAGTTTAACTGTTTCAGACATAGATCAAGGATGAATAGCTGACAAAGACCAAAGGAAATATGAAATAAAGGCAAATCATAAAATCGGAAAAACAGAGCCAAAATCAAAGGCATCCTTTTTTTTAAAGCCTTAAAGTTGTTTGTACACTCTTTGGTTAAGGAATTGCAGTCAATATACAGTTGTTAAAAAAATTAATTTAAGGATTATTTTACAAATATTCTCAATAAACAGAAAATTCCCAACAGATCTATTCTGAAATATGCCCTGAAACAGGGTGGGGCTTTAAGATCCCAACAGATATTTTAAAATATGCCCTGAAACAGTATAGGGATTTAAGCAGATCTATTCTAGATTAGCCCTAGTAGGGATTTAAGCAGATCTATCAAAAAGTGTCAGACTTTCATATCACAACAGGTCTATTAAAAGAAAACTTTTGTTTTACAGAGTGAATAATCCATTTAGGTGCATTCTTGGCCATAATTTTATTTGTTTTCTAAAGAAGTCTTAATTTGAAAAAAAAATAATTTTAAAGGCAGTTTCAAGATTCTAAGATGGTCAGTATGAAATAAGTCTACAATTTTACCTGCAACATAAAAGGTGTTTTAAAGTTGAAGACATAGACCAAAAAAGTTGTGTTCTCCTTGCCTCCAAACACATGATTCTTATGTTCAAACTTAGTGCGGAAATATTCACAGGGTTTCATAGAAGTGTATTCTTTTTCCTCTGGAAATGTTTCTGAAACACATTTGTAAACATTAATAATAACAGCCAAGTTATTTTATTGTCATGTATGCATAGAATATTTCAAGTAACAAAGCTACATAAATGTGTAAAAAATATACTTACTAGATTTATATGTTATGTTTATTAAGGCCCCAGTTGAACAATTTAAAGTAAAGTCAACATCTCTGTCACTCTGAGTCAAGTAAAATAGAAATAAAGTCAATATTAAATTTATGCTCTAACAATTTCTACTCTAGCATATTTCAAAATGTGCATTTATATGTGTTTAATGGATTAATTTGAAACGATTTAACTTAGATCAACTTCATATTGATATTGTTGTCAAGAGCGGGGGTGTGTAAGATGTGAGATTGTGTGTGTGTTTTGTTTATTTTGTTGGTTAGTGTGTGAATTGTTTTTATCACGGGATTTTCAAGGGGGGAACAATTAGGTTTCTAGCGGTCAGTCTAACAGTTGGAGAGCTGACCTGGTCTGAGTAGGGTGCTTGTTTTTTGTTTACCAGTTTTATGCCTAGCGTAAGGAGATAATATAACTTATATTTCTATTCATTGTTATGTATGAGAACTGATTATTTGTAAGTAATATTATGTATGGCATTGATAGCCTTTTGTTCAATGAATCTAGTCTAAGCGCCCTGTAGTATGTCAGTTGGGCACATTTTAGTATTTCAGTATTGATGATTTACGCATTCAATATTATATGTGTACTTGCTGTTGGCTGTAAATAAATACTAATTTTATACTCCTTCGTTGAGTGATACTTTGTAATAGTTACACATGTTAAGGTCTGCATGTGGGAGTCATACCCTAGATTATCGAGCCATATGTATGTAGTAAAGGACTCAACCCCAGAGTTTCCCCTTACAATTGTGTCACTTCAGTGTATTTTAATTATTAAAGAGAATAGAACAGAATACACATACTTATACTCTAAAAAAAAATGCCACCATCCACTTCATAATCTAGCACACAACTTCAACTCTTATATACATTGTGTATTCTATAGTGCCCCAACAGTTTGACTGACTATGAGATGTAGAAGAGGGGAGCTTAAATTTCAAAAAAGGTAAATCCTACATGACATTTTTTAAAAAGCAGAAGATTTATATCAAGTTAATAGAGGTATAAAAAAAAAAATTTAAGTATTTCTTAAAGTTATTAAAAATAAACAACATTAAGAGAGTCAACAAATCAATCGTTCACTTGAATCTAATTCATATTTTGTAAGCACTCAAAAGCAAAAAGAAAAAATTTAGGCAGTCAGATTATATTTGTTCAAATTTACACCAGAACACAACACACATTAAACATCTTATCAAGAAAGCCAAAGGCCCTTGATATTAAATACTGCCATCTTTATAATCCTAATCTGGGAAATCAATTATTAATCAGGCAAAACAACTGATTAATATTTTTCATACAAAAGAGAAGATAATTATGTGTAAGGCATATCCTGTATTATTCTAGCTGTGCATGTTAATTTAGAAACTTAAACACACTAAGTTATTGGTTTTCCTGGCCAGGCTTCCCATTCCATGCTCTAATGTCACTAGGTAAGAATTTAAGGCTTATAAACACTTTCACAGATTTTGTTCTTAATGTAATTTCATTTCTTTTAGCCAATGTAGTAAAACCATCAAATGCTCTGCTGGTGTTAATGCCTTAGAAATGATGACAGGATCCAAGCACTTTTCAAAACTGGAAATCAAATTGTAATGAAGCCCATGCAAAAACTCCTGAGCTACTGTTTTGTGGCATTTTACTTCTCAAGAAATTTCTCCCTTTGCAACATCTCATGTGACTAAAGAAGCCAATCCTTGATACACAGCTGCAGTCACAGTTTGGACATCTGTAATCACAAGACACTGTAGTATTTTCCCCCTTTTTTCTACTTCTGGTATGTATGCCATGTGCAATCCAGATGTTTCCTTTATGCATGCTCTCCATCTGGATCTATCCAGTGCCTCATTTTCCCAACTGTTGGTTTACATTTTGGCTGAGCTACTTTTATAAACAATAATACTTTAAGCATCAACCACTTTAATATTGGGAGGAGTGGTCACTGAGTGGTAAACCGCTTGGCTTCCAAACCGGGGGTCCCGGGTTTGAGTCCTGGTGAAAACTAGAATTTTTAGTTTTAGGATCTTAGGGCACCTCAGAGTCCACCCAGCTCTAATCGGTACCTGACATTTGTTGGGGAAAAGTAAAGGCGGATGGTCGTTGTGCTGGCCACATGACGCCCTCGTTAACTGTAGGCATATAAACAGATTTCCTTAGATCAATGCCCTATAGACCATAAGGTCTGAAAGGGAAACTTTCCTTTTTTTTTTAACACTTAAATATTAAATGAGATAACTAAAGAGTTAGAAACACTGAGCATTAGTATATTATAGAAAAAGCTAGAATTTTAGAGTTAATTAATAATATCGTTTTTAGTGCTGGCACTTTAAAAAAAAAAATGTATTTAAGAAATTCATTGAAGCAAAGCACTTACAGACAAAGGTATATTTAAAAAGTTGATTTGAGTGAAATTGATGTCTTCTTTCTTGGACAAGTTGAATGTATACTGAAAATCTGTATTCAATGGATCTGAAAAAATCAGAACACTGAAATGTAATTAGGATAATATATTTTTTTTTTTTTTAAATCTGAAATAAACTGATATATGTTGGGATTGATGTTTTTTTTTTAAAATCTATCATGATTTTTTTTTTTTCAAACGTTAAGTTGTTTAAGTTTAAAAAATCACCATGGAATGGGTTGCCTGAGCTAGCCAGGAAAACCAGTGACTTGGCAGAATTTAAGTCATTGGTTAATATGCATGACTAAATGCATGACGCGTGGGACGTAATCATCTTCTTTTTTGAAATAACGTTTGTATTATATAAGATAAGATAAGATAGAGATCTTTGGAAAATACAGTACAGGAAGGAATAGCTATTTTAATTTCTAGATGTAACTATGGTAAAATAAACATGTTATTTTTATGAAAATTTTAACATCTTATTCTTTGTCGCAGTTATCTATGTAACTGTATAGTAGAATTATTTCTCTATTTGATAGTGCGGCGTTGTTCACTATATTGATGACGTCATTACACTATTTCTTGTGTAGACTAGGAGAAGGAACTTTTGTTGCTTGTCACAACTTCTAGTGACGTAAAGTTAGTGTGTGTGTGTGATTTGCGTCATTTATCGTCAAGTTCAGTCTCTCCATCTTGTGCTGTATAGGGGCAAGCCATGTTTTGAGAGCTCTTGAATTTCTCCTTGGTTATTGTTACTGGATAGCCTTACGTTTGCCATGGACATGTTCTTGTTGGATTATCTTGACCCCTGTTTAGGGTGAGTTTTATTTTTTATGGTATAGTTTTTCTATTTGAATTCGTTCGTATTTGTAAGTCTATATTTAGACTAGATCTAGATGATTAGAAGAATCCTTTTCTTTTATCTTCTATAGGGTTTTAGCGACAAGTCTAGGTTTTGGTCGTAGTCTCAGTCAAGACTCTATTTCCAGTTTTGGCGTCAAGTCTAAGTAGTGATCTTAGCTTGGTGTCAAGTCTATGTGTAAGACTTGTTTATCCAGTCTCAATTTTCTATATTGAGAATACAACTTTAGGTCTACAGTCTACAGGACTGAGGCCTTCATCTCACTAATGTCAATTAATCGTCTGGTGTTCAAGTTGACTTTTTCATGAGTCTGAGGTTCAAGATGCCAGATTGCGGGTTGCCTTGGTCAGACCTGATGTTGCAGTGTGAACTGTGAATTTTTTGGAATTATCGTCAGTGAACAGTATTGGATTTACAGACTAGATCTATGTGGATTACCAGTTGTTGCGTTGAAAGAATGTTTGAACAACTTATGATGAATATGTTGAGGTAATGATATTGTTCAAATAATTGATCATTGATATATCACAAAGAAAATAACTATATCATATTGGATTAGAGATATTATACATATATTTATGGATATTGATACTATTATTATCATTCATCATACATCAGTTCATTTGTAAATATATCACTATAATAAATGTTTATTGTTATTTAACATTATACACTTAGTTTATTAATTTAATACAACTGTATGTGTATGGTGTGCTTGTCAGGCTGAACTTGGGCCAAAATATTATAAGTTCAGAAAAAGAATAACAATAACACACATTGAATTAAAACTATGATAGATACAATAAAACACAAGAACCTGACATTCTTCAAAACTTTTTTTTTGGACACTTTACATTATATGGACAAAATACTTACAATAACAAGTGCCTCCATCTTTTGGGTTGCCAGAATACTTATTGCTGTCATCACACCTAAAAGAGCAATACATCATTTTAGAAATTCTTATTCTTTCTTTCCAATGGCAACCAAAATGAACAGAGTGTTTATATATACCATACTTTTAAATCTCATGTCAAATATTATTTAAATACATATGCAGTTTAATTGTCAACTAATATTTTCAACTTTAAATCTAGATATATATGCAATCTTAGTGACAAATACATTTGTCCTTAATGGTCTTACAGATAGAAACCTTCAGTGTTAACATTTTTGTACTTACTTTTCACAATTTTTCCCAGTAACACCACGAGTCCTACAGAAACATTCTCCACTACTTGGGTTACATGTATCAGCTTGACCATTACAGGAGCATGCTGAAAACAAAGTGCTATTTAAGTCACATTTAATCTTTAAACAGAACTGTGGCCTCGGAACGAGACAGCTGGAGGTCACTCACAAAGGCGGTGGGATAAACATTTGAGACCAAAAGAGAATCCGCTGCTGAGGACAGACGCACACGGTGAAAAGAAAATCTTAATCAACCACTAGTGGACAATGGTTATGTTTGCCCTGTATGTGGCAAAATATGTAGGTCACAGCTGGGGCTGCATAGCCACAGGAAATACTGCATTCCTCATTAATCTTTGGACTCTTTGTAACATTTCCCACTATGCAGGCTCTCTGCAAACTGCACCACACGACATGTACTGTCACTGGTTGCAGTTGACCGCTCGTCTAGCACTGGCCTGTGGCAATTTGCAAAGTCTAAAAACACATACAGCAACACCCCCATCAGTGTGACCCCCAGGTTTATAACAATATGTTTATGTGTGAGTAAGAAAGCAGAAGGGCAGACTTTCAACTATATCATTTTAGTAAATTTGTCTTTTATTTTCACTTGATGGCATTAAGAAGTTAATTTGACCATTATCAAAATATATATTCTTTGTCTAGGACACAGCATATAAGAAAAAAAGAACTTCATAGACAACAGTGTTTCTGTTTCGCAATAAGGGAATTATTGCCAAGTATGGATACTACACCTATTACATTAGTTATATATTATTTAAGGTGTTTACTAACCCTCTCAACACTGTTTGGATAACTGGAAGCCCCCTCCATGACAACATGTGGCATTGATGTCGCTGTTTGGTATCTGAATTTTGTTTGGTATCAAATGGTGCTAATTTTTGATGAAATTAAATTTTTCTGTGTTATCTAACATGTTCATTATCGAAGGCATTCACTAGCTGAGTGTCCTCTTAGTATGATATTGTGCTACTTTATAGCTATTACAGTGTTGATGAGCAGTCCTACATTATGTTTTAGTGTGTTTATTACATGATAGGACTGAGATGTTTAGAATATGAGGTCATACTTACCAGAACACTGGCCTCCATTTTTAGCATCTCCATAGAAACCATTGCTACATTCTTCACACTCATCACCTGATCAATGAATAAATGACTTAAAAACATGATCAAAAAGTCTACTTGCTTAGTCAAAGATCATTACCAAATTACATGACTGTATCAATTATAAGTCTATAACTTGTATAATTCATATTTCATAACCAAATCACTTAACTCATCAGTTTTAAGTTCATAAGAAATCTCTATTACCTGTAGTGTTTCCTTTACATTCTGTGCAGATATTAGTACCGTTAAAACACTTGGAGTGACCATTGCACTGACACACTGTTTAAAAACAAAAATATTTCTTAGATATATGTCTCCAAATCAACAATTAATTAAGTTCCTAAGAACCTTGAGAAATATTAATAATTTTATATGAAAGGAAAAAGTAAAGAAATTTTAAACTCTTTATCAACCAAAGCAATTTAATAAGTATTCTTTGAAATAAAGAAAAATATGCAAAACGCAAGTAAAAATAAAGCAATTCAAAATATTATACTTTGATTATATTTTGTTCAAAAAAAATATTTTCGAAAATAAATAAGTGTTTTACATTTTTAAACTATGAACTGAATATAAATAATCTTAAAGGTTTTGAGACATACATGGACACTTCAGGAATGACCATCTCTCTGCTGCTGGACAGGAAGCTGGAATGACAGGACCAGTGGCACCTCCATCCATGCACTTGCCAGTGCCAGTCTCAGTTTCATCATTGCACCAACCACACTGAGGCTTGCTCTGACACTCTGAGCATGTCTTCTGCTGACTACAGACCATTGCTAAACATACAATACAGATAATTTAACAACTACAATGATAATGTTACTTAAAAACTAGTACCAATCTTTAAAATCTCTTATTATACCAGTAACCAGCATATTCATAGATACTTAGGATGAAAAAGCCTAAACAGATAAATAAAATTTGAAAGACATTAAAGAAAAAAACTTAAAAAATGAATACAAAAAGAAAAACCTTATATTTTACACTCTGTATTTGATAACTAGCCACATTTACCAGAAAGGATCAAGCTACAGCTTCACATTTAATGAGTTTCACTTGGTCCTATACATTCCCAGAGGTAAGAAGGTACTAAATATGGCCAAATATTACTAAAAAGAGGTTATGTGGCCAGTAAAAGTGATTTGTAGAGCAACTTTTATCACTAAAAGATAAGGATATACATGGTTTTATGTTTGCCACACACAGTACATATTTATAGTACCTAGTCATAAGTAATATAATTCTAGAAGCTTAACTGACAATCAATAGTAGTCAGTAATAATAGTAGAATCTTGTATCTAGTTTTTGTGAATTTCCCTAGTGTTTTAACAGTGATACAAAAAGTTTGTATACAAAGCTTCAACATTTTAATTTGATGTCCAGTCAGGTGCACCAGAGTTTAAATGGTCAGTGTTACTACATCAGTTAGTGTATGTTAATGAAAACTCACCTTGACATTCCATATTTTTAGTTGTCCAGTCCATACACTGGGCATAATGAAACGCCACAACATAGGCATTGGTTTCCACACACTTAGCTGTGTTGCTACACCACATACATGAGCTACTTGTACAGTTCTGACAATTGCTGTGTTCACTACAAGGTTTTTGAGGGCAGCCTGTTGCTGGAGTTAACACACACACAAAAAATGGTGAATGTACTTGATAGTGTAGCAGGATTTTGACAGTCTACAGTTTTTGAAGGATAGTGTTTAAAACTGTGGCTGCAAAGGTGTTATCAATTGTATGAAAATGTGTGCAGCAAGGCCTGTGAAGTTGTTTGCAGAGTCATTTCAGCATTTGTGTTTGTAAGTTTATGTGAAGTTGTGTCATAAGTTATGAGACATTGTATTTATACCGAATATATGTAAATGTACTTTGAATTAGAAAGGTATGTGGAGTCATGTTATGACATGTAAAGTAATTTTTGTAGTTAAGTTTTTCAATACAATGGTAATGTATGTCATCAAGAAGTCAGATGTATGGTGACAATTGGCTGAAACATTAAAGAGAGATGTTTCAGGAGGAAACAATGGAAGAACATGAGCTGGAAGGACAAGAGAGTGGCTCAAATAAGTTAAGTTTAACGGATAGAAATTTAAGAAATGAGCTTTACAAAGCACTTAGTATTTCTGAAAAAAAGTAATCATAAAAATAGAAGCACAATAAGTAAAATAGATTTTTTTTCTATTTTAAGCAAAGAATGATTTATCTTATTTCATTCAGTTTTTTAAGGGTAAAAATGATAATAAATGTACATACTGCCATTTCCTGGAACACAAACATTATTTTGCCAGCTACAAGCAGTGTTGATAGCACAACTATTACATGAAGAGTAAATGCTACATGTGTCTTTTTCTGTACAGTTGCTAGGACCCTGGATCAAAAACAACAAAACTCAAAACATATTGACTAGATGGATCTCAATAATATTAATTAAAACGTATATACTGAGCATAGGTTAAAAGAAAAGATGCTATAATAATCGTTCAGTGCTCATTATAGTTCAAACTGAGAAACTCAAAAACTTTTTATTGAATGTATTTTAAATAAGTGAAAAATTATAATAGCTCTAGCCATAGCTGTAAATTTAGTTTTTGAATTCCACTGGGATGTGTGGCTAAAGGCAGCATGGAAACCTTCTCCCAGATATCTCTTCTAGGATGGGTCCACACAAGAGATTGGACCACAGTGCACTGAGCATGGTATAGCATGAAAGATGGGCTATTTGAAAAAAAAGTGTTCCATGAACTTCAACAATGTCCAGAGTTAATTGATGTCTAATGTTTCAGTAGGTAACTTAACCCTTTTATAGCTATAATCACTTGGCATCACTAATTTCAGATTGTTTCGTTGCTGCCTACTTATTTATTAGTTACTAACTGTGGCCTCAAAGGGTAATAGTGATCCTACTTTTACTTGTTATTTGGTATTTTTAGCACTTTTGAACAGATTTATGCAAAACAAAAATATTTGTTCCCACTGCCAATGAATGGCTAATGTCCAAAGGAAAATTGGAAGTAAGCTCCTCCTTCATATCCAATGAACTTGAAGAAGTCTGTTCTTAGCTTTATTTAGATAATTTCAAACTAGGCACAGGTATGTTGGGTCTACTGTTTTTTTAAATTTTGTTTTAGCGGCTATCCTTTTTTTGTTTTGTTTAGTTCATTAAAATACAGACACTCATGGCTTTATGAAAAGATAAGCAAATATGCTTAGCATTTCCCTGTCAAGAATGATGATTTTGCACCTTACTTGATTTTTTTTCATTTTCTTACATAGAAATTTCTAAAAAAGTATAGTGTGATGACAAAATAGAGAATTATGCCCCTTTTCTTTAGGAATGGATAGATTTTTGTCAGACAACTGATTAGTGAAATAAGTGTTCATTAGATAAGACAAGGTACTAACTAGGAAAAAAAAATGGAAGGATAAATTATGATAACAGCTAATAGCCAAATCAAGACAGAATGAAATGATATTCATAATTAAAATACCTGGGAACACTTGGAGGTGGAAGTGCATTGATTACCACACCAATGACACTGGGCAATGTGACATGCTTGACAGCTGGTGTAAGTCGTACATGTTGAATTGGAATCTTTGACTGAAACAAAAAGAAATCATGTTTAACTGCATACATATGCAGTAGTACCTAAAACTTAGGCACAAAATTTGTGTTTTCATACCTACAAAATTCATAATATTTGATATGACTCACCAGAAGTACAAGAAGTGTCCCTGATGCAGGTATTATTAGACCACTTACACTTAATGACATTCGAAGTACACAGTGTCTCATTTTGAAACATATCACAAGAATCTGAAGAGAAATTTTTAAAAAACTAATATATCCATTAGTGTTTAACTGTCAGTAGAAACACTAACATTGTTGCACTCCTTCAGTCACAGAGAACTATTGTTCATCCCATAGAAAAGAGATAAAAGCCTGGGAATTAGCCATGGTCAGAAGGATGTCCCCCACACTGCAGTTCACCTTCTCTCCATGCAGCTGATGTGTCCAAAGCAACTGCGGTTGTTGATACAGCTTGAGATCAGCAGCACAACAGGTTCTGCCAATGTGTAGCACTGTGTTATGCAAGCTGCCTAAGGGTTACCAGCTCCTGAATTTTACTGTGTTGACTCCCTTAGCCTTTGGTGTGTTGGGTATAGAGTGAGCAAAAAGTGGTTTGGAGTCAGAGTTTTTTTCTTCCTATAAACAACCATATTAAGAATTGTTTCTGACAGCATTATAAACATACAAAGTTAAATTGTTTATGACTACACATATAGACACCTACCTAATGTAATTTTAATTAGATCTTTTAGCAGCACAGAATTGAAGCCACCAAATATATAGGCAGTGCTGAAAACAAAAGTGAATGCGACAATGAAAACAAAAACAAAATTCTAATGGTTGTGTCTACATTTACATTCGTTAAATTCAAGTGTTATTCTGTTTTCCTTTACTTCTGGGCATTCTACATAGTAAAAAATGGGCTTTATAAACTATATCAAACAACTAGAGTAGAAAAAACATTTTTGCACACCCCCTAGTTCCATGTACTGACCAAACATCTCATCATCTTTGTTTCCATACTTGTTTATTTTGATAGTAATGGCAAAACTTCTTATTGGATATTGCACAAGCTCTATTTTTTTGTATATCTTCAACACATTTTTTGTTCTTCTGCAAGAAAGGAGTTCCACTATGGGGTCATAGTGATCTGGTATGAAAACATCGTTTTTGTTCCTCCCCCCAGAAAAAAAATAATGTAGGTCCAGGGTTAAAGGGATTGTTTTGAACCCATGGTGCATCAGACTATTGAAATCCTTAAAGTAGGTTTCTTAAATAGCATTTATGTCACATGCATAAAAGCAGAGGAAAGATATAGCCTATGGAACATAGGAAATGTGTAAACCAATCAATGACCTCTGTATGATCCCAGCTATAGAGTTGCTAAAAGCACAACTAAAGTCATGCTTGCCGATATTGACCATACTCTTCTTTGACATCAACTTTATATTTAACTATATATTACGTTATATGTTATAGACGAATGGACAAGGGTTTCTATTGATACTTTGCTTTTTTTTTTCTTGGTTTAACTATTATGTTAACTAGGCTTATCGGTGTGCAGAACTGTGGTTGTCTGACATGACATTTATATAATGAATAATATTAAATGTAATGAGAAGCATAGCAAAAAATACTGAAAAGAAAGCATAATAAGTAATTGTCTAGTATTTGTCTCAATAAATGTAAAAAAAAACAACAAAAGTCTAAAATTCACATTTGAATAATAAGAACAGAGCTTTATGTCAATATGTGAAGAGAAAAATGTGAATTTTATGCAAATAAGTGATGATGGCCCAGTGAATTGTATGTATAAAAACTTATGCCATTATGTTATAATAGCTTGAAGAATAATGTGATAATAATGTGGGACATGGGACTGAGAAGCAAAACTGCTTGGCTACAGCTTGGAAACTTAACAAGGTGGGCTCAAATCTGAATTCCAACAAGAGCAGAGTTGTATTCGGTGAGTACCTTCTCCCAGATACCCCCTCCTACCACTGGTCCACAAAAGAAATTGGATCATAGCGCACTGAGCATGCTATAAACATGAAAGATGCGCTATATAAAAACAATTAAAACAACAACAAAAAACATCTGCTAATATATAAAGGTCAGATGAGATTAAATTCTTTGTATAAAATAAGCATGTGAAAAAAAAAACTTTTAAATATATTGTGATTTCAAAAGTATTGTTATGTATAAATAAATAAGAAACCCTAACTAGGTACTTTTTTTTCACTATCACAAACTTTTGCTAAGATATAAGCTAATGTGAAAGTACAAAACTTTGCACCTGATATACTGATTTTAGATTTTCTCAAACCAATGAAATCTCTTCAAGATAATGATTAGAAATTAATTAGGTCAATATCAGCAATATAAAGTTTAAAATATTAAACTTAATACATGAAACAATGTGAAAAGATAATTACTTACTTGTTGACTGCAATCATGGAATGGCCAAAGCGATCCAAATATTCCAAATGGAGAGAAGTTGTATTGACTTTCTGCCACTGGTCACACTCTAAAATAATAAAAATCATTCAACTAAATATAAGTCTTAAGTTTTATTGACACATTTAAAAAATATGAAATACATGGATTTTACTGACATTACAAAATATATGACTATTTAGTAATTAAACCAAGACATTAAAAATGAAGATTGTGTTTTAAGGTTCACATTAAAAATAAAAAAAGAAAGAAAGAAAAATAAAATGCAGACAGATTCATACAAATTGACAAGACACAATGAGTATAAAATAACATTTTTATGTAATTATATACTGACAAAACTAACCTATATCATACAGCATAAAATCAGACACAAAACATTTCAGTAATGTATTATTCACAGTGTTACTGCCAAAACTGCCACCAAATGTCAATATAAAACCATTAAGAATTGCAGCAGAATGCAAGTAACGAGGCATGCCACTACTCTGCAATTTAAACCTGGGATAAGACAAAATGTAATTTTATTTCATTTAGTGACATATTTAAAAATCTAGAATTAGTTCCCTTAGCAAAAAATTCAGATTATAAATTTTAGTTTCCATAATCAAAGTAATACTGCATTTATGAACATACATAACCCTTTAACCTATATGAAAAGTTTCATTAAAAAATACAAGAAAATGAAGTTGCGGAACATTAAGCATGTAAAAGTAGTCCATTACAAATGAAATTAATTAATTATTTTAGTAAAAATTTAAAATTATTTAGACGAAAAGGAGCTTAAATAAATGCTTTATGTTAAACATAGACAAAGGTATATAATCTTATTATAAACTTTCCTTCAAAGAATAAAGAACTTAAAATTTTTGTTTTATATTGAACCTTTCTAAAAAAAATAACATCATTTGTGCAAAAAGCTTACCATTCATGGTTTTCAGGATCATAACTGTAGAGCTTGTCTGTCAATATGGCAGTGTTGCTCGAAGAAGTCTGGTAGCCAGCATACACAAAGAACCTATTGCTCTTCTCATCATACACACTAGTATGGGCATAGGTACCTTGGACAACACCTCTTGTGGGCACATGACTCCAATTTCTGCTTGCTGGACATGAAAATATATAGCTTTGTTCAGCATCAATGTATATCAATATATATGAAGTCATTTTAAAACAATTTTTAAAAGCAATACAAAATGTCAGTGCTATACCAACAAAAACACGAGTTCCTTAACTCTTTGACTCTGGTATTATTTTCCATATTAGGATGGAATTAATATTTTTGTCCTCTTGTTTGTTATTAGAAAATGATATATTTGTTATAGAACTATGTTATAGATGAAGCATTCATATATTATGATTAACTGCACAACACAAGAAATTAGTATAAAAAAATGATTAGACTCACTAAAGTTATACTGCATAACTTCATTGATGTAACCATAGGTGTTGCTGTAGCCAAAGAAAACCAGCATTGTGTCCTGATAAATGTGAGCTGTGTGACCTGTCACATTCCAAATACCAGGCATTAGCAGAGTCCAAATATGGGTTCCCAGATTGTAAGTCCAAAAGTCATTGGCTATGTCACCTTTGTAAGTGCCACCATATAAATAGAGTGAATTCTGTTGATGAAAAAAAAAATTACTAATTAATAAATGTTATTAATTTGGGCCACAATGACCTGCTGACCATTTGAAAAAAGGAAAACTAAAACTTAATGACTATTTCACAGAGCTCGAAAATATCTTCCTTCAGGGAACAGTGCCAGGTAAGAAGAGGAAGACAGAAAGTGAAGGGAAGACAATATTGAAGAATGGATGGCATGTCATTGAAAGAGATTCTATCCTAGGCAAAAGACAGGAATGGAGAAATACAGTTGCCAGTTCAAGTGTGGTTCCCCAATGGTACAACAGACTAAGGAAAAGGTGAAGTTCAAAATACATTCAAACTCATTGTTGGCAACCAATATTTCTATTTGCAATTCTCCAATCATAAACTTTATAGAACTATTAGGCACTATGTTCCTACAATGTACTTAGCAACAGCCTGTTTCTACTATAGATATAGTTGCTGGAATAACCTGCCCAATGTGCAACCAACAAAAATTCTGGGCTCACATAGGTCTTTCTCATCAGCCACACGGAGAGGCACAAAATTGGAGTGTGACGCCTCAGCATTACAAAAGTGGTCCTCATTGAAACACAATGGATGGACTATATTTAGCATAATTTCCTATGAAATAGAAGATGTTAAGTCTGATCATTCCTTTAAAAGATGATTACACACAAGATATTGGTAAGTTGATCCTATTACAGTAATGCTGTTTGTTTGTTTTTTTAACTATATTAACCGGTTTTACACCAGCTATCTCAATGAGATCAATGACATCCATGCCACCATCTTTACTTTGACTAAAATAGGTTAAGCATGCCTGCTCCAGGTAATTTCTTGCTAAAAACTTTGATTGAAGGTAAAATTTATATATCTTTTCTAATTTTGTTTTAGAAAGGTGTGTTTGATGAAATACTTACAAATCAATTACCATTTTTGTTGTAAGATATTAAATTTTGAAGTGCGAAATTGACTGGTCTCATTTGATACCGCTGGTACTATTCATTAGCAAGATTGGTCATTAGGCTTATATTATGATATAGCTCACATAGAAGAAAGCACCTGGCTAATATTTCTCTTACTCTATAGTTTTAAGATTATTCTAAAAAAAAAATTTATTCTAAACAATGCTGTTAAACATAATGTAGGCACTAGACGTTTTGAGCACATAAAAAAGCACAAAATTGAGCCAAAAAGAAAAACTAAACTAGATCTAGTATGTTTTGAAAAGAATGGCTTATTATTACTGAAAGGGAAGCAAATGCCCCAAATTAGTCTCATGAAGACCCTCAGGTTCTAATTTTTTAGGTAAAAGTATGACAAAACTAAAAGAAAAGACCCCAATGACATGTGGAACATGTGAAGTGATTAGTTATTTAAGTACAGTATTTCATCATTACAGATGCACTGATGACAAAATGCATCAATTCTATAAGTAAAATTTTAAAATCATCAAATAATGTGTTCCATCACAAGTGACTTAAAAATATTATATTTATAAGTTATGTCCTTAGACTACATCTAGCCATGCTAAATTGAACAGCATTATAAAAAATGAAGCAATAACACACTTGTACACACACCTTGTAATATACAGTTGAGTGTCCATATCTCAGCCACAATTCATGTTTAGACTGATTACCTTGAATCCATTTGTTGCTTGTTAAATTAAATCTAAAGGGGAAAAAATAGAAAAAGAATTATAATTTTAGTTATTTAAAACAAATAATAATAATAATAATAATAACAAGGCTAGTCTTCAAGTAGAAGATTAGTGAGGAATGCAATATTTCCCGTGGTTGAACAGTGTCAGTCCCAGCTGTGACCTACATATTTTGCCACATCCAGGGCAAGCATAACCATTGTCCGCAGGTGGTCAATTTAGATTTTCTTTTCGCCGTCTGCGTTTGTCCTCGGCAGCAGATTTTCTTTTGGTCTCAAATGTGTATCCCATGGCCTTCGTGAGTGACCTCCAGCTGTCTCGTTCTGAGGCCGCATGCAACCAGGTGCTCTCTTCTATGTCAGACAAGGAAAGTTGACGCCTACGCTAGTCTTTGAAGCGTTTCCTTTTGGCGCCTCTGTTAGGTCAACCACCTTTTAGCTCACCAAAAAAGAAGGCTTTTGGCATACGTTTGTCTCCCATATGGGATACGAGCCCTACCCAGCGTAACTGTCGGACCAAAAGAAGTCCCTCTATTCTGTCCATACCAACGTTCGCAAGGACATCGCTGTTTGTAGTGCGGTCTTGCCCCCGTATGTCCATGATGGAGCGCAAGCATCTTTGGTGGAAGCGCTCAAGAAGTCTTAGATGTTTCCTGTATTGTGTCCATGTCACAGAGCCATACAGAAGGGTTGACAGAACCACCGCCTGGTAGACAATGATTTCTGTAAGCAGGCGGAGCGATCTGTTCCGCCAAACTCTCGCCTGAAAGCGCCCAAAAGCGCTACTGGCCCTGGCCAAAGGTTTATCAACTTACCTTGAAAGTGAGGCGTCATTTGAAACTATCCTACCTAGATATATGAAGTGGTCTACCACATTAAGGGGCTGTGTTGTTTTATTGGGCGACTTCTGTTTTCCCGAGGTTTATAGATAGACCAAAAGAGGCGGCAGCGTATGCAAATTCATTTACCGCTTTCTGGAGGTCATGTTCATTGTGAGCTAGCAGGGCGCAATCATCGGCATAGAGAAGCTCCGTTATGACCATCTCCTTTGCCTCTCTGTTAGGGCGACACCACCCATTTTAAATATTTCAGCGAGAAATCCATCAGAGCCAAGTGCCTTGTGTTTTTTTAGTTTAGATATTGCTGTCTCAATTTCCTCAGATGTCAGTGGGTCGTCGAGCTCCTCTCTCATAGTTTTCTGGGGGACATTTGCCAGCAATTCCTCCGATACGTGCCTTTTATCCCCAAACAGCATACTTAACAAAATAAATATAAATTATCTATGTTGGTCACACTCTGTACTGCAGTGCTAAACAACTGAAGAGAACAGGACACTATATTTCCTTGGCACAGTCTGCAAAAGAGCTTACAGCTCAGCAGCAAAAAGCTGGCTAGAAGAAGAAGAAGAATCTTTGTTGGTCATAGCTTAAAACATTTTAAATTATATCTATTCTATCTCCATTTACAATCATAAGAGAAAAAGAGAAAGAACCATCCTTTTTTGTGTGTTCCCTTTCCTGTGTTAACAAATAGTTTAAAAAAATTAATTTAAGTGCCCTTTCAGACCTTGTGATCTATGTGGCAGATGATGCAAAGCTAAGCTGTTTCTATGGCCTATGTGTTAACATAGGGTCTCATATAAACAGCACACCAAAAGCCTTTAATTTCCTGAACTAATTACAGGTACCCAGCAGAGTTGGAGTTTCCTAAAAAATCCAGACTATATAAAAATCCCAGAATTGAACTCAGGTTAAGCACTTTATCACTAGACCATCATGCCTATTTAACAAATTGTATTACTTTTTTGTATACATAGAAATAGTGAAATAATTTGCATGTTGTTTTTTTTCAAAATACTATTTGTAGCCAACCAGACATTCTCTTCAAGGAAAGAGGTCAGGGTTGTCATTGAATTTTATAAAATAATGTGACACTAAAGATGAATAACTCAATAAACAACAACCAGAAATAATAATATAGAAAAGAAGTGCTAGAACAAATGTTATCAGAAATTAAGAAGCAAACTAGCGAACAGAGTGATCTAGTAAAAATTTTTTTAACAAATGTAAAGAAGAAAAAATGCTAATATGATGATATTTAAAAACATGAGTACCATCTCTCTAATGTTCACAAGTCTAAAAAAAAACCATACAAAGCTATAGTCGATACAAGGTGTCTGTACATGCTAAAAGTCCTTAATACTTACATAAACATATTGTTACTTTCATTGTAATCTCTCATTCTGTAACCACCCAATATAAACAATAAATCTGATTGGTCAAAGACAAGGGAGAGTGAAGCTCTTCCTGTAAGTCCCTCAGGCTGAAAAGGTTTCAGCACTTGAATATTGAGACCACCACTACTAAGGTTACAGCTATTACCTGAGACAAACATAAAAAACAATAACTTTAATAAATCATATAGAATAAAACAAATAATATAATTTAAAAAAAAGATAATAAATAATGTATAATGATTCATATTGATAAAAAATTTTTCAAAAATTATAATATATGTACAAGGGAGCCTCTGCAAGCAACCACAATCCATTCTGGAAAGTTGGTCGGTACCCGAAATGTTTAGTATCCAAAACATTTTTCCACATAACAAATAGAGAAAATAGATTTAATTGGTTCCCAGCTTGCTAATATATGAAAGTTACAAGCTATATAGGTTTATTTTTTAAATAAGAACAGTTACAATACAATATATATGTAGTTAAACATTAAAAAAGACATTTAAGCATGACAAAACATTAACTACGATGCTAACACCTTTTAACTGTTTCTTACGTTCAACACATTTCTACATAATCCATAATATGGTGTCTTTGCTTTGTTTAAGTACTCACTCCTTTAATACAAGATAAGTGATGCTAAACCACAGATAACTTCTGTTAACAGACACCCTAAGCTTTAAAATACTTACCAGTATAACCAGGGTTACAGATACAGCTGTCTTGAATACAATGACCCCTGTCAGAACAATTGTTTGGACAATAAGTAATTGGTATGTCACAGTGGATACCAGTCCACCCAGCAACACAATTACAGGAGCCATTGGTACATTGTCCATTTTCAGAACACTCCAAGTCACAATCATCAATGCTATAAGAACCACAAAAGCAAAATAAAACTTAGTGATGTACAGATAAACACATGATATTTAATCACAATATGCAATTATGAAGAGTTTGTTATTTAATGTCTACTTTTATTTAATTGTAACTGATGCCATAAAAGTAGAATATTTTAAGTTAATAATAAGATATATATACACTCTGGACACTGATATGGAAGCTTTTTATTTTTTGCTAACACCTTTGCTTAATGTAAAAAAAAAATGCAACAGTCTAGTATTGACTCATCTGGAGTTTTTTTTTTATCTTCCATCGAGCACCTCCCCAGGTGGCGTACAGGAAAATGCCCTCCAGATATGGGAGGTACCAGAGAAATAAAATATCCAGAGAGGACCAAAGTCAATTTTGTCGCCTTACAGGAAGTAGAGGGACCAATAAAGGCTAGGCCACCTTACCCAAAAGTAAAAACAGCTATCCAGAGAGCTGAAAGGGGCAGCCCCCAGGTGGTTGTGTGCAGGGCTAACAACCTAGTCATATAAAAAATATTGTTACAAAACCTAAAACACATGAAAAACCAGACAGATCACAATGGAAAACTACCTATGCCTGGAAATGGACATGATTTTTGTTTTGCAACATGGAACATGCTAAACCCGTTTAGAGCTGGTATGCTAGCCCAACTCACGGAAGTGTTGAAGAAATATATTATACCTCTTGTAGCACTACAGGAAATAAGTTGCAATCTTAGAACTAAGGAATACACAATATTTTGCAGTGGTGGCAACACCAACAATTTAGGCATGGGATTTGCTGTCGAAAAGGAATTGGAAGGAAAACCTATAAATGATAGACTCTGTTTACAATGTGTAAGAGGGAAATTTTAAACATTTCAATGTTAATGCCCCTACTGATATTGCAGACCATTACATTAAAGAAATAAAGCATACTATTAAAAGAAGAGCAGAAGCGGGATTAAGCAGGAGAACCAGTTAATATGGTGACAAATGCAGACGTGTGACCAATGAGAAAAACAATGCTCAGATAATAATGATACTGAGAGTAACCTGAAACACCAAATAGCAATACAATGAAACAAGAAGGGACACAAAAGTTGTCAGAAAGAAAAAAATGGGAATGGGAAAAATCTAAAATTACTTGAAGACTTACCAAGAGAGGGGGATGTGCGAGGAATGTACATAAAAATAAAGATGAAAAGAATGGATTTCAAGCTAGATTACACATATGAGAACTGATCACATAAAGCAGCTGGATAATGGAGATATGTTCCGAATACTTTGAGGAGATCCTAAATGCAATTAAAGATGTAGCCAATGGAGAATATGAACTGCCTCATGGAGGACCGGATGTGTTAGTAAACCTACCAATACTGAGTGAAACATCAGAAATAATTAGGACCATTTAGAACCACAAAGCACCAGGAGATAATCAAATTACAGTAGAACTAATTAAATATGGAGGAAAAGACCTCCATTCACAAATACATGGAACAAGATCAAGAATTTGGGAAGAAATAGTTCCAACAAAATGGGAAACAGCACTAATATGTGCTGCAAAGGAGAAAAATCTGACCCAGGAAACTACAGACCAGTATCACTTACCAGCATCACATGTAAAATCCTAGAACACATAATATGTAGCAACATCATAAACCACTTAGACAAACAAAATGTCCTCACACCATACCATCATGGCTTTAGGAAATATAGATCATGTGAAACACAACTAATGGGACTAATTGATGATTTTTCTAAAGGTTTAGATAATAGTGAACAAATAGATGCTATCTTACTAGATTTTTCTAAGGCTTTAGACAAAGTTCACCACCATAGTTTGCTTAAAAAATTAAAATATTTTGGCATTAATGGTCCACTACATCAGTGGATTAAAGATTTTCTGATAGGGAGAGAACAAACTGTAATAATAAATGGCTCTAAATCAACACCAATAACAGTAAACTCAGGTGTACCTCAAGGAACAGTCTTGGGTCCACTACTATTTTTAATTTACATAAATGATTTACCAAATTGCATTACTTCAGGAACAAAAGTCAGATTATTTGCAGACGATTGCATAATATATAGAACAATAAAAATAACACAAGACACAGATATTTTACAAAGAGAATTAGATGAATTACAGAAATGGGAATCAAATTGGAGCATGTCTTTCCACCCAGAAAAATGTCAGTTGTTAGGAGTAACAAAAAAACTAAAACAAATTAATTCCACTTATCTTATTCATGGCAAACCAGTAACACAGACTAAAAACGCAAAATACCTAGGTGTTATAATGAATGAAAAACTGTCATGGAATCCACATATTGATGAAACTATAAAAAAATCAAACAAAGCATTAGGATTTATTAAAAGAAATTTCTATAAATCAAATAAGAACATAAAACAAAAATGTTATTTAACCTTGGTTAGGCCAATAATAGAATATGCATCCTCTGTTTGGGACCCCTCAACTCAAGAAAACATTAAGAAACTGGAACAGACACAAAATAGAGCAGTGAGATTCATAACAAATGAATATTCACATTTGACTAGAATAACACCTATAGTAAAATCACTAAATTTAGAAAGCCTTCAGGACAGAAGACTCAAAAGTAAAGTAGCAATTATACATAAAACACTGAACCATAATCTTCAAATACAAAAACAAAATTTAATAAAATACTCTGAAAGACACAAAGATAAAGGCACATGCCTCGTCCCATTTGCTAGGACAAATTTGTAGAAATACTCCTTCTTCCCTAGTGCTATTAGAGCATGGAATGGGTTGCCTGAGCTGGCCAAGAAAACCAGTGACTTGGCAGAATTTAAGTCATTGGTTAATATGCATGACTAAATGCATGACGGGTAGGACGTAATCATCTTCTTTTTTGAAGTAACGTCTGTACTATATAAGATAAGAGAAGATAATAATCTTAATACACAAAAAAAGATCCTAACTAAAGTGCTGTAATTACAGATGAATCTCTATCTTAAATGTAACTTATTAAGTAGTTATAAGACCCTTACTAAGCTTATTACTAAGAGACTTGACAAGAATGAAGAAATCTTAGGTGACTACTAATGTGGTTTCAAGCCTAATAGATCCACTAGTGATCACATTTTCACCCTAAAATGTATACTAGAAAAATGCTATGAATATAGTATACCAGTACACCACCTCTATGTAGACTATAAAATGACACAGACAACATAAAAAGGAAATATCTCTATGAGAAACAAAAGGATTGTGGAATACCCAATAAACTGTTAAACATATGACATTAAACAACTCAAAAAGTAGTCATAATACAGGAAGAACTTTCATGAGAATTTATTAATTAAATGAGGATTAAGGCAAGGAGACTAACTTTGATGCACTCACTTAATCTGACTCCAGAGAAAGTAATAAGGAATATACATATAAGCACAGGAGGAACAACTACTAATACTTCAGAAGAGAAAACAGGTCTGCAACCAAAAGGAACGATATACAGCCAATCTCTACAATATCTCTACTTATACAGATGACATTGCCTTATTGAGTAAAGACATATCTGATCTTACTAGAGCTTTCACACAATAGGAAGAAGCATATCAACCAGCTGGACTTGAGATAAATGAGAGGAAAACCAAGTATATGATATAATGACAAGAGCCGATCAGGCAGAACAATATATTAAAAATTACTGACCACAAGTTTGAAAGAATACTTAGTAAATACAATACATTCTAAAAATGACCTTGTGACAGAAATAAAGGAATGACTAGCAGCAGGCGACAGGGTATTCTAAAGTAACCAGCACATACTTAAAAGTAAATGTATATCAAGGAAAACAAAGAAAACTATTTACAAAAGCATCATAAAACCAGTGAAACCTGGACAAAAACAACAGAAAATCAGCTAAGTACTTTGGAAAAGAAAATTTTTTTAGAAAAAATGCTACACAAGATGAAACTGGATGGACATCATGTACCAGTCAGGAGATATACCTATTACCAGGTGGGAAGTGTGGTCGAGTGGCTAAGTACGCTTAAACTTGGCTTAGCTTGCCTACCTATTAAGAGGGCTCGAGGTTCGACACCCGACTCAAGCAGAGTTGTGTTTACTGAGTGCCCAAAGGCAGCACGGAAAACCTTCTCAAGTTACTCCCTCCCCCCACTGGTCCACAAATGAGATTGGACCATAGCGCTCTGAGCATGCTATATAAGCATGAAAGTAGCGCTGTATAAAAGCTATAATTATTATTATATGAAGACGGAAAAAAAAATTATGTCACAAACAACCATCCATCATGTGTATTGTAGCAAATTCACTTGTTTTTCTTTATATTCCTTTGCTTTGAAGTCAGCCTAATATCATAACAAGATAACTTGGTCTACATTCTTTTTAATCTTTATTAGTCAGGAGTAAATTCAATATGGCAAATCAATAATTTTATAACTTGTTCCTGTTACACTCTCTTATTTATGCTTATTTACACATTTACTTGTTATTTCTTGGTCACAAGATAAATAGACATATTATAAATAGATAGTAACAAAATTACTGAATGCTTTACCTTGATTGTGAGCAATAAGTCACTATAATGTGGTGAACAATGTTATGATTTTGATGGTTCTAGTACAAATTGAGCAATGGGACATATTAAGAAATGAAAGTTTGATGTAGTATAATTTATAAAAGTGCATTATATTGTTATAATTATTGCTAATAGCAAAGTGATGAATTTAAATTTGGATTTTTTATTTGTACATATGTTCTTGATTTTCTAATGTGAGGAGTATCTGTTTGTTTGTTTTACATGTTTTGGATGTTCCTTCAGAGTTGAAGATAGTTTACTTCCTAGTCCAAACCATTCGCATGATGACGGGGGATGGGAACGGGCAGGGTTTGAACCCGAGACCATCGATAAATCTGAACAACAGTCCAGAGCGCAAACCGCATGACCAGGCAGTCATCTTATCTTATTTATAATAATTAAAAAAATATTTACTACAAGAGAAGACTGTAAAGTAATTCCACTATTTTATATTGTCATCCTCTATACTGTCTAAAAACCAGTCAAACAATAAGCTATTGTGCCTCTAATTGCTGTCATCCTGCAACAGTCTAATTGAATCATTTGTCAATGCTAACTTGTTTTAAAAATCATCCCTCACTACATTAAAAACCAATCTCATTTCAATCCAAATTTTTTTTGGCCTTCACAATTTTCTCTTATTAGGTATATAAGACACCTGGTTGCTTTGTGAAAAAAGTTTCTTTATAAAGTTAGTTGTTTTTTTTCATGAGTTTATTTATAATGTCACATACTTGTAATTAAAGGATAAATATTTAAAATGTTAACTTGTTTCTATTAAGTATGGTGACTTGTTTGAATTTTTCTTTAAATGGCCAGTAATTTTTAACTTTTTCTTTGTATGTTTCTTTCTTTCAAAGTATGGATGTTCGTTTAAAAAAAAAAAAGATTGTTGGATAATACTGCCTCATTCTCAAAAAAGATGAATACAAAAATGTTACTGTTTAAAACTATGTTATATTCTATCCAGTGAGACCATGTTTTAAGAATGAGAAACATAACAAGAACTTACATGTATGATATATTAAAACCTGGTAATGTGAAGGCAGCATCACTATAAAAGTGAATAAACACATACTGGCTTGACATTTTAAACTTTAATTCAGGATTTGACTTTATCTCACCACTGAAAGAAAGAAATCAGTTGATATGTTTTGGAAACCAAATATAATTAATAATTTGTTTATGAATAAGTTAAAAAATTACACTATAAAAATCATTTATAAATTTCAAATTAAACTTTTATAGTTTGGAACATATTTGAAAGATAAAATACTGTTAATTACTAATAGTTGAAGGTTCAACAGGATCTTATATTGTCTACAATGAAATTTATAACCAATTACCTTAATATAACATTGGCTTTTTAGTAGGAAATTTAGTAGAGTAACTATTAAACAATAGTTTCATAAAAAAAATATATATAAATATATTTATTTATTTGAAGATTATTATATCCCTACCCAAACCTGATGCAGGAACACAGGGGATGGTGGTGGGCGGGGTTTGAACCCGGTTTCTTTAAATAAATGTATAGAATGGGTCTTACCCATTTAATTCAACAAATTCTGTCATCTTGAATCTTTACAGCTGATTGTCAACAGGCTATTTCAGGAAGTCATAAATTGTGCACCCTAATAAAACTCACCTCTATTTAAAAGAACACACCAACAGGCATGATTTATGTTGTCACCAGAGTCAATCCCTCTAGATGACATTAGTTTTATTATTTAAATATCCATATTTTTTTAACTTTTGTGTCTGAACAAATTTTTGCCAATAGGGTAGAGTTATTATTTGCCAATAGTTAGAAGTATTATTATTTATTTGTTGCTATTGTATGGAAATCTCTAAACATAAATATGAGACCCTGTCTCAATGTACCGAGGCTGCAAATATCTTTTTTCTTTCCTTATAGCTGTTATTTTCTTTCTATTTTATAATGCAACTGTTCGTAGCACAACTATCCTCAATGGTATTAGCCCATTTATGCTGACTGATCCATTATTGACACACCAACCCCAAGGTAGTTATTTATACCTTACTGCAAGGCCACTACGGGAATGGGATTTTTGTTTATTCATGTAAGCAAGCGTTCTTGGGATACTGATACCCCTTATCATGCTGTGCACGGTTTGTCACAGCATTCCAGAGATTGGTGCCCTGTGGCTTCCTAAAAAAAATAATGAAATTTTCTGTGTATCTAAAGGCAAAGGAAATATAAATTTCCTGAATTATGTCATGTACTAACTATTTCTTTTCCAATTATTTATATGTAATAGTGATGCTGTCATGCCGTAAAAAGAACCTAAATAAGTTATCATCATTGTATTAGTTATAAGCTTCTAATTTTGCATGTTCCATTTTTGGAACACTAGGCAAATCCAGTACCAGTATTACTAATAACAGCTATTTCATTTAAACCTATAGAATCTCTCTAAAATCTCTGTCTACACCTCCCATGAAATGATTGTAGACTCTGATTATGTTTTCATCAGCTTTGTCTACACCTCATATGAAGCACTAGTACAAATTTTTCCACCTAGAATAGAAAGCTACAGTAATTCTTTAACATGACTTGTTTGTCAAGAATTCTCACATACTTTTGCATGTGTTTGTTTTTGTTGTTTATATTATAGAAAAATCATTTTTCCATTTGTATAGATCAATCTAATTATCATGCACACAACTATATTTTATAATAAATTATACAAATAAATTGTAAAAACATAGTCCTTTAAATGTCTAAAAACATGACTTGTTTATTTCACTCATACTAAAATTTATTTAAAGACAGTTTGATCATTAATGTTATTTGTCTTTAAAATACAAAACAAATAACATCAATAAAACATTAAAATGTTAAACTAGTAAAATTTGAAAGTTTGCTTTTTTTCACCAGTTGAAACTGGAACACTTATTTAATGTCAAATTAAGCTTCAATGTCATCATAATATAAATGTAATTTTTTAAATGACTGTATCTTATCTTATATTATGCAGATGTTACTTCAAAAAAGAAGATGATTACATATAATTTATTTTTTTCATAGTGTTTTTATTTATTTATGAGTCATGTATTTACTTAAGTGCTTATGTAGTGACTCATTGTTACCTGTATGCTGCTACTAAAGGAGAAAATGATGAATCTCCATCATGTATGTACAAGTGATCCCAAATACATTCTGTTATAAACTCATTCAATTTAAAATGCACTCTAGAATGTTCTTTTTCTGCTTTCAGAAGCCAACTGCAAGTTGACTCTTGAGAATAGTTTCCAGAACCATCATAGAGAACACCTTGGACCCTAAACTTGCCATCTCTTGAGCTAAAAGAAATGATAAAAAGTTATGGTTTGGGATTCTGTGGAGTACTTTAAATAATGTTAAATTTAAAAGAAAATATAATTATATATATACTAGGTCACAGTTTAGATTAAAAGACATTTTAATTAAACATTTTTTTCCCAAGCACCCTTACACTGAACAGATTGTAGAGCTATAGCAACAAAATGAAAGACTTGGAATATTTATAAATATACAGTTTAAGTCTTATATTTATATAGAAATATAATATATGTATATAACATATATTAATTATTATATAACATCTAAAATTTAGAAGTTATTTATATATTCTATTAAAATTTTTATATTATATTATTATTATTAGAATAGATCTAGAATAGAATCTTAGTATTAGTTATTGCCTAACTTTTAACTACTAAAAATTAATAATTTAATATTATAAGTTAAAATATATGAAAAGTAATAATTTTTTCGAAGAGGTGTCGGTATGCCGAACCGGTGCTTACCGGCACAAAAAAAGCCCTGTGTATATACATATATATTGTTACTTGTAATAAAAAAAAAACACAAGAAAACGTGCACAGGCATCTGTGTCTTGCAGCTGTCAATTCTTTTTTTTTTAAGTTGCATTGAAAAAAAAACAACTTCTTTGGTCACTACCAGATCGGCCCATTTGGTGCCGGCCCACCTGGCATTTGCCCATATAGTTATAGCCAGTCCGCCCCTGTATTAGTATAGGAATATAAATATAGAGTCTAGCAACTAGCAGGAGTCTAGTATAGACTCAAGACTAGTCAAGACAATTAAAGACTGACTAAACTCACTAACCCTAAACTCGCTTTAAACTAGAAGTAGTCAGTTACACTAAAGTTACAGACAGTAGAGGTAGTTAGGTAGAAGACTTTAAGTTTAAGAAAAAAAAAAGCCTCTTTGACTCTATAACTAAACTATAACTCTAAGTCTAGTTTCTCTAGTCTAGATCTTTCTAAAATCTAAGTCTGGTTACACTAATTACAGTGACAGTGTAAGTGATCATCATCATGATAGTTTACATTTACAAGTAACGCTAACACGGTGTATTGACGGTATTTAGATCTAGTAATTTACCTGACTTTTCCTTTGCATTTGTTACACAACTCTCCATCCCATCCTGGATCACAAAAGCATTTACTCTTATTACAAATACCTTGTTCACAATTTACACAGCTGGATGACTGAGAATTAACAAATTCCAGGAATATTGATACAAATATTATCCCTACAATAATGTGTGAGAAATATAATACATCCAAAGTCCTTTTGCACTTTCGTCTATTATTTGGTAAACATATTGAGGCAGCCATTTTGAAATAAAATTAGGAAAGTTAAATTTAGTAGTTACTAGGTTTTTAGTTATCCTAGTTTCTCTAACAAATCTAGACTAGACTAGATCTAGATTTAAATAGACTGATAGATTTAGACCAAGACTAAACTCGAGTTGAGACAGAATTTTACTGTACGCTATCTAGTGTATAAACAGAGATTCTAGATTCTATGTGTATTTTAGACCTAGAAACTAGATCTATATTAATATATCATGATATTTTTTTACTTGCAGCAACATAGTTCATTAGATAAGAAGATTTACTACAAACATTCACCGTTCATTTCCCACAGCTGTCGAGTCAAGACTTGGGATTTCTCCTCATATCTTGGGATTTGGGTGTTGCACAATTGAGATCTTGGAACCGCGAATCAGTAAAATCCAATAACCATTATAATAAATTATATGATAAAAAACTCATCAAAATTGTATTTACAACAATAACCGCCATATAATAATAAAAATATGGCTTGTCTTTTATCTCATACTTGATAGTCTACAATAAATAGCCTATAGAGACATTTCTGAAATTTTATACAAAATAAGGTGCGTTAAAAATATGAGACGGCGAAGATCTTCAGAAATCAATCATTAAATGATTACTACGGAAAAGGATATAAATGGTAAGGAACATATAATGAAGAATTAAGATAAATAGAAATATATTTGAAAACTGAAATGGGTACCTTTGAACATTATGTAGTGCGAATGTCAGTGCGGAGAACGGTCATTTTGTAAAATTAAATTGTTTAAAGTTATCCAAAATTAACAATCTCACTACTAGCGTAAGCATTAATTGAAAGCAAGGTCGAAGAAGTGTTCAATTTTTGTTGTTGTTGTTTTATTTAAAATTATTAAATAATAGTGTAGTTTCGCTAACCCATAGTGAAAATGTGAATTTTGATTAGACATTTGCATAACTATTTTATCTAATAATTGAACATTATTAAACGTTCAAAGTTTTTGCTAGATCTATTACCTAATTTCCTAACATCGAACCAAACTCGAACTTTAGATCTGAATGAACCGAATCGTCATCGAATCGAACCGGAACTTAAGTCTGACCAATCTCTAATTTTTTTTCTGCTTTCATTTTTTTAAACCATATGCCGAGGAAGTCTTGTCAATGCATGACTCTACTGTCGACCTACGCCCATGGCTTTTTTTTTTGTGACGGTACGCACCGGTACGGCGTACCGGCACCTTTTTGAAAAAATATTACTTTTCTTTTTTAGTTTAACGTATATTATTAATTTTTAGTTGTTAAAAGTTAGGCAATCAACTACTGAGTACCGGCACCTTATCAATGAGTACCGCACCTCGGGCGGCGGTTTACAAAAAAAAAAAAAAAGCACTGCCTACGACTATTATTCGACTAGTGAGGCGACTGGCTTGTTACTAGTATTTATTATTAAAGATACTGGACGAACATAGATTTAATTGATAACACTGCTAATAGGCCTACACATGAGCTTTACTACAAAAACTTTATTGTTATAGTTAAAAAAATCACTCAAACATCATATAACTTCAATATTATACTTCTGGCCTTACTTGATCTAATTGGACTTAAACTGGGACTAATTCAGAATTCCACCCTAATTACCCCTACCTGACCTACCCTTGCTCTCTCCCCTCCCCTGTCAGTCTCTAGTGTTTGGGCAAATAGTTGTCTCCCCGCAGTTGTCCCTCTTGTGCAGATGTGACTTCTGCTACTTGTGATGTTTCTAAATGCTAACAATGGCAGTAACACACATCACAAAGTCAGCTAGCTCTATAATACGCGGCTCTACGCCTGTTTCTGCTTCACTAGGACTACTGGAGCTGAGTACGAGGATGTAGACGTCGTAATACTCCCCATTTCTAATAATGTGTCAATTTTTAAAAATATCCCTTCATGATGTAGGAAAACTGGATAAATCTTGGCTCTTGTGGGCTTTGTATCAGTAAGTTGAATAGTCTGTGTTATAGCGGTCATCTACCTGGTCGGTCTGTAAATATTGGTGCCCATTGTACCAGCAATTTATCGATCTCTTGTCGAACTGGATATTGAAGATGTGATGTGTCGATATCTTTCACAGTTTCACCGCTTTCAATAACTGGGCATGGCATTTCCTCTGTTTCATCTCTTGTTTCTGTCACCCAGACTCTTTATTATCGTGTGTGTCTTGCTTAGCATTAAGATGAATTTCTTTTACATAGATACCTTCTTCGCCTATCTTGATTAAATCACGTATTGTTGAGGCTTCACTATTTATAATTTTTCTTAGATTTGGATCATTCATCTGTTCATTGATAAATATTTGTTTTAATTTGACTTTCAGTGAAGTTTTCATTCGTCACTTTTATTGATTATCATTCATTATTTCGTTATTTTCTGTTTCTGTATCTTCATTTTCATCGTTTGAACGAGTTTGTGTCTTATCTTATGTATCCATCTTCTGGTTTGTTTGTAAATTTTGTACTTGTTCTGCTTTCGTCTGTTGTAATTATAAAACATTTATCGGTGCAGTTTGCTTTCCACTTGTTTAAATCATCTTCTGTGCACAGTTTAGCACTCTTGATACAGCCAATGTTGTCTGTTTTATTATCTAGTACTTAAGCATCGTGCCAACCACTGATGCATGGCGTGTGTATGTTGACATGAGCGACCAAATGTGTTGTTACTTGGCCAGTATAACTAACACATTCTTATCTTCTTCCAGTGTATTCTTGTAGTTTGACAAATTCTTTTGCAACTAAAATTGCGGTTGCGCCTGTGTCGTATAGCACGTTTGTCATCTGTTCTCACACGAAGCCTGGATAGATTTGCGGTGTATTGGTGTGTTTAGCAGCCAAGGCTCGATCTCTCGGTTTGTTGTTCCAACTTTTACTGCGTCGATTGTGGAAGCAAGTCTCGGTAGTGTGGTTTGTTCTTCCAAAGATTTGACACTGCAAGTGAACTTTCTGTCGGTTCATCCTGTATTCTTTGTCTTTGTAAATGTTTGTTGGCTCTTTTCTCTATCTTTCTCTATTCTATATCAAGGGGGTTGCACTTTGCATTCTGGGATTGTTGCTAGCCATAAAAGCTGATGCAATATCCGTATTGTCTTGTTCATACTTCATTGGGGTGAGCAGCTTTATACTGTCGCAACGGCGATATCAAGTGGTTGATGGTCTTTGGTTCTCGTTCCGTGACGTATGTTCTAACATTGTTGTTAAATGCTTCTAACACTGCGTCCATGATGATGTGTTCTCTCAGATTTTGTTGTGGTGCTCAACTTTTGACAGATCCACCCATTGGTTGAAGAACATTGACATGTTGGTGACGAATAGGTATTGTGGATCGTCATTCGGCAATGGCGTTGTTTATTTCCGCTTCTTTCTGTATTCATGGTTTGTGGAGCCAAATTGTATCAGCAAGGCTTCTTTCACAGCGGCATAGTCTTTCCTTTCGTCTTCTCATAGTTCATAGCTCTTCCTTTAAGACGCCCCATAAGGCTTCTTGTCCAGTCTGTTTGTGGCAGGTAGCAGGCTCTTGCAAGGTCTTCAAATCTTAGTCGATTCACTCTTTATTGTTTTCATCATATTTTGACATCTTGTCCATTTGTTTGTATCTGTCAAATTTTCTGATTTTGCTGTTATTTCTGTGTTGTTTGTTTCACTTTTAATTCTAGCTCCAAGATTTCTTTCTTTTTATTATCTTCTTGTCTTCTCCTTTCAGAAAGCATTGAAGTTGGTAAACGATATCGCACTGATGCAAGTGTATTCAACGCTCAGAGACTCAAGTCAAGGACCAAGGTAAACTATGACTGCATCAGAGACCTGCTATTCGCAGATGAATGTGCCCTAAATGCCTCAAACGAAGAAGACATTTAAAAGAGCATGCCAACGCCTGCACAAAATTTGGCCTCACTATAAATGTAAAAAAGACAGAAGTGCTGCACCAACCACCTCCAAATAAATCTGTCACAGAACCAGACATTCTAAAAAAGTTTGTCTATCTGGGAAGCACTATATCAGCAAACGCTAACCTAGAAGATTAGGTAGACTTCAGTATTGCGCGTACCAGTGCTGCTGTTGGCAGACTTCAAGAACAAGTGTGGCAACGAAGAGAACTCAGCATATCCACAAAACTGAAAGTCTACAGTGCTGTAATTCTCCCGTCTTTCTTATATGCATCCTGAGTCCTGGACCCTATACTCCCGTCACATTAAAAAGTTAAATCCTTCCATACACGCAGTCCATAAGGTGCGTTGGTCTGACCATATACCAGACACAGAAATCTTAGAGGTGTCCAACATGAACAGTATCAATGCGACAGTGAAAAGGTCCCAACTTCCATGGGCGGGACATGTCTGCATGCCGGACAATCGCCTTCCCAAACGACTTCTACAGCTGAGAAGCACTAGCTCTTGATCGCTCCTCAATGCGTGAAGATTTGAAACAAGAAGAGTGGCAAGGGTGAAAGAGCACTGAACCAACAAAAAGCTGAGGGATGAAGCAGGTCTATCTGCAGCTGACCAAATCTACCCATGTCACGTATGCGGCAGTCATCTTCGAGTCCATAGGAAATGAGAAATGTGCTCATCTTCGTTCACGAAGGAGGAGCTATAGATATATACTTTGTAGCAGTTTCAATATATTCGTAAGCTAAGGCCAAAGTCGCCGCACTAGCTCTAGTTAGCCGTAACAAAAAGTCGGGAATTAAATACCCTTGTTGCTCCACCCGTACCATTTCACATGTTCAAACACACCACGTAGACACTTTGATTGCCTTGCGTCTCAGTCACGCACCCGTATCGTATCAACAAACATTCTTCTCTCATCCAGACATTGACACATGCGCCCTCTCCAGTCCTCACAATAACAATAAAACAAAAACATGCATAATCTTCTCTTATACTGCACTTTTACTTCGCTTACAAATTATTATTATTAAAAATCTTAAGTTCGATTTTAATGAAACGCTGTACCAACAATTTGTTCCTCATATAGAGCTCATACTACGGAAATAAGATTTAGGCCTACATCTATTGGTTATTTTGCTTGGACAGAAATATATAATATAAGAAAAACAAATATACATTAATTTTTTAACCCTTAAGGCGCGTGTGGTAGTTAGCCTCCATTGTTTATGCATTCATTGTAAAACAGCTCAGCACTTTAAGGGTTAAGCAAATTAATGTAATAATTTGAAACATTTAAATTCTTATTGTCAACAATTTTCCCTTACAAGAGCCAGTTTGAGCCCCTATCGGTCGTGGGTCCGGGCTCAATGAACCCCTATTCGTTCTATGGTTGATACGGCACTGTATATATATATACAGATATTCGCATATATGCCTATTTATAAAATACAATAATGAGCTAACAGCGTGTAGATATGATCGGCCAGGCAAACCAATGACTGGGCAGAATGTAAGTCAATGATTAACATGCATGACTAGATTGACAGAGACACGCGTTGGACGTAATCACGTAGGCTATATAATCATCTATGTTAGCGGCCCCCCGAAAGACGCTATTAGTTTTGTGTGGTCTGTCTGTCCGTCCCGTTTAGATCTCAGAAACTAGAAGAGAAAATGAAAATCGGATATTATGATATTTAAGATCATTCAAAGTTCTGATGCAACGGCTACTTTTTTTTCCACAAAAGTGAATCATTTACTTTAAAAAATTATCTATGGAAGCAAAAAAAAAAAACACCACTTTTATATAAAAAACTTCATGGGAGGTAAGTTTTTTAAAAAAGGTCACAGACCTCTTCATTAATAACTCAAGCTATTCATTCATAGATTCGCACATTGGTACAAAAACTTTGCATATAAGGTCGCAATGGGAAAAGTATCAATGTATTATTATAAAATACATTCTCCATTTATTAACTAACTCAAGGTATTAAATACTGATTGAATTGTTTTAAAAAAATAAATTTACAGGAACTTCGCTTTAGTTTTAAGTTAAAAAAAAAAAAAACTACTTTTATAGCGCGCAGTTTTGACAGTCTAAATAAGACTAAATAGAGCCCAGATTCAAGATCTAGAACTAGTCTACATAGATCTAGATCTAGTTTGTATGATATGGCAATAGAGATATTAATTTTTATTTGCGAGGGGAAAGTCTTGTCCAAGTCTGTTAAGTCATTTCTAGCTAGCTCACTACCTTTTGCCAATTTATTTAATTTTTTAAGAAGAATACATCTTTTTAGTTTCTCTTTATTATATGTAACATGCTATTAATTTTTAATGTATGGATAAGGTTAATAATAATTATTTTTAAAAATATAAGTGTACGCTATATGAATATATTGAGATGCTGTGGCTGAGGGGTAATGCACTTGGAACCGGAAGTCCCGTGTTCGAATCCTGGTGAAGACTCTAACTCTTGGTGGACCTGTAACATATTGGTATTATATTGTTACGATCTTCTTTATCAGGCCTTCTGTAAACACTGCTAAACACAACACAACAGCACACCTAACACATCAGAAAGGAGGAAATTTATAATCTGCTCCGACTCCAAATCTGCATTGCAAGCTTTGGGGCGGATGAAGACTGACATTCCACTGGTACATAAGAGCCTGAAGCTGTTGGACCAAATAACAGCCGACCATACGGATGTCACCTTCATCTGGGTCCCCTCCCATGTGGGCATTGAGGGAAACGAAGCCGCAGACAGAGAAGCAAAGAGAGCCCTAAATCATGCGGTGTCAGGAACTC
Organism: Biomphalaria pfeifferi; assembly: GCA_030265305.1. NCBI lineage: Eukaryota > Metazoa > Mollusca > Gastropoda > Planorbidae > Biomphalaria > Biomphalaria pfeifferi. The sequence goes on from JASAOG010000079.1 coordinate 302,089, forward strand.
AAATTCCCTGCTCAGACCTGAGACAAAGTATTGCCTCTGCCATCTACCAAGAGTGGCAGGACCGATGGGAGGCTGAGACTCACAATAAACTCAGGCAGATTGTGGCGGATGTCAGGTGGCGGTCCACATCTAAGGGTCTGACAAGGCGTGGTAGCACGACCATGTCCAGACTTAGGATTGGCCACACCTACATCACGCACTCTTTTGTGCTGAAGAAAGAAGAGCCCCCACTTTGTGAGTATTGTGCCTCTCGCCTCACCGTGGAACATATCCTCATCGACTGCCCCAGATACCAGGATGTCAGGGAAAAATATTTTAGAGCCACTAATTTAAAAACACTATTCAATAATGTCGACCCTGGGAAGGTACTGGGCTTTATCCGGGAAGTGGGGTTGTCTACGAAGATCTGATTTATGAATTCTGTAGACATGTACTATTTACATTAGATTTTTACCAAATTATTAAATTTTTACTACCTCTACTATTTTAACTGTGAATAGACCTTGATTTTAATGATTTGACTGTATGGAATTTGGCCTTTGCTGTGTGGAGGGAGAGTGGCCCTTGAGGGACTGCAGGCACGACATGGCCTAAATTGTGCCGATGTGCCCAAAATCACAAATCACAAAAACTTTACAACAAGAGCTTCAATAAACAAGATGGCGGTTAATTTACAATTACATCAACGACAGCCAATAAGCACAATTGGCTACACCACAGAACTGCCTAACTAATCACTACAAGTCTCTCTAGCTCGTATGGCTACATTTTCGAGGACTCACTTTGTAGCATACAGTCCTTACTGCTTGCTGTCCTGGACTCTACTCACTCCTTTCTAACACGCTCTGTCTCTGGTCCGTGAAGGCTCGAGTCACATGACCACAGCATAAGCCATATTTGCGTGTATTAGCACTACTGTCCCTTGTTCAACAACCGTTGACCTGTGTGATTCGCCTTAGTCTCGTGTGTCAGTAGATCACACACACATTAACCCTTTCAGTCCGCCACTAGGTTTATAACAATATGTACATTTGCACACTAGCGCGTCAGTGCAACACCGCTTGTGTTTACGTAATAAATGGGGTTCCTAATATGTCTTCCCTCTTAAACACTAGTTTGTTTTTTTGTGTAATACAAATATTCTACATTGTGTCAGAGTAAAACTTAAAAAGCTGTCCAGACAAAGGTTTTTATTAATCTAATAATGGTTTCTTTTTTTTTTGAGCAACCAATCTTGCAAAAGATATATATCAAGAGTTTTTAAGATTTCAACAGCAGGTTTGCTTTTGTTTCAAATTACCGTTGAAGCTGGTGCCGATAGTAGGCTAAACAAAGAGCCGCATGGCTGAGAATGTGGATAGGTCAACAAGGCCGAGAAGTTTACAAAACTCTAAATATTAATGATAGTGAAAAGGGAGATCCGCAATTTCTATTAAAGAAAATAGAAGACTACATAAGGCCAAGACAAAATAAAAGAGTGTCTAGTTTTTAGAGCACATCAGAGAAAGCAGGAAGAAGGAGAAAGTTTTGATAACTTTGTTAAAGACCTAAAGCTTCTCATTATGGACTGTGAGTATGACAATCCAGATGATATACTTATTGATTTGATCATTAGTGGAGTCTTACACGAAAAGGTACAATTAAGACTACTTGATCAGGGACAGAAGTTGACCCTTAGCAAGGCTATAGAAATTGGACAACAATATGATGTGTCGCAAAGCCCAGTGAAAACGTTTAGGAAGTTCTAGCAATTAAGATACAGTCACACAATGTACTCAAGCAGAAGTCTAAAGACAACTCAGAAAGGTTATGTAGTAAATGCGGCAAGAACCACGAAAAAGGAAAATGTCCAGCAATAGGAACCACGTGCAATTTGGATGGCTGCCTGGTTGTGCGGTTTGCGCGCTGGACTTTCGTTCAGATTTATCGATGGTCCAGGGTTCAAACCCTGCCCGCTCCCATCCCCCGTCGTCCAGGAGGTTTGGACTATGAAGTAATTATCTTCAACTCTGAAGGAACATCCGAAACATGTAAAACTTTTTACAAACATTTTTTTTACAATTTCTTCAAGAAGAAAAACCACTGGTTTCAAATGTGCAGAAAAAGTCGCAACTTTAGTCTGGTAGAAGATGATAGCCACAGTGATGAAAATATTAGGCTATACCTGTTAGTAATGCAAGTAGCCAGTATAAAAAGGGTAATATTGAGAACATCAATGTCGTTAAAGACAAGTGGACTGTAAAACTAGTCGTGCATGGCTAGACTTTAATTTTTCGTATTTACACTGGTGCAAGGTGTAACATTCTTGTCAAGTCAGAGTTTGAAAAGCTCAAAGTTAAGGTAAAACTTGTGTATTCAGCAAAGTCACTCAAATATTGCACTAATCGTGTTATTAAGACTGTAAAAGCAGTGGTGCTATCTTTGAAAAATAATATCCAAGAGTTGAAAGCAAGGTTTGAGGTAGTAGACATTAGCCAAGAGAACATTTTGAGTGGTGACACAGCAGAATGTTTAGGACTACTACAACGGATAGACAGCATAGAATCCAAGGCAGAAGACGAGTTACATAGAGAATTTCCTGAAATGCTGAAAACAACTGGAACACTGCCAGGAGAATACAAGATTCAGTTACAGGAAAATGCTTAAGGAGTTATCCATTCACCACGTCACTTAGCAGCATCGCTACGTAATAAAGTTGAAGAAAAACTTAAAGAAATGCAAGCTGATGGATTTATTACTCCAGTACATGAACCTACTGAATGGGTTAGCTCCATGGTTGTTTCGTTCAGGAATAACAAAGTTAGAATATGTATTGATCCAAAAGATCTCAATAAAGCAATCAGTTGGGAACATCACCCGATGAAAACTATTGATCAGATGTGATCACTAATATACCAGATTCGAACAGATTCGAAGATATTCTCAGTTCTCGATGCCAAGTCAATTTTAGGTTTCAATATTTATTTTTAACTTTTTAAATCTTCATTTCTCACAACTTTCAACACACCTCTGGAAAGATATAGATGGTTACGATTACCTTTTAGAATCAAATCAGCGCCAGAAATTTACCAGAGAATTATGGATGAAATGCTTCAAGGTATTGAAGGAGCACATGTCATCATAGACGACATTCTAGTAGCTGGTAAAGATGTTGAGCATCATGATCACATTTTGAAACAAGTCATGCAAAGAGCAACGGAGTACAATCTAAAGCTGAACTAAGACAAGTGCAAGATAAGGCAAAACAGAGTACCTTATATGGGCCATTTCTTGTCAGAGAAAGGTTTAGAACCAGATCCAGCAAAGATAAAGGCAATTATTGACATGCCAGCTCCTCAAGATAAAGATGGAATCATAGATTTCTAGGTTTAATTCAGTACCTAGCAAAATGTATTCCTAATCTAAGTCCAATACGAAAGCCTCTAAAAGACGATGTAGAATTTCAATGGAATCATGAACAAAACAAAAGTTTTGAAGAATTGAAACATCTTTGTACAAACCCTCCAGTTTTAGCATATCATGATGTCAACACGAACGTAGAGATAGAATGTGATGCAAGTAAGATCGACTGGGAGCAGTATTACTCCAGGAAGGCCGTATAATTGCATACGCATCAAGAGCTCTCACGGATGCAGAAACAAAATCTGCTCCAATTGAGAAGGAAATGCTTTCAATTGTGTATAGTACAAGCACATTTCACTGCTACATATTTGGTAAAGAAGTAATAGTTTATAATGATCATAAACCGCTGAAGCAAATCTTCAAGAAACCTCTATTGTTAGCACCAATGAGAATATAGATGATGCTAATAAGACTACAGTGGTATGATCTGAAAGTATGTTGCAGAAAAGGCAAAGAAATCTTTATCTCCGATACACTTTCTCGTGCACATCTACCAAATACTGATACACAGATATGTGAATTTACAAATGTTCAGTGCATATGATCTGTGTAAGTGATTCGAAATACAGTGGAATTCAAGACTGTACAAGCAAAGAACTTTCAATGCTTCGGGAAGTAATTATGACTGGTTGGCCAGACAAAAGAAGCGAGACTCCAATTGAAGTCAGGCCATATTAGGATTCAAGGTACCAGTTATCAACTTCGGATGGTATTATATACAAAGGTCTGAGAATAGTCATGCCACCAAGCTTACGTAAATACATGCTAAATCTGATTTCACATGTCTCACTTAGGAATAGTCAAGTGTAAGCAGAGAGCCAGAGAAGTCATGTTTTGGCTAGGCTTGAATGCAGACATTGAAGTGACAGGGATTGTAGTAGGTGTGCTTAACATCATAAACAGGATGGCTGCCTGGTCGTGCGGTTTGCACGCTGGACTGTCGTTCGCATTTATCGATGGTCCCGGGTTCAAACCCTGCCCGCTCCCATCCCCCGTCGTCCTGCGGGAGGTTTGGACTAGGAAGTAAACTATCTTCAACTCTGAAGGAACATCCGAAACATGTAAAACATTTTACAAACAAACAAACAACATCAGAATAAAAATGTGTCAGAACCGCTAATACCTACCAAGACACCAGACCTTCCATACAGCATGGTAGGGCGTGATCTGTTTAATTTTGAGGGGAAAAAGTATGTGCTTCTAGTTGACAACTTCTCAAAGTTTATTGATGTCAAAGAACTGTCACAGGAAACTACATCAGATATCATCGAAGCAATGCGGAGTATTTTCGCATGCCGTGGATTACCTAGTAGGTTAAGGTCAGAAAGCGGGTCACAGTTCGCTTCAAGGGAATTCCCGAACTTCTGTAAATCATACGGAATAGAGCATCCTCACTTTCAGAGTTCAAATGGTGAGTCTGAAAGAGCTATGCAGACAGTGAAGAAACTGTGAAAGAAAAGCGAAGACAAATATCTGTCGCTATTAGACTACAGAACTAATCCACTGACTAATATTAATTTGTCGCCAGCACAATTACTCATGTGACGCCGACCCAGAAATTTGTTACCTTTGAGCGAGGAAATAATCACACCTAAGACACCAGATTTCAAGGTGGCGAAGAAACACTTTGACTCCGAGAAACAGTCTCAGAAACATTATTATGACAAGAGGAAAGGAGTTAAGAGTCATAATCCACTACAAGACGAAACGGCAGTCAGAATGCAACTTAAGTGGAAACCAGGAACAATAGTTTCGAAACAATCTAAGCCTAGATCTTATAATCTCAAAAGTGAAAATCAGGTCTACAGAAGAAACAGGAAACACATCAGAAAGTCTTCCGAGAACGCAAACAGATTTGACAATAATTATGACTTTCCAGATGACATCTCAGAACAACTAGAACCACGAGATCTAGAGAATCGAAGATTACAAAATACGCTAGATGTAGAGCCGCCACTACACACTGCTTCTTCTAACACCTCTAGACCACGTGAACCTTAAATTACGTAACACGCTCAGGCAGAATAGTTAACAAACTCAAGAGACTTGATTTGTGAATTGACTTTTTAGTTGACTAGTTTGTAAGTTATTCGGATAAATAGATTTTCTGAATTAAAGAAGAGATATGTAACATATTGGTATATTATATGTACATTTGCACACTAACACCTTGATGTACGTCAGTGCAACACCGCTTGTGTTTACGCAATAATTGGGGTTGCTAATAGGGCATATATATATGTCTTCCCTCTTAAACACAAGTTTGTTATTTGTGTAATACAAATATTCTACAGACCACTTCGGCGGCCGATTATGAGTTTGTGTTTCCATCCAGACTGTATTTGTAACCTTTTTTTTTTTTAAGTAACGTCTGTATTTCATAAGATAAGAAGATATGAACGATATGGCAATCTGTTAGGGCCTACTAGGCATAGAACAATCTTATCTTATAAAATCACTAATGACATAACATTATTTAATAAGATCCATAGTTTATAAAATGACTTTTAACCTATACAAGATCCATAATCTTCAAATACAAAATTTAATAAAATACTCAGTAAGACACAAAGATAAAGGCACATTCCTCGTTCACAGACCTGCCAGCTGAATTTTTTTTCAAGATTTCGGCTGGCTGACATAATTTTTCGGCTGATATCTGGATTAGCCGGATTTCTCCGTGAATTGGCATTTGTGGCTGATTAGAAAAATATTCGGCTAGTTCGGCTTATGCCTTGCCAATAATAAAGTAATAAAACTTCATGAATAAAAGACTTCAGAAAAAACTTTATTTCAAATATATAAAAAAAACACTTTTATATTCTGTCATAATTTACATTATTTAGAGTGCATGAAAATGCAGTCCATTTTTTAAGTTAACCACTCAATATATCAGTTTGTAATTGTCATGGATGAAACAAACACGATGTAGCTTATCAGCTGTTAGACTTGATCGTTTGCTGTTTATTATCAAACCGGTAACCGAAAACATGCACTCAACTGGAACAGATGATGCTGATAAAGATAGGTGAAGTCGAGCCAGTTGAATAAGATATGGATACAAGGATGATGCAGCACTGCTACGCCAGAAATCGAGAACATCATGAAACTGAACAATAGGTGCCGTCAAATAGTTTGCTATTTTCACTGCTACCTGAAAAAAAAGTTCAAAAAATCAAAATACAATTTTACTAACTGTTTGGTTATAAAACATTTCATTACAGTACACAGTAAATGTAATATTTATCTTGTTCAGTTAACAGATAACAGTAAACAATTATTGGAATAAAAACCTATGCTAAAATGTCACTATAGGTTCTTAAATAGCCTAATATTAAAACTACTGCTTGAATTAAAAAAATACAAATAAAATAATATAAAATATCTTATTGGTACAATCGTTGGGTGACTGTTCAATTTTCAATTCATTCATCAGCTCCATTCGCAACCTCTTACATCTGCTTTCTTCGGAAACATCTTCACTGACTAGTTGCGAATGTGATACATCAGCTTCAGACACGATGAATCCAAGGGTCATAGCTGACTCTATGGCTTTCTCCAGAAGTGTGGTTGCTTCTGGCCGTGGAATTAATGATTTTAAATCTGGATCAAGCAGCTGATGCAGCTTGATGTTATCATTGACAGGAAATCGATGGTCAAGTTGGTTGAGTACTGACTGCTTGATCATTTGCATCTTGGCATCATCAACACTTGACGCTGTGCAGATCTTTTTCATATGCATTTTCATCAGTGGAATTGCTGATAAGGTTGGCATTGAGCAGCTAAAGAGATCAGTTAGATTTTGGAAGGGTTTTAAAAAGATAACAAGTTCACCTAAAAAATCAATTTCCTCTTCATGGAGGCATAGGTCAACACGCCCAATACGCTTGAGAGTATTTTGGACCTCCCTTTTCAAATTAAGTATTGACTGAATCATCATCAGTGTTGAATTTCAACGTTTTGCACATGATCCCTTCAATGACTTATGATTGTGTTTATGCATACTGTTAACATCAGTGGAGTCAATGCTGCTTTCCGAGGTATTCACTATTGATACACTGAATTGATCATCCACATGAAGCTATTCACACACTGATGACATGCCTTCTTTCAGGGTTTTAATAATTTCTTTATCCTCTGTAAACGCTGTCTCATCTTCCATAATTGCAGTTTTGAAATGAAGTGCAGTTATGATGTTGCGGCACTTTTGTAGTATATGCAGTACATCTTCATTTCTATTAATGCTATCAGTAGTAAGCAAAAGGTGCAATGCATTTGCTGTAGAGTGCTGATAGGAATCAACCTTTAAAAGTTTTGAAGTCTTGATCATATTTGCAGCACCATCATGGCAGCTAGTTATGAAAAGCTTTTTGGGATCAACACCAAAGCTTTTCAGAACAGAGCTGATATGGTCAGCAAGGTCGTGTGCAGCATGAGTAGGCAAAACATGACAGCCAAGTGTGACAATTTTATATGTCCAATCGTGGTCTAAAAAGGAAGCCCGGATGCCAAGGTAATAGATAGCCCGATATCGATCAGTCCATCCATCAAAGAGCAAACAAAGTGAATTGACTTTAGTCATTTTAGTTTTGACAGCTGACCTGATAGCTTGATAAACGTCATCTAGGGCTATTCCAGCAAGTGTTACAGGTGCAGGTATGTTGAGAGATGGGCAATAAATTTTGAAAAACTCAACAAAACCTTCTTTAGCTACATTTTTAAAGGCGAGTAAGTCTCTACAAAACCAGAGGACAATATCTCTTGTCACTTCATGGCTTGATGTTGCCTGACATTGACTGGCGCCTTTTCCATGCTTACTTAAATATCCCATAATTTTGTTTGATTTTTCCTTACTTTGTACTGCTACATCATGCTTGACACTCAAATGAAGATTCATATTGCCACTTGATGTTGTTGCAGCGAAATTCGTAACTTTTGAAATGTGACCCTTGTCACCCAGTGACTGCTGAGTAGTCAGGCACAGCTGACAATAGACCCTATCTTCGTCAACATTTCTCCCATCAGCAGAGAACAGGCCACCAAAATATCTCCAGCATTGGGCCTTGGAATTTCCATGTTGGATTTTACATGTAATTTGGTAACAAACTGCCTCTCTTCTCGGTTTAGATGACATCTACTCACATTTGAATTCACCTAAAATCATCATGTAGAATTGTTACATAGAAATGATATGACATACAAATCATTATTTATAGATTTAGTTAGTATAGTTCATTGCAACAGTTAATTTAGGCTTAATTAGGCATAAGACCATTTATTTTATACACAGGCTTACCTTTTTACTAATAGAAGTAGAAGATCGCTGAGCCATTTATTTTATAAAACAGATTATTGATAATAAATCGTGTTATTGACAAAAAAACAACAACAAAAAACGGTAACTTAAATTATTTGAATTATTTTTTTAAATTGTATTTTAACTGGGGTTTAATAAAATTAAAATTGTAATTTGACAATAGACAAGAACTCTTTATCAAACTTCCGGCGACCTTTATTTAAAAATGCAATCGATTTTAAAACGGAATGCCAAGAAAAAATTGAAAAAAAGAAAAAAACTTTACGGCGCATCATTCATTTTCGGCGAATTTTTGGCGGACAAAATATGGCGGCTAATACGGCCCGCCATATTTTTTCGGCGGATTTTAGGCGGACAAAAATTTGGCGGCGAATTCGGCGCGCGGCGCCGGCTGAGGGGTCTACTCATTCATTATGCTAGGACAAATTTGTACAAAAGCTCCTTCTTCCCTAGCGCCTGAACTAGCCAGGAAAAGCAGTGACTTGGCGGAGTTTAGGTCATTGGTTAACAAAAAATAACATGCATGACTAAATGCATGACGCTTTGGACGTAATCATCTTTTTTGAAGTAACGTCTTTATCATATAAGATAAGATAAGATAATCTACTTTATAAAATGACAATTTTCAGAGCTTTATAAACCTAGTGTTAGTGAGCCATTATTTGGTGAATTATTATTGTCCGGTGAACCAAGACCGTGTTGTTGTTATCTTAAGATATATATATATATATATATATATATATAAGCCCTACCAACTTGACGTAACTACTTGTTGTTTATATATTATTAGGACCTAGGACGTATTTTTTTGAAAGGAAAGTAAAATATACACATCGATCTACGTGGTGCTCTATCTCTTCTATATAATTTACGATCTCATGTTTAATTCATGATGGTTGTCACGTGACAGTTTTTTTCCGTTGTTTTATCAATAAGATCACGTGACTAAATGTTGTTTGTTTACGATCGGTGAATGAGGTCCATTAAAGTCTACATAAACCCTATGAAGATCTAGCTTTTACGGTAAGAAGATCTCCTCCCCAAATCCCTTTTTTTTCTGCTTTACTAGCATCAGGCCAGCCGGCCTTCACTGTAAAGATCTGAGAACCTTGGAGTATGTTTGGTGCACAGACCCATATACATTATGTAGTGTCTTTGGTTACGGTGCAAAAGACATATAATATTATATAGGTTCTGGGCTTTGTTATGATTCAGTTACTATTTTTATTCTTCTCAATCCAGACCATGATCCAGTCTACAGCTACAGTATCTACAGTGGACTGAGTGGTTAACCCTGTTAGTAAAAGTGTTAACCTTGTACTTGTAATGAAGCAGTATAAATTATAGACTTGTTACTGTAGACAGTGTAAGTGTTTACTTTTACTAGTCTTACTGTTACTCTTGACTTGTCTCTTGTATTATACTTGCAACAAGGTTGCAATGTGAATGTTACAAGTAACAATAACAATTGTAACTTAAATGTAACTACTAACTACGTAATTTTTACTAAGACTTACTATCATCTATGAATATGAATCAAATGAATGTAACTTCATTAATTTAAACTTGTGTCTTGTCTGAGTTGTTAAGTTATAGATATAGATCTAGTGTCGCTTATACTAGTTATACTACTTATAGATATATAAAATAATATTATAATTATAATATAGATTTAATTCCCTTATTTCTTAATAGTTAAATACTTTTAAATAGCTTCCAGATTATTAGATCTATCATCTAGAAATACTTGTCAATCTAGTAAAATCTAGTTCTACTCTATGTAACTATGTAATATATGTTGTAGCCAGTGAAGACAGTGTGTGCGACTTCAACTGTGAGTGTCAATCATTTACTTTAGAATAATTTAGATCTAGATTAGATTAGATCTATTAATATTATCATTATGAATATGAGATATTTAGATTTTACCAGTAACCATGATTAAATTTCAAGTCGATTGACTTTACTTTTACTAAATCTAGATCTTAAGTCTACTGAAAACCGGCGGTAAGATAAAGATCTATAACTAGATCTCTGTCTCAGTAACTATCTTATCTTATATAGTATAGTCACTATAGACACGACTTCAAATTACACCCTATGCATTTCATGTGTAATATTATTAAATAATTCAATATTCTAGATCTAGTTAGATTAGATTTATTTTAAAAAAATTATGTAGTTCTAGATCTAACCTTTCAGTCACAATTCAGTGGCATCATTCTTTTTTTTTTTTTTACTTTGCTCTTCACTCTTCATCCTAAGACTTAACTGCAGTTTTAATTTAACAAACTTAAAACTTAAATTCTGAGCTAGACAAGTATAATAGTGTCATCAAGGAAACACTACTGTGACAATATGTAGCTACGCAAGATGCATACAGATTTGAAAGAAATTCAACAGTATGAATTCTTAACGAGAAGACTATCCACAAATATTAATTTTAAATATAACCATATGGTTTGACAGATGGATATCATCATTTCTCAGCAACCCAATTAAAAAGTCAGCAGAACACAGTTTTGTTTGCTATTCAAAAGAAGCCAGGATATCACGATTCTCTAGAGTGAAAACATGCCAACATGCTCAAACTATAACTTTAAAGAACCCTATGCATCACAATGCAAAACCAAAGATATACAATGCAGTTACTGTCATCTTGGAGGTCACTGTGCAAATAATTGCAGAAAAAGAACAACTCAAGAAACAAATTGAATGAAAACAAACAAGAAGATATCAACCACAAGCTACGAGAAACCATAAGAAATTTTACAAAAGAAAAATGAAATCTGACCACACAATGATGACTATAGTTACAAAAATGAAATTTCTAGAGTTTTACCTAGGTCTAGTCAGAAGTTTTTATGGATGCTGGTAGTACATACTTCACTGGCCCAGCCTTTGCATAAGAGGAGGAACTTATGTTGATGGCTCATGAAAACTGGTGTGAATAAATGATTACCTTGTTGATGGGGCTCTCCTTAAGGGGGGGGGAGGAGTGCCAGTGAAGAGCGGATCTTTCACCCTGGCGACAGGATAAAAACGAAGTCAAGAATGCATCGCAGTCTTTACAAGATCAGTGCTGAGAAAAAGAAGAAGCAAAAAAAAACAAACAAACAGAGTGAATCAAATAAATCTGAACAGGCTGACAACACAAATAAATAGGCAATGAATCATGATACAACTGACAATAAAAACATTCAACAATGACAAAAATTTCAGAATGGACAAAAGAATGTTCCTTTATTAAGACTATACAAGAAAGCACAGAAGAATGTAAATCCAGAATGGACAATGAACCATATTTTTGACAACTGATTGCCTATGAAAACAAAGTAAAAACAGAAATGAAACCATAGAACAAATAGTTCTACCACAGACGAACAGAAAAATAATCATTGAAACAACACTTAGTATACCTTATTTTGGACATATATATATATATATATATATATATATATGTGGAAGTTAGTCATGTTTGCCAGATAATAGTCCCTAATGGGTACTTGGTTGGGTGCTATATATTTTGGACTGTCATCTTGATAGTTCTGGGTTTGAACCCTGTCCACTATTCAGTTGGAGGCTTGGGCTTGGATGCAATAATTTTCAAATCTGAAAGAACATCCAAAATACATTTTTTAAACAAACAAATAATTCAAAAATGATGTAGATGTGATTTATTATGCTTTTGACAGAGTATTTTTTTTTAAACAGTCATTCTAATTGAGAGAGTCAGACGGAAAACAACTCACAATGAGTGTGAATAAAAATCTAAATCCTTTATTGGATAAAAAGAGTAAAAATGACGTCACTAGTGGAGGCCTTTCCCTTACCTCAAGTAAGTATTTTTACTTTAGTAATCTTAATAATTATTGTATTGTATAGCTGTAGTTGTATGTTTTCATTAAGCAGAGGAAGGAATAAAAACCTGCATTGTTTCTAGAAGATTTTAATTTTTAGTTTTATATGTTCAAAATATTCTGTTTCCTAATTTTAATCTATGATATTTGTATAGAAAACATTTCTTTATTTCTATGGCTTTATGATTCTTGTTCGAAACATCACAATTGCAGAAATGTAATTAATTTTGCACTCCATTGTCATATTGTCACAATTTTCTCAGTTTTTGGCAATTTTAGGTTTAAATATTTGTTTTTTAACTTTCTTTTAGCTGCCTGTACAGTTTTGATACCTTGCTTTGTCTAATGATTGATTCTAAAAATACATTTTATTATTTCTCTTAGGTCTATTAACAGGTCAAAGTCTTCTAGCGAAATTCGACACAAGTACCAGGACATTCAAAACTGAAAACCAGAGTTTGTTGTCAACTAATTCATCAAAATTGCTAGCAACAGGATCCTCAACTTTACTATCAACTGCAAGCTTAAAACTGCTAACAACTGGCTCATCAGCATTGTCGACAACTAGTCTAAACAATCCACTTTTAAGTACATGTAGCACTTTCAGTCCTTTAAGCAGTGACAAACCTTTGCTTAGTTCCCAAAAAACAGTAAATACTGAGGCTAAGCGCTCACCACTTTCCAAACCTCCACATCTGGAATCTGGCTTGAAGAAGTTGACATTGACTTCTGTTAAAGAATGTCCTCAACCATCTCATAGTGTGTCAGAAGTATCACATTTAAAGGAAACAAAATTGATGCGTGAAAGTAATGATAAAAAAAGTTTGTCCAAAAAAAGACTTTTAGGTAGCTCTTTGCAGACAGAGAAGAAAGTCAAATTAGTGTCAAGATCAGGAGACGTAATGAGTCAATCACTTAAGCAATATGCAGTAGAAGCTCCTGACTACTATATCAAATATGAGAAAGAAGATGAGTTTATGGAGTTTGAATTACCTCAGTTTGTTCTTCCAACTAAAGACATGCGACTAACTCACTCTGTGGGGAAATCTCTGGTTGACATAACAGGAATCAAGGTAAGTTTCTTTAAAAACCATGATAGATAGATATTTATATATTCCCTCATCTTTACGAAAGAAATTAAATTTACATCATCGATTCCATGGCTGTGTTCTTAATGTCTTATGTTTAACTTGAATAATTTTATGATTTATTTTAATCCATCTGCTTGAGATTTTTAAGCATGTCATGATCTATGTCTACCAATCAGAATGATACTAAATTAGGTTCATGCCTACCTAGTGAAAAGTTCATGTTCATTTAACAAGTAAAATACTATATGAATATTGAATTAATTTACTGTTTGTAACTCTTTTTTTCCAATGATTTTTCTTCCCTGGCTACTTAGGATTCTTTTCATTTTCATATTGAGTAGCTGCACTCTGTAGATTTCAATGTATTGCTTTTTTTAATAAACTTATGTATGTTCCTCTCTTGATACAGATCTCTTATAGTATCCAACAGGATATGAAGTACATTTTAAAAAATATTTCTCAATTTCACATATTATTTTAGAGTTTGTCTTTCTAGCTTACACTAAAAAAATAAAAAAAATGTAAGAAAAAAAGATACACATTAGGCAATACTGCTTTGGAAAGTTTTTTCTGACTATCTTTATGACATTTTCTAACAATTTTTTTTTTAGCGAGGTCTAATAAACTGTGTCAGTGGATCCCTTATCTCTCAGCCAAACTTTGCCATCCCATGGGATAAAACAAGGGAACAAATTACGGCTCAAGCCCTTGCAGTTATTCCTTATGATCCAGAGTTCATCTTAAAAGTAAGTATTAGAGAATTTTTTTATTTAACATTGTTGGGAATCTATCAGTCACCTAATGGTAAGTTTTAGACTGGAAAAATTAAAAAAGGTTTATGAGTACAGTAATAAAAGTTCCTTTTTTTTGACTTGTAGACATATTTTGAGGAGGAAGTAGAACTAAGGCTGGATACCAAGTTTTCTTCTTTTGATCTTTTTTCTAACTGTGGTATTGTCATACTGTTTACAAGTAGTAACCGTGTGAGACTAATAAAGATGACTTAATAACATTTAGAATATTATGTACCTGACATTTTACCACTTTAAAGAAGTCTTTTTAAAAAAAAAACGCATTTATATAGTGCATCATTCCTGCTTATAGCATTATCACTGCACTATGGTCCATTCTCAGTATATTATATATAAAATTGATAATAAGATATCCACTCTAGTCAAGTATTTTAATTTGCTTATTCTATCTTCTTAATTGTGGAATTATATTTGTATTATGTATTGTGCTGAAGTTTATCAACATGTTATGACCAGGATGTTAATTAATTTAATAATTTATATCTATTTTGTTGTATGACGTTTTTCATCAAATATTTTCTTATAAACTTAAAAAAGTAAAGGTCATTCTTAGTAATGTTGAAAAATTGTCTACTAGGTGGCGCTCTACTCTAGGAAGGAGTTAAACATAAGAACCACTTCAAACTTTCTACTAGCCTTAGCAGCAAGCGATAGCTCCTGCAGGGTGTTCATAAAGAAATATTTTTGCATCTCTGTAGCTCTGCCCTCTGACTGGATTGAGGTGGCTGAACTATTTCAGGTAATGTTTTCATCTTGGGTAACATTGATCAACCTTCAGTAAGCAGTATGATCTTTCTCTGTTTTTTTTTTTAATACAGTCTGATGGATACTGGCAAAGCTGTCTTGAAACCAGAGGGATAGAGTAGCCATATTCTTTTTTATTTCATGCCATAATCCTAGATGTTAAAATCTCAAAGAAAATCTGAACACTTTGTGAAACAAATTACATTTGACTAAACATATTTCTTGTATGAATGACATTGTACCTCAGCTTTTATAGACACTCAAAGCTAACATTTAATGCACATTGACTTCACTATACTATCAAAAAACAAAAAACATTATAACTATAAGATACCAAAGTGCACATTGACACCAGACACACTCATAATTTACATGTGACAAAGTTTATACCAGATTGTTCTTATTTAATGATTTGATAGCTAGGGGAACAAAAGAGTGTTTGTGTCTGTTTGTCTTTGCCATCAGTGTCTTGTATCTCTTTTGTGATGGTAAAATCACAAAATCCTGACACAAAGGGTGATTCTTTATTTCGAGGATCTTGTTAGCTTTTTTATAGATGTTTGTCTCAAACAACTGCCCTAATGGGGTTTGTTTTTTGCCAATGATTTAACCAGCAGCATTTAGGATTCCATAAAGTTTATTTTTATTTTTAATGCTCAGATTGCCATACCCGGCAGTGATATTGAAACTTAAAATATTGCAGATGTGAGCATGATAAAACATAGCTAAGGCCTTTTCGCTAACATTAAACGAGGACAGTTTTCTTAGTAATCGTAATCTTTGCTGCCCCTTTTTTGCTGAGATAATCAGTATTTGCAGTAAAATTTAGTTTATTGTATAGGATAGTACCCAATTTACAAATATTTTTTTCTATAAATATTAAATTATGACTTTTCAGACTTTAGTAGATAAAACTTTGAAACCAGGTGCTCTCCCTGCTGCCCTTAGAAAAGCAATGATTTCAAAATTTCCTGAGTTTGATAAATATCAACTGGGTGAGTTATCCTTATTATGCTAAATTTTATTTAGAATAAAAGTAATATTTATACTAGTTATTGAATTGGTTACACTATTGTTATAAAATTATAATTCATTCAAAAACAAAATGTAAAATTAAGCTTAATTTTGACTTGATTTATTAAAACCTTAAACAAAACAAACCAATTTTTAGATCTTGTTGTAGTCTGCTACTGTAAATCTTAGAAGTTTATTGTTTTTAGAAAACTTATGAAAGAAATGTTTCAGAAAGAAATTATGTATATTAAAAAATTGATTCGTACTTCTGAAATGTCAAAGCCATTCCATTATATTTTCTTACTCTGAAATATGAACACTTTTTTTTTTCTTAATGGATACAAGCCAAGTACAACAAAGAAAGTTCTGGAAAGAAAAAAAAATCTAAAGCCAAAAAACTTGAAGATCAAACTAAAAGTAAAAATAAAAATCAGAAACAATCCAAAGAACAGGAAAAATCAGAGATGGATCATCGCCGTGGAGACAGAAAAGGAAAGCATAAAAAGCGGGGCTTTTTTGATAGTGATTCAAGTGATTCAGAAGATGAAGGAACATCAGCATTGAGACATGTTAGTTTATATCAATTTTTTTTTAACTACTTGCATGAAATCTAGAACTCATATTTATTAATTTTTTAAAATTCATTTCCTCAAATATACATTTGTTTTTTTCTTCAGCTCAATGTTTTGTATGATGATACAGAAAGTTTTGAGGAGTTAAGGAAACAAAAGTTTACTATCAAACAACTCATTAGAAAACTTCATATCAGAGAACCTGTTGAACATGTCATGTGTATCATTGGAAAAAAGTAGGTGACATATCTATTACTTCGTTTTGGGCTAAACTGATATTAAAAGATTAAGCTAAATTGATGTCTTGAACATTGAAGTAAATTGATGTTATGAATATTGTTTCACATTGTAATTTGTACTGAAAATAAAAACTAATTCATAAGGCTTACTTTGCTTGTGCATGTTTTTAATGTCACTTTTAGATATCCCAACACCATGGAAGAATTCTATAAAAGCCGCCTGCCAGGTATCTGGGAAGAAGAAAGAGCTGGAAAACGGATGAAGCTACCCATCCCAGAAACTTGGGAAACTCAAGTCTCTTTGAAAGGCAACAAAGCCAAAACATGGGAGGATTTAATAGGTAACATTCTAAAGTCTATTGATAACCATCACTGGATTTTACTTGGTTCCAGTGAACTGTAATATGACATTTCTAGATGTGATAGAAAATGATTAATGGCCATGCTCTTTCATTACTATTTATTATAGCTTTTTATATAGCGCTACTTTCATGCTTATAGCATGCTCAGAGCGCTTTTGGTCCAATATCATTTGTGGACCAGTGGGGGGGAGGGGGTATCTAGGAGTTGGTTTTCCATGCTGCCTTTAGGCGCTCAGTAAACACAACTCTGCCCAAGTTGGGTGTCAAATCTCGAGCCCCCTTCTAGGTAGCCAAGTTCAAGCGCACTTGGCCTCTCGACCACGCTTCCCACCAGCAGGTTCTGGATCCTAATTGAGGTATCTAACTATATATAGTTAGAAACTATATATAGTTAGAAAATGGTTGTAAAGATATTTTCAATTAGATTTTTGATTTTCTGGTTTATTTCACATATCTTTGAAACTTACATGGTATGGGAAAGAACTGCTTTAATTAAAGATCACTGCTTTTTATTTCTTGTTGTGGTCAGACCAATTTATCTTTCTTTTGCTAGCTACTTTCTTAATTATTTGCTTTAAACAAATCATTAGATTAGCTAGACAGACCAACAGATTAGCAAGATAGACCAATATTGGGGATCATACTTAAAAATTGAAATTATAGACTCAAAAAATTATTGTAGTCCTTGACTTGAATGATGAATGTGAAATCACCAGATACTACAAAAAATATGTCCTCTTCCCACTTACTGTAGTTTTACATATAGGTTTTATTTTATTTTTAATTAAAACATTAATTTTTTATCAAAAGCAGTGTCTGGTCTTGTCTTAAATATTACATATATTTATTTGTTCAATAAGTTACACATCTGACACTCAAAAAGTAATTTAAAGGTTCTATTAAAGTTACTTAAAGAAAGATCCAACTTTAATTTAGTTTCCCAATAATTTTTTAGATACCTGAATTAGGATCCAGAACCTGCTGGTTATCTGATCCAAAAATATTTTTCTTATTATTAGGTACAAGAAGCCTGAATCAACTGTGTATACTTTTATTTGATTGCAATACGGTTATATTTTTTCACTGACTTCAGGCATTGTACCACAGCAATTTAAGCATGCACTTGTCAAGCCCTTATTAAAGAAATCCAGTCTTGACCCGGAATGTCTAAAAAACTATCGCCCGGTATCAAATCTTCCCTTCCTGTCAAAGCTTTTGGAGCGCATCGTGTTAGTGCAAATTCTTTGTCATCTTGAACAGTACTGTCTCTTGGAAGAATTTCAATCTGCATATAGGAAGTGCCGTAGCACAGAGACAGCAGTGGTCAGGGTACTAAACGACTTACTTCACAATTCTGACAAAGGCCACATATCAATTCTTTCCATGCTGGACTTGTCCGTAGCCTTTGATACGCTAGACCATGAAATTATGATGGCCAGATTCTCTGCAACTTTTGGTTTAGCAGGAGTCGTCCTAAAGTGGCTTGGATCCTACCTGACGGAACGCACCCAAAGTGTCATTAGCGGGACGGAATCAACAAGCTTACTTTTGAAGTACGGAGTACCCCAAGGATCAGTTCTAGGCCCAGTACTGTTCACTATGTACACATATCCACTCAGTGGTGTCATACGGCCAACCGGCATCTTATACCATTTCTTTGCCGATGACTCACAGTATATAAAATTCATCAGTACCCTCAGAGGTGTCGCATCTGGCAGAGAAAATCAGTAGTACCGTTGCAAGGGTGAGCAATTGGATGGTTGAAAATAAACTCAAGATGAACGAAGACAAGACAGAAATAATTAAGATTAGCACTAGGAACAATGTCTCAAAAGTTGAAAGCACAGATTCTCTCTTTATCACGAACTGCCATGTTCCTTTTGTCGATGTAGTGCGGAATCTTGGAGTTTTCTTCGACTCAACACTATCTTTCGACCCACACATAAGTCAGCTCTGCAAAGGTCTTTATCTGCAGCTGTGCAGATTAGGCCAGATCCGACCATATTTAACAACGGAGTCAACAAAAACGCTAGCTGTGGCATTCATACTCTCCCGCCTTGACTACTGCAACGCCGTGCTAGCAGGTATATCTGATGACAAAATAGCCAAGCTGCAACGTATACAGAACAACGCCGCTCGAATAGTCCTTAAAAAAACTAGACAAGATTCTGCTACTATGCTCTTGCGCACGCTCCATTGGCTTCCCATGAAAGCAAGAATCGATTACAAGGTCGCCACACTTTGTCATCAGTGTATATATAACAACGAGATGCCCTTGTACCTTAGCAAACTGATTACTCCATATGTCCCCCAGAGAGCCCTGCGCTCAATGGACTCAACGCTTTTAGTAGTGCCACGTTTCTCCCTCAAAAGCTACGGTCTGCGGGCTTTTTCAGTTCACGGACCAAAGGTTTGGAACTCACTCCCCATGGATCTCAGACCGACAACATGCTACACCACTTTTAAGAAGAACATTAAGACCTATCTATTTAAAACTTTTTTAGATTAACTGTCATTTTAGCTCTCATGTTTTTGTTTGTAATGTTGTTACAAAGCCTTGAGCCTACATTTTGTTTGTTAACAGCGCTTTATAAATAAAATTATTATTATTATTATTATATTTGAATATTTATGAAAACATACCTTTTTTTTTTCTTCCATCATTAAGATCACAAAAAACTTCCTTATATGGCCATGTTGAGAAATTTGAGAAACCTGATCAAGGCTGGCATCTCATCCAAACATCACAACTTTGTTCTCAAACGTCTTTGTGATCAAGTATTTTTAATTTCTTTCATATTTTAACCTTTTTGTTATATAGACAATATTTTGCTTTTTTTTTAAAAATTGAAAACTTAGCTCCACAATTGTGAGTTTTCAGTTAACATTCATTTAGAACCTAGGATTATAAATATTTAAAATTTGTGCTTATTTACTCTTAACATTTGTTTAGCTCTTAACATTTGTTTAGCTCTTAACATTTGTTGATCATGATGCTGTACTCCTACATAATCTTCTAATTTGAAGCATTATTATTCACTATTGACAACAAAAAAGACTAATGCATTGTCCTCTTGGTCTCAGAGCTTTACTTGTTCACCACTTTAATCTGTATCATAGGTTGTTGGAACATTGGGATCATCTATTGATGGGCTTGTTTTAGATTCTAGTGTGAATCAATTCCAATAAAATTTGATAGTATTGATAACTGGATATTTTTTATGCAATATAATTGTGAGAATACATACTAAGGGCATACACACTAACTAAATGTTCTTTGAAAGATCTCATTGTGAAAGATAACTACATTCATAAATTGTTTTTGTTTCTCAGAAATCTGTTGTCAATAGTAAACAGTTTCCCTTTAGATTTTTCTCTGCCTATGTTGTACTGACAGAGCTGGAGGAAGCATATGAGAACAATCGTAAGTAAAATAGCTCTTAAAATGCCATCATGTAGGTCAATGATTAGTAGTGTTAAAAAAATCTAACTAGAATAGCTTGAACATTTTATGGTTGATTAGCGTTTACATGTATAGTAACAATCAACTTAAATAAAAAGACCATTTTTTTTTAGTGTTCTTAGATAAATAGGCCTATTTTTAAAAATGTTTTGACATATGCTATAATCATTAATATATTTTAATCTTAACTTCTGCTCTAGTATCAATAAATGTATTTTTTCTCACGTAGTATAGAAAAGAGATTAAAATAATCAAAAGCAATGTAATGCTTTAGTTCCCAAACTTGTGTTGTTTTTAAAAAATAATTTTTTATATCACAGAGAGAGAAATCATTCAAGCTGCAGAAGCCCAAGCATCAACTGAAGCGGTAGGGGGCTTTTCTTCTTCAAGCAGAGGTGGTATGAGAGGTAGGGGCCTACGTGGTCGTGGCTCAGGTCGTGGTGGCTTGGGAGTTGTGCGAGGTTAGTTTACGAATATTTAACCTTAAGCTGATTGTTTTCATGAACTAAAAGTGTAGAGACTGGACTTGAAAGTAAATTAAAATTATTTCTTTGTTATGAAACATTTAATTAGGTCGAGTTCTAAAAACCTCTAAAAGAGGAGGTGCAAGAGGGAGAGGTTCCTCCTCCAAGTCTGGTAATGAGTTCCCTTGGTGGCTGCTGAAGAAAATGAAAAAGGAAGCTAAAGAAGGCATTAAGTAAATAAAGCTTACAAATTTATTTTTCCACTTAAAAAAATATTTTCATATGATATGTTGATTACATGAAGTCATTTTTATTATGTAATAATTTTCACTTTAAAAAATATTTTCATATGATATGTTGATGACATGAAGTCATTTTTATTATGTAATTTTATAGTGGTACTTTGTATACAGCATTTTATTTTACTTAATGGGATTGAAACTTGATTCGTTGTGTTCACAGAGAAGTTCCCTATGACAAAAACTTACTTCAGAGGTACAAGAAATCTCTTGACACAGCGGTTAAAGTTGCAACAGTCCATAATGTTCAGCCCATCAAAGGGTGGACTGTTTTATTGTGTGATATTGGAGAGAACATGGACCAACCATGCAGTAGTGCTAAAGGCTTAGGAAAGCCAAGAACAGTAATATTATTTTTGATCAGTAAAGCTATTTAAAACAACAATAATAGTTTGTTATATAATATGGGTAATTCATATTCTCTTTTAAAGTAAATTAAATATTATAAAACAGTAATACACTTATATCTATCTATAACAAGATTAATTACTTATGTGTTCTCTGTGACTTCTTTCATGATGGGATTACGCAATGTTCTCTGTGTGTATATTAGCTGAAAGAAATTTCTGTCCTTATGGGTCTGATGTGCAAGTACAGTTGTGAGCAGTGTGAGATGTTAGTCTTCTCAGAAACAGGATTTCAAATTGTGGAGCTTCAAAGGGGAACAATATTGGACAATATGGATGCTGTACTGAAGGCTCAGATAACTAACTCTGTGAGTAGTAAACTTTTTAGGAATCCAAATGAGAAAACCAATTAGAAAAATAATAGGTTTGAATAGAATTGACTGGAACAATATTTTTTTCTTTCCTCTAATTCTGTTAAGATCTTGGAGCAAATAAACTTTACTTGGTTAAAAATGGAAATATTTGAAATCTTAGACCTAATAAAGAATGTTTTCAATATATATTTCTATGTTGCATACATCAGTAGTGACATTCAAAGTATTTTATTCTAGCAGAATGAAATGGTTGAAGGAATTCCTTATGATGTGCTATTAGAAAAGCTACGTGACAGAATTCAAGTAAGTTGTTAGATGTTATTTAAAAATTTAATGCCATGAAATTGTACATCTTTAACAAAATTCATAATATTTCCCAGATTGACAACCTACTAATATTTGGTGAAGACTTCTATCCATACACTCCTAAAGGGCGCCTGATTGGCGATTTCCTTCGCAATTACAGGCACTTAGTCAACCCTAACCTCCTGTATGTCTCTGTGACATTTTCAGGCTCAAAAGCAGGGTAAGATATCAGTTTGACATACTGTACATAAAGTGGTCTGACTTAGTTGAATATCAATGTTATATGTTATAGAAACAAAGTGGTCAGACTTAGTTAAATGTTTCTATTTTTTAGAAACTGCAATTTAGTCTGTTGCTTAAAAAATGAACTTGCAATGTTTTGTAGGTTTGTGATGAATATCCATCCAGAGCATGACAATGATGTGTACATCTCTGGTTACAGTGACTCCATTCTCAGGTAAGTTTGTCAAGACAACATTTGTATTGTATGAAAATGTCTCTTTTCTAGATCTAGTATGTCATTCTGAGAATCGTTCAGCATATAGTTCACTGCTTCATGCAATATAACATTTTTTTGCATTGCAATTACCTGTATCAACAGCTTGTCTTTTCATTTTGAAAATCAATTAATTATTTAATAGCAGGGCTTTTTTTGTGATGGTACGCACCGGTACAGAGTACCGGCACCATTTTGAAAAAATTATTACTTTTCTTATATTTTAACGTATATTATTAATTTTCAGTAGTTAAAAGTTAGGCAATCCACTACTGCAATCAACTACTGAGTAACTGCACATAATCATTGAGTACTGGCACCTAATTTTTTTTTTACAAAAAAAGCACTGTTTAATAGTATACAACACTCATTTACCTTAAGTCTAACAGTCATACTTGACATATTTTTCCTTTGCATTTTAAGTTACGGACAAGGTATATCAGGCTGATGGGACATGGCTTTTTATGCATGGACTGATAAATTTGGCTGGCCGGTTCAAACGGTTAACATGAAGCTTGAAATTTATATTATGGAGCCTGGTTGCTGAGAGGTAAAGCACTTGGCTTCCAAACAGAGGGGTCCAGGTTCGAATTTTAGTGAAGACTGGGATTTTGAGCTTTGGGTTTTTTAGATGCCCCAAGTCCACCCAGTTCTAATGATATTAGTAGGGGAAAGTAAGGGTGGTTGGCTATTGTGCTGGCTTCATGATCCCTTGTAAACCTTAGACCATAGAAACAGATGAGCTTTACCTCATCTGCCCTATAGATTGCCATGCTGATACTACTACTAACTGCTTCAAACTTATAAACTGAACAGACTCATTCTTTAGACCCTGAAACAAGCTCATCTCCTCTCTATATAGATTTTCAAACTGAAAGTTCTTTTAGTAGAAACAACGAAAACTTTTCATTTCTAATGTACTCCCCTTACATATATATTATTCTGTGTAGAAACTTGATTCCTAGAGAATGCGATGCATAAACAAATTCTTGTTAACATTTCTCTTGTGACCTTAATGTATACAATGCCATTACAAAATAAACTAATGCTGTATGTATATGCCTTACATGACAGGTTCATTGCTGAGAGAGGAGATGCAGCTATGGTCAACCATGTTGATAGGATAGATGCTGCTTATCAACTTGTGCAAACTTCTAAATGCAAAGTCAAACAACAAGAAGACAAGCCACTTGTGCTGCCCAGGGCCAATACTTTCCAACTTACTCCCCCTATACCTAGGTATGAAATCCACAATTTTAGAATGCTTAAGATTTCTTTCTATTTTACTAGATTAAGTAGTAAAAGAAATAAATATGTTTATATATAGATACACATAAAAAATAGTATTTATATCATTACACTTCATTTAAACAAGTTAGTCTACATTTTTAGTCAATCATAGGGCAAAGTTGTATTTTGTTTGTTTTTCTGTAATCTGAAATCTTCTCTATATAAACTTCAGCTGGAGAACCATCAGAGTCTTTATTTCGTCCACATTTCGTGATATGCATGGGGAGAGAGACTTACTGACTAGATTTATTTTTCCTGAATTGAGGTCTCTATTTCAAAAACGCTTTATAAACATCCATGAGATTGACCTGCGTTGGGGCTTGACTGAAGAAGACACCAAAGATAATAGGTAAACATTTTACACAGTTTTACACTTAAATCCTGAGATAATAATTATTTTATCACTTAAACATTATTCTTGGGAAAGTGTTTACCTTTAAAATTTTTATTTGATAGCTAGAAGAATCTTTCCATATATTTAACAGTTTTGAAACATTTCTTAATGTTATTGCTGTTAGTCTAGAAAAGTATCTTTTAATTAAATATTTTGAATATTGTGTTTTTATCTGTGCATATAGTTAATAGTCTATGGGTTGTACTATAATACATGTTACAATCTTCTCAATCAGGCCTTCTGCAAACACTACTTAACACAACACAGCACATCTAATACAAGAACTTGACAACAAGAGCTTCAAGTAACAAAGTGGCGGTTTAATAACAAATACATAAACAACAGCCTTTTGGCTATACTAACTTGAAATGCTTTCTTGTACTTAACAGAACTGCCTAACTAACACTACAAGTCTCTCTAGCTCGTAGAGCTACATTCTCGAAGACTCAAAGGTACCATACAGTCATTACTGCTTTGCTGTTCTGGACTCAACTGTCCTTTTTAACACACTGTCTCTCGACCGTGAAGGCTCTTGATCACATGACCACAACACAGATCATATTTGCGGTTATTAGCAGTACTGTCTCTTGTCTATTGACAGCCGTTGACCTGTGTGATTGGCCTGAGTGGTGTGTATCAGTAGGCCGCACACACATTAACCCTTTCAGTCTGCCACTGGAGTTACAACATTATGTTCTTAAATTAAAGGCCAATCTAAATAAAAGTTTTGCAATGTTTGACATATCATTTAATAAATAAATTATGTTCATAGAGTATGGATAATACCATTGATTAAAGAAGCCATTGACAAAATACTTACTAATAAATGGTTGTTAATAAAATTCTATTTACGTCTTACACTTATTTGTTTAAAGCTCCAATCCTGTTCTAGTTGTGAAGTAATTAAGGGAAAAGTATAAAAAGTCTTCCAAGTCTAGGGCTTTGTTATTTTTTTTTTGTGATCTTCCTTCAGATTAAATTCATGCCATCAAGCCCAAACCTCATGCTGACTAGGGGAAGATTCAGGCGAGCAGGGTTCCAACCTTGGAGTATCGAGACGACAGTCCTGAGCACATACCACACAAACATGCATGCTGAAATTTGATAAAATGAATTACATGAATGGATTTAGTTCTCATAATTTTATTTTTTCCCCCCAGAACTCTAGATATATGCCTAAAGGAAGTGTTGAGGTGTGATTTGTTCATTGGCTTACTGGGTGAGCGTTATGGCTGGACACCCAGCTATGTGCCAGACAGTCCAGAGTTTGACTGGGTCCACAGTTATCCAGCTGGGGCCTCTGTCACAGAGTTAGAGATTCATCTAGGTGCTCTTTCCAAAGTGGAACAAGCAAGAGACACTGCATTTTTCTTTTTTAGAGACAACATTTTTGAAAAGTAGGTTGCATTTCGATTGTATTTCTGTGTTGCAGTAATAAAAAAAAAAGTTCATAGAAGTCTGAAGACAAAAAGCTGATTGATTTAATTATTTACTTAGTGAGATTTTATTTACTTAGTGAGATTTTATTATTTACTTAGTTCATAATCAATTTTTTTTTTATTAAAGTGAAATGAGCTGTCTTTGAATAACTTTATTTTCCTAGGGATATTCCCAAAGCATTTGAATATGATTTCAAGTCAGAGTCAGAACTGCATAAGTCAAAAGTCACAGTCTTGAAAAAAAAGATAAAAAATAGTGGATTGGAAGTCTTTGATAAGTAATAATTTAAAATTATTAATATTTTGTAACATAAATTTCATCTGCTTCCTAGTTTTAGTAAAAAAATGTTTATATCTTGAGCTTTGGAATATTCAATCTTGTTTATAGTTATTTTATTGGTTCTTAATGAATATATATTTTTTAAGATCAGTTGTTATTTTATATATTTGATATATATACAATTTATATACTGTTTATTAGCACCAAAAGAGAAAAATCAATCTACCAAGTCTACAAATTGCTCATTTTTTGTAAAGCAGCCCTCAAAAGAGTAAAAGCTGTAGTAACTCATTTGAGATAGGAAGCATGTTTTACACACGGTGAAATGTCATAGTTGTACTGTAGACATTGGAATGACATAATTATTAACTTCATTTTTTTTATTTCAGCTATCCATGTCACTGGGGAGGTTGTGTTGATGATAAACCCATAGTAGCAGGGCTTGATCAGTTTGGAGCAAGAGTTTTGAATAATTTGATCAATGCTGTGAACAAACTTTGTCCTGAACAGGTACTTTGACGTTTAATTGAAACTTTATCCTGAAATGGTAGCTACACTAGAGATCAGGAACAAAGTGTAAAAATCTAATTTATTTCTATTCTGTTAGGAGGCAATAACAGCGGAAGATCATGTTAACAATCTTCAATGGGCTTTTGTTGAGAACTGTAGCACTGAATTCGTTGGGCGCAGGCAGCTGGTCCATCAAATCGTTGCAAAAATCAACTCTAAAGACTCTGGTATTCTGGGTGTGGTTGGTAAATCAGGAAGTGGCAAAACAGCTTTGATGGTGAGTAGTACTTCCACTGTTGTTCTGAAGACAGAGAATCAATATCTTGTGATTTCGTTTCCTTTAATTTCTGTTTTGTTCTAACTCTAGAAGCCTCCATTTCTGACTAACATTGGTTTGTTAGGCCTCATTGGTGTCTGGATTTGTCTCTTACTGTCAAGAATTAATAAGTAATTGTTGAAGCACACCATCTATGTTTAATTATGTTTAGTTATACCTCTATGTCTTGAGTTTTCTTGTTATCCAGCTGTATAATGTTTGATCTATTGCTAGTCTGCTGCTATCATGCAGTACTGCAAGTGCAAGAATGTGAATAGATCTCTCAATGTATTCATTAACATTGCTGGCTCTGCCCCTGGCTCAAATAGTTTAATTGCAACACTAAGGATATTAGCTCAACAGATTAACAAGACATTTGGACTAGGCTACACCTTGCCAGAGGATTTCAAGTAAGAAAAAAAAAATTATTGAATGCCTTTGCCATGAAAATGTTGAATAATTTACCTTTGAGTTACACACAGTCAATAAAGTTGATACATTAATGAATGTTCTGTGTCTTTAGGTTAGTCTTTGGGCTAGCCATACTAATACCATTCAGCTGGTAGTTTTATGGTTTTATGGTTTTTATGGTTGTTTATATTACAATGGTCTCTTTGAGGACATTGGTAAAATTAGAAAACTTAGAAGGTTAAGAAGCTCAGTAGTGAGCTAGTTATCTTTTTTTTTTATTTTTCAATGTTGTGATGTTGGTTATGATTATGCTAGCATTAAAGAAAAGAAAAAAAAACCACCTTACTAGATTTAGTGTTTTTTTTGCCAAAGAGTTGTGAAAGCAGCCTACATCAGAAATGATATAATTTTCTTATAATATGACACTGTCTTTGAGTCAAAAATATTATTATGAAAGTTTCAATGCAGCTATGAAGATCCACTGGTGAAAAGAATAAATTGCCACATTCAACAGAGATGTGGAAACTATTTCTTGGGGTCTGAGTAGGCTCAGTTTTCATTGTATAAAGCTTTCTTCAGCTGAATTTTTTTAAAAGCCCATATTGCTATGTAAGAGCTCACTAACTCTTTTGGAAGTTAATTGTTGCCTTGTGCTTTATTTTATACCAGCTGAACAGGTCTTAGAAGTGCTCCTTAGAAGGGGATATATTGTGCTTTATTTTATATTTTGTTTTTATTGTAGTGTATATTGACATAAATATTTAACAAAATATAAATTGTTTCCTAACCCCCCAAAAAATATATAAATATATACATTAGCTGCGCTAAATATAAGTGTTCATCATACATAGATTTCTTGATTATTTTTTTTGTTTGTCGCAATAAATTGCAGCAAAAGTTAAATCTTAATGTCATCATTATACTCTCCTCTAGAAATGTTGTTCTCAAGTTGCAGGAAATCCTGGAAGAAGCCGCTTCTCTTTGCTCCTCTAGACTGGTGATCTTTTTGGATAGTTTGGATATGATGGATTCTGCTAACCAACCATGCAGTCTAGAGTGGTTGCCCTTGCCAATTCCTGATGTAAGAAAATTTGTATATTCCTTATCATTATCCACTGTCTAAATAAAAAAAATCACATCATAATATAATAATTATAGCTTTTATATACCGCTACTTTCATGCTTATAGCATATATATATATATATATATATATGTATGTATGTATATATAATTATTATTATAGCTTTTATATAGCGCTACTTTCATGCTTATAGCATGCTCAGAGCGCTTTTGGTCCAATCTTATTTGTGGACCAGTGGGGGGGAGGGGTATCTAGGAGTTGGTTTTCCGTGCTGCCTTTAGGCGCTCAGTAAACACAACTCTGCCCGAGTCGGGTGTCGAACCTCGAGTCCCTGCTAGGTAACCAAGCCAAGCCAAGTTCAAGCGCACTTGGCCTCTTGACCACGCTATATATATATATATGAATCATCACATAGAAATGAGATAAATGCCTGAGCACCAGCTATGCTCAGAATGATGTTTATATCATAATAATTACGTAACATGTTTATTAATCTTAGGAAATAAAACTTATAGCCTTGTTAGTTGGATTTTATCAGTGCAAAAAAATATTTGATAATTTACAAATGAAGTTTAGCAATTTGCAATTAAGATTTAGTTACATTCATTTTGATTGTTTGTTTTTGGTTTGCTTTAACAAGAATAAATGTTAATTTTTCAGCTTTATATGAATGCCAAACTTTGAATTGTGTTTTACAGAATGTAGTTATAGTAATCAGCGCAACTGAAGGAGAGAAAACTCACAAATCCCTAAAAAGACTTAGCCTTGAGGAGATCAACATTGGAGGCTTAGATATGTGGGACAAAGCAGAACTGGTTAGAAATACATTGGCCAAGCACCGCAAGAGTCTGGATGAATCTGGATTTAGCAACCAGGTTATTAATACTGTATTCTCAAATATGTAAGATTATTAAAATTTGAATCCTTGTTCTTGTCCTTATGATTTGAATGTTCCTTGACGAATACTTGACATGAAAATATTCATTTTTCTAATAACTGTTTAAATAGTGTAAATCAACTCAATAAATTATTTTATTCAGATGAAACTGTTGATGTTAAAGAAAGATGCTCACAATCCTTTGTATTTGAAACTAGCTTGTGAAGAACTTAGAGTATTTGGAGTATTTGAAAGGGTAAGTTGGGTTCAACTTGGAGTATTTGAAAGGGTAAGTTAGGTTTAACTTGGAGTATTTGAAAGGGTAAGTTTGGTTTAACTTGGAGTATTTGAAAGGGTAAGTTTGGTTTAACTTGGAGTATTTGAAAGGGTAAGTGGTTTAACTTGGAGTATTTGAAAGGGTAAGTTGGGTTTAACTTGGAGTATTTGAAAGGGTAAGTTGGGTTTAACGAAGTATTTGAAAGGGTAAGTTGGGTTCAACTTGGAGTATTTGAACGGGTAAGTTTGGGTTTAACTAGAAATTTATTTGATTTTATTACCAGCTCAAGAATCCAAGTAAAATATAATGTAACCAAGACTAGATGTGGCATAATATGCAGGTTGCAAGTTGTGAGGTCTCATGAAAGTACTGCACTCATCCTTAATATTTAGAATCTAATTCAATGTTTATATGTGTCCATGTATTCCTCATTTCATCTGTCCCCTGACTTTCATTGTGGGGTGCTGTGACTGTTTATGTTACCAATCCATCCAATATCCAGTAGCTTTTCTTAGCAGGATATCAAAAAAGAGGCCAGCCAATTCTTTTACATTGTCCTGCAAGCTTCTTTTTTTTTTTTTAAATGACCCTTTCCTTGTTCTCCTCCACTGTACCTTGAAGGATGTATACCTGATAGTTAAGATGAAACAGTGAGATTGAAATTAATAGAAAAGTTACACAGTTTTTTAATTCCAATTTAGACTAACAAGAAATTATCTTTTAAATATCTGCAGATTTCTGACAAGTTAAAAAGTTTACCTCAGACTACTGCTCAAATGTTACAAGAAATTTTAAGCAGACTTGAGCAGGATCATGGGAAGGAATTGGTTTCTGAATCTTTGAGCTTATTGGCATGTGTCAGAGATGGTTAGTAAGAAAGAATCTGTAATGTTACAAGCTTCTCGTAAGTTAAAATGTCAACAATACCAACAATGTTCAATTAATTAATTTTAGGTCTATATCCAGAGGAGCTTCATGAACTTCTGAGCTGGCATAGAAATCTAGGAGCAGAAAAATTTGAGCCTCTTGATCTGTGTAATCGTAATCTTGAGATCAAAGATTTCCTGCCTCCACTTGTTTTCTCATTCTTATTCAGATCCATCATGAGTTTGTTAAACCCAAGTGCTACCTGGTTAGTTCACCTAAATTTAGAATAAAATTAAATATAAATATTCTCTTTTAAAACAATAAACTATATATATATATATATATATATATATATATATATATATATATATATATATATATTGTTATGAACCTTTGTGGTGGCACAAATGGGGGTAGTGGTGTGTGCGTAGTTAGCCGACACAAATCGCCCCAGGCCAGCGCTAGACGAGCGGTCAACCGTGACGGTCAGCCGAGTCGAGTGTCAACAGGACGGTTCGGGAAGGATCGACGTTGTGAACAGAAGCGTCACGAGAGTTGTAGTCATCTGACCACCTAGAAACGTCGAGCGGCGTTCTGTCCGGTTCGAGAAGGCCAGCAGGGACCCTATGTAAGAGCGGAGGTGTCGCAGTCAAGACTGTAGAGAAAAAGGGCTCAATACAGCACGATTCACGAGAGAAGGTTCCCCACAGGGGCTCAGAACACGGTCAACTACAGCACAGTTCAACGGTGTGGTTCTGTACGGAGCATTACGACGGTTCAGTGTGGAGTACTGTCAAGTACAGTTGAGATGACTGGCGTCTTGATCTTGGTCTGTGATCGAGTCCGACACAACGAGCCTAGTGTGTGAAGTCAGTCCTGAACTGTTGAACCCAGTGCATGCCCGGAACAAAACGGAAAGGGCAAGTGCAAGAGTTACGGTACGGTGTACAGTGTACGTACAGTGTACGTGTTGCCAATTGTACAGTATTGGCTGTTATTTATTCAACTATTAAAGTTTTACGTTACTCTGGAGCCCTGAGTTGTCAAGTTCTTTACGTTGGTGGCGTATGGTGCAGTATCAGAGAGCCTGGATAGTGATATTCGTAACATATATATATATATAAAGTTTATATATATAGAGAGAGTCTTTTATTTAATTCTTCTTGCACTGAAATTTGAAATGAAACACTAAAAAGGAAATATCTAGTTTGTCAATACTGATATATTCATCATAATTATGGTGGCTGAAAATTTATATATATAAATATATATATATATATTTCTTTTTTTTTTTTTATTTCTAGGTCACCAGTGTTAGGATTGGCCAATCAAGAGATATATACAGCTGTTCGTCTGCGTTACTTCAAAAACTCAGATATTAGTTTAGAGAGTAACTTTCACAAACTTTTAGCAGGTATTAAGATTCACAGGCTAATAGAGATGAAAGTAACATTATATATTTGTGTTACCAGGAGCTGGTAGTCTTTATTATTTATTTTTAAAACTTTTTTTTTCTAGCTACTAAAGAATACAAAATGTTTTGCAGTTAATTTTTTTCAATATTCATGACTTGAAGGTGGTAAAATATTAGGATGCTGACCTCTTAATAAGTCATATTTGGTGGGAAGCGTGGTCGAGAGGCCAAGTGAGCTTGAACTTGGCTTGGCTTGGTTACCTAGAAGGGGGGCTCGAGGTTCAACACCTGATTCTGGCAGAGTTGTGTTTACTGAGCGCCTAAAGGCAGCACGGAAAACCAACTCCTAGAAACCCCCCCCCCCCCACACACACACACACACACTGGTCCACAAATGAGATTGGACCAAAAGCGCTCTGAGCATGCTATAAGCATGAAAGTAGCGCTATAAAAAAGCTATAATAATAATAATAATATTTCATGTTAGAAAAGAATTCAAAAATAAATTAACTTCATCCTGTACAGTTTAAATTTGGTCTTAACAGGTTACTTCATGAAGCAAGCTGATCCATTGAAAGACAACTCCTGGCACAGTCACAATACAAAAGCATTCTCAGAGTTGCCATTCCATTTGGTAAGGTTTTAGCTATCAAAACTAGAGATGACCTGTTATCAGAAATCTTATTTTATAAATTGTAAATGAAAAGATAATTACTTTTGTATATTTCATCTTTCAATAAACTTTATTATCATGTTATCTGTAAATTAATATATTCTTTCAGTCTGTTGTCATACAAACAAATATTGTTTCTCTTTTGTTTCTAAATACAATTTAAACTTCCATTAAATCAAGACAAAATCTAGCCCACTCTTCCCATTGACTAATTTCAAATAAATTGTATGGTTTTATGAAAAAAAAAAAGCTTAGAGATACTGGTAATAAAAGAGGTAAGAATGAATGCTCATATATTCTCTTTGAGATTTTAAGTTTCTGTAATTAATTGCCAATGATACCAGCACAATGGAATACTTTCATTTTTCTCTTGGGAATGCTGGGAATAGAACAATTCTTATCAAATTAACCTAGGGCTGCACCTCTTGGCTACAATGTTCCATGTATGAATTGGGGTTTATAAGTTAAAAAAAAAAAAAAGATTTTTTGTTGATATCATACTAGTTTATAGTTGAATGTCAGTTTACAGTTGAAATTCTTAACCAATGTTAAAAATTTATAACTATTTTCTTTAGGCTAATGGAGGTAACTTCCATGAACTGGAGAATGTTTTGTGTAACCATAAATTTATTCAAACTAAATGCTCGCTGGGACTGGCATCTAAACTAATGGAAGATTTTACACCTAAAGGTAGCACAGCTCTATGAATTTCTTTAAATATTTTTAAAGATTTTTTTTTCCTAAAATTTTATTTTTCTCATTAACTTACTTTCCTATTGGTCTATAAGTTTCAGCTGGTAGCAAAGTTTTGGAGAAAAGTCTTTCCAGGTTTTTGTCTCAGCCAAGAGTTGAAGAGTACAAGTCATTTATATCCAGGAATATTGAAGTTTTGGTCAGGTAATAAATAATTTTCTATCTTTTTCAGAACTGATATTAGCTTAAAAACCCCCCAAAGAACTTGATTAAAAAAATTCAATTTGTCTAGCTAAAATTTTATTTTAATAATTTTAAGTTAAATCTAATAACAAGCACAAATTTATTAAATATTTTATCATTAATAAAAACATCAAGCTATTACTTAATAATTACAATTGAGGCTAGTGTTAGATGTCACTAATAAATGTATTTTTATGTACTACTTTTAAAATAATCCTTTTTGAAATGTTATAGTTATCCCTCTTTGGAATGGCAGCAAGCTCTGAATGAACCTCCTGAATCTATTCCTTGCAAAGACGCTGAATTCCTTGGCATCAGTGAAACACCAACTTCTCACATGGTCTGGCTTAATAAACCAGAGGTTGTCAGCCAGTGCTTTCTGACCCTTTCCAACTTTAAATTGGTAGGTAGATAAACAGATGATGCAGTGTGTAAAGAACGTGGGTTAGTTCTATTGGGGCATCATATTGGATCATTAAAAGTGTACAAGTATTATAGGTATGATACTAAATTTATAGGTATGATGCCCCAACTGTAGATCATTAAAAGTGTACAAGTATTATAGGTATGATACTAGATGTATAGAGCGAGACTGAATGATTGCTGGTCATTTTAAATTATAACGAGTGCTGGTGGGTTTGTGCTTAACCCTCATGTCTAAGGGTATGATTCTTTTCTTTATTTATATTCAACACGAAGGAGATGCCACAGTGGTCAATTCTCCTATTTTACTTATTTGCTATTATAGATCACACTCAACAAAGGAGTAGAAACTTAGAATTTATTTACAGCATATGTGGGTTACACGTATAATATAAAGTACACAATCATAATATACTTAAAGTATTAAATGTGCCCAAATTAAATATTCAAGGGCGTTTAGACTAGATTCAACAATGTATTAGACTGACCACTGAATACACTTATTATACCCCCTTGAAAACCCTGTGATAAGATAGTTCACAACTCACAACTAATATAAACAAACACACACACAATCTCACATCTTTTGACACAGTGGGGTAGCTGTGGGGGGGGGGGGGGGGGAGAATTTGAAAAATTCCCCTGATCCTCAACTATTATGCCATTATCTCATGCCATGATGTCAAATGTCAAAATGCATGGACCCCTGAAGGGGTCAAGCCCCCCAGCCACCAAATGATGGCTAATCCCAAGCTATGCCCCTGAGATGATGTAACCATCCTGTAAACTTACCCAAGGAAAGTTCACTTTAATTTTGTAATTAGCCTCTAGATTAACCAATTATTGTTTAATCTGTAATTTGTAACTAGCTTCTAGTGTGATAAATAAGTATCCTAATCAAAGCTTGTGACTAGCCTATAGTCTGACTAATGACTAGCTAGTTTCTCAATTAACCTCGCAATAGAAAATGTTTATTCATACTTTAACTAACATACTTCTAACTAGCATTTGAAACAGTGAATGGGGATGGTTTATGGAGGATTTTGAATTAATCCTTAGAAAAAATATAATTTTTTTCTTTGATGTAGTTTGTTTATTTTATACAAAATAACTGGATCATCAAGTGCCAATACAGGTTGGGTTCAGTTTCATCACAGTCTTTTCTAGGGTCTAGCACTATGTGCTGCAAGCTGCCTAAGAGTCACTGGCTCCTGATTATTCCTCAGGGTGGACACTCTTTTCCTATGTATGGTTATAGCTGCAAGGCAGCAGAGGATTGAATTTATTTAGAGTTTTCCTTCTCCTAGGTGGGTAGCCAGCTAAGATTAACAAGCCCCTCCTGCCCAAAGTCTACTGGTTCTGTATATCAACAAGTAAAAAATGTCTCCATTTTACTTGTTAAATACTTATTAATAAATTAGTAATTTTGAATTGTCTTGTCTTTAGGCAAATATTGAAAACATTAACTTTAAATGCTGCATTTTTTAAACGCCATATTTTTGTCTATTTTTGTCATCTATGTTGTAGATTTAGGTTGCTATAGTTATAATACATTTAAATGATCCCATCTTTGTAAACATTCATATTTTCATTTATTTGTTCCTTAGCCTGTAACTAGTATAGCCATCTCTCCTGACAGTACAAAGTTTGCAACAGGCTCTGAAGATCTGTTAGTGAGACTTTATGACATGGCAACAGGAAAGGTAGCTCTTATGCTTTTGATTTTTCATATTCCTTTTCAAGAATTTTTGTTTCGTCACCTTAAAATATAATGATATTCGTTCACACATTTTGTTTTACTTTAGGAGCTTCGATTTTTCACTGGCCACTCAGATGAAGTGTCAGACGTTTGCTTTGTCGGTAACAATCAACTTTGTAGTGCTTCTGTGGACACCATGTTGTGTGTCTGGGATATTGAGCATGGACACAGGTTAATGAATAGCTTCTAAAATATTAAAATACTTATTAATTTGGTTTTATAATGAAATATTTAAGTCATTTAAAAGATCTAATCCTTGTAAGGCTATTGGAACACATCGTAAGGATGGTACACAAACAAATTATAATTATAGCTTGATAATGAGGATGAATTAACAGATTTAAGTAGAATGTATGAGCAGATTATATACAGTTTTTATTATCAATATACTAAGAAAAAAGAGTCTACTAACAGACTAAAAGTAGAGTGCTTAACAGATTAAAGCAAGATACACTTATAGCCTCTGATGAGATGTTTTAACTCATTCTTAGTGATGTAAATCAATTCTTCCCACAGCAGAATGGCACACATTTTTTTTTGGCTGTATTTACAGTTCATCATACTAATTGTATTTATTTAACAATAGAGGTTTACATAACCAGATTCAAAGCACTGCATTTTATTTTTTGTTGTGAGGATTACTATATAGTTTTCCAACATTAAGAAAAATGTTCCACTTTTTTGTTATAACTAAGCACTTCTGACTGATCAATTTATTTTATAGATTAACATTAATTGTGTATGCTTGTTGTTCTCACTGTATTCCTTCCCCATTACATTCTTGCAAATTTGAAGCTCAGCTCCTTATATCATTTTGATCATCTTTTCTGAACAGACTTCAGACGTTGAAAGGGCATGGACGAAAAGTGAGCTCTTGTGCTTCAGACAGGCAGGGTAAACTGATTGTTTCAGGTGGCTTAGACTGTTTTGTCTTTGTCTGGAGGGCTGCTAGTGGCGAGAAGTTGTGTGATTTCAACATAGGAAGGTAAAAACTTGTCTATTTCAACATTGTCCATTTTAACATTGACTAGAAATAGCAAAAGCAGACTTAATTTAATAGAGGCATGTAAAATCTGGCTCATTTTAATATTAATTTCAGAAAAATAGTATTAAATATAATTTTTTTCAATTTTTTTTTTTCTAAATTAAAACCTTTAATAATTGTCTTGCATTAAAAATATTTGCGACAATTTTATATGATCAATTTAGAATAAAAAAAATTAAATTGTATTGCTTTGAATTTAGTCCAGTGAACTGTGTTGACTTCCATCCTAATGAAGAGCAGATAGTAGTTGGAAGTTGGGACTCTTTGATACGTATTTACAACTATTTTCACAAGACTCGGATAGCTGTAAGTCTGTCTTTTCATTAGTTTGTTTTGCATTAACACATTGGAAAAGAATAATTTACTTTTTATGTGTGTTCAGATGTAATACTGGATAGCTTCATATAATGTCTTAAACTCAGTATCTAAAAATAATTTTAAAAAATATTCTAATTTGGTATTAGCCACATGACAGATACAAGTCTCCTTTAATACTAGGTAATGGACAAGTGATATAAAGCTGAATTTTCTATAAATTAATTATAGAAATTATTTAGTATATATATAATTTTTTGTGTGTACCAAATGTTTACTTAGATTCTGCATGGCCACAGTACATCTGTAAGAGATATTGCATATTCTGTTGATGGAAGACATTTAGCATCCGCTTCTCTCGATGGAGACATTAAAATTTGGGCAGCTGATAAAGGCTCTCAGGTAAATCATTATTTTGGTTATTTTAACATATGATTTACATTATTAAACTTAAAATTTGATGTTGGCCCATGGATTGTTACTGAAGTCTTTTTAAGGAGTAATTGTTTTATAAGTGTTTTCTTAAAGCTCTTCACTATAAAGTGGGCCTCGATGTAACTACTATTTCAGTGCTTAACAGTATTTTAGGATCAAATATAAGATAAGATAAAAAAAATTAGTTGGATCTTTTCCATGGTGCTCAGAGATAATTTAAATCAGCATATAACTAAAATTAAAATTGTAATCTTTAATGGTGGTTTCCCTACTTATTTACATGGTTTAGAAAATTGAAAAGTGTATCTATCTGAGAATAAATGCCATAGAAAATTACTGTTTTCCTTAACTATTTTATTTATAGTTTTGAACAGATATGTCGTACTCTTTTTCTTGACTATAACATTTCTTTTTTTAAAGGTAGGAAATGTCAAAGGTCATTGTGGACCAATAAGCAAATTGGCATTTTCTCCTAGTGGGAAAGAGCTTGTTACTGCTGGAGAAGACCATCAGATAAAGGTAGTTCTACTTTTCATTTTAAAGTTCTACTTTCATTTTATTCTTATCCCAACTTGTTCAGTAATATTTATTCTGTTATTATCTGTTCAACAAAGGGTGCATCGTCTGTTATAAGATGCCAGATAATTTAAAACATGTTGAAAACTTGTTAAATCTTGTTTAAACATAGCTTAGAATAACAAAAACAAATATTTAGCCTCTAAAAATTCATTTTTGGTGAATTTGAACTTTTGGTTCTCATCATTACATACCTTTTTTTTCCTCGGTAAGGAGACCATATGTCTTCCTTTATCATGATTTCTGTATCATTTTGGATGAATTAATGTAACCAGTGAAAAGGCAAATTTGGAAAATACCTGCGATAAAATGTTTGTTTGTTTGTAAAATGTTTTACATGTTTCGTATGTTCCTTCAGAGTTGAAGATAATTACTTCCTAGTCCAAACCTCCCGCAGGACAACAGGGGATGGGAGCGGGCAGGGTTTGAACCCGGGACCACCGATAAATCTGAACGACAGTCCAGCGCGCAAACCGCACTACCAAGGATACTTGGTAGTTACAAGCATGAAAATTTCATATTGCATCCTAGAGCATAATGAGATATTATTTGCTCAAGCAACAAATCAAATGTTTACAGTTTTATGGAATGTATTCTTTTGAATGATTGAGTTCATTAGAAAAAATTATGGAAAGATTTTTAAGTTTGAACATTTAAAAATTTTTTTTAAATGTTCAATTTTTGTTAATTTTAGACTTTACATCAGAAAAAAAAATTGTAAAAAAGAAATAATTTAAATCATTTGCTTAGACTTTTTACAAATCCTTTGTACCAATAAAATGAAAGGGAAAGAGAAGGTGGCTTGTATGTATACATATTTATAGACAAATTAAGATTGCCACAATAAAAAAAAAAGAAAGACACTGGTAAATAGTGTGTTATAATTTTAAAATCTTGTTTTGATTCTAATTCTACCAAGGTGTGGTCTGGTGAATTGGGCATTCCTCTCCACAAACTTCCTACCACCCCATTGGGTGCAGCAGTTTCTGTTGCTATAGCACCAGATGGACACACTGTAGCTGTTGGCTATCACCTGGGAGCAGTTCGCTTGTATGATCTAAACACAGGTAAAAAAAAAATATTTTTTCCGGCAAACTTTTAGAAAATTCATTGCATCCATCACTGTTAGTAAAAAAATGTTACTGAAAAAAGACACTCACAGAACACAATTTGTTTTCAAAAAGTGTTAAAAAATGAATTTTATATCATTTTATGAATTCTTATCGTTTTAGTATTGTTTTAAACAGGAAATATAGGTAAACATTTTTTTTTTTTTTTTATTGGAAACAAAGCATTATTTTTAGTATAACAAAATTAAAAGAAACCAGAAATAAACTTAACTCAAATATTCTGAGACTTAAACAAAACATTTTTCTGTAAACTCTAAAAGTTTAAAAATATGGAAATATTTTTTTTCTTTTACCATAAAAAGTTGGAGGAGAAATATTTGATGTTTTACATTTAGTCTCTAAAGAAATTGACCTGTTCAATCATAATAATATAATGACAATGGTTTACATTCACATGTTTTCTAAGTAAAAACAGACTTTATGTATAATTTTATGTATTCAATACATTGAATATATTTTTTTCTTTAAGTGCATTTAAACTTGTTTAAAAAGTTTTTCTTTCCTGAATATTAAATATTTTCCCCTTGAGTCAAAACTGTGTTGAGTAATATATTATTTATACTACCATTATTACAGGTGTCAAGATGTTTGAAGTCAAACTAACAACACCTTGTGCTGTCAGAGCTTTGACTTTCTCTAAGAATGGCAATTATATTCTGTCTGGTAGTGATGATGCCATTGTCCAGGTATTTTTTCTAGTTTTCATTTAAATCCTCTTAATCTACATGTCTCATTGATGTAAGCATCTCAACTTCTCATCTCTGCCTGTGGTCCCATCTGGGGGCATTTGCAACCAACTTGCTTTCTCCAGGCATCTCGGTTCTGGTCTCTCCAACTATTCCTGGGCCTTCTTCCTTCCTAGGGGTTCCAGGTGAGGTCTTACCTTGTAAAGTTGGATTCAGGTTTGTAAAGGGTGTGGCCTATCTATTTCCAGCATCTCAGAAGGATATCGACTTCTAATATTTCAAGCAAATTATTAGTTTAAGCTTGGCATCTGTCATAATGAACAAACTAAATCTGGAAGAGTAACATCAGCTTCCTAGGAAAATTAAAACTGTATTTTTTGTTATTGGTCTCTTTAATCCTATATGGACACTCAACGCTGAGGCTGAAAGAAGAATTCAAGGCTTTCATAGTAAATGCAACAAAAAAACGCTGGGTATCAGATACCAGGAAAAGAAGAAAAATGAGTTAGTACTTTTTTTTTTTAAGTTGTACTTTTACAAGTCAACTC
Source organism: Biomphalaria pfeifferi (assembly GCA_030265305.1). Taxonomy (NCBI): domain Eukaryota; kingdom Metazoa; phylum Mollusca; class Gastropoda; family Planorbidae; genus Biomphalaria; species Biomphalaria pfeifferi. Next base: position 342,934 of record JASAOG010000079.1, read on the forward strand.
TCTGGGTGGCAAAAAGAAGGGACTCCTTAATACTGTGAAGAGACAAAAGCTCAGCTAGTTAGGTTAAATTGCAGGACATGACTCACTGTCAAAAGTCATCCTTCAAGGTACAGTGGATGGAGCAGGAAGAAAAGTCATCCTTAGAAAAGTTTGTTCTACAACATAATAGAATGGACCAGCCATCCTCTTGTCTTGATATCCTGCTAAGAACAGCTGCTGACCTAAAACAAAAGTCAAGGGATTTGGTTACTTGAACTGTCACTACAACCCTATGAAGGAAGTTTATAGACAGATGATGATGATTATAATGGTTAGCTTTCAGCCTGTTTAAAAATTTAAAATGCATCAAATTAAAAAAAAAAATCTTCAGGATGTTAACAAGTTTTAAAAACATAAAATGTTGAAAAATGATGAATGTATTTTGTGTTTGAATCTAGGTATTTGAAAATGGCCAAGGGTCCAAAGTGTGTACACTAGTAGGACACAGAAAAGCAGTTTTGTGTCTCTACACTAGCAAATCTTATGTCGCAAGTGGTGGTGAAGACTTCACTTGTTGTATCTATGAAGATATTCAAAGACTCAAAAGCTCAAAAAAGTAAGTACAGGTTGGAATTATACTAACTTTATAAAAATTCAGTGATTCAATTTACTAACAACACTAATTTACTAAAGGTAAAAACTAGTTGCAATGATAGCCAAATGTTTTTTTTTTTTTTCAGAGCTGAACCTCATATAGTTCTTAAAGGTCACATTGGACCTGTAACATCATGCTGTATCAATGATGAAGAAAGTCTGTTGGCTACAGCCAGTAGAGATGCTGTGAGTAATAAAGACGAACCATTTCATTATGATTGTTCAGAGTTAGCAAAATGGTTTGGCTACTTTTGGATTTTTTTAGTTTTGCATGAACTATTATAGTGAGTGATAGATTTTTGATAATCGAACTGTATTTAGGAAGTAAATTTGAAACAATTTTTTGTATATTTTAAATTGTCTATTTTTAAATAAGAAGTATTATACTGTTCACAGAGTATTAGGATTTATAATCTGAGGGACATTTTCATCACAAGTGATCCACAACCCAGTCAGACAATTGATGCTTGTCATGCAGACTGGATAAATGCAGCTCAGTGGTCAAACACAGGGCAATTTTTAGTATGTTTTTTTAGGTCTACGTTTATTTTGATTTAGCTTTATTTTATTTATTTTTTTATCCTTTCATAGTCTAAGTATCACTAGAGCCAGACTGGGATGGGCTAAGGTCTATACATCAGGTCTAATATTTTAAATACGAAAACTGTCCAAACGTATCAGATCACTAAATTATGTAAAGTTCCCACTTTCAGAACTTGCGATCTATGGGGTAGATGATGTAAAGGTCATCTGTTTCTGTGGGCCATAGTTAACAAGGGTGTCTGACTGTCATGTGGCCAGCACAACCACCTATGGCTTTTACTTTTTCCCAATTAATGTCAAATACTTTGAAATAGTTATACTTAACTATAAGTTACAAATACATATTTTTTTGTGTGTTAATAAATCATGTGAACCAAAGCTAAATTCAGAATATTAAATTAAGATTTTTTTATTTTTTTTGTTTCTAGGTGACAGCTTCCAATGATTTTAATTTAAAATTATGGGATGTGAAAAGTGGAACTGAGAAACTGCTTCTCTCTGGACATATATCAGCAGTAAACTGTGTGGCATTCAAGGTGAATACAAAATATATATGAGATTTATGAATTCCTTCATTGTTTTAGGGAAAAATGTGATTTAGATTATAATGAAAAAGTGACAAATATGTGATTGAGATTATAATGGATAAAGTGACATTGATAGGTATTGTTTGTTTAGGACATTTATCATCATGATATGGGTGGGAAAAAAAATAAAATAGATTGCACATGGTTTAATATGATTGTTATTATAAAATGTAATCTAAAATTATATTTTAGTGGGTAATGTTAATAATATCAGAACTAAAAGGCAAAGGTGTAAGGGTCAGATTTATTTGTTTTAACAAAATTTCAGGTTTCATTTGTTAAGTCAAGAATTTCTGATTTTTTTTTAGCCTAAACATTACTATTTGATTAATTTATCCAACACTTCTGCAGAGGCTAGTATCTGCTCATATTTTTCCTGCAGGCTAAGTTATTTCCAAGGGTTTTGTAGACAATCTTCCTGATCCTATTACTAGTATCAGCTTGATGGAATCATTATCACAAGAACAATCCAACTTGTGTTATGCTTACATGAACCCTCCTCTCTGATAAAATCTATCCTGACTCCTAATGTAGTTTGCCAATAAGAGATCACTGTAAAATGTACACTCAGATATCTACAAGCAAAACATATATAGCTCCTCCTTCGTGATCAAAGATGAGCACATTTCTCATTTCCTATGGACTCAAAGATGACTGTGGGAAGCGTGGTCGAGAGGCCAAGTGCGCTTGAACTTGGCTTGGCATGGCTACCTAGAAGGGGGCTCAAGGTTCGACACCCGACTCGAGCAGAGTTGTGTTTACTGAGCGCCTAGAGGCAGCACGGAAAACCAACTCTTAGATACCCCCTCCCCCCCACTGGTCTCACAAATGAGATTGGACCAAAAGCGCTCTGAGCATGCTATAAGCTAAGCATGAAAGTAGCGCTATATGAAAGCTATAATGATAATAAAAAAATAAAAAAATAGTGACTGTAAAGTCCAATCCTTGCTTTAAATAAAAGCTGGCAGCATGCGTGACATGGGTATATTTGGTCAGTTACAGAAAGACCTGCTTCTTCTCTCAGCTTTTTGTTGTTTTGGCGCTCTTTCACCCTGGCCTTGAAAATGTCTAATTAATTTGTAGAGTGCTGTTGTCATCAGCTCATGTATAAAACAAAGTATTGCATCACTTCCGCTCTCTTTGGGGTTTTCTTTTTCAGCTCAAATGAATATTATGAAAAATACTTTTAGGAGCTTATTGAAATTGATACACATTTAAACTTGGAGACTGTCTAAGAGCAGGGTAGTAATCAAAGAGATTTTAATGACAATTAATAACAAACAGTTAAGAGGAGCTAGACTTCTTTTCACTTAAAACAGGATAATCCTATTATTGTATACCAGTTAATTAAAGCCCCACTCTCACCAGCAATCTCTGACTCAATACAGAAAAAAAAACAAAGCAACAAAAAACAGTAACTTTTTCACTAAATCTACATAAAAATTAAACTTATGGGAAGAACATAAGAAAAATGTGCATTCATAATAGGAAAAAAAACTATAGCCATTCAGTATGTGCAATTTTTTTATGAGGTATGTGTAATTACGTTGTTTTTTTTGTGGATCGATATATGAAGTATATTACTGAAAAAATTAGTTAACAATTTTGTGCAATTTCTCTTTAGTATGGATGTATTGTGTCAGGCAGCAGTGATGGTCATCTTAAAGTCTGGTCTCACAAAGGTGTGTCCATCACGACACTCTTTGGTCACTCACTGAGGGTCAATGCTTGTGACATGTATGTGAAAATTAAGTCGAAGGATAGTGGTATGTACACCATAGCTAGCTCATACATATGCAACTAAAAATAGTGGCAGGTCCTTCATATCTGCATAAGTTTCTTTTTCTTTTACCAGTTCATAGTATTAATCTACACTCACAATGGACTAGTCATTTGTAGGGTCCTGGCTTAGTTACCTTTTTTGTTATGTGCCAAATTGTAACTTATCAATAGATTAGAAAAAAACAGCAACACATTTTTTTTAGTGTAAATAAATAAAACCACAAATATATTTGGTATCAGATGAAGAAGATGGACTAGAAAAGAGTTGGGCTGAGATTGCCATGGAGACTGAGGATGAAAGATCAGATGAAAAAAAGCCAGTCAAAAAGGGTGACATAAACATGCAAGATGTTATCGTGGCCTCCGCTGGGGATGATGGAGAGGTTTGGATATGGAGACCTCTTCAGGTATGTTACAAATTAAACTTGTATAGCATTTATATATACTGTAGTTTAAATGCTAAAAATTGGTCTTCAAGTGTTAGATTCTTAGGAGTCTCAACTAACAGAATCATCAATTACTGTCTAATAGTCATCATTTTATAGCATATTATTATTATATTTTAACATTAACATTTTATAGCCTTTTGACATCACCCTTTTATATAATTGATGTAATTGTTTGAATGTGTTCATCACCCTTTTATATAATTGATATAATTGTTTGAATGTTATCATCACCCTTTTATATAATTGATATAATTGTTTGAATGTTATCATCACCCTGTTATATAATTGATATAATTGTTTGAATGTGTCCATCACCCTTTTATATAATTGATGTAATTGTTTGAATGTGTTCATCACCCTTTTATATAATTGATATAATTGTTTGAATGTTATCATCACCCTTTTATATAATTGATATAATTGTTTGAATGTTATCATCACCCTGTTATATAATTGATATAATTGTTTGAATGTGTCCATCACCCTTTTATATAATTGATATAATTGTTTGAATGTGTTTCTTTCAGGCTAACAGTCTTGCTTGCCTTACTGGACATTCAAACAGGGTTCTCTCTGTAGACATTGACAAGCACTGTCACATAGCTAGCAGCTCTCTTGATCACTCTGTTAGATTGTGGCAACCAAGTTTCATTAAAGAAAATAGTTCAGTGAAACATGATAGCCCTGTCACTTTCTTGTCTGTGCTTGGCAACTTAGCTTTATCTGGCAGCAGGTACAGAAACTCAAGATTTGTAAAATGTTTTTTTAAAACAAAAGTATTATATAAACTTATTTTATTTTTATTTTGAAATAAATAAACAAAACATTTGTCTTTATGTTTTAGAAAAAAACAATCTTGGAAAAAATTTAAAATTATGTTTTTTTTTAATGTGGTCTTCATATTGTATCACATTTCTAGCTTCAATTGTTTCATTTTCATCTTTAGAAACATTCTCTTTGTAAGTCATCTAATAAAATCAACATTTAATTATTTTTTTCAGAGATGGTATTGTGAAGATTTGGAAAAAAGATTCTGAAAACAAGTTTCAGTTGCAGCACAGTTACCAGGTAGAGGGCTCAGCTAAAATAATTTAATCAAACCAAATAAAAAATAATTTTAGTTTGATGTTTTTCTAATGAGAAAAAAAACAAGTTTTCTATAATACAATATAATACTATTGTTTCTGCATTAAAGATTCATCCCATGGACTAAGTGTAACTTGTTTAAAGACTCAAGCACTTAACAATTGTTGTTTAGATGGACTATTTGATAGTCTTAACACTCAAAGGATGTGTGACTGTTATCAGGCGTAAATTTTCAGTTTATGTATTAGTCCTTCATAGCAATCATCTATTTAAAAAAATAAGCTTACAACTTTAGAAAAATCATTTTACTCCATGGCTCTTTACTGTTTTGTTTGTGTTTTGAAGGATTTTATCAGTTTTTTTTTTATAATTAAAACATTGATCATTTGAAACAAAATGATTTAGTTTAATAATGTAGGTGATAATTAAATAAATTTGAAATTACTTTGAATTACTTATATATGTATATATATATATATATATTATGTTTTAACTTTATATTAACTTCCTACTCAAAATGGATTTAATATAATAGCCTAGATTTAGACAATTAGAATTTTTAGATCTAGATACTGTTTCTAAGACCTGAATTATATTCTAGATCTTAGTTTTTGTCTTTATTTGTACAGTCAAATGTTGGCTAAAACCACAATCCGTTCTGGTTTGCTGGTTAGGATTGGTATCCAAAATAATTTTTTAAGAAATAAAGAAAATTCACTTGCCAAGGTTCCACTGTATACGGCAGATAACCATAGAGACTTCTTGACATTGAAAAGTAAATAGTTTCTGTATTTTTGATTTTTGTAAATACTTGATTGAAGTTTTCTTGACAATTTTTGAGGTGAAGATTTTGGTTTGATTTGCTAGGCTCATGAAAAATCTGTCAATTGTGGAAGTTTTGACTCCTATTCTGGAGACAAATTTTGGACTGGAGGTGATGACAACTATGTTTATCTTTGGGAAATAATTGACCGTAAAGATGGCTTTTTTGTCAGGTATTATTTTTTAAACTATAAAATGTAGAATATATATTTATTAGCTTTTTTTTTTCAAGAAACTATTTTTACTGACTTAGATTTTAAAATAAACTTTGTATATTTTATAGAAAGAGACACTTCTACAACACAGATATGCCTGTTGCAGCTTTAGCCTCAACTCTTAACCCTGGACAGTTCATTTACACCACTTGGAGTGGAGCCATTTTTCTTTATGATAAAGCACCAAAGTTTCTTTACAGGTCAGTTCTACAAAATTGACTAATTTGCAAAGCTTATTGAGTTGTTAAATCTGCCAATATCTGAATTTAATACTTTCATGCTAAGGTAAACTCATTTCATATCTTGTAGCACTTATGAATAAGCTGGTCTCTTTAGGATCTCCAGAGAGAAGTGTTTGCAGTTGTGTTATGGAGTGTGTGTATGTGTGTGTGTGTTACAATGAGGATGGTGGAAGAGGTTAGCGATTGGTTGGTAGCTATGTAGTGTGAATGATGCAAGATACGAGGCATTTAATTGGTAGACTGCAGACAACTGAAAAGAAGTGTTTTTGTAGTGAGTTAGATTTTGTTCAAAATATCATTTTATATTATTATTAAAGTCTACTACATTTATTTCCTCTCAAGTTGACTTTGTCTAATATTGTTCACAAAGAATTTTTTTAAAGTTATTTCAAGTTTTATAAGTTGAGATATAATATGCCTACAGTGGTTTAGTTTTCTAACAGCAGTTTGGTGCTACCAGTCAACAACTATTCACGACAATTTGACTTTTTTCATAATAGATTCAATGGGTGGGTGACTTTAATTTAAACCTTTTTATTTTCCCTTTTTCAAAACATTGTAAAGTTTAGCAGCATAGAACTGATAGGTCCAGACATTTCAGGGTAAGGACTCTTGCATTGTTAGATCTTTTCAAACTTTTTTTAGAAGTTGGACTTACTTTTCATTAGCATTAAACACCAAGTTACTATCCACATTTTCAACTGACTATCCCCAATAAAAAATTTACATTATACACTATTCTATTTGTCAATAATTATAGCATTAGTCAGTTGAACATAATAATCATTCTACTTTTCTTTATGGAAAAATAAGCTTGGTTTTAGGAGTATTTTGGAATGCATTTACAGTTGAGAAACAGATTGACACTTCGATATACTGGTACACATTGTAATGAGCTTATAGTCTTAAGCTTATATGTTTCATTTTGCTGTTCTAATTAATTAACAGTATCAAGTGGAATCATCAATCAGCACAGAGAGGAGCATTAGTTGCAGTCAACAAGTGGGCTCAATCCCTACTTGTTAGGCAAGATGAGCCCGATCATTTTATCATTGGATCAAACTGTAATGAATTAATTTCTCTGCAGTTGGAATCCAATTCGACTGTAAGTTATCATATAGCTTGTAAATTATCAATACAGCCATATTAATAAGTTACCAACACAGCTGTCACTTACCACCACAAGATACAATAATAAAAATAAATCTAATGTGCTCCATTTATTATATGTATTCAACTAGCAACTGTTTCATTATCCAAATTGTGTTAAGTATAATGTGTTGTTAAACAATTTTACTCTGCAAAAACTCTCTTTCCATAACTATGCTAGAAAGTTATTTCTTCTAGACTGTTACTTCTTATATTCTAGGAAGCTGTAGTCAATAGCAAGGTAACTATTTCTGCTGAAGAGACTGACAGAAATGATGTGAAAAAGCCACCAAACTGGGTCAATGCCATTGCTTATAGTAATGGTCTGATTTTTGCTGGAGACTCTTCTGGACAAATTTTTTTAACTGGCTTGGGCTATAAGATGACTGTTAAGGTAATGCAAATTTAAATAAATCTAAATAGATCTAATTCAAATTAATGACCCACTAAAAATACTTTTCAACTTCAACAAAAAAACAGCGACTTTCATTATTTTTGGATGACATACATTTTCAAGCTGCCAAAAAAATGTACTGACTTCTTACTAAAAAAAAAAGATTGGACTAAATTTATAACAATATAATGGCCTCAGTTGATAAGTAATCTGAATCTTCAAACAATGAAACCAAAAATTAGAAATGGGGTATCACCATTTTTCCACAAGCTGTTTTCAATTGTTTAGAATCTCATAAAACATTTCTTGTTTTTTTGTTTGTTTTCTTTTTAGATTCACAGGTCAGCCATTACTTCTGTCCAGGTTAGCGAACCATTATTAATCACCTGTTCCCTGGATAGTACCATTAAAGTCTGGAACTTTAAGTATCAAGACGATTTCTATATGAATCAAGTAAGTGTAAGAAAACAAATCTTTTGGCTTAGCACAGTGATTCCCAAACTTTTTTTCTTAATGGAACACTTTGTACATTCTGAGGATTTAGCGAAACACTTCGATTATTTTTTTTAGAGAGATTAATTCACTTGGTGGCCAACTAGTCAATTATTTCAGTAATTCGTGGAACACCTATTCAGGTCTCGAGAAACACTAGGGTTCCATGGAACACAGTTTGAGAAACACTGACTTAGCGAAACATTTTTTGTATGTTCCTTTTTTGGTAGACCACCATATTACACGTTTACTTTTGATGTCGGAGAAACATTTTTTATACAGAGCCTCTCTAGAGGATAGAGTTAGGGTAGTGGTGGCAAAAAAGCAAAGAGTATGGTTGAAGGAAATGGTTAACACATGAATATGGAGGGTCGCAAGATGGCGTTTATACATGTAAATATGATTTTTAAATTAGACAGAAGAATAGGCGGAGAGGGGTGGGAAAGAAAGAAGCAGGAGGGAGGCATGGGTAACCAGACATTTCTTTTCATTTGAAAACCTGGGTATAGAACCAGACATTTCTTTTCATTTGACAACCTGGGTATAGAACCAGACATTTCTTTTCATTTGACAACCTAGGTATAGAAATGTTTAAAGAAATACAACTTTAACTTTTAAAAAAAATCTCTTTTTAAGGTTGGTCAGTTTTTTTGTCCAGCACCTATCTGGAGTCTGCAGATTGCTAATGTGATTAGTAAAGCAGACAAAAAGAATATTTTTCTCCTGGCTGGAGATCAACTCGGAAACATCCATCAGTTGCTTTGGAAATCGTAGTAGTGTTGGCATTCACAAACGACAAGTATACATTTCTTGAATTTAACTAAAGTGTTGCATGAATATTTTTGCCTTTCATATTTTGATGATTATTGAAGAAATATTTAATTATTTATACATTGCAACAAATTATTTCATCTTATAACATAAGCTACATAAGTCATATTGCATATGACATTCACCAAGTAGGTGATTTTTTTTTTGACTGCCTTATAGAATGTGTATCTATTCTTCTAGATTGATGTAACTGTAATTGTACGGTTTCTATCATTAGAAATTTATTAATTTATTACTATTATACAAATGTTGAAGGCATTAAACCTAAAACTCTGATCAGGTTCGTTGACCAATGATCACAGTTTTTACTTGTATAATGTACAATTAGGGTCACAAGGTGCTGTCTACATAGCTATAATGTTCATCAAGTTAACGGTGGATCTATGTTTTTTTCTGTTTTTGTTGATTTTTCTATTCTTCAATTGTTGCTAGTTTAGCTTCAGCTGTGATTAAAAAGTTTATTGTGAGGAAACACAATTGTGATAGATTGTTTTCTACATCTTTGTACAACTTTATCTTTCTCGGGTATTACATTTTTTCATATGCTGTTTTTTTTTTTAAATCTTTATTCATATCTTGTTAAATTATTATACATTTGTTTAAATCTATTTATTAATTACTTTACTGATACTTGATTATTTATAGTTTAATAAAATACATGATTTTGTTGTACAAGTGTTCTAAGTGTAATGAAATGATTCGCCTATAATTTTTTTTTTTTTCAAATACTTCAGTTAGTCATAAATTTAGAACAATATATTTTGTAAGCTCTTTTTTTTCCCATTGAATACATCAGCTTTGTATTAATGGTTTAATGAAATATTTTCTTAGAATGAGTGTTTGAATAAATAATGTTTCACTAAATTTTGTGTTATGAAAAATGATTATGATACAGAGACACACATTCTTACAGCTGTTTAGTGTTGTTTTTTTTTGGGGTGGAGAGAGAAAATTTTTTTTATTTTTTAATTGTCAGTACTTTAAAAAATTTGTCCCACAAAAGAAAAAAAAAATTCTTACAAAATGTTAGGGTAGGTGGGCACATCATTTTTTTTTAAAAAACTAAACAGGCAGAATGGTATATAACAAAATAATTTTTCTTTATTTATAACACAGAACTATTCCTTCACCAACGTTTGGAAATTGTAATTTATGCTAATACAATTCCCAAACATTTATTCACTTCAATCAAAAGAGAAGATATCAGACACTGTAGACCAACCTTTTAAATGTTTATCCAAAGGACAGTAAATTGAGTCATTACAAGAATACAGCATGAGGTATAAATAATATAGAACTGTATTTTAAAAATAAAAAAAGTCAACCATTTTTTTCTTAGAATTTAAACTTTTCAAAAGCTCGGTGTGTATTTTGAAGACAAAGACTTCAACCTATTAACAATTAATTATTAGATGATATTTCCTAAATAATTATCTTGTAATTAATTGATACTCTTCATTTGAACAAGAAAAGCAATGACAGGAATCGATTATTGGTACATTTTGAGTAAATTCGTATTCATCTTCACACTGAAATTTCACTGGAAGTAAGAAACTCCTCTTAACTGCACAACAAGAGCACTGCTGCTGAACAATTTTCATTTGATCGTAATCCACTGACATGTTTCCTCGCTCACACAATCCATAACACGTCTGTCGGGGTAGCATGGTAACCGAACTGCATGTTTTAAAGTCAATGTGCTGTGGTGGAAATGTTACCAATCGACACTTGTCTTTGGCAACACAATCAACTTCACAGCATCCGTCATTAGAGGGAATTAAATCATGAGTAGCCTGCAACCATATACATTACATTATGATCTGATATCTAGATCTATTAAAATTCATTTTATATACAGAAAGATATACAACTAACTGGAGAGATTTAAAAAAAAACACCTTCCCTTCCTGACCAGGACAGAGTCAGACATTTTTTCTTAGTGGGCCTCTCCAAATTTTTCTCTAGCCATTTCATCACTTTTACAATTTTACTGGGCATTCCTAATCCATACAGATTCTTGTAAGCTGTATTGGCGAATGCTTTCACATGTTAATTAATAGTTAATACGTTTAAATGCACTGTTCCACTTATCTATTTGATGTTATAGGGTGGAGTTGAAAGACCTGGAAAGATCATTTTGAAGAAAAGAAACCTAGGCAAGCCTGAATAAAACACAATTCTAACTTGTTGTGGCGTGGAAGGATGCTACTGTGGGAGTAAAGAAAATTAGTTCAGAAAAAAGAAATTACAATTAGTGAAGGGGGTTAATCTCACTGATAAATTGTAAACAGGGGCATAGCTAAGTATTTTTCATCGGATGGGGCTTGACCTCTTTGGGGGCCCCTGCATTTGCATAATAATTTTTTTTATGCAAAAAAACACTTCAGTGGAGGCCCGGGGATTTTCAAATTCCCCCTCTCCCTAACTACGCCACTGATTGTAAAGCCCATTTTCATGACAGAAATCCTTTGCTAAGCTTCTTTATAAATAAAATTTTGATTAAAAACATGGATATGTTTAATGGCTTACCAAATTACAATCTGTAGCCTTGATACATGGTTTGGCAATTTGGACCACCTGACCCTCATAGCAAAGACAATTTTGGCACTTTCCACAAGGAAGCATTTCATAAGACTGAACACATAAGAAACAATCAAGTTTTGGGTTTAATCGAAACAACATTAAATAATAATACTAATAATTATTTTTGTCTCAAATGTTTGTTTTGTAAAATGTTTTACATATTTCGGATGTTCCCTCAGAGTTGAAGATAGTTTACTTCCTAGTCCAAACCTCCCGCAGGACGACGAGGGATGGGAGCGGGCAGGGTTTGAACCCTCGACTGTCGATAAATCCGAACGACAGTCCAGCGCGCAAACCGCACGACCAGGTTCACATTTAGATCTGTCAATTTTGTTTCACATTTAAAGATGAAAAAAAATAATGCAATAAAATTTGAATAGAATAAAGACCTTGCGATCTAAAGAGCAGATGATGTAAAGGTCATCTGTTAATGAGGGTGTCATTACTGTCATGTGGCCAGCAAAGCGGAATAGATATAACATGAATCCATTCTTCAGAAACAATAGACATATAAATTAAACAGTGAACGCATGTTGTTAATTAGTGTGTAATGATATAATCGCCAAGGGAATAAAACAAATTTTTTTTCCTTGATCTGTCTTCTATTACTATTTTTATATAGGATAAGTTACTTTTTATGGGTTCAACCAAATGGAAATTCAGTTTGACTACAATTGACCACCTCAGCGCCTTTGTAATGATAAAATCAACTGAAAATGATAATTTATGTTTAAAATCTTTATTTAAACATCAACTTGTTAGAATGTATTTAAGCGAGGTAGAATAGGTTCACAGATCCTAATTGTATGTCAATATCTAAAGTGTTTATAAAAGTTTAGTTGATTAATGTTTAGGATGATGGTAGATCAAAATCTTAGACGCACTACTTTAATAGTAAAAAAAAAAAAAGTTTCCCTTTCAGATCCTATAGGGCAGATGATGTAAAGGTCATCAGTTTCTATAGCTGATGGTTAATGAGGGTGTCATGTGACCAGCACAACAACTATCCACCTTTACTTTACCTTTGACCTAAGGGGATGTAACTATTTTTGATTAGTTATGATGACAGGAGTGATTGTCCTTAAAAGTGTACTTAGTTGTCACTTGCTCCTCAGTGACCAGCTTGACCACTGGAAATTGCTGTGCATTGTAAAAACTGTAGATATTTTTCTGTAAGATCTAGTCACTGGTCGTGCGCCTTGAAGTACTCAGGAACGGTGTGCCCTGCTCTGGAGATCTGTAACATACTCATTAGAGTTGGGTGGACTCAGTGGCATCCTAACAATCCCAAATCCCAGTCTTCACTTTTATAGCCCTTGACCTCACGTTTCGAAAGCCAAATGCTTTACCACTTAGCCAGGGCAGCCTTAGGTAAAGGCAAAGTACGCAGCTGCTGGGGGCCTGCCACATTACTAAAGAAAATGTTGTTTTTTTTGAGAAAAACTTACTGAAACATGGATAAAATCTCAAACATAGAACTCTGTGGCTACTAGCCTAGCTCTTAAGTCTTAAGGTTTATTCAAGAATGTTTAAATTTACTTGTTAGACTACATATGTTAGAAGACCATTGTTTCTTCCTTTTGGTGAAATGTCGAAACATTATTTCTAGTCTGGTGATCATGAATCCTCCATGAAGCACATTCATGCTATTGGGGCTATATGAATTTAAATTAATTGTTGATTTACATATAGATACAAGAAGGTTTTTAACCCAATGCATATTTTTCTGTCTAAATTTGTTGGTTTATCTATTTCATTTAAGACCGCCATATTGACTTTGCCTAGGGCTCCAATTACCTCATGCCATCCCTGACTCAGCCATCACATCCCCACCAGTCAAATAGAGCAACATAAAAATAGTTTGTGCTTTTTATGTTGAGATTTTGCATGCTCTACTCTATTACATGCTCAGATTACAGTCGGGCATGCTTAAGGTGACACCACAATGAGAAGACGAACACATTTTAATGGGACTGACCTTATAAGTCTTATTGTTAAAAACGCAGTCAAGTGAGCAATGTTCTGAAGGAATGCAATGAGACCCATTAAATACAAGATGGCTTGGGCAGACGCACCCACCAGACAGTTTCTGATGACAGTAGCGCGAGGGCTCTAAGTGACACTGTCTTTGGCAGCTGGAGTGGTTTCTCCAAACAAAACCTTCCTTACAGTCTGTATGAATAAAGTCAAAATTAATTATCGTTTACTCTAATTGTTTAAAACAAACATTTTTTTATTGCTATGACATAATTAAAATGTGCATAGATTAAATCTACTTTAGTTAGTCAAAATGTGACCTCCAAGGAGATTAGTGCCGTTACATTTGGAAGTGAAAAAAAAATGGAATCTCGTATTTATAGAAATGGTAGGTATACATTTTTTGCTCTCGAAGGCCTACTACAGTGTTTCAAATCACTATAGATGTTCTATTTACCACAATTTTTCAAGAAGCAATCTTGAGTTTGTGTCCTTGTTAACTCTGGACAACTGGCAGGAATATGGCGATATCGACTTCTTTTACCCCAGCCACATTTCTTGGCCGAGCAATGAGTCCAGCTTGACCACTGACCAATGGTTTCATGACCTAGAAAGAAAATGGTGATGCGATTAAAACAAAACATACCTTAAAACATATATTTTATTAATTGTACACAATGGCTGATTTGATGTTCGTATAACATTAAGAATGCTTGAAAAAATAACCCACATTTTACCTTCCCTCATACTTATTAACTACCATAGTATCAGTTCTGTCTTCCTCAATCATTGAAGTTAGTGAGACTTATTTCTTAAATGGATGGCTGCCTGGTCGTGCGGTTTGCGGGCTGGACTGTCGTTCGGATTTATCGACAGTCGAGGGTTCAAACCCTGCCCGCTCCCATCCCCTGTCGTCCTGCGGGAGGTTTGGACTAGGAAGTAAACTATCTTCAACTCTGAAGGAACATCTGAATTATGTAAAACATTTTACAAACAAACAAACAAATGTAAGTGAACATTGACAACATTTGAGAACATGAACTAAAGGTTTTCTTTAACATTCCATTTTGATTGAATTTCATTTACCCAATTCTCTGATTGATTTTTTCTTTAATCTTTCTGCAAAGAAATATGGGAAGCTCCCTGTAATATAGGAGCATATAACCTTTTGTTTTATGTAAATACATGAAGTACATGAAAAATAAGGTCATCAAATTTTACTGAACTATGACCCGTGCAGACTGAATGTCAAGGTTGTTAAGGTTGGGGTAGTTTAATATGAAAATGTCCCATTGTCAACTTCAACATGACATTTCTTCCTAAACATAGTTTTCAAAATACTCTCCAAATTCATTATATTCTCATGACTTTCTAGTTGGTTGCCACCAAAATAAAGTTTGTAAGAAATAACTTATTGCATTATCTTGGATAACAAGATTATTTTAAATGACTATCTTTGAGTATTTTCTTTTAAATACCCATCTACTGACCTTAACACTTGAAGCATTATCTACTCGAGCTCATAATGTACTTCTTTACTTCTACCAAAACTTGTAAGATACTTTAGGCGCATAGCAATGTCTATGACAGATCTTTAAATAAGGTGGCAAGATTAAATAACCAATGAGGAAGTACAACAAAGAGCAGGGTGCCAGGACATTCATTCTGTTATCAGCAGTAGGCGCCTTTACTGGCTTGGTCACGTTCATAGAATGCCACACGGTCGACTTCCACAAGACATTCTGTATGGTGATCTAACAGAAGGCAGGAGAATAACTGATCGTCCACTTTTAAGATATACTAATGTATGCAAAGGCCACATGAAACTTTTCAAAATTAATACTAACAGCTGGGAAAAAGTGACCCTTAATAGATCCACATGCAGAGAGAGAGAGGAAGGGTCCAAGATTGAAGATGCCATACACAACAGTAGTAGAAAGAAGGGTAAACGGCGCCTAATGATTACAGATGCCCAACCTCTGACCGTACCTTTGTATCAAGGATTGGCCTCTTTAGTCACACATGAAGTTGCAAAGGGAAAATATAGTATCTCGAGACATAAAATGCCAGAAAAACAGTGAGGGACAAGGAAATAATTGCGTACATTTACAGGATTGGCACGATTTCTTCTCCTCATATCTTTTACAGTCGCGTGATGCAACAGAGTCAAAATACTGTCGGTAACGCAGACGAACGTCTCTAGAGTTATTTTTGCAGGAAACATCGCAGTCAGACCAAGGGCTCCATTGGAATAGCTGACAACCTGCAAATAATTGGATAAAATAAAACATGAAAAATCTCCAATTACATTGTTCTTTTCTTTAAGAGATGGTAGCTATTTGTAGGAAAATATTATAAAGCATATTTTTTAAAATAGTTTTTATAGAAGCTATATTTCATGTACATATTAATCATTTCTGCAATTCGGTTGTAGCCTAATTTTGTAACACGTCATATAACTTACAGAAATAACAACAGGTAGGCTGCTTTTTAAAAATGACACATTTAGAGAAAAAGAGAATTAGAGGCTGATCCTTCAAGTAACAGTACCAGGAAAAATAAGAGTCTGACAGAGAAAGCAATGGGAGGACTACATAAAAGAATGGATGGGCCTGCTATTGAAAGAGGTTCTAACTAAGGCAAAGGACAGAGAGAAATGGAGAAAGACGGTCGACGAATCTTGCATGATGCCCCAACAGTCCAACAGACTAAGGGATAGGTAAAGGAAAAGGTAAAAATGGAAAGAAAGATACAGGCTGATACTGAGAGAGAAAGAGAGAGAGAGAATGATCCAGGCAAATACAGAGCTAATATGGAGACAAAGAACAAAAATACAGGATGGGCAATGAATAGAAATAAAAAAAGCATATACAGATACAAGAGTTAACAATCCATTATAGAGAGTTTTAGTGCTCCACATTTATGATGATATAACAACGTTACAGTCATTGAATACTTCTGTAAAACAATGGTCTAAATGTAGCCCCCCCACACAAACACACATTCAACTTGCTGTACTAATACACACGTATAATAATAATAAGCTAAATGTACACGTGTAGACACATTATAGTCCGATTTTATACATTCTTAAATTGTACTCAAGGACTAAACATGAAAGTAATTTGTCTTCCCATTACTTTCTCTGTCTGTCTTCCTTTTTTCCTTGTAGATGATGCCAAGGATCCTTCTATAGCATCTCGATTTCATGGATAACTCCTCTGCAGTTAGCATTCGAGATACTGTGCCCATGTTAACACTGAATCTACTGTACACATGAGTAAACAAAAAAACTTACAAGGTTTTTCTCCACAGTCTCTTTTTTCACATTGCGGTTTGGAACATGTCACATTTAAACATACAGGTATTTTGCACGTTCGACATCGAATTTGATAGTATGAGCTACAGTTCTCTGTGCAGTGACTCCACGGACTCCACTGGTTCCAGATTTCATTTTCTGAATAAACAAAATAAAAAACATTTGGCCAGCTTACCAATGGAACATTTTTTTTTAACATGCTACCATATTCCTGACTACCAGCAGAACTCATCTATTTGTTAGTGAATGAAGATCGTTAGTGAATGGGACTTGCAATATTAAAGGCATGTCTACCGTGAATAAGATCACCAGTAGCACCCCGGACCTAGACTGTTCTCTACTCATTCACCAGTGACACCCCAGACCTAGATTGACGACTAAGTTCAAGAGTTATATATATATATATACAAATATGTGTATTCACATAAAATATTCATCAGGTGAAGAATAAAGCTATGATAAACACAGACATGTTTAGTCTACTTTTTTAGACTAGCATTATCCATCGCCTCTCCTGTTGATTTGTTCACAGGCTTTGTTTTTTTTGCCATGGACCCTTTCAATTATTTCCTTACTTATAACAGTAACAATATGATGGACTCCCCCCCCCCCCCCCCGCCACAAATAGGGCCTAGTTTTATTTACTCTATCTGACTATTATCTTCTTATCTTATATAATACAGATGTTACATCAAAAAAGAAGATGATTACGTCCTACCCGTCATGCATTTAGTCATACATATTAACCAATGACTTAAATAATATTCTTCTGCTTTTTAGTTCTTATTGGAAATATTTATTAGAAAATCGAACACGTTACCTCTTTGACACCCATTCTTGGAATAAGTAGAAATTTTAAACAATTATTTATTGTACTTACTAAACATGAATCTATTAAAAAATTAACCAATTAGTCAATTATTGGTAATTATGCATTTTATTTAATATCAAATAAGGGAAATAACTACACTATTGAGATACGTAGTTTTCAATGCGAGTTCTTTGCCATAGATAAGGTTTGCTTTTTAAAAAAGGGTTTTAAAAATTCCCTACTACATCCTGCATATGCTCATAAAATACTTTAATGGTACATTCCCCCTCCCCCCAACCTTATTTCATTTTGCACATTCAATAAAACTGCACAACAATTTAACAAAGCAAAATTATATATATATATATATACATGAAACATTTTTTAAAAGGATGAAAATCTACATTGAATAATTTTTACAGGGTTGGCGAAAGGTAAGGTTACATTCAACACTTAAACATTTTTCTTTAATTTGAAAATTTGAGATTTTTAAAAAGTACATTATAATTACATATTAAGCATTTTCCTTTTTTTTAAAAAAAAATAATTTATATAGCACAACTTTCATGCTTATAAGCATACTCAGAGCCCTATGGTCAAATCTCAGTTAATCTCTCAATTGCTCAGAGTCCACCTTCAACATTGCAACAATTTTCAACTCTGTCCAGATTACTCTATTACTTTTCGCCCATAATGTGGAGGTGCTCCATCTTTTTAAAAACTTGAGTAAGTCACAAAATAAAACTTCAGTATTATTTTCTATTATTTCTATATATAACAAAATTTGGATAAAGAAACAAATAATAAAGTAACATTGAACATACTAAGCAATGAATGAAAACATACCTGGTACAGCATGAATGTTTTCGCCACAGGTCAACTCGCCATTGTGACAGGTACTGAAGTTCAACAAAGAGAGATATTATAATTACAATAAATTAATAAATTTACTTTTATTCAGAAGATTACTAACATTGCTAATTGTTACAGAAGTGTGTTCTTAAAGAGTTACATTGCATTGCCATTGTTACAGAAGTGTGTTCTTAAAGAGTTACATTGCTAATTGTTACAGAAGTGGAGAGTTACATTTATCTCTTATGTTACAGATTATTTACCCAGTGGCCTAGCTAGGGTGGGGGAGGGGGGGATTCCAAATTTGAAAATGATTTTATGAAATTTGTTTTTGCATTGAATATAACGCCATTTTCTCATGTCATGATGACGAAATGCAGGGATCCTAAAGAGATCAAGCCTCCCTCGGGGCTCAAAATCCCTTGCTATGCCACTGCATGTACCATTAGTCTAATACTAAATTGCTGGTACGATTTACGATTCTAAGCTAAATCAAAAGTCACCTACCACATCTGACAATTACCCATGTCTCTACTTTCACCGTCTGCAACAAGTAAGTTATTAGATGTGATGCAGTACTTGTTTGTTGCTAGGCATTCTCGTGTCTCATTAACCCGAAACTTGCAGGTTTCATTGAATTTGAATCTTTAAAATAAAATACTGTATAAAAGAAAACCTGAAAGCTGTAGAAGTTTCTTGTCAATTAATGCATGTGAGTTAAGTTCTGCATGACCTTTGTGGTAGAGAATAAATATATTCCTGGTCTTCATTAATAGAAAACTCTAACTGTTAATTTGTTCAGTCTTCCTATCTTGTAATATATTTGTTAATAGACATTATATGTTTCAATCTATCAGAGAGTTTTGAGAGAGTCAGCAATAGTTCCCAACTGTTTGATAAAGTTTCTGTGGCTCAAGTTTAACAAGAGTGTCATGTGGCCAGCACAACGACCAAGCGCCTCTGCTTTCCCCCACTATTATCAGGTATCAATTGAAGCTGGGTAGACCCAGAGGCGATCTAAAGATCCTGAAATAAAAAATCCCAGTCTTCACCAGGATTCAAATCCGGGACCCGCCTGTTAGGAAGCCAAGCGTTTTTCCACTCAGCTACCAAGTACCATGCCTCCTACATTAATTAGAGGACCGAATAACTAAACGAATAATTTTATAGAGAAGTCATGGATTTAGTTATGTTCATTTTATATATTAGCATCTAGAAAGTAACGACAGCAAACCTCTGTAGAAATCTTAACCTTATCTTATAAAATACAGACGTAGTTCAAAAAAGGAGATGATTACTTCCTACACGTCATGCATGTTAACTAATGACTTAAAATTCTGCCAAGGCATTGTTTTTCCTGGCTGGCTCAGGCAACCCATTCCATGCTGTATTAACAATAGGGAAAGAGCATTTGTACAAATTTGTCATAGCATATGGAATGTGCCTTTATCTTTGTGTCTTTCTGATCATTTTATTAGGTTTTGTTTTTGTATTTTAAGAAGTTGAATAGGCTCTACTTCTAGTAGCCTATTTTTCCAAATAATATTTTACATAAACCTCATCATCGAATATGACTCTTTTACGAGGTGTAAAAAAAACCCAGAAAAGAAAACAAAACGAACAAGACAAAATAAGACTCAGACTAAGACTGCTTTTACTGATCTCTAAGGAAATTTGATATAATTACAAGGGCACTTTTCTTATATAAAGACAACACAACAGAAACAAACACATACATAAAACAGAAACAAGGAGACAAAGTAAACAACCAACCAACAAATGACACATAAAGCCATCCCAGACAGAAGAATTCTTATATCTTCTTATCTTATATAATACAGACGTTACTTCAAAAAAGAAGTAGGTACTTCTACTACATGTACGCCTATATTATGCAGTTACTAAAATGGAAACAAGTAAATGAGATAATCATATTGTTTACCTGTATCTTGAACTTGTTCCTAAACCACGCAGTACAGAACAGTCTGACCAACTGGACCATTGCTCAGTAGAAAATAGTGATTGCAGGTCTAGATTACAAATTAGAAAGTTATCTCATATTTTAATATATCTGCATTATTTACGCCCAGAGAGACATTTTTTTTTCCATTGCAACTTCTCATATGATTTACTTTCAAATTATGGTCGAGTTCCGTTAGGTCTTCTGACACCAATATTGTGCTCTATATCTATTGAACTAAGCAGGGAAGTACTTCCTATATTACCTACCTCCCCTCCCCCCTCAGGGATTCCCTAAAGCACGTCTCTAAAGACGTCCCGAGATGAAGGGAGAGGAAAGGCGGACTAAAAAAATATAAATTTGTGGAGACATTAAGCCTTCAGTCATAAATCAGGATCTAAATATGTCAAAGCCGGAGAATAAAAGCTTGTAGTGGATGTTCCATTACAATGACACTCAAACACAGATAATAATAAAAGATCACATGCAAAAGTTTGTGTATGACCTAATCATATTTTGTTTTTCATGCCAGGCTTAAATGTTCTAGTTGAAAATCGAAAAGTATTTCTGCTCACTATCAGAAGCAGATTATCCTCCAAATTTACTACGAGATCTTGGGCGTGGACTAAGATCTTAGAAAGACTGCTATTTTATAAGCTAGACAGTGAGGGGCTGCAAGGAATATCAGTCAGCTATCAAACACTAGCAACTTTTCCCTAGGAAGGGGAGGCCTACTCTGTTGGCTAAACTATCAAATGAAATTCCTTTATAAAATAAGTTCTCTGTAGCTGGACCTTTATTTAAAGTAATGGGACATTGGGCAACGATGTTGAGTAAACAACTATCCTTTCATTGTTGGGGAGGCATAAAAAAAA
Source organism: Biomphalaria pfeifferi (assembly GCA_030265305.1). Lineage (NCBI taxonomy): Eukaryota > Metazoa > Mollusca > Gastropoda > Planorbidae > Biomphalaria > Biomphalaria pfeifferi. Next base: position 364,536 of record JASAOG010000079.1, read on the forward strand.
AAACGTTCATAAGAGATTTCATCTCGGTTCGTACGTGTGTTCTAAAGCACTATACAAATACACTAGGACAAGAATCTTAAGGACTGCGCACTTTAATAAAGGCTGTATAAAATGTTTAGCGCATGGTTTCAATAAATATAAACAATTATTTGAGATAATCTGAATAAATGTGATGTAAACATAAACATAAAAAAGATTTTAAAAAATTGAAATTGTCAAACGTCAAACACATTTTCTTCTCACCATTAGGCACAGTTGACATCAAAGTCAGGTTGCGACAATCAGTTGCATTCTTAGTACATTGGCTGACGAAAATAAAAGATAAATTATGATTTAAACAGTTTTTAAACTTTTCTACAGAAGTGAAGATAACCTTCTAGCCCAAACTACTAACTACAGAAGTGAAGATAAACTCCTAGCACAAACTACTAACTACAGAAGTGAAGATAACCTTCTAGCCCAAACTACTAACTACAGAAGTGAAGATAACCTCCTAGCACAAACTACAGAAGTAAAGATAACCTCCTAGCCCAAACTACCGAAGTGAAGATAACCTCCTAGAGAAAACTACAGAAGTGAAGATAACCTCCTAACCCAAACTACAGAAGATAACCTCCTAGCCCACACTACAGAAGATCGCCTCCTAGCTCACACAATAGTGTTGGGGGTGGCGGTGAACAGCCATTAAAGGATAAAAGTAAACAAATGAAAAAAAAAGTAATTAGTAAAGTAATAAAAATTTAAATAGAAGAACATTTGGAAAAAGAGCTTCATTACACACATCCTTAATCTTTATTCTATTCTACTAATGGAGGTGGCACTCCCGAGAGGAATGATGAGGAAAGACAAGGGTTCACATCCGCAACCTATGCAATATATTGTTTACTTTGGAAGCACACAGGAGTACTAGACACTAGGTGATAGCTTTTTTCCCCAAGACGTTTCCACCAGGACTCCACGTTAAGATTACAAAACACATTACCTTGTTTTCTTCTTGGTGTGAAGTGTATGCGCGTGTTGCTTATGTAACCATGAAGAAAGTAGGGCGGATGTTGTGCTTGTGTAAGTTGAAAAGTTTCTGATGAAATCATGAGATAGTTTTAGCTAGTGAAGACTGGTATGAAAGTGGAAGAATGAGAGTAGCAAGTGACTTGAAACCGACTTGTATTATTTTGTTGTGAGATATATTTTGTTTCAAGTATTATTTCTACTTTCAAGTTGAATCTGTGTACATTTATAAACAAAAAGTTATTTTCTGTTTTGTTGTAAAAGAAGTCTATTCAAGTTTATTGTAAGTCAAACATTAAGAATTAAACATGCCTACATCCATTTAGTTGTAGACTAGCTGTTTGGAGCTACAAACCAACGACCAGGTAATAACACTCCACCTCCTCCTGCTGGTTGGTCTACAGTCTGCATCTTAATGGAATTGAACAAGCTTTCATTCCCTTCCTCTAACTATACAGATGTATAAGATTATAATACTTTATTTGACGTAGCGAGATGGGATTATTTTGTAAGTATTTTTCCCAGCTTAGGCGCCAACTTGCCTTGGCTGACATAGAAGAGAGCAACTGGTTGAATGCGGCCTCAGAACGAGATAGCTGGAGGTCAATCACAAAGAGAAACACATTTGAGACCAAAAGAAAATCCGCTGCCGAGGACAGACGCATACGGCGAAAAGAAAATCTAAATCGACCATCTGCGGACAATGGTTACGCTTGCCCTGATAGGGCAAAATATGTAGGTCACATATTCTTTGTTTACTTTTTGACATTGCACTTGCTGAAATACTTGCTGAAAGTTGTCATAACAAACGAATATTCACATTTGACTAGGGTAACACCATTAGTAAAATCACTAAATTTAGAAAGCCTTCAGGACAGAAGACTCAAAAGTAAAGTAGCAATTATACATAAAACACTGAACCATAATCTTCAAATACAAAAACAAAATTTAATAAAATACTCTGAAAGACACAAAAATAAAGGCACATTCCTCGTCCCATATGCTAGGACAAATTTGTACAAATACTCCTTCTTCCCTAGTGCTATTAGAGCATGGAATGGGTTGCCTGAGCTAGCCAGAAAAACCAGTGACTTGGCAGAATTTAAGTCATTGGTTAATATGCATGACTAAATGCATGACGCGTAGGACGTAATCATCTTCTTTTTTGAAGTAACGTCTGTATTATATAAGAGTTTCACCATTTAAATTGTCTGTGAAATTTCTGCTATGGATTTCTCATTCCTCGCTGAATGAAGCGAATAGGGAGATCACAGCTAGAACTGCATAGCCACGTGAAATATTGCACTTCTACTTAATGTTTGGACTCATAAAGACGAAATATTATTATTATGTCACATGTACACTGCAACTTTACATACATTCAAAATAAATATTTATTTGAATGAGATTTGACTATCAACGAGTGATTAACTCATCTCTTATTCTACTTTGCTACATGTATTTTGATTGCATATTCATTTATTAATATTAACTACAGAGATATAAGAGCTACCACCACCAATCTTATAAATTACAAGGTTTCTTCAAAAACAGAAGCTAAATGCGCACTACCGTGTTCATCAGGTCGTGCATGTTAATTAGAGACTTAAACTTTGATAAGTCGTCGGTTTTCCTGGCTGATAAAGGCAACTCGTTCCATGCTCTCAAGGCAGTAGGGAAGAATTTGTCCTAGAATATGGAATAATAAATGTGCCATTGCCTTTGTGCCTTTCTGATTATGTTGATAGTTTTTTTTTAAATTCTTAATTTATGCTTCAGTGTTTTGTGTATTATAATTACTTTATTCTTCTGTTCATATTATAAGTATCTCTAAATTTAGTGCTTAAACTAATGCAATACTCTTTGTCTCAGGTACAGCTGAGGCTACGTAGCCACGGAAATACTGCATTCCTCATTAATCTTCGGACTCGAAGACAAGCCTTAGTTTTATTATTTTTCTTGTCAAATGTGAGTATTTATTTGTTATACATTTCATTGCTGTAATTTGCGACTGTACTAGTTTCTTGATTACATTTATCCCAAACAAAGGACGCATATTCTTCTTTTTACCAAGGTTAAATAGCATCTTGGTTGTATGTTTTTATTTTATTTGTAAACATTTCTTTCCATAAACTCTAATGTTTTGATAGATTTTTAAAACAATATCATCAATATGGGAGTTCCATAACTTTTCATTTTTTTTTAGGTATTTAGATTTTTTTATGTAACTGGTTTACCATGAATACCATGAGTAGGCCTAATTTATATATTTTTTAGTTGCCTTTTTTGTGTTACTCGTCATTTTTTTCCGGGTGAAAAAAATATGCTACAGTTTGATTTTGATTTCAGTTTCATCTAATTCTCTTTTTAAAATGTCAGTATCTTGTGATCTTGGGTTTTTTGGTTCCGCAAGGTTATTAACGCCGGAATTGGTAATGGTTTTAAGCACACCAATGGTATGGGTCTCAAATAATCTCTGACAACCAGTCCATCTCCTGGCCTTCACGTACGGTTTAGATATTGAGCCCAGCGGGCCTGTTACTACTTACAGAAGAAAGGGCGAAGGCGAGCAAGTTGCGCCTAAGCCAGTAAGCCTTGGCAATGAGGGGCTCGTTAGCTTTTGTTGGCTACTCACCTAAGAGGAGGTAAACTCTGAATACAAACCATCGCTGCCTTTCGGATGTACCCAAACATTGGGAAAGGCTACCTGAGACAATCCTGAGAATAAATCAGGAATTGGTGAGTGGCTACCCTTATGTAGCTTGCGGCACGCAGTGCTATAACCCGGCAAAGCTACATCCTGGCAGAACATTCAACGTTACTGATCCCCAACTGTTTCGGATATTTGCATTTTTATCCCAAGTCTACGAACTACAAACTATACAGTGCGGATAGAGAATCTTTGGACTCTGGACCAGACTGCACGATATTTTCCTTAGTCCCATTCCCTTTTTACCATTGACATATAATACTGTTAGTAAGGCGAAATCCTGGCACAAGACGTCGCAGAAATACCTATAATACATATTGGAACCACACCCTTTCAGTGGTGCAGGAATTTACCTACTTGGGTTCAACAATTGTCAGTAACCTAGACTTAGACATCGAGCTGACTTTATGGCAGTGAAAGCTGGTCAACATACATGTACCAATAGCACAGATTGAATAGTTTCCACTTGCGCTGCCTGAGACGCATAATGGGCATCTCTTGGAGGGACCATGTCTCCAATCAGGAAGTTTTGACATTGGCCAATATGAACAGCATGTATGCTCTCCTGACACAAAGAAGATTACGCTGGCTTGGACATGTTACCCGCATGCCAAATGGTAGAATCCCGAAAGGTATCTTATATGCTGAGCTTGTGGAAGGAGTCAGACCCAAGGGCCACCCAAGACTAACATATAGAGATGTCTGCAAGCGAGACATGAGAGCCACAGGCATCAGCGAAAGTATGTGGGAAAACATAGCCAAAGACAGGAGTGCATGGAGACAGACTGTGCGTGCTGGGACAACCCTTGCTGAGAACAAAAGAATTGAAGCGGCCTTAAGCAAGAGGGAAAAAAAGAAAGCTGCCCTGCCCGCTAGCCCTGATTTGATTTGATTTTGGGCACATCGGCACAATTTAGGCCATGTAGTGCCTGCAGTCCCTCAAGGGCCACTCTCCCTCCACACAACAAGGGCCAAATTCCATACAGTAAAATCATTAAAATCAAGGTCTATTCACAGTTAAAATAGTAGAGGTAGTAAAAATTTAATAATTTGGTAAAAATCTAATGTAAATAGTACATGTTTACAAATTCATAAATCAGATCTTCGTAGACAACCCCACTTCCCGGATAAAGCCCAGTACCTTCCCAGGGTCGACATTATTGAATAGTGTTTTTAAATTAGTGGCTCTAAAATATTTCTCCCTGACATCCTGGTATCTGGGGCAGTCGATGAGGATATGTTCCACGGTGAGGCGAGAGTCACAATACTCACAAAGTGGGGGCTCTTCTTTCTTCAGCACAAAAGAGTGTGTGATGTAGGTGTGGCGGCCAATCCTAAGTCTGGACATGGTCGAGCTACCACGCCATGTCAGACCCTTAGATGTGGACCGCCACCTGACATCCGCCACAATCTGCCTGAGTTTATTGTGAGTCTCAGCCTTCCATCGGTCCTGCCACTCTTGATAGGTGGCAGAGGCAATACTTTGTCTCAGGTCCGAGCAGGGAATTTGGGTTCCTGACACCGCATGATTTAGGGCTCTATTTGCTTCTCTGTCTGCGGCCGCTAGCCTTGAATCAGAGGCATACATATGTACGAATTGTGGCAAAGTCTGCCGTTCTAGAATTGGCTTGATTAGCCACACCAGATTCTGCCCCGTCTCAAGATTTAGCCAAAACCAGTGACTCATTTGGGCGCATCCATTGCCTTTCGAGACAAAAGGAGCCATATATAATACAGATGTAAGTTCTGTCGAGCTATTCATCCGAGAGCAGCTTTTGATACAGTTGACTAGAGATCAGATGTGATAAACAGATGATTTAATTAGGTATCTTAGGATATTTCTCAGCTGGTTTGAGATCCGTTTGAGAGTTCGAAATAATAGTGAACTTTAATAGATTTCATTCGCACGCATAAAGAAATGCAAAACAAGAAATAGAAAAAAAAAAAAACACTTTATCAAACCAAGAATATGAGTTGAAATAAACCTAGAGACAAGAATACAAGTTGAAATAAACCTAGAAACAAGAATATGAGTTAAAATAAATCTAGAAACAAAAATATGAGTTGATAATTGAAGCAACAAAAGTAAGCCACATCCAACATTTACCTATATACCTCTTAGCGTCAAAAAGTTTTAAAAGATAATAATGAATATCTTCACTATATATGCACAGAGTCAAGCGTTAAATGACTTGCTTGCGAAGCATAGGTAACAGAATTGTAATAAATGAACTAGACAAAAGTAAATACGGAGCTCTAGAAAATCTGATCTTTTTTAAAAAGTTGTTGGGTTTTAATGGCTGCAAATACTTATGCTACAGTAACCAAGACCTGACCAAAGATGACACATTGGCGAGAAACTGAAGCGAAAATTAGTTTAACACTTGTGCAATTAGCATCTATATTTAGATTTCAAGAAAACGAAAGTCTAAGAAACGCCAAATTTCGATTGAAATATTTTAACTTACCAAATCTGGCAGGTTTTTGAATCAAAGTATGTGGCATTATTGGGTCTGTGTTGTCCTGTTTCGTTCACACATTTACAGGCGTCCCCCTGAACACACTGACCTTGATGACAAAGACATGCTGTAAAAATAAAACAATTGAACAAAGGTGGACAATTGAGCAAAGGTGGACAAGTGAATAAATGCAATTAGGGCATAACTGACTTTAAAGTAAAGATAAAAACACTGACCTAGTTGACGTGAAATTGTCAAAGAGAGTGCGGCAGCGATAGGCGAGGTCGTAGTATATTGTGTCAGCTTTGTTATTGTTGAAGTTTCGTTGATATACTTTGCATTTGTAGTGCTTCCTGGCATTTCAAGCGAAGTATATTGTGCCTTTGTAGTCATTTCTTGGGAAAGAGTTGTTTCTTTACTCAATTCTGTGATAGAATATTCTAGTGTTGTCTGAATAGTCTTTTCAGTGGTAGTTAATAGTTTCTGTGGTGTTGTTTCAATAGTCTTTTCAGTGGTAGTTAATACTCGCTGTGGTGTTGTTTTAGTAGTCTTTTCAGTGGTTGTAATTTCTTCCTCTGTTGTTTCTATGGTCTTAGCAGCGGTTGTAAATTCTTTTTCTGTTGTTTCTTTGGTCTTAGCAGTGGTTGCAAATTCTTCCTTTGTTGTTTCTTTCATCATAGCAGTGGTTGTAAATTCTTCCTTTGGTGTTTCTTTCATCATAGCAGTGGTTGTAAGTTCTTCCTTTGGTGTTTCTTTCATCATAGCAGTGGTTGTAAGTTCTTCCTCTGTTGTTTCTATGGTCTTAGCAGTGGCTGTAAGTACTTCCTCTGTTGTTGTTTCTATGGTCTTAGCAGTGGTTGTAAGTTCTTCCTCTGTTGTTGTTTCTATGGTCTTAGCAGTGGTTGAGAGTTCTTCCTCTATTGTTGTTTCTTTGGTCGTAGCAGCGGTTGTAAGTTCTTCCTCTGTTGTTGTTTCTATAGTCTTATCAGTGGTTGTAAGTTCTTCCTTTGGTGTTTCTTTCATTATAGCAGTAGTTGTAAATTCTTCTTTTGTTGTTTCTATGGTCTTAGCAGTGGTTGTAAGTTCTTCCTCTGTTGTTGTTTCTATGGTCTTAGCAGTGGTTGTAAGTTCTTCCTCTATTGTTGTTTCTATGGCCTTAGCAGTGGTTGTAAGTTCTTCCTCTGTTGTTGTTTCTTTGGTCTTAGCAGCGGTTGTAAGTTCTTCCTCTGTTGTTGTTTCTAAGGTCTTAACAGTGGTTGTAAGTTCTTCCTCTGTTGTTGTTTCTATGGTCTTAGCAGTGGTTGTAAGTTCTTCCTCTGTTGTTGTTTCTATGGTCTTAACAGCGGTTGTAAGTTCTTCCTCTGTTGTTGTTTCTATGGTCTTAGCAGTGGTTGTAAGTTCTTCCTCTGTTGTTGTTTCTATGGTCTTAACAGTGGTTGTAAGTTCTTCCTCTGTTGTTGTTTCTATGGTCTTAGCAGTGGTTGTAAGTTCTTCCTCTGTTGTTGTTTCTTTGGTCTTAGCAGCGGTTGTAAGTTCTTCCTCTGTTGTTGTTTCTATGGTCTTAGCAGCGGTTGTAAGTTCTTCCTCTGTTGTTGTTTCTATGGTCTTAGCAGCGGTTGTAAGTTCTTCCTCTGTTGTTGTTTCTATGGTCTTAGCAGTGGTTGTAAGTTCTTCCTCTGTTGTTGTTTCTATGGTCTTAGCAGTGGTTGTAAGTTCTTCCTCTGTTGTTGTTTCTATGGTCTTAACAGCGGTTGTAAGTTCTTCCTCTGTTGTTGTTTCTATGGTCTTAGCAGTGGTTGTAAGTTCTTCCTCTGTTGTTGTTTCTATGGTCTTAACAGTGGTTGTAAGTTCTTCCTCTGTTGTTGTTTCTATGGTCTTAGCAGTGGTTGTAAGTTCTTCCTCTGTTGTTGTTTCTTTGGTCTTAGCAGCGGTTGTAAGTTCTTCCTCTGTTGTTGTTTCTATGGTCTTAGCAGCGGTTGTAAGTTCTTCCTCTGTTGTTGTTTCTATGGTCTTAGCAGCGGTTGTAAGTTCTTCCTCTGTTGTTGTTTCTATGGTCTTAGCAGTGGTTGTAAGTTCTTCCTCTGTTGTTGTTTCTTTGGTCGCAGAAGCGGTTGTAAGTTCTTCCTCTGTTGTTGTTTCTATGGTCTTAGCAGTGATTGTAATTTCTTCCTTTGTTGTTTCTTTCATCTTAGCAGTGGTTGTAAATTCTTCCTCTGTTGTTTCTATGGTCTTAGCAGTGGTTGTAAATTCTTCCTTTGTTGTTTCTATGGTCTTAGCAGTGGTTGTAAGTTCTTCCTCTGTTGTTTCTTTCATCAAAGCAGTGGTTGTAAATTCTTCCTTTCTTGTTTCTGTTGTTTCTATGGTCTTAGCAGTGGTTGTAAGTTCTTCCTTTGGTGTTTCTTTTGTCTTAGCAGTGGTTGTAAGTTCTTCCTCTGTTGTTTCTTTGGTCTTAGTAAAGGTTGTAATTTCTTCCTCTGTTGCTTTTTTTGTCTTATCAGTGGTTGTACTTACAGTAATTTCTGTAGTTATTTCTGGTACAATTGTTTCTGTAACTTTTTCAGAAATTGTAGAAATGTTTGGCACAAATGTTTCTGTAACTTTTTTAGAAACTGTTGTGATTTCTGGCGCAAATGTTTCTGTAACGTCTTCAGAAACTGTTGTGTTTTCTGGCCCAAATGTTTCTGTAACTTTATCGGAAACTGTTTTGATTTCTGGTGGAAATGTTTCTGTAGCTTCTTCAGAAACTGTTGTGATTTCTGGCGCAAATGTTTCTGTTACTTCTTCAAAAACTGTTGTGATTTCTGGCGCAAATGTTTCTGTAACTGCTTCAGAAACTGTTGTGATTTCTGGTGCAAATGTTTCTGTAACTTTTTCATGAACTGTAGTATCTGCAGTTGATAAAATAATTTTGGACAAGCTTATGATGTGTTATTATTGCTTACCATCATGATAGTCATAGAAATACTAGGCCACATGTTGTGAATCATCCCAGTTTGTTTCCAAACGTTTTGATCACATTGTATTCAACTAAGAAATTAACTTGGGGAATATATAAAATGGTTTCTATTTTTTAAACTGTGTTTCAAGTGTTCATTTAAATGACAGCAAATTTTTTTTGGTTAAATAATTCCTCTTATTAGCTGGCAAACTCTTCATGGGTGGGCGGACACGACTCTAACGATTTTCCCAGAAGTTTGACAGTTTATCTATATCTTAAAGGAAAAAAAAGAGGGTGGGGAATAGTTATTACAAGCAAACTAACCATTCTTACAAAAAGTCTTTAGCTTTATAAAAGGAGTAATAGCCTTTTTAAAGAAATAATTTGTGACAAATTTTACTTGTTTTTATAGCACAACCACAATGAATCTGAATAGAAGAAATGTATTTAAAACTAAAGTGTTTTCTGAGTTAATTTTACAATTCCTTTTATTTACATTACACAATTTTTTACTGTTTTCACCCGAGTCTTTCAAAAAAGAGACATGCTTTTTGTTCACAATCGGTCACATAAAATCTCAGTTGTTAATAAAATAGTCAGGTAAATTAATTATTTAATTATGATCATTAAAATTTATATGTCATAAATGAAAGTGTACATACTATATTTTGAGTATAAAAGGAATACTTTAATGTAACGTTCATGTAGTTGTGTAGGTGGGTCTCTGTATGCATATATACTTAATTCCTAAATATTTCTATAATTACCCAGCTCTAAACATTCATCTGAAGACTCATCTGATCCATCTTCACAATCTTGGACTTCATCACAAACGCTGCTGTTTGAAATGCATTTATGACTCTCAAGACATTCAAACTGATCGATGTGACACTTGGTGCAGTTTTCACCAGTACATAGAAATACTCCTCCTTGGCAGACACTAGAAGAAATTGTGGGAAATAGTGGAACATCTTAAAATAACAAGAGCTTTATATTGATATAAAATTGTGCAGTATTCCCACTTCACAGGAGCTATAAATAGACATGAACCTAGGAACACATGAGATTTTAACTTATAAAACACTGAACTCCTCCCCCAGACTATATCTAGTATTAAACATATGAAACAAATTTCAATATTCCTTTTGACCGTAGCTGTAATAGTGTTATGGAGTGGGTTTGTGAGTTTCATAGGTAACGGAAGAAAGCATAGTGATAGGTTGTGAATGGTGCAAGATAAACGGCATTGTCGTCAGCGGTCTTAGACAGTACAGATGACTCCAGAAAGCCAGACTGAAATGACGTGTTAATGGAGTGGGTAAGACTTTGTTCAGAATACCATTTTATATTATTACTAAAGTCTACTAAACTTATTGCATTTCATCTCAAGTTTAACTTGTTAACATTGTATGAAAATTATATTTAGTATTGTTCACAAAGAAGTTATTCAAGTTATTTCAAGTTTTATAAATTAAGATATAATATGCCCAGAGAGGTTTGAAAGTCATGATCATGTATATGTTCTCTAAAACCTTCTAAATAATGTTCTCGTTTATATTTCACTTTAATGCATTTATTAAAGACTAGATCTGAAGTACCAAAAAATAAATATAATACAAAATGGGATTTTTATTTTCGGGATGTTTGGGTGCCTCTGAGTTCACCCAGCTTTAATGGGTACCTGACACTAGCTGGGGAAAAGTAAAGGCCATTGGTCGTTGTGCTGATCTCATGATACCCTCGTTAAATGTGGGACATAGGAACAGATGACCTTTACAATATCTGCCCTATAGATCGCAAGGTCTGAAAAGGGAACTATACTTTTTAAACTGTTTAGACATAAGTGCTTTGTTTACTGTACATGAAATAATTGTTACACTAGTGATTATGCATAAAACTGTATCAGAGTGATACAATGTGATATAGAATATAGATGTAGTAGATTGTATTTACCAATTCATGCAGTCAACAATGTTCACAGAGTCAGCATCATACCATCGCCCGTTGTGATAGCATGGGCATTCATTTGGAGAGATACAGCTTGACTCTTTAGAAAAAAAAAAAAGAGAAAGAGATAAAGAGACGGAGTGAACTAGATAATTCAAAACATTAAATTCATCCTTTGACTAGCAATACTTTAAGTTTCATATTCGCATTTTGTCATAATATAAATCTAATGTTTCGTTTTCTTAGGTCTTTATTAAGGCTCTTACAAGATTTGTTTATTGTAAAACAAAAACAATCAAAAAAAAAAAAACAACAACAACAAAGAATGCTAAATGAAGTTTTCTAAAAGACCTAGAAATATTAGTCATTACTAATAATTGTAAAAGTATTTAATTGACATATTGTCGAGCTTTTCCTTTTGCAAACATTTAATACATGATATAATGAACAGTGAACAAAATTGAATTCCCTTTCGCGAATTGTTACTTTAATTTAATTAAAATAATTTCAAACAGTGCAAAGAAGATACATATATATATATATAAATATATATATATTGCTACAGTTGTAAAGAGCTACATAGTTAGACACTAACATGGGTACAAAGAATACACAGGAAAGAATCCTATTTGTTTTTTAACTGTGTGATATGTTTTTTAACATATACACAGTCTGATAAAATATTCACAAAGACACAAAGATAAATGCACATTTCTTATTCCATAATGCTGGGACAAAATGGTACAGGTGATCCTTCTTTCCTAGTGCCATTAGAGCATGGAATGATGGACCAGATTGCCTGAATCAACCAAGAAAACCAAAGTCAGAGGTTATGATCGGACAAAACTGTAGGCTTGTAATCTAATTGTGAATTCCTTTATTGTCTTATTGTTTGCTGATGTGATGACTCTCATAAGCAAGCACTGCTAGATTAACAATTAGATACGTAATTATCTTCTGTCAAGAAGGATCGTCTGTAATTTATAACAAGATAAGATAAGAGTGACACTTTTAACATATTTGTTTTAGTTTTATACAATTACTAGAAAAACTAACTAGGCTTAGAATAGAACAGCCCTTAATTTAAGCTGATGCCAATTTAACCACAGTGATACATACCTTATATAAAGTCTTGACATATAAGGTCTAGCAATGTAATTCTTACCATGTAAGGTCTGGTAATGGAGCTACTTGCTATGTTAGGTTTGGCAATGGACCTAATTACTATGTATGGTCTGGCTATGGAGCTACTTACAATGTAAGGTCTGGCAATGGAGCTACTTACCATGCAAAACCTGACCAGTAGGACAGAAGCATCCTTCTACTTGGACATGAGTTAGACAATTCGCGGACGTATTCTTTGAAATATCATAGCAGGTCATGTGACAAGGTGCATCTTTGGCCTGGTACACCATTCCTCCTTCACACTGTACAGCTAAAATGAATAGATGATGATGAAATGATTAAGTAGTTTTTTCCCTCAGAAAAAAAATGCAAGTCAAAATGCACGATTTATTACCAATCTGTCTCCTGCTCGCCAGTCAGGCTCTTAGAGTTTATAGTATAACTATCATTCGGTAGATATTATAATATAGTTGAAATTTTTAAGGAAGTTTTATTATTAATTTTGTGTGGCTGCCTGGTCGTGTTGTATGCGCGCTGGACTGTCGCCCGGTCGTCTAGATGGTCCTGTATTCATAACCTGCCCCACAGCTATCCCCCGTCATACTGCGTAGGTTTGCACTCTGGTGTAAATAATCTTCAGCTCTGAAGGAACCTCCGAAACAAATGCACAAATATTTTAGAAAACATTTTTATTATCGGAAAATGTTACAGCTAGATACCTATGTTTCATACATGTAGTCCAGCCTTTTTGATGAATCGTAACTTAAATACATGCTATAGAAAGATATAAAATGTTAAACAATTTTAGCGATGTTATCAGAAGGAATTAAAGCATATTTACATTAAATTTCAATATAAAACGCTGTTGCAAATGTCTCTGTCATCAGAATCGCTAAGTTACATTATTATTAATTTTGTACAATATAGACTTGGCCAATGTTGGTAATCAACCTACAACATTAGGGCTGACATTAAAATGTTCAAATCCACCTACGACACAGATGCTGAGATCTCCAATGACTTGGGAAGCCTAAATCTGAGCATGTTAAGGCAAAGTGAGCGATGGAGTCACACAGACATTCACAGTCTCCGCCCTTGTCACACCTGGTAAAAAGAGGTTTTACCAAACCAAAAAGTATCAGCCAAGAAAGCAAGAAGAAACAAATATTTTAGGAACAGAACATTTATTTAATTATTTGTATCATTTAATTCTGTATTGTGTATTAAAAAGAATTGTGATAATTTATTACATATTAAGTATTTGTTTATCTCTGGTTTACTGACTTGCTTTTGCAATCACTAGTTTAAAACTGCCTCGCTGAAACTCAAAATCTACGAGTTTTCGTTGTTTTTCCTTATACATCCTTCTTACAAAAACAATGTAAAAGAGGCAACTCAGCAACGAATGATGGAAGAGGCTTCAGACATTGCCAGTTATGGAGACAACTTGCCGCCCAATGTACCGAACAGCGCGGGAAAATCTAAGTCTAAATGGGATGAATATTACTTGTGATAGAGGATGAGACGCTTACAATAAATAAGTCCGTGTTGCTTCTCAAGTCTTGTAGCTCTGGCGGCATTCTGGCCTAAAGGATTCAATCGTGCCATCTCCTGTCTTTACTTCCTACAGGCTTCCCTATATGGACACTAACGCGTGTTGTCTTAAGGACGTTGGTCTAAAAAAACAAACAGGAATGTCTTCCACTTCCAGGAAATACTCTTCCACAATTGCAAAGACAATTTCTTGACCAGACAACCCACACCGTTGCAGTACTATAGAATCTTCTTCTTATCTTCTTATATAATACAGATGTTACTTCAAAAAAGAAGATGCTTACGTCCTACGCATCATGCATTTAGTCATGCATATTAACCAATGACTTAAATTCTGCCAAGTCACTGGTTTTCCTGGCTAGCTCAGGCAACCCATACCATGCTCTAATAGCACTAGGGAAGAAGGAGTATTTGTACAAATTGTCCTAGCATATGGGACGAGGAATATGCCTTTATTTTTGTGTCTTTCTGAGTATTTGATTAAATTTTGTTTTTGTATTTGAAGTTATGGTTCAGTGTTTTATGTATAATTGCTACTTTACTTTTGAGTCTTCTGCCCTGAAGGCTTTCTAAAATTTAGTGATTTTACTAAGGGTGTTACTCTAGTCAAATGTGAATATTCATTTGTTATGAATCTCACTGCTCTATTTTGTGTATTTTCCAGTTTCTTAATGTTTTCTTGAGTTGAGGGGTCCCAAACGGAGGATGCATATTCTATTATTGGCCTAACCAAGGTTAAATGACATTGTAGTTTTATGTTCTTATTTGATTTATAGAAATTTCTTTTAATAAATCCTAATGCTTTGTTTCATTTTTTTTTTATAGTTTCATCAATATGTGGATTCCATGACAGTTTTTCATTTATTATAACACCTGGGTATTGTGCGTTTTATAGTCTGTGTTACTGGTTTGCCATGGATAAGATAAGTGGAATTAATTTGTTTTGAATGTAATTACCCGCTAGAAAACGATTTATTTGTAGAACAAGTGGTTGTGTGTTTTAAAAAAATGATCGGACAAAACTGTAGGCTTGTAATCCAATTGTGAATTCCTTTATTGTCTTATTGTTTGCTGATGTGATGACTCTAAACTACAAAACACGAAGTTGAATCTTAATAGTAGCATGGGAAAAGGGATATAACTCATAAAAAAGTAATTTATTATTACAGTGAATTGTCTTCCCAAAAAGAACACAACATAAACATGTGGGGAAATTTCTTAGGCAAACAAAATAACACTTCCTGCAACAACACTTCCGTACGCCCAGGCTGATAGTTTTGTTATTGACTGCTCTAATGTATCCTATACGAAATATTATTGTAGTCTTTTCACTAGTAGAAACAAGCATTCTGGGTAGACCTGTTCATTAACATTTGGTTAAATTGACTATTGTCTAGTGAACTGATATATGCTGCCTTGTAAATAAGTAAAATTATGTTTATTCTTGTTTTCCTTGTCATGCTTTGTTTCCTGTTGTAATGTCATGCTTTGTTGCCTGTTCTAATGTCATACTTTGTTTCCTGTTCTAATGTCATGCTTTGTTTCCTGTTCTAATGCCATGCTTTGTTTGCTGTTGTAATGCCATGCTTTGTTTCCTGTTCTAATGCCATGCTTTATTACCAGTTGTAATGTCATGCTTGGTTTCCTGTTGTAATGTCATGCTTTGTTTTCTGTTCTAATGCCATGCTTTGTTTCCTGTTGTAATGTCATGCTTTGTTTCCTGTTCTAATGCCATGCTTTGTTTCCTGTTGTAATGTCATGCTTTGTTTCCTGTTGTAATGTCATGCTTTGTTTCCTGTTCTAATGCCATGCTACCTATGATGGGGCTCGAGGTCGACTCGATCAGAGTTGTGTTTTTTGAGCTGCCTAAAAGCAGCACGGTAAACCTTCTCCCAAGTACGCCCAATAATGAAAGCATGAAAGTAGCGCTATCAAAAAGATAAAATTTATTTATTTTAATGTCTTGTTTGTTTGTTTTTTCTTTCATGGTTATTTTTTTTGTCTTGAACCATATCGTCTGCCATATCAAAGAATCTTAAGTATCGAGGTAGTCGGAAATATAGAGTCGTATAAATAAATCTCACGTGCAGGCGTTCTCCTCACAGTCACTGACAAATCTTTTGATGTTAGACTCTGGCATCATTTGTCTACATCCCTGGAACATCTCGGAGGTCGCGATGACACTACACAGTTCTTTGGCCCAAGCTGAGCGATGAGGATGTTTCTGGAAAAATAAAACATAACAAAACTAGACCATAGTCGAATTCTTTTGGTCCAAATTTCTTTGAATTCATTTTATTAATCGCTTTTATAAAGCGCCACTTTCATGCTTATATCATGCTCATAGCGATATTGTCCAATTTCTTTCATATTGTCCAATTTCTTTCATATTGTCCAATTTCTTTCATATTGTCCAATTTCTTTCATGGGCCAGTGCCTTTAGGTGCACAGTAAACACTACTCTACTCGAGTCGGGTGTCGAACTAAAGCCCCCTTGATAGGTAGCCAAGTGGTTTTATCCTCTCAGTCACACTGTCATGGAGTGTGTGTGTGTGTTTTCTATGGTGACGGTGGGAAGAGGTTAGCGATTGGTTGTGACTGCTGCAACAAAGGTGGCATTGTCGTCACTTGGTCTTATAACAGACGACTTCAGAACGTGAGACTAAATGGTTGTGTTATTGTAGTGAGTGACATTTTGTTAAAAGATATTATTACTAAAGTATTTTATATTTATTTTATGTTATATCAACTTGATTTTGTCTATATCATAAATAAAGTTATATCGGTATTTAGCATTGTTCACAAGTAAGTTATTCAAGTTATTTGACGTTTTATTAGTTAAAATATAATACGCCTAGAGCGGTTTAATTGTCTACCAGCAATTTGGTGCTACAAGTCAACGACCGGTAACAATACACACACACACACACACATCTAAAAAGCTAAAAATTATTTGCAAAATATAATTTCATTTTTATTGATGTTTACTTTTCGGTTATTAAGCTCAATAATTGAAACACACATAGTTTAATAAGTTATAAATAGTTTATAGATAGTGTAATTCAATCAAAGTCGTTAGAATAGATTATTGTCCAAATAAAATGGTCCGCTTTGATAGAATAGATTGCATTTGAAAGCTAATGCTAAGGGCAGTGCATAGAATTATTTGCAAATGGTTCAGTGAGCAGAAATAAATCGGAGAAGAATTTTATTGTAACACAACTATCCTGGAGAGATAAGATTAGCCACAATTCTTATGGGCATTAAATACATCAGAGATTCTTCTGTTCACAGTGCCTCTAATAGGTGTTGCCTTAAGGGTTGGATCGCTGGCGCCCCCAGGAACATCAATGAGATACTCTGCACACACACACGCGAAACCGGCTTGTGCATAAAATTTAGTTTGTTGTATCCGTATCACTCTAATGCTCCAAATTGTGTACATAAGAAACAACTCGTCACACACAGCAAATTACAACCTCCAACCTCAGCCCTCACTAACTCCAAATGTGTTACTTCAATCAAAATTCATTTCCTCCCCTTACTATTCCAGTGAATATGTTGTTCAGGATCTCATTCCCCTATGGATACCCATGGTCAACCTCTCAATAACTCGGGTAAAGTAAAGTCATACCTTTATAATAACAGTGTTTGTGACACACGAATTCTTGTTGTTTTTTTCTCTCTGTTATTTTAATATTCATTTCGTTTCATCGTCTAAGAGCTGAGCCGAAGGCTCTTCGAGCTTTTTAGTTTGAAGAAAACACTGTTTGAGCGTCAAACAGTAAAAAAAAAACAGTCTGAACCGCCGTTCTCTCTGGAAGAGACCCAAGTCAATGCCTTTATAAAGCATTGCTATTTCCGACAAAACTGGCCTCCAGACGCATGGGCTAGACATGGCCAAAGGACAGAGTTTACGGGAGCCTCCGCCATTTTCCTATGTTATACTAAGCTCACAGTGGAGGGAAATCGCCATTAATGGAACGGTGCCTTGAGGAACGGCGCATGGATTATCGACAGGGTTGTGAGAGATCTCTTTCAACTCCGTGCGTGCAATGGGCCCGCTCTCGCGTACCCTTGGACACTCCCGCGGGAGTTTTGTTTTGCCATTCATTTAGCCTAGTTACCCCCTCAAGTAACCGTTTCCACACGGGCGCCACTTTGAGGCAGAATAGCATGCCTGTGAATATTAATTCCAAAATACACAATCGTTCCTGGTATTACCTGACTAACATATTTCTGACATTTTTTCATTGATATCTGGCGCGGATTTTGGATTATACACTTTATACAACCAAACAGGTCATCAAGGGTGTATTCAATAGGGCTTCATCTGTGATTCCTTTGTGATATCCCCCGAGCAGATATTTGTAAATGTTAACGCAGGAGTTTCCCAGGTCAGTTTCCAATTGTCCGGAGGATTTCAGCTCTCGTCTCCTCAGCGTAGTGCCTCCAGTAGAAACGTCTAGAAGTACAACTAGATAGGCTAAGAACGAGAGCTAACAAGACCTCTTGTGGGCTACATTGGGTTAGCTTTTTTATTTATCTCATCGTGGGGATGGAACAAATAGGCCGGTAACCTAGTCCAAAAAGTTATTTATGTATCGACATATTACGTCATGCTGAAATATTGAGTGAAATACCTCACAAGACGGCGTGGTGATGTCATAGTCCGAGTCCGAGCAGATGGCGCCTTCTTCCTTCCAAGACATTCCAAATTCAATAGCATCACTGCCAAGACTGTGATCAGATTTCAGAAAGTCGTTTTTTGAGTCAAAGTCATAAGTCCCACACAGACCCTCCAGCTTATTGAGCCATTTATCTGAGACTTGAATTTTGGTTAACAGGGCTAGAGAAACAAATGAAAACTTGATGCTACGTAAAAGGTGTCAAAGTTTGAAGTTAGTGTGCAAGGCAATCTGAAGATATGCTTAAGACTTAGTATTCCAGCAATATATATATATATATATATATATATATATATATATATAGTAGTATATACAAATTAACAGCATCTCTAGTTTGATTTGGTTATCTAGATTTATGTTGTTTTTTTAATCTCCAACCCAGCTTCTCATTATGTAAAATTGTTAAGTTTATCCCAGACAAGATGAAATATTTTCCCCAAATCAACAATACCACAGAGGCTGAAAACAAGAACACAAAAATAGTCTGAATCTAAAATCTGTTGTTTGTTGTGTATGAAGCTGCCGAGCTATAGGGCACCGATATGGAGTGTGCGTATGGAAGATGTGTTATTGGTGTGTTATTTGTACAATTATCAATGCAATGTTAATTAAACCACCATGATTCATTGATTGGTATACATTGAAATTTCTTGTTAATTTGCAATTAGGTTATTATTAAATATTGTTCGTGTTGAAACAATTGTTGTGTTTTCACTAACTGTTCAGTTGAATGACATTTATTCGATGCTAAGTTATGTAGTTTTATACGCTATTACTGTATGGGTTTTCGCTTTATACTGTTGAGGTGGGGAACCCGGGAAATCAATGAAATTCTGTCCACCCCTAGATAAACAAACTGTAAACCTAACTGACAACGGCGAGGCAGGATATAAAACTATGTAAGATTATTACAATTTTTTTTTTATATATTTCAATGGTTTGTTTTATATATCCATATGTAGCTATTTCTATATCGTTTATAGCTCTGTAGAATTGGTTTTGAAAAAAAAATTGAAATAAGACTCAACAAAAACATTTTTTTAAAAGTGACCTAGAATAAAGATAGGTCATAAGACCAGTGACCTGTACTGTACTGGCAAGTTAGTCCAGTGGTACTTGGTGGTCCCAATTATATTATCTAGGCTAATAACTGTAGCCTCTAGATGTACAAAACTACTGAGACAGACAAGTAATAAGTTTGAGATTTCAGTTGCAACACAAAAAAAAGGAGTTTATTTACAAACAAAAGAAACAGATCATGAAAAATATAAATGGCAATAAAGGCTCACAAAAGAATATGACATAATGAAACAAAGCAAAGTAGCAAGACAGTTTCCAGTCAATATAATTAAAGAACCATCATTATAGAGGCACAATAATGTCTTATGCCAAAAAACCAAAAAGATGGTTTACAATAATATAATATACATGCATAAACAATGAAATGACGTCATTCATGAGACACACTACTGTTTCGTATCTAAACAAAAGATGTCTTTAAAAAAAACATACAGGAGAGGATAAGAGACTAAGTGGCAATTGTAAACAGTTAACAGGGACTTAAATCAAGTAATAAAGGGGACTAACTCTAATAAACAAAATAAAGGTAGCCACCATTATTGTCCCTCTTGTCACAGTCAAGTTAAAGAGAAATCCAGTGTGCTCAATACTGATAGTTTTTATATTCAAATGCGATTAACGTTATATGATTTTGTCAGTTATGTGCGAGTGTGTGTTTGGCTTATTTCTGCATGTAATACGTGTATGTTGTGTGTTATCTGGTGTGTTGTGTGTGTGTGTATTAGTCAAATATTGAGAGTGATCAACCCAATGCTTACCTCCAGACCAGTACAACGCTATCTCCTGGAAACTGACCACTGTGTGAAGAGTAGACGAGAATATGTGGACATCTCCGAGTCTCAGAGAGTCATTTAAGGCCAGAACAGTGTTGCCTGTAATGATCCCCTCGATCCCTTTAATCAGCTGGACATGAGTGTCTCCAACATGGATATCAATCTTATGGGAACAAGCGATCCCTGAGGATCCACACGCCAGGTTTTTTATGCTGACCTACAAACATGTACATTTAGACAACAGTAATCATTTATTAACCAGAGATTCTAACATTACAAATATATGCATATGCCATGCATGACTAAATGCATGTATTACGCTTTCGACGTAATCATATTCTTTTTTGAAGTAACGTCTGTATTATATAAGATATATCCATATCCAACATTTGCATCACAATACATATGCGGGGAAATATGCAGGACTCAATTGGGTTTGCGTAGTCATGTGAAACGCATCCTTATTGTCTTTCATGGTTTAAATGAAATAAAGCAAACCTTCACTTCCGGTGTGCTCGATTTGATGAGTGTGTAAGAACAACGCCCCGGAAAACGGAACATACTTCCGTCAAACGTCACCACTGTCATTGATGTACCAGACAAATAACAGGAGGCTGAGGAAAAGAGGGATATCGTATGAATTCAACCCCATACATTGGACAAACTGGTTGGATTAATAATTAATAAATAATACGTACTGGCCTTTGCTCTAGAAAAAGTTAATTTAGGATTTATTATGTGTGCCTACATTTTCCAATGCTATCTTTATATCCTATAATTCTCATTTAAAATTTTTACACATCATAAAGCTTAATTTAATAATTAAATCTGGTGCATAAACCAGAAAAAAATGTGCATGAGGGGATGGGTAGCATAGGTAGGTTAGAAGAAGATAAATATCTGAATCCAAACCCCCGCTGCGATGCGGCTATACCCAAACATGGGAAAGGCTACAGGAGCCAATCCTGAGGAGCTACACTCTGTCAGACTGTTGATCCCAAACTGTATCTGCCGTTCCCTTGCAGCCAGCAAGAGAGAATTGGGGGGGGGGGGGGGGGGGGGGGAAGGAATTCTGTAAGGGAGATAACTTTCCAACTTTAGCTAATGCCCCGTATCTCCATTTGCTCTAAGAGATGACACACAGTTGCTATAACGAGACCAATGACGCCCCGATGGTCTTCCATTAAGGCCATAAAATATATGCGTTTTGTTTTGTCCCCGGGACAGACTACAATTGACTGCTATAATCATTCATTTCATTTTTCAGACCAAAACATTTCCCTTATGTTTACCTACTACAGAGACAATTCATAATAGAGGGTCTTCATATTCAGCCTGAATAAAAAATGCATTACATAGTAATTTTTGTGTTTTCTTTGAAATAAAAATAAATAAAAAAAAAAAAGAGGCATGATCCCAAAAAAGAGGTGAAAGAAATACCAAAAAAAAAAGAGGGCCCAGGGCCCAAGGATTCAATGATGAAAATGAATAGCACAAATGATGAGGTTTCCTTAATAAATTAAAAAAAGCGTCATTTTGCTAGGACAAATTTATACAAATACTCCATCTTCTATAGTACTACTAGAGCATGGACTGGGTTGGCTGAGCCAGCCAGGAAAACCAATGACTGCCAGAATTTAAGTCATTGGTTAGCATGCATGACTAGATTGACTGACTGTATTTTATAAGATAAGAAATTTCCTTACATTGTCATGTTAACCTAAACCTAACTAAAAAGTTCCTTACATCGTCATGTTGACCTAAACTTAACTAAAAGTTCCTTACATCGTCATGTTGACCTAAACATAACTAAAAAGTTCCTTACATCGTCATGTTGACCTAAACTTAATTAAAAAGTTCCTTACATCGTCATTTTGACCTAAACTTAACTAAAATTTCCTTACATCGTCATGTTGACCTAAACCTAACTAAAAAGTTCCTTACATCGTCATGTTGACTTAAACTTAACTAAAAGTTCCTTACATCGTCATGTTGACCTAAACCTAACTAAAAAGTTCATTACATCGTCATGTTGACCTAAACTTAACTAAAAAGTTCCTAACATCGTCATGTTGACCTAAACTTAACTAAAAAGTTCCTTACATCGTCATGTTGACCTAAACTTAACTAAAAAGTTCCTTACATCGTCATGTTGACCTAAGCTTAACTAAAAGTTCCTTACATACATCGTCATGTTGACCTAAACCTAACTAAAAAGTTCCTTACATCGTCATGTTGACCTAAACTTAACTAAAAAGTACCTTATATCGTCATGTTGACCTAACCTTAACTAAAAGTTCCTTACATCGTCATGTTGACCTAAACCTTACTAAAAAGTTCCTTACATCGTCATGTTGACCTAAACTTAAATAAAAGTTCCTTACATCGTCATGTTGACCTAAACTTAACTAAAAGTTCCTTACATCGTCATGTTGACCTAAACCTAACTAAAAAGTTCATTACATCGTCATGTTGACCTAAACTTAACTAAAAAGTTCCTAACATCGTCATGTTGACCTAAACTTAACTAAAAAGTTCCTTACATCGTCATGTTGACCTAAACTTAACTAAAAAGTTCCTTACATACATCGTCATGTTGACCTAAACCTAACTAAAAAGTTCCTTACATCGTCATGTTGACCTAAACTTAACTAAAAAGTACCTTATATCGTCATGTTGACCTAACCTTAACTAAAAGTTCCTTACATCGTCATGTTGACCTAAACCTTACTAAAAAGTTCCTTACATCGTCATGTTGACCTAAACTTAAATAAAAGTTTCTTACATCGTCATGTTGACCTAAACTTTAAAAAAAAATTCCTTACATCGTCATGTTGACCTAAACTTAAATAAAAGTTTCTTACATCGTCATGTTGACCTAAACCTTAAAAAAAATTCCTTACATCGTCATGTTGACCTAAACTTAACTAAGAAGATCCTTACATCGTCATGTTGACCTACCATGAAAGTCAATTCTTTTTATTTTCCGCCACACGCTATTGTCACACTTCCTGAAAGACAAACAGAATGTACACATGGATGTCATATTCAAAGATCTCTAAACCTAGTCAATTGAACTGTAACTTAAAAAATAAAGAGTAAATTTCCCCTTTCAGACCTTGCGACTATGGGGCAGTTAATTAACGTTTAACGATGGTGTCATGTGGCCAGCACAACCACCAACCGCCAACTTTTGTCAGGTACCAGTTAGAATTCAAAGGCGCCGTAGAAATCCCAGCCTTCACAACGACTCGAACCCGGGACCCCTGGGTTCGCAAGCCAAGTGCTTTATCACTCAACCATCGCGACTCCTAACTTTACCATAGGTTTCTAAAAAGCAGGTCCAACAAATAAAAAAATAAATATTTATCTGACAATGATAAACACAAAGTTAATAAGTTTAGTTTACTAATCAACATTTATCAACACATCAACAGCGTAAGAATGTGTTCACGAAATGTGAGATGTGTATTGCAGTGTATTTAAGCCAACTTTGCGGACATGGCTTTCAACTCTGTTGTGTTACTATATTTATAACACACCTAAAAACACTCACACTATGTCAAACTGGATTGTTATCTCAGAGTTGTTCGGATACCAGATGTCATTATAGAAGCACGGGCAAGTGCCGATTCGGGTACACTGACCATCCTGAAATAGATGTATGATTCTTTCATAAATAAGTAACTGATTTCGGAAATACATATCAAAAGAGAAATATATTTGTATTGCAGACAACTATTGGTCATATCTGCTTTGATGAAAAACTAGTCAGCTGCTACTGAATTGTTTTAGAACTAAATATAAGTTCTCTGAAATAAATATTTTTAATAAAAAAAAATGTTTTAGTGCTTTTTTAAAATTAAAATAAAACCCATAATTTCTCTTTTGTTTCGTTCAAAAAGTTATTGAGAGAAAATAAACAACTTACAAAAGTCTCAGCAAATCCATCCTGGCAAACGCAGTCCCGTATATCGTCTGCACAAGTCATTATAGTATTAAATTTGTCGGGACACTTGTACCTGGCACACATATCGTTTTGACGTTTGATTTTTGTGTACGCCACTTGGTTTTTCGGGCAGACGATTTCAGCACACTTGTCTCGACAACTTATTAAAGCATCATCGCATTGGCTGTAGAATGAAGTATGTGGTTTTATTAATTCACTGCACAAGACTTATGAAGAGGTTGTTCCATGAAGAAGCAGAATCATAGAATCTATTCAAAGTGCACCATAGTTGACGGACTTTGAACGTGACGTGATGGCTGCCTGGTCATGCGGTTTGCTCGCTGGACTGTCGTTCGGATTTATCGATGGTCGAGGGTTCAAATCCTGCCCGCTCCCATTCCCCGTCGTCCTGCGGGAGGTTTGGACTAGGAAGTAAACTATCTTCAACTCTGAAGGAACATCCGAAACATGTAAAACATTTTACAAAACAAACAAACATTTTACATTAAGTGATGTCACAGACAAGTGGTTTCTATTTTATTAATTTTTTTATTAGTCAGCTGGTGTTTGGAATTAAAGGGGACAACATCGTAATACGGACAGAGCTTCGACTGTGACCTTTACGTATTATAACTTCACTCAAGTATCTAACAGTCTGGACTTAGATCTTCGTCTTGTTATTGTGATAATCCAGGCCTTCTTTCTTTAGAACTTTATTAGGCCTAAAGTAAGGAAATTGTTACTTTATTGATTATAAAGCTTATATCAATTGTGACTGTCTGTCTGATATAAAAGTTGTAAAAATTATTTCTCCCACACCCATTCTCAGATCAAGTTGAAACTTTAAGCAAGTATTTATTGTACCTAATAAAACATGAATCAATTTTTAAAAAATTATTCAATCAGTCAATAATTGTTGGTAATTAATTACTTTGTTCGAAATAACTTCTACAATATTGAGATACATAGTTGTACGTGTGGAGTTCTTCACATTACACAAGCTTTGTTGTTGTTTTACAGTATTTTTATATTTCGTTTATTAATCTTTCATTCTCTATTGGTCAAGATAAATCTATCTAAAATACTTAATAAAAAGAGAGATTATGTGATGTCCTAATAACTATAACTAATAACTATAAAGTAAAGATAATAGTGAACAAATAGATGCTATCTTACTAGATTTTTCTAAGGCTTTTGACAAAGTTCACCACCATAGTTGGCTTAAAAAATTAAAATATTTCGGCATTAATGGTCCACTGCATCAGTGGATTAAAGATTTTCTGATAGAGAGAGAACAAACTGTAATAATAAATGGCTCTAAATCAACACCAATAACAGTAAACTCAGGTGTACCTCAAGGAACAGTCTTGGGTCCACTACTATTTTTAATTTACATAAATGATTTACCAAATTGCATTAGTTCAGGAACAAAAGTCAGATTATTTGCAGACGATTGCATAATATATAGAACAATAAAAACAAAACAAGACACAGATACTTTACAAAGAGAATTAGATGAATTACAGAAATGGGAATCAAATTGGAGCATGTCTTTCCACCCAGAAAAATGTCAGTTGTTAAGAGTAACAAAAAAACTAAAACAAATTAATTCCACTTATCTTATTCATGGCAAACCAGTAACACAGACTAAAAACGCAAAATACCTAGGTGTTATAATAAATGAAAAACTGTCATGGAATCCACATATTGATGAAACTATAAAAAAATCAAACAAAGCATTAGGATTTATTAAAAGAAATTTCTATAAATCAAATAAGAACATAAAACTAAAATGTTATTTAACCTTGGCTAGGCCAATAATAGAATATGCATCCACCGTGTGGGACCCCTCAACTCAAGAAAACATTAAGAAACTGGAACAAACACAAAATAGAGTAGTGAGATTCATAACAAACGAATATTCACATTTGACTAGGGTAACACCTATAGTAAAATCACTAAATTTAGAAAGCCTTCAGGACAGAAGACTCAAAAGTAAAGTAGCAATTATACATAAAACACTGAACCATAATCTTCAAATACAAAAACAAAATTTAATAAAATACTCTGAAAGACACAAAAATAAAGGCACATTCCTCGTCCCATATGCTAGGACAAATTTGTACAAATACTCCTTCTTCCCTAGTGCTATTAGAGCATGGAATGGGTTGCCTGAGCTAGCCAGAAAAACCAGTGACTTGGCAGAATTTAAGTCATTGGTTAATATGCATGACTAAATGCATGACGCGTAGGACGTAATCATCTTTTTCTTTTGAAGTAATGTCTGTATTATATAAGATAAGATAAGATAAATTGGCTTCAATTCCATTATTCACAAAGAAATTTTTAAGTCTCCACTTTGGAATGCATTTCATTCTACCAAGAACCCAAAGTTATCAAAAACTTACCAACGTATGCAAAAATCTTTTTGGAAAGAACCTGGCTTGACATAGGCCTTAGACTGGACTTCAAAACATGGGCAATCTTTTCTTTTTACACAATGTCCTTCATGGGTCAGCAGATGACCATGTGGGCAAGAACATCCTGGTACAGTTTTATCCGTGAACATCCTGACAGACAGCTGGGGGTCGAGACAATGAGATAGCCAGACTGGGGTGTGGTCATTGTAATCTAGGTCACCTTGACACGTTTGCATTTCTGTTTCAAAGAAAAAGAAATCAAATCAATCAATTCAAATCTATCTATCTATCTATTTTTCTATCCATCTTATCTATCTATCTATCAAATCGATCTGTCTGTCTCTCTCTCTTTGTGTGTGTATATATATATATATATATATATATATATATATATATATCACATTTCTTATCTTATCATATCTTATCTTATATGATACAGGCTTTACTTCAAAAAAGAATATGATTATGTCCTACGCGTCATGCATTTAGTCATGCATTTAGTCATGCATATTAATCAATGACCTAAACTCCGCATGAAATAATTGATCTAAATTAATTAGTCTAATTTACCCATTTTTTTAGTAGGTTTCTGTAGGGTACTCTAATCTATATGCTTAAGGGTAAGTTAACATATATGCTTTAATAATGAATATAACAGTGACATAACATGACAAATACGACATGAATGTTATGTTCCAACCTGGAAGAAGGTCTGGTAGCGAGGTGTGTTTCTTCAAGTGTCCAATTAGAAAGGAAAATGGTATTTGTAGCGAGTGGGAAAGTTTCAGAAGAGTTGACTGAACTACTGACCATTCCTGACTGACCAGTGCTACTCTGTCCAGGTTACTGATCGGAATATAAATGTTTTCTAAAATGTCACTCAAACCTGCGAACTAAAGATTAAAGGCAGACAGAAAACTGTCATTAAAATCTTTGATAAGATAAAATAACTAGAGAAATGAGAGACTAGAATAATCTAAACTTTAAAGTTGACTTCACAAACATTTTTTCCTGTTAATAAAAGAATACAAATACTGATTTGTGGCGGCAGAGTGGTAAAGCACTTGGCTTCCGAACCAACAGGTCTCAAGTTTGAATACAGGTAAAATGAGATATGAACTTCGGGATTTTTATGAGGCCCCTAAGTTCACCCAACTCTATTGATTATGTATAAGGCTTGTCTTCGAGTCCGAAGATTAATGAGGAATACAATATTTCCAGTGGCTGCGCACCCCAGCTGTGACCTGCATATTTTGCCACATCCAGGGCAAGCATAACCACTGTCCGCAGGTGGTCGATTTAGATTTCTTTTTCGTCGTCTGCGTTTGTCCTCGGCAGCGGATTTTCTTTTGGTCTCAAATGTGTATCCCGCGGCCTTCGTGAGTGACCTCCAGCTGTCTCGTTCCAACGCCTCATGCAGCCAGATGCTTTCTTCTATGTCAGCCAAGGAAAGTTGACGCCTACGCTGGTCTTTGAAACGTTTCCGTGGGGCGCATCTGTTACGTCGACCACCTTTTAGCTCACCAAAAATTATGTAACATAGGCTGAAAAGCAAATTCTGTTGGTAATTCTACTGGCCACATGATACCTTCGTTAACCGTCAATGACAGAAACATATGAACTTAACATCATCTGCCTTTTTAGATCGCAAGGTCTGAAAAGGGAAATCTTTTACAAATACGAGAACATTTGTTTATTTAAATACGTCATGCAGACAGGTGAAAATACGCTTATGTTAAGAGTTCATTTCATTTTGTTATGTTGACTCTTTCTCTCCTAACTTAGAACTTAGACTTAGAAATTTTATTAGAATGTGAGAAACCAGACATAATTGCAGGAAAAGAAACTTGGCTACATCCTGAAATTTATAATGCAGAAATTTTCAATAGTAATTATGAAATTTTTAGAAAAAATAGGGCTGATAATCATGGAGGAGTTCTTCTAGTAATAAAAAACACTCTTATAGCAGAAGAAATTACCTTACCTAACTCAAAAAATATAGAATCAACATTTTGTAAAATTAATACCACCTCAACATCCCTAATAATAGGCAGCATTTACAGACCACCAAATTCTAGTTTAGAATATATGCAGGAACTATGTAATCAGATTACTACACTTAAAGAGACAAATACAAATGCAGTTTTTTGGATTATGGGTGATTTCAACCTACCTGATATAAATTGGAAAACACTAACCATAGATAAACACCAAAACCTTAAGGACATAAATGAACTTTTCATAGAAACTTAACACAACCTAAGTTTAGATCAAATCATTAAAAAGCCAACTAGATTAAACAACACATTAGATCTCTTCTTAACCAAAAGACCTGGATTAGTAGTTGATTATGATATTATCCCTGGTCTATCAGACCATGAGATCATAGAAATACACAGTCCCAATTCAAAACCCAAAAGAAAAATCTTACTCAGGAATAAATGTAACCTAACACAACTACACCAAGCTGCATTAAACTTTCAAGAAACATTCTTATTAGAAAAAGACATTAACCAACCAGTTGTTGACCTCTGGAATTTCATTAAAAACCATCTTAAAAGCATTATAGAAAATCATATACCAACTAAATACATATCAAACATAATAAATAAATGCTGGTTTAATAATAGACTAAAGAAGCTTTGTAAACAGAAGGAAAACCTATATAGAAAATTTAAAGAAACTAAGGCAGAAAGAGTTTACAAAAAGTATATAAAAATTAAACACTTAACCCAAAAAGTAAGCAGACAGCTGCAGAGTGAATACATAAACAATGTAATATCTAAAGATAACAACAAAAACCTATGGTCATACATTAAGTCTAAGAAAATGGAAACAACAGGCATAGCGCCATTAAAAGATGAACATAACAGAGTACATAATGATAATGAAACTAAAGCAAACATTCTAAACAAATACTTTGCATCAGCATTCTCAGCCCCAGGAGACAAAGACATATTACTGAATTTGAACCAAGTAGACAACATGGAAGATATAGTAGTACAAGAAAATGGAATTCAAAAACTATTAGCCAACACCAAACCAAATAAAGCATCTGGACCTGATGGTATTCCAGCTAGATTACTCAAAGAACTAAGCAATGAGCTAGCGCCAGTGTTCAAAATACTCTTTCAGGCTTCACTTAACCAGGGCAGAGTACCAAAGGACTGGAAAGAAGCTAATGTCACATTTAAAAAAGGAGAAAGATCTGACCCAGGAAACTACAGACCAGTATCACTTACCAGCATCACATGTAAAATCCTAGAACACATAACATGTTGCAACATCATAAACCACTTAGACAAACAAAATGTCCTCACACCATACCAACATGGCTTTAGGAAATATAGATCATGTGAAACACAACTAATAGGATTAATTGATGATTTTTCTAAAGGTTTTGATAATAGTGAACAAATAGATGCATCAGTGGATTAAAGATTTTCTGATAGGGAGAGAACAAACTGTAATAATAAATGGCTCTAAATCAACACCGATAACAGTAAACTCAGGTGTACCTAAAGGAACAGTCTTGGGTCCACTACTATTTTTAATTTACATAAATGATTTACCAAATTGCATTAGTTCAGGAACAAAAGTCAGATTATTTGCAGACGATTGCATAATATATAGAACAATAAAAACAAAACAAGACACAGATACTTTACAAAGAGAATTAGATGAATTACAGAAATGGGAATCTAATTGGAGCATGTCTTTCCACCCAGAAAAATGACAGTTGTTAAGAGTAACAAAAAAACTAAAACAAGTTAATTCCACTTAACTTATTCATGGCAAACCAGTAACACAGACTAAAAACGCAAAATACCTAGGTGTTATAATAAATGAAAAACTGTCATGGAATCCACATATTGATGAAACTATAAAAAAATCAAACAAAGTATTAGGTTTTATAAAAAGAAATTTCTATAAATCAAATATGAACATAAAACTAAAATGTTATTTAACCATGGTTAGGCCAATAATAGAATATGCATCCACCGTGTGGGACCCCTCAACTCAAGAAAACATTAAGAAACTGGAACAGACACAAAATAGAGCAGTGAGATTCATAACAAATGAATATTCACATTTGACTAGAGTAACACCTATAGTAAAATCACTAAATTTAGAAAGCCTTCAGGACAGAAGACTCAAAAGTAAAGTAGCAATTATACATAACACACTGAACCATAATCTTCAAATACAAAAACAAAATTTAATAAAATACTCTGAAAGACACAAAGATAAAGGCACATTCCTCGTCCCATGTGCTAGGACAAATTTGTAGAAATACTCCTTCTTCCCTAGTGCTATTAGAGCATTGAATGGGTTGCCTGAGCTAGCCAGGAAAACTAGTGACTTGGCAGAATTTAAGTCATTGGTTAATATGCATGACTAAATGCATGACGCTTAGGACGTAATCATCTTCTTTTTTGAAGTAACGTCTTTATTATATAAGATAAGATAAGAACTGACGATACCAACGTTGATTCCACCAGAATGTGGTAAATAATTACGGAGAGAAAGAGCTAAACGACGATGTAATCTTTAGTGTCTTTGAGACTTTATGCCTACCTTCTGTTGTCGACCGACTGAGTCGTCAATACTTCTAAATCCAGATCGACCACAAGAGTCCGTAGAATAAGCTCCTATATACTTGTCATCAGATTCTGCATCAATCCCAGAGGGCAATAACCTGTCATCGTGAATTTGTCTGTTCATGTTTCCGCACAGACCCCGGAGCTGGAAAAAAAAATGTTTTAGACCTTCATTTGAACGAGAATCTAAACGAAATTTAGATTTGTGTAGATTTTCCTTTATATTGTTAATTCATCTTATTGCAATATTACTTAATAAAAAAATATAATCTGTATAATCCGTGAGGATATACGTACTACACTTAACGATACATGTATTGTCTAAGAGCAACGAAATAATACCACACACATAAAATATACGTTCGTATTTGGGTTAATCTTAAACATTACTGTAAAGTTTATATCACAAAGCTACATGTTGCTCAATGATGTCATTTCTGAGAGAACAAAAGAGTTCTTGTGTTGTTGTTGTTTTTTTTATCTACTATTTATAGAAATGGAAGATTTGGTTGTGCGAAATTCAATAATTTTGAATTTCGCACAACCAAATCTTCCACCTATTATCTTCCTCTTATTTATTCCTAGACTCTGTGTGTGAGTTCTCTCCCTTCAACCACCCACGACTGTAAACAATTGTAATTTTATAGCTCTTTCAAATCTCCACTACATAAAATCAAATCACATCATACCACTCTGCCTTCAGTTCTTCAATGTCGAATGAAGGATTTGGGGGCGGGGGGGGGGGGGGGGGTCCAAATTCGAAACTCCTCCCGGGCCCCCGAATGAATAACCTAATTTTTTAACATTAAATATATAATATTACGCCGCTGCCATGTAATCTTGCTATTTATGTGGAGTCATAAAGTACTAGACAGCGCTGATCTTGATGTTGTAGATGCCGTTGCTGCACTGAAAGCACGACGTGAGGCGATATGAATTAATTTTGGTATTATCTCGCCAATAAACAACGGTATTATGCAATAAAAGAGCCTTACTGTCTATTTTTGGTTATTAATTTTACTTAAATTTAGACATATATTTATTAAGAACATTTTCTCATGTCATGTTGTTAAATGTCAAAAATGCAGGGGCCCTGAAAAGGTCAAGCCCCCCGGGCTCCCAAATCCCTAGCTACACCACTGCAGTTCTTGGGTTTACAACAAAGAATTTATTTCCCCCCCCCCCATACACATAACCACACGCACATATTAAGAACCACAATGTTTATTTACTTATTTTATTATTATATCATTTATTTTTCTATATTTCCAAATCATTCTGTTATAAATTTAAAAAAAAAATTAGCCTTACAAAGAAAATGGAATACTATATACTAACAAGAAACTAGAGCTCGGTGTCGCACCTATAGAGATAATAATGAACGCGAAAGTGATTATGACGTGATCATATTAGAGAAAAAGTTAGCGTAGTAACTACAGAACAAGCCAACAGTGCCAAGAGTTCACGCTGACAACATCGTCGCATTAACAGAAGACCTAGACCAACATGCACTATTACTATTTTGCTTCCTCCCCCTTTCCTACTAAATATTTCGTCCTCCCAACCCCTCCCTTTTTGACCAGATAACGGTCTGTACAAAACTGCTTTAACCTTAACTAGTTGTACAGTATCTTATCTTATATAATACAGACGTTACTTCAAAAAAAAAAAAAAGAAGATGATTACGTCCTACGTCATGCATATTAGCCAATGACTTAAATTCTGCCAAGTCACTGGTCTTCCTGGCTAGCTCAGGCAACCCCATTCCATGCTGTAACATCTAACACATCAAACACCTTACCTAGTTGTACAGTTTGTAGACCACTATAACATCAAACACCATTAGCATAAAACTGCAAATATAAATGAGTACATCTTACCGAGCCTGCTTCATAGAATGACTCCCAGGTCGCGACCACTAAGTAGTTCAGATTAAACAGAAGAATTCGAAACTCAAAAGCGTCTATTGCGATACTGGATGACGTGGGGGTCCGAATATAAACAAACTCGTTCGTATAAGGAAGCCGGACGCTGCTATTGCTCTTAAGGTCCAGCACCTTATAAAAGCTGGAGTTTTGGAAGATGACCACAAAGTGGACTTTGTCCCCCTTGAGCTCAACTCCTAGAGGTGTTAGAGTAGAAGGAGTCAGAGGGGACTTCTGAGAAATCATGTTTATCTGTAAATCATTTTTCTGGGGAAGTAAACAGAACAGATTGATATCAACCAAATCAAAATAAATCAACATCTATCAATTTATCAATCAATTTATCTATCTATCTATCTCTCTGTCTGCCAGTCTGTCTGTCTGTCTGGCTAGCTAGTTATCTATCTGTTATAACATATAGTTATTTATTCTAAGGTACAATTAATTGTTTTAAAGTCTGTATAATTCAATAATTATACGCTACCAAGATTGACACATTTTAAACTCTATTAAAAAGTTACAACTTACTTGGTGGGCTACTAAAGTAAAAAGACAAGTTGTATCGTCTGAGGACAGAAAAAAATCCTGGCGGTCAAAGGTCGTCAAGATGCCAGGCCCGTACACAGAGCAGGAGGCATAACAGTTGTTGGATTTAACGCAGGTCCATAAACCACTTGCTGCACAAGTACTGAAGATAATATAGAAACAAATTCATAAAAACAAATGATATGAAACAATATATTGCTAGTTTTCATTAAGTACAATGTAATTGTAGACCATAAGTTATTACTGAAGATAAAAGAGGTGAACATGGATTGAACTAAATCTAATGTACAGTTAGGCTACTATTGAAATAAACTCAACATCGTCATTGGATTCTATGACGTATCACATTTTTTGTCGTCATTACATGAATTGAAAACAACATTCATAAAGTTTTGCAAAAGTTATATCAGTTTGCTTGGACTGTCTGCGCCAGATTTTGTACACGTTATTTCTCCAACTTCTAAATCTCGGATCAAGATGAAACTTTGCACAATTATTATTTGCCCGCAACAAAACGTTAATAAATCGAAAAATTCACCAAATATTTTATCAATTAGTAGTTATTAATTAATTTTGTTTTTAATAATAATAATAATCTTTATTATCCGTATGGAAATTTGTCTTACAATTTGTGCATTACACTCATAATTTACATGTGACAAAGTTTATACCAGATTGTTCTTATTTAATGATTTCATTGCCAGGGGAACAAAAGAGTGTTTGTGTCTGTTTGTCTTTGCTATCGGTGTCTTGTATCTCTTTTGTGATGGTAAAATCACAAAATCCTGACGTAAAGGGTGATTCTTTATTTCGATGATCTTGTTAGCTTTTTTTATAGATGTTTGTCTCAAACAACTGCCCAAATGGGGTTTGTTTGTTTGTTTTTATATAGAATACATAGAAAACAAAACAAACCAGGCCAGAGAATAATTTTTTTAAAGAGAATTAGATGTTAAGAATTGAAAGATAGCCAGAGGAAAACAATTAAATGTTAATGTTAATAATATATCAAAGACTGTCAGTTTATTAATTCTAAGGAAAAGTTTGAATAGAATTTGTTAATTAACTTTTTCTTAATCACTATTTTCACAAATGATTTCTTTTCAACAAAACCACTTGACTGCTTGCAACGAGAGACAAAAATTAATTATAACTAATTAACAATAAAGTATATTGCAAATGACAATACTACCGTACCCTGGGGCAGAATTTTGTGGAGGATCCTAAACTTTTTTGATAGCTTTAATAAAAATTCACTTTTTAACCCTTTAAAGGCTGAGCTGTTTTAATTACAATTGTGTTGTTTAGAGGATAAACTACCACACGCGTTTTAAGGGTTAACACTTATTAAAACGTTGGTGAAAAAAAAAGCAAAAGCTGATAAATTGTGTACATTTTGAGACTTTAAATCTTTTAAATGGAGGCCTTCTTTTAGTGGAGACCAAGGGGCTGTAGCCTTCGCCTGCACTGCCTTAAATCCGGCCCTGTGTAACAGTTTCCATTAACTAAATATAAAGTTTGCCTGTTTTATAGCTTTGCAATCGCAGGGTTTGGATATTCAAATAATAATAGTTACATTTCTAAGAAAAAAAGCTAAAATTAAATGCCCGATAAATTTTTCAATCCACACAGTACAAAAAGTAGCTATCACACTGAACTCACCAAACTTGGCATGTATCCAGGAGATGGATTCGTTCGTTATGTTTGTAGTACCTGCCGTGTTGGGAACACGGGCACTCGGAAGGCGTAACGCAGCTCTTGTTATAGTACAGTAGACCGTCGGGACAATGACAGCCGGAAATACAGGTAGCTTGTTGCCCAAGACAACCTGGGGGGGATTGTGTTCGACCGCAAGCTGGACGCTGGGAAGGTCCGCAGTCACTGTAGACCATATTGGCAGGGCACTTCATATCTATAGGTGTAAGAAAACATTAGGTTAGAGAAGGGAAAACTGGACTCTGGGAAGGTCGGCAGTCACTGTAGACCATATTGGCAGAGCACTTCATATCTATAGGTGTAAGAACACATTAGGTTAGAGAAAGGAAATATTCTACTAAATAATGACTAGCGAACGGTTTGTATGTCAACAACTTATTGTTGGTTAGATAATGTAAAATGACACTATCTCTATCTGTTGTATATTAGTTACACTGAGAATAAAGAGGGAAAATGAATACTTTGATTTGTTATAAACAAAAGCGAAAAAAAAATTTGTTACATGATTTAATTTTGGTAATTTTTATATATAAAGCTAAAGAGGTTTAAAGGTGGACCAAAAGAGGACTTTCTTACCACACCCAGACTTCACTCTCCACGAAAGAACTATATTCTCCATCAGACAAGCGCTGACATAAGCAGCCATTGCTTGACATCTCGTGACATTCTTTGTTGACACTGGCATTAAACAAAATGTGTCCATGCAGTATTCGATATAAGGTTTGACATCGACCTAAAATACATCATCAAATATCATATCAAATTGAATCAGCGACAAAACTCTTAAAGTCATTAAATACCGACATTGCCTGAAAATTATATAACTATAATTTAAACTTCATTAAATTATGTGAAAGAGGTAACTCTGGACAAAAAAGTGTAATTTTTTCCATCAATGGAATGCATTTAACAGTGTATTTCATCGTGTGTACATGTCTGTTGTATGCTAAAGTTTTAATTTTACCGTATTACTTGTTTAAAGACATATGGAGTCTTGACTTTTTATAAATATTCATTTAATAAGTATTTTTTTTTATTAATGCAATCAAATATTTTAATGCCTATATTGTTCTTAATCTCTTTTACTTTTAAATATTGGTTTCATCCTTTATTTCTATTTCATATCGACTGGAATGTGGGAAGCGTGGTCGAGAGGTTAAGTGCTTGAACTTGGCTTGGCTACCTAGAAGGGGGCTCGAGATTCGACATCCGACTCGGGCAAAGTTGTGTTTACTGATCTCCTAAAGGAAAACCAACTGCTGGTTACCCCCTACCCCCCCCCCCCCCCCCAGTGGTCCACAAATGAGATTGGACCAAAGCGCTCTGAGCATGCTATAAGCATGAAAGTAGCGCTATATAAAAGCTATAGTAATAATTATTATTTCGAAATATTTCTTTACATTCAAATTAGTATTACTCCCCTTTCATTCTATTGTCTGGTGTAGCTACTTCCCTTTCTTTCTATATCTTCTGAAAATTTTCATCACACATTCAGTCAAAAATTCTTAAAAAAAAAAATAAATAAACATCTACATTTAAAAACTAAGAAAGTTGAACAGAATCTATTCATCCCTTTTATTTACGTGTACCAGATCTAGCTGTTCTACTACTAGCACTAGTTGGATGGCTGCCTGGTCGTGCTGTTTGCGCGCTGGACTGTCGTTCAGATTTATCGATGGTCCAGGGTTCAAACCCTGCCCGCTCCCATCCCCCGTCGTCCTGCGGGAGGTTTGGACTAGGAAGTAATTATCTTCAACTCTGAAGGAACATCCGAAACATGTAAAACATTTTACTAACAAACATTTTAGTTTTCATCATTCTAGATCTGCATCAAATAAACACTCATCAAAAAGTCTTATTAGTAACGGTTTTATAATGCAATGCCTTTTTTTTTAAATTATAGAAAAGGTGATACTAATATGTACACTATATAGGCTTGAAAGTTTTGTGTATGCAGTGTGCATGGACATGTCCGTTGTCACAATTTACACATATAACTTGAAATAAAAACGTATTTCCTTTACAAAAAAAAATACAAATGTTATTTTTAGCAATTTGATTTCTAAACACGCTAGTTCCCCCCCCCCCCCCCTTTTCTTTTCGCTTAAGACAATTTCGAACCCCTCTCTTGGGGATACAAAAGGAAACACCTCCTCTAATGTATATTAATTATTGTGTTTGAAATAAAGGTATAAATCATATCTAGCAAACTAACCTTGTCATGACATGGTCTGAAAATGTCTGTAGTTAACAAGTAACAAGCTGACCTGGCCATTTCCAGTTCATAGCTAGTCCTACATGGCCTTGATTTCTCACTCCACTAAAAATATACATTTTTGAGGAAATTATGATCACATACATTGGTACACATTATATAGTGTTATTACACCTGTTATGTTATGGGTTAAAAACAAACCAATACATTTTTAATCCAATGAAATAGACTTACATTTGGCTGTACGTCAAGCTGGTGGCTGTAGACTTTCATCAGATTGTTGAGTTTCTGTTCAGTCTGTTTATCTGTTTGAGACGTATAGCAAGCTAGGTATAATAAAGCTTTAAAAAAACAAAGCTTATATAGAGTAAAGAGAGCGCACCGTTAAATTGCTGTCACATCTCTTAATAATGCTAGTTATATTTCCTTTTTCTATATACAACAAAATTAAGCAATTACCACTAATCCATTACATAATTGTTTTTTTTAAAATTGATTTATGTGTTGTTACCGACAATGAGTAACATTCAACATTTCAGATCCGAGAATGGAAATTGGGAGAAAATGACCCAGACAGACAGACAGACAGACTTAGGGAGTTAATATAAGCTTTGTAAAAAAAAGATGCAATCTGACATACTGCTTAAGTTTTTATTTGTTTACATTTCATAAAATGTTCAGGGAAAAAATGCTAAGAATTTTTTTTCAACATTCAGTATTTAAAAATAAGTATTACTATTTCGTAGATATCAATTCAAATTATATATAATTATTCCTTTCCTCCAGGTACTCAGTGTTAACACACACAAAAACAAAACATCAACAACAAAAAGACTAATTTACCTGGTCTTAATTTTTGACATGCTCCACCAATGTACTTGTCATGAATTAGCGGAGAGTCAAATCCAACAGTTATAAAGATCTCAATATTACTATCACGCCTGATGAACAAATCCAAGACGGGAAAAGCCAGAACTATACTGTCACTGAGCACATCAAAGTTGACGTCTGCGAAAGGAAGGAAAAAAAAAAGATTTTCCACAAGATAAACGATAAGACTAATAGAAGACTAATAGAAGACTAATAGAAGAATTTCAACTTGAGATGTCATTTTGTAAATGGAAAACAAAACCTTCATTATAATTAGACACAATTGTTCATGCATGGTGGAAAGCTTAGTGCAAGATAAACAT
This sequence comes from Biomphalaria pfeifferi, assembly GCA_030265305.1. NCBI lineage: Eukaryota > Metazoa > Mollusca > Gastropoda > Planorbidae > Biomphalaria > Biomphalaria pfeifferi. The sequence continues at coordinate 403,383 of JASAOG010000079.1, forward strand.
TTACTGTAATTAATAGTAATAGGAATAGACTTCAATACATTCTAACTACATTTGAACTGTTAACCAGCTGTATTTGAAATGACATTAACTGTGTATTCAAGCACTAAATTTGAATCGTATTATATTTGATCTGAAATTAGTGTGTATTCAAGCACTACATTTGAACTGATCATTAGCCTGTGCATTCAAGCACTGCATTTGAACTGATCATTAGCAGAGTATTCAAGCACTACATTTGAACTGATCATTAGCAGAGTATTCAAGCACTACATTTGAACTGATCATTAGCAGAGTATTCAAGCACTACATTTGAGCTGATTATTAGCAGAGTATTCAAGCACTATATTTGAACTGATATTAGCAGTGTATTCAAGAACTACATTTGAGCTGATCATTAGCAGAGTATTCAAGCACTACATTTGAGCTGATCATTAGCAGAGTATTGTCACGTATTACAAATTGAATTCTACTTTTAAATGGCTTGCCTAGGGGAACGTGACAATAGAAAAAGGTAGTTGTGTCACTTATCTTAAGTCTGAATTTAATCAGAGACTTACAATGAATAAAAAAAAAATATGACACAAGAAATCGGAAGGTAAAATATCAACTTAATGTTTAATCATAATATAACTCAATACAAAATGGAAGGGTTGACCAAAACCCTTTTACAAAAATGGCATGTAAAAATATTACAATACAATAGTTTGAAAATATAATTACAAATACAAGCAAGGCCTTGAAAAAAGAAAAATCTACACGATCAATTGGTATACCACGCACGGGTCACGCAATGTCTCCGCTATTCTGTCTCACGGCTGTCTCCGTATGTCTGTCCGTCAACGTAACGCGAGCGGTCTTTATATAATCTACCGCGCGTCGATATCGAGTAATTTCTAGAACAGAAAGTCATCAACACCCAGATCTAGAACGCTCTTCAAAGAGACAGAAGAAAAGAAAAAAAAAACCACCCTCCTTTCAACCAGAGGTACACAGATAGGTCAAGGACCGGTCACTGTCTGTGTGGCTTGACTCTTGAAGAATAAAATAAAAAAAAACTTATTACACAAAGGGGCAGACAACCTACAGGTCAAGAAAAAAAAACAATAGTATCTAGGCATTGTTACCTAGATACGTAACACCTCCCTCCTAAAAATAAAAAGTTTACATTTCCACGAAATGGAAATCTTTTTAGAATAATTACAAAAATGATATTTACATTACAGAATGTATTTATCATGATATATATAAAAAAAAATATATACATCAAAATACTTTTTACAATCTAGATAAGGCATCGGCGATAACATTTTCGCTGCCTTTTATGTGTTTAAGATCTAGGTTGTACTCTTGTAAAAATAAACTCCACCTGAGAAGTCGTTGATTCTTGCCAGACATTTTGTGGATAAATGTAAGGGGATTGTGGTCAGTAAATACAACCAGTGGCCATCTGGACCCACTGATATAAAGATCAAAGTGTTGTATAGAAAGAATCAACCCAAGACATTCTTTTTCCACAGTAGAATAATTTCTTTGATGTCTATTAAATTTCTTGGAAAAGAAACAAATAGGATGCTCTACTTGGAAATTATCTTCTTGGTAAAGGACTGACCCAACACCTGTGTCACTGGCGTCAATAGCTAACCTAAAAGGTTTTCCGAAATCAGGAGCCATCAAAATGGGGGAGCTAGATAATATCTGCTTAATTTGGTTAAAGGCTTTCTGACATTCATCCGTCCAAGTAAATCGGACGTTCTTTCTCAGGAGGTTTGTTAAAGGACTGGCAATGACAGAAAAATTTTCGCAAAATTTTCTATAATATCCAGACATTCCCAAAAATCTTCGGAGTTGTTTCCGATCAGCAGGAATAGGGAAAGCTTGGATAGCTTCTACTTTGGCCATTACAGGTTTCACCTGGCCTTGTCCTACAATATGGCCTAAGTATTGGATGGAAGCCTGGCAAAAATCACTCTTACTCAGGTTTACAGTAATTTTTGCATGTAAAAGTTTAGTAAAAAGACAATGCAGTTGTTTACAATGGCTAGAAAAATCTTGGCTAAAAATTACTACATCGTCTATGTATGCGTGGCAATTCTCCATGTCAGCAAGCAGGGCATTTATCATTCTCTGGAAAGTGGCAGGAGCATTCTTCATGCCAAATGGCATCACTTTGTATTGGTACAGACCATCAGGGGTGACAAAGGCGGAGATTTCCTTTGCCCTATCAGTCAGGGGAACCTGCCAATAACCTGAAAGTAGGTCTATTTTGGTGAAGTACTTAGCTTCACCAATACGATCTATGAGATCGTCTATCCTAGGGATAGGAAACGAATCGGTCTTTGTTACAGCATTTACCTTACGGTAGTCTGTACAAAAACGATAAGTCTTGTCCTGTTTAGGTATCAAGACACATGGGGAGCTCCAGCTACTGGAACTTGGTTCAATGAGGTCATTTTCAAGCATATACTTGATTTCTGACCTAAGTATGGCAAGTTTTTCAGGGTTGACCCTGTAAGGATGCTGCTTGACTGGAGTAGCCTCGCCAACATCTACATCATGCATTATAACATTAGTCTGTTTTGGTACATCAGAAAAAATGTCATTAAATTCATTAATGAGTTTCATGATAACTGGCCTTTCTGTCGAAGACAGATGAGACAGTTTTACATCCAAATTCTGTAATACAAAAGAATTAGGTATTTTGTATTGTCCAAATTTCTCCTTTACAATATCATCATCAATAGGAGAAACATGGCTATTTGAACAACTTTTGACTGTATTTAAAACACAATTACTCTTCTCTGAGTGATCTGGCCGAGATACATAAGGCTTCAGCATGTTTATGTGACATAGCTGAGTCTTTTTCCTACGGTCAGGAGTTTTGATTGTGTAATTGAGGTCACTAATTTTGGTCTCAATTTCATAGGGACCAAAATATCTGGCTTGCAAGGGTTGACCTGGTATGGGCAAAAATACAAGCACCTGATCCCCGGGAGAAAATTCTCTAACACGGGCCTTTCTATCATACCAGCGTTTCATGCTGGATTGGGTGTTTTGTAAGTTATTTTTGGCCAGAACACAAGCATCATAAAGTCTAGTTTTAAACTTACTTACATAGTCTAAAAGTCCTTCAGTGGCTGTTGGTGACAACAAAGTCTCTTTTATACATTTCAAGGGACCGCGCACCGAATGGCCAAAGACTAAGTCAAAAGGGCTGAATCCCAACGATTCCTGGACGGATTCACGGGTTGCAAACAGCAGCATGTGGATTCCTTCGTCCCAGTCTTTTTCGTGCTCAAAGCAATAGGTTCGGATCATGTTCTTGAGAGTCTGATGGAATCGCTCAAGAGCGCCTTGCGACTCGGCATGATACGCACTCGACATGCAGTGTTTGATGCCCAACTGAGTCATGATTTGCTTGAAAAGATTGGCCGTGAAATTCGTTCCTTGGTCCGATTGGATGGACTTTGGTAGACCAAATAGAGTAAAGAACTTGATTAAGGCCTTTACAATGTTCGATGCTTTTATGTTCCTTAGAGGAATAGCCTCAGGAAAACGAGTTGAAGCACACATAATGGTCAACAGGTATTGGTTGCCAGCTTTTGTCCTTGGGAGAGGACCAACACAGTCAATAAGTACTCTGCTGAAAGGTTCTTCAAAGGCTGGAATCGGCTTCAGAGGAGCAACAGGGATCTTTTGATTTGGCTTGCCAACCATCTGACAGGCATGACAGGATCGGCAGTACTGGATGACATCTTTCTTCAAACGTGGCCAGAAGAAGTGTGACATAATCTTGTGATATGTCTTGTGGATGCCGAGATGACCTGACATTGGTGTGTCATGAGCCAGATTCATGATGTACGCTCGGTATCTTTCTGGTAACACGATTTGATGGCATATTCTCCATTCTTCTTCGTTGGATGCGTCTGGAGGTTTCCATTTCCTGAAGAGCATATCATCTTGGATGTAGTAGCACGTTGATGCTAGCTCTGCCTCTTGTGATGTCATTGCGGTTTCTCGGAGTTTGGCGAGCTCTGGATCCTTCTTTTGGTCCTCAATCAACTGTTTTCGAGTTGATGCCGGCTTTTCAGAATTTGGCGTTGGTTCTTCTTCAAGAGAAGCAAAGAATGTGGTGCTCAAGTCCACATCATCGTGGTTACTGTTGGCCTTGATGACGTTCTCTTCTTGAGATGCTTTCAACCTCATTGCCCTTGTTACTGCACACGCTGGATATAACTCTAGGTCTTCCTCGGGTGTGGCAGATAAGTCGGGTTTTTGAGTGACGATGGGTTCGGCTATCACCTTTCCACCTGCTAAGTCATTGCCTAACAGCAACGAGATGCCTTCCAATGGTAATGTTGGTCGGACACCTACAACAACCGGTCCAGTAATGAGATTTGACTTTATGTCGATTAGATGTAGAGGCACATCTATACATCCAAGCTCTACGCCTCGTAACAGGATGCTCTTCCCAGTCGATGATGATTTTGACAAGGGCAAGATACCCTCTAAAAGTAGCGATTGTGAGGCACCTGTGTCTCTCAAAATGGTGATAGGTCGTAGACTTGTAGAATCACCGGGTAGTGATACGAATCCTTCCGAAATGAAAGGCTTAAAATCCTCTAATAAAACATCAATTTTGGTTGATGCAGACTGGACTTGGGTCGAACTCTCGCTGGAGTCATTGACATCTCTAGGAGACGCAGTGGAGAAACTCTTTCTTGAGTCAGTAGAACATCTTTTGGATGTATTTGGAGAACTCTTGATGGAGTCATTGGAACATCGGGGTGATGTTTTATGGGAACTCTTGATAGAGTCATGGGAACATCGGGGTGATGTATTATGGGAACTCTGGATAGAGTCATTGGAACATCGGGGTGATGTATTATGGGAACTCTGGATAGAGTCATTGGAACATCGGGGTGATGTATTATGGGAACTCTGGATAGAGTCATTGGAACATCGGCTTGATGTATTATGGGAACTCTGGATAGAGTCATTGGAACATCGCTGTGATGTACTAGGTAAACTCTTGTTTGAGTCATTGGAACATCGGCTTGATGTCTTTGAAAAACTCTTGATTGAGTCAATGGAACATCGTAAAGATGAATTTGAAAAACTCTTGTTTGAGTCATTGGAACATCGGCTTGATGTATTTGAAAAACTCTTGTTTGAGTCATTGGAACATCGTGGAGACATTTTCGGAGAGTCTTGTACAGTCAATACATTTGAAACAGGTGGTGTCGAGGTATTCTTGATATGACTTGATGATGAGGGAGTAAACCTCGCCGACCACTGTACTGTGCAAGCGCTGACTTTTGAAGGAGCTTTTTCGTTTCTCTTCCTCAATTTCCAGCAATCGTCAATTTTATGGCCTTCTCGTTTGCAGTAGGAACAAGTAGCTTTACTTGTAGTAGGTTTTCTGTCGTTTGTACTGCTGTTCTTGATGGAGTTGCTAGCAGTGGACTCAGGCTGTTTGACTTGTTTTGGCTTGACATCCGTCGTATACTTGGCAAATTGTTGTGATATTATATAATCGTCTGCCAACACTGCAGCCTTGTGCACATCTTCCTCGCCACGATCAGCTATATGCGTACGGACGTCCAGCCGCACACAACTCTTGAACTCTTCCATCAGCATTAGGTTCTTGAATTTGGCAAAGTCGGTGCCGATTTCCTTGGAAGTGAGCCATTTTTCAAAGCGTCGCTCCTTTTCCCGCAGGAATTCTACATGGGTTTGGCCATCCGATTTGCGACAATCCCTGAACTGCTTTCGGTAAGCTTCCGGAACAAGTTCATATGCCTTAAGAATTAAGGCCTTAACAACATTATAATCTTTTTGTTGTTCAATGGTCAAAGAACAAAATACCTCTGCAGCTCTACCAGTCAAAACTGTTTGCAGCAAAGTGGGCCACAAAGTTTCAGGTACATTAAAATTTTTCACAGCAAGTTCAAATTGTGGAAAATAATTGTCAATTGTGGCTTCATTAAAGCGTGGAATTATTTTCAAAAATTTTGTTGCTTCAGCAGTATGACTGGCAGGGGAAGAATCTGGTCTTACATTAGCAGCTAACTCTAATTTTCTTAACTCTATTTGTAATTTCATTTCCTTCTCTTTTAAAGCTAACTGGGCTTCTATTTCCATTTGTTTTAATTTTATCTGAAGTTCTAAATCTGATTTACCCTCATCAGGTCTAAGGGTTTCTAAAAGGTCTTCAGAAAACACTTCCTCGTCTACATAATGGATTACAATGTTATCTCTGATTTCTTGTTTAAGGGCATTTGATTTTATTTTTAACCCTAAATGTTTAGAAATAAGGACCAGTTCCTTCCTAGTACAAGCATCAAGCTCTTCCACAGAGGGATTTGCAAGAAAAACCTGAATATCTATGACTAACTAACAACTATTACAAGCAAAAAAATGTATACAATGTAAATATACAGTACAAAATCAGTACAACAAAAAAACCTTAAGAGAGTTTGGTCAATACTATTGATACTTTACTTCCGACTCTTTGACACAAAAAAAATTTTTGTTAAAGTCAACTTCGCCTTTACAAAATTACTCAAGTAAGACGAAAATAGGTTCAGAAAAATATCCCGGACGAGCCCCCAAACTTCTTTTGTCACGTATTACAAATTGAATTCTACTTTTAAATGGCTTGCCTAGGGGAACGTGACAATAGAAAAAGGTAGTTGTGTCACTTATCTTAAGTCTGAATTTAATCAGAGACTTACAATGAATAAAAAAAAATATGACACAAGAAATCGGAAGGTAAAATATCAACTTAATGTTTAATCATAATATAACTCAATACAAAATGGAAGGGTTGACCAAAACCCTTTTACAAAAATGGCATGTAAAAATATTACAATACAATAGTTTGAAAATATAATTACAAATACAAGCAAGGCCTTGAAAAAAGAAAAATCTACACGATCAATTGGTATACCACGCACGGGTCACGCAATGTCTCCGCTATTCTGTCTCACGGCTGTCTCCGTATGTCTGTCCGTCAACGTAACGCGAGCGGTCTTTATATAATCTACCGCGCGTCGATATCGAGTAATTTCTAGAACAGAAAGTCATCAACACCCAGATCTAGAACGCTCTTCAAAGAGACAGAAGAAAAGAAAAAAAAAACCACCCTCCTTTCAACCAGAGGTACACAGATAGGTCAAGGACCGGTCACTGTCTGTGTGGCTTGACTCTTGAAGAATAAAATAAAAAAAAACTTATTACACAAAGGGGCAGACAACCTACAGGTCAAGAAAAAAAAACAATAGTATCTAGGCATTGTTACCTAGATACGTAACAGTATTCAAGCACTAGATTTGAACTGATATTAGCAGTGTATTCAAGCACTACATTGGAACTGATATTAGCGGTGTATTCAAGCACTACATTTGAACTGAATTAGCGGTGTATTCAAGCACTACATTTGAACTGATATTAGCGGTGTATTCAAGCACTACATTTGAGCTGATCATTAGCAGTGTATTCAAGCACTACATTTGAGCTGATATTAGCAGTGTGTTCAAGCACTACATTTGAGCTGATATTATCAGTGTATTCTAGCACTACATTTGAACTGATATTAGTGGTGTATTCAAGCACTACACATGAATCCCACTTTCAGTGCGTCTTATACGAACAGCAGATGAAAAAAACAACAACGTATAACATTTACTTAATTGTTCCAATAGTATACTCATTATTATGCTTAGTTATTTCACTTCGTGTTTTAGGTTGATCGTACGAAGTCTTGGGTTTAAAACTTTTAGGAAGTAATTCTACATTTTAATGGTATGACACAAATGGAAACATTTAGAATGAATAAGAGTTAGGTGTGTCATATAAAGGGGACGTTTTTTTTTAAATAATAGCAAAATGCGCCTGGTAAAATAGCTGGATAGAATTATATATTTTAAAACACACTAAAAACAACTACAAAGATAAAAACAACTAACAAAAACAATGTAACAATTGAAATACACATAAAAAGAGAGAAATCAAAAGAAACCTCCAATTTTCTCCACATGGTCCAGATGTTGAGAAAACAAAACAGACTTCACCGTATAGTTCATATTAGTTGAAGTCATTGCGATGGACTCATCATCCACCTGGTAGACACGCTCTCTGGAGATATGATGAACACGAAGACCCTGTAGGGAAATGAATTAGATGGAATAAATAAAAGTGGATTAGAATTGATAAAGTGAAATATGATTAATTTCATGTAGTCGAAATGTTGGGAAACATAGAATGGATATCAGATAATATAGATTGCTTAAAGAGGAAAGATAAAGGTGTTGAGTTTATGGGGTATAGCGATAGTAATAAATAAATAAACATATTGGATAAAAGCCTTTATAAGAGTGAATAGCAGAATGGAATGTGGAATTGATTCTTTGAGGGGATAAAAGTTGGAAATTAGATGCAAATTTATTAAATATAGAAGGCGCGGTGGCTTGTGGTAAAGCGCTTGGCTTCCGAAACGGGTGTTCCGGGATCGAATTCTTGTGTCTACTGGGATATTTACTTTCGGAATCTGTAGGGCGCCTCTGAGTCCACCCTTCTCTAATGGGTACCTGACATTAGTTGGGGAATGGTAAAAGCGTTGGTCGTTGTGCTGACCACATGACACCCTCGTTAATCGTGGGTCACAGAGTCGGATGACCTTGACATCATCTGCTCCATAGATCACAAGATCTGAAAGAGGATTTATTTTTTTTTTACTTATTGAATAGAAATGTACGTGGTGAATATAGTAGATTATATTTTTAGGACTGGATATAAGGTCGGATAGAGTAATGGCTCTATAGTTTTGTTTTCGTTATGGCAATGTGTTTAGGAGTTTGATTTTGTTTTTTTTTAATGTTTCGGATGTTTCTTCAGAGTTAAAGATAACCTACTTCCTAGTCCAAACCTCCCGCAGGACGACGGGGGATGACAGCGGGCAGGGACCAGGTTATGAACCCGAGACCACCAAGACAACCGAACGACAGTCCATCGGGCATACCGCACGACCAGGCAGCCATCCAAGATTTCCTTCTAGCCCTTATGACTCAGAATGGTTTACTTTATTCTGTGTTGGATTACCTTATAGCATTTTGACGTCTCATTGCTACAATGCGTCCAGCTGTCAATCTTGATGTTGTCCAGTTCTAACAGTGTGATATTACAAGACACAGAAAAAGGCTGGTACACGGCTCCCAGGAAAGTCTGAACAGTGCATAGGGCACCAGCCCTGCAAGTCAGGTATGGGCCTAGCAGTTGAGACTGACTCATTGGAGAAGGCTGCACTGAAGATTTAAGTACGACCATTTAGGTTTTATTAAAAAATGGAAGAGCAGAGCTGTTAAGTAAACCTTTAGAATTACGTAAGAAATGTGTGTTTTTGTTAGCTCAAAGTCTACTACAGTAAATGTGTATGTGTGTGTAAAGTGTCGAATGTGTTGAAAAACATCTCTCTAATTTATAATGTAATGACGTTTCTGTCATGTTGCGATGGTAATCTTAATAATCCAGACGACATGTTATTTACTAGGGGTGCACCGGATAGTACTTTTTAATATTCGACCGGAGCCAAATATTGAATAGTAAAATTTGATATTCGGAAGCCGGAGCCGAATACTTACATGTCTTGAAAATAACTTGTGTTATTGAACATTTTGCAAAACTGTTAAATAACATACCTATATTCGTGTTTTTTTTTCCTTTTATATACCTTATTGTTTCAAACTCTGTTACTCATTGTTGAATTAATGCTCAGCAGTATTTATAAACAGATAGGTCTAATTAACTAATCTGTGTAGCATGAGTGTGTGTTTATGTACGAGGCCACCAACTGTAAAAGGTGTGTGGGGAAAGATCAATATGTAGTGTAATGGATACTTTTTTAGGCCACACCAGCCACCCAGATCTCCACGTGACCCTTCCCCCTTGTGTCCGCGTAAAGGCAGAACAACTTGGGCACTGTCCATTCTACCGGCATCTCTTGTCACTGTAGTGTCCGTATGTTACTGGACCTACGTCGTCTCCACTCCCTTTTGTGCCTGGTTCTACACCATGTGTTTACGTAAGGCTGCAGGTCATCACATTTTACTTATTTATATTAGATTGTAATTTTATTTAGTATTCTATATAGAATGTTCACTGTCCATCTTGTAAATGTATTTTTACATCAAGTGTTTAGATACTGGCTTTTAAGAAACAGTATATTTGTGAGTGTATAGATTTGTTATATTTAATTGTAGTTTTTGTCAGGGAAAGGAAAGAGCGAAACTCTTCAAACAATGTGTATATATATATGTTAGTGTTATGTAGCACAACTAGTTGATTTATTTTTAAAGAACTACGTTGTCATTTATTTTTATACTGTTTGTTGGTGTTCCATATCTCTCATGTGTGTTTGTAAAAGAGATGATTGGGTCACACCATAAGACGTTCTTGTTGTTTATCGTTAGATCTAGTATTCAGGCCTATTAATTATGTTTAGTTTATGTTCATTTGTAATTATGTGTTTATGTTTGCCTTTGGCAGGTCTTTAATGTATAATAAACAGTTTGGAATCGTCCTACGAGTTGCCTTCGTCATGTCATTTAGTTTGTTCTGTGCCAAACCCACCACGAATATAAAATATGTAACTATATATTTTACTAGTTACTAATGTAAATCTCTTAAAAGTTTGTTTGACGACATTCGACTGTTCCTTTCATAAATTATTAAACTTCTTGTTCGACATCGTTTAGCCGCGTCGACTAGCCTTTTATGGTTGGCCTTTCGCCTGCAATGTTTCGGTATTTAAATGTTACCTCCATTTGACATCTGAAAAAGAGGAGGCTCCTAACAATATTAATAGAAATATAGGTACTACGGTGTAGTTTTTACTATCCGGCTGAGTATTCGGCAGCGATATTCGGCCGAAGCCGATTATCGCCGAATAGTGAAAAATTGCCGAATATTCGGCCGAAGCCGGTGCGACTATCCGGTGCACCCCCTATTATTTACATTATTTGTCCATTATGTTTTCTTCAGCAACATGATAATAATTGAAAGGATACCGCATGGTGTCACGCATATAACCCGCGGGTTATACAAGTTATATAAAAACGAATGGGACCTGTGAGGGTATACAATGGTGCGGAGGTTTACACTTTTTTACTCATAAACATAGCATAACGGAAACTAAGGACATACCTGTGGGTGTATATACCTCCTACAGTTCGCTGTGTGGTTGTGAAATGTACATAGGAAGGCTTTATGAACATCTCATTTTAAGCCTCAACAAAACAAATTGTACCGACGCGGCAGAGAATCTCTTATATACATGTGATCAATCGTAACAAGTAAGTAAGCAACTCAACTCATTTGCCGATACCGGAAATAAAGGCTCTTATTTCACACGCGTAGCACTCAATGCATCACTTGTTGGAACATCCACTGGAGCATGATCGCGTCTCGAGGGACAGACGTCTGATGAGCAACAATTTAATGTACCGGTAGTCTACTGCAAATCACGCTTTGCATATGCGGGGTATTTAAGGGTGCGGGTTGAATGATTTTTTAAAAAATAATTATTTTGTAATTTGTCAGGGGTATACGCGTATGTGGGTAATACGCATAAGCGGGATATATGCGCGAAAATACGGTTTATATTATTATCACATCCGTCCATTACAACTAACACACCAGCAATCATCAACTAACAAACTTAGCTAAAACATGTAATGCTGTCCAGTGCTGTATTTACAGCCTCTATGAAAATGTAATTCTTTCTAAATGAAATAACCGTTTGATATAAATAAAGCCTTTTCCATCAGTATTTTGTTTGCCTAATTAGAGGAAAAAGACATAAACTGTTTACCTTTAGAGCAGTCCAGGCAGAAGTTACCGTTCTTTGACATTCCCCAAGAGCGCGAGGCATCACGACAACACGACTCGGCGTCTACGAAAGATTCATTGAGTACTAACTTGCTTCGGCAATGTTTTTTGGCATAGCAGAACTGGTTGCGTTCCTTTCCTGGTGCTGACCCGTCATATAATACAACAAGTAAATAAAAAAAAGGGGCTCAACTAAGGGGCAGAACTCAAAATTTACAATGCATAACTAAATACTAAAAGATTTATTTCTCTTTTCGTTATCAAACAAAACTAATTAATCACAACTGTTTAATTAACTAATTGTTTTTTTTAATTGATTCATTTTTTTAGTTATAATGAATAGATAATTGTGGAAAGTTTCAACTTGATCCGAGAATGGGAAGTGGGAGAAATGACGTGCTCAAAGTGTGTACCAGAGTTGATGTAAAAGACAGCAGGCAATTAGCGAACTCACCATTAACATTGACTATTATCAGTGTTAGCACTTAGTATCAAGTAACTATGATGATGTTATTCATTGATCATTAAATATCAAACTGATTTGTAATATCGTACTTATAGTTTTCCTTTCAGACCTAACGAGCTATAGGGCAGATGATGTAAAGGTCATCTGTCTATGTGGTCCACTGTTAACGAGGGTGTCATGTGCCCATTAGTGCTAGGTGGATTCAAAGGCGCCCTAAAGATGCCGAAAAAAAAAATCCCAGTCTTCACCAGGATTCGAACCCTGGACACACACATCCACGGATCGGAAGCCAAGCACTTTACTATTAGCCACCCCGCCTCCGATAGCTACTCAAAATTAGACTCTCAGGGTCTACAAAAAAAAAAAAAAAACAAGACATTTTAATGATGTGAAAGAGAGGGGGCATCGAAGTAAAGGTCCAACATTTTGTCATGGGAACGCTTAATTTAGCTCATGTCAATATCGCGTTGTTACCTTTGGTCAGTAAACAAATAGATCTTTAAAAAAAAATGGATTCAATATAATAAAAGTGGAACAATCTGAGGTCAATAACTCACCTTTTTCACAGTTGACCCCTGTGTATCCTGGACAACAGACTTCAATTGTTATGTTTCTGTGGACATTCGTATCTAACGATCATTTGTATGAAACGAATAGGTAAAGGTCAAGTACTACAACTGTATTATATGTGCATACCTAGGACGAAGCAGGACGTTTTGGCCCCACCGTTTTGGCGCGAAGATCGTTTTGGCGCGAGCCGTTTTGGCGACGGGACGTTTTGGCGCGAGATACATTATGTACGTTTATTGTATTATTTCTTTTAATTTTCTTTAATAAACATTTTGGCTTGTGTATGTGTGTTTATTAATAGGCACACTTTTATTTTCAAAAAAGTTTTTTAAGATATTACTTCAAAATTAAAAACAAAATGAAACGATGATAGACTAAAAATTGATGCAATTATTTGTTTACATTAACATTGGTTTACTTAATGACTGTATGGTATCTCCAGCTATACATACCAAACACTTGCTAATAATAAGTAAAAATATATTACATGTACCATGTTTCTCAAAAGACTTTAAGTTAAGTATACATATACACCATGGTTATTTGCCTAAGTCGCTGGAATTCAAGGGTTCATTAAAAAAAGCTACGTGCTTATTAAATTATCGTCAAATGATATCTCGCGCCAAAACGTCCCGTCGACAAAACGGCGGGGCCAAAACGTCACGCACCGTACCTAGGAATAGGTCTTTATTTACCTATCTCTTTCATTGTGCCTAATTGATTTGAAGCTAATATAAAACTTCATATTTCCAAAGAAAATCTCCAAGCTCTGCTTTAGTCTATTGAAATTTTACCATAGAAGTGCACATCTGAAGAGTTACTTTGCAGAGATTTCAGTCTCAAGAAAGAGATGAACTTTACATCATCTATAGACCATAAAGTCTGAAAGGGGTACTTTACTATTTTTTTTTACAGTCTGAAGGCTATTATCTGACAGAAAGATTTCCAGTCCTCAGATGACCATCAAAACAAAAGTTTTATTTTTAGAAACCCATCTGTCTCTTGACTGTGGGTTCTGTGACAGTTTGCTTAACTAAATCCGATCACTTTTGCCGCTCAGCAGCTGTTCTTTGCAGAATATCAAGAGAGGGGACGGTCCATTCTTTCACATTGTCCAGTCACCTTTTCTTGGGACACCTTTTCTTTGTGCTACCTCCATTGTACCTTGGAGGATGAATTATGATAGTGAGTCATGTCTAACAATATTACCAAGCTAATTTTTCGCCTTTTCACAGTATTGAGGAGTTCCTCCTTTTTGCCAGCCTGAGTAAGAGTACAAATTTATTTGTCTTCTTATCCTGATATCCGATACCCAGCAATTTTCTTTAGCTTTGTTCTCAAAGGCTTGTATTCTCTTTTCAGACTCCACGATCAATTTCCAACTTTTTCAACCACAAAGGAGTACAAGAAACCTAACGAAGAATTCAGTTTTAATCTAACTTGGAATCTGATGTTATATTCTCAAATTCTCCATTATTTGCCCATGACGCCAAACTACAAGAAAGTGAAAGTCTTGAATTCTATTTATTTTATTGACTGCGTCTTTCTTCTAAACGAACATGATGTGATAAATGTGAAGTGAATGAGTCTCAATCTAATTTCTTTCCTTCATGAAGGCTTTAAATAAGGTCATGTAGTAGTAATTAACATGAATACACTTAAAATGATTATCAATAAGGTGAATCTCTCAAGCTAATTCGGAAGTATTTTGAGAACCACTGCATGTTAGACATGTTTTTTTTTTCATTGATAAACCTCTCAATCCAATTACTTGCCCCCCCCCCAAAAAAAAAACCCAGCAACAACACACTATGTTAATAACTTACTTGTAAATAACACACTTACTTATAAGTAACACACGATCAAACTACACACTTACTTGCAAATAACACACTTACATGTAAATAACACATGATCAAACTACACACTTACTTGTAAATAACACATGATCAAACTACACACTTACTTGCAAATAAAACAAGATCAAACTACACACCTCCTTGTAAATAATACACAATCAAATAACACACTTACTTGTAAATAACACACTTACTTGTAAATAACACACTTACTTGTAAATGACACACTCGCCTAGAAATCCATTGAAAATTCGAGACATTGTTTTGTCCTCGTCATGTCTCCAGTTGTTTCTATTCTCAGTCTCTCGAACATCTAGTGTGAAGGACTCTAGCACAATATCTTTAACAGCTTGATGACACTCCACTGTTTTGGACATTATGTGACTTGTCGGAGTCTTGCAGCGTCTTGCAAGAAATACAGAGTGGTCAGTCCAAAAAGTTTAGAAATAAACACAATCCTCTGAACTGAGTTTTGTATAACTTTAAAGTGGCATTAAACAATACAAATAGAACAAGCTAGCGCTTATGTCGAGTGTGAGAAATAGAAACTTTTAGGATGACAAATTAGAAGATTTATGGCTGCTTGGTCGTGCGGAATATGCGCTGGACTATCGTTCGGTCGTCTAGAATCTAGATGGTCCAGAGGTTTTACCCTGACCACTGCCCTCCCACGTCGTTCTGCGGGAGGTTCGGTCTAGGAAGTAGATTATCTTCAGGCCTGAAGGAACATCCAAAACGTATAAAGCATTACAAAACGAATGGCTTCTTTGTATAGTCACTAATAGGCTTCTTTGTATAGTCACTATAATGGCTTCTTTGTATAGTCACTATAATGGCTTCTTTGTAAAGTCACTATAATGGCTTCTTTGTATAGTCACTATAATGGCTTCTTTGTATAGTCACTATAATGGCTTCTTTGTATAGTCACTATAATGGCTTCTTTGTAAAGTCACTATAATGGCTTCTTTGTATAGTCACTATAATGGCTTCTTTGTAAAGTCACTATAATGGCTTCTTTGTAAAGTCACTATAATGGCTTCTTTGTATAGTCACTATAATGGCTTCTTTGTAAAGTCACTATAATGGCTTCTTTGTAAAGTCACTATAATGGCTTCTTTGTATAGTCACTATAATGGCTTCTTTGTAAAGTCACTATAATGGCTTCTTTGTAAAGTCACTATAATGGCTTCTTTGTATAGTCACTATAATGGCTTCTTTGTATAGTCACTATAATGGCTTCTTTGTATAGTCACTATAATGGCTTCTTTGTAAAGTCACTATAATGGCTTCTTTGTAAAGTCACTATAATGGCTTCTTTGTATAGTCACTATAATGGCTTCTTTGTAAAGTCACTATAATGGCTTCTTTGTAAAGTCACTATAATGGCTTCTTTGTATAGTCACTATAATGGCTTCTTTGTAAAGTCACTATAATGGCTTCTTTGTATAGTCACTATAATGGCTTCTTTGTATAGTCACTATAATGGCTTCTTTGTATAGTCACTATAATGGCTTCTTTGTAAAGTCACTATAATGGCTTCTTTGTATAGTCACTATAATGGCTTCTTTGTAAAGTCACTATAATGGCTTCTTTGTATAGTCACTATAATGGCTTCTTTGTATAGTCACTATAATGGCTTCTTTGTAAAGTCACTATAATGGCTTCTTTGTAAAGTCACTATAATGGCTTCTTTGTATAGTCACTATAATGGCTTCTTTGTAAAGTCACTATAGTGGCTTCTTTGTATAGTTACTATAATGGCTTCTTTGTAAAGTCATAATAATGGCTTCTTTGTAAAGTCACTATAATGGCTTCTTTGTATAGTCACTATAATGGCTTCTTTGTATAGTCACTATATATAGTCACTATAATGGCTTCTTTGTATAGTCACTATAATGGCTTCTTTGTATAGTCACTATAATGGCTTCTTTGTATAGTCACTTTAATGGCTTCTTTGTATAGTCACTATAATGGCTTCTTTGTATAGTCACTATAATGGCTTCTTTGTATAGTCACTATAATGGCTTCTTTGTATAGTCACTATTGTGGCTTCTTTGTATAGTCACTATAATAGCTTCTTTTTGTAGTCACTATAATAGCTTGTATAGTCACTATAATGGCTTCTTTGTATAGTCACTATAATGGCTTCTTTGTAAAGTCACTATAATGGCTTCTTTGTATAGTCACTATAATGGCTTCTTTGTATAGTCACTATAATGGCTTCTTTGTATAGTCACTATAATGGCTTCTTTGTATAGTCACTATAATGGCTTCTTTGTATAGTCACTATAATGGCTTGTATAGTCACTATAATGGCTTCTTTGTATAGTCACTATTGTGGCTTCTTTGTAAAGTCACTAAATGGCTTCTTTGTATAGTCACTATAATGGCTTGTATAGTCACTATAATGGCTTCTTTGTATAGTCACTATAATAGCTTCTTTGTATAGTCACTATAATGGCTTGTATAGTCACTATAATGGCTTCTTTGTATAGTCACTATAATAGCTTCTTTGTATAGTCACTATAATGGCTTGTATAGTCACTATAATGGCTTCTTTGTATAGTCACTATAATGGCTTCTTTGTATAGTCACTATAATGGCTTCTTTGTATAGTCACTATAATGGCTTCTTTGTATAGTCACTATAATGGCTTCTTTGTAAAGTCACTATAATGGCTTCTTTGTAAAGTCACTATAATGGCTTCTTTGTATAGTCACTATAATGGCTTCTTTGTATAGTCACTATAATGGCTTCTTTGTATAGTCACTAAATGGCTTCTTTGTATAGTCACTATAATGGCTTCTTTGTATAGTCACTATAATGGCTTCTTTGTAAAGTCACTATAATGGCTTCTTTGTAAAGTCACTATAATGGCTTCTTTGTATAGTCACTTTAATGGCTTCTTTGTATAGTCACTATAATGGCTTCTTTGTATAGTCACTATAATGGCTTCTTTGTATAGTCACTATAATGGCTTCTTTGTATAGTCACTATAATGGCTTCTTTGTATAGTCACTATAATGGCTTCTTTGTATAGTCACTATAATGGCTTCTTTGTATAGTCACTATAATGGCTTCTTTGTATAGTCACTATAATGTCTTCTTTGTATAGTCACTATAATGGCTTCTTTGTATAGTCACTATAATGGCTTCTTTGTATAGTCACTATAATGGCTTCTTTGTATAGTCACTATATATAGTCACTATAATGGCTTCTTTGTATAGTCACTATAATGGCTTCTTTGTATAGTCACTATAATGGCTTCTTTGTATAGTCACTATAATGGCTTCTTTGTATAGTCACTATAATGGCTTCTTTGTATAGTCACTATAATGGCTTCTTTGTATAGTCACTATAATGGCTTCTTTGTATAGTCACTATAATGGCTTCTTTGTATAGTCACTATAATGGCTTCTTTGTATAGTCACTATAATGGCTTCTTTGTATAGTCACTATATATAGTCACTATAATGGCTTCTTTGTATAGTCACTATAATGGCTTCTTTGTATAGTCACTATAATGGCTTCTTTGTATAGTCACTATAATGGCTTCTTTGTATAGTCACTATAATGGCTTCTTTGTATAGTCACTATAATGGCTTCTTTGTATAGTCACTTTAATGGCTTCTTTGTATAGTCACTATAATGGCTTCTTTGTATAGTCACTATAATGGCTTCTTTGTATAGTCACTATAATGGCTTCTTTGTATAGTCACTATTGTGGCTTCTTTGTATAGTCACTATAATAGCTTCTTTTTGTAGTCACTATAATAGCTTGTATAGTCACTATAATGGCTTCTTTGTATAGTCACTATAATGGCTTCTTTGTAAAGTCACTATAATGGCTTCTTTGTATAGTCACTATAATGGCTTCTTTGTATAGTCACTATAATGGCTTCTTTGTATAGTCACTATAATGGCTTCTTTGTATAGTCACTATAATGGCTTCTTTGTATAGTCACTATAATGGCTTGTATAGTCACTATAATGGCTTCTTTGTATAGTCACTATTGTGGCTTCTTTGTATAGTCACTAAATGGCTTCTTTGTATAGTCACTATAATGGCTTGTATAGTCACTATAATGGCTTCTTTGTATAGTCACTATAATAGCTTCTTTGTATAGTCACTATAATGGCTTGTATAGTCACTATAATGGCTTCTTTGTATAGTCACTATAATAGCTTCTTTGTATAGTCACTATAATGGCTTGTATAGTCACTATAATGGCTTCTTTGTATAGTCACTATAAAGGCTTCTTTGTATAGTCACTATAATAGCTTCTTTTTATAGTCACTATAATTGCTTCTTTGTATAGTCACTATTGTGGCTTCTTTGTATAGTCACTATAATGGCTTGTATAGTCACTATAATGGCTTCTTTGTATAGTCACTATAATAGCTTCTTTGTATAGTCACTATAATGGCTTGTATAGTCACTATAATGGCTTCTTTGTATAGTCACTATAATAGCTTCTTTGTATAGTCACTATAATGGCTTGTATAGTCACTATAATGGCTTCTTTGTATAGTCACTATAAAGGCTTCTTTGTATAGTCACTATAATAGCTTCTTTTTATAGTCACTATAATTGCTTCTTTGTATAGTCACTATTGTGGCTTCTTTGTATAGTCACTTAATGGCTTGTATAGTCACTATAATGGCTTCTTTGTAAAGTCACTATAATGGCTTCTTTGTAAAGTCACTATAATGGCTTCTTTGTATAGTCACTATAATTGCTTCTTTGTATAGTCACTATTGTGGCTTCTTTGTATAGTCACTTAATGGCTTGTATAGTCACTATAATGGCTTCTTTGTATAGTCACTATAATGGTATCGGCTTAGGAACAACTCATTGCGATTTTCTATCGACTCTAAAGAGATGCAGGCTAGGTCGTAGCAATCTTTCAAATGAATGATTTATTTAGCGTCTCTTTTTGGTTCACCCACCTCTAATGGGTACCTGACTTTAGTTGGGGAAAGTAAAGGCGGTTGGTCGTTGTGCTGGCCACATAACACCCTGCTTGTTGACCGTTGGCTTAAGAAACAGATGACTTTAACATAATCTGCCCCATAGATCGCAAGGTCTGAAGGGGACACTTTACTTTACTTTACTTTTGGTTTACAATACAGTAACTCTGCACGGTCTGAAAGCATCGTGTGTCGTGGCTTTTTGTTTAAATTCAATTTTTTCTAGTTAATAATAGTTTGACTTTCAAAGAATTCGCACTATAGAATCATAAGTTATTTCTGTATAAGATAATAACTGTGAAAACATGTAATTCTACTTAAAAGTATAATATTAGAGTTTATTTTTTTGTCAAATGTAATATATACGATAAGATAAGACGATAAGATAACACTAACACCATCTATGCACACATTTGAGTGTATCTCTCATCTGACTAGAAACTTTAGTCTACACTGTAGTTGTAGAGTAATTTTTATGCTTTTCCTTCTGTCTTTTCTTCTGTTCCTGCCTGTAATGAAGTGATAACGACTAGACTACCAATACCATGGCTTTATTCGACAAAATCAGACTACAGTAAACAGTGAATGAAACCAGCACGTCTCGCATAACACTGATGCAGTACTCTACACACACACACACACTGGACATGAAACAAACACTGGGCATGACCTTCTGACACGCTGGACGCAAGCAGAAAATCAACTCAGTTACACTACAATGTATTTAGGGATAGGATACTTTCCTACATTCCAACATCACCTCTACCTCTGTAAAAGTATAGGCCCACCACAAGGATCAACCCCCTCGCCGTGCACATGCTGCATCGGTAAGCCATCTGTCCGATACCACATTCTCTGTTTCATCTGTGAAGATGAACTACCTGTTACTTCCCCCGAATTTAGGAAATTTAGGCACCGGATATTTAGGCACCCGGAAATTTAGGCACCCGGATAATTAGGCACTTTTTGACAAGGCGGAAAATTAGGCACCGGAAAATTAGGCACTCTTTAATAAGCGATCTTTATTTTGAAAATAATTTTAAAATGTTAACGTATATTTTATCCTTAGGCTATGGGCTATCGGAGACGTTATAATAAATAGCAACTATAACGATTCTAGCTAAAGAAAAGCTGACAAAATGTGAAAAAATGACAATCATGAGAATGTGTGGAAAAAATGACTCATGAGTCATTATATAATATAGACATCACAGCATTCAGGGAAGGGGAGGTAGAGATGATTCTCCGCTCATTGCTTCCCTCCATCACCAACCCCTACGGTTGACTGGTGAGTTTTTTCTAAAATTGATGATTATGCAATTTTTGTAAATATTTAGTTACTAATGTAAATACTTAGGATTAAAAAGTATTATAAAATATTTTTATTATGTCGGTGAGTGTTGGCGATAAATATAATCGCAATCGCCCTCTGCTTGTTTGAAAGGGTGGGTCGTACTTTTAAAATGGGTTGGGCGGGGGGGGGGGGGCGCCCACACTCACTTAAATGAGAGGATTTCTCGCAGGTAGATGTAAACTTGGTCGTAAATGTTACGTAGTAACTCTGAAGGCTACACACTGGACTAAAGGGCATGGAAACACAAAGGTGTTACAATGGAGGTCTGGGGATTCTATTTTAGAGGCCTTCCAAAACTTTGGTAGAACCATTTCTGTTAAAACCATCATAATATTAATAACAGTAATAAAAATAATAATATATATAAGGAAAATGAAGATAGTTGAATTTCATTGGGCAGTTTTGGAAGTTAAAGAAACGAGTGTTTTTGTTGTTTTTGTTTTTTAATCATATATATGTGTGTGTGCGTTTATTAATGTGTGTATGAAACCTTTTTTGTCGTTGTTTTTTTTTTCATTCTGAAGAAAAAAAATTGCATATGGTACTGAACACAAAAGGAATGGGGGAATCATGCCTTCTCGAAAATTGAAGTAAATATATTTGGTTTATGATAGAGAAGGCGGGGTTATATTGGAACATCAACAATCTTCTATAAGCAGAATAAGTATTAATAAGAGACCAATATTCCAAAAAAATGATATTAAAATTTTTAACTCATCTGTCTTTTCCATAAACTTTTTTTAAATTTTCAAAACATATTTTATCGTAATTTCTAGCCGTTTTGCGATTTCTGTTGTAATTTATATAAATATTATATTACATAAATTTACATATATATTCAATAAAAGTTAATTACCACACTTGAAGGACGTAACACACCTATACACTCACACAATAGATCTTCCTAAAGTGGTTACCCATTAATAATATAAAGAAGGAGTGTTGATAATAGATATTAATGCTATTATAAAATATGAATAATACTTTAGTTTATCAACATATTTAATTCCTAAAAGTAACGCGCGCAAATCCCTCCTGCTCATTTCCATTCCCACTATAAGAAGACAATTTTCTCCAGACTTCCATTTTAGCAGTTACGTACAATGGTGTACCCTGCCCTGTACTCCAGTGTGTAGCTTTAAGACTCATTACGTCATTTTCACGACCTAGTTCAACATCTACCCGCGATCCCCTCCTTTTAGTGGGAGTGCGTAGATGGGGAAGGGCTAAGGAGGGGAAGCAATGAGAAGAGAATCAACTCTACCTCCCCTTCCCTGAATCCTGTGAGGTCTATATTTTATAATGACTATTTAGTCGGGGTCATTTTTTTCCACCCATCCTCATGATTGTCATTTTAGCCATTTTGTCAGCTTTTCTTTAGCTAGAATCGTTATAGTTGCTATTTATTATAACGTCTCCGATAGCCCATAGCCTAAGGATGAATTATACGTTAACATTTTAACATTATTTTCAAAATAAAGATCGCTTATTAAAGAGTGCCTAATTTTCCGGTGCCTAATTTTCCGCCTTGTCAAAAAGTGCCTAATTATCCGGGTGCCTAAATTTCCGGGTGCCTAAATATCCGGTGCCTAAATTTCCGGGTGCCTAAATATCCGGTGCCTAAATTTCCAGATACCACTTCCCCCACGCCTTGTTATCATACAATGGTGTCAGTGACATACAATGGTGTCAAGTGACATACAATGGTGTCAGCGACATACAATGGTGTCAGCGACATACAATGGTGTCAGTGACATACAATGGTGTCAGTGACATACAATGGTGTCAGTGACATACAATTGTGTCAGTGACATACAATGGTGTCAGTGACATACAATTGTGTCAGTGACATACAATGGTGTCAGTGACATACAATGGTACAATGGTGTCAGTGACATACAATGGTATCAGCGACATACATTGATGTCAACGACATGCATTGATGTCAGTGACATACAATGATGTCAGTGACATACAATGATGTCAGCGATATACAATGGTGTCAGGAAACATTAAATTATATCTGCCAATAGCTCTGAATGACTTCTGACATCGATTTGCAATTTAAACCAATGACCAGGTACACGTACATCTATTCATAGCTTTTAACTAGCAACAGACATTTTGTCGAAGTAGAAAAATTATATTCTTAGAAACTTTTCTTAACCTCTACTTTATAATTATATCAAATATAAAACGTTCATTGTAAACTCTTTTCATCACACATGGATTCTCTTTGGTCGAGTTGGTGAGAATGATAACTTAACGCAAGGTTTGAACCCTGGGCCCTTACCTTGCCAGTGAAGGCCGAATACTCATAAAGCCGATCAAGATGACATACAGTCCTAATAGCCATATTCTATGAATTATTCTAAAGCATATCATAGCTAGGTTTTTGAGAGGATGCCCCTAAGTTGTCTTCACTGGTAAAGACATCACCATTGTTTTGTTGAAAAGGTAAGTGATAACTAATTAAGTAATGTGATACAGCACACTTAAACAGCTGTTAGACTTAACACACTCTAAAGTATCGACTTTCACGCAAATCTCTTTTAATTAACTTCAGGCTGTATGCAGGGGCGGACTGGCTATATGGGCATTCGGGCAAATGCCCGGTGGGCCGGTACCCCATTGGGCGGTAGGGCCACCGAAAGGGTTACCAGTAACTTATATTATTCTCTTTAAAAGCAACACTTCGAGCTAATGGAATGAAAATACTTTTTATACTTTTTAAATCTAATACTAATCTAAAGCATTGTTGTAAATATCTTTCATCTAATATTAGTTCTTCTAGTAAACTTCACTAAACTATTAAAAAAAAAAAGTTAAGGCCTTTATTTCTTATAGAGATCGACAGTGTCAATATATTCGGATGAATCTATAAAGTTGACCAACAACAAGGGTCTTAGTCCTATTGACGATATGTCCAGATAAATACGAATTCTTATTGGTTTGGTGGAGTTCCTACATGATCTCGATTTGACCCCGCTACGAAGTCCTTCACAAATCACAATTATTATCTTGAACGGTGTAGAAATGTGTTGATTGGAATCAAATTGCAAAAGAATCGAAAAAGAAGGAGCAGAAAACGAAATAAAATATAAAGCAACCATTGCTGGAATCCTGTGCCAAAAAAAATAAATAAAATTATTAATGTTTTCTCGCAAGTATTAGAGATTCGCCAACGTTATCTTGACAGCATATACGAATGAAAAGGCTTAACGCCATAAGAAACACTAAAGATAAGACAAAGTTATTGCCTTAAGTCGAAATATAAAGAGGCTTTGCTAAAATATGAGATAATCTTGACAGCTTTTGTTTTTCTGAACGTAAGGATATTAAAACAAGCGAACATGATCTGTTGTGTGTGTGTGTATAGTCAGCTCTAAGTTACAGTCAAACTAGGTTTCCCAGTTATTGAGAAAGCATAATATGTGAGTAAAGTAAAGTTCTATTTCAGACATTGCGACTTTTCTTAGCCAATTGTTTACGAAAAGGGAATCACGTGGCCAGCACGACAAGCTACCGCCTTTACTTTTCTCAACAAAAGTCAGGTACCCGTTAGAGTTAGGTGGCTCAACCAATGAGCATCAGGAAACACAGGAAGCGCCATGTACAAAGAAATGACGAAGCCTAACAAACTGGACAGTATTAATTTCCTCTCCCGCAAAGAACAATCTACATTTTTCCAACTAAGAACAGGATACATACCACTATTATATTACCATCAGAACAAAATAAACTCCACACAACTCCCCCTTTACAGACACTGCGCCCACATCTTTAAAACCATTTACCATATCCTCTTTGAATGCCCCTCCCTAATCAACCTTAGGCAGACCCTACTTCCACTACAGCCCAACATAACCAACGGCAGAGCTAAACAACTGAAGAAAACAGCACACTTTTTTCCCCCTTGGCACAGTCTGCAAAAGAGCGCACAGCTCAGCAGCAATAAAACTAGCTAGAAGAAGAAGAGTTAGGTGGACTCAGGGGAGCCCTAGAAATCCCGAAATTCAAAATCATCTTAACCGAGATTTGAACACAGAATCCAGATTTGGAAGCGCATAACCTCTCAGCCACCGCGCCCCCATGACCAATTGAGATGGGCAGTTAAATAATGGAGGATTAAGGTTTATATTTGTAAATTGAAGCCTGAGGAAATGTCAAGGAGTTAAAGTGACTCTTAAACAATGTGTTCGTTGATGGAGAAGCTTCAAATGTCTTGAATGTAAACGTGAATTTTTCACAATAAGAGATTCCCCATTCCAAGAGTTACACTTTATTCCTTTTGCGCTTATCAGAT
Organism: Biomphalaria pfeifferi; assembly: GCA_030265305.1. Lineage (NCBI taxonomy): Eukaryota > Metazoa > Mollusca > Gastropoda > Planorbidae > Biomphalaria > Biomphalaria pfeifferi. The sequence continues at coordinate 428,793 of JASAOG010000079.1, forward strand.
AGTTTCAAAATCATCAATAAACTTTTCATTTACTAACTACTTTCGATACATTAAGAAACTTTACAAAATACTTATAAGGACAGGTATGACTGGACGCCCACCATGTGGCAGACAATTTGTGGGTCGGATTGTTTAGAAATGCCCGAGCCGATTTTGACACCCAGTCCGCCCCTGATTATGTATCTAAAAATTGCAAAATAATAATTATGAGACTAGAGTGCTGCGGCTACATATCCTTGAAGTAGTCCGGCTACTAGACATGAAAGATATTCTAGTTCTAGAGTTTATCTTTTCAGCCCAAGGTCTGTGAATTCAGTATCATATTTTTTGAATAATAAATGTATATTTGTTTCGTACACTATTTGATATAATGTAGAGCTCACGTGATCCCACATTTATATTCTCAGCTCCTGGAGCAGAGGCGTAGTGAGCAAATCGTGCGACCGGGACAATGTACGTTATTGTCACTCCTTCCCCTCCTTTTTTATTTTTCCATGCTAAGGTTGCATAATCGCTTCCTGGACTGGTGGTTGTTTAATAATATTAATATTTATTGTGCATTATTTGTGCTCTATTGGATATTATTAAAGTATTAAAGCATCATTGTTATTTCAGGAAAGTGTTATGTTATTCATGGAGTTAAAGTTTATTAATAATAAATAAGTGTCAGTAATCAAGTAAACATCTAAGGAGCCAAGTCAAGCCAAAGCAAGAATAAGAACTTGCAGACTCACAAAGACAGTATGAAACCCCTAACCCTAACCCTCAATATGTTAATTGTCCCACAAGGCACGATAAAACATTGGACATGTGTTATAGCAACATAAAAATGACCTACACATCTCGATCGTTATTTCCCCTCGGAGAGTCGGACCGCACAATGATCCATCTTACACCCACGTACAAACCGGTTTTAAAAACAACAAAGCCCGAAGTACAGTCCAGCCAGTCATGGTCTGACGACGCTGTTTTACAACCACAAAGTTGTCTGGAGCAAACAGATTGGGACATGTTTGTAAACAACTGCCCAGACAGATGAGCTTACCACAACTGTTAATTCGTACATCCAGTTATGTAAAAACATGATTGTACAAAAAAAGAAAATTAAAACATTCAGTAATAATAGACCCTGGATTACCAACATTGAAAATTAACATTCTGTCGTCATCGAGAAGTACACAAAAGTCTATTTATAAAGCGCTGGTTATCTGTATGTGTTTTTCGTGTGTGAATGTCGTCCGTATGTGCATCTATATTGTATATCTATATTGTTATTGTATAGTAGCTGAGGTTGTCGATTGTAGTCAAACCGAATTTCCATTTGATTTGATCAATAAAAGTTATCTTATCTTAAATGTCCTAAGTAGTCGATGAAACGACTTCATTTAATGCTTGGGGCCTGAAGTGCCAAATTCCAAAGTACTACAACGAACATTCACTGATGATAAAACAATGTTTTGAATTTACGGTCATTAGCATCGCCAACACTAATGGGATATCAGACAATTAATGTTAGACAGTTAATGCAACACAATTAAACGATTGCTTCAGTGAAGTCTAGATAGTTGTCTCCCTCGTCTTCAGATCTTTTCTTTGGAGATTTCCTATTGAAGAATACAGGGAGAAACTTTTTCATGTACAGCTTCATACGACAAATAAAAAGTTTTGACTTTGAGGTATTCATGTTGTACTTTAATATATTTTTACAGCATCAAAAGAAAAAAAATGTTGATTGAATCTTCCTTCACCTATCACCTAGTCCAGTGGTTCCTAAGCTTTTTAACGGAACACTTCGCACATTCAGAATATTTAGTGGAACACTTTGCTTTTTTTTTTTTTAAAGAGATCAATTTACGTGGTTGCCTATTAACTAATTATTCTAATAGTACGTGAAACATCTATTAAGGCCTCGCGGAACACTAGGGTTCCGCGGAACACAATATGGGAAACACTGCCTTAGTCTATTGAACCGTTTGGGACACAAGAACTAGTTGTGACTAAAAAAAAAAACGACAGAAGCATAAATTAAAATAATATTAAAATAGTATACGTCATTAACAACTATTATTTCCTGGATAAATAAAATTAATTTTTCTATTCAAATATGTATTCTTCCTTTCGGATGAAAAATATGATTACACACAGTGTAATAAAGGGAGACTAGTTCTCTTGGAAATGGTGTTGAAAAATCATAATGATAATTCAATAGTTTTGGTCCTTTTACCAAGTTATTTAAAACCTTTGAAAATGTTTGTTGGTGCAGTTAAACAGATAGAATAGGTTTGTTTGAAATAAGGGCCGATTTAAGTATGCGGAAGCCCCAGGGCAGAATTTTTGTGGAGTCCCTTTCACTTTTTTAAAGCTTTAATAAAAATGAATTTATTAAAAAAAAATGTCAATATCTTATGACACACTATACAGACGGAAGAAAAAGAGTACTTGTCAATTAAATTTATGTAATTATTTTACAAAAAATATAAGATTATTTCATAAGCAAATTTTACAAACAAAAATCTAAATTATTTCTTGTACCTGACAAAACCATGGTCAATGTGGAAGTAATGGTAAATTAGCGGGTTAACAATTGGTAATAAATTATTTTGTTGTTTATCTCGAACAATGGAAAGAAATCGTACTTGATATGTGGTGGTTTAAGTTGAATTAGTTCTCTTGAGAAGGCTTGAACCCTTAGTTCGAATAAATATATTTTTAAAAATACTTTTTTTAAAGCGATCATGGTAATATTCATCATATGTCCCCTCCAACTGGTCCAGACACGTAATAACATAGCGCATTGAGAAAGCTAAAATCATTTAATCAAAACAAAACAATTTGTAAACGCACATTTATTATTGATATTCTAGATCTGTAACAAATTTAATTACATGAATGATAGAAACTATAAGCTCTGTTATCGCTTTTGTTTAAAGCACGTTTTTTTTCTTCTCTATCACGTACCCACGTTTAATTTTCAATGATTAATAGCGAAACAGTAAATTTTTGGTTAACACTAGATCCTTGAAGCCAGAGGCGGCCTTAGCAGTGCGCGGGGCCCTATAAAGATCGTACCTCATCAGGCTAACAAAATCGTGCGCCTCTAACGCTGTTGGCGAAAATGTTATAGGCCGCATGCCAGGGCTCGTTCGACTTACATAAGGATGGATTAGGAAATTTGGGCCCAGTAGAGTCACTTACAGTACTTAAGGCAACACCATCAGCTCGTACTTAAGCTGTTCACTTACAGTACTTATGGCAACACCATCAGCTCGTACTTAAGCTGTTCATTTACAGTACTTAAGGCAACGCCATCACCTCGTCCTAAGCTGTTCACTTACAGTACTTTAGGCAACACCATCACCTAATACTTAAGCTGGTCACTTACTATACTTAAGGCAACACCATCACCTCGTACTAAGCTGTTCACTTACAGTACTTAAGGCAACACCATCACCTCGTACTAAGCTGCTCACTTACAGTACTTAAGGCAACACCATCAGCTCGTACTAAGCTGTTCACTTACAGTACTTAAGGCAACACCATCACCTCGTACTTAAGCTGGTCACTTACTGTACTTAAGGCAACACCATCAGCTCGTACTTAAGCTGTTCACTTACAGTACTTAAGGCAACACCATCAGCTCGTAATTAAGCTGGTCACTTACAGTACTTAAGGCAACGCAATCACCTCGTAATTAAGCTGGTCACTTACAGTACTTAAGGCAACGCCATCACCTCGTAATTAAGCTGGTCACTTACAGTACTTAAGGCAACACCATCAGCTCGTACTTAAGCTGTTCACTTACAGTACTTAAGGAAACACCATCACCTCGTACTTAAGCTGTTCACTTACAGTACTTAAGGCAACACCATCACCTCGTAATTAAGCTGGTCACTTACAGTACTTAAGGCAACACCATCACCTCGTACTAAGCTGTTCACTTACAGTACTTAAGGCAACACCATCAGCTCGTACTAAGATGTTCACTTACAGTACTTAAGGCAACACCATCACCTCGTACTTAAGCTGGTCACTTGCTGTACTTAAGGCAACACCATCAGCTCGTACTTAAGCTGTTCACTTACAGTACTTAAGGCAACACCATCAGCTCGTAATTAAGCTGTTCACTTACAGTACTTAAGGAAACACCATCACCTCGTACTTAAGCTGTTCACTTACAGTACTTAAGGCAACACCATCACCTCGTAATTAAGCTGGTCACTTACAGTACTTAAGGCAACACCATCACCTCGTAATTAAGCTGGTCACTTACAGTACTTAAGGCAACACCATCACCTCGTACTAAGCTGTTCACTTACAGTACTTAAGGCAACACCATCACCTCGTACTAGGCTGGTCACTTACAGTACTTAAAGCAACACCATCAGCTCGTACTTAAGCTGTTATCTTACAGTACTTAAGGCAACACCATCACCTCGTACTTAAGCTGTTCACTTACAGTACTTAAGGCAACACCATCACCTCATACTAAGCTGTTCACTTACAATACTTAAGGCAACACCATCACCTCGTACAAAGCTGGTCAATTACAGTACTTAAGGCAACACCACCACCTTGTACTAAGCTGGTCACTTACAGCACTTAAGGCAACACCATCACCTCGTACTTAAGCTGTTCACTTACAGTATTTAAGGCAACACCATCAGCTCGTACTTAAGCTGTTCACTTACAGTACTTAAGGCAACACCATCAGCTCGTACTTAGGCTGTTCACTTACAGTACTTAAGGCAACACCATCAGCTCGTACTTAAGCTGTTCATTTACAGTACTTAAGGCAACACCATAAGCTCGTACTTAAGCTGTTCACTTACAGTACTTAAGGACACAATCACCTCGTACTTAAGCTGGTCACTTACAGTACTTAAGGCAACACCATCAGCTCGTACTTAAGCTGGTCACTTACAGTACTTAAGGCAACACCATCAGCTCGTACTTAAGCTGTTCACTTACAGTACATAATGCAACACCATCACCTCGTACTTAAGCTGTTCACTTACAGTAGTTAAGGCAACACCACCACCTCGTACTAAGCTGGTCACTTACAGTACTTAAGGCAATACCATCAGCTCGTACTTAAGCTGTTCACTTACAGTACTTAAGGAAACACCATCACCTCGTACTTAAGCTGTTCACTTACAGTACTTAAGGCAACACCATCACCTCGTAATTAAGCTGGTCACTTACAGTACTTAAGGCAACACCATCAGCTCGTCCTAAGCTGTTCACTTACAGTACTTAAGGCAACACCATCACCTCGTACTAAGCTGCTCACTTACAGTACTTAAGGCAACACCATCACCTCGTACTATGCTGTTCAATTACAGTACTTAAGGCAACGCCATCACCTCGTCCTAAGCTGTTCACTTACAGTACTTAAGGAAACACCATCACCTCGTACTTAAGCTGTTCACTTACAGTACTTAAGGCAACGCCATCACCTCGTAATTAAGCTGGTCACTTACAGTACTTAAGGCAACACCATCAGCTCGTACTTAAGCTGTTCACTTACAGTACTTAAGGAAACACCATCACCTCGTACTTAAGCTGTTCACTTACAGTACTTAAGGCAACACCATCACCTCGTAATTAAGCTGGTCACTTACAGTACTTAAGGCAACACCATCACCTCGTACTAAGCTGCTCACTTACAGTACTTAAGGCAACACCATCAGCTCGTACTAAGCTGTTCACTTACAGTACTTAAGGCAACACCATCACCTCGTACTTAAGCTGGTCACTTACTGTACTTAAGGCAACACCATCAGCTCGTACTTAAGCTGTTCACTTACAGTACTTAAGGCAACACCATCAGCTCGTAATTAAGCTGGTCACTTACAGTACTTAAGGCAACGCAATCACCTCGTAATTAAGCTGGTCACTTACAGTACTTAAGGCAACGCCATCACCTCGTAATTAAGCTGGTCACTTACAGTACTTAAGGCAACACCATCAGCTCGTACTTAAGCTGTTCACTTACAGTACTTAAGGAAACACCATCACCTCGTACTTAAGCTGTTCACTTACAGTACTTAAGGCAACACCATCACCTCGTAATTAAGCTGGTCACTTACAGTACTTAAGGCAACACCATCACCTCGTACTAAGCTGTTCACTTACAGTACTTAAGGCAACACCATCAGCTCGTACTAAGATGTTCACTTACAGTACTTAAGGCAACACCATCACCTCGTACTTAAGCTGGTCACTTGCTGTACTTAAGGCAACACCATCAGCTCGTACTTAAGCTGTTCACTTACAGTACTTAAGGCAACACCATCAGCTCGTAATTAAGCTGTTCACTTACAGTACTTAAGGAAACACCATCACCTCGTACTTAAGCTGTTCACTTACAGTACTTAAGGCAACACCATCACCTCGTAATTAAGCTGGTCACTTACAGTACTTAAGGCAACACCATCACCTCGTAATTAAGCTGGTCACTTACAGTACTTAAGGCAACACCATCACCTCGTACTAAGCTGTTCACTTACAGTACTTAAGGCAACACCATCACCTCGTACTAGGCTGGTCACTTACAGTACTTAAAGCAACACCATCAGCTCGTACTTAAGCTGTTCACTTACAGTACTTAAGGCAACACCATCACCTCGTACTTAAGCTGTTCACTTACAGTACTTAAGGCAACACCATCACCTCATACTAAGCTGTTCACTTACAATACTTAAGGCAACACCATCACCTCGTACAAAGCTGGTCAATTACAGTACTTAAGGCAACACCACCACCTTGTACTAAGCTGGTCACTTACAGCACTTAAGGCAACACCATCACCTCGTACTTAAGCTGTTCACTTACAGTATTTAAGGCAACACCATCAGCTCGTACTTAAGCTGTTCACTTACAGTACTTAAGGCAACACCATCAGCTCGTACTTAGGCTGTTCACTTACAGTACTTAAGGCAACACCATCAGCTCGTACTTAAGCTGTTCATTTACAGTACTTAAGGCAACACCATAAGCTCGTACTTAAGCTGTTCACTTACAGTACTTAAGGACACAATCACCTCGTACTTAAGCTGGTCACTTACAGTACTTAAGGCAACACCATCAGCTCGTACTTAAGCTGGTCACTTACAGTACTTAAGGCAACACCATCAGCTCGTACTTAAGCTGTTCACTTACAGTACATAATGCAACACCATCACCTCGTACTTAAGCTGTTCACTTACAGTAGTTAAGGCAACACCACCACCTCGTACTAAGCTGGTCACTTACAGTACTTAAGGCAATACCATCAGCTCGTACTTAAGCTGTTCACTTACAGTACTTAAGGAAACACCATCACCTCGTACTTAAGCTGTTCACTTACAGTACTTAAGGCAACACCATCACCTCGTAATTAAGCTGGTCACTTACAGTACTTAAGGCAACACCATCAGCTCGTCCTAAGCTGTTCACTTACAGTACTTAAGGCAACACCATCACCTCGTACTAAGCTGCTCACTTACAGTACTTAAGGCAACACCATCACCTCGTACTATGCTGTTCAATTACAGTACTTAAGGCAACGCCATCACCTCGTCCTAAGCTGTTCACTTACAGTACTTAAGGAAACACCATCACCTCGTACTTAAGCTGTTCACTTACAGTACTTAAGGCAACGCCATCACCTCGTAATTAAGCTGGTCACTTACAGTACTTAAGGCAACACCATCAGCTCGTACTTAAGCTGTTCACTTACAGTACTTAAGGAAACACCATCACCTCGTACTTAAGCTGTTCACTTACAGTACTTAAGGCAACACCATCACCTCGTAATTAAGCTGGTCACTTACAGTACTTAAGGCAACGCCATCACCTCGTAATTAAGCTGGTCACTTACAGTACTTAAGGACACAATCACCTCGTACTTAAGCTGGTCACTTACAGTACTTAAGGCAACACCATCAGCTCGTACTTAAGCTGGTCACTTACAGTACTTAAGGCAATACCATCACCTCGTACTAAGCTGCTCACTTACAGTACTTAAGGCAACACCATCACCTCGTACTATGCTGTTCACTTACAGTACTTAAGGCAACGCCATCACCTCGTCCTAAGCTGTTCACTTACAGTACTTTAGGCAACACCATCACCTCGTACTTAAGCTGGTCACTTACAATACTTAAGGCAACACCATCACCTGGTACTAAGCTGTTCACTTACAGTACTTAAGGCAACACCATCACCTCGTACTAAGCTGCTCACTTACAGTACTTAAGGCAACACCATCAGCTCGTAATTAAGCTGGTCACTTACAGTACTTTAGGCAACACCATCAGCTCGTGCTAAGCTGGTCACTTACTGTACTTAAGGCAATACCATCACCTCATACTAAGCTGGTCACTTACATTACTTAAGGCAACACCATCACCTCGTACTAAGCTGGTCACTTACAGTACTTTAGGCAACACCATCACCTCGTACTTAAGCTGGTCACTTACAGTACTTAAGGCAACACAGTCACCTCGTACTAAGCTGTTCACTTACAGTACTTAAGGCAACACCATCACCTCGTACTAAGCTTCTCACTTACAGTACTTAAGGCAACACCATCAGCTCGTTCTAGGCTGGTCACTTACAGTACTTAAAGCAACACCATCAGCTCGTACTAAGCTGTTCACTTACAGTACTTAAGGCAACACCATCACCTCGTACTTAAGCTGGTCACTTACTGTACTTAAGGCAACACCATCAGCTCGTACTTAAGCTGTTCACTTACAGTACTTAAGGCAACACCATCAGCTCGTAATTAAGCTGTTCACTTACAGTACTTAAGGAAACACCATCACCTCGTACTTAAGCTGTTCACTTACAGTACTTAAGGCAACACCATCACCTCGTAATTAAGCTGGTCACTTACAGTACTTAAGGCAACACCATCACCTCGTAATTAAGCTGGTCACTTACAGTACTTAAGGCAACACCATCACCTCGTACTAAGCTGTTCACTTACAGTACTTAAGGCAACACCATCACCTCGTACTAGGCTGGTCACTTACAGTACTTAAAGCAACACCATCAGCTCGTACTTAAGCTGTTCACTTACAGTACTTAAGGCAACACCATCACCTCGTACTTAAGCTGTTCACTTACAGTACTTAAGGCAATACCATCAGCTCGTACTTAAGCTGTTCACTTACAGTACTTAAGGAAACACCATCACCTCGTACTTAAGCTGTTCACTTACAGTACTTAAGGCAACACCATCACCTCGTAATTAAGCTGGTCACTTACAGTACTTAAGGCAACACCATCACCTCGTAATTAAGCTGGTCACTTACAGTACTTAAGGCAACACCATCACCTCGTACTAAGCTGTTCACTTACAGTACTTAAGGCAACACCATCACCTCGTACTATGCTGTTCACTTACAGTACATAAGGCAACACCACCACCTCGTACTAAGCTGGTCACTTACAGTACTTAAGGCAATACCATCAGCTCGTACTTAAGCTGTTCACTTACAGTACTTAAGGAAACACCATCTCCTCGTACTTAAGCTGTTCACTTACAGTACTTAAGGCAACACCATCACCTCGTAATTAAGCTGGTCACTTACAGTACTTAAGGCAACACCATCACCTCGTAATTAAGCTGGTCACTTACAGTACTTAAGGCAACACCATCACCTCGTACTAAGCTGGTCACTTACAGTACTTAAGGCAACACCATCACCTCGTACTATGCTGTTCACTTACAGTACTTAAGGCAACACCATCACCTCGTAATTAAGCTGGTCACTTACAGTACTTAAGGCAACACCATCAGCTCGTACTTAAGCTGTTCACTTACAGTACTTAAGGCAACACCATCACCTCGTACTTAAGCTGTTCACTTACAGTACTTAAGGCAATACCATCAGCTCGTACTTAAGCTGTTCACTTACAGTACTTAAGGAAACACCATCACCTCGTACTTAAGCTGTTCACTTACAGTACTTAAGGCAACACCATCACCTCGTAATTAAGCTGGTCACTTACAGTACTTAAGGCAACACCATCACCTCGTAATTAAGCTGGTCACTTACAGTACTTAAGGCAACACCATCACCTCGTACTAAGCTGTTCACTTACAGTACTTAAGGCAACACCATCACCTCGTACTATGCTGTTCACTTACAGTACATAAGGCAACACCACCACCTCGTACTAAGCTGGTCACTTACAGTACTTAAGGCAATACCATCAGCTCGTACTTAAGCTGTTCACTTACAGTACTTAAGGAAACACCATCTCCTCGTACTTAAGCTGTTCACTTTTTTTAAGCTGGTCACTTACAGTACTTAAGGCAACACCATCACCTCGTAATTAAGCTGGTCACTTACAGTACTTAAGGCAACACCATCACCTCGTACTAAGCTGGTCACTTACAGTACTTAAGGCAACACCATCACCTCGTACTATGCTGTTCACTTACAGTACTTAAGGCAACGCCATCACCTCGTCCTAAGCTTTTCACTTACAGTACTTTAGGCAACACCATCACCTCGTACTTAAGCTGTTCACTTACAGTACTTAAGGCAACACCATCACCTCGTAATTAAGCTGGTCACTTACAGTACTTAAGGCAACACCATCACCTCGTACTTAAGCTGTTCACTTACAGTACTTAAGGCAACACCATCACCTCGTACTAAGCTGTTCACTTACAGTACTTAAGGCAACACCATCACCTCGTACTAGGCTGGTCACTTACAGTACTTAAAGCAACACCATCAGCTCGTACTTAAGCTGTTCACTTACAGTACTTAAGGCAACACCATCACCTCGTACTTAAGCTGTTCACTTACAGTACTTAAGGCAACACCATCACCTCATACTAAGCTGTTCACTTACAGTACTTAAGGCAACACTATCACCTCGTACAAAGCTGGTCACTTACAGTACTTAAGGCAACACCACCACCTTGAACTAAGCTGGTCACTTACAGCACTTAAGGCAACACCATCACCTCGTACTTAAGCTGTTCACTTACAGTATTTAAGGCAACACCATCACCTCGTACTAAGCTGTTTACTTACAGTACTTTAGGCAACACCATCAGCTCGTATTTAAGCTGGTCACTTACAGTACTTAAGGCAACACAATCAGCTCGTACTTAGGCTGTTCACTTACAGTACTTAAGGCAACACCATCACCTCGTACTTAAGCTGTTCATTTACAGTACTTAAGGCAACACCATAAGCTCGTACTTAAGCTGTTCACTTACAGTACTTAAGGACACAATCACCTCGTACTTAAGCTGGTCACTTACAGTACTTAAGGCAACACCATCAGCTCGTACTTAAGCTGGTCACTTACAGTGCTTAAGGCAACACCATCAGCTCGTACTTAAGCTGTTCACTTACAGTACATAAGGCAACACCATCACCTCGACCTTAAGCTGTTCACTTACAGTAGTTAAGGCAACACCACCACCTCGTACTAAGCTGGTCACTTACAGTACTTAAGGCAATACCATCAGCTCGTACTTAAGCTGTTCACTTACAGTACTTAAGGAAACACCATCACCTCGTACTTAAGCTGTTCACTTACAGTACTTAAGGCAACACCATCACCTCGTAATTAAGCTGGTCACTTACAGTACTTAAGGCAACACCATCACCTCGTAATTAAGCTGGTCACTTACAGTACTTAAGGCAACACCATCACCTCGTACTAAGCTGTTCACTTACAGTACTTAAGGCAACACCATCACCTCGTACTATGCTGTTCACTTACAGTACATAAGGCAACACCACCACCTCGTACTAAGCTGGTCACTTACAGTACTTAAGGCAATACCATCAGCTCGTACTTAAGCTGTTCACTTACAGTACTTAAGGAAACACCATCTCCTCGTACTTAAGCTGTTCACTTACAGTACTTAAGGCAACACCATCACCTCGTAATTAAGCTGGTCACTTACAGTACTTAAGGCAACACCATCACCTCGTAATTAAGCTGGTCACTTACAGTACTTAAGGCAACACCATCACCTCGTACTAAGCTGGTCACTTACAGTACTTAAGGCAACACCATCACCTCGTACTATGCTGTTCACTTACAGTACTTAAGGCAACGCCATCACCTCGTCCTAAGCTGTTCACTTACAGTACTTTAGGCAACACCATCACCTCGTACTTAAGCTGGTCACTTACAATACTTAAGGCAACACCATCACCTCGTACTAAGCTGCTCACTTACAGTACTTAAGGCAACACCATCAGCTCGTACTAGGCTGGTCACTTACAGTACTTTAGGCAACACCATCAGCTCGTACTAAGCTGGTCACTTACTGTACTTAAGGCAATACCATCACCTCATACTAAGCTGGTCACTTACAGTACTTAAGGCAACACCATCACCTCGTACTAAGCTGCTCACTTACAGTACTTAAGGCAACACCATCACCTCGTACTATGCTGGTCACTTACAGTACTTAAGGCAACACCATCACCTCGTACTAAGCTGCTCACTTACAGTACTTAAGGCAATACACACTTTCTGAAACGTATCAAAACATAAACCATAAATAAATATGACACGAAAACATAACCTCTAAGACAGACAAGAAAACAGACATAATAATGTAAATTAGATATAAAATTGTATCAACACACTTTTAATAAATTATATGAATGAAACCAAAGGGTGGAACTATAGTTCTAGATATACAACAGTTGGCATTGAAATAGATGTCATGATGTACAATCATGAAAACAGTTGTCATTTGAATGTCATTTGAATGACATGTAGATGTATTAAGATGAAAACAATTCTTTTCGAAATCTCAAGTTGATGTACAAGTGCTTCTCATTTACTGCTCAAAATATTTCTTACTCGGTTTCTCATTCACACACACACAATATACTTTTTTTTAAGCTAGTCAGCATTCTCATACATCTTGAGCTAGCATACATCATCTTATCAACATTATATTTGTTTAAACTAGTGATAAACTCTATAAAAAGGATATAAATGGACTTCATATGAACAGGAAGTTTTTGCCGTATACTATTGTGATGGAGTGTGTATGTGTGTGTTTCTATGGTGACGATGGGAATAAGTTAGCGATTGGTTGTGAATGATGCAAGATAGTTGGCAATGTCGTCCGCTGTCTTAGATAGGACAGACGACTCCAGAACGCCAGAGTGAAAAGTCGTGTTTTTTTGTAGTGAGTTAGATTTAGTTCAGACTACCATTTTATATGATCACTATAATCTATTTCATTTTCTCTCAAATTAAAATCTATATATAGTGTTGTTCACAAAAAAGTTATATAAGCTATATAAGTTATTTCAAATTTTACAAGTTAAAATATACGAATACAGCGGTTTAGTTGTCTACCAGCAGTTTGGTGCTAAAAGTCAACCACCATCAAAAAGAACTATATAAAGTCTTGTTTAATGGTTTTGACACATCTCCCATATACTATATAAAGTCTTTTTTCGAGGTTGTTGAGGGTAATGTTTGGTACACTTACAAGAAAGCTTTCGTGTCTGTTTTTCATTGATATACCAGAGTAGATCAGAATAAGAAAAAAGGACATGAATTTATTTTACCAGATACTGTAATGTTATCATAGCCGTGGAAGGTGAGTACGTATTAAGATAGTGTCTATAGTTATTGTCTAAGGGTTATCGTTAGGCTAGTTGTTGTAAAAGAAATGGTAAAATAAATCAATAACAATCACAAATCATTCACAAATTTCACTCAAAGATACACACATTCACATACAAAACACACACACCCACCAACAAAGAAACGCCTACGTAACACTGCTGCATACAGTTTTGATTTGCATAAAGTCATTTATTGGTTTTGCTATTAAGTCAGTCATCTTATTAGAAACAGAAGTAAGTTATCTCTAGAACAGGCAATCTTTGAACAGCCAGTCACACGCAGATAGCTATCAGACAGTCGTCTTCAAAACAGAAGTAAGTTATCTTTAAAACAGGCAATCTTTGAACAGTCAGTCACACGCAGATAGCTATGAGACAGTCGTCTTCCAAACAGATAAAAGTTATCCCTAAAACACTCAAACGCAATTAAAACAGTAAGTCATCGAATATTGAAATCTCTAAAACAGCGCTCTTTGAACAGTCGGTCACACGCAGCTATCTATCAGACAGTCGTCTTCAAATAGATAAACGCAATTAAAACAGTAAGTCATCAAACATTGAAATAGCCATTTTCAAATCAATCAGACTTTTAAAGTCAGTCTCTTTCTCAATTCAGTCAGAAATCCTCAACTCAGTCATTTTCATAACTGTTAACTTCTAAAAAATAAAAAAATTTTCTCCAGTCATAGCCTCCCGTCAATTTTTAATACATTTAGAGACGAAAATGGACTAAATTTATGTTAGGCTATATCTCCACTAATCAATAGAACCCAATCATTCACAATTTTACAGAAATAAAACAATAGAAAATAACTTATCAAATGACATTTTTAGCTGTTGATAATTTCATTAACTCATAACATGTAAACACTTCATAAGCTTTCAATAATCAGTCGCTCTACATGGTAGGTTAATGTTTGGTACACTTACAAGCACTCTATCTTCGATTTTTCTTTTATTGATATAAAATTATTGTGGGGAATAAAAAAACAACAAAAAAACTTCAGGAGAAGAATTGACGGAGAGACACAGAAGATGTGTGATCGAGAGAGACAGAATAAAGATGAGTGATTGTGAGTCTGAAGATGTGTGATTAATTTAGACAGAAGATGTGTGATTAAATGAGACAAACAATGTGTGATTTAATGAGACAGAAGATGTTTGATGCAGAAATAGTAGATGTGTTGTAAGAGAGAGCTGATCGAGGAGGTGTTAGGATGTGGAAGTGTGGAGGTGTTAGGATGTGGAAGTGTGGAGGTGTTAGGATGTGGAAGTGTGGAAGTGTGGAGGTGTTAGGATGTGGAAGTGTAGAGGTGTTACGATGTGGAAGTGTGTGCCTCACAAAAAAGAAAGTAAAATAGAAAGACTGTTGATCATGGAAACATGTTGATTGATTGTATTGCTTGTTTGATACAACTGAAGTCCAGCAAACGTTCTAGACTATACTACACTAAACTAAGGGCAGTAACTCTACCTAATATGACTGTGTGAACACCGAGATGTCAAATAGCATTTGTTGAGTTTAAGAAGAAATCAAACACAAAGAAATGTTTACTATCTCTGGAATTACAACGGACTGTCCAGTTTGTGCTGGTCGTATGAGCGTTGCACACTGAGGCCTGGTTTCGGGGTTTCGCCTGGTCTACGGCTCAGTTTTTTGAAGGAGCTATCTAAGGCCAGGTTTCTTCACTTGTCGGGAGGCTTTATGGGGATTCCTCACTGTTCGTAGTAATCGTACTCTTCCTCAGACTGTGGACTCTCTCCGCTCTGGTTGTACGTCACGTATCTGACTGGACATTGTTCACTCATTATCAAACTCTGTCAAGGGACATAATCAAATAATTAAATACAAAGTGAAATGAATGAAAGATTCTACCTGCAATATTTTTTTAAACCTCCCAACGAAACAACTTTCGTATCCACAATAATAATCTTCTTATATTTAATGTGCATCAAGGTCAATTTTTTTCGGGTCACAATATGTTGCTGTTTAAGTTTGTATATTAGGTATGAATAAATTAACATTACTTGCGAAACAACAAATATACAATGTACATTCTCCATGAATTCAAAGTCTTTGTATAATAATTCTCACCATTTTCTCTTCCCTAGCTGGTGGATTCCTCAAGAAATATAACAAAGGGGCGTAGATCAAGTTGACAATTGCAATTATCCAAAGCATCCTGGGAATTATAACAAAATTAAGTTCAGTGTATAAAATATTTTTAAAAAAAAATCACTTATGATAAGTGAACAGTTCGTGATTATCATCATGGGTCGCCGGCTATGTTTGTTTTTCAGGGTGCGCTTTGGAGGGGGGAGGTTGAGCAGATTTTAATCGCTGCCAGATCTATCATCATTTGCAAGGCTTATGTCCTGTTACCCTAGTATAGTTCCCCATTTAAAACTAAATTAATTAAAGACAACTAATTGGTTAACTAATTGCTTTTGTTTTTATTGATTCCTGTGTTTTATCGAAAATAAATAACAGATCAAAGTTATAACTTGGTCCGAGCATGGGAAGAGGTAGAAATAACGTGCACAAGATTTTCACCCAGACAGGCAGACAGACAGAGTGAGTGATAAAGCATTGACTTGGCAGAATTTAGGTCATTGGTTAATATGCATGACTAAATGTATGATGTGTAGGACGTAATTATCTTCTTTTTTGAAGTTATGTTTGTATTTTTATAAGATATGATAAGACAGGATATAACTAAAAAAGGCAGTGAAACTTAACTACAATGCCAAACCAAATATTACCACAAAAAAACAAAACACAAAACAACGTGAACATGGCGGCAAATAGTGCAGCCAGTATGATTGGGACCTAACAAAAGTATTCACTTACCAATGGAATCCTATACTAGACACTATAGTTCCACTCAGTGAAGGACCTGATGAATATGCAAATTATAGATTTTTAAATATTAATATACTTTATTAGTACTTTAGAATTATATTTATTTCTTAATCATAACAACTAAATTTATTTCCTAATCATAAGAGCTTAATTTATTTCCTAATCATAAGAGCTTAATTTATTTCCTAATTGTAAGAGCTAAATTTATTACCTTATCATAAGAAATAAATTTATATCTAATAATAAAAGATTAATCTATCTTCTAATCACAAGAGCTTAATTTATTTCCTAATCTTTATAGCTAAATTTATTTACTTATTATAAAAGCTCAATTTATCTCCTAATCATAAGAGCTAAATAAAATTTCCAAATCAAAGGAGCTAAATTTATCTTTCAATCGTTGAGATAAAAGTTGACAGACTTGACAATGTCGAAGCCTTGACAAAAAATGAAATTAGCAATATTGACTTAGCAATGGTAAGGTTCATTCCAAATGCTTGTGCAAGCAGTGCCTCATTAGCAATGATAAGGACCCACCCAAACACCCATTTTAGCACCACAGAGTTCATTTCTGCTCGGGTCTTACCGATGGCGAAGCCCAGACAAAAAGCCACGTCAGCGATGGCGTAGACACTCCCGTAGACAGACACGTGACGTAGATCTACCAGGTAGCCCATATGTGGCATCATTGCTGAATCAACCATACCTGAACATGGTATCACAAAGTCAGATTTTATATTTGATAGAAAAACATTTCATAAGCCCACACAATGCAACATTTATTAAATTTACTATTTGATAAGTACATTTATTTTTTCTATTTATTTACAAATTTTACCCATTCTTCGCTTGTTACTTTTCTTTTTTTTTTTGTTCAAGCTACCTTATATCTCCCCTCCCTTTCTCCCTATCGTTTGTTCCTCTTTTTCTATTTTTTCTATTTTACAATATTTTATTGCTTAATCTAAACCAGATCTTTTAAAAAAAAAGTAACACTAAAACAATTTCTGGAAAATCTTGCGTCAATAAATGTCGTTCTTTGCTTGTTTTACATGATGTGTTTAGTCAACATGGGACATCATTTATATAGTTAAAGGTCCATAACTCCAGTATCAAACATTACCTATCGCAAAGCCCATGCCAAAGTTTGGTGCTATCAGATGACCAATGTTCTTGGAAAATGGCAACTGTAGAGTAAATAATAAACAGTTCAGTGAGACTACAACTAATACATTTGGGTGGAATTGAACAGTTCAGTTGCTACATATAAAAAAAATAGCACCGGACGTCCTGTAAATGTCCTTAGTCTGATAATTATTGAACATAAAAAATATCGGAGTTAAGGTTCTTTCATTCAAAGAAGAAAAAGCAATAGACAGAAAGTACATAAATGAAAGACATAAATATTGTTGTAACTCCAGTGGCGGACTGAAAACGTTAATTTGTGTGCGGCCTACTGATACACACCATTCAGGCCAATCACACAGGTCAACGGCTGTCGATAGACAAGGGACAGTACTGCTAATAACCGCAAGTATGATCTGTGTTGTGGTCATGTGATCAAGAGCCTTCACGGTCGAGAGACAGTGTGTAACGAGACACAGTCGAGTCCAGGACAGCAAGGCATAAGGACTGGTACCTTGTGAGTCCTCGAAAATGTAGCTGTACGAGCTAGAAACACTAGTAATGTTTAGTTAGGCAGTTCTGTAGTGTAGCAAAGCATTTGAATTTGATGTAGCCAATTGTGTGGAATTGACTGTCGATGTATTTGTAATTAAACCGCCATATTGTTACTTGAAGCTCTTGTTGTCAAGTTCTTGTGTTAGATGTGCTGTTTTGTTTTGTAAAATGTTTTACATGTTTGGGATGTTCCTTCAGAGTTGAAGATAGATACTTCCTAGTCCAAACCTCCCGCAGGACGACGGGGGATGGGAGCGGGCAGGGTTTGAACCCTCGACCGTCGATAAATCCAAACGACAGTCCAGCGCGCGAACCGCACGACCAGGCAGCCATCTGTTATGTTGTTAAGTAGTGTTTGCAGAAGGCCTGATTGAGAAGATCGTAACAATATTAGATACAAAGACAATACATAACCAAACAGCATCTGATATATAGACAGAAATAGACAGATGGTAGCTTTACACATATTGTATATGCACACACAAAAATAGTTTATACAATGCAATAATAACTGAATAGAGTCATTTGATACGTGTACTGGTTTAAAAATTCAACAGAAATATGGCTTCTGGTTTTCCCAAACTCTTGACCTGAGTCTAGCGAAGGTCGAGGCAGCCTTCCCAATGCGTTTGTTTATCTCCTCTTCTAGAGACAGGTCATCTTGAATTGTGGACCCCATATAGCAGAATTCATTTACGGCGTCCAGCTTGTTATCGTCTATGAGGATGGAGGGTGGTGCTGTAGCATTTGTTTTCTTCGTGCTAATAGTCAAGCCATATTCTTTACAGGTCTGAGAGAAACGGGACATTAGTGACTGAAGTTCCTCTTGTGAGTGTGCCACTACCGCTGCTGTCTGGCAATATTTAGGAGTTTGCCATCAAATCTGGAATGGAGATAGGTGCCTTCGGTGGATTTGTGAAACGCGTTGTGGATTAGCAGTGAAAATAGTATTTCAAAGAGGGTTGGGGCTCGAGTGATACTTCCCAGGCCACAAAAACTCGCTGATCGGGTCTATCCAGAATCACAATGCGGCTTTCGTTCAGGGAGATCCACGATTGACATGATTTTCTTCATCCGCCAACTTCAGGAAAAGTGCAGAGAACAAAGGATGCCTTTGTATACTTTGTATAATTCATTGACCTGACAAAGGCCTTCAATCTACCGGTAGTCAGCAGAGATGGCTTCTTTAAAATTTTACAGATAATAGGCTGTCCACCCAAGCTAGTAAATGTAATTGTCTCCTTCCACCAAAATATGATGGGTACAGTTCAATTCAACGGTGCCTGCTACGAAAGTTTCAGTATAAACAGCGGAGTTAAAGAAGGATGTGTATAAAAATACAATTCTATTTAATCTAAATCTAAATCCAGTCTTTTTTTTTTTTGTTTTACAGAACAGGAGAAAATACCGGTACAGTGAAAAGTTGTGAAAGTCATCGACTTTTTCAAACACACAATTCCTCAGAATTATGAGAAGACTGGAAAAAAATCTGATCAAGTTTAGCACAAACATGTGTCACATTTTCTAGACGGAATATCAATGCGATGAACAACAATAGACGTCCTTTGAAAGCGAGACAACTCTTGACCAAATAACGGTACTAACCTCATTGAAACAAATGAAGAGACAAGACTATAAAGGATGTCAATTAGTTCAATTAGGCCAATCGACTTACTGCAAAGCAACAAATTGAGATGATCAACATTCCAATCATTGCGCTCAGCCATCTAAAGAAAGAAACAATGAAACACAAACATAATCAGTTTGTATAACATTATCACTAATACACACCATCATTTTGTTACACAAAGGTAATTGAAAGGCTCTGGATAAATTTGCACATACAATACAGGCAAACGCACTGTGGTGTACATTTGCAATAGACATCATCTTCTTTTTTGAGATCAATAAAAGTTAGGTTCAACGAAGTTATTTAAAGTTTGGATTCAAAACATAAATCAGAATACTGAAAGGCAGTCTTTAAAGTAATTAATACAATTATTTGTCCGCAATCAGTCCATGTTTGGGAAACCTTGGTTTAAATATTTACATTGATGAAATTTTATCATAAATTTGTATACCTAAGCTTAGTCCTTTTTCTTTAAAACTAACGTAATGATCTATGTTTGAGATATGTTCCTTTGCTAGCATTATACCTTGATTGACCAAATGTGAAACATATACAATAATTAAAAATCTTGACTTTATCAAGTGAGGTACTAATCAACTACAGTAAGTTCTTACCTTCCCATCTTGTGAGCTAGAGGTCCAAACAAGTTTGTGCCGATTGCGTAGGAAATGCTGGCAGGTAAAAAAGCGATTCCTACAATATGCAGTGAAATAAATTCATAGAGAAAATACACTAAACATTTCTTTAAAGTACTATTTAAAGAGCAGAGAACCAAAGCAAGGTTTAGAAAGCTAAATAAGAATTAAAATGTTATGTCCCTTTGTTATTTTAGATTCTGATTTCTTTTTACAAAAAAAATTATTTCAAATATGTTTTCGAGCCGGTCACATGCTCCACGAGTAGTAGTTATTAACTGTGGGCTACTAATGGGGCATTGTCTTGAGGAACAGGATGGCTGTGTAGTGTTCGGAACTTGTTCGGAACATGACAGTGTTCATTTATTTTTCTATTTCTGTCAAAACCATTTATACCAATATAATTACATTAAATAATGCAATATCACGTGGTCAAACGCAAATGTTTATTAGTGCAGTAGAGATCCTTCTCTCCACTTTGTTGACCCATAGAGGACAAAACCTACTGGCCAAATAATCCTCACCTTGCTGCCACTCAGAGGAGTGCATGGTCTTGTACATCCAGATGGGTAGAGACGGTTCCATCATGGCTATGCCCATGTTACCAAACGTGATGGATCCTGAAATGACAAGGTTTCGACACTATTATAGATCATATACATTTTTAGAGAGGCAATATTTTCAAGAAATTTTAGGTACCAAGTATTAAACATTTGTTGGAGTCTAGACATAGAACACTTTACAAAGAAAACATATGTTGTGAAACATTGTTTCCTAAATTCATTTATTCACAGTGCCATTTACCTTTTATAGTCGTTCAATCTCAATCCTAACGTAAACAATCTCCATTCAGGACTATATTGCTATATCACTACACATATACACATTGTGTCATGAAGAGAAATTTAGGTCTTATAACATCTTGCTGGGACATGTATATTAAATTACTAATGCGCTCCTTGGTCATGGCTACATTCTTGTATGCTTTCGAATCCTAGACGCTAACTACAGGACTAGAGAGGAGGATCCTAGCAAATTGAATTGAGATGCTATAGAAGAATCCTAGGTATCACCTAGAAAGACCGCATCACAAACGTGGAGTTTAGAAACAGGATCACAACGGCGGATGGGCCCCGTGATGGCCTGCAGACCACTGTTAAAATAACTCAAACAAAAATTTTGTAAAGGAAACGCGATGGCTGAGCGGTAAAGGGCATGGTTCGAATAGGATTTTTAATTTCTGGATCTATAGGTGCCTCTGAGTACATCCAACTCTGATGGATAACCGTAGGCCACAGAAACAGATGACCTTTACATCCTCTGCCCTACTTTTAACTTTATGGCCGTCTGACAAGGTCCTCAGGGCTCGAAAAGACCTTTATTCATTGAACAGTATCATGAAAAAGAGGCAGATAAAATTGTTATATTTGTAATAAAATGAAATAGAAAGCATGAGTTACCTGCGCATAACAGAATGTAGGGGTCACGGAGCAGCTCCTTAAAGGCTGTTCCTTCCTGGGACTCTGGTTTTACTGAAGGCTGAAGGGCTAGAAGCTGTAGGCCTGGGCGAAACAAATTCAGAAAGGTTTTGAATTGATACATCCATGTGTTGTTGATTGGAAATTCTAATAAAAATGGAGGCCATTAAATAAAGAGCAAGCTTTTTGGTGTCTATGGTGTCCAGAATGCTGAAGTATTGATAAATTTATAAATCGTTTATAACTAAAACTTTTTGTGCAATTGCTTTTAACACGTTTAGAGTCCCATTTCTAAATCAAATAGGTAAACAAAGAGCAGACTACTGTGGATGACAGTGGAAGATCTGGAAGAGTAACGTCAGCTTCCAAGTAAAGTATCTCTTAACCAAGGCAGAGTACAAAGGGACTGGAAAGAAACTAAGGAGAATCTGACCCATGAAACTACAGACCAGTATCACTTACCAGCATCACATGTAAAATCCTAGAACACATAATATGTAAAAACATCATAAACCACTTAGAAAAACATAATGTCCTTACTCCATACCAACATAGCTTTAGGAAATATAGATTATGTGAAACACAACTAATAGGACTAATTGATGATTTTTCAAAAGGTTTAGATGATAGTGAGCAAATAGATGCTATCTTACTAGATTTTTCCAAGGCTTTTGACAAAGTTCACCACCATAGTTTCTTAAAAAATTAAAATATTTTGGCATTGTTGGTCCATTGCACCAGTGGATTAAAGATTTTCTGATAGGGAGAGAACAAACTGTAATAATAAATGGCTCTAAATCAACACCAATAACAGTAAACTCAAGTGTATCTCAAGGAACAGTCTTATCTTATCTTATCTTATATAATACAGACGTTACTTCAAAAAAGAAGATGATTACGTCCTACGCGTCATGCATTTAGTCATGCATATTAACCAATGACTTAAATTCTGCCAAGTCACTGGTTTTTCTGGCTAGCTCAGGCAACCCATTCCATGCTCTAATAGCACTAGGGAAGAAGGAGTATTTGTACAAATTTGTCCTAGCATATGGGACGAGGAATGTGCCTTTATTTTTGTGTCTTTCAGAGTATTTTATTAAATTTTGTTTTTGTATTTGAAGATTATGGTTCAGTGTTTTATGTATAATTGCTACTTTACTTTTGAGTCTTCTGTCCTGAAGGCTTTCTAAATTTAGTGATTTTACTAATGGTGTTACCCTAGTCAAATGTGAATATTCGTTTGTTATGAATCTCACTGCTCTATTTTGTGTTTGTTCCAGTTTCTTAATGTTTTCTTGAGTTGAGGGGTCCCACACGGTGGATGCATATTCTATTATTGGCCTAACCAAGGTTAAATAACATTTTAGTTTTATGTTCTTATTTGATTTATAGAAATTTCTTTTAATAAACCCTAATGCTTTGTTGGATTTTTTGATAGTTTCATCAATATGTGGATTCCATGACAGTTTTTCATTTATTATAACACCTAGGTATTTTGAGTTTTTAGTCTGTGTTACTGGTTTGCCATGAATAAGATAAGTGGAATTAATTTGTTTTAGTTTTTTTGTTACTCTTAACAACTGACATTTTTCTGGGTGGAAAGACATGCTCCAATTTGATTCCCATTTCTGTAATTCATCTAATTCTCTTTGTAAAATATCTGTGTCTTGTTTTGTTTTTATTGTTCTATATATTATGCAATCGTCTGCAAATAATCTGACTTTTGTTCTTGAACTAATGCAATTTGGTAAATCATTTATGTAAATTAAAAATAGTAGTGGACCCAAAACTGTTCCTTGAGGTACACCTGAGTTTACTGTTATTGGTGTTGATTTAGAGCCATTTATTATTACAGTTTGTTCTCTCCCTATCAGAAAATCTTTAATCCACTGATGCAGTGGACCGTTAATGCCGAAATATTTTAATTTTTTAAGAAACTATGGTGGTGAACTTTGTCAAAAGCCTTGGAAAAATCTAGTAAGATAGCATCTATTTGTTCACTATTATCTAAACCTTTTGAAAAATCATCAATTAGTCCTATTAGTTGTGTTTCACATGATCTATATTTCCTAAAGCCATGTTGGTATGGGGTGAGGACATTATGTTTGTCTAAGTGGTTTATGATATTGCTACATATTATGTGTTCTAGTATTTTACATGTGATGCTGGTAAGTGATACTGGTCTGTAGTTTCCTGGATCAGATTTTTCTCCTTTTTTAAATAGGGGGGTGACATTAGCTTCTTTCCAGTCCTTTGGTACTCTGCCCTGGTTAAGCGATGCTTGAAAGAGTATTTTGAACACTGGGGCTAGCTCATTGCTTAGTTCTTTGGAGTAATCTAGCTGGAATACCATCAGGTCCAGACGCTTTATTTGGTTTGGTGTTGGCTAATAGTTTTTTAATTCCATTTTCTTGTACTACTAAATCTTCTATGTTGTCTACTTGGTTCAAATTAAGAAATATGTCTTTGTCTCCTGGGGCTGAGAATGCTGATGCAAAGTATTTGTTTAGGATGTTTGCTTTAGTTTCATTATCATTATGTATTATGTTATGTTCATCTTTTAATGGCGCTATGCCTGTTGTTTCCATTTTCTTAGACTTAATGTATGACCATAGGTTTTTGTTGTTATCTTTAGATATTACATTGTTGATGTATTCACTCTGCAGCTGTCTGCTTACTTTTTGGGTTAGGTGTTTAATTTTTATATACTTTTTGTAAACTCTTTCTGCCTTGGTTGCTTTAAATTTTCTATATAGGTTTTCCTTCTGTTTACAAAGCTTCTTTAGTCTATTATTAAACCAGCATTTATTTATTTTTTTTTGATGTGTATTTAGTTGGTATATGATTTTCTATAATGCTTTTAAGATGTCTTAGGTCCACTACTATTTTTAATTTACATAAATGAGTAGTCTTAGGTCCACTACTATTTTTAATTTACATAAATGATTAACCAATAAGCATTAGTTCAGGAACAAAAGTCAGATTATTTGCAGACGATTGCATAATAAAATAAAATCAACACAAGATACAGAATTAGATGAATTACAGAAATGGGAATCAAATTGGAGCATGTCTTTCCACCCAGAAAAATGTCAGTTATTAAGAGTAAAATAAAAATAAAACAAATTGATTCCACTTATCTTATTCATTGTAAACCAGTAACACTGACTAAAGACGCAAAATACCTAGGTGTTATAATAAATGAAAAGCTGTCATGGAATCCCCCATATTGATGAAACTATCAAAAAATCAAACAAAGCATTATGATTTATTAAAAGAAATTTCCATAAATCAAATGAGAACATAAAACTAAAATGTTATTTAACCTAGTTAAATATTGATGAAACTATCAAAAAATCAAACAAAGCATTATGATTTATTAAAAGAAATTTCCATAAATCAAATAAGAACATAAAACTAAAATGTTATTTAACCTAGGTTAGGCCAATAATAAAATATGCATCCTCTGTTTGGGACTCCTGAACTCAAGAAAACATTAAGAAACTGGAACAGACACAAAATAGAGCATCAAAATTCAAAACAAATGAATATAATATTCACATTCGACTAGAGTAACACTCTAAGTAAAATCACTGAATTTAGAAAGCCTTCAGGATAGAGGACTTAAAAGTAAAGTTGCAATTATACATAAAACACTAAACCATAATCTTCAACAAAAACAAAATTTAATAAAATACTCAGAAAAGCACAAAGGCTGGCAATGCATTGTGGAGACCAATTTGTACAAATGCTCTTTCTTCCCTGGCGCTATTAGAGCATGGAATGGGTTGCCTGAGCTAGCCAGTAAAATCAGTGACTTTAGAATTGAGATCATTGGTTAATATGCATGACTAAATTCGTAGGACGTAATCATCTTCTTTTTTCGAGTAACGTCTATAGCATATAAGATAAGATAAGATAAGAAAGGTTAGTCTATTCTTGGTTATTGGCCTGTGCACTATGATAGGTGAAAGGTTGTGAACATTGGACACTGACCGAGGCGAAAGAAGAATTCAAGCCGTTGGGAGTAAATGCTATAGACAAAATGCAGGGTATCAGATACAAGGAAAACAAGACAAACGAGTTTATACTTTTACATGTCATCACGCCAGCTGGCAAAATAGAATATATCAGTACTATGAACATATGTACCGGAAGCTCAAAATCGGAACCATTGAAATCTGCCCATGTGGAGTGTCACCAGAGAGTGCAGACCATGTCCTACATAACTGCTCTCTTTACCAAGAGGACCTTTCAGACACTGGCCCCAAAACACCCCAATAGAAAGAAAACTATATGGAGAGCTCTCTGATTTGGAAACCACTGCGCAGTTCATCTCATGTATTGGTCTAGTCATCTGAACGCTCTAACATAAAAAATGAGAACGAAGAAGAAGAAGAAGAAGAAGAAGAAGAAGAAGAAGAAGAAGAAGAAGAAGAAGAAGAAGAAGAAGAAGAATACTATGAAGAGACGAAATCTGAAGTGGTGATGGATTTGGTTACGCGATCTGTAACAGCCCTTCTACGACGACAGTCAAGGGACAGATGATGATGGTCAGATGATACTTTGAGCAATGTTTTAAAAGCCTATACATGAAGGGTGCTAGGCAGTCGAATTTCAGGCTAAATTGATTGAGCCTTAGATTGAACACAATCGTCTTTAGATTTATTGATAAAACTATAAAATAATTACATGATAAGACTATCAACAAGTCCCTAAGACCTAGTATCTTATCTTATGAAACACAGACGTTACTTCAAAAAAGGTTTTATTATGCTAGATCGAAACATAGAGTGACATATTCATGAAAAATAAAACCCACACACTACAACAATGTTGTGGACACACTTTTACGACCTTACACACACATAGTCTCAACAATTCCACCTTCTTGTGTCTTCTGTAAATCCTTAGTAAAATCAAAATTGTTCCGCAGAAGTGTATCTTAAGTTCACCTTAAAAATAGGTCTGCAAGGTAAGAATGTCAGCAGAAATTTCTTTAATATTCACTTTAAAAAAATTTGTCTATAAGATTGACTGCTGGCATGTCTGAAAAATAAACCACCAAAAAACTAAAGTACTTAAAGTAAACAATAAACAAATTGGAGACATAGTACTGGATTCTCAGACAATAGACCAAGTAGAAAATTTTATATACCTTGGAGTGTAGTCAGTATATCAGGCGGAAGAGATGAAGACAATAAACGCCGTATAAATCTAGCGCGTCAGACATTTACACAGCTAAAACCAACCTGGAAATCTCCTCACATCTCTAGCAAGACTAAACTAAGAATCTTTAACTCTAATGTCAAGGCTGTCCTACTGTATGGTTCTGAAACATGGAGAACAACTGAAGCCACAACAAAAAAAAAATACAGACCTTCATCAACAGATGCCTGAGAAATATCCTAAAAATACACTGGTATGACAAAGTAGAAAACACCAAACTGTGGGAAATGAGTGGACAGAAAAATATAGAAGTGCAGATCTTAGAGGGGAATTGGAGATGGATTGGTCACACCCTTAGAAAAGATACCAGCAACAGAGCTAGGCAGGCCTTAGAGTGAAACCCCCAGGGAACAAGACGCGGAGGAAGACCAAAAAGAACATGGCGACGCAGTGTACTTGAAGAAGCAGATAAGACCGGGAAAAAAGCTAGCAAGAGACCGTGGAGAATGGCGTGTTTTTGTCGTGACCCTATGTTCCATGAGGAACTCAAATGAGTGATGATGATAATGATGATGATGTCTAAGAGTTCACTTCGAAAATTAATTTCTGTAAGATTGATTGTAGAAATGTCTGTAAAAATGTCTGCCGAGACAAAATGTTTAAAAGTCGGAGGATATAGTTGAAAAACACTCAAAACGGTGCAGACAGAGTAAAAAAGACAAAATAAAATCACTTTGTTAAATTCCCCTTAAGGTAAAAGACTTTGTTTCGTGCTGTTTGTCTGTCCGTTCGACAAGTTTAGAATTCGAAAACTTAAAAAGCTATGCAAAATCTGATTTCACAATCGCCTCGAATATTTTTAGAATATGTAAAGCCGAGGCCTATTATGTTAGTATGTGTGCTTTGTGTTTAAAATTAAAACGCATAATTTATTACCATTAGTAAAGATTCGATCTCAGAATTAGCGTTCTATGGGGTCAGATGATACAAAGCTCATCTGTTTCTATGGCCAACTGTTAACAAGGGAGGCCAGAACAACGGCCAGCCGCCTTTACAGCCCCGATGTATATCAGATACCCATTTAAGTTGTGTGGATCCAAGGGTGTCTTAAATAAATAAGACGCGTGTAGTATTTTACTGGCTAAGCAGTTATAACTGTGACCTACATTTCTTGCCACACTCAAAGAAGACAAAACTGTTGTCTGCCGGTGGTCGATTTAAGTTCTCTTTTAACCGCCCACGCCTTTCTTCAGTAATAGCTTTCCTTTTAGTCTAAAATATGTATACCGCGGGGTTTTGTAAGACATCTTCAGTTGTCTCTCTTCCATCTATGTTCTCTAAGGAAAGCTAATGCCTCTGTTATGCTGCCCTTCTCATATTTGTCTGTCTCTCTCTCTTCCTGTCTGAATGTACGTCAGACGTTCTTTATAATTCTCTAAATCTTGGCTCTCTATCTCTAACTCTGTAGTTTGACTGTATCTCTCTGTTTCAGTTTCTATTCTCTCTTTGACTCTCCCTCTCTCTTTCTCTCTCTCTTGCAAAAAGGATTACCTTTGGTTTACATTCGCCCCCATACGAGACAGGCACCCTCTTCATCGCAAATGTCAATAGTAAGCCATTGCTAGCTTGGCTAGCTATACACTGTCCACACCAGATATATCTAACATCAACTATACATGTCAACTTAGATTTTCGTATGTGGTAATATGTTATCAATTCAACCTGCCCCATTGAACTATACATTTAACTTAGATTTTCGTATGTGGAAATAGGTTATCAATTCAACCTGCCCCATTGAACTATACATTTCAACTTAGATTTTCGTGTGTAGTAATATGTTATCAATTCTACCTGCCCCATTGAACTATACATGTCAACTTAGATTTTCGTATGTGGTCATATGGTATCAATTCAACCTGCCCCATTGAACTATACATGTCAACTTAGATTTTCGTATGTGGTCATATGGTATCAATTCAACCTGCCCCATTGAACTATACATGTCAACTTAGATTTTCGTATGTGGTCACATGGTATCAATTCAACCTGCCCCATTGAACTATACATGTCAACTTAGATTTTCGTATGTGGTCATATGGTATCAATTCAACCTGCCCCATTGAACTATACATGTCAACTTAGATTTTCGTATGTGGTCATATGGTATCAATTCAACCTGCCCCATTGAACTATTAAATTTTTGTTGCTATACATCATATATTGGTCCACACAGCAAGTATTTTTTTCTGTTTCATCGTATGCTTTTCATATTGCACCTGGAAGTGGCGCGCCCTGTATTCAGCAGCACCCGATATCCAAAATTAAATGTCTAGCAATCTATCTACAGAAGCCGTTCTGTATTGCGTATCGATTCTATTGACATATTGATTGGGTCCTGTTACTCATCAGCTACCGGAACA
The DNA here is from genome assembly GCA_030265305.1 of Biomphalaria pfeifferi. Taxonomy (NCBI): domain Eukaryota; kingdom Metazoa; phylum Mollusca; class Gastropoda; family Planorbidae; genus Biomphalaria; species Biomphalaria pfeifferi. Next base: position 458,293 of record JASAOG010000079.1, read on the forward strand.
AAGGAACTCTTCAGCCAAGAGGAAACCACTTGAAGAGGGCATCATGGGAAAAGATATTTTGTCCAATCAATCATCGCCCTGCAGTTTAGCGTTTAAAGCAATTACAAGTTTAAAATTAGAACTATTGACTGTAGAGAGTGTCCAGTCGATAGAGACTTAGAAGAACTGTCCAGTATATAGAAAGTTTAGTTTTAAATGGGTGTCCAGTAAAGAGACATATTTTTATAGGTCATGGGCAGCTTTGCTTTCTTTGTTGGATATTAATTCAATCTTAGTTTAAATGAACTGGAAAGTGGTTCGGTGAGGCACAGTGGCTGAGTGGTTAAGCGCTTGGCTTCCAAACCTGATGTCCTGGGTTCGAATCTTGGTGAAGACTGGGATTTTGAATTTCTTTATTTTTAGGGCGCCCCTTAGTCCACCAAACTCTAATGAGTACCTGACTTTAGGTGGGGAAAGTAAAGGCGGTTGGTTTTTGTGCTGGCCACATGACACTTCTCGTTAACCGTGGACCACAGGAACAGATGAACTTGACATCATCAGCCCTATAGATCGCAAGTTCTGAAAAAGGAACTTTACATGAATGTGGAACTGGAGTCCGATCTTTGCTTTGTAAGACGATATCATTCAGGGCACGGGTTGTTTGAATCTTTAAGTATAGTACACAGCGTTATAAACATTAGCCTAGACAAAGACATGGCATTTGGCAAAACAAAAAAAAAAGGCTGATGCGCTCTTTGGTCATGGCGTCTTTCTCATATGATTCATAGCCTCTTACTGCAGAAGAGGAGGATCTTAGCCATCAAATTGAAATAATACAGAAGGATTCTAGGTATCACCTAAAAATACCGTACCTCATCCCAGACTACCGAGAGTCAGAGAGATTCGGAGAGAATCAGACTACAATAGTGTCTGAGAGAGAGAGAGAGAGAGAGAGAGAGAGAGAGAAAGAGAGAGAGGGAGGGAGAGTCAAAGAGAGAATAGAAACTGAAATAGTCAGAGAGAAACAGTCAATCTACACAGTTAGAGATAGAGAGCCAAGAATTAGAGAATCAAAAAGAAAGTCTGATGTACATTCAGAGAGGAAGATAGAGGGAGACAGACAAAGATGAGAGAGCTTCAGAAAGAATGAAAGAGAGAGAAAGAGAGAGAGAATCAGAAATTAAAGAGCTTAGAAAATTAGAAAGAGAGATCAGAGAGAAAGAGAAAGTGAGAGACAAAGTCACGAAGAGAGAAGTCAGAGAGACAAAGTCACAAAGAGAGAAGTCAGAGAGACAAAGTCACGGAGAGAGACGTCAGAGAGACAGAAAGGGGGTTTGACTGAAGAAATAATCTCAAGTTGAACCTTGGATTCAACAAACACTGAAAGAATCAAAACTTTGAGAGAAAGGGGATGAAATGGATGGTGGCAGTAAGGCTGGGGGGGGGGGGGGGATACAGAACGTAACTAAGAGCAAATAGAGAAAAGAATACAAAAGGGCGGTAAAAAAAATTGAGCTAAACGTAATTGCCTAAGACTAAAGACGAACAGCAAGACGTCTGCTAAATCCACAGACTCTGGTCTCGTTAATTGAACCAATTACAGGGAGTCAACATTTAATAAGTAGAACATACCACGTAAATAACATTACATGTACTATCAACATCACAATCGCCTATTTTTATAAATATCAAACTAGGATCTATACCCACGTTTATACCACATGCATCTATATATTCATATTTAACAGGAATCACATACATAGAGACATTTATATATTTAGCAATGTATCTTTAAAACAAGAATTATCCAATAGTCTACTTTCTAGAGTTTGGGTTATTGGTCATTTGTTCACTCCAACTCCGAAGGTTCTAATCCTTGTGTAAAGAATCGTAAAATCGATATCTGCATATGAAGATTCGTATTCGTTGCTGGATATAAGGAATCGAACTATCGTACCTAAATATTACGAAACTTACTCGTATCTGAATTTAAAGAATCGCACTCGTAGTATCGTAGATCGATATTAAAAATTATCTCGTAGCTGGGTTTTAAAATTAGAACCAAATTCTGGGTATACATTTATCGCACATGTTTTCAGCTCAGAATAAATATTGAGTTTCACATGGCGAAAAAAATTGAAACATTCTAAAGTGCCCATCTATAAGGTGCTAAAAGACATCAACTTCACAGAACCCACATCATAGATACACCTTCTGGTTTGACCTTGACCTTATATTCCGAGTAATTAACCCATTGATCCCTATAGTTAAACGTTAGATCATCGATCGGTTTTCACCTAAATACAAAATGACGATACTTACAGCCATCAAAAAATGCCAGCGCTGCCAGAATGAGGAATGGGGCCTCTTTGCCGGCGAATTCATACATAACACCCCCAAATGGGGGCCCAACTGAGGAGAAAAGAAAACAAATAAAAAAAGGCTAAAATAGGTTGAAAATGGGAAAAGCTTGTTTCAGTGTTTGAGAGAGAGGCCAGAAGGTCTTGGCGTTAAGTGGACTTATTGTAGTGTTCAATGTATCGGCTAGTATTCGACTTGGAAAGAGCGATAGCGGCTTAGTAATCGAAGTATAAACAGGGGACGGTAACTCGCATTGAATTTGGAAGGTTTGAGTGCATGGAGAAACAAAGCCACTCTTGTGGTTAACTTGTTAGGGGATTTTCGAAATTCAGATATATTTATCACTTATATGTTAATAGATTATTATCTCTAGGTCTCGATATATTTTGTACATATATTGTGTTTCGAACTTGACTAAGCTAGTATAGTATAGTATTGGCCTCCTTCAGACGTAGAACGACTATGGTTCATCTCAGAGCACACTTCCTCATGTGGCTGTGGAGCCCTATTTTGGAGAGACTCTCCCGTCCACAGATAGCGCAGATTAAGGTGGCTTTTGCTTCGGTGGTAGAGGAGCTGGACCTTTTTTCGGATTGTACGTTTTTGTTCCTGAGCAGAGACCCATGTACTTTCACTGTCCATAGCTTTCTTGGTCACTGTCTCTCTCCATCTGTTGCGGTCTAGAGATATGTCTTCCCAATAGTCAGTATTGATGTTCACTGATTTGAGGTCACGTTATATTACATCTATGTAACGACTAAGCTAACAGTAGTATTTTTAAGGTGCCTAATTAAATAAAAAAAAATGGCTGTTGTGTTATCTTTAAACGTGGATGTTTGACAGTACCTCGAAATCTAGTAAAGAGTTATCCGTAACCAGAAAAGATATGGAAACAGTTCAATGAATAAATTTCAAAGAGAATATTTTTAAATATTTAAACTAAAAATGCTAATCTCTGCAATAGTTCTGTTATTGAAACGTGTTCGACTCAAATGTAAAGTAGCAATTACTCATAAAACTCTGAACCATAATCTTCAAATACAAAAACAAAATTTAATGAAATACTATGAAAGACACAAAGATAAAAGTACACTTCTTGTCCCATATGCTAGGACAAATTTGTACAAATACTCCTTCTTCCCTGGTGCTATTAGGGTATGGAATGGGCTGCCTGAGCTAGCCAGGAAAACCAGTGACTTGGCAGAATTTAAGTCATTGGTTAATATGCATGACTAAATGCATGACGCGTAGGACGTAATAATCTTTTTTGAAGTAACGTCTGTATTATATAAGATAAGACAGTACTTACCCAAGACTCCCAGAGCCAGACCTCCTAAAGCTATACCCATTGCATTGCCTCTTTCTTTGTCATCAGGATAATAAGAAGCGATCATTCCCATACCTACGAGAGACGTAAACATTTATCGTTTGTTTCCTTATAAGCATGTATTATCTTATTAGAGTGGGAATTAAAGGGTATACTGCATAAACTTTTCTTCATAAAGATTAAGTTTGACGTATCAATTCCTCAGATTGAATATTGATTTCACGTCTCTCCTCCATTAATCCCCCCCCCCCTACTTGGCAGTCTCCTTTCTGCTTTGTCGACCAGCCAGGTGGCGCTCTGTTTTATCACCACTTAAATATCTGATGGTCGGTTTTGTGAACACTTTCAAAGTAATGATTATAATAAACATGGCGATGAGAAATAAAGAGAAGATAACTCTACCTGCTACACTGGAACACGATGAACCGATTCCTTGTACGGTCCGAGCTACAAACAAAACTGCGTAGGTCTCACCAAAGGCAAAGACTAGAACAGACCATCAATATACCATAAAAGATCAAGAATAGACTATAGCAAGCTAAAAAATGCACGTAAAAAATAATAATGCAATATATATAAGGATTGTTTTCGAGTCTGAAGATAATGAAGAATGCAGTAGTTCTCGTGGCAAGGCAGCCTTAGCTGGGATCTATATATTTTGCCACAACCAGGGCAAGCATAACCATTGTCCGCCGGTGGTCGATTAGGATTTTTTTTTTTGCCGTCTGCGTAAGTCCTCGGCAGCGGATTTTCTTTTGGTTTCAAATGTAAAATATAATAACAGACTAACAATGGAACAGAATAAATTGTATAATTTTAAACTCTATTATTTAGAGATAATTGGCCATTAAAGAATTTAAGTTTTTAGATCTTTATCTGTCACATTAGAATAAACATAAAAACACCCAAAGGCTAAAACATGCATCATATATTAAGTTTATGAACTACTTACTTATAGTGGACACCATCATTATAAAAAACCCAACGAACATAGGTATTGTATATCCAACTCTGAAAAAAAAATCCAAGTATTACTGTGAAAAGATCATTATTATTATTTATTATTATTATTTATTTAATTCAATATAAAGGCGCTTTTTATGAAAGGGTGGACAACACAGCTAGCTGACAGTATCTATCAACAGACTGGTGACTTACCTGTTAGTGACCGGTCCTATAAATGGGTTGGCGATGAGCTGCATTATAGCCTTCGAGGCGAACATGAATCCCACTTCTATATTCTCAGCGTCCAGGTCGGCCTTCCTTGGGGATCGTTCGGTCACCGTGACATACACAGCAGAAAGGTTGTGCCACACCGTCTCGTTGTAGCATACTTCCCTGGCATCCAGGCGCCCAAAGGCGTGCGCATAGTACCTTGGGGCGTCCTTGATATTCTCCATGATGTAGCCACTACTCCCGAAATAGCCCGTGGCGTTGATTCTTGGCAAGGAAGTAAAGTTTCTACAACGGACCTCAAAGGTAGGCGCCTCAGTGATGCCTAACTCCATCTTGGTTCTGTTTACGACAGTGTAAGGATTCTCAAGTTTCCGAAGAAAGTTTGGCACAATGGGAACTAGAAAAATGCAAATGTAATTATGTCATCGAACAGTAAACATGGATTTTGAGACAGAGAATCAATGTAGCTGTACATTCTTTGTAGTAATATAGTCAGTGTCAGTATAAATCTACTAAGTCATTCATTATATTGTAGCTATACATTCTTTGTAGAATATATTCAGTGTTTACATAAATCTACCAAGTCATAATAATAATAATAATCTTTAATGTCCGTAAAGAAATTTGTCTTACAATTTGTGCATTACACAAAACAAAACATTGTAACAATAAAAAAAAACAAAATGTACATTCACACCTTACTCACTCATAATTAGTACGTGAAAAGTTTATATTTGATTGCCAGGGGAACAAAAGAGTATTTATTATATACATTCATAATTTACCGAATGTGGCCAGATATTCTAACTTTCATGTAGATCTAGATCTGCAGTCAAACATTTGAGGCTAATTTTATAAGCTATGTTTGTTTATTTCAGTGACTACAATACGACGAAACGTCTTTATATGAATAGAGCATTATATTTAAAAAAACAACAACTCCATCTCACCTACTACAGTCAGCAACATGTTGTCCAGGAACAGGGCCACGAAGACAATGACCAAAACTAGTTTCCTGGAATGCCTGAACTTTTGGAGCAGATCGTAAGGCTTGCATGACGTCATCTTGAGCAGACGTTAATGCGGTAGTTGTTACTGTATGCACGCTTCACTTACTCTAAAAAAAAACAACAAAACAATTACAACTTTATTATTTCGTTGAGACGGTGGTCATTCCGGTATATCTCAGAAGAAGAGCAGGTCACTAGTACTACGTGTGTTAACACAATTATAATAGGCCAGCGATAAGTGAATAACAGTTAGTCTTTTGAAACACATGTGCCTAAAGCAACACACTTCCGGTACATTTCTCTACCCTTCAACGTTAACGTCTCAAGTGTGCTTTTTTTTTTCTTTTTGAAATCGTATGTCAAATGTTTAATGTTCAACCCGCGCATTTTTAGAAAGAAAAAGAAATGTTTCACACCTTAGAAGGCATTTTTTTTTCGCCAACAAAAAACTTCATCGTGTTTATGCATAGTACAACATTTTAAATCGGGGTTAGGTACTTGCCTAACAAATTTTAAGTATGATTTTTTTTTTCAGATCATGCTTTCTCTTACAATAACACACAAGACAAGCGAGTTAACGCATCCAGGTTGAGCAGTCAAAGTTGTTGAGAAGTTGTATATAATTCTTTCTTAACCACCTCGTACATTGTGATGTATATCCCCATTAATCGCCTGAAATTATTTTAATATTGGGAAATATCAGGTTCAAATATTGGTGAAGTAGCGGGGGAATATACGTTTTAAATATCACCGCACAACGCTAATGTACTTTTTGTTTCAGATCGAGGTCTGTGTCTCTATGGCTTTTTCATTTTCTGATTTCCCCTCTATGACGTAGTGTTTGCTTCAAAAGTTTGATCGATATTCAACGTTCTGATTTTATTGACACTGGGCGCAGAGTCTTTGTACAATTCATTTCCACGTCTTTAGAATTACACATCAAGACAGTTCTCTTCCGTTTGATGACATCAACATTTAACCAACAAACTTGTTAAAATATTTAACATCTGGATGTTTATAGAGTTTTTCTAGAAACCATACGAGTTTTTTCTAGCAACTATTCGATTTTTGTTTGTTTTTCTAGAAACCATTCAAGTTTTTATAGAAACAATTCGAGTTTTTATTGAAACAATTCGAGTTTTTATTGAAACAATTCGAGTTTTTATTGAAACAATTAGATTCTATAAGTTAAAGAGGTTAGCGAAGTTACTTTATTTTGTTTATGTTGCCTGTTTTAAATGGAGTCGTCGGTAGGCCAGGTAATCGCCCACATATCTATCGAAAACTGAGCTGCGTGGGTTTCAGAAGTTTTAAAAGTGACTTACAATTACAAATCTGTGTTTCCACTCAGATTCAAACATAAGGCTATGTCTTAGATCAAAAGCACTACACCGTTTGACCAAAACATATACATATGAGAAACATATTAATTGCTAAAACATATATAATGGCACCAGTGTGGAACATATAATAATAAAAGACAATAGAGAATTAAGCATGGCTAAATAATGGAGTTTCCACTAAGGTGCAAACTAGGGACATCTGATTCGACAACTCGGCCTAGAAGCTATACAATACAGCTTTAAACAGCTCAGCCGAGAAACTACACAAGACAACTTTACGCAGTTCAGCCTAGAAGCTATACAGAACAGCTTTACACATCTAATGACTATAGAAATTCTCTCCCCCCCCTTTTTTTTTTAATCTGTACTTTTAACTAGTACACGTCACTTCCACCCAGAGGTCACGTGGCAACATGTAACCACTCCTGCGCGCTACAAAGCAATGTGACACATTTAACGTCTATTGTAGAACATGTGTCAGAAGCATTGACAAATAAGAACTCGACAGCTTAATGCTAATAAGTGAATATTTCTTCCCGTGAGATACTCTGTTATTACTTTCCTTGTCCTTTTCAGACTTCATTCACCATGATCAAGTGCACTTTATGCCTCTTACAGCTGAGGATCAAACGTCTGATACTTCAGGGGGGAAACTTGCGTAAGGAGCATTGTAATCACATACTCGAGAGGGAGTCAGAGAGAAAGACAGAGAGATAAAGAGAGAGAGGTAGAGACACAGAGAAAGAGAAAGACAGAGAGACAGGGAGAGAGAGGCAGATACAGACGGAGAGATAAAGAGAGAGAGAGGCAGAGACAGAAAGAGAGATAAAGAGAGAGAGGCACAGAGAAAGGAAGAGAGAGGCAGATAGAGACAGAGAGAGAGGCAGAGAGAGAAAGAGTCAGGGAGAGAGAGATACATAGAGACAAGTTGAGAGAAAAATATGTAAAAGTAAAAAAAAATTTAAATTAGAGAAAGAGAGACACAGCTGAGGCCGTGTGAAGATTGGAGAGGGAGAGATTGAAAGAAAACAAAATATTGTTTGCAATTTAAAGAGAATCCTACGTAGTGAATAAAAGAAAGAAAGAGAAAAAGAGGAAGGAAGAAATAGAACAAAAGAAAAACCGTGTAATCGTAAGATTGTTCAGGGTATTAATGATAAATATTAAAAACAAATGTTAAGACAAAAACAAAAACAACAAAAAAACATTTCAACTAATTTAATGTTTCTTTCATCTCTGACAACTTTTAAACAATCGAAAACTATTTTTCATTAAGAATACTTAGATGTATCTACCAATATTTTCATCAGTAAACTTTCTAATATAATGTTTTTCACATTTTTTAAAACAGCTGCAGACTCTTATATATCTCACATGTGTAATCACTGACAACTCATGTTCTATCTTGCAGCTATATATAGCAGAAATTCTAATCCTCTCTTATTCAGACGACACTCTCTAAACTTTTCTCAACTCCCATCTAACAAAAGTGGAGATTTAAATTTGACTTCAATCCGCCATTATTCGAATGTCTAGAACTTTCGAATGTCTTCCATCTTCCACTCGCCCCGCAAACGTTTCTCTTCTTCTTGATTTCGCGCTCACTTCTAGAAGACAAAAATACTTGCGCCATTTTGACACATTCGTGTTCTGAAGAAAACTAGTTCCGGTTTGACTTCTCCATCCGTAATTTCGCTGGCGAGTGAATACAGTCAATCAAGGCCCTTTCCGTTAGGCGAGAAGTCGCCTGCATCAATGGCTGTCAACTCCACGTCTGCTAGATAGGGAAAGGCTTTTATATTCTTTAAAGTTATCTCCCTTATAGTGTTTGTATTAGTTCCCGCCACTCCTGCCAATGAGATTTACACAACGTTAAGTCTTAAGTTATGTGTGTGTCACTGTGTGTGTTGGCCTAAGCGCGTAGTGCAGTAAACACAATGGATTTGAATTAAAAATCTACTTTATACCCCTCCACCCACCAAAAAAAAAAAAAAAGAATTGCATTTTTAACTTAATCAAAGTCATAAACATTTATAATAGTCTTTTCAGCTAAAACAATATATTAAGATTATATTATTATTTTGACTTATGTAAACCGAAATGTTCAGTCTAAGGTGACCTTCAAACAAGCGGCTTTGATTACATGGAAAAATACAAAATAAGATGTTAGAAAGTCAGAAGACCAGGAGGAGTATATGATTGGTAATTACTTAGCAGTAAAAAAAATATGTAAATATAATTCTACAATTAGTTCTAATACATCAATATTTTTATTGGCCTGGGAACCATATGAATTGTCTTCAATTGTTTGTAAAATGTTTTACATGTTTCGGATGTTCCTTCAGAGTTGAAGATGGTTTACTTCCTAGTCCAAGCCTCCCGCAGGACGACGGGGGATGGGAGCGGGCAGGGTTTGAACCCTCGACCGTCGATAAATTCGAACGACAGTTCGGCGCGCAAACCTCACGACCAGGCAGCCATCCATTGTCTCGGGCCCCATCACCACGTCAAAGTCAAGGTCTTTGGAACTGTTTGTCTTAGGCATTAGAGTGCACTGTGGTCATTAAGTTTAGCAAGACCTGGATAGTACTGCGTACGGACCGATACGGCCACCGAGATGCATAAAGTTGTTTTTTTTTATATACGCATACAAATAGAAAAAATTGTAAGTTCGGAGTCTGATGATAATTTGTCCAATGTATTTTATCAGAACGCATTTTATTCAATCAACCCAAAAACTATGATAAACATGAAAAATTAAATATATAAAACGCAGTCACCATACTATAACAGTGTGCTGTACATCATCACGTAGCGAACAATTAAAACAAAAAAGATCTCTATTAATACGTACCCACAAAATGGCTGCACGATTATGTTTCATATCGTTAGAAAAGATTTTTCTGGCCCATTGATTTTTAAAGCTACCTTCCCTCCTCCAATCGCCTGGTCGGAAATCAATTAGTTCCCCTTGTCTGCAAACAGTGACCAGCGTCCAGCGCCAAATTTCCTAGCAAGAGGACTGACCATTGTTTGCAATCCGTTTCGCGGCATTATAATTAGCGATATTTTTTTCTTTTTCCTGTAATTGTCCCCCCCATCCCCTCTTTCCTTACTTGACCTTTGATCGAACTTTTTTTTTTAAGGTTTTGTTTAGTTTGATTTGGGAATAACTCGATTTGAACCATTCACAGAGAAGCGCTTATAATATCTATAAGTAGAACGGAAATAGTAAAGTAACTACACTTCTCTTTTCAGACCGTGCGGTCTATAGAGCAGATAATATGAGGGCCATCTGTTTCTGTGGCCCACTATTAACGAGGGTGTCTTGTGGCCAGCGCAAACGACCAACAGCCTTGACTTTTCCCCAGTTAGGTACACATTAGAACTGGGTGGACTCAGAGGCGCCCAAAAGATCCCGTTTCGATTGATTCACAATAATTGTTGCAATTTCATTTAATATAAGCGAGTTTTCTAAAAAAGTATTTTAAAATTTGAATTGTTTAGTTGAGTTGTTTTTTTCAAATTAACAAACTAAGCATATGTTTGATTTGTCTTTAAAAATCCATCTGCGTCATTAGCCCGCCTCCCTGTGTTAGCACAAAAAAGGTTCCGTCGAGGTAATACTGATTGTAAGTCTCCATTCATAAGCTAAGCAGCTTGCAAGGTACTCCAATACAAAGTTTAATTCTCTCTCTCTCTCTCTCTCCCCACCTCCTCAGCCGATATTCATAAAAACTACACGATTTTTCTTTTTTATTTTAAATAGAGAAAATTAAAAAGAAGGGGGGGGGAGGGGGGTAATAAGATTGTTCAAACAGATAATATAATAATTAAGACACATTGAACTAATTTTTTTTCCATCCATTAAAACTCTAACTTTAAAATCTTTAACAGAAAATAGCATCTCTAACTGTCATTCCCTCTTCTCTCTCTCTCCGCGTCTATGTCAATCTCATTCTCTACTGTCTCTTACTCTCTTTCTCTCTCTCTGTCTTTGTCTCTATTTGCCTCTCTGTCTCTGTCTGCCTCTCTCTGTCTCTCGATATAGCACCGAAACACGTACACCTTGCTCGTAAATTCCCTGATTGTTTCACCCACTGATTCAATCTTTGATACACTCTTCGACTCATTCATTGAATCATTTTTTTTGGTCATTCATTCACTCTTGATTCACTTATTGTTTCACTCATTGATTTATCTTATTCATTATTTAAATCACTCACAAATTCCCTTTTTGATTCTCTCGTTGTTTTAATAATTTTGATTCCCTATTTCATTCATTCTTCCATACCTAATTACCTCGTAAGGTGAAAAAAAAAAAAGGGGGAAGGGGAGATAAACAATGTATGCCTAAAGGATAAACATTAATAGCTCAACCATTTTCTCCAAACTATTTGTAATTATATTTCTCCCACACCAAATCTCGGATCAAGCTGAAATTTTGCATAATTATTTCTTTTACCTGACAACACAAGAATCAATTTAAAAACGGGAAAAAATATACTTGATTGGTGTGGTGGTATAAGTTGAATAGGTCCCCTTTATATTTTTGTAGAGAAAAAAGTTTAGAACTAATAATAGATCACTATAAAATTTTCTAATTTCATTCGCAGTTTCCTCGCTCAGTGGTTAGAATGTTCATTTGAGGAGGCTTAGCCCTCTAATTTGAATATATATGTATATTGTTTGATTTAATTCCGATGTTCCTTCAGAATGGAAGTTAATAACATTCTCCCTTAGGACGGCTTGAGATGGCAGCGGGCAGGATTTGAAATTTGAAGAGATTCAAAACGTCACTAAATAGTGTATTTGATTTAAAGTATTTATTTTCATAAACAGTTGAATTTCATAATAGAAATACATTCGACACTACAACATTCCCCAGATGCGCAAGTCGTTAATACACTGTAAAGGAAAGACAAAAAACAAAGTGTAGGAAAAAAAAAAGGCTTTCCCGACCAAATAAATCATGCAGGCCGGGTCTATAAACTAAACTAGCAGGCGACATGAGCGAGACCAGCGCGTGGTGTGCAAGCGTAGGATGACGTAACCGCTTGAGTGACCGGAAATGAATATCGATTCTAACTCCGCCCACCTTTCAGTCTGTTTTCTTACAAGGTGTTCCTTTTAGCTTATGAACTTAGGTGGTAGAGAGAGCTCACCCCATCACAGGACTTAAGTAGTAGAGAGAGTTCACCCTATCACAGAACTTAAGTAGTAGAGAGAGTTCACCCCATCACAGGACTTAGGTGGTAGAGAGAGAGTTCACCCCATCACAGGACTTAGGTGGTAGAGAGAGTTCACCCCATCACAGAAGAAATATTTCTAGAAATAGATTATTTGTAATATTAATTCTGCTCCTCTGTTATGGCAAATGCAACCACATGTTTTGGGGAATAAAATCTGTTTTAAACGAACTGTGTTGTTTTAAAGCCTGTAGAAAGTAACAGTAAAGTTCCACTTTCAGACCTTGCCATCAGATGAGGTCTGTCAGACTGTATTATTGTTATTCTCCACGAAAACCAAACTTAGAACTTCTTGTAATTTCCAAGCAAATCTTTCACCAAGTTTTAAGTCTGTTAAATGTAGCTCAGTTTCCCAATGTTTCAAATAGTTTTTGGCTTATATAAACTCAATAAGAAATTTTCTCGCGCATTTAAATCTGTCATTAGGTCTACTCTATCATTAGACCTACTCTGTCATTAGGCCTACTCTGTCATTAAGTCCACTCTATCATTAGGCCTACTCTATCATTAGACCTACTCTGTCATTAGGCCTACCCTGTCATTAGGCCAATTCACTAAGTCTACTCTGTCATTAGGCCGATTCATTGGGCCTACTCTATCATTGGGCATATTTTCTTTCCTAGTTCGGACTAAACAATAATTACATTTTTTTGGTTTTTAATTAACTCATGAACTACAAGAGCCATAAATAGACACACAACTCCTGAATTAAATTTTACACAAGCTCTGCTTTTGTTGTCTTTCTCAATTGATTATCTTCGCTCGTGAAGTGAAGCAAAGGTCAAAGTTCGACGGAAAACATAGTAGCGGAAAGACAATCTGACCCAGGGGGGAGGTGATCGGGGTTGGGGGCTGTGGGATACTTCTTGGGAGACTGTCCTACTCGCACACCGTGTAATTAGTAATGGCTTTCTGGTGTACTTGTTGAAGACATTTAAAAAAAAAATCTACACATGATTTCGACAATGAAAACAAAATGACTTAGATTAGCTTATAGTTATAGCCATTACATGTAATGGCCATATATCTATTAGCGCTTCAAACCAATGTAAGTTACCAACGACACAAGCGAATAGCTTGAAAAATGAAAGTCTGCCTTGTCGTATATAATGCGCTTCGGACTGCCGTCACGATGGTCCTGAGTTCGAATCCTGTCCGCTTACATCACCTGCCGTCCTGGAGAAATTTTGGACTAGGAAGTAAAAACTTGTTAAGGGACGTCCTAAGCTTTAAAGAGAAATAATAATATTTATATAAATATTTAAAACCAAGTCTACCTAAAAAATGTTACATACCAGTGAATTAAAGAGTCTGATTGCCAACGATACGCATAACGGCGGATGTAGATTGAATATTAAAAATAAAAGCTAGAACCCAAGGCATAAAAGATGCTAAAAACAAATACTACAGGCTAATGTTATTCTATTTGACTAACAATGAAAGAAATAATAATTATCATCAATAAGTGGGTTACAAGTCTAAAATTGATCAAAAAGTTCTTCATCTTACCATACATTGAGCCTCACCTCCTTTTCCAAATCATGCAATGTAACATTAAGTAAATAATAGAGGAAGTCTCCAGAAAGCCTGAATGGATTTTAAAAAACTTTATTAATACATTGAGTTTAATGTAAAAAGATGTTTTAGAACCATCGGATTGGAGCAGGTTCAATAATTCACAACAAAATGTTTTGCTGAGGTTTACAGCTTTTATTTATAACATCCCTCCACTAAAAACGTACAATAAGAAGCCTAGATATGGATATTAAATTATTTTTTCTTTTGACCTAGTACCCGAACGATATACTATGCACTTCATGCCACACACTTACCTAGCTACTAAAACGTTACGCAGTGTTACTAAATGGTCTTTATCTGCAGCTGCTCAGATTAGGCCAGATCTGACCATATTTAACAACGGAGTCAACAAAAAAGCTAGCCGTGGCATTCATACTCTCCCGCCTTGACTACTGCAACGCCGTTCTAGCAGGTATACCTGATGACGAAAATTGCCAAGCTGCAACGAATTCAGAACAACGCCGCTCGAATAGTCTTAAGAAAAACAAGACGGGATTCTGCTAGTACTCTTTTGCGCACACTCCATTGGCTTCCCGTGAAAGCGAGGACCAACTACAAGGTAACTACACTTTTGTCATCAATGTATACATAATAATGAAATGCCCTTGTTTTTCAGCGAACTGATCACTCCATATGTCCCTCAGAGAGCCCTGAGCTCAATGCCACGTTTCTCCCTCAAAAGCTTTGTCTGAGGGCTTTTTCAGTGCACGGACCAAAGGTTTGGAACTCACTACCCATTGATCTCAGACAGACAACATGCTACACTACTTTCAAGAAGAACATTAAGACCTATCTGTTTCAAATTTTTTAGATTAGTTTGTCAATTTAACTCTCGTGTTTATGGTTGTAATGTTACCAGAGCACCTTGAGCCTACATTTTGTTTGTTAACGGCGCTTTATAAATAAAAAGATTATAATAAATGCTCAACGCAGTAACCTATACTAGACAAGGCTCTAAAGTTGTATACAATGTTTCAGAAATTTCTTACTGTGTCAAATGTTACAAGGTACCTGTATTGTAGCTATAAATGTTGTTAATTTATCTATAGCTATTGATAGGTGCACAATTGTAACATTTAGTTGCTTGCACCCCAAGCATCCGACCCTAAGCGACGCCACTGCGTTAAAGCAACATGATGGTAGCCTGCGCAGTATTGTCCAGTAGCTCTCTCTCTCTTTCTTTCTCTCTCTCTTATTCAATGAAAACGGGCAAGATGTTAGAGCCAGTATGTCTTGAACAGGAAACAGATCTTTTCTCACTCTCCTCCTTTACAAGAGCTCCAAAATAAGAGGTCCAGCGAAAGAGGGAGAGAGAGGGGGGTGTGTGTATCTTCTGATCATTATTAATGTATTGAGAGGAGTCCAAATAGCCTCAAATTGTGGTCTATTCTGTCTGGACAATGTGCCTTGATAAAATAGACATTTCTTTTCTGGACGCGTTGTCGACACGTTGCAAATAGGCAGAGTCGGGGAGTGGGAGGTTGGCTAAAAAAAAAGTAAAAAATTGGAAGTGGGAAAATACCGAAATAAAATTAAAATTGAAACAAATTGGAACGAAATTTGACTACAACAAAAATGAAAATCGAATGGAATACTTAGAGACGAGCAGATGATTGATTGAAGAGGAATGATTGATCGGAAAGGAGCATTTGGTTCATTGGACAGAAAAAGTGATTTTTTGGAGAGAAAAGTGATTGAGTGGATAGAAGGTGATGATTGATTAAAGAGAAACAAGTGATTGGAAAGGAGAGGATGATTTATTGAAGAAGATTGTGTGATTGATTGGCGAGGAGAAGAAGATTAATTGGAAAGAAACAGGTGATTGATTGGAGAGGAGAAGATGAATTATTGGAAAGAAACGTGATTGATTGGAGAGGAGAAGATGAATTATTGGAATGAAACAGGTAATTGATTGGAAAGAAACAGGTGATTGATTGGAAAGAAGATAATTGATTGGAAAGAAACAGGCGATTGATTGGAAA
The DNA here is from genome assembly GCA_030265305.1 of Biomphalaria pfeifferi. Classification (NCBI taxonomy): domain Eukaryota; kingdom Metazoa; phylum Mollusca; class Gastropoda; family Planorbidae; genus Biomphalaria; species Biomphalaria pfeifferi. The sequence goes on from JASAOG010000079.1 coordinate 474,298, forward strand.
GAAACAGGTGATTGATTGGAGAGGAGAAGATGATTGATTAAAGAGAAACAGGTGATCGATTGGAGAGAAGATGATTGATTGGAAAGAAACAGGTGATTGATTGGAGAGGAGAAGATGATTGATTAAAGAGAAACAGTAGATCGATTGGAGAGGAGAAGATGATTGATTGGAAAGAAACAGGTGATTGATTGGAGAGAAGAAGATTGATTGGAGAGGAGAAGATGATTGATTGGAAAGAAACAGGTGATTGATTGGAGAGGAGAAGATGATTGATTAAAGAGAAACAGGTGATCGATTGGAGAGGAGAAGATGATTGATTGGAAAGAAACAGGTGATTGATTGGAGAGAAGAAGATTGATTGGAAAGAAACAGGTGATTGATTGGAAAGAAACAGGTGATTGATTGGAGAGGAGAAGATGATTGATTAAAGAGAAACAGGTGATCGATTGGAGAGGAGAAGATGATTGATTGGAAAGAAACAGGTGATTGATTGGAGAGGAGAAGATGATTGATTGGAAAGAAACAGGTGATTGATTGGAGAGAAGATGATTGATTGGAAAGAAACAGGTGATTGATTGGAAAAAAAACAGGTGATTGATTGGAAAGAAACAGGTGATTGATTGGAGAGGAGAAGATGATTGATTGGAAAGAAACAGGTGATTGATTGGAGAGAAGATGATTGATTGGAAAGAAACAGGTGATTGATTGGAAAAAAAAACAGGTGATTGATTGGAAAGAAACAGGTGATTGATTGGAGAGGAGAAGATGATTGATTGGAAAGAAACAGGTGATTGATAGGAGAGGAGAAGATGACTGATTAAAGAGAAACAGGTAATCGATTGGAGAGGAGAAGATGATTGATTGGAAAGAAACAGGTGAATGATAGGAGAGGAGAAGATGATTGATTAAAGAGAAACAGGTGATTGATTGGAGAGGAGAAGATAATTGATTGGGGAGGAGCTGTAATTTATTGGAGGAGATGATTGAAAGAAGAAGAGAAACTGATTAAGGGACGAGCGAGTTATTGAAAGAAGAAAAGCAGTTGACTGATTAATATATAGGCTAGTGTGGTCTGAAAGCTGTCCGCGTTAATGAAATGTGTCCTACACTAAATGTTGCTCTCTTTGTCAAAGGATGATACTATCAGCTTAGTAAGCAGCTTTGTTTTAAGGACTCTATGGATATCAGAGCCAGGTCGTCTGCGAAGTTGAGTTCGTCTATCTCTTTCCAGTTTTCACTGTGCACCGTTCTGCTTCTGGCCTGTTGCTATCTTCGTGACCCAACTTATGGCTAGCAGGAACAGGGAAGGAGATAGTAAACAGCCTTGTCTTGGGAACCCCCATGCAAATAGGAAGAGGGCAAAGCCCAGAAATACATGGCGCCATTATTTGGAAGCAGGTGCCAAGCAGATTGGCAAGACGTTGGGACAGTTGAAGAAACTCGCTCAGAACCGTGACATCAGGAGGAAGCTGGTTGGTGACCTACACACCAGATTCTATGGATACTATTTACTAAAACGTATTTCGCGTATTTCTCCATAAAAGACTCTATATAGTCACAGTTGGAGGTAGTTGGATGAGAATTTAAGAGCATTCTTGATTTATGTTAAAAATAAAAATTATTTTAAGAAGTGCAGACTTGTCACGTGATAACTAGCTATTGGTCTCCACTGCCCACAGATTGCAACACCTACTAAAGGCTACTATAACGATTCTTCTAGGACAGACAGAGTTAATAAAGGCTTTCTAATAAAATCTAGCAGTCCGGTTCTTTAGCTTGTTAACACGCTACTAAATTTAACAGGTCACATGTCATTACCGTCAACACAAACAAACAATACACCGATAAGTCAGACCCTTTAAAGCTTCACCTTACCTTAACTCACATCACCAAGCTCACCACACACAACTTCTTTAACACATGCAGATTTTTGTATGATGCACATACATCTTAAGTGAAACCCGCGTGCACACCTTGTATGACTACCATACACATCTTGTTAGACATCCACGCACAAGCTGTATGGCATTCTGGCATTGTTTGTAAAAAAAAAATGTTTTACATATTTCGGATGTTCCTTCAGAGTTGAAGATAGTTTACTTCCTAGTCCAAACCTCCCGCAGGACGACGGGGGATGGGAGCGGGCAGGGTTTGAACCCTCGACCGTCGATAAATCCGAACGACAGTCCAGCGCGAAAACCGCACGACCAGGCAGCCATCCAGCATTCACAAACATCTTGTAGATCATTGAAATACTATTTGGAGTTTCTATTTTCTTGTCCGCTATTTTTGTGTCAAAGTTTACAAAGACCTTCTCTATCTTTGTGACCATTTTCATTGTTTGATACTTTTCCATTTTAGTTGTTTTATTTATGTTATGTTTCACAAAGCGTCAAAAGCCAGTAAAATTAATGATTATTAATAGTTAATATATATGTGAGCAGGTCAGGAGGCGCTGGAGACCCTTTTATCTGCTCAACATTTATTCCTTTTACAGTAGGCAAATGGTAGCTCTACTGGGTGGGCTCAATCTGTGCACCTCGGTCTGCGACCAAGCGGCTAGAGTCGCCTAAGTAACCAGACAAAACAATTAAACTAAACTAACTAACTAACTCAGAAAAATTAATAACGAAACTTTAATTGAAAATAATAAAACAAAACGATACTTTATTTACATAAAAAAATAAATCAGTATAAAATAATAATAAAATGAAATATGTACACTAACTACTACTACAGAACCCAACTACTAATCAAAACAAAAACCCGCTTGACCTATGCTACTGTCAAAATCAACACTAACAAACCAACCGTGCCAATAACCGTCTAACTAACCACCAATTTACTAGTCTAGACACTAACCAAACTCTAATCGATCTATTCTAGTAAATCCTCCTATAACACAAACAGATAAAACCAACTATCTAACTAAATCCATACAACTACTACACTAGACCCAGATCTACACTAACACCCTACAATAAACTAGTCTAGATCTACAACATTCTACTACTACAACCAACCCATAATACTAACACTAAAACAAGAACACCTTAATTACTAGTACCTTACTATTAGTATCGACTAAGAACAGACTAAGCCCTAAGCCACTAAGCCGATTAAGGCAACACTACAGAAACAAAATAACACTAGATCTACATCAGCAAGGCAATAAAGCAGTCATGTAATCATCTTCTTTTTTGAAGTAACGTCTATATTGCATAAGATAAGCATGCAGCTTAACTGCGGCAGGAATTATAGCCTGCAATTACATAAACAATAAAACAAACATAATACAATAATAAAATAATGAAACGCTAGACCTAGCCTAGCACGTACACATACCTATCCTATAATCTATGTGATTATTTATGCATGAGGTAAATACATTCACCCTCATGTAGCTAATGAAAGCCATACACTAATGATATAAAACAGATGTCTACGTCCCTACACAAGTTGGGCTAGACTACAATAAACATAATAACATTCGCTAGATCTAGATTTGGCTCAGCACTGACCTATACAAACTGAAAAGACAGTATGTTATATCTTTCTAGCACTGGCCTATATAATTTAACAAATTGAAATGCAGATAAAAATAGGTCTATGAGCCCCATATATATATTTGATTTGTGGAGCTTAGTAAGTTCCATAACTTTGACCTCCGTTGTTTTTTTTTTTTTGAGGCTGAGAGCCAAAACGAGGCAGCAGACTCAACCAGTAAAAGTGCGAGTGCAAGAAGGGCGCAATCATCCGCATAGAACCGCTTAGTGAAAGGTCAAATCCTTAATGTTTTGGACAATTTTAAGTACCTGAGCAGCATCGTGTCCAATGATGCATAACTGTCTAGAGAAACGGACAACCGACTCGCTAAGGCCAACAGCGTTATTGGACGCCTCCAATGGACAGTTTGATGTAATAGGTCTCTTCACCTATCAACAAAAATCAATGTTCATAAAAGCAGTGGTTCTCACTACAATTTCTATGGCTTTGAGACCTGTGTGCTCTATAGAAATCATCTAGGACTCCTCGAGCGCTGCCATCAAAGGTGCTTTCGCTCCATAATAGGCATACGCTGACAGGACAACCTTACAAATAACCATGTTCTGCGGGAGGCCCTTGAGGACAGTATAGAAGCTCTACGCGGTGCACATATTTGAGGCCGAAAGAATAGCCATTCTATTCTAGCCAAGACAGTCGCATAAGACGTAATCGAAACCTGGCATACTATGGTTTTATCAGCGTTAGGTGTGGAAAAATATGTAGGTTGCAAGTGGGTTTGCGTAGTAATCCTTAATCATCGCAATCGAAGACATTACGATTATTGTACTACATTGTTGCCTATATAAAGATAAATAGCTTATATCTTATACTTTTGATAACATAGGTGACACTATGCTATAACGCTACAAAGATCATTAAACTTGATGAAAACACAATGTCACAAAGAATACGAACATTTAATATCACAATGCTACGAAGAACATGACCTGAAAACTTCAAGATAAGACTTGTCTACAGGGTACATGAATAAAAATCACATCATTGATTTTGGTGATATTTCTATTTGTTGAATAAAAGAGAAATAGACATTGAAGTAGACATTTTGTCGACACCCGGTATATCAGACGTAATCATCTTCTTTTTTTTAAGAAACATCTGTATTTTATAAGATAAGATAAGAACTAAAACTGATAAATAACAAACAGACAAGAGTATTTAGTGTCAGAAGAAATTATATTCTTATCCTCGATCCATGACTTATTACGCCAGTGTTCATGTGACTCAAGCTAAAGATAGTTTCCTGTGGCAGAAGACGCTTTATTTATCTGATGACGTACCAGTGGTGAACCTGACCTCAATTTAACACGAATGTCGTAAATCGAGAAACAAATGTCGCAACATCAAGGCTTATTTACATACTTCCTTTGTACTTTACAGTTGTCTCCCCAACACGAGCTTTCTAAGTCTTTGAGATCGATTGTCTCGTTAAAAAAAACAACAACATAGATCTAGCTTGATAAAACAAATATGACGACCTCTGGACTTTTCGAAAGACTGACAATATAAGTTAATTTTTTTCTATTCTTTTTATTTCCTTGTATACATGTGTGTGGGGGTGTGTGTGACCGTGGAGGTAAATAGGGCGCCAAACATGTAGGAGAGTGAAGAAAAGAGGCGGAGAGAGAGGTGTTATGTGCTTGGAGGACGAGTTTTCGTTTCCCCCCCTCCACGTTGTCCAATAACATTGTAATTGGGTTCACTTCCGGTTCGTTCAAGACTACGTCAAACGTGATATTATTGTCGAGCGAAGACGTTTGGAAAGGAGAGAGAGAAGAAAGAGAAAGTAGAGAGATGTAAAATGTAGAGAGTATGAATTGAACGCATGCGCAGTAGCAGGGGAGGGGATGTAGGTTTACTCAGACAGGGAGTTAGATTTTCTTACGGTTTAAAAACGATGAGTTTATAAGAATGGCAGAGGTTAGAGAGAGAGAATGAGAGAGAGTGAGAGAGAGAGAAGCAGAAAAAGTAGAAGAGAGAGAGAGAAAGAGAAGTAGAGATAAGAAAAGAGACAGTGAAAGATAAAGAGAGCCAAAAGAGAGAGAGAGAGAGGAATAGAGGGAAGAAGAATAAAAATGAAATAGAGAGAGAAAGATGAATGAAATATAGACAGAGAGAATATGAGAGAAGTAGATAGAAAAAGAGAGCGAGCGAGAGAGAAATAGTAATAGAATAAAGGAAAGAGAGGCTACGTGGGAACGCCAAAACTTGAAAATAAAAGTATTTAAAAAAAACAGACTTTGTTGTTATCTGTGTGTGTGTGTCTGAAAAAAAATAGGAGGGGTTCAAGTCACAGAAAGAGGGCAAATTCAAATGCAATAGCCGGGCATCGAAATTTCCTGAGGTCTTTTCGCTCCGTCAAGTAAGGAAAGCGGGAAAGAGCTTCGGCCGGATGATTGCAGACGGTAAGGGGAACACGTCGTGAGCCTACAGCCATTTGCAATTATATTGCTTTCCTTTCATACGACACAGTCGTTAGGACGCCGCGCATGGCAAGTAACGTCGATAAAGATCAGCCAATCAAACCACATTGCAAAGGTCATGCTTTTATTTCGACGAATGTCGTCTGGACGTTTGCTGGGCGGTTGTAATTACATCTTTTAAATAAACAACAAAAAACGTACACATAAAAATAGTAAGAATAATGACTTGGTATAATTTATGAGCATAAAAAAACATAGCGAATGATATATCTTCGCATAAAAAAAATTCTCCAATACACAAACAGCGCCATTTAAGCGTTTGGCGGTTAAGAGTCGAGATCATAGCAACAAATGTACTTGACCTTTCAGACTAAGACATAGTTCTGCCTACGTATCTTAGTGTGTGAAGACATCTTAATTATAAATTCATCTTATCTTCTTCTTATCTTGTAAATTACAGACGTTACTTCAGAAAAAGAATATAATTGCGTCCTAGGCACTTCAGGTGTTAATCTAGTCATGCATGTCAATCAATGACTTAAACTCTGCTAAGTCGTTGGTTTTTATGGCTGATTCAGGCAACCCATTCGATTCTCTAATGGCACTAAAGAAGAAGGAGCACTTGTACACATTTTAAAGCTATATTTTTATATAACTAATGCTCTGGCATTCAACCAAAAGTCTTTCTAGGACTACAACAACAAGGCAATATATGACAATTTTGACTAAGTTTGTATCAAGTCACACTGTCAGCCTGTCTGTCTGGTAAAAAAAAAATAAACACGTTTTTTCTCCCACACCCATAATTGGAAGAAGATGAAACTTTGCATGACTATTTATTGGTGTAGACAATACATGAATCAATACAAAAATTAACTAATTATTCAATTGATTTCTGGTTATTAATTATTTTGTACAATACCGAAAAAAAACGGAAATGAATCCTTCTGTATCCACATATATAATTAAATATGTTGGGTTTATTCCCCTTAAACAATTGTACACGTTGTTTCTCTCACACCCATTTTCGGATCAAGTCGAAACTTTAAACAATTTTTTATTGTACCTACCAAAACATTAATTAATTTAAAAATAAAAAGATTAGTCATTATAATTATTGGTAGTAAATTAATTAGTTTGATATTCAAAAAAGGAAACGCCTTTACATTATTCAAAGATTTTTTTTTAAAAAGGATCTTTTATTAAATAAGATACACACTTTATTATTATTAATGTAATCAACAAACTGTAGAATGCCATTAAAATCGTACGTGTTAACATTAATTAAAAACAAAAACAAATAAAATTTTTTTTTTTAAATCCCAATAAAGAAATACGAATAAGCATAAAAAAACTGCTTGAGGATAAAGCTCTTGACAAAGCTCGTCTGCAGCAAACAACAAAAAGTCATTTTTAGGATAAAATAAAACATTTACGAGCTAATTATGTGAGCTTTATTCTGCAACCAATGAATGCTCTTCAAAACCGTCACGTGATAATTAGCCAGGTAGAGCCTTGATGAATCTTGATTTGTAAAGTTAGTATCATTGGTGTCTATAAATAAAACTATTGTTTGTCGTCCTGCGTCATAAAATGAAATTTACCTGTTTGACATAAAATGACATTGACCTGTATGACATAAAATGACATTGACATGTATGACAAAAAATGACATTGACCTGTTTGACATAAAATGACATTGCCCTGTATGACAAAATGAAATTGACCTGTATGACATAAAATGACATTAACATGTATGACATAAAATGACATTAACCTGTATGACATAAAATTACATAGACCTGCATGACATAAAATGACATTGACCTAAACGTCATAAATGACATTTACCGGTATGTCATAAAATGACAATGGCATGAGTCACAGAATGCAAGCATTGATTATACACTTTCCAATAAAACACCCACAATATTTAAAAGCTAACGGTCAAGTGTCAGGTAGCCATACTAAAGAGATAAACACTGGACCGCCGCTAGGGCGCGTTCTTTCACCAGTACTGTATACCATCTACACAGATGATATTCAAAGCCTATCAGTCCATATTCCCATAATCAAATTTGCTGAAGACACAGCCATCTTCGGAATTATCGCTGGTGACGAAAGTCTGTACCATTCAACAAAGGACACTTTCTATCAATGATGTAAAGACAACTTTTTAATTTTGCATATTAATTAAGAAAAGTTAAAGAAGTACATGCAGTACAGTACATGATATGAACACTACCAAAGTGTTTACACCAAGATACATCAAATATTTGTCTGTCTTAGAAACTAGAAAAACTTAAAATTTGCTAAAACAATACGTAAACTCTTTAATACAGCCAACATCAGTAGTCTTGTTACCCTCGCTATCACCAGCTGGTAGGGAAATACTTCACTGGCACAAAGACTTCGACTAAATCAGTGATTCCCAGAGTAGTCTATATACCTTTCCAAAGGGTCTACGACAGTTGAAGTAGATTAAGAATTTGATTTGATTAGCTTTTCAACGCAAGTAATTCTGTTGGTTTAGCTCAGGGGTTCTCAACCTGTGGGTCGCGATTGACGATTCGCTAGGGGTCGCCAAGACCATTGAAAAAATGGATTGTTATTGTCTATTCTTCAATTGCTGTGTGTGTGCGAGGGGGGGGGGGGGTCGCGGCTAAGTGGGGTATTGTAAAAAGGGGTCGCCGAGCATAAAAGTTTGAGAACCGCTGGTACTAGCTGAACATTCTATGACCTCGACTATTTTGTTGTCGTCTGTTACCCTAACCCTAACCTTGACATTGCTCTTCCTCTTCCACAGCATCTATCTTAGAGAGACTTTAACCTTTAAGACCCACTTAATCTTAGCCTTGCATTAAACATAGTTCTAAGTATATACATCTAATCTACCTAGCCGGATTTTGGGAGGAGAGGGGCAGGCGGGACTAATGCCCCCCCTGGCCACCACAAGAGAGGGCCCCCTCAACATTAATGTTTTTTTTTTAAATAACATTTTTTACGTATTTTCACCAACAATAATTTAATTTAATTTTACGATTTTACTATTGATAACTCTTTCGTATTTGTAAAAGTGTTTTGCATTTTTCGGATATTCCTTCAGAGTTGAAGATAATCCACATCCTAGTTCAAACCTCCCGCAGGACGACGGGGGATGTCAGAAGACAGGGTATGAACCAAGGACCATCGAAACGACCGCGGGAGAATAGCGGACAAAAGCTCGCAAATCTCCATTCGTTAATGCGGTAATTTAGTTTTTTAATAAATTGTATTTGACTTTAACAAAATATCTACATTCTTTGTTAAATAATTTTATTTTGTTGTCAATAAATTTGTGGAAAGATTAAATGAAAAAAAAATCTTTTATTCGGAAAAAGATTTGGGGCCTCCGCTACTTCTTTGCCCCAGGGCCTCTAGATCTTCAAATCCGCCCCTGTCTAGAACTTCCCTAGACTATATAAATCACTTACAGTCTGTAAATTGAGACTGATTTTTTTTTCATTTATTTTTTTTTCTATTTTTAAGATTATTGCCGATGAATCGCTTCAGTAAACATTGGCACGCCCCTACGGTTGAAGATCACGTGACGCCCATTTCCCAACACGCCCTTCCATTCATCCACTCCTGGAGGGAACCTCGACATGTATTGGCCATCATGTGTATTAGCTGCCCGGAAGTACGCCATGTTGCCCATTCCTTAACCTGCCCCGTAGATTACCCTCCCTTTCCTTTTTTTTTTTTAAATATCGATTTGGATCTCAATCAATCTTTGGCTCTGTTATTGAGAAACAGTTAAAGAAATTTATTCCAGCATTTAATATATATATATATATATATATATATATATGTCTAAATAAAGTTAAGTAAGAAACTATTTCTCCCAAAGGTCTCTAGCTAGTCACAAGTCACGTGGATAAGGCTACTAATGTTTACATTGCTCTTTAGCATGCTATATTTCAATAAGGAAATTGAGCAGAGGATCCTGTAAGTTGCATGGTAATTTAGAGGCCAAATCAGGCGCCACTTTACCCTCAATAGAAGAGAGGAAAGCCGCTGGCAGCAAACAGCTTCTAAAAAAGACAGCTAGAGAACTTGAAAGTTGCACAGCACACATGTGAGAACAAAAGAAAAGTCCTAGCCGAAGACAGGCACAGACATCGAAAAGAAATTTTTAAATTACAACCACGCAGACAACGGCTTTGTCTAAATGAGTTGCGGCAAAGTTATACAGATCGCAACTGGGTCTGCATTATTTTGTGAAAGCTTAATCTTCGGACTCGAAGCCCTCGCCTTATTATTATTGTTGTGTAGTGTAACTGAGTTGTTATATTTTCTGCTTGTGTCTAGCGTGTCGGAAGGTTATATCCAGTGTGTGTCCATAGTATTTCATCAATCAGTGTATGTGTTGAATGAATCTTGTATACAGTTTATAAATTGATCATTCTGGTTGTTATATTTTATTACAGGTGTATATATCGTTGTATGAATAAAGTGGTTTATAAAGTGTTTTTATAAAGTTTATTGTTGTGTAGTGTAACTGAGTTGTTATATTTTCTGCTTGTGTCTAGCGTGTCGGAAGGTTATATCCAGTGTGTGTCCATAGTATTTCATCAATCAGTGTATGTGTTGAATGAATCTTGTATACAGTTTAGAAATTGATCATTCTGGTTGTTATATTTTATTACAGGTGTAAATATCGTTGTATGAATAAAGTGGTTTATAAATAGAGAAACTTGAAAAATATTTGTAATCTTATAAATGAATTGCAAAGTAAGGCGTATATATGTATGTATGTATGTATGTATGTATGTATGTATATCTTTGGATGTTCGTCTCGAATAAAAAACAAAACCATTCGATCAATCTTGATAAAACATGGCATTAATGTTCCTTAGATCATGGCGGAGATCGTAATTTAATGTCCTTTCCACAACCAGAGAGCCCTATAAATAGAAAAAAAAGTACCTAATTGTATCTCTGTTAAAGAGCGAACTTTTTTTTTTAACAAATCGGGAAAACCCATTTTCATAGAATTTTATATTTGATATGAATAGTTTAATGGATAAACTCCGATAAACCCATTTTTATACTCTATTTTTTGTGGCAAAGTAAAAAAAAAATGGTAAGGGAACACTCGCCATGTTTGACATAGATCTAAATTAAATCCAATAGATCACTAATACCCAAACTAAGGCCCGAAGGCCGCGGGTCATATCCGGCTAGTAATGCAATAAAATTTATCCTCTAAATTTTAGCTACAATCATTGAGAAATTTACATTTACAGATAGACATTATGTGCGTGTGAGGGGCTCATTTGTTGTAATTAAGTGAATGGTGAAATACAAATATTTAGAATAAATATTAAAATTGTTTGTGACAAGTAGATCCAGACATTTGGAAAGCAGTGCCAACTTTATTTCCCCATTAAATGGTAAACAAGAAAAATATAAATAATAATAATGATAAAACTTTATATTAAGTGTTATTGTATCAATAAGTTTTGGATCAGTCAAGTAATTAAATTTGTAGTAGACTAACAATAACAAATCTGATTAGAAATATTTTTACCAATTGTTTTTTTAAAGCGCAATTTCATGCTTTTAGCTTTCTCAATGTGTTAAGATCCTCTCTTTCACGTGTGGACTAGATGGGGATGGGGGGGGGGGGGGAGAAGAGGGTTTACGTGACCAATTCAACTTATACCGTACATTTGTCAAACCATTTCTTTTTCTTGTTCTATACCAAACGAAATAATGTATTACAAATAATTAATTAACTAATTGGCTAATTTTGTTGCCGATACTTTTTTTGTCAGGTACAAGAAATAATTGTGCGAAATGTCAACTTGATCCAAGATTGGGTATGGCTTAAATAACGTGTACCAGACAGACAGACAGACAAACTGAGTTGATAGAAGCTTTGAAAAAAAGATTGCTCGTCCTCTCATGTAAATATTGAAAATCGGTTCTGATAGTTTGAAAATTTCAATTTCTTAAACATATTTGACTGATTTAACCTAGAATTCAAAATTAGAAAGAAACAGCTGTTTAGGCAATAATGAGTTTTGATGGTTCTAATTTTCAGAATTAAATTTAATATTAGATTTTATGAATTTCACTTATTATTTTGTGTTTTTAACTTTTTTTTTCAGAGATGTGATCACAGCTTGGCCATTGCATAAAAGAATTTATAAGCAATCATAATATATTGAAATGTGTCTTTAAGGTAAAATAAAAAAAATGGATTTGATTCTATGTGCCGATTAGTAAAGGTCGTAATAGTCTATAAATAGTTCCTTCCCTTGGGAACGTCTGCTTCCGGTCGTCTCTCATCGGTCCACATAACTGACATCCACAAATACACACACACCTTATCACACACTCACACATCTACCTCGAAACCACCTCATCAGACTGAATGTCTAGCCTGAGACTACCTGTAAAGTGTTGATTTGTGTCCGATGCACGGCACCGCGGAAAATTCTAATACTTCTGGTCACCCTAAGTTGATCTTGGCACAGTGAGTCCTGTGACATCTGACACCAACCGCGTTTCGTGAGAGGAGATTGAATCAGTCTTCAGAGGGGAATGAGAGAAATAGATAGATCCATAGATAGAGATTAAATAGATAGATAGATAGATGGATGGATAGAGAGATTACATATATAGATAGATGAATGGATGGATAGAGAGATTAGATAGATGGTTAGATAGATAGATAGATAAAGATTGATACTTTGCTTTGTTGAAGTCCTATTCATGCTGTACAGACCAATCCTCGTTCAGTAATATTTCTTCTGTAATAGTTCAGGCATCTGAAGCTATAGGTAAAATAGGTATACTGATGCTTGCATAAATAAACTATCATTTTATTCTTCATATATTATATCAAACATCTTACGTTCATTTTAAATCAGTCTGACTTCAAAGGGTAGATCCGTACCCCACCCTCTTCCTAAGCAACGCCACGGTGAGTCGTAATCGTCATCTCAACAGCATTTAAGTGTTGACTATTGGCTGGACCAACAGCACTTAGCAGGGACAATGGACTCACTCAGGGGGCAAGAACAATGGGTACTCATAACGCACAAACCGATGGAGGCTCCCAGCCCCCAGGCTAGCTCTACGCTCATTCTCTTGGCCTGAATAGTTTAATGGTTCGCTGGCAGGTACACTAAATGCATTCATTGTTGAAGATTAGGTGTTTGTGATTTGTGTGTGCGCGCGTGTGTGTGCCTGTATATGTGAGTAGATATTGGGGACCCCTAAAGCAAAAAGGTATCAAACAATGCGCTAAAGATGTACCATTATCTACAGGTAACATCCAGGTAACACGTTCTGTGTTTTATTTCAAAACTCAATTTCTATTCGACAAAAACATAGTTTCAATGAGTAGGCTCGTAACAATGCAAGAAAAAGTCAAATTTCAATCAGAACATGTGCAGACTGAGTGGTAAGGCACTTGATTGTCAAACCAAGAGTCTCGGATTCGATTCCCAGTAAAGGCAGCATACTAAATATATAGAAATTTCATAATGCACGAGATTCAAAAAATATCACCATGGTAACCTATTGTGGAGGCTAGAGAGACGAGAGGGCGCTTGTGTCAATGTCTAGATGAGAGAAAGATGTGTGTTGATACGATACGGGTGGATGACTGTGAGACGCGATGCAATGAAAGTGTCAACGGGGTTAGTACAGATACAAGTGAAAAAGTACCGGTGGAGGAAGAAAAAAGGTATTTAAGGCCTGATTTTTGTAATGTTAGTTAGAACTTGGAGCTTGTACTGAGAGAGTTCCTCGTTCCTCGTCCCATATGCTAGGACAAATTTGGACAAATACTCCTTCTTCCCTAGTGCTATTAGGGCATGAAATGGGTTTCCTGAGCTAGCCAGGAAAACCAGTGACTTGGCAGAATTTAAGTCATTGGTTAATATGCATGACTGAATGCATGACGCGAAGGACGTAATCATCTTTTTTGAAGTAACGTCTGTATTATATAAGATAAGAGTTACATAGAATTCGGAGAGTGAAGTAAGAATTTTGAGATTGTAGAGAGAGTTGGATTTGCATTGTATAATTTTTATAAATAAATATAGTTATAACCCCGCCATGCACACCACCATTCCAGATAGTGCAGAAGGTGCGCACTATTAGTGATTAGACTAGGAAGGATGTTGACATCAGAAGAGAGAGAACGATTTCCGCTCAAGTCTAGAACCGATATGAAGATGCTGTGCTCAAGGCAGATGTCCTATGTGTTTGTCATGTCTCCATTTAAATAAACATCAATGTTTCGTTGAGTCGCCTTCCTTAAGTTATTACACTATGCAGTGATGCTCAACCTTATTCGACCTGCGAGCCATTTTAACTTTGGAAACTCGTGTCGCGGGCCACATCAACAAAAGAGTACGAAAAATGAAATCAAAATTCACCTGAAGCTATCTGAAACTATTGGATCTAGATCTAGTACTTACATTAATTAATGGGATAGTTGAGGTCTATAATTTGTTTACGCGTCTAAAAACTTAAAATGGTATTATTTCTCTACTTAAAATGTGAGCAACATTTTAGCTACTTTTACCACCTATATATTTTCTTGTCTCTTTTCGGTACATATTTTCATCGGTCCTCCAATCTGTAGGCGTAGTTTAACCAATCTTTAAGACGCGGCTCAAACCAAGAAGGCCTACATATTTGGTTTATAGTGCCGCTGTATATCTCTTTTTTTTTTTTTGTTTGAAACAGCCAGACTTTCTTTACAAAACAAATATGTTGGCTTATTGTCATGTTCCACAAAAAAAAAGATCCATTCCCTTTTCCTGGTAGATTCGATATTCAGAGTTCCGTTCATAAAATCATAAACGCACACTCGTTAAAGGTCATGGTATCAATCCATCACAGAAAAAGTGAGGGCCCTAATGAAGGTAAAGATACATTTACAACTATTTTTAAAGGGGGAGGATTTTCTACTTTTTGTGTCGACGTTTCGACGGGCCGGATGGAACCACATCGCGGGCCGGTTCTGGCCCGCGGGCCGGTTCTGGCCCGCGGGCCGTACTTTGGGTATCACTGCATCATGTATTGAAACTGTTGCAACGTATGCTTGCCCTTGCATAGAAATTATCAACAGTTAAAAAGAACCCGCTTCATAACACCTACCTTTTTTTTTATTGTTATAATGCAGTAAAGCCCGACCCTCGGCCCTCAGGTCATATCCGGCACGTGATGTGGTACTATCCGGATCTTTCAGACAAAGAGCTTGTTTTTATTCCTCTCAGAGGTCGGGATCTTTTGTTGAAATAGACAGCAGCCTTGACATTTCTGCCAGCAGTTAATATGGCTTCATTCCTTCACCTATCCCTTAGTCAGCCCAACAGTTGGCGCACCAAGCATGATCTGTCGACCGTCTTTCTCCATTCCTCTTTGTCTTTAGCCTTGGATAGAATCTCTTTGAATGACAGGCCCGTCCATTCTTTGATATTGTTACACTCAACAGTTATTATTCGCACTGATGCGGTCCGCTACACAAGTGACTAAAATTTCTATTGTCCCCAGACCAAAATGGTTAAGCTCTACTGTTACAATCGTTCCTGTAGGCCAGCGGTTCTCAACCTTTTAAGCTCGGCGACCCCCTTTTTACAGTCTCACTCTTCGGCGACCTCCATCCACATAGCAATAGAAGAATAAACAAAAACAATCCATATTTTCGATGGTCTTAGGCGACCCCTGGTAAATAGTTAATCGACCCCTAAGGTGTCGCGACTCACAGGTTGAGAACCCCTGCTGTAGGCAGGGGCGGCCTGGGTGTCAAAATTGGCGTTTGTAATACCATACAATCCAGCCCTCAAATTGCATGCCATATAATAGTGATGGACGATGACCTCCATTCATACCTGTCCTCATAACATGTTACGTTTGAGCATCGAGAATTTAACTCATAAATTCGTGGGTTTACGTAACACGCTGTATTTGAAATCTGGTAGTCTATACATTTAGGCGCGGTTGGTGAGTGGTAAAGCGCTTGGCTTCCGGTGATTCCGGGTTCGAAACGAATCCTGGTGACGACTGGGATATTTAATTTCGGGATCTTTAGGGCGCCTCCGAATCCACCCATATCTAGTGGGTACCTGACATTAGCTGGGCAAAAGTAAGGCGTTTGGTCGTTTTGTTTGCCATATGACTTCCTTGTTAACCGTGGGCAACGGAAACAGTACATCATCTGCCCTCTAAAAGGGGAACTTAACTATACGTAGTCTCAATGTGTACAGGCACAACCTTAACTCATTTAAATTACTGTATTATGATTCAGCTATGTTTATATTAATGTAAATTCTATATAACTTTACGATATAAAATACTTCATGTAGTTAGCTAATTGTATAGTAAAGGATTGAAGATATGATAAAGGTGATTAAACTATGACGAAATCTTTTAGGCTAGGATTACACCGAAATGTCTGTAAAGAAATCTTTCAAAAAATGTTCATTCAATGGCCGGTCGTGACGTTTTATGGACACCTAGTGTAAGACAATATTGTACAATGTTTTACCGCTTTAACGGTCATACTTCTTTTCCAAGCGCAGGCTCAGCCCTAAGTAATTGGAGGCCCTATGCAAAGTGATAAAAGAAAGCAAAGTACCCCTTTCTCACCCTGCGATCTATAATGCAGAGAATGTTAAGGTCATGTTAAGGTCATCTGTTTCTGTGGCCAACTGTTAACGAGCAGGGTGTCATGAAGCCAGCACAACGACCAACTCCCTTTATATTTCCCCAACTTAAGTCGGTACCCATTAAGGTTGGGTGGATTCAGGGGCGCCCAAAAATTCAGAAAATTCATAAAGCGCTGGTTGTGAGTATGTGTTTCATGTGTGAATGTTGTTCGTATTTGCATCTATAGTGTAACATTGTTATTGTTACAGTAGTTACGCTGAGATGGTCGATTGTAGTCTAACTGAAATAATGTACCAACAAAAATTATCTTATCTTAAATTCAAACACCAGAGATTGGAACCCAGGCTCGGAAGCAAAGCGCTTGATCACTCAGCTACCGCGCCCCTTGTGAAATAATTAGCGTGGCCGCAAATGAAATAGAAAAAAAAAATTTGACCAAAAAATACGCAATTAAAAACCTTCTTGTATCTTTATCTAAATCAACAACTAAGTTAAATTCATAGAGCGCCGATAGCGAACGTGAACTAAAAGTAACACTAAGACTGCTTTATTGAACATGGAAATTCGTTGTGATTAGAATGACTCTTTTTCTCATATTAAAACAACACAACAGATAGATAGATAGATAGATTAGATAGATGATAGATAGATAGATGATAGATAGATAGATAGATACACAGATACATAGATACATAGAACATAAAGATTCTTGATCCCCAGACTAAAAATTACTTTTCGATATTATACCAAAAGGAAGAAACTAAGGTCTTCAAACATATGTAGTCTAGCAAGTAGACCTAAACATTGGTGAATAAACCTTCAAACATAGTAGACTCTTAGGATAGTAGATACAGAGCCAAGGAATTCAACTATGTTTGAGACTTGATCCATGTTTTCACAACTTTTTCTCAAAGATATTTTTTTTCGATGAGTCCTGTGCGAAGCCCCCACCGATCGGCGGCCCTATGCGGCTGCCTAGTTTGTCTGTACCTACGGCCGGCTCTGCCAAGCGAAACTTTCCACATCGCCCCACCAGTCCAAATGGGTGAAGGGCAACTAATCACAATTGCTTAAATGCCTATATAGTCAGCCCACCCTTGACTGGAGCTCATTGCACTAAACACCTGCTACTCTGGTTATTTTTTAGTTATAAAATGTGTAAATCAGCGGTTCTCAACCTTTTAAGATCGGCGACCCTTTTTTACAATCCCCCACTCTGCCGCGACCCCCCCCCCCACCCCAAATACATACGACAATAGAAGAGTAGACAATAACAATCCATATTTTCGATGGTCTTAGGCGGCCCCTGGAAAATGGTCAATCGACCCCCCAAGGGGGGTCGCGACCCACAGGTTGAGAACCCCTGGTGTAAATGATAATGTGTTTAATGTATTCTAGGGAAGTAAAACTAAAACTAACAAGCTCCACCCACTGGTGAACATTTCTTTGTTATACCTGGAAAGGGTTGGGAAAGGTAGACAAACACAACAAATTAATGGACCTCATTCACCAATCGTAAACAAACATCATTTAGCCACGTGATCTTATTGATAAAACAACGGAAAAAAACTGTCACGTGACAACCATCATGAATTAAACATAAGATCGTAACTTATATAGAAGAGATAGAGCACCACGTGGCTAAATGTTGTTTGTTTACAATTGGTGAATGAGGTCCATTACGTCCAAGCTTGCTCATTCTTAGATTCTCAATTATCTTACAGAAAAAACTTTAAGTTTGTGTTTTGAGTAGGACAAAAAAAGCGTTTGTTTTCAAAAAGTTGTTGAAGGTTTGCTTTATTTAGAAATGTAAAAAAAATTGTTACAAGTTGTTTGTAAGTTTAACGGATGAATCACGTCACAAAATCGCTACCCCCCCCCCCTCTTCCCCCTTTTTACAAAGTGTCACATTGTCTCAACCCCTCCCCCCCCCCCCGCCCCTAGAGCGTGACGTCATTTACGAACGACCCCCTAAGGCCATCTTTTTCGACCTGAGAGTCTAATATATTTCAGATACATATGTCACGGGTCGCAGTTCTCCAAAAATACAAATAAAAATTGTAGTCGATGGTACCTACTCTCTGCAACCATAATGTGAACAATAGTTAGAAGTCTTGAGGCTCTTGGGAAACGTGCTCCTTCTTCCCTAGGGCTATTAGAAAATGGAATGGGTTGCCTGAATCAGCCAGGAAAATCATCGACTTATCAGAGTTTAAGTAACTTATAAACATGCATGACTAGAATGACACATGGATACTCGTAGGAAATAACGTCGAAATTTAATAAAATAAGATAATAACTACTGCGTCATGGGGTGGGATTGAGCTAGAGGGCCTTTCTTTAGGCATTTCTGAACTAAGGTGTGGCAAAATGATGAAGACGTGTCTTGTCATTCTGTCTCGTAGTGTCCTGTCTATCAAACTGGTTGTTCTTAGTTCTTCTTGTCTACCACACAAGAACAGTCTCTCTACAGACAAGCCAACTGCAGACTCAGACATTAGGTGAATTAATGCAATACATTCTTATCAGTGAATTAGACAGCTGTCTATAAGCCAATTTTCGACTGTGTAATTTCAATCCTAAATATATGTGTGTGTTTCTTTTTTCTATATTATTTTAGAGTTGTATGCGTGCGCAATTGTATAAAAAAAGTTTTATACCACAATTTTCACATATTTTCGAAAATATTTATTGTGCCATTCACCCGTCAACTTACCGCTCCGATAACTATAATTATATGTACCTAATTAGCTTTCTTACTTAATGATACTGATAGGGGCACTACAATGTCGCAGGCCCCTCAACTCGTTTATTCCATCGCTGCAAGAATGTTTTAAGATATCATGGAGTTTGTGCTTTTAAGATTATACCACAAGTGGGTCAACAAAGTGAAAGAAACACACCTGCAAGAGCGCCCTCAAGGAATGCAAATCAAAACCCATGACTGGGAAATGATAACCCATGATTGGGAAATGATAACCCATGACTGGGAAATGAGAACCCATGATTGCTCCTCGATTCGCTGAGCAGTTTGTTTTACGTTTCAGGCTTTAAGCTCCAATAGTTTAGCCTCCAACAATAATACAATTTACTCAACTGAAAGCAAACAAACACAAAACATCAAAAAGTTCCTATTTACCTTTCTCTTAATCTTTGGAATCGTGATACTACCATTCATTCATTCTCCCTTTCCTTGAATGTGAAGGCACATATCTCGTTCCATAAGCTAGGATAACTTTGTATAAATAGTTCTTCTTCTCTATGCCTATTAGAACATGGAAATGAATTGCTTGAATCAGCCAAGAAAACCAATGACATGGCATAGTTAAAGCCATTGATTAACATGCATGACTAGATTGACCTAGGGACACGCGTAGGACGTAATCATCTTCTTTGTTTGAAGTAACGTCTGTATTGTATATGATATGATGTAATCGGCTTTTCAAGATCAACCCTTACACTGCCTAACAGCCTTCTTCAAGCTGATAGGAAAAGGAGCTTTTACTCATCATCGTCCAAGGAGCAATTATAGTAGAAAGTTACTGATACGTTTTACTTGTCACGCGATGGTGATTATAATGTGGAGTGGTCAGTAGTTGGTGTTTGTCAGTGATAATCCTTGGGATTCGATTAGGGCAGTGTGAACTGAACGGACCAGTGCCGAGGCGGACAGGAAGAGACAGAGAACAAGATTTAGTGTAAAGCATACGTTTCGTCATTCCTGACTCTGTTCACTTAGAGTTACAAAAATTCTAAATTGTTTCCTCCTTTGCTTAATGCAAAAAAGGATGCTACATAATAAGATTTGCGTTGCGATTGATGAGTTCAAAGATATACATTGACATATGTTCAAAGATATTATATATCAGGCGTAGATATAAATGTATCACAGTGTATTATCTTCTTCTTCTTATCTTATATAATACAGACGTTACTTCAAAAAAGAAGATGATTACGTCCTACGCCTCATGCATTTAGTCATGCATATTAACCAATGACTTACATTCTGCCAAGTCACTGGTTTTCCTGGCTAGCTCAGGCAACCCATTCCATACCCTAATAGCACCAGGGAAGAAGGAGTATTTGTACAAATTTGTCCTAGCATATGGGATGAGGAATGTGCCTTTATCTTTGTGTCTTTCATAGTATTTCATTAAATTTTGTTTTTGTATTTGAAGATTATTATATCTATTATCACTTCCTTAGCGACAAGTGCCTAGCTATTACACGACAATGGTCTAGATATATCTTGACAGTTGCCTAGCTACCTAGTACAGGTGAAATGTAGCGTTAATCGTTACGGTCATTGTGTGAATGACACTACGAATAAACATTTAGCAAAAGTCAATAAAGCTCTTGTCACTTAAGAACAGGGGCGGACTGGGTATCAAAATCGGCCCGGGCATTACCATATAAACCGGCCCACAAATGTCGTGTCATATATTTTCGGTGTGTGTGTGGGATTTTAAACCTCTCCGCAATATATATATATATATATATATATATATATATTAGTGTGTGTCTATATATGTTATTAATCTTCATTACATTCTTATCTTTCATTCTTTCAAACGTTTTTTCTACCCTAGAATACTCTCTTCCTATAATTAGTGAAAGGCAGTATACACCGCCAAGGGACAGCTAGGGAGTCTGGGGGAGCGCTGTAAGCTCCCCCAGTGGATCCAAGCATTATTTTCGTTATTTTAAGCTTTAAAAAATGCATATTTTGAGGTATCTACAGTGCAATCAGCCTGCTACTCTTCCGCTAAAAATATCAAAAACTAAATCTTCTATTCAGTGGAGTCCAGCGACTGGTAGAAAAAGGTAAAATGCTTTAGTTTTTGTATTGGAGGTGGGGGGGGGAGGGAAACCACAAAACCCCTTTCGGCTACGCTCATGAAATTTGGTGACTGTAGTTTGCTTAAGGTGGCTGCACTGGGGAAGTAAGTAAAGTTTCCCTTTCAGACAATGAGATCTGAGGCCGGTGATGGTTTGAACTCCTCCCCTCTAGGCTACGCCCATGTGTTTTATCATAGGTGTAAGCCTAATTCTATTCAAAATATATAAAGTTTGATAACGCATCGAAAACTGGATGTATGCTTTCGTAGGCTTACATAATGTATTCTATTTATACATGTATGTAGTCTGAAAACTATAAACACTACAATAGCAGCCTTAATGAGTTTCAAACTTTTTGGTATTACTTATAGATTACAGACGTTTCTTAAAAAAAAATAAAAATAGTTAGGTCCTACGCATTTTACGTGTCAATCTAGTCATGCATGTTGATCTGTGACTTAAAATATGCTAAGTCATTGGTTTTCCTGGCTGACTCAGGCAACCCATTCCTTTAAAATATAAATGATTCTAAATCTCCTTTCATTAAATATCGGATGTGACAGCGCTATATAAATTATTGTAATTATTGTAATAATTTTGATTAGTAATGACTTCATACTAAGCATAAGTTTGCCATTAATCATAAGGGTAAGTATGCTGATTTCGATTTCGATTTATGTTTTAATTAAATAATAATTTTTTTTTTGTAAGTCTTAAGTGTAGTATTTTTAGATCTGTTATTACAAGTAAACAACAAGAAACTTACTTTTTTCTTTTCAAATCGCAGAAACTAGAAGTTTATACGGTTTTACCCATATTGAGCTATGAATAAGTTGGGTGGTTTGCAATTTCGCGGTTGTGTGTATGTGTTTATATAACTTCTATTAAGTTTTGTTAAAGAGCTAATTGTCTCCCCGTTGCTGCGTTATATCAATGTTTTCTAACTTAACCTCTCCCATCCCTCTTTTTCGTTAACTTTCAATGGAACCATCAAAAGACGGGTGAGGGAAGGAGCAAAACAAAAATAGGAGTGCCATGAAAGGCCCATGCCGACCAGCAAAATGATCAGGCCAAACACAGTCTTGAAGACATCAAAGTAGTGTTGAAGGCCATGCCGCTTGTGCATAGCAGAAAGTACGGTCTAACGTTTTACAAATGATAACACGTACAGTGTATTGTGTAATTCTTAAATTTTATTCTTGTTGAATTTCAAACAAAATTAATTGTAATAATAATAAAAAAAACAACAAGAAAACGTGTTCGGGCCTTTGTGTCTTGCTGCTGTCACTTTTTTTAAAAGTTGTCTGCATTTAATTTTTTTTTTCTTTGGTAGCGACCAGACCGGCCCATTTGGTACCGGCCCACCGGGCATTTGCCCGTTTGCCCATATAGCCAGTCCACCCCTGCTTAAGAAAATGTACCCACGTAGGTGTAGAACCTTGGTCCAGCAGTAAGAATATCCAATAATAGCTTATGGAATTGACAACATTTAAGATGATTGAGTACCTAATGGCAGGTCGTTCCGATTTGTCTGGATATCTAGGTCTCCAAATAACAAGGTGTGAAATTTATGTGCATAGTGATCGTTTATTTAGAGTAGGAATTAAAAGATGAGCTGATATATATATATATAACTAGGTGCGATGTGAGTGTCACAATCGGCCTTGACATTACACTGCGTCCAGCCCATAAATTGCGAGTCACACACACAAAACTACAACAACAAAAACACTCTTTAATAATTTCAACATGAATAATTTATTATTGTCCAAGTACAGTTGCGGACAGGCTGTACTGACCTCGAGCAAAGACTAGGTGGGCCTGCACCCAATGGGCCTGCTTGGCCGCTCGGGAAAATTATATAATGTTTTCTTGTAAAAGAGGCCACTGAATTTTGTGATTGGCGGTCGCCTAACATTTTATCAAGGAACGTCAAGAACTAACATGGTAATACTAAACATATTTCCATAATCTTATCATAAATTACAGACATTAAGTCAAAAGAGAAGATAACTACGCCCTACTCTGATGCATATGCCAATGTAGTCTTTCTCTTATGCATGGTCTTTTAAAGTCTCGAAGTGACTAAGAATCACATCATAAAAATGAGATGAATGCTTGGGCAGTAGCTATATGCGGAACAGTGTCACTTACACAAAATATCCCCTTTTCGCAATTCAGCTGATATATTCAACGGAACGGAAAGTGACCATACAGTTGGACTGGTTATCAGAGGCTATTGGAAGCATTTTATATGTCATTGATTGCTTATATCTATTATCACATCCGCCATAATAATCTAGTCAATCAATGGTTTTCCTGGCTGATTCAGTCAGCTCATTCTATGCTTGGACGGCACTTGTGAAAAAAAAAGCACTCGTACGAATTAATATTTATATCTGAGTATTTTATTAGGTTTTACATTTGTAAATTATGCTTTAGTGTTTCCCATATTAATTGAATAGCCTACCAGCATGGGCTCCCGCGGGATTTTTTGCAGGGGGTGCAAGCTGCCACCCATGGCTCAAAGTCGTATCTTTAACTTTCTTGTTATAATACTAAAGAAAAGAACTGCCCTATTCGGGCCCTCATACCTAATCGACATTAAGTGCACAATAAATTCTTCTTTTTCATGAAATAAAAAATAAGAAACTAAACACGTGTACAAAGAATTCACTGTACAACATTGTTCACTTTATCCATGAGGCCCGTGCTTCCCTACGTTCGATCAAACAAAAACTGCAAATGTTGACTGTGGTTGCCGAAACTGTCAATACCTTTACTAATGAACTGCTTTTCGTCGCGATGGACAAGCGGGTGATGAACACTTACCGTGCAGTTCTGATATTCCTCTTTGCATTGCAGCGCTTACAGCGCTTTAGGATGAGGACAAAACAAGTTGAACTTATCATTATCTTTGCTCGTAAAGCGAGACGTAATGAAGAAACTTAAGAATTAAGATATGAAATGTAAAGCCCTGTTCTGTAATAACTCCCAAAATCCAAACAAGTGGTTTTTTCTCAATGTGTCTGTCCACTGCGAATTCTCGGTAGCAGCAACTCAATATCGAGTATTAGTTTTTTTTTTCTGCCAGCAGTCTCTCCTTCCTCAAGATGATAATTCTGACGTGTTCCTCAGGATGATCAAGTTGATTATGCCATTAATGTGTCTGCTGATGTGCTGTTGAGCGGCCACTATGTTAAGTTGGAAAGACTGCAACACCATGGAAACTGGTTCAAGATCAGATGAATAATTGACTACAATGAAAAGACAAATCAGAAACACAATTGGAGGAGACATTTGCTACACATGTGCAGTTTATCTGGTTTCACTTGCAGTCGTTATTTTAAGATCTACCAAACAGTCAAAGATCTCTAAGCTGAGACTTAAAGCTCGATTGGATTCGTATTTTTTCAGTTCATTGTGTCTCACACAACAGAGGTAAATTTAGCACCAACGCTATCGCTAGGGACAGTTACAGAAAAAGAATGCTAGCCATCACGGTGCAGCTTTGGACGAGTAGTTTGTCTATGTCTAGACTGTACAACGACGTTGGACACATGCTGAGCGTCTCTCTGAACAACAAGGAACTAAACCAATGAAGTCGAATACAAATCAACAAACCGAACGCTTAAAAACATCTGCTCAGTGCCAGAGATATCTGCAGTTTCATCACTAAAATACCCAACAAATTCTATTAATTCATGATGCTGCAGCTCGTATTTGTTTTTTTGTTCTTGATGCTGCTGCCAGTGCTTCGTTGATCTAAATCAACGTTTTGACTTGAACGTTGGCATGTGAAGAACTTTCTTGTATCTCTTCTATTGTAAAACTGGTGGACGTGTTTAACCTGCTTTTTTATCGAGCGCTGACACCGACCGCGACTCAGAAAGGCTTTTAATTTTGTTAAAAAAAAATATAACATTTTTACATCGAAAGATAATTGGCAAAAAAACAAATATTCTAGACCTTAACTAAATTTTATACAAATAATTGTGGCATTTTACGTCTCGAGACGATATTTTCCATTTGCAGCTTCCTGTGTGACTAAAGAGGCCAATCCTTTGTACTTTCACCCTTCTTTCTAATACCTATGTAAATGGCAACTGCAATCCAGGACCCTTCCTTTATGCTCGCACTACATGTGGATCTATCCACTTTTTCCCAGCTGTTAGTGTCTATTTAAAGAGCTTTATGTCGCGTTTGCATACAGCAGTATACCTTAGCAGTGGACGACTAGCGGATCTCCTGCCTTCTGTTAAATCACCATACAGAATGTCTTGTGAAAGTCGACCTTGTGGCATTCATAATAACTATAGCTATGTGCAAATATAAACAAATCGTCAAGACTAACATGCTATAGAACATGTGACATCCTTTACAGAGCAAAGAATTGCAAGCCTAGCATAAATCGTACATGGTCGGATATGAACTACAGATTTGCTTATTCTATTACAACAATAACATATGTTTACAACTGTACTTCAGTGAAAGCACAACTTGTTAAGTTATTACACTTTATAATAGTCCAATGACAGGCCTTTAGATTTAGACTTAGAAGACGATGCGCTAAATTTTGCATTAATTCGTTAAACTCTTGAATCAATAATGCCTGGGCACCCGCAGGGAGTAATACATGGTGGTGAACTTGGATTCTGATTAAAACTACATTTACACACACACAAAAAAAAAAAAACAGATCTGGAAGATGTATTTCACTATAAAATATTTTAAAAATGGCTAAAATGGTTGGCCATCCATTCCATACGCCTAGTGTGGTGATTATGTTTGTATATAGGATTGTAAACAGCAGTTGATACAACCTGGGTTATAAGATTCAAGGAATTCTATGTTTATTTATTAATTTAACTATTTTTTATCGGTCAATTGGTTGTGGGAGAGTGACGGCGCTTGAGTTTTGTTACTGTTGTTGTTAGAGGCTTGAGTTATGGAGCCTAGTCGTACGATATGAGTAATACAGAAGTCAATTTATAATTATGTATATATTCATTTAGTTAAAGTTTGATGTATTGTCTTCAGCTACAGATACCCTGATTACTTTTATTAAAGTTATATTTTTGTTGCTAATTCATCTCTGGCGTCTCTTGAGTTATTGAAAGAAGTATTACTAGTACGTTATGTCTCAAGTATAATTCCAGTAAGGAATTCACAACAATCACAACACCTAGCTTAATCTACTTATTTCTACAAATACATTAACCGGTGGAAGCACTACTTGCTCAGTTGCTACTTTGAAGTTAATTGATTTGATGTTGCGAAAAAATGGCTAGAATTTGGCTACTCAGAATTCACTGCACCCCTTGCACCCTCTCTTCGGGCGCCCATGTCTACCAGTCTATCTTCATTAAAAATACAATACGGTACGGAATGTTAAGCCTGGTACCTGCAGAGCAGAGTACAATTAGTGACTTGTATTGTATAATTACCAATGCTTGTTTTTGTTTTTTTACCGTCGATGCAGTGAACGAATGTTCATTATAGGTGTGATACAGATTGCATGGTAATGCTAGGGTTTATTTTGATTCACAGTCCGCCCCTGTCCAAATATGGTCACACTAACAGGAAATTTAAATAACCTACGAAATACGGGCCTTATTTTTTTTTATTTATTCTCTTTAAAATTGAATGTAAACGAGTTCAAAGCTCAACTGCAAAGGGATTAATGGTTATAGTCTACAGCAGGACAAATATGTTACATAAGTATTTTACTGATAAGTTTGTAAAAGGATGGCTGCCTGGTCGTGCGGTTTGCGCGCTGGACTTTCGTTCGGATTTATCGACGGTCGAGGGTTCAAACGCTGCCCGCTCCATCCCCCGTCGTCCTGCGGGAGGTTTGGACTAGGAAGTAAACTATCTTCAACTCTGAAGGAACATTCGAAACATGTAAAACATTTTACAAAAACAAAACATATATATTTTTAAGGTAACGCAAGGACCAATGGCAAAGCTTTTTGGAATCATTTTATAGAATATAGTAAACATATTTCGCGCTCTGTTTGACATTGGCCACTAACCCTCTTGGGTGCAATCACTGGGCATTTCTGTAAATTTCCAAATGGCCAGTTCGTTGATTGTTTCTACAAATTTTCTCGACAAGAGATACCTAGGATTACCTTTTACACAATCTATTAATATATTGATGTCTTTATCTAGATCTAGAACTGATCAATTTAACATGATAAGGCAACAGATTTAAAACGACTTTCTACTTTTCATACGCAAACAATAAATCCGCGACATTTATTGAATTTGGCAGCACCATTAAGAAATAAAAGGAATCAAATTTGAAACTCGAGGATTGATCATGTAGATTTATTGAAAGTTACAAATAATTAAATAGAATAACACAATCTTCTACAAGACATTACAACGTTTTCATGGTTCGCAAAGACCTTCCCTAAGGGAACAGTATCAGGAAAAAGAAGAAGAGAATGACAGAGCGATGGGAAGAATAAAAAAAAATGGAAGGGTCTGTCATCGAAAGAGATTCTATCCAAACCAAAAGACAAAGAGGAATGTAGAAGGACGGTCGACAAATCAGGTGTGGTGCCCCAACGGTGCAACAGACTACGGGATACGGAAGGTGATGAAGGTCCACCTCTATTGCTGTAACAGCCCAAGAGTTGATGACAATAGAACATACAGACATTATTGAATAATATGAAATTTATTTTTTTTACAGTGGCTAAAACGTCTTTCTACCATCATGGAGGCTCGAGACCTAGAGCTCGAAATTTAGAATCCAGCAACTTTAAATACAAACATTAAATTGGTGTCAGCCAAAGAGCGGAACTGATGCGAAACGAATCATCAAAAAAAAAACAAATTAAAAAATTCCCGAGTAATATTTAGTGCACAAAAAAAAAGGGGGGGGGGGTCGATTGTCATCTTTGTTAAGAAATTGGAAATTGTCTTTCCTACAGGAATAGAAAAGTAGCCATTAGCTTATGACTTGATCAGAAGAGACAAATAGATCTGAAGAGACAAATAGATCTGAAGAAACAAACAGATCTGAAGAAACATCTGAAAAACATCCAAAACGGGAAAAAACAACAAGACAAACACAAATGTAGCGAAACAATAAAAATGTTTCGACAGGATGTTTCTATTTCTCAAAAAGCAATGTGTCGTCCTCATCAGTCGCTTCTATATTTCATGGTTATGTTATTTTTATTTCATGTTTATGCCATGTTTATGCCATGTTTATCTCATGTTTGTCATGTTAGTTGCCATGACATAAAATTTTTATGCCGCGTTTATGTCATGTTTATGTCATAGAATAATTTCAGCTCTATTTTCCTAAATCCCTTTGTAGACTATATTTCGATATACAGTCATAAGCTTACAGCGATACCTTAAAAAAAATATTTCGATTGGAAACTCACCTTAACGACTAGAATTAAGCTCAGTAAACAGACTCTTACGGAAAGATTTCATTTCTTATGGTCTCTGATGGTCCAGACACACAGTGAGTACTGCAGGCCTGTAGAAGCACGCGAGAGTGACGCTCGTGAGCGGTTGTGGCGACTCTCGGCCAACGTTCCGAAACTTTGTGGCCCGCCCACGTTATGGCGGAGTGATATTTTAAGCTGAATAGCTGGTCTGTCGATGAAATATGGCAAATCTATCTACACTCTAAATCAATGTTAATCAACGCAGGGGCCACAGAGAGTGTCTCACTGTGTACGCGGTGTGTAGCCGGCAAATCTTTTTTTTTTCCTAAACATATATTTGTATTAAACACACTTCACTTAATTGTAAGAATTAATTTGCTACACTTTACAAAATGTTTTCATTTTATCGAATATACGTAGTAAGTTACACCGTTTGTTCAACAAAGATATTTGTTACATATGTATGGTAAATGTTTTGGATGTAACGGGCGTATGTTATTTCCGAAAATTCAAAAGATATTAAATCGTAGCCTTTAAATCGAACCTTTCGCATGACGACGGGGGATTGCAGCGGGAACGGACCCCCGATACCACAGAACACCATTCCTGAGTGCATACCACACGACAAGTCAACCAACATGTATTCTAAGCCAGGAAGACGGATTATCTGCACCTACATCAGCCTGATGTTGGTAAAGATGAAATGAAGCGAGACGAAAGCCTGAGCATTGTTTATGGTCGCAACGATGTCACCCACACAGCAGTTCCCCCTTCGCCACACAGCTGATGTGACCAAAGGAACGGAATATCCGATACAGTTTGGGATCAGTAGCGCCGCAGGCTCCGACAGTCTGTAGCACAGTGTGCCACAATCTACTTAAGGGTCAACAGGCCCTGATTATTTTTTGTTCGAGTTGTCTGCCGAATGCTTTCCCGTGTTTGGGTATAACCGCAAGGCAGTGGCTTCGCACGGTTGCTAACGCCGGAAGTGGTAAAGGCTTTACTCACTTTATTACCTATAAAATGGTTCCAGTGGCATGTTTCTCTAAAAACCAGATCAACTGCTGGCCTTCACGTGTGGTTCAGATATGGAGCTCTGCAAAGCGTTATTACACACAGGAGAAGGGGCAAAGGCCAGCAACCAGTAAGCTCGGGAAGGAGGGGCTCGTTAGCCTTGGTTGGCAACCCATGTTGGAGAAGGAAAACCCTGAATCCAAACGTCCGCTGGTAAAGATATAGTGAAACTTATGTGATCGATAGTTAATAGTAGCACAGCTTGTTGTCTTAGTGTTAAGCTTCCTTCTATGTACCACAGTGGTCCCCAGAAGAACAATGTGTGGATCATGACAAGGCTGTCGGGGCTCTTTGACACCCCCTGATGTCTTCAATAATGAACATTTCCGACCCGGCGCCACTGTGAGGCTGAG
The DNA here is from genome assembly GCA_030265305.1 of Biomphalaria pfeifferi. Taxonomy (NCBI): domain Eukaryota; kingdom Metazoa; phylum Mollusca; class Gastropoda; family Planorbidae; genus Biomphalaria; species Biomphalaria pfeifferi. Next base: position 504,643 of record JASAOG010000079.1, read on the forward strand.
AAGCATTACCCGGATAATTACACTCCAGACTAGGACTTGATGAGTGCAAAGTGTTCCACGGCAGTTCCACCGTAAAGTGCCTTGTTATGTCAAGATCTACAACACTGCATCAAGAAAACAAAATACGAAGCCAAGAGTTCTTTTATCATGTTGATTTTCTTTACATGGAAAAAAATTGGAAGGGGGGGGACATTTCGTATAAAACTACAAGAGTCAGAGCCAGTGAATACTTCACCACCGAGGCAAAGCCCCGTAGATAGGGTGTACATTTTTCTAAAGTAATCGACTCATACCACGCAGGTAAGAAGTTAAGCCAAGTGCGACATTCACCAAGACTAACCGTCATAGAAAGCCTCCGGTAGGAAATTTTAGACCAATAGCTTGTTGCCACGTCACAATGTCACAGGCCTTCTCTAATGATTGGTTTCGGTCTCATCCACTGTCTCAGTGTCCCAATGTCTCAGTGTCCCAGTGTCTCAGTGTCCTAGTGTCTCAGTGTCCCAGTGTCTCAGTGTCCCAGTTTTTGTTTTTTTTAGAATTACATGTACTTGTGGTCGTATAAACACTATCTTTTTCTTTTCCGAGATGAGCTGAATTATGCTTGAGTGCAAACGGTTTCTTATTAAATACTGATAAAATTGAACAATATATTTACGTTCACAGCATATATATTGGCATTTTCCAAATAAAAGCATCTGATTGATCCCACAGATTGCCGCCACTTCTTTTAATTAGTTTACAACTTTGCTATCCTATTTTCAAGGATATCAAGAGAAAGTAAACACAACTCTGCTCGAGTCGGATGTCGAACCTCAAGCCCCCTTCATAGGTAGCCAAACCAAGCCAAGTTAAAGCGTATTTAGCCTCTCGACATTATTATATGTTATTCAGCCAGCTTTTCTTTGGACGACCTTTTCTTTGGACGACCTTTTCTTTGGACGACCCTTTCTTTGGACGACCTTTTCTTTGGACGACCTTTTCTTTGGACGACTCTTTCTTTGGACGACTTTTTCTTTGGACGACCCTTTCTTTGGACGACCTTTTCTTTGGACGACCCTTTCTTTGGACGACCTTTTCTTTGGACGACCCTTTCTTTGGACGACCTTTTCTTTGGACACCCCTTTCTTTGGACTACCTTTTCTTTGGACGATCTTTTCTTTGGACGACCCTTTCTTTGGACGACCTTTTCTTTGGACGACCCTTTCTTTGGACGACCTTTTCTTTGGACGACCTTTTCTTTGTGCTCCTCAACTGTACCTTGAATAATGACTTTTTGATAGTGAGTCTTGTCTTACAATAGGACCGAACCAGCTCAGCTTTCGTCTCTTCACAGTACTGAGGAGTTCTTCCTTCTTGCCAGGCAGAGTGTTGATCTGTAAAAGTATAAACACATTTGTCTTCTTTTCCAGGTATCTGATACCCAGCATTTTTCTGTAGCATTTACTCTCAAAGGCTTGGATTCTTTCAGTCTCAGTGTTCAGTGTCCGGCCTCTCTCTTGATATCATGTGGAGTGACTTACTCCAACTGTCAAAGCACCCCTACGACGAAAGTCAACGGGCAGATGAGATGAGAGAGATGTCCTATTTTTCATTCCAGCTTTGACTACTGCCTTATTGGATGGCTGCCTGGTCGTGCGGTTTGCGCGCTGGACTGTCGTTCGGATTTATCGACGGCCGAGGGTTCAAACTCTGCCCGCTCCCATCCCCCGTCGTCCTGAGGGAGATTTGGACTAGGAAGTAAACTATCTTCAACTCTGAAGGAACATCCGAAACATGCAAAACATTTTACAAACATTTTTATTGTTGTTTCACTTAATGTGAATTCAAATACAAGAGACTAGTTGATTAAATCAAAACATAAATTTCTTTCGAATAATTTTTGTGAGACTTTTAGTACTTTCGACACTCATCGAATAGTCCTTGTCTGTAATCGAATGCACAAACTCTCAATCAGCTAACGATTACTTCTTGCTTCTCTGGACACCATCTGCAAGGGGCCGAAGTGGAGGGGGCTGGGGGGTGGGGTCTCGAGTCACGTGGCCTCCCGTTAAAAGCGGGTGTTTCCGGTGTCTTTGAGAACGGCGATATTAATTGCCTTTCAATAGAACGCTATTGATCAACATCCCGGCAGCAAGGTTGGCCGTACCCGTTTTTTTTTTTTTAGAGGGAGGAGGGGGTGCGCAGTGTTGGCGTAAAGGCATCCTCATCACTCCACACATCTTCCCATCATCCCCCACGCTACTCTTCCCTTACTCACACACACACACACTCACACAACAAACTTGCATTAGTTTTTATTTAGTTTTTATTTAAACATTGCATTTGTCTTAGGGAGAGAAAAAAAAAGAGCTTCCATTTTCAAAAGCGATTTTTTTGGCTTTATTTTTAGACATCTCGATTGAGGACTGGACTAGTGACGTAGTCACGGGGATGGATTTACTTTTTTCCCACGCTGCTGATGGTAGTTACATCAATATATTCAATGAATACAATACAACCCCATTCTACTTCACATGACTAGACCTGTTTTATCAATTTCATATTTTTCTATGTCTCTCTAGTTTCTCTGTTCTTATTGCGCTACAGTACAAAAAAAAAATGAACAAAATAGACTGTAGTACATGCAGAGGTATCCAGCTGTTCTTGTAGTTGAAATTTATTGTGTCAAGTTAAACACATTTACATATAATCGATAATTCGATATCAATCTTATTTTTACAAAGCTTATATCAACTCAACACCCCTTTGAAACCGTAAACCATATCCTCTTTGAATGCCCCTTCCTAATCCACCTTAGGCAGACCCTACTTCCACTACAGCCCAACATAACCAACACCCTGTACGGCAGTGCTGAACAACTGAAGAAAACAGCACACTTTTTTTCCTTAGCACTGTCTGCAAAAGAGCGCACAGCTCAGCAGCAATAAAGCTGGCTAGAAGAAGAAGAATATCAACTCAACAATAAGAATATCAACTCAACAATAAGAATATCAACTCAACAAGAAGAATATCAACTCAACAAGAAGAATATCAACTCAACAAGAAGAATATCAACTCAACAAGAAGAATATCAACTCAACATAAAAGAATGGACGGTCCTGCCTTTAACAGAGGTTCTATCCAATTCAAAAGACAGAGAGGAATGGAGAAGGACGGTCAACAAATCTTGTGTGGTGTCCCAACGTTCAGACATACTAAGGGATAGGTGAAGGTGATTGTCACGGATGAATGTGTGTATGTATGTATAATCTATTTTTACAATCTGCGCGAATGACCGGAAGTGTGTGTGATCTAGTGGTTTAATTGTTTTATTTCGTTAACTAGAACTGAACCAGGGACACCTAGACGTAGCGAGACCTAGATTCTATCGAGTTATATATCGTCCGTCAATCTGGTACACATTGCGTACATGCTGTGCCTACCGCTTCTCTTTCTCGGATCAAGTTGAAACTTTGCCTAATTATTTAAGGTTCCTATTAAAACACAAATCAAACAATAAACCAATTAATTAAATAATCAGTGATATTCGTTAGTATAATGGTTAGACATTATTCTTATGAACTATTTTAATTATGGTTGTATTGTGTTATTACGATATGTACATTTGTTTGTATTATGTTTATACGGTGTCTGCATAATATTTATTATGATGTTTCTATAATGTATATATGGTTTTTCTATAATGTTTGTATGGTGTTTGTATAATGTTTCTATGGTGTTTGTATAATTTGTTCTCATACTTTTATTTTTTTTTCTATTTTAATCATGGTTGTATTGTGTTATTACGATATGTACATGTGTTTGTATAATGTTTATACGGTGTCTGCATAATGTTTGTATGATGTTTCTATAATGTATATATGGTGTTTCTATAATGTTTGTATGGTGTTTGTATAATGTTTCTATGGTGTTTGTATAATTTGTTCTCATACTTTTCTTTTGAAAAGTTGTTACGAGTTCATGAATGGTACAAGTTTTCATTTATTTACTTTTCAACACAATCGTCACCTCAACGCAGACTTGAGCATGCGAGACATCGACTGTCGTCTGCAAAAATATGTAGAGAAGGCTAATTGTGGCTCAGCACCGTTAAGACGGATTTTAAGAGTCACAGAAATCTGGTCAGAAACAAGGAAACCCTTTGCCGAACTGGCAATCGAGCACTTTGAGAGGTCGTGACCGAAAGACGTTTGAGGTTGGCGGGGCGTGTTCTCCGATGGAATGAATCCCGCTCCACCGAGGGTGGAGAAACAAAATGGAGGTTGAAACGAGGAAAATACAAATAGGGCATCCTCGTGTAACATGGGGCGCAGCATAATGGAGTACCTCAGATCAGTAGACACCAGTTGGGTCTTGGATTTGAATCCTGCTCGCTGCCACCCTTTCCCTCTTACGGGAGCTTTGAGATAAAAAGTAAATAAAAAATAAAGTTCCCATTTCAAACCTAGGGCAGAGGATTTAAGGTCAGCATTTCTTTGGCTATAGGTTAATATATCAGGGTGTCATGTGGCCAGCACAACGACCAACTGCTATTACTTTCCCAAACTTCAGTCAGGTACTCTTCAGAATATGGTGGACTCAGGGGTGCCTTAAAAATCCCGAAATTCAAAATCACAGTTTTCACAGAGATTTGGTGAATCTAGGTTCGTAATTTTAACGCCGAATAGTCCGGCCACGACGCACACTTTTAGCTTACAATTACAGTTTAAAATTCAGATGTATTTAAACTTTGGAATATTTGTTTTTCGAAGCTCTTATCTTATCTTATATACTACAGACGTTACTTCAAAAAAGAAGATGATTACGTCCTACGCGTCATGCATTTAGTCATGCATATTAACCAATTACTTAAATTCTGCCAAGTCACTGGTTTTCCTGGCTAGCTCAGGCAACCCATTCCATGCTCTAATAGCACTAGGGAAGAAGGAGTATTTCTACAAATTTGTCCTAGCATATGGGACGAGGAATGTGCCTTTATCTTTGTGTCTTTCATAGTATTTCATTAAATTTTCTTTTTGTATTTGAAGATTATGGTTCAGTGTTTTATGTATAATTGCTACTTTACTTTTGAGTCTTCTGTCCTGAAGGCTTTCTAAATTTAGTGATTTTACTATAGGTGTTACTCTAGTCAAATGTGAATATTCGTTTGTTATGAATCTCACTGCTTTATTTTGTGTCTGTTCCAGTTTCTTAATGTTTTCTTGAGTTGAGGGGTCCCAAACGGAGGATGCATATTCTATTATTGGCCTAACCAAGGTTAAATAACATTTTAGTTTTATGTTCTTATTTGATTTATAGAAATTTCTTTTAATAAATCCTAATGCTTTGTTTGATTTTTTTATAGTTTCATCAATATGTGGATTCCATGACAGTTTTTCATTTATTATAACACCTAGGTATTTTGCGTTTTTAGTCTGTGTTACTGGTTTGCCATGAATAAGATAAGTGGAATTAATTTGTTTTAGTTTTTTTGTTACTCTTAACAACTCTTTTTCTCCTTTTTTAAATAAGGGGGTGGGGTGACATTAGCTTCTTTCCAGTCCTTTGGTACTCTGTCATGGTTAAGTGAAGCCTGAAAGAGTTTTTTGAACACTGGGGCTAGCTCATTGCTTAGTTCTTTGAGTAATCTAGCTGGAATACCATCAGGTCCAGACGCTTTATTTGGTTTGATGTTGGCTAATAGTTTTTGAATTCCACTTTCTTGTACTACTATATATTCTATGTTATCTACTTTGTTCAAATTCAGTAATATTCTTCTTCAGAGTTCTTTGGTCAAAATATTTATTATTTGATTATTTAAAAACAACAACCAAAGATATTTGAATGTGTGTTTCTGTGTGTTGTATGTGTGTTAAATGTTCACGTCACAAGGATGGGTGAAGACAGCCATTGCCGTGACCTACTTTCTGAAAGACAAGATGATCTCAATGTTGACGTCTGCAGCAAGAGACAGAAACAAGAGAAGATAATTGTTGTTTTATTCCGGTTTCACTTGCAGTTACTCTTCTTGGATGAGTCGACCAGTTGTTAACTGCGTCAACAGGTCCCTTGTTAAGTTAATACAAGAATATTGTATACGTAAAATCTATGAAAGCTTACAGATTTATAAATCTTCCAGATTTAAGGCTTACTAAAACGTAGAGATTTATGTTTTTAAAAAAGTATTATTGATGCGATCAATAGGTCACGTAGACAATAGTGAAACTACCTATCTATCTATCTATCTATCTATCTATCTATCTATCTATCTATCTATCTATCTATCTATCTATCTATCTATCTATCTATCTATCTATCTATCTATCTATCTATCTATCTATCCATCTATCTATCTATCTATCTATCTAATCTAATCTAATCTAATCTATAACTATGTTTATGTTTATAAAATATATTATAAAATTATAGACGGTAATTTCCTTGTAGGCTATACGCAATTCTTGCGGATGTACAAAATACAATCTACGATTTATCAAGTCAGGTTTATGAACTACTTGGGAAAAATATTGACAATCAACTGTAACATCCAACTATTAAAATTTGGCATGGATAAAATGATCAATTCTGCCTTCAATATAATTCTAAACACTTCTACGAGGTCTACTTTCTTTTCTTTTGTGAGCGCTAGAAAAGTCAAAAGTCTGTGAACGAAATAGTATTCTGCTACTGAACATTTTTTTTGGCTACACATTATAACTAAACCCTGAAGTATAAGATGAGAAAATAATAATGAATCTCTTCTCGATCTAAGGACTTCTCCGCACTCTTCCTTAGTCTGGGTGTGCTATGGGGACAGTCTGCAGGGTTTAAAGAAATGTGCAGGTGGCGAAACAGAGAGGAACACACACACATATATAGAGAGAAAGAGAAAAAGAGAAGGAGAAAGACAAAAAGAGAGAGAAAAAATAGAGAAAGAGAACAAAGTGAGAAGGAGAAAGAGGGAGAAAAGAGAGAGAGAGAGATGGGGGGGGGGTTGGGGAAGGAGAATGACAGAAAGAAAGAGAGAGAGAGAGGGAAGAGAAAGACATAAAAAGAGAAAGAGAGAAATTGAAAGAGAGAAAAAAAGAGAAAGAGAAAAAGAGAGAGGGAAGAACAAAGAGAAAGGGAAAGAGAGACAGAAAAAGAAAAGGGAGGGAGAAAGAGAAAAAAGATAGAAGGAAGGAAAAAGACAGAAAGGAGAGAGAGAAAGAGAAAGACAGAGAGAGAGAAAGAGAGAGATCCAAGACTAATAAAGACAGCTCAGTGAGCAGATCCTTGGAGGATCAGAAATCCTGGCCAGACCTCAGAGAGTATTTGCATACTAAATCTACATTTGATTAGCTGATAGCCAAAGATTGGGAGCTCAAAGGACATGGTTCCACGATCTACTAGGAGTCTCAGATGTCGTATCGACATTTAAACCTAAGGGATAGCATCTTGACCATACCGAGAGGAAAATATGAATGAAGTTAGATAAACAGAACTTCTGCTAGGAAAACATCAACAATCTCCCACTCCCGCGCACATTTTTTAGGTTTAACTGAGGCAAATGTTTAACTTGTGGTTGACATAAAAAAAAAACACAAACAACTAACTGATAGAAACAGCCTAATTTCTTTTAGCGGTCCCAAAATGAATTAGTTCGGTGTTGTCTGTCCGTCCGTTTGTCCCGTTTAGATCGAGAAAAATATTGAAAGTCCAACATCATGACATTTTAGATCTTTCAAAATTCTGATGTAACGGCTACTTTTCTCATTTTCTGAAACATTTAAATTAAAAAAAAATTAACTACGCTAGCAGTTTTTCATAGGGAGACTATTCACTATCAATAATAATAAACAGAGGAAACTATTTTAATAAGGGAGGTAATCCTCATATATACATTAAAATATTATTTCTATTTTTTTTTTTCTAAAATAATGTTATATAAATATTTGTTTTAATAAAATAAGTGCTTTCTGTTATACAAGCCACAAGCTACTCATATTTTCATAGTTATAGAAGTCGAATATACTTTAGAACAACAGTTAATAAGCAGTGTTTCATGTTATACAAGAGATGCAGCGTCGATTTGGGTATTTACACTTCTGTAATGAACCAAAGGAAAAGTTTGTCTGTTGAAACCTCGCAGAACAGATTAGTCTATAAGAAAACCATGAATGAAATAATCATTCATTATCAGTAACTGATAAGATAAGATTAATAATAACATTCAGGGCCGCCGCTACCTATTGTGCAATGTGGGCATTGCACGCAGGCGGCCGAATGTAAGGGGCGGCCAAATCATTATTGCAAGGTTAACTTTTTTTAATTTTTAATTTTCAAAAAATAAATTCTTAAATATTGAAATATTTCATATGAATTCTAATTATTCCATTATCCTTTTTTAAAAATGATATTCGTATATAAGAGGTTATTTAAGAAACTTTTTAAAAAAAAAATTGAGCGGCGCGCGACGATTCCATTGGGTTTTTCCATAGGCGCCTAATTATGTCCTACCTTCAAGAAGTTAAATATGTGAAGACTCTATATTGTAATATTATAATAACAGTTTTATAGTTAATTAGAGACTTATTTAGGTGTATTTATTAACATTATAGAACGCCTACATCGGTTCAGTTGTAGGCCAACTAGCTGTTTGGAGCTTTAAGCAAACTCCCGACCAGCAACAAGGGAGGGGCGTCAAAAACAATGTTTATTTTCATTATATTCATTAATTCATGGCTGAAAATTATTAAAATTCAATAATTTCAAATGTTTAAAAAAATCTAAATATTTTAAGTAAGAGGCGTCGCTTCTTCTTCTAATTGGGCCTTGTCAAGTTTAGACCTTTTTTGCGAGAGGCGTATGCAACAAAATGGGTCAAAATTTTTTGAAGAAAACATTTCAAAAAGTCTCCGTTAGTGTGATTCTTCTCTATTTTTTCGTCTCTGAATAGTCGAATTTCTTCCGACTATTGCACTTCATTATAGTGACGACTTTTGTGCGGAAAACTAAGGTCAACGACAGAGATGTACCTAACACGAAGATGATCTTAAAAAAGATCACGACGTCCGCGCGCTACATGTACCTAGAATGTCCCTCGCATAATACTATTGACCAGCGCTACCTCTTTATTATTTTACTTAATATTTTTGTCATGCAGGGTGTTGCACCCTGTAATTTTTTGAGAAGCACTGCCAAATTGTGTTTTATTTCAATTCATTGTATAAGTGACTTGCAATTGGACTATTTATTTTGTATTAATTCAAGAAAAATAATCAGCGCTAAGTTGCTTCATTTTGTCCTGATGGTGTGTTGAATAAATTTGTAGGCACTTCCGAGTCCGCGTAAGCTAGATGATTTGAAAAGAAATCTAAACAATTTGTTATAGAAGGAATTATTATCGACAAAGTTTCGCTTTCAGAGGATCCATGAATAGTTTATTGAACACCAATGCAAAAAGATTATTTTTATTAATTAATAAAGATGATTTCAAAATTTGAGTGAAATAGAAAAGGAAATCCTTGATATTGTTTAAGCACACAAATATTTTCACACACAAAAATAAGATTAGATTCTACACCAGATATGTCTCATACCGAACTAATCTTTATTAATATTGCTTCTGTTTCTTAGACACCTCATGTAGAAATACATGAAGTGGAGAAGGACTTTATAGCTTTGTAGTAGACAAAAATGCAAAGTTAAAATTGGTAAAACAACATCTAAGAGGGCATGATAGATACAACAATGGTGCGATTATAAAAAGAAAAAAAAAGATTGGTCTATAAACATGGTTTTAAATCAAAGAGCACTTTTGGTACAACGTCCAGGCTCCAGCTCAGTCTTAATGAATTTTTTTGTTTCTAGAAAAAAAAAGGTATGGGGGCGGCATTTTAACATTTCGCGGCGGCCCTGATAACATTAATAAATCTCCGTATTCTGTGGTATCATGTCGTCAGTCGGCCTAATAATACAATAATATAGACAAAATCTTCGATAGTACATGTTATGAAAATTATATGCTGTATCGGTTGTCGTTCTTATGTTTACATGTGCTTGTAACTCGTCCGTAAGAATGTGTTCACAAAATGTGTATTAAAGCCATACTAGCGAACATGGTTTCCGACTCTGTTGACATTATGTTCATAGCAGTACACGTCTCTTCTTGTTGTAAAGGCGAAGATAAGGTTGTGGTTGTTGAAAACTTGTAGTTTCTAATTTATTATAATCATGCTGAAAATATTGAGACTTGCCTTTTTTACCTGCCAGAGTGGACAACTTCGAGAGCGATTGTGTTTCCACACAAACTATCTTTGTAACTTTGCTATTCTCTCGGCATTTCTGGTGAAACCGCAGACTCTCGTAGAAGTTTGTTTACATTATAAAGACATGCTCAATTGCTGAATTACAGACCTACACTGATTCCTTCATCATTATCATAAAACTGCAAGCTATAATTATTTGCACAGTGTAGTATAGAGGTTGTTATAAGGTATACTAAATTAAAAAAATGAAACAAGCAAACAAACCAAACAATTTAGTATTGATATAGGATGAATTGAGCTCTCGTGATTTTTGCTGTAGGGCTGCTGCGATGGTTTGCTTAACCAAAGCCCACCCCTCTATTTCCGGTAAGCAGCTGTTCTTAGCAGAATATCAAGACAGTGACCAGTCCACTTGTCCGTGAAAGATTTTCTATGTGCTCTCACTTGTGTATCTTTAAGGAGGCCTTCTGAAAGAGAGTCACTTTTTACACCATGACCTAACCTGCTCAGTTTTCGTCCTGTGTGCTCTCGTGTAAAAATAGAAACTCCTTTGTCTTATTTTCCCAGCAATTTTCTGTTGCCTTCACTTTTAAAGGCTTGAATTCTTCTATTCTCATCCTTAAGCGTCAAATTTTCTCAACCTTATAAATAACATAAACCACTAATGAAGAGTTTTTAGAATGCATAAAATATTTCAAGGTCTATCTTCTGGAATAAGATACAATACACTTAAAATTAAAAATTAACAGTAGATATTTTTATATTATCTTCCAATCCATATTTTTTCATCCATAAGCGGTGATCTTTTCATTTTTTCTCTCTTTTATTGCAGCCATCGATCAATACAGCGATCATTGATCAGTAAACATTCACTGCGGCCATATTTAATCACCGGTATTTGCATTTAGAGAGAGCCGCGATTAGTTATCAAACATGGCATCGTGAGACGGCAAACCGCTTTAAAGGGATTCCTCCCATTGGAGGATGGTCAAAGAGAAAGGAAAAAGTAGGATTCATTCTTCTCTGCCATATGCTTAGATGAAAAGAAACCAGTTTCCGAAACAAATAAATATAAACATGCCTTGGGCGATTTTGAAGACATAACTGGACAGAAAGGCGTGTAACATGAAGCACATGAAAAAAAAACGCCTTATCTCATGCTGTGGCTACATTGTTTTAGATGATTCTCTTGTAAGAAATTTTAGATTTGTTTATTTTTAGGTTGACAACATAGGAGTTTGTTTTCCGTGCTGCCTTTAGGCGCTCAGTAAACACAACTCTGCCGTGTCGAACCTCGAGCCCCCTTCTAGGTAGCCAAGACAAGCCAAGTTCATGCGCACTTAGCCTCTCGACCACGCTTCCCACCATATAAATACAAATATACAAATACATTGTTATAAACCTGGTGGTGGCACAGATGTGGGTAGTGGTGTGCCGACGCAAATCGCCCCAGGCCAGCGATAGACGAGCGGTCAACCGTGACGAGTTACCACTGTCAGCCGAGACGAGTGTCAACATGAAGGTTCGAGTAGGATCGACGTCGTGAACAGAGCTCAGGAGCGTCACGAGGGATGTAGTCATATGACCACCCAGAATGGTCGAGCGACGTTCGGCCCGGTTCTAGAAGGCCAGCAGGGACCCTATATAAAGAGCGAAGGTATCAGAGACCAGTCAGTCTCAACTTCCCGATCTACAGTACGTTACAACGGCTCAGTACAAGTCCGAGACGAGACAGAGAGACCAGTGCAAGAGTTGATACGGCGGAGAGATATTTGTACAGTCTTGTGTTACGTGCTGCCAATTGTACAGTGTTGGCCGTTATTTATTGACATTAAACTATTACGTTTTTTAGAAGCCCAGAGTTGTCAAGTTCTTTAAGTTGGTGGTGTCGTTTGGTGCAATTAGCAGCGAGCCTGGATAGGGAGATTCCTAACCATATATAACACACGCACTTTATGGTCGGTGATCAAGGTTTAGTTAATTGGAGCAATTCGTTTAAGGCTAATAATGAAACTGAATCTTGTCTATTTTAAGATACCCAAGAAAGATTCGACTGCTTAAAATAGACTGATAATGCAATCATGTCTATTTTAAGATACCCAGTAACCCAAGAAAGATTTGACTGCTTAAAATAATAATAATAATAAGGCTTGTCTTCGAGTCCGAAGATCAATGAGGAATGCAGTATTTCCTGTGGCTGCCCAGCCCCCTACTGTGACCTACATACTTTGCCACACTTTACTTAAAATAAATATTTAAGCGCACTTAGCCTCTCGACCACGCTTCCCACAAATAAACTGATAATGCAAATACCTGGAAATTCCAAATGATTATATATTGATTATATATTGATAATGTTTATCCCATCTTATGGGTAGGCGCCTATTTGCTATTTGAAGTATAAAATACAAGCAATAAATCAAAGAAATAAAATTCAGAATACATTCTTCGTTTTCTGTGACTTTTTGTAAGCTTGTAAAGAAATGGTTCATCGGGTAAATCAGAACATGTCGGAAAATGAGTTGAAATCAAGTTTTGGAATGGAGGATTTTGATCATTACTAGCTTTAACTCTTTCTCTCCTAACTGACGATACCAGCGTTGATTCTACCAGAATGTGGTAAATAATTACGGAGAGAAAGAGTTAAAGACTTGAATAAGTTGAGCATTTATTTATCATTAAAGTGTGTGTTTTTTTTTTTATTAACGTATTGAGATCTAGATATTTATAAAATCTTATCTTATAAAATACTGACGTTATTCGCCTAGTCGAATTAATATCAACCACGTAGGTGACCCAGAGAAGTACGTACTCTTTGGCGAGCTTCTGAAAAGTTCAATCACCTCGATAAGTGATGAGGAAGACATCTCTATTAGATGGGAGAAATTTAGAGTGCAAGACGTTGCAAAGGGAAAAGATCGTCTCTCGAGACGTAAAATGCCACATACTGACGTTGCGTTTAAAAAACATAAGGATTACGTCTTACGCGTGTTATTTTAGAATCATATTACCTGGGACATAATGGACCTGTAATCAATGCCCAAATATTATTTTAACTTCACTTTGATAGCATCATAAGGCTTTTATGTTTTCCTCCTTTAGGTCGGGAAAAAAATGTTTTCTAATGAAACTAATCAACAAATATAGGACATTTAATGAAAAAAAATATTAATGCCATTTATTTCAGCACACTTATAGAATAAAGTACGAAATGTGTATTATCCACCTAGAATTTATAAAGATTTTGATTACATTTTAAAACTTTTCTTTTTTTTAATGAGTATTTGTTCAATTCTATTCTGCCCCAGAATGACTGAATGAGTTCGATCCCTGTTCTCTACCATCACCTGTCGTCCTGAAAATGCTAGGACGCAATAATCTTCATTTCTGAAGAAATAATTAATACTGTCTTCCCTTTCAGCCGTTAAAGAAAAAAAAAATTAGCATTGTTGTCTGTAAATTTATACAATTACATGCTAAATCTGGGCAGTCGATTACGTCTTTATTACATCTTTTAATCTACAGTTTCACACATATCAAAGTCAACTGCAACTGAAACCGATTCTAGCCAGCTTTCCATGACATATTGTGTAAGAGCCCTTTAAAGTGGTGCATATTTTAATTCGCTTAGGTGAGCTAAACATTGTTTAAGTCCGATGTGGATTATGACATATGAATTGCTAATGAGCTGGCGAGCCGCAGCGCTGCAGGGACTCAATGGACTCGCTCATGAAAACAAGGAATATTACTTAGCAGGTGTGTGCTTAACAGACGACCATGGGTCAAGATCGGGCCTCAGAGTATTGGAAAATTGATTTTTGTAGACTTTGTGTTTGGTGAGTAGTAAGTCTGTAAATCTAGTCTATCTAACAAGTCTGTCTGTCTAACCAGTCTGTCTATCAATAAGTCTGTCTAATAAGTCTGTCTAACAAGTCTGTGTATCTAATAAGTCTGTGTATCTGATAAGTCTGTCTATCATGTCTGTCTATCTAATAAGTCTGTCTAATAAATCTATCTATCTAATAAGTCTATCTGATAAGTCTGTCTAACAAGTCTGTCTATATAATAAAGATATCTATCTAAAAAGTCTGTCAAATAAGTCTGTTTGGTGAGCAGTAAGTCTGTAAATCTAGTAAATCTGTCTGTCTAATACATCTGTCTGTCTAATACGTCTGTATACATTTATATTAATTTAATTTATACATTTCTATAAATTTGGTCTATTCAAAGAACAAAAAGTCCACAAACCGTAAATGTTGAAGTGGAAAATGCGTCGCAAGTAGAAGCGTTGAGTCTATGGATGGATTCCCTGTGTGACATATGCCTGAGCAGTACGCTAAGGTGCAAAGGCATTTATTGTAGATGCATTGATGACATAGAGTGTGGCCCCTTTGTCTTGCAGTATTATAATGAATGGCTGGCTTCGACAGATTACTTAGAATTTAGATGTTTATGTTTCTTATACGGGCTTATTGGATGCGTTTCAAGTACTAATGAAACAAGACCTATCACAATAACAAGACGAAGTCAAGACTGTTTGATACTTGAATGAAGTTTAATGCATAAATGTCACAGTTGAGTCTCTGTCCTTGAATTCCTAACACCAACTGAATAAAACCAACATAAACAAGCTAATCTCTCACCATCAGTGACGTCACAAAATGTCACATTCAAAGTCCGTCTCTATACTAAGTTCCTAACACCGACTTGAACTCGATTATTACATTCACAGGAAGCCTATGGAGTATACGCAAGACAACACCAGCAGAATCGTGTCTTGTTTATAGCTATTCGTATCGTTGTTTTGAATTCGCTGCAGATTAGCGATTCTGTCATCTGTTTTACCTGCTTCCGGGCTTGCTGCTCTGCCTCATCGTGGCGCCCGGGTGGAAACGGTCCTGAGAGGGGACGGCTAGGCCAAATGGGCGGCGAAACAAGGCTCCCTCGGGAGTGCCCTAAGAGGGTACGAGAGTATTCTCATTGCACTGTGCGGGGATGAAAAAGAGCTCCCGCAGCGATCTGTCAACGTCCAGTCGCCGTCCCTCAAGGGACCGTTACAAAAGTGGCGTGCCCCGCACTGTTAGCCAGGTAGATTAAAAGGAATATGGCCGCCTCTCTAGTCCGCGAGTCCGGAGTGTCCGTGTCCAGTGGAAGTGAACGAAAAACCAAACACTAAAGTTTAGCCCCGAGTCTCATCCCTCGCAAGACAGGGTGGCGGCAAGGAGTAACTCGCCTCCCACTTCAGACCGGTAGAAGAGAGCTTTTCTACGCTTTTGCTGGCCTTAGAGTTCCAAATGTGACACACAACTCTACTAGACAATTTCAGATGGTATACCTGCTAGCACGCGTAGCAGTAGCCAAGGCGAGAGAGCATAGAAGCTAGTTTGTTAGTTGATTTGTTGTCAAATATGGTCGAATCTGGCCTAATTTGTGCGACTGCAAATAGAGAACCATTCAGAGCTTAGGTGTGGGTCAAAAAAGAGAGAAAAAAATGTATGCCTCTCAAACTATTCTGTCTAAGTAGTCAATATACTTCCGGTAGACAATGTATTTTCATTTCTTTTGATTATATAATTGCCATCGTCTTTACAAATTTTAAACGAATTTATGGCTAATGAATTTACATTTATTTCTATTTAACAAATCAGTTACTCTTTTTGACAATTTGATTTAAATCACACAGAATGCATTAAATTAAAATATGATTCAAACCCAGTACACTCGTATCATAAAGCTTCTGGTTTCCCACTCAACCAGTATCCATCTTTTTGGCTTAACGAAGCTCATGTGAAACGATAGAATACATGACGAGGCTGGAATATGTCTTAACGCTTTCTCTCCGTAATTATTTACCACATTCTGGTGGCATAAACGCTGGTATCGTCAGTTAGAAATGTCGAGATATCCATGAAAATGGGAAGAATACATTTAATAATTATACATTTTTACTCTGAAATTGTGTAGAAGTATTAGTTTTTTTTTATTGTTTCGTAAATTTTATTCGTCGTATGTCTATGATTTCAAACTTTTGGATTTACATTTTTTCACTTAATGATTAAACGCAGTTTCTCCATCCCCTACCCCGTTGTCAAGTGTAATTTTTTTGATGTGTGTAGATATTGTAACAGATTGACACAAGATATATTGTTACTATGTTGAATAACGTATTATTAAATCCAGGGACAAATTAGAGAAACTTCGATTAAAATTTTTTACATCATTAAATTAGTGAATCACTTGCAATTAAATATTGTCCTTCAATTTTTTTTTATTCCGGCAGTAAGCAAGGGGACATTACCGAGGCTAAATCCTAAAATATTCTTTTTAAAGACCAGTTAATTTTCTTGCATATTTCAATAACATTTTCGGGATTCCGTTTTTAATAACAATTGAAAATATTTTAGTAAAAAAAAAAATCACTACTCTGGCTGACTTTGATCTGTTTTCATTAAATAGATTTTTTTTTTAAAATGACACTTTTACTCAATTACAAGAGAAATTATTTTCTGTGGTATTGGGGTGTCTAGTCGTGCGGAGTACGTGCTGGACCGTATTTTGGACTTGTCGATGATCCCGGGTTCAGACCCTGCCCGCTGCCATCACCTGTCGTCGTGCAAAAGATTAGGACTATGAAGCAAATTATCTTCAACTCTGAAGTAACATCCGAAACATGTCAAACATTTTACATACAATGGCACTATAAAAAAGCAACAAGAGTTTACGTGCAGGAACTATTTAGTCGGACCCTCCAGACCAACCCAGAGGGGAGGGGGGTGTTTGAAGATTACGCAACAAAAAATATTCAATGGAAATAGCAAACAAAAAAATTGATTATATTGTCATATTAAATCTCGTGTTTGTGTTTGTTGTTATCACGGCGCCTTCAGCCTATATTATGTTTGTAAACGCGATTTATAAATTCAAATTATTATTATTAACAAAAACTCTCCCGACCTCGCGGGTCCGACTTTCACTTACTACGGTGTCGTGAAAGAATTTCGGTATGCGTGTGTTTGGTCGTGGAGTATGCGTGTCATCCTTATGTAACACAACCGTTCTGTACCTGGTCAGGGGTGGAATGGGTCAGCTTAGCGGGGGGCGGGGTAACATCAGGATTGCAGAAACACAGTAGAACGTCTAGGCCTGTCGGTGTAGATTGTGAGATAAAAACTTAGAAGTCTGTAGATAGATATTAATTAGAGCTATACGAGTTTCTTACTTTGATGAGATGTTTGTTGTTCAATAACAATCAGAAAGTCACCATGCTCGGGTTTTCAAAAACATTTTAATGGAAGAAAATACCTCGCGTTTTTTTTAACACAGTGGGCTTTCCGATTGGTAATTCGGCAGCCGCCCGATGTCTATGTTCAGTAATATGGTTTGTCGTCGAGTCTATGTACAGTATTGGAAGAAAAAAAAAACTACATACGCCATCGAAGCGCTGACAGAAATTAAGACTTTTTTTCCATCATGTCATTACTGAGTTCTGGTCAGCCTGGGTCTCCTGTTTACTGTAGAGGAGAAGGGGGGCAATTCAGGTTGTTGACTTCAAAACTGCTATTGTTTTGGGTTGTTTTTACTCGGTGAGATGTTTTTGTTGAAAATAATGTAACTCTTAATAAGGCAGTGTGGTTTTGTTCCTAGTCCTGGACAGTTGGACTTTAGGATATAGATATAGTCGAAGTGTAGACTCTAATTATTTCTCTGTGTTGTCACTATTCAGTCTATGGAGTATTAAGCTGATATATTCTTAATTGATACTGGATATTTCAAATGTCTGAACTGATTCTGTATTATAGTACAGATAATGTAATAAACATGTTTTATGTCTGTGAGTTGGCATTCTGAATATTTGTTCTATCGTTGTATGTGTCGTTGTGGTATTGCCCAGGACTTGGGTACATTTAGTAATACACATACGTATATTAGAGAAGAAATGAGTCTTGACACATCATTTCTATAGATACCAGGATGAAAAATGTAATTTGGGAACAGAATAATTAACAAGTAAGTCTTTTTGAAAACTTCGAATGTTCTTGTTACGTTACTCCACCGGGGGATGGGGAGGATTGAGTTTTGACACGATTTGTGATAAGGGGAGGAGAGGGGGAAAAAACGTGATTGTGTGTGTGTGTTACGTAATATCCGAACGTTTCCAAAGTTATCTTCTACTAGAATGTGTGTTTCGTGCCGTGAGAATTTGTATGTAGGGCATTCTTGAACTGATCGTGTCACTGCATAGATTATAAAGTTTTGAAAGCTAGCTAGATGACACCATGCATAATTCATTTTTATAGCGGTACTCATTTCATAGCCTCCACCAGTCGATGGTATACTTTATGTATGTTTCATTTTAGGCCTCTATGTTTCATACTTTGGCGTATTCTATAACAGTTAAATAAATTCATGTCTGACTTAATGACTAAAAAAAAATTAAATTCATTTGTAAAATTAGTTTTCATTTTGTTTTTCAAAGTTCATTAATTAAATGTGTGTGTGTATATATATATATATATATATATATATATATATATATATATATATATATATATATATATATATATGTATATACCTATATATATATTCTGACCGTCTCAAGATTAAACCAAAACCAGTGACTCATTTGGGCGCATCCATTGCCTTTCAAGACAAAAGGAGCCATATATATATATATATATTGGCAAAACTCTCCAAGCGCATCTGGGAAAATGGTAAATTGACCACAGCGACCAAAATCCTAGTCTACAACGCCTGTGTTGTGAGCACTCTCCTTTATGGCAGTGAAAGCTGGTCAACATACATGTACCAAGAGCACAGATTGAATAGTTTCCACTTGCGCTGCCTGAGACGCATAATGGGCATCTCTTGGAGGGACCATGTCTCCAATCAGGAAGTTTTGAGATTGGCTAATATGAACAGCATGTATGCTCTCCTGACACAAAGAAGATTACGCTGGATCGGACATGTCACCCGCATGCCAGATGGTAGAATCCCGAAAGATATCTTATATGCTGAGCTTGTGGAAGGAGTCAGACCCAAGGGCCACCCAAGACTAACATATAGAGATGTCTGCAAGCGAGACATGAGAGCCACAGGCATAAGCGAAAGTATGTGGGAAAACATAAGCAAAGACCGGAGTGCATGGAGACAGACTGTGCGTGCTGGGACAACCCTTGCTGAGAACAAAAGAATTGAAGCGGCCTTAAGCAAGAGGGAAAAAAAAAAGAAAGCTGCTCTGTCCGCTAGCCCTAAATCAGAGGCATACACATGTATGAATTGTGGCAAAGTCTGCCGCTCTAGAATTGGCTTGATTAGCCACACCAGATTCTGCCCCGTCTCAAGATTAAGCCAAAACCAGTGACTCGTTTGGGCCCATCCATTGCCTTTCGAGACAAAAGGAACCATATATATATAGTTAAATATATATAAAGTACATTCTGTAAAACACAAAATACAGGTCGCCTCCTCGATTGTTGCAAGAATTTTTTGTGTATGTCTATATATTTTCATATATATTGTTTTCCGCTTTGCATCAACGATTTTCCATATTTTTTTTTTATATACTCTACCAAGTTTGTAACTTCATTGAGTAAGTTAATTTGTTTGAAGTATTTATCTGTTTTGTCAATTGATTTGTCAATAACGTTATTAGTTAATTTATATTTGGATATTGTTATAATTGTGAGCAGGTCAGGCAGGCGCGAGTGGGAGATACCTATTCTCTGCTGCTCAATGTTAAAATTTCCAACAGTAGGCAGATGTTAGCGCTACTTGGTGGGCTCAATCTGTGACTACTCAGTCTACGACCAAGGGGCTAGAGTCGCCTAAATAACCACACATACTAACTATACTAACCTAAACTAAATGAAAGCAAGATAACGAAACTTTAGTTTAGGATAAATAAACAAAACAGAACTTTATTTACATAAAAAAATATAAATCAATAATAAAATATATACACTACAATGAAAACAACTAATACTAACTAAAACCCTCTGAATCTACGCCACTAAAAACTAACCAAACCAACTATCTAACACAAACTGATCAAAACAACTATCTAACTAAAAAGAACTAAATCTCTTCAATACAACTACTATACTAGACCTAGATCTTCACAAACACACTACAATAAACTAGTCTAGATCTACAATATTCTACTACTTATACTATAACCAACCCATAACTACAACTAAAACAAGAATACCTTAGCCTTAGTACCCTATTATTAGCATTCCCTAAGAACAGAAACAGACTATCACTTATAACTAAGTTTACTAATCTAAGCCACTAAGGCTACACTACAAAAACAAAATAACACTAGATTCTAGATCTACAGCAAGAGTTACAGCAGAGTAATAGCAGTTATAATCAGCAGTGTAATTGCAGCAGCTCAAGGCAGCAATAATAGCCTGCAATATAATAAATCATATATTCTATTACATCTAGAAAACTCAAAGCAGGACTGATGGACTCCGGCCATCTTTAAATCACATGCTCAAAACATAAACTGCCAACTAGAAAATAAAACTAAATTAAAATATGTCTAGTATATTTACACACAGTGTGCCATAGATCTAGTAAAAGAAAATATCAAATAGTTACAAACTTACAGGCCGTCCCAGGTACAGAATAATAAAATAATTAGACGACAGACCACAAAGATCTTCAGCTGTCACACAGACAGATATGGTACTGACCACTGGTCAAATGTACACTCAACTGTTTTAAGACAGCATGTAGTACATCACTTTTATACTATCCCGCACTAACCTATATAAATATACGGAAGTACAATTATAAAATCTGACACTAACCTATAATATGAAATATATAAAAATAGATCTAACCTATACAACAAAAATACATATAAAACTTGCTCAGGGAGCGCAAGCTCACATAATATTGTTATGAAGTAGGGCAGATGATACGAATTCCATCTTTTTCTTTGGCCCACGGGTTGCGAGGTTGTTTTTGTGGCCAGCATATGACCAATCGCTTTTCTGGGTGCACTTAGAGATCTAAGGATCCAGAAATAAAAAATTCCAGACTTCCCCTAGGATCCCCCAGTTCGGAAGCCAAGCGCCTTACCACTCAACCATCTTGTTTGGATCCTCTATAGTAACAATTACAGAAATGTATTGGCGCAGTTTCCATTGTAAGCATATAGGAGGTTTCTCAACAAACGGGGAGCTAGACACCAATAATTGACTTGTTTACGTTCTCTGTTTTTATCTGCATGGGCCATTTGTCTTTTTTAAAAAAAATCTCTCTTTACATTTGCAATCTTTTATGTCAATACGGTGAACTCAGTTTGAATACTATCTGATTTTTCTAATAATAGAGTTTCTAACTAGGTCTTTGTAAACACATCAGAAGAACAACTTAAGTCTAGAACTAGACACACACAGCGGCAACAGTTATGGATGGTTTTGTGTGTAGTTCCTTGAACAGTCATATGATAAAAATATAAAAGAAAAGCGTATTTAAAAAAAAGGAAATTTAAGGGGAAGAACTCCGCACTTAGAACTATATCTCTCAATAATGTAGAAAGCTATATTTCTATTATTCGATATCAAACAAAATAATTAATTACAAAAAAAAAAAGTAATTTATCAATTACTTAATTCTTTAATTTATTCATGTTTATCTTATATAATACAGACGTTACTTCAAAAAAGAAGATGATTACGTCTTGTTAGGTAGCCTACATAAATAATTTTTCAACGTCTCAGCTGGATCTGAGAATGGGAGAGGCAAAAATAACGTGTACAAACTTTTTACCAGACAGACAGACAGAGTGACTTAATAAGCTTAATAAATATCATTAAAAGTAGAAATCTAATGCACCATTGTATTGGCGTCTTGGAGCAGATATTTCAGACAGAAGCTTTTAGACCAGCTCTCTTTAATAGTATAATAGCCTTCTAATATAGTAAGTATAGAGTGGCCAAAAATACATAACACACCAAAAGAACAACTTGAGTCTAAAACTAGACACACACAGCGGTAACAGTTATGGAAGGTTTTATGTGTAGTTCCTTGCACAGTTATATTATAAGCATAAAATAATAAGAAATAATAATAATAATAAAGTATATAATAATAAATAATAATAGTTATCTAATATAATAAGTATAGTGACCAAAAATACATGATCTTTTTTCTTATAATCTTAGTCAACGCTCATAAAAAAAGACATAAACATATATGTCTACCTAAAATATGTCAATATTTTGTTATCATCTCAGGTAAAAAAAAGAATATGCAAGGTCAATACTACCAAAACACGCCCCTGCCACACTTTTCGGGAAAGGTAAATGTCTATTTTTAGCTGCGTAGTAAAAGTCGTATGGCCTGGCTGAATAGCCGCTGACATAATTTTAAGACCTTTGTAAGTAGTTGAAGCTATCCATGAAAGCAGACTCATGACAGAAAAACGTAACTGTTTGGACGGAAAAAAAAGTGTTTTTTTTTTTTCTTAATAACGGAAACAAAACAAAAAAGGTAAGTGTGTTTACATGTTGCTAATGTCATAAACAGAATGTTTTCTACTTTGCTTAAGTAAGAGTGTGCTCTTGGTGTGTGTCACTGCTGTGTTCTCTGTCAGTTCCTATCTGTCACTGTTAGGTTTTATTCAGTAGTAAAGAGTGGCAGTAAACTCAAATATAAACTTACAAAACTTCATACTGGGTTTGTTTGTATATCTTATCTTATCTTATGTAATACAGACGTTACTTCAAAAAAGAAGATGATTACGTCCTACGCGTCATGCATTTAGTCATGTATATTAACCAATGACTTAAATTATGCAAAGTCTCTGGTTTTCCTGGCTAGCTCAGGCAACCCATTCCATGCTCTAATAGCACTAGGGAAGAAGGAGTATTTGTACAAATTTGTCCTAGCATATGGGACGAGGAATGCGCCTTTATCTTTGTGTCTTTCAGACACAGACATATTAATATGATCCTAGAGTCTCAATACATAAATAATGTATCAAGAATTACTGGTTCAAGATAGCCACAGTACACAAGGTAACTGCTTAATAATTCGTTGTAATACAGAAATGAACATAATTATGTTCAAGTCCAAAGCTTCTACAGGACCGCATGGAAGGTGTGGGGGGAATAGTAACTAACACCGCGAAGACAGTCCTAAGCGTATTCAACCGAGACCAATCGATATAGTTAACTTCAACACTGACCTGCGACGTCCTGCCTGTGGACAGTGGAGACCAGTGGCGAAGCAACCATGGCGCGAAGGGGTTCATTGAGCCCGGCCCCAAACCTTAGGGCCCTAAACGGGGTTACGTAAGGAAACGTGTTGACTAGACTATAAGAGTTTAAATGCATCACATTAATACATTATTTTTAATTAACTCATGTCCATTGTTCTTAAATTTTATTTCTGGTGTCCGAGCAATATACAATGAAATCTATAAAAGGGAGATAACTCTTAAATTGTCATTACAGTGATTAATGTAAATCTACTGTGTCAGATTTTTTATTTAATAATAGTACTAATATTAGCAGCTACATGTAAGCTTAATGTTTGTGAAAGTGTTATATGATAATTTATATTTGCCGTTATTTAGGTCCAGGTGTTATTAGTTTCTTTAATATTATAATGCATATTGACTAGTTGAAATACTTGAATTAATTGTATGATTAAACAGTAAATGTAAGGTTCAGATTTATGTAAAGTGGAAGTTAGTATCTTAATAATCTAACCCTAACCCGAATTAATTTAATTATTCTCGAGATTATAGAATCAGAACAACTCGTTATGGACATCAATACTACTGATCTTATATTTGTTTTCCTGCCGTTGTTTTTGTTATAGAGATTAAATGGGCAAATCTTTGGAGTGAGCTTGATACATTGAAAGAAGTTAAATGCCTAGATCTAGACCCACTAGATAGATCTAGATTTATATAGAGAGAATATAGAGCATTCAGCTATTTAGGCAAGAATGGTCACCCTAACCTGTACTATACTACAAGAGATCTTCTGTATTAGGAATTTATTAAATGAATACACAAAAAACACAAACACGTAACATATCGTACATCTAATCATGCAAACATAAAATAAGTCTAAAAGTCGGTATGGAAGTCACTATTCCAGTGACCTAATTTTGGTAGAATAAGTGTGTTCATATTTTTATTTTTTGTTTTCGTTTTTATGCATAATCCGGAAACATCTTTATGATTTCATGTGAGAGGATCTTAAAATTTCATTAATATTAATATAGAATTATAATACAAGTTTATTGATGTCAAAATATAAAGATTGTTTGGAATATATTTTGGTGTTTGTAATCAAATAAAGTGTGACGAATATGTTTGAATTAAATGAAGACACATGGCCTCTTTAACCTTAAATATAATAAAGATTATAGGTCAGAGGTACAATTATAAGTAGTCAACCTTAGTCTCAAACTAAAGAAGATTTTTATACTTTCTTTTCTTTGTCAAACCATTATCAAATAATGCGCTGTCAAAGTTAGAATTTTTGGCCTATAGGTGCTTGAATAGCATAAATTACTCATATACTATGTCTTCTAATTCTTTGAAGTAATAACCTTTTGAGCATGGAATGCGATCTTGTGGTCACAATCGACTTTCATCTCAGTAGGTTGAACATTAATTTCTTTACAGGGGTGCTTTAAAAACCAGCGTCTCTTGATTAGACGAAGCTGATGTAAATACAGGACTATTGCGCTGTAGGAAGTCCTCCTGTAACGACCAATAATAGAATATGCATCCTCCGTTTGGGACCCCTCAACTCAAGAAAACATTAAGAAACTGGAACAGACACAAAATAGAGCAGTGAGATTCATAACAAACGAATATTCACATTTGACTAGAGTAACACTCTTAGTAAAATCACTAAATTTAGAAAGCCTTCATGACAAAAGACTCAAAAGTAAAGTAGCAATTATACATAAAACACTGAACCATAATCTTCAAATACAAAAACAAAAAACTCAAGAAAACGTTAAGAAACTGGAACAGACACAAAATAGAGCAGTGAGATTCATAACAAACGAATATTCACATTTGACTAGAGTAACACTCTTAGTAAAATCACTAAATTTAGAAAGCCTTCATGACAGAAGACTCAAAAGTAAAGTAGCAATTATACATAAAACACTGAACCATAATCTTCAAATACAACAACAAAATTTAATAAAATACTCTGAAAGACACAAAGATAAACGCACATTTCTCGTCCCATATGCTAGGACAACTTTGTACAAATACTCCTTCTTCCCTAGTGCTATTAGAGCATGGAATGAGTTGCCTGAGCTAGCCAGGAAAACCAGTGACTTGGCAGAATTTAAGTCATTGGTTAATATGCATGACGCGTAGGACGTAATCATCTTCTTTTTTGAAGTAACGTCTGTATTATATAAGATAAGATAATATATGGCTCCTTCTGTCTCCGAAGACAATGGATGCGCCCAGATGAGTTACTGGCTTTGGTTACGTCTTGAGATGGGGCAGAATTAGGAGTGACTGATCAAGCCAACTCTAGAGCGGCAGAGTTCGCCACAGTTCGTGCATGTATATTTATCTGTCCTATCTGACAGGGCGGATTTCTTTTTCTTTCTCTTGGCTTACGCAGCTTCGTTTCTTTTGTATTCGGCGAAGTTCGTACCAGCACGTACAGTCTGTCTCCATGCTGTCCGGTCTCGGGCTATCTCCTCCCACATACTTTGGTCGATACCCGTGGCTCTCATGTTTCGCTTGCAGACATCACTGTAGGTTAGTCTTGGGCGGCCCATGGGTCTGACCAATACACATTCAGAATATCTGAAGATTCAGCATGTAACTTTTTACGAAATTTTACATCGATGACCAATGATATTGTCCTTCCAATGATCTGTAGTGATCTAGTTTAGTTTAGAGATTATGTTAGTTTTGTAAATAAATACATTGTGGATTGTTTTTACTATTTAGCGACGGTAAAAGTAGTGACGTATTCAAACAGACGAATGACGATGCAGAATACGGGTACATGATAGGAGAAGAATATGGCGAGGGCTTGTAGCAAGATGTATTTTGAATAGACTGCTAATTAAAGCGAGGGATAGATAGGCAAGACGATTATCCCCACCTGTAAATAAACATCAATTGAAGTCTTCATAAGTTTTATTAATTATATTTAATTGTTGTGTCTCTTGGATGTGTTCGGACTCGCATTAAAAAAAAGTGAAGTAGTATTAGACAACACACACAATCCATGACAGGACAGATCCAAAGCTTGAGAAAATTGTTCTCTTTCACCCCATGGGGCACAGGTGTACGTTGAGTACTGTCTGGCGTAGAAGTTTGTTCTCATTGACATGTACTCTCTCATTAGATACAGTAGAGCCCAGCTTGGGTTCAGTCACACTCAGCTTATAGCAGCGGTTTTCAACCTTTTAGTCTCGGCGACCCCTTTTTACAATCCCCCACTCTACCGCGACCCCCCCTCCCGCACACACACACAGCAATAGAAGAGTTGACAATAACAATCCATTTTTTCGAGGGTCTTAGGCGACCCTTGGCAAATCGCTAATCGACCCCCAAAGGGGTCGCGACCCACATGTTGAGAACCCCTGGCTTATAGGATGGGGGCTTACTTCGCATTCCTGAACCCGGGCTCACAGGCACCTTGCTACTGGTTGAGACCAATAGCTGTTTGCCACGTCATACAGACCAGTAGCTCAATGCAAAAATGTTTTTGTTATTGCTCTAATATTATTATAGCAGACTAATTTTTTGCCCATTTTGAGAAAATCGATTTTAAATCGATATATGCATGACATTTTAAAGACCAAATTTATCACTTTCTGGTCATTATACAAAATGAGTAAACGTATTTCAATTACATTTAGATTACATTGTCATTGGATTAACCTCTCCAGATGGGGGTTGACAAATCGTCTGCGAATGGAGAGACGGGAAGACTCAAAACGGAACCGGAAATGAACAATGGTTCCAACCAGAAGCAGATGACGGATAGAATACTTGTCACCACTGCATCCGCCCATGAAAAGTCATTGGATATTCTGTATACTGTGGACCAGGTGCCGCCATGGTATTTGTGCATCTTTCTAGGATTCCAGGTATACGAACGTTTTATTGTATGTTTCATTCCTTTTTTTTTTTTACCCGACACATTCGGGAAAGGGGGGGGGGAGCGGGCAAACTAGATGGAGTAAAAACATTTTCAAACTGTTAAAACTTTGGATTTATAATCTCTAGTATGTCTCTATGTCACCACAAGTTTCCTTGCTTCAAGTTTGTCTTAGAGCTCAACTCTAATTTAATGAGTAAAAAAATAAAATAAAATTAACTGTAGCGCGATATCATGGCAATGGCATATAAAATTTACTCAGGAGGTCGCCACACCCTCCTCCCCCTAGTTTGAGAAACAGTTCTATTTCTCGGGTGTGTCCCTCTCGGTCGCTCTCTGACTAGGTCTTGCAAAGTTTATGTCTCTCTCTTACTCTCTCTCTCTCTCTCTCATCTCCGTCTCTCTTACACTTCCTCCCCCTTCTCTTTCCATCTCTCTGTTTCTTTTTAGTTTGTTTTTTTCATTCTTTTCTTTCTTTAAAATTTTTATCTCTATCTTTCGATTTTTTAATTAAAATTCTTATTAGAGCCTTCTGTCTCCATTAACAATAATTATATGTAACGGTTACCTTGTCTGAATCCATTCCCCTATCTGAGGTGACCAGATATCTGACAAGCGAAAGCGGGACACATTCTGATTAATGGGGCGTTTAAAATACAGACTCTTCTCAGTCGTTGCCAAGCAAGGTGTTGTCGACCATTTCTACGTTATTATAGTAGGACAAGTTTTACAATGAAGCATTTATATTAAAGTTAGTGTTGATGGTCTATCTTATTGATTATATATGTTAATGGTGCATGCGAGTTCCTAGAAGACACAACAACAGAATGATTAAAGAATATACTTGATAACGCAGACTGATAACTTCAACAATTTAATGAACAATAAAAAGGGCACAGTCCTCTGTCGACGCTAGCCTAGCGTCGTCCTCTAAGGCGTATTGTCCGTTACTCTTCTCGTTCGTAATCCTCCTCTTTTATTACTCGTCACGTCACTTAGGAAAAACCCGATTAACCTCAACTTCTACGCATCTTGTGTCATTACATTAGTAACAACGTATCTCCCTTCAAGCTGTTGCGATGATGGTCAGGTACTTTCATCCTTTAGCGGAGCTGTTACTCTGAGACCTTAGGGTCTACTTCATTGACGCATAGCATCTTCTTCACTGTTCTTGTAGTGTTTGTCACAAGGTTTTCAAGAAAATCCAGGACTGGACACGAGAGATGACTAAACGCCAGGAGTCGACCGACAACGTGCGGACGTCAGTGAGTGAGAAGAAAGCAGGATGCCTCGGAGTAGAGACACTCCTCATGCCTTAGACTAGAGACACTCCTCATGCCTCAAAGTAGAGACACTCCTCATGCCCCAGAGACACTCCTCATGCCCCAGAGTAGAGACACTTCTCATGCCTCAGAGTAGAGACGCTCCACATGCCTTAGACTAGAGACACCTCTCATGCCTTAGACTAGAGACACTCATCATGCCTCAGAGACACCCCTCATGCCTCAGAGACACTCCTCATGCCCCAGAGTAGAGACACTCCTCATGCCCCAGAGTAGAGACACTCCTCATGCCCCAAAATATAGACACTCCTCATGCCTCAGAATAGAGACAATTCTCATGCCCTAGAGTAGAGACACTCCTCATGCCTCAGAGTAAAGACTCCTCATGCCTCCGAGACACTCCTCATGCCTCAGAGACACTCCTCATGCCTCAGAGACACTCATCATGCCACAGATTAGAGACATTCCTCATGCCTCAGAATAGAGACAATTCTCATGCCTAAGAGTAGAGACACACCTCATGCCTCAGAGTAGAGACACTCCTCATGCCCCAGAGTAGAGACACTCCTCATGCCTAAGAGTAGAGACACTCCTCATGCCTAAGAGTAGAGACACACCTCATGCCTCAGAGTAGAGACACTCCTCATGCCCCAGAGTAGAGACACTCCTCATGCCTCAGAGTAGAGACACTTCTCGTGCCTCAGAGTAGAGACAATCCTCATGCCTCAGAATAGAGACACTCCTCGTGCCTCAGAGTAAAGACTCCTCATGCCTCCGAGACACTCATCATGCCTCCGAGACACTCCTCATGCCCCAGAGTAGAGACACTCCTCATGCCCCAGAATATAGACACTCTTCATGCCTCAGAGTAGAGACAATCTTCATGCCTCAGAGTAGAGACACTCCTCATGCCTCAGACTAGAGACACTCCTCATGCCTCAGACTAGAGACACTCCTCATGCCTCAGACTAGAGACACTCCTCATGCGTTAGACTAGAGACACTCCTCATGCCTTAGACAAGAGTCACTCCTCATGCCTCAGAGACACTCCTCATGCCTCAGAGACACTCCTCATGCCTCAGAGTAGAGACAATCCTCATGTCCCAGAGTAGAGACACTCCTCATTCCCTAGACTAGAGACACTCCTCATGCTTAAGAGTAGAGACACTCCTCATGCCTCAGAGTAGAGACACTCGTCATGCCTCAGAGACACTCCTCATGCCTCAGAGTAGAGACACCTCTTATGCCTCATATTAGAGACACTCCTCATGCCCCAGAGTAGAGACATTCCTCATGCCTCAGAGTAGAGACACTCCTTATGCCTCATATTAGAGACACTCCTCATGCCTCAGAGTAGAGACAATCCTCTTGCCTCGTATTAGAGACACTCCTCATGCCCTAAACACAACAGCCCACGAAGTAGGAAAGGAGGAAAGGCCGATAAATGGTAACTTTGAAGCTGTTAATCAAAAGTTGATGCGTAAAATCAAATTTATCATTTATTTTCTTCCTATCATTCTCTCTCTCTCTCCTTCTCTTATCTTACGTTAAATCTGTCTTTTATTATCATTCTTTTCATCAAACTTCTTATCTTCGACACTTGCAATGTCCAATTTCTTTACAGCAATTCCTCACCGCGTTTGGTGCCACATTTGCATATCCGGTGATCATTAGCAGCGCCATCTGTATTCAGGGCGATGACGTAGGACTAGGGGAGTTAATCAGCACAGTGATATTTGTCTCTGGGTTTTCCTCCATTATCCAGACCACATTCGGTATCAGGTAAGACTCAGTTTAACTACCATACACAACAAATACGTATTATTGTGAAAATATTCAAAATGCATACATAATCAAAATTCAATTTAAAGAAATATAAAAATAAATAACTTATTAGTTTGTTTATTTAGTAACTTATTTGTTTTTAAATTTTAAGTATTAAAAAGCTGCTATTATTGTTTTATACTGGCCATCCATCTGTCACATCTCAATAACTAAACGTGCTGTTGAAAATCCTATAGCATTATTCTTAGTTTGAATTTTGTTTTGTTTTGAAGATTATTATGAATTATATATTTAAATAAAGTAAGATTCTAAGATTTACTGCACCTGTGGTTTATTGATGCATTTTAAAATGTTTCGTCTGTCTTATCTATAGACTACCCATCATTCAGAGTATCAGTTACTCGTTTATCGTCCCCGCCTTTGTTGTGATGTCAGTATCTCCAGACAATTGTCCCTACACTGATACTAAAGGTTAGTGAGCACTCCGTCTGCTATATATGCAATAGTTGTCTGTGGCATTTCATGTCATGCAAAATAGTTGTCTCCCTTTGTTACTTTTCATGAGGCCAATCCCTGAAGCATAATTGCGGTCTGAGGTCGAGCATCTGTAATCACCAAGTGCTGTTGCATTTTCGCCCTTCTTTCTACTTCTGGTGTGTATGCAGTAGTTACAGGGACAAGATGAATACATATCTAATATTTCATTCAAGCAGCGAAGGTCTATATGTACACTACTTAAAATTATTTCACAACTCCTATTAAAGTACAGTAAATTTCCCTCTTTCAGCACTTGCGATCTATAGGGCAAATGATAGCAATGTCATCTGCTTCTTTGGCCATCACCACGACTTTACTTTCTCAGCGAAAGTCAGGTACCCATATGAGCTGGGTGGACTCAGGGGCGCCCTCAAAATCCCAAAATTCAAAAGCGCAGTCTTCACTGAGAATCGAACCCAAGGTTCGAAAGACAAACTACCACTTAACCACCGCGCCCCACAGCTCCGATATAACTAAACTAAAAGGTTCAGTTTGTACTCTTTTAATATTAACACCTGATACCACGTAATATGTGTTTGTATTAGTCGCAAGTTATATTGCAGAATAAATATAATTTATTGGCCTCCTTTATTTTCATTGACTTTGAATAGGAAATATTTTTTGTCATACAATGTTCTTAATAAGGTCATAAAAACCTGACCTTGAACTGATATTTCTGTTCTATAACCTTAAGCTTTTTATTATCAAACCTATGTTATCGTAGTGTGTACAGATATCCTTTTAAGTAGTAATGAAATCATTTAAAGTGTTTCTATTGTAAACCACTTTTCTTTTCTACCTAAGTGTATAGTAGGTCATACTAAGACTACGTAGTTTGTTTTTTCTAATGTTGTTAAAATGTACCACTGTCATAGATTTTTGCGACTATTAAAGTAGTAAATTGAATAAATGTGACTGTTTATTTGACATAGAGTCCTTGTTAGTAGCTCAATTTAAGTCTATGGTAGTTAAAAATCTTTCTGTCATCTTTTCACACTCTCACTCTCCCTTACACACACACACAACTTTAGTCAGATCTTGTTTCTAAACGAGTCCTTATTTTAAAAAATTAAGCGATAATTTGCAAGGAATTAAGTCTAGCAATTATATCATGTAATTATCTTCTTATCTTATGTAATACAGGCGTTACTTCAAAAAAGAAGATGATTACGTCCTACGCGTCTTGCATTCAGGCATGCATATTAACCAATGACCTAAATTCTGCAAAGTCATTGGTTTTCCTGGCTAGCTCAGGCAACCCATTCCATGCTCTAATAGCACTAGGGAAGAAGGAGCATTTGTACAAATTTGTCCTAGCATATGTGATGGGATGTGCGGCTCTATCCTTGTGTTTTTCAGAGTATTTTATTAAATTTTGTTTTTGTATTTGAAGATTATGGTTCAGTGTTTTATGTATAATTGCTACTTTACTTTTGAGTCTTCTGTTCTGAAGGCTTTCTAAATTTAGTGATTTTACTAAGGGTGTTACTCTAGTCAAATGTGAATATTCGTTTGTTAAGCATCTCACTGCTCTATTTTGTGTCTGTTCCAGCTTCTTGATGTTTTCTTGAGTTATATCCCCTGCCATTGTTTGTAATGATCTTCCTCGTTTGGTTTCTTTATAGTAAACAAGTCGACATTACCTTCCCTAGCTTCTGAACACCACAAGCAGATATGGAAATCTAATCTCTGTCAGGTATGTATACAACAAAACAAACGACGCAGTATTATTACATAGGAAATGCTTACGCATGGAGGTCATTGGTTGTAATGACTAAGCTTTCAGAAGGGAAAATACGCCCCAGTATGGTGTGTATCATCAACTTTATTTTGCGTTCCCCATGGAACATAGGGCCTCAGTAAAAAAAAAAACGCCACTCTTCACGATCTATTCCCAGCTCTTTCCTGTCCTCTTGGCTTCATCTAGTATACTGCGATGCCACGTTTGTTTTAGTCTTTTCGTCTTGTGTCCAACTCTAAGGCTCTGTTGTTAGTATTTCTTCTTAGATTAGTGGTGAAACGAATATTTATGAATCCCGGTTCTGACCTATAAGTATCTCATAAGAACTGTATTTTCTGCTATCAATCTTATCTACTAGATTCGTATAGCTGGCGTGAATTATCAAAACTAGCACCGTAAATCTTTATCCTTAAAATCAAGGTTTATTTTTTGGTTTCCTTAACATTTTTTAAAAAATAATAGCAAAATGTACTTTGGTTTGTACAAGTTAGATATTCTCTAGCCCAAGATACACATTACGCAATGTTATGTCAATTAACGTATCAGTAATTACTTATCACTGATGTAAAAATATGAACTCTTTTTGGGATTTCGGCTAGCGTCAAGCTTGTGTAATGTTTTACATGTTTCGGATGTTCCTTCAAAGTTGAAGATAGGGCAGACAATGTAAAGATTCATCTCTCTCTGTTAACGCGTTAATGTGGCCAGCACAACGACCTACCGCCTTTACTTTACCCAACTAATGACAGGTACCCTTTAGAGCTGGATGGACTCGAGGCGCCCTAAAGATCCGGAAATTCAAAATCCCAGTTTTCACCTGGATTCGAACTTGATAACTCCGGTTCAGAAGCCAACCACTTAACCACTCAGCCACCGCGTCTCTGTTCGAAATGTCAAGCGCTTTATTACTCAGTCACCATGCCCCATGCGTTTGAAATAAAGTAATATTTATATTTCACGTTCACAGCTGCAAGGAGCCTTGATGGTAGCCTCGCTGTTGTCCATAATCATTGGATTCACAGGTTTGATTGGATTCCTGATGAGGTACATCGGACCATTGACCATCGCCCCGACCATTTCTCTCATCGCTCTCTCTTTGTTCAAAGTGGCCGCAGACAAAGGGTCAACGCAATGGTACATTTGTTTCATGTGAGTCACAGTCTTATACAAAGAGTCGTATACAAAATTTGTTTCATGTGAGTCACAGAGCCGTATACAAAATTTGTTTCATGTGAGTCAGTCTTCTAAATTCTCGGTTTCATGTGAGTCATGTCAGTCAGTCGTATCCAAACTTTGTTTCATGCGAGTCAGAGTCTTATTCAAAACTTTCTTCATGTGAGTCAGAGTCGTAGATCTATACAAACTTTTTCTCATATGAGTCAAAAGTCATATACAAACTTTGTTTCATGTGAGTCAGAGTCTTATACAAACTATTTTGTTCAAATGTGAATCGTATACAAACTTAACATTGACAACAATGTAAGGAATCTATTGTTGGAGGCGGGGTGGTTTTGTTGTGTATTTATGTTTCTTGTGTGGTGTGAACTGATCTGTACTGGTGTGTCAAAATGTCGTGGTGTCCAGGTCAGCTTGTGTGTGTGTACTGTGTTATTGTAAACTGTTTTGTCATTCTTGTACAATAAAGCCTAGGATCAAGACATGTTTTCTTGTAGTGTTTTGTTAGGTTACTACAGGAAGGAGGCCACATTTTAAGAAGAGTCATTTCGAAAGTGATATTAAATATATTTCACACAAAAAATCCATTTCGTTCTTGTTATAATAATAATATCCCCATGGGATTTTCATGAAACAAGTTCATGAGAGTAGTCTCCTCTTCGTTTATGGTCTGATGAGGAGGATGCGGTTAAAATTCTTATAGCAATAAAACACAGTCATGAGAGTCAGCCGTTGAAGTGGTGGGCTGTTTGTTTTGAAACGTAATGGATTCGTTTTTTAAGTTTAGGGAATTGAAATAAAAAAATAAAAAAAATGCATTTTTTATGCATTTCTATACTCATTAAAGACCGAATGAGCATCCGCTGCCGAGTACAGACGCAGAAATCGAAAAGAAAAAATCTCAATTCACAACCGGCAGCAATGGTAATGCTTGCCCTGGATTACGCAAAATATGTAGGTCACAGCTAGGGCTGCACAGCCACGGGAAGTACTCCATTCATCATTAATCTTCGGACTCGAAGACAAGCCTTATTATTATTACTATTATTACTATTATTATTACTATTATTATATGGAGAACTATTGTTAGTAGCAGTACTTTCAACTTATTAAAAAGAAACCCATAAAAATTGTGGTTCTGGAATAACTCTAAGAAGAATTGCAGAAGTAGAATGAAGTAAATGGATTGTTGTTCCATTTTGATTTTATAGGCATTATAGACAGTTACAGTGAAATCTGTTTACATCAAGTGATACTAGCGCACATATTATCAAGGGCTCAAATCGCCATTGTGATCCTGTTTTAAAAAATTACAAGGTAAGACTGTAGGGAACAGTACCAGGCGAAAAGAAAGAGGGAGGCAGCCATCAAATAACAAAATTAAGGAATGGACAAGCCTATCTATCGTAGGGCAAATAACTGAAAGTAATAGAGAGAGACCATAATCTTCAAATACAAAAACAAAATTTAATAAAATACTCAGAAAGACACAAAGATAAAGGCACATTCCTCTTTCCATATGCTAGGACAAATTTGTACAAATGCTCCTTCTTCCCTAGTGCTATTAGAGCATGGAATGGGTTGCCTAAGCTAGCCAGGAAAACCAGTGACTTCTCAGAATTTAACTCATTGGTTAATATGCATGACTGAATGCATGACGCGTAGGACGTAATCATCTTCTTTTTTTAAGTAACGTCTGTATTATATAAGATATTATTTTTTTCATATCACTAAATGTTCCTCAGATATCAAAGGTACATTAGCAAAGGGTAAAGGTCAATCTTTTTCAGTTTCTTATATTTCCTTGATTTGTTTGGTGTGTGTTTTGTTTCGTTTCTTAATTGACCTTGCCGACTTTTTTAAACACAGGACCATTGCTTTGGTCGCCATATTCTCACAGTATCTACGCAACGTTGGTATTCCCTGTCCTTGTTTGCCAGATAAACTTCAAATTTTCGCCTTATTTCCAGTAAGTACATTAAAAATTAGGCTAAACTGTAATATTTATTTTCACCCAAACGAGAGAGATAAAACATTAAACTTACTTGAAGTCTGTGATTTCATAGATATTTGAACTTTAAAGAGAGATGTATCACTATATTATCGAGAGTATATGTGTGAAATGTCATTTCAAATTTTGTAGAAATATTTTTTTGCTACTATTACTGTTTTAGTTACTATTTTCTAACTTCTTTTTTTCCCCCGTAAAACTAACACCTAATTCCCATGTTCCTTGTCTATATGTTTTTTTTTATTATCTGAAAACGTATTCATCTTAATTTTAATTTTTTATCTATTGCATTATTTATATTTCTTTAAAAATATTTGCAGGTACTTTTAGCTATTGTCATATCTTGGATTATTTGTTTGATTCTTACGGAGGCTGGAGTGTTTCCCTCAGAACCTGACGCTATTGGATACAAAGCCAGAACAGACATACGAGTAAAAACTCTGGAAGACTCTTCATGGTTTAGATTTCCTTATCCAGGTGAAATTCTCTCTATCTATTGCCTCCTTGCCTCTCATTTTACGTGATTTTTCACTTGCATTCTTCCTTACATTTTTTAAAAAATTGCATTTGAAAAAGCAGCACGGAAACCTTCTTCCCTATTCCCCTTCCCCTTCAATGTACCATGTAATGTAAAGCTTATTCGTACTTTTTTCTTCATTTGTAGGTCAATGGGGAGTACCAACGGTCAGTGTAGCAGGGGTCCTGGGTATGCTAGCAGCCATGTTGGCCTCCATTATTGAATCTGTTGGTGACTACTACGCCTGTGCGAGACTCTCTGGAGCGCCGCCTCCACCAGGGAGCGCTATAAGCAGAGGTGGGCGTCTCTGTCTTAACACTGAATTGCAAGAGTCATATTCTGTACATTATGAAATAAATGAAGTTGTTCTTATGTATTGTGTTTGTTGTATTAGCGCAGGTATAGGCATGGAAGGGATCACGTGTCTGCTAGCAGGGGCCTGGGGAACAGGAGGCGGTAACACATCTTACAGTGAGAATATTGGCGCCATTGGCATAACTAAAGTAAGATTTACCATCAGTAAAAGTTTTATAGCTAGCACTTTAAACTAAAATTGCTCACAAACAAATGTGAGAATTTAGTTTTTCAACGTAGACCTTTGTTATGTCTCTTTGTTAAAGTCATTTGGATAGTCTTTTACGACTGCCGATGTGTAGCACTGGGGTTTTGTCCCTTTGATTATGCCTGTCATTTTCACCGTGATAAGTGTGCTGGCGTTAGCCAATATGGGGGTGGTAAAAGTCAACATACTTTAATCTGAAATCCATAAGCCTTATGTCTGGTCTTGTTTTTATAAGCCTCTACTAACAAAGACAGAGGCTAAGACTGATTGATTGATCCTATCAGAAAATATGTTATGATTACATTGACTCTTTGTCAAATTAAAAATAAAAACATTCCATAGAAAGAAAAAAACAGAAACAAAACAAAGATAAACATTGAGTGACCCATAAACTTCTTGATCATAACAACTTCCCAAAGATATAACATCTTGACCAACGTCGTGTGCAGCAAAGGTAATCTATAACATCATCTAGAATCTAGATCATTGCTGTCTAGTATTTTTTTTACTCCACGTGAATAGCAGGATTACGTGGCAGTGGCGTAATTTTAAATATTTAATGTAAAAATAGGCATTCATTTGGGATCCCCCTAAGGTTGGTGCTCTGGGGACTCTCGAATTTAGATCCCCCTTTCCCAACCCTAGCTACGCCACTGTCTCCTGTCATCGAGCAGCGCTGAGAATCTCTTCTTTAAGACCCAGATAAATTTTTGTAACGTACAGTTCTTGCCTTAGTGGACAGGAGACGGCCATTTCGACAATATTTGACGTAAGGTGAGTGGGTGGGGGTAATTTTTTTTTAATTCTGCAACATGAACGCCATTTTTAAAAAAAGTCCGTTGAAACCATTGCCAGATGATTGTATGCAAACAATAACACTATGCATCTGTGTGAATTCTGCTGGCAAATAGTAAGGCCTATGTCAGTGTGATAAACACACGTTGAATGTTTGGAGTTGGGTCTCAAATGTTATATGTTATAATTATAATGTTTTTGCTGAAATAATCTTTATAATATATACCATTGAGCCTGCGGCATTTTACGTCTCGAGAGACGATCTTTTCCCATTGCAACTTCTTGTGTGACTAAAGAGGCCAATCCTTAATACACAGCTGTGATCACAGGTTGGGCATCTGTAATCACCTGTCGCCGTTGCATTTTCACCCTTCTTTCTGCTTCTGTTGTGTATGACATCTGCAATCCGTGACCCTTCCTTTTTGCTCTCTCTCCTTGTGGATCTATCCAGTGCCCCCGCTTCCCAGTTGCCAGTGTCGATTTTGAAGAGCTTCATGTCGCGTTTGCATACATCCGTATAACGTAAAAGTGGGCGACCAGCGGCTCTCCCGCCTTCTATTAGATTGCCATACAGGATGTCCTGAGCCAGGACTCAGTAATACACACCAATAAGCACTCTTGAAATTGACATCAGCGATCACATCAAGCTGTTGTTTTTCTTACAACTTATTGTGTAAGGATCTTACATTGCCAGCTGCACAGTGTAAGGAAGCCCCTTTGTCCTCTCCTACATTTAAGAAGTATTGCTCCTCTTTTTCGACTTTTTTCCCTTACGGTTTTTGTTTGGTTTCTATTTTCGGTTCGTCATTGAGTTCCAAGATGGCGTGCTGTTCTTATCTTCATACTTACAACTTACAAGAGATCCATATAGGAGATTTTCGTATATCACATAAAACCTATAAATAGCAAAACTTTTTGGTGTATCCGGTGTACAAAGTAAAAAAAAAAAAGTGTTGATTTTCTGTTGCCTTTAAGAAAGTTGTAGGAATATGTAGCATACATGTCAGTTTACATTTCGGGATTTTTTGGGCGCCCCTGAATCAACCTAACTCTAACTGATAAAGTTCTAAAAGTTCCCCTTTCAGACCTTGTGGTCTATAGGGCAGATGATGTAAAGGTCTTCTGTTTCTGTGGCCTACAGATAACAACGACCAACCGCCTTTACTTTTCCCCAACTAATGTCAGGTACCCATTAGAGCTGGGTGGACTCAGAGGCGCCCGAAGATCCCTAAATTAAAAATCCCAGGATTCGAGCCCCGGTCCCCGGTTCGGAAGCCAAGCGCTTTACTGCTCAGCCACAGCGCCTCCTAATTGATACCTGACCTAACTTAGGGAAATTAAAGGCGGTTGGTCGTTGTGCTGGCCACATGACACCCTGCTCGTTAATCGTTGGACAAAGAAACAGATGACATTAACATCATCTGCCCTATAGATCGCAAGGTCTCAAAGGGGAACTTAGAAGCCAGTTGAAAATACTATAGCCACGGATGGTGAGTCTGTCTATAGGCCTACCAATTGCCATTGATAGTTATATTCGGATAAGTCCGTTTATGTGTGCAAACAAAGGATATTTATATGCATTGAAGTTGTCGACGTAGTCGAACATGCGTTATCGACTAATATCACGCTTTTGTTCTTTATTTCGAGTTTATTGTATTTTTTTATTGGTTTAAACGTAGAAGGTTTTTTTGAAGCATATCTTTTATAACGATCGTTTTCAAATGGATTCATTGCGAGACAACTGATGAATTTATTCTTCCAAGTTTAAAACTTATTATTTCCCTTGTCCGATGCTTCACGTGAACTCTTTGAGATGAGATATTTCAGGCTCGAATATCATTAAATAATCATGGATATGTTATTTTTTAGGAAAATCTATATAAACATGCAGCATATATATTTGTCATGATTTTATTATAAATATCTTTCTCTTCTTCACAAACAAATATTGACAGATTGATTAGATCAATACTATGTGAAACACGATTTTTAGAGTTAAAATTGCCTTAGCCTTTATTGTAACACTTTGTATATTATTATATATTATATATTTAGGTCGGAAGTCGTGCAGTGATACAAGTAGCGGGACTTATCATGATAGTCCTTGGGTGTCTAGGGAAATTTGGGGCTCTCTTTGTGTTGATACCGGAGCCAATCATTGGAGGCTTGTTTTATGTGATGTTTGGTAAGTAATTTGTATTGTACTGTACGATTTTACACAAATGACATAAGAAGCAACTAGGACTCAGTTAAACTCATTAAATTAGCGGATGATACTGCCATAGTCGGTCCTATTTCAGAAGACGAAACTCAGTATCGAAGCACTGTAGTAGAGTTTAAAAACTGGTGCACTGACAACTTTCTAGAACTGAATGTCACAAAAACTAAAGTACTTAAAATAGATTTCAGAAATGATACACGAACTTCTGATAGAGACTACATCGATAGAACAAGTAAAATCATATAAATATCTACTCGTCATCAGCTCTCATGGAAAGGCCACCTGGGAACTCTGACAAAGAAAACAGCCCAGCGACTATTTTTCCTATATAAACTCAATAGCTTTAAACTAAATAAGAAGATCCTAGATAATTTTTACTGCGCGACTATGCGAAATCTGCTGACATACAGAATAACTTGTTGGCAAGGCAACGCTTCATCTAAACTGTTGCGCCGCCTAGAAAACATTATAAAGAGGGCATCAACATCACGCACAACATTACCATATTTAAAGGAACTTTTTGAACAGAGATTTCTAAGAAAAATCGGAAAAAATCTTGGAGGACAACAAACCACCCGCTCCATCAGAACTAGGTCAGGTCGTCGCGAAGTGGGCGACTACTGTCAATCAAAACAAGAACAGAGCGGTACAAACACTCGTTCGAACTTTACTTTGTCAGACTTTATCAACACTACCCTTTGATCAAGAAACATGAATAGGACCAAGATGCCTGTGTGTAGTCGCTGAATGAACTCTTTATGTTCTGTCTGTTCTATTTATGTGAATGTTTCTGTTGTGTTGTTTTTATATAAGAAAAGTGTCCTTGTAATCAAAACACATTTCCATAAGGATCAATAAATCAGTCTTAGTATTATGCTATTGAAATAAAAAAAAAAATTAGATGCAAAAACTTTGTCTATATTATTTGTTGACGTAAATTTGTAAATAAAGCTTTCTTACTAGTTCTTAGCTATCAGCCCTCTTTTATTATCGACATTATTGTTGAGTCCATGTTTAAAACATGTCTGTCCACCTTCTATTTTAGGTATGGTTGGTGCCGTTGGCATTTCCAATCTCCAGTATGTAGATCTGAACTCTTCCAGAAATCTCTTTGTCTTTGGAATCTCAATATTCTTTGGATTAAGTGTGCCCAACTGGGTCGCCGTCAATGGAATACAGACAGGTAGGTACAGAGTAGGACATTAGTAGCTCTGCCGCTGTCTTTCGAGAGGTAAGGGCTATGACGTAATGATCTTCAAATCTTAAGGAACATCCGAAATATGTAAAACAAAAAAAAACAAAAAAATGTCATCATGAGGATTCAAGGTTCAAATCCCAGGCTCCCTAAATCCATTTTATAGCTTCAAATAATGATTACATAAAAAGTTACCAAGTTTTTATTAGAAGATAAGTTTGAAAACAAAGTTAAATTCCCCTTTCAGACCTTGCGATCTATGTGTGCAGTTGATGTCTTTTTGTCTGTCTCTCTCTCTTTCTTTTTATCTGTCTTTTTTGTCTGTCTCTCTCTCTTTCTTTTTATCTCTGTCTCTCTTTTTGTCTGTCTGTCTCTCTTTCTTTTTATCTCTTGTCTTTTTTTGTCTGTCTGTCTGTCTCTCTCTCTCTCTTTTTTATCTCTATCTCTCTTTTTGTCTGTCTGTCTATCTCTATTTCTTTTTATCTCTGTCTCTCTTTTTGTCTGTCTGTCTCTCTTTCTTTTTATCTGTGTCTCTCTTTTTGTCTGTCTGTCTCTCTTTCTTTTTATCTCTTGTCTTTTTTTGTCTGTCTGTCTGTCTCTCTCTCTTTTTTTTATCTCTATCTCTCTTTTTGTCTGTCTGTCTATCTCTCTTTCTTTTTATCTCTGTCTCTCTTTTTGTCTGTCTGTCTCTCTTTCTTTTTATCTTTTGTCTGTCTGTCTGTCTCTCTTTTTGTCTGTCTGTCTCTCTTTTTGTCTGTCTGTCTCTCTTTCTTTTTATCTCTGTCTCTCTTTTTGTCTGTCTGTCTGTCTCTCTTTCTTTTTATCTCTGTCTCTCTTTTTGTGTGTGCCTCTCTCTCAACTACACATATGTCTTATTCTTTAACTTTCTAATTTTTAAACCTTTTTTTTTCTATTTTCTTTCTCTCTGTTCTGTTTTTTTTTTTGAGTAATTGTAAAGACTGAAGTGATTCCCTTTAAGAAGGTTATTTAAGGCCTTGCAAAGTGCGTTTGGTTGCTACTTCCTCCTGAGTTACCAGCTTGACCACTGGACCTTACTGTCTGACATGAGAACTGTATATACTTTTTAAGGGCATCACTCCTGCCTTTACAATGACTCGAAAATAGTTTACTCCCCATTATGTCACAGCCTCAAACCCAAAATAACTTGCGTAAGTTGTAACCCTGACACATTCAGGTCACGCCGTGTTTTACCTTCCTGCTTGACTTTGACATCTCAGGTTACAGGACCACAATTTTTTTGTTCTACTCTCTGATAAATGTAGTCACCTGAGGTCACGGCGCCCTAATGTTGTTTATTCTGTCACCTTGATGAATGAACCTCAAGCTTGAACCCTGCCTACTTCTATCCCCCCGCCGAACTGCAAGAGGTCTAAGCTAGGACGAAATAATGGGCCTTTAGGAAGGAACGGCTGAAACATATAAAACAAACATATTCGTTATAAGGCCGAACCCCGAATTCTGACGATTCGCGAAATGGCCACATTACGGGTTTCGGTCATAAAATATATGTCAATATGTTAGAAAATTGAAAGGACAATATGTCCGTTTTTGGTGTCTCATTTCTATGTCGATACAATCTCTTGGCCTCAAATCGCATACATCTTAGATTTCAAAGGACTGACAAATATAAAGATTTACATCTACAGTGCACATACGAATTCGGGGAGGGGGTGTTGCCCATGAGCGTATCGTTGTCATTATCGCCATTTTCTTCTTATTAGCACCTAAACAAAATTAGTAGAATTAAATTATGACTACACAAGTTTTTTAATTTTGTATGTGACATATTTATATATTTTTTTCCTCTTAGGGAACTCGTTAGCTGATCAAGTCTTAAAAGTTCTGTTTGGAACTAGTATGTTTGTAGGGGGCGTGCTTGCGTTCTTTCTGGATAATACAATACCTGGTCAGTAAAATAATCATACATAGACCTTTGTTTTTGTTTTTACTTGTGAAGGATTTTAAATCTGACGCGCTGTGGCTGAGCGGTTAAAGCAACTTGTTTCAGAGCTGAAGATAGTTTAATTCCTAGTCCAAACCTCCCGCAGGACGACGGGGGATGGGAGCGGGCAGGACCATCAATAAATCCGAACGACAGTCCAGCGCGCAAACCGCACGACCAGGCAGCCTTCCTGGTTTCCGAACCGGGGGTCCCAGGTTTGAATCCTAGT
This sequence comes from Biomphalaria pfeifferi, assembly GCA_030265305.1. Lineage (NCBI taxonomy): Eukaryota > Metazoa > Mollusca > Gastropoda > Planorbidae > Biomphalaria > Biomphalaria pfeifferi. The sequence continues at coordinate 548,013 of JASAOG010000079.1, forward strand.
GAAGACTGGGATTTTTAATTTCGGAATCTTTGGGCGCCTCTGAGTCCACCCAGCTCTAATGGGTACCTGACATTAGTTGGGGAAAAGTAAACGCGGATTGTCGTTGTGCTGGCTAACCCTAACGCCCTCGTTAACCGTAGTCCACAGAAACAGATGACCTTCATATCATTTGCCCTATAGATCGCAAGGTCTGATAGAGGAACTTTACTTTTACTTTCAGTGAAGCGCTAGTGCCACAGCAAACACGTAATGACATCACACCAGTGGCGTAGCTAGAGTGGGGGAGGATGGGGAGGACTCGAAAATCCACTTTTGTCATCCAGGGGGGCTGAGGGCTTTGCACTAGGGGTTTTGTGACTCCTCATGTGGCTGGTGAGCCAATAATGTTCGGTTGCACACTGGATAGGTTATTCCAGCGCTGTTCTCTTGTCCTCAGCGATTTGTGCATTTGTGCGCCAGTTTTCACAGCGCGACGCCATGATGCTCTGTCATGTGCCTCTGTCTCCCAGGTGGCAGGGTCAATGCTGAAGGCTTTCAGAAAATCTTTGAGGGTGTCCATAAAGCGTTTTCTATGTCCTCTTTGTGAGCGCTTTCCTTCCCTTAATTGACCATACAGGAGTCGTTTAGGGATGCGGTGGTCTTCCATTCTGACGTGACCTGCTTATCGCACCTAGGACTGCATCAGGATTGTGTGGATGCTTTGCAGGCCCATTCCTCGAAGGAGTTTAGTATCTGGTACTTCAAATCTTAAATTGTCAAAATATCATAAAGACTAAGATTAAGTCTGCTTTATTGATCCTTTTGGAAATTTGTTGTGATTACATGGACTTTTTTTTTATATAAAGAACATAATAGAAACATAAATACAACAGACGGTGCGAATAAAAGTTTGAACATAAAAATGATTCATGCTGATCATCCTGTTTCTAACAAAAACATACATAATGACTTAGAAATGTAGAAACCCATTAGCACGACTCTGTAGAAAAGACGTTAAAGAAGATAAGATCTAATTGTCAATATGGCAGAACTGCATAAGAATTTCATATATCCAAGATGCAGAGTTCTGTACACAGATGTTATTGCTTGACATCCGATCTATTCTAATTTCAGTGCACTGAAAACATATTTCCATTTACCAGCATAAGTTCTATTCAAATATATAATGCAGTTTTAATGTTGTCGACAGGTACAAGAGAGGAAAGGGGGCTATTGGAGTGGAACAAGGTCAAGGTTGGATCTGAAGATGAAGATCTCTCGGTCTATGACCTCCCTTTGATACAGAAATATCTGAACCGTCTATCATGCATTAAGTTAGTCTTTTTTTTATTTTTATAATGACATTTGTCTCTAATGAGCTGGTAACAAATGTAATGGAAAGCCATGTCAGTGAGGAGTCAGTCTAGACATCAGTGACAACTCTTGTTAGCAATTATTTTTTTTAAAATGTTGAATCATAATTTAAGAGCTACGTTCGTGTTTGCAGTAGTAAGAAAGGAGTCTTTTCAACTTTTATGCTGCATTTACTCTCTCTCTCTCTCTCTCTGTTACTCTCTCTTTCTCTCTGTCTGCCTGTCTCTCTTCCTCTCTCCCTTCCCCCCTCTCTGTTACTCTTTCTCTTCCTCTCTCTCCGTTCCCCCTCTCTTTGTCTCTCTCTTCCTCTCTCTCCGTTCCCCCCTCTCTTTGTCGCTCTCTGTCTCTCTATTTATTACTCTCTCTTTCTCTCTGTCTGCCTGTCTCTGTGTCTCTCTCGCTGTCTCTCTTCCTCTCTTCCTTCCCCCCTTCTCTTTGTCTGTCTCTGTCTCTCTCTTTCTGTTACTCTCTCTTTCTCTCTGTCTGTGTCTCTCTGTCTCTCTCTCTGTCTCTCTTCCTCTCTCTCCCTTCCCCTCTCTTTGTCTCTCTCACTCTCTGTCTCTCTCTCTGTCTCTCTTCCTCTCTCTCTCCCTTCCCCCTCTCTTTGTCTCTCTCTGTCTCTCTCTCTGTTGCTCTCTCTCTCTGCCTGTGTCTCTCTGTCTCTCTTCCTCTCTCTCTCCCTTCCCCCTCTCTTTGTCTCTCTCTGTCTCTCTTCCTCTCTCTCTCTGCCTGTGTCTCTCTGTCTCTCTCTCTGTCTCTCTTCCTCTCTCTCTCCCTTCCCCCTCTCTTTGTCTCTCTCTGTCTCTCTCTCTGTTACTCTCTCTTTCTCTCTGCCTGTGTCTCTTTGTCTCTCTCTCTCTGTCTCTCTCTCACTCTCTCTCTCTCTATTTACAATTAACAAAAGTAACATTGAAGGTGTACATAGCACAAGTAGTTCAAGATCTTTGGAGGAGACATCAAAAACATTAAAAGTTTTGAGCTCAAACTCTATGTAAAATGAAAGCAGAAAACAAAATTAGAGAAAAGACTGATCGAAAGATTAACCCTTACAACGCGTGTGGAAGTTTAGCCTCTAAACATCAGAATTGTAATTCCATTTTGTTAGCACTTATTGTCAAACATCTCAGCACTTTAAGGGTTAACCAAACCATTGATGAAAAAGTAGAGCATCATGATATTTTTTTGCCTAGCTTGTTTTTTTTTTTCCAAAGATGAAGTCATTGCTTTTTCACTAGCCATAGTTCTTAGTCACCATCTCTCTCCTTAACGTGCGGTCCTGGCTATGTCTTCCAAGAAGTCAACATCGATGTCCACTGCTTCGAGGTCTTGTTTGACCACATGTATATATATGGGAAGTATTTATCATGTCACACAATTGTACTCGCTGTGGTCAGGCATGGAGAGGGATGGGCGCCAGCATGCTAATAGGTAGCCCTCGTTACATCACATAAACTATGTATTGTGGAAAGAACGGTAACTCAAACTCTATGGCCATATCACAAGATCCGCATTCCTTCAGGGAACAGAAACAGGAAAGGAAGAAGAGGCAGAGAAAACGATGGAAGACAAACATAAAAGAATGGACGGACCTGCCATTCAAAGAGATTCTATCCAAGGCAAAAGAGATGAAGGGAGAAAGACAGTCAACAGATCTTGTGTGGTGCCCCAACGGTCCAAGATTTGTATATATAGGATGACAACGGAATACGTTTTCTCAGGATGGTGGCGATGCATGGAAGATCCTTTCTAGCGACTATCTCAGTCTTACACCACGCCTTCTCGTCATGTAATTTCAGGCAGTGTGGGTGAAAGACATTTAAATATCCCTCTTGTTTCACGTAGGTTATCGGTGATTCACTACCTTACATTAGAGCACTTAAGGCACAGACGTTAAATTACCAAGTGGCAACAGGAATTATTATATTCACATGCCTTTTCGGAAGCTCCTGGCCAGCTATACACCCAAGTAGTTGCAGGACTTTGTCCTGTCTCGGTTTAGCTTTGTTTGTGTAGTGCCTGATTGTGTGATATGTGCGCTGGACTGTCGTTTGGTCGTCTCGATAGTCCCAGGTTCATACTCTGCCCGCTGCGATCCCCCGTCGTCCTGTGGTATATTATCTTCAGCTCTGAAGGAACATCCGAAACATGTAAAACATTGTACAGTGTAAAGAGGATAGCCGTAAGCTAAGTAATAAGATCATCTTAAAAACTTGGAAGGGAAAGCAGGCAATACTATTAATAGGCCCAACTGTCTTGAGTGTGTTCAGTTCATTGCAGCCGTTTTCAAGTCATTGGAAAGGTAATTGTGCAATTTTCGAACACGAAGAAGTTGTTTTTTTTATCAGTGTGTGAATTTGTATGTCAGTGATTGTGCCAGTCCAATATTTTCTGTATAATGAGCAATCATTGTATTATTTAATTCTGTTTAAACTATGTACAATTCTAAACTGGGGAGTAATCATTGTTCAATTTTTTTTTCAACGCAGGTATATACCATTCTGTCCTGGCTCTATTCTTGACAAACGCGAGGAACCATTCGCTGGCATGGAGAGTCAAGATTTATCGACGTCAGTTTCTGAAAATAGACATTTGGACACTAGGATTTAATAAACATGTTTAAATAATGCTTATAAAAAAGAAAAAAACACTTCCAAAGTCATTCTTCATCACATGACATTTTGTTAAAAATCACTCCTGATTATGGGATGTTGAAAAACTATATAGTAATTATTATTATAGCTTTTATATAGCGCTACTTTCATGCTTATAGCATGCTCAGAGCGCATTTGGTCCAATCTCTTTTGTGGACCAGTGTGTGTGTGGGGGGGGGGGGGTATCTAGGAGTTGGTTTTCCATGCTGCCTATAGGCGTTCAGTAAACACAACTCTGCCCGAGTCGGGTGTCCATCTAGGTAGACGGGGCCAAGCACTTGGCCTCTCGACCACGCTTCCCACTAATAATGCATGAATGATTTTTATTGCATTAGCATATAGTCTTTGTTAATTATTTCTTTTCAGAACCAGTTTCCACACACAATACACAGACAAAAATGTTATAAAACTATTTGACAAAAATAATATGCATGTATGGCTGATAGTGTACATGCGCTCTGGACTGTCGATTGATGATTACATTTAAAACAACAATTATTCATTAACAACCAAATTTCAAGTAGATGTCAGTATGTGATTACGTTCATTTAAAATATAAGCCAAATTAATGAGCATCAATCATATCTTTGTCACCTTTTTATCCTAAGGACAAATTCGTACAAATACTCCTTCTTCTCAAGTGCCATTAGAGCATAGAATGTGTCGTCCATGTCTAGGTCTAAACCTATCCACTCTTTGCATCGGTACCCTATTGCTATAGAATGTGTTTACCCGAAGGTAGAGTAGAGCAGGGGTTCTTAACCTGTGGGTCGCGACCCCCTTTGGGGTCGATTGACGATTTGCCAGGGGTCGCCTAAGACCATCGAAAATATGGATTGTTATTGTTTACTCTTCTATCGCTGTATGTGTGTGAGAGGGGGGGGGGGTCGCGGCAGAGCTGGGGATTGTAGAAAGGGGTCGGCGAGCATAAAAGGTTGAGAACCGCTGGAGTAGAGACTCGAGCGGAGAATGCTTTTTATATAAAATCTAGATCTACATCTCAAATAAATAGACTTTGTTTTAAACATTCACGTCTTAATTTGAAAAGTTATAATTCGAAAGATATGGAATACATCTAGTCTTGGCCAATCAAAACATGCGCGTGATAGGTTATTTATTAATCTAGGGCAAGATGATACATCGGCCTAATTCTTGCTGTACACAGCGAAAAACAATTTGTGTGTTTAGTCTCTAGATGAAAAAAAAAGGAGCAATTCTTAGATATTAAACTTAAAGTAAATGAAAAGTTGTTCTTATTTTTAAATCATTTAAATTTAGAATCAAATAAATAATTATATATATATATCCTCCTTCGTGATCGAAGATGAGCACATTTCTCAATTCCTATGGACTTGAAGATGACTGTAAAGTCCAATCCTCGCTTTAAAAAGTCGGCCGCATCCGCGGCATGTGTGGGTTTGGTCAGATGCAGATAGGCCTGCTTCTTCTCTCAGCTTTTTGTTGGTTCGGCGCTCTATCACTCTGGCCACTGTAGTCGACGACTAAAGACTTCGCGGTAAAACTGTAGGCCTACATCTAAAAATAGTTCTAGTATTTCTAGTGTTTACCTAGATCTAATTGTAAGTTGACAGTTCAAATTGTGCGTTAATAAAAGCCAAACTTAAGACTTACAATGCAAGCGAATGTACAGATCTAATTTAAGAAAAAAACCTTTTGAATGTGCATTAAATTAAACAAGCTACTTTATTAATGGTCAGTAGGTTCAATAACAGTTCTTCTTTTAAACCTTGCCATCTATGGGAAAAAAGGTAATCTGTTTATTTGGCCAACAGTTTACGAGCAAGGTGTCTTGCGGTCAGCACAACGACCAACAGCCTTTATTTTCCCTAAATAAAGTCAGTTACCCATTAGACTTGGGTGGACTCAGGGGCGCCCTAACAATCCCAATTTTAAAATCCCAGTCTTCACCGAGATTTGAACACAGAATCAAAGGCTCGGAAGCCAAGCGCTTAATCACTCAGCCAGGTTCAATAATAGACGTTTAATATTTATTGTGTTCCCACATGGTAACTTGATTTGTAGCTGTGCGCTGTAAGAAGCGCGCGATATTATAAGGCTATTTGGTCTAAATCTAGTAACGTCTAAGAAGTAGGCATTAAAAAAAACTTTCAGTGTCCTTCGGTTATGGCAGGGCTACTTTACATATCCTAATATCAGCTCTATTATCTAAGGAAAGCTCATGTCAGGTTTCATCAAGTTTAGTCAAACGACTTTGATTTCTATCACAGACGTATATACACCTTTTATTCAATTGTATATATTAGATAACTGTTTGTTTTATTTCAAGAATATAAACTAAATACGATATTAGGGCAAAATGTTTTAATTTATTGCTTCATATTGATTGTTGTTATGGAGTATATGTGCGTGTTTGTGATGTAAAAATGAGTAAAGAGGAGCGGATGGTTTTGGTTGTGTAGGCTGAAGAGTTTCTGATGAAACCACGAGATGGTCTGTCGTAATACAAATTAATATAGACTGGTGTGATAGTTGAAAGGGAAGAAACTAGTGGGTGTCATGTGTTAATCTAGTCATGCATGTTTATCATTGACTTAAATTTTCCTAAGTTGTTGGTCTTCTTGGTTGGTCCAGGCAATCCATTGCATGCTCTAAATAAACTTAATATCTTGTTTAAATTATCATTTCATTTGTGTTTCTACAAATATCTAATTTCAAGGGGAATCTGCGTACATTTGTCAATAAAAGTTATTTGTGTTTTGTTTTAAAAGATGCTTGTTAATGTTTAACCCAAGAATTGAATACACCTACATCGGTTTGTTATACAAATTGTTTGGAATCCAAACCAACGAACCAGTATTAATAACATCATTCTTCTAGCGTCTAGACTCCGAAATGCACTATTACCCAGGTGTCTCTTTTTTTAAAAAAAAAGGGGGGGGGGTATATTTTTGTTTTTGTAAGCTATGATTCAGTGTTTTATGTAATATTATTACATGACTTTCCAACCTTTTATTTTAGGTGTCTCTAAATTTAGTAACTTCACCGATGCTGTCACTTTACAAAACTGTCAATAGTCACTAATGTCCAAACTCACTGCTCTTATTTCTAGCCGCGTTATGTTGTCTTTAAATGATGTAACATAAACAGAGGATGCTCATTCTAGCTCTGGTCTTACTCGGGTAAATAGTTTATTTTTTAAACAGTTGTCAAATAGTCTTCTCTAAACCAAAAGCCTTGTTCAATGTGTTAAATTATTTCATTTGCGGGAGCATTCCATGAGGATAAGCTAATTATAATAACGCTTAGATCTAACTATTTTGTAGTTTGAAATCTGAGAGTGGTTGATTATGAAACAAATACGAAACAAATTAGAGATGAGTTAGTGAAAACATTTCGAATCTTATATCTTTTGTAAACTATTTTTTAATAATTTGCTCATTTGCTCTCCTGCATATAAAAGTGTTTCTTGTTTTGTTTGTAGTAGACTTATGTGACGTGGCAATATGCTATTGGTCTAAACTGCGACATCGCAGGTCAGTGTTCTATAAAGATTTGTCTCGGTTAGATGCGCTTAGTTCACTGTCATGGGTTTAACTTAATTTTTTAGTTTTAAACTTCGATTGAAGGGAAGGATAAATGGCAAGGTTGTTTATACAGTATGTATAAAATAATACTGCTAGTGTCGAAAAAATCCAAATACCTCGAGATTTACGGCTACTTTTCAGTGTTTTACAGTGTGAAAGGGGAACTTTACTTTATTTTATGCAGCCGACCATTCCGGGCTCACGTAGGTCTCAGTAGCCACACGAGGAGGCCAAAATCTGTTCAGCGAAGTTCTCAGCCTCGTCAATGACAAAAGTGATCAACATATCTCGATGGACTCACAGCTACTTCATATTCAATAATTGTTTGAAACCTACACTCTGCAGAGCAGAGACAGCAAGATCTGTTTTATTTGTTCCCATAGGCGTGCCGATCATGTACATGGGGGTCTAGGCTAGTCCCCTAACAGTCTCATATAATCAGTTTTTTTTTTCATTACTTCAATATAAAGTATTTAAGAATAAAGGAAAAACGCAGGTGAGAAAAATGCGAATATACCTCTTCAAACTGGAATGAAGCGCCACCAAACGGCTTAATATTAGTACACTAGGGGAAGTAACACTTAGCAGCGTTGCCGCGTTATCTGCTAGTTACATCCCTTCTCTTAGTCGTTAAATTATTTGGTCAAAGCATATCGAAGATGCCGGTCACAGGAAGAGTTAAAAAATTCCTGGTCCCTTTTCCTTCAACTGCACTGTTGTTAGCTTTGTATAGTCTCATGTGCCAAGTTATATCCGAAGAATTTATTTCAGTTTTATACGAGCAATCGTAGTTTGACAAACGTAATCTCTAGCCAAATAATGTTACAACATTTTGGTGTCAAATAAACTACTATAAAAATTTAGGATTGCATGAAAACAAAATGTGTAAATAGAAGAGGTCTAGTTCTAGAAATCTTTTCTTCTCCAAATGTCTTTTGAACCAAGCATCGATGCTATTGTTATGATATCGTCATGCAAAGCGTTGTCATTGGCGAACAAAGTATTTCACATAAATCAAAATCTTATAATCAAAATTATTATCAAATTTGATTTATTTCTCGCTAACTTAAATAGCGTTTTAGACCTACGTAGTGCAAGATACATATTTAGACCCACGTAGTGCAAGATACATATTTAGACCTTCGTAGTACAAGAGACATATTTAGACCCACGTAGTGCAAGATACATATTTAGACCTACGTAGTACAAGATACATATTTAGACCTACGTAGTACAAGATACATATTTAGACCTACGTAGTACAAGATACAATGTAGCCTAACACAACTACACCAAGCTGCATTAAACTTTCAACAAACATTCTTATTAGAAAAGACATTAACCAACCAGTCGATGACCTCTGGAATTTCATCAAAAACCATCTTAAAAGCATTATAGAAAATCATATACCAACGAAATACACATTAAACAAAATAAATAAATGCTGGTTTAATAATAGACTAAAGAAGCTTTGTAAACAGAAGGAAAACCTATATAGAAAATTTAAAGAAACCAAGGCAGAAAGAGTTCACAAAAAGTATATAAAAATTAAACACCTAACCCAAAAAGTAAGCAGACAGCTGCAGAGTGAATACATAAACAATGTAATATCTAAAGATAACAACAAAAACCTATGGTCATACATTAAGTCTAAGAAAATGGAAACAACAGGCATAGCGCCATTAAAAGATGAACATAACATAATATATAATGACAATGAAACTAAAGCAAACATCCTAAACAAATACTTTGCATCAGCATTCTCAGCCCCAGGAGACAAAGACATATTTCTTAATTTGAACCAAGTAGACAACATACAAGATTTAGTAGTACAAGAAAATGGAATTCAAAAACTATTAGCCAACATCAAACCAAATAAAGCATCTGGACCTGATGGTATTCCAGCTAGATTACTCAAAGAACTAAGCAATGAGCTAGCCCCAGTGTTCAAAATACTCTTTCAGGCATCGCTTAACCAGGGCAGAGTACCAAAGGACTGGAAAGAAGCTAATGTCACCCCCCTATTTAAAAAAGGAGAAAAATCTGATCCAGGAAACTACAGACCAGTATCACTTACCAGCATCACATGTAAAATCCTAGAACACATAATATGTAGCAACATCATAAACCCCTTAGACAAACATTATGTTATCACTCCATACCAACATGGCTTTAGGAAATATAGATCATGTGAAACACAACTAATAGGACTAATTGACGATTTTTCAAAAGGTTTAGATAATAATAAACAAATAGATGCTATTTTACTCGATTTTTCCAAGGCTTTCGACTAAGTTCACCACCATAGTTTGCTTAAAAAATTAAAATATTTCGGCATTAATGGTCCACTGCATCAGTGGATTAAAGATTTTCTAATAGGGAGAGAACAAACTGTAATAATAAATGGCTCTAAATCAACAGTAAACTGAGGTGTACCTCAAGGAATGATTTACCAAATTGCATTAGTTCAGGAACAAAAGTCAGCTTATTTGCAGATGATTGCATAATATATAGAACAATAAAAACAACACAAGACACAGATATTTTACAAAGAGAATTAGATGAATTACAGAAATGGAAATCAAATTGGAGCATGTCTTTCCTCCCAGAAAAATGTCAGTTGTTAAGAGTAACAAAAAAACTAAAACAAATTAATTCCACTTATCTTATTTATGGCAAACCAGTAACACAGACTAAAAACGCAAAATACCTAGGTGTTATAATAAATGAAAAACTGTCATGGAATCCACATATTGATGAAACTACAAAAAAATCCAATAAAGCATTAGGGTTTATTAAAAGAAATTTCTATAAATCAAATAAGAACATAAAACTAAAATGTTATTTAACCTTGGTTAGGCCAATAATAGAATATGCATCCACCGTTTGGGACCCCTCAACTCAAGAAAACATTAAGAAACTGGAACAAACACAAAATAGAGCAGTGAGATTCATAACAAACGAATATTCACATTTGACTAGAGTAACACCATTAGTAAAATCACTAAATTTAGAAAGCCTTCAGGACAGAAGACTCAAAAGTAAAGTAGCAATTATACATAAAACACTGAACCATAATCTTCAAATACAAAAACAAAACTTAATAAAATACTCTGAAAGACACAAAAATAAAGGCACATTCCTTGTCCCCTATGCTAGGACAAATTTGTACAAATACTCCTTCTTCCCTAGTGCTATTAGAGCATGGAATGGGTTGCCTGAGCTAGCCAGAAAAAACAGTGACTTGGCAGAATTTAAGTCATTGGTTAATATGCATGACTAAATGCATGACGCGTAAGACGTAATCATCTTCTTTTTTGAAGTAACGTCTGTATTATATAAGATAAGATACATATTTAGACCTACGTAGTACAAGATACATATTTAGACTTACGTAGTGTAAGATACATATTTAGACTTACGTAGTGCAAGATACATATTTAGACCTACGTAGTACAAGATATATATTTAGACCTACGTAGTGTAAGATACATATTTAGACCTACGTAGTACAAGATACATATTTAGATCTACGTTGCGCAAGATACATATTTAGACCTACGTAGTACAAGATACATATTTAGATCTACCTACTACAAGATACTGTTGGACAATAAGAAGTCCTTCTATACCAGTGGTTCCCAAACTTTTTTGGCTCGTAGACCCCTTGTCATGTTTTCCAGTATTCGGTAGACCCCCTGGTTAGCTAATATTGCTGAATTGTATTTTTTTCTGATTTATGAACTTCCAATGTGCTTTTTTTTTCAATGATTTCTAACGAATTTAAGGTGAAGACTGAAAAAGTAATAACAACCACACACATGCTAGGATTTCTTGATTCATACTAAAATGAACATTTGCCAATACTAAATTTTTATTACCAGGCAAGTTTGACTCGTCCACTCATTTCATCAATAGGCCTTTGAATTGTTTTGCTGCTTAGAGGAATTCTGTAATACTATCAGATGTAGCTTTGTGGACAAAATAGTTCTTAAAACTTCTTCAGTGGATGAAAAAATCATTTTATCGCCTATGGTGTGATATTTTCCGAATTTCACAATAAGTTAAACATATTTTTAAGACACTTGCAAACCATCTTCTTCTCTTTTATTTATACCAAAGCAAAGATTTTGTTCACTGTAGGTCTTTTCTCAACTTTATCATTGATTGTGCAATAGTTTGAAAATCTTCATCCACTTTATCAGGGTGGCATCGTCTCAAAAGATCTTGTAACTTGGTTTCAAAGTGTCTAAATAAAACTGTGTTGCATAAAAGACACATAGGCAATACAAGTGTGACATGGAAACAAGAAAAATGTTTAAAAAATCAACACCACTGTGTAATTTCATAATTATATTTAGCCAAGTTAAATACAACTTCCCTACAGACTAAATTAATCTATTTAAATGAGGTATTAAAATAATTTTTCATTCGAACAATAGGATTAAAATTTAAATAATTTATATTTGTATAAGATAATTGTTAATTACATAATTTTAAGATTTTAATTAAAGTCACGACCTTCATAAATCGAGATTCACTCTCGTATACCCCCATTTACATCTCATAGACCCCCAATTCCTTTTTTAACTTTCGTAGACCCCCTGGAAGAGACCACTTTGGGAATCACTGCTCTATACTGTCCATACCAGCGTTGGCAAGGACATCGCTGTTTGTAGTGCGGTCTTGCTACCGTATGTCCATGATGGAGCGCAAGCATCTTTGGTGAAAGCGCTCAAGTAGTCATAGTTGCTTCCTGTATGGTGTCCATGTCTCAGATCTATATAGAAGGGCAGGACTGGGCAGGGCACGTATCCCGTATGGGAGACGAACGTATGCCAAAGGCAGTCTTTTTTGGTGAGCTAAAAGGGGGTCAACGTAACAGAGGCGCCCCACGGAAACGCTTTAAAGACCAGCTTAGGCGCCAACTTGCCTTGGCTGACATAGAAGAGAGCACCTGGTTGTATGCGACCTCAGAATGAGAAAGCTGGAGGTCACTCACAAAGGCCGCGAGATACACATTTGAGACCAAAAGAAAATCCGCTGCCGAGGACAAACGCAGACGGCGAAAAGAAAATCTAAATCGACCACCTGCGGACAATGGTTATGCTTGCCCTGGAATGGCAGAATATGTAGGTCACAGCTGGAGCTGCGCAGCCACGGGAAATACTGCACAAATTGTAAGACAAATTTCTATATGGACAATAAAGATTATAATAATTATTATTATTATTATTAATCTTCAGACTCGAAGACAAGCCTAATTAATATTAGTACAAGATACATATTTAGACCTAGCTAATACAAGATACATATTTAGACCTACGTAACCTAGTACGAGATACATATTTAGACCTACCTAGCATAAGATATACATTTAGATCTACCTAGAACAAGATATACATTTAGACCTACTTGTACAGGATGCATATTTAGACCTACCTTGTACAAGATACACATTTAGACCTACCTTGTACAAGATACATATTAAGACCTACCTAGTACAACATACATAGTTAGGTCTACCTAGTCAGGCTAGTAAAAGATACATATTGAGGTGTTAAGAGAAGCTGAAGTTGTTGAAAGTTACATAGCGGATATCCTGGTCGTGCGGTTTGCGTCCTGGACTGTCGTTCAGATTTATCGATGGTCCAGGGTTCAAACCCTGCCCGCTCCCATCCCCCGTCGTCCTGCTGGAGGTTTGGACTAGGAAGTAATTATCTTCAACTCTGAAGGAACATCCGAAACATGTAAAACATTTTTTTACACTGTGGAAGCTTGCAACGCTCCCCCTCAGAAACCATATCCGGTTGGTCTCCCATTTGACATCCCACCGCACACCACTGTTTATTCCTTTTTTTTTTCTTTGTTTAAAAAAAAGGGAGGGTTATCAATTTTAAACATTTCTTAATTTTCAATTTCTAAATTTTATAGTTAATTAGGTAATAGTTAATATCGACACAGCATTTTAGATAGAAAACGTGTGTGCCGATGCAAAAATAATATTAACATTCCAGCTACAGAAAATAACCCCTAGATCTAGTAAGGCTTTTTGTTTTTGAAGTATTCGCAAAATGTAGATATACTCTGACTCGTCCAAAAGAAAAGATGGCTGAACAACATCAAAGAATGAAATCCTGCTAAGAACAGCTGCTGACTGGGAAGAGAGGTGGGACCTAGTTACGCGAATCGTCACAGAAACCCTCCAAGTAATTATGAATTTGCACCATATCGACCTTTATTCGACATCACGCATTGTTTAACGATAAAATCTTAGTCATATATTTGAATTACAATAAGTGAATATGATCTATACAAAAATTAGTTTTAAAACAGATATTCGTTATGTTTAATATAGACATTACATTACATCAGCGTTTTATACATATATCCTATAACGGAAGACATTCTGAATATTTATCAGAACACTTTGCTAATTTTTGAAAGAGATTAATTCACCTGGAGGCCTTTTAGTTAATTATTCCAGTTTTCGGTGGAACACATCATCAGGCCTCGCGGAACACTAGGGTTCTGCGGAATACAGTATGGGAAACACTGCATTACAGCAAACATTTAAATCAAAACTGTAGTACATACAAGTAATATTACACTTTTAAAATAAATGTTTATTTCAAGTGCAACCTGTATAATGTGTATAATATTTCAAGTTCATTGAATTCGTATCATCAAGGGAGGTCAGGAGACCTGTTCCATCACACATGAGTACACTAGTGACCAAGTTGCGTCCTATTTTGTTTCACAGGCTTTTGACGACATCCAGTGAGAAGAAATAACAAGAGAACCAACTTCTCAGTTTGGATTCTAAAAAAAAATGGAAGTGAATGGAGCCACAGGACTCAGTTATGATATGGGACAGCTCATGTCAGTGAATGCAAAGGAAGAAAGTAATTACAAGTCAAAAGTCATGAAGATGAAAGATAAAGACCACGTGTTGAGTACCACTACATCCGCCTCTAAAAAGTCATCCTCCATTGACATTCTGTACGCCGTGGACCAGGTGCCGCCTTGGTATTTGTGTATTTTTTTAGGATTTCAGGTAGGCGTAACATTTCTTTGTTAAATTAAATCTTACTTCGTTACTTGATATTCTCTCATTTAAAAACTTGGTCCCTGGTGCTGCTGTTTAATATATGTATTACTTGATATCGATTTCATATTTTTTTAGTTCTTTATCTCTATGTCATATTGTCTAGACGCACTATTTTTGTGTGGTAATATTAAAATCTCAAATGTTGACCATATTAACTCACAATATCAGTTTGATCGCTTTTTAAGTCTCCAAAGAACTCTGAATTATTCGGATGGTAATAGCGTTATACTGAACATTCAGATGTGTCTGTGTAACTGTTTTACTGGCACAGAGAAAGTCTTGCACACGTTCCATGCTCGCAACAACCACGTCATAAAAATGTTGGGTTTAATGCCTGACTCTTGTTATGAGCACCAACAATTTGATTTATTTCCCTTTTTTTTTGGTTGTGATGGCCTCCTATTATGCAGCAATCAAATTGGACTTTTCCGCGACAGAGTCAAAATCCATATAGAAATGAATATTTGACTGTTGAGTCAGTCCAATGTCATTATTCAGTATGCGATGTGTCTCCAAATGTAGCTGTCGTTGAGAAATGCATACCAACTTACTTAGATATACGATTCCCTGTACCTTTAACTCTCCCCCCCTCTCTCTACATCACTCTATGTCTCTTTCTTTCTGTCTCTCTTTGATCCCTCTCTGTCGCTCTCTTTGTCTTTCCCTCCCCTTTCTCTACCTCTCTCTACCCCACTCTCTCTTTCCTCCTGCTCTCTCCCTCTGACTCCTTCTCTTTTTTTTTCTCTCTCCCCCCTCTCTCTCTCTTTGTCTCCTATTCTCTTTCCCAACCTCAAATCCACATTCAAATATTGATTCTGAACTCCGACATTCAGCTCTTAATCTACGGATAACTAATTCCTTTTCAGCAATTTCTTACCGCCTTTGGTGCCACATTTGCATATCCTGTGATCATAAGTGGCGCCATCTGTATTCAAGGCGATGACGTAGGGCTAGGGGAGTTAATCAGTACAGTAATATTTGTCTCTGGACTCTCTTCGATTCTACAGACTACATTCGGTGTCAGGTAATAGATAGGCTAGGTTTAAATTGTTTAAATAAAAATATCTAATATAAAAAGAACATAGAACCACACAATCATATATGTATGGCTTCTTCTGTCTTGAAAGACAATGGATGCACCCATATGATTTGGTTTCTTCTTGAGTCCGGGCAGAATATGATGTGACTTAACAAGCCTATTCTGGATTGGCAAAGTTTGACGCTTTCTGCTTGAGTCCGGGCAGAATATGATATGACAAGCCGATTCTGGATTGGCAAAGTCAGACATGGCTTTCTTTCTCATTTTCTTGTCTAAAGCCTCTTCAGTTCTTTTGCTATCATCGAGATTTGTACCAGCACTCACAGTCTATCACCACGTTGTACGATCTTGCGCGATTTCTTCCTACATATTTTCGGTGGCTTAGTGGTAAAACAATTGCCCTCTAAACCGAGGGGTCACGGGTTCGTGTATCATTGAAGACTGGGTTGTTGTTGTTTTTTTTCGGGATTTTTAGGGCGTTCCTGAGTCCACCCAGCCTGACATTAGTTGGGGAAAGTTGATCGTTGTGCATGCCACCTGAAAAGCTTGTTTACTGTCGGACATAGAAAAAGATTACATATATAAAGGTCTGAAAGGAGACCTTGACTTACTTTACTACGTACCCTCATATACTCTTATGGGGTCAACAAGCAACAAACTTTTATTTGAAATGAGATGTGGACAAACATTTCCAAGTATCCATGTTTGGTGGGTGGTGTCTGGACATAGATCTAGGATAGATTTAGGATAGATCTAGTATACAAGGAAAGAAACACTGAAATATTTTTCTGAAAGAGTTCGTTTATCTTCCCTCATTTTGAAACTCTTCTTGTCCTATACTTCTCTCATGCGTAGACTGCCTCAATCTGTACAAACGTTAGAGTCATATTAATGAAGGTATTTATTATTTTTTATTAATATTATAATTTTGTATGTTGATAAAAATTTATTTTAACTGCCATATCTACAGACTACCCATCATTCAAAGTATCAGCTACTCCTTCATCGTCCCCGCCTTTGTTGTGATGTCAGTATCTCCAGACAATTGCCCCTACACTGATCCCAAAGGTTAGTACCAAGCTCGCTAATCTGTCTCACTGAAACCTAGCTAAATGAAATCATTCCCGACAAAACAAGAGCAGGAGGATTGGCCATTTATCAACAATATTTCAATCAAAATTGAAATGTGTACGACTGATATTGAACTACTTTGAATAAATCTTAGGCCATACTACATGCTGAGAGAGAGTTAACACTAATCTACGTCATATTTGTGTATATACCACCCACAGCCACCACAGAGTAGGCATTTATATACACCGCGCCCGCGTGACTAAGTAATGTTTCTGTTTGACTAATTATAGGAAATTTCAATCATCTTTCGTTAGCCCAACACTTGCCAGCATATAGTCAATACAAGGCACGATAAATCTTTTGACATGTGTTATAGCAACATAAAATTGGCCTACACATTTCGATCGTTATTTCCCCTCGGAGAGTCGGACCACACAATGATCCATCTTACACCCACGCACAAACCGGTTTTAAAACAAGAAAACCCAAAGTCCAGTCCATCTAGTTATGGTCTGATGACGCTGTAGTCTCGAGTAGACGGATTGGGACATGTTTGTAAACAACTGTCCTGGCGTGTTTGTAAACAACTGCCCTGACGTGTTTGAGAGATTCAAGGAAAAGAATTGAATGATTTTTCCAGAAAAATAGAGAAAAAAGTGGGTCAAGGGGATTAAATTCATATATACATCCACATCTCTCTAACATTTACTCCCTTTATTTCGAATCAAAAAAAATAATTAATTACCAACAGTTAATTAACTAATTTGTTAAATTTTTTTGATTGATTCATGTTATGTCAGGTTCAATGAATCATTGTGGAAAGTTTGACTTGATCCGAGAATGGGAAATGTCAGAAAAAAACATGTTCAAACTTTTACAAGACAGACAGACAGAGTTGCTATAAGCTTTGTAAAATACTCCAGAGCACGATAATTGAAAATGTCGAGGCTGTTATAATAATTCACAGCATAGGGACGCCAATGATCTAATCACGGCTATACGAGAAAGCAGTGTCTAGGTCCTCGTCTACCCATTACAGAATCAATAGCAAACACGAATTACTTTAAAATGAAATTGACATTGAAATTCTCGATCCATTCCCAACTAATGCCAGGTACCCTTTAGAGGCTCAGAGGCGCCCTAAAGATCCAGAAATTAAAAATCCCAGTTTTTCACCAGGGTTCGAACCCGGGGCTACTCAGTTCAAAGCCAAGCGCTTTATGGCTTAGCCACAGGGCCTCCAGCATTTTTTTTTAAAAGAATTAAACAATTATTGTTAGAAATTATAGTTGACTTGCGAGGCGGAAAAGAAATGACAATTTTCCGTTTAAAAATTGCAGTTGCTTTATGTTTGTTTGATTCTGTGCTGGACTTTTTTTTCCAATTGTACAAACAACACAGCATGTTTACTATACAGTGGCTATTTTTTTTTTTCTGTTGGGAAGTTCACCCAACCATGAATGTAAACTGCCTGACTTGGTCAGACTTAACACATTTTGTGATTTTTTTTTCTCTGTAGTCAACAAGTCCACATTACCTCCTCTTGCCTCGGAAGAACATAAACAAATATGGAAGTCTAATCTGTGTCAGGTAATATCTGTGTCAGGTAATTACTATGTCTAGTAATTTCTGTGTCAGGTAACATCTTTGTGTAGTAATACATGTGTCAGGTAATATCTGTGTCTAGTAATATCTGTGTCTAGTAATATCTGTGTCTAGTAATATCTGTGTCTAGTAATATCTGTGTCTAGTAATATCTGTGTCTAGTAATATATGTGTCTAGTAATATCTGTATCAGGTAATTTCTGTGTGTAGTAATATCTGTGTCAGGTAATATCTGTGTCAGGTAATATCTGTGTCAGGTAATATCTGTGTCAGGTAATATCTGTGTCAGGTAATATCTGTGTCAGGTAATATCTGTGTCTAGTAATATCTGTGGCTAGTAATATCTGTGTCGGGTAATATCTGTGTCTAGTAATATCTGTGTCAGGTAATGTCTATGTCTAGTAATATCTGTGTATAGTAATATCTGTGTCAGGTAATATCTGTGTCAGGTAATATCTGTGTCAGGTAATATCTGTGTCTAGTAATATCTGTGTCAGGTAATATCTATGTCTAGTAATATCTGTGTATGGTAATATCAGTGTCTAGTAATATATGTGTCTGGTAATATCTGTGTCAGGTAATAGTAATATCTGTTTATGGTAATATCAGTGTCTAGTAATGTGTCTGGTAATATCTGTATCAGGTAATAGTAATATCTGTGTATGGTAATATCAGTGTCTAGTAATATATGTGTCTAGTAATATCTATGTCTAGTAATATCTATGTCTAGTAATATCTGTGTCAGGTAATATCTATGTCTAGTAATTTCTGTGTATGGGAATATTTGTGTATGGTAATGTGTATGGTAATATCTGTGTATGGTAATATCAGTGTCAGGTAATATCTGTGTCTAGTAATATCTGTGTCTAGAAATATCTGTGTCAGGTGTATCAGTTTCAGGTATATCTGTGTCTAATGATATCTGTGTCAGGTAATAATCTGTATAGAATCAAATCCTTATTGAGTACCCTTCGGGTTTATAGGATATAATAAAAGTGAAAAGTAATGAAAGGTCATACGCCTACCCTTTCATTCAATTCTATTTTTTTTTAAATTTAAATCTGCTTAAATCTTTACATTCAAAAAGTGTAGAAAAATATATTTATATTCGGGACTCCTCCCATTTTCCAACGAGTATTCAAAGAGGCTTTACAGTTATTTATCAATAACCACAACAAAAGCTACTATAAAACAGAACAACACAACGAAAAAGAATATCATATCAATATTATTTTGACATTCACAGCTTCAAGGCGCCCTCATGATAGCCTCGGTGTTGTCGTTAATTGTTGGTTTCACCGGTTTGATCGGATTCCTGATGAGGTACATCGGACCACTGACCATCGCCCCGACCATTTCTCTTATCGCCTTCTCTTTGTTTATGGCGGCAGCAGACAAAGGGTCAACTCATTGGTATATTTGTTTCACGTAAGTCTCTCGCCCTTCTCTCATTCCATATGCTAGGGCAAAATACGTTTAAGTTCTCCTCCTTCCATAGTGCTATTAGAGCATGGGCTGGGTTGCCTGAATCAGCCATGAAAAAAGTACTTAATAATGTTTAAGTATCTAGTTCACTCCTAACTGGGTTAACGCATGGATACTCGTTGGACGTAAGAATCTTCTCTTTCAAAGCAATTTCAGTAGTTTACAAGCATTCAAAAATCCTTCGAGTTGTTTTTTTAAAAAGAGCTTATCTAAGAGGAACAGCTCCACATATCTCTCAAAAATATATAAATTATGTACTCTTTTTTATATCAATTTTTTAAATTAATTATTACTTTTTTTTTTGTTGAATCATGCTTTGTGAGGTTAAATAAATAACTGAGAATGGGTGTGGGAGAAATAACTTACACAAAACTTACACAAAGCTTGACTACACAGACAGAGTTGAAATAAGCTTTGTAAAGTAGACGTTGGTTCTTCAATAGTCTTTTCTGAATTGTTTTTGTTAACATTATTAAATTCATAACTAAACATTTTGTTGTTATTTGTCATAACCACAGAACCATTGCGTTGGTGGCCATATTCTCACAGTATCTAAGAAACATTGGTATCCCATTTCCTTGCTTCTCCGAAAAACTTCGATTTTTCGCTTTATTTCCGGTATGTAATTTCAGTATTTTTTAAAACCATTATTTTTAATAAGCAAATAAAAAAAAATATTTAGGGGAAGTACCATAAAATAACTGCCACATATCTCAATGCTGTTTTGTCTATGTTAAGAGTAACAACATTTGTAGTGCACAGATGAGTCTTCGTATACACCTCTCTTTAATTCTTCGGACCCGAAGACAAGCTTTATTTTATTATATCTATTTTATTTAAATTTTCAAGAGCTGTTATCCTTTCTAAAATTGTTATTACTTACAGATGCAATTAGCTATTGTAAAATGGATGCATTACACAGGTGCTGTTAGCTATTGTCATATCTTGGATTATTTGTTTGATTCTTACGGAGGCTGGAGTGTTTCCATCAGATCCTGACGCTATTGGATACAAAGCCAGGACAGACATACGCGTGAAAGCTTTGGAAGACTCCCCGTGGTTTAGATTTCCTTATCCAGGTGAAAAACTCTTTCTGTTCCTTATTAAGCACACTCGTTTCTCTGTCTGTTTTTCTGTCTCTCTGTGTGTTTCTCTGTCTGTTTCTTTGTCTGTTTCTCAGTCTGTTTCTCTGTCTGTTTGTCTGTCTGTCTATTTCTCTGTTTCTCTGTCTGTCTGTTTCTCTGTCTGTTTCTATGTCTGTTTTTCTGTCTGTTTCTCTTTCTGTCTCTTTCTCTCATTCCTCTCTTAATTGTATTCCTCCTTTCTCTTTCCTCACTGTCTATCCATTCTCTACATTCTGCCTAGCTTCTTTTCTTTCTTCTTTCTTTCTTTCTCTTTCTATCTCTCATTTATTCTTTTTTCTATTTCAGTTTATTTCAATTTTCCATTACTATTTCATTGACGATTTTATTTATTAACATATAGGTCACATAGGTCACACGAAGTAGCAAAAAAATGTAGTGCTAATCCCTCCGCCCCGCCAACCCCTCCCCCTAACTTAAATGGTCATCATCGTATTACGATATATTAGAACTAGTATTTCCATTTCTCGCCATGAACCTAATCCTTTTTCTTTTGTTAATGCTATATTTGTATATAATGTTTCTCCTGTTTTGAGTTTGTCATGTTTTTTAACACCAAAAGTTATGTTTTAACAGTGCTATCAAAATTATATTAATGTCAGCATTATTTTATTATTGTTGTCATTGTTGTTTTGATAGTTTACTATAGCTGCCCTATACTGAATGTCTATAAAAGTATTTTTTCATGATCTCTAGGTCAATGGGGAGTGCCGACGGTCAGTCTGGCTGGTGTCCTGGGAATGCTAGCTGCCATGTTGGCGACCATTATTGAGTCAGCGGGTGACTACTACGCATGCGCTAGACTTGCAGGGGCGTCACCTCCCCCAGGGAGCGCTGTAAGCAGAGGTGAGCGTCTTGACCTTTACCATTAAATATATGTATCATATCTGTATATTTTCTTTGTTATACAAATGAAATGATTCTTATATATTTTGTTTGTTGTATTAGCGCAGGTATAGGCATGGAAGGGATCACGTGTCTGCTAGCAGGGGCCTGGGGAACAGGAGGCGGTAACACATCTTACAGTGAGAATATTGGCGCCATCGGAATGACAAAGGTATGATTTGCGTAAGGAAATAAAATAAAACCTTGCAAAACAATAACAAGCAAAATATTTAAAAAATCGTATTCAAAAGGAAGAACCGCACAATTACTGTCACATCTCTGAATAGTACAAAACGAAATTAAGTACCAATTAATTAACTGGGGGTGGCTGAGCGGTTAAGCGCTTGTCTTCGGAACCTGGGGTCCTGGGTTCGAATCTTGGTAAAGACTGGGATTTTTGAGCTTCGGGAGTTTTAGTGCTCCCCTGGGTCCACCCAACCCTAAAGGGTACCTGGCTTTCGTTGTGCTGGCTACATGAAATTCTGCTCGTTAACCGTTGGAAAACGAAACAGATGACCTTACCATCATCTGCCCTATAGATCGTAATGCCTTGAAGTGGAGCTTTACTTTTTTTTTAAATTATTTTTCTTAATTAATTGGCTCATTTTTTTAAATAAATGCATGTGTTGTCATCGAGAACAAATAATTGTGCAAAGTTTCAACTTGATCCGGTAATGGGAACTACTAGATATACAAATACTCCTTCTTCCCTAGTGCTATTAGAGCCTGGAATGGGTTGCCTGAGCTAGCCAGGAAAACCAGTGACTTGGCGGAATTGTTTAACACGCATGACTAAATGCATGACGCGTAGGACGTAATCATCTTCTTTTTTTGAAGTAACGTCTGTATTAAATAAGATAATATAAGATATAACGTGTACGTAATGTGTACCTGAAAGACATAGATTGTTGATATATAAGATAAGATAAAATAAGATAATTTTTGTTGGGCCAATCAAATTAAATTCAGTTTGACTACAATTGACCACCTCAGCGTAACTACTGTAACTATAACAATATAGATGAAAAAAAAACGAACAGTTTTGTAAAAACATTGCCTGAGGAACTTAAAGCATTAAGTCACAGTTAGTAGACCCACGAATATAGACCAATATAGCTTTATCCATCCATCCATCCCAATGGCGCTATAGCGCCATAGATTTTCCTAAGAATTGTTCGTTCCCAAGTATTAACTATAGTATATATAGTCGTGCTGTAGGCCTTCTCATTAGGAGAAATGCAAGTAGATACTTTAACAACCAGGTATACGACTCAAGTATTTGTTTCCCCAATGATCAGAATTAAACTGTACCATCTGACATTTGATGACATTTAACGTGACATTTTGTTAACATTGATTAGGGCTGATTAGAAATGCTGGATTGTTAATGTTTAATTTTTCATTGCCAATCTTAAAGTTTTAAATCTAAAGCTAAATCTTGACAATCAGTGCAGGAAAAAAACAAAGGATATTGTGAAATTTTGTGGAAGTCTGAATGTAGTGTGAAATGTAGCGCTAGTGTAGCGGCGGGTAGTGAAAAGGAGCCTGATTTTTAGTGGAAGTGTTTAGTAAGTGTAGTAAAAGTGTAGTAGAATTGTAGCGAAAGTGTAGTAGAGTTGTAGCGAAAGAGTAGTAGAGTTGTAGCGAAAGTGTAGTAGAATTGTAGCGAAAGTGTAGTAGAATTGTAGCGAAAGTGTAGTAGAGTTGTAGCGAAAGTGTAGTAGAATTGTAGCGAAAGTGTAGTAGAATTGTAGCGAAAGTGTAGTGAAGGTGTAGGGGAAGCATAGTATTGACATTGTAGTGAAAGAGTAGTGGAAGTATAGAGAAAAGTGTAATAAAAGTTGTCGTAAGGGTAGTCAAAGTTTAGTGGTTGTATAGTTGAAATGGACTGGTCTGCCATTGAAAGAGGTGCTAACCAAGGCAAAAGACTTAGAGGAATGGAGAAAGACGTTCGACAAATCTTGCATGGTGGCCCAACAGTCCAACAGACTAAGAGATAGGTAAAGGTAGTATTGGAATTGTAGCGGAATAGTAGTGTAGGGACATTGTAATGACATTGTAGTGAAAGTGTAGTGGAATAGCTTTTGAAGTGCGGGCGAATTTCAGTGGAATAGTGGTGGAGTCGTAGAGAAAGATTAGTGGAAGTGTATTTAAAGTTTGGTTAAAATGAAAGAAAACGTAGTGGCAGTGCTAAGTGAACGTAGAAAGTAGCAATCTTTCTTCTTGGTTTTTGTCTAAACAGAGACCCTAAGCGTTACATACCAGCTCACTAAAACTTGGGCACAATCGCCTAGTGTGAACGTGCCCTTAGAGTTTATCTTTCATTCTCTTGACAAGACTTTCTTGTATGTTTGTATATAGGTCGGCAGCCGTGTCGTCATTCAAATAGCAGGACTGATTATGATGGTTCTTGGCTGTTTGGGCAAATTTGGGGCTCTCTTTGTTTTGATACCAGAGCCAGTGATTGGAGGATTGTTCCACGTCATGTTTGGTAAGTTATGTCAGCACCACTAGATCTAGACCGAGAGCTGTAACTCAGCTGACTCTCAAGGAACAGTTTTAGACCCTCTGCTGTTTCTAATTTACGTAAATTACGAACCGAATCTCATTAGTCCTGGTCGAAAACTTAAATTAATAAGAATATGGAACAATAAATAAAATACTGGATATTGAAATTTAAAATAATTAGATAAATTACAGAAATGTGAACCAAATTAGAAAATGTAAACAACATGTCTACACTAAACTATGTACTTAATTACTAGCTCATTGTAACTGCTGGGTGTGGCTAAATATGTAGGTCGCAGCTAGGGCTGTGTAGTGTTAGGCGCTTCTACGCTGTGTCTTACACAGATAAGTCAAACGGAGGTAACTCTCAAATAGCGAAATCAAATAACACAAGTGAAAGGCCAACAGTATAAGTTAGTCGACGGACAATAAAACTCATCTCTCATGGACAATAAAACTCATCTCTCATGGGCAGTTAAACTCATCTCTCATGGACAGTTAAACTCATCTCTCATGGACAGTAAAACTCATTTCTTATGGACAGTAAAACTCATCTCTCATAAACAATAAAACTCATCCCTTATGGACAATAAAACTCATCCCTCATGGACAATAAAGCTCAACTCTCATGGACAGTAAAACTCAACTCTCATGGACAGTAAACTCAACTCTCATGGACAGTAAATCTCATCTCTCATGGACAATAAAACTGATCTCTCATGCACAGTAAAACTCAACTCTCATGGACAATAAAACTCATCTCTCATAAACAATAAAACTCATCTCTCATAAACAATGCCATGTATATCGGTTTGGACAAAGACTATTTAGTCATTGATTGCCTGCTGAAAACATCTATGAGACTAAAAGGTTTAACCAAAACTAAAACTTACCAGCAAGTGTTTTGGTACAGCCTGTACTAGAGACACCTCTCCCACATACATTGAACCCCAGTTATTAATCTATAAATACGAGTCACCTCTAAACTATAAATATAGAAGTGAAGCTAGGTGCTGAAACAAATGGTACATACATATTTAAAATTTACTAGTTGCTCTCATTTAAAACCTTTGTTCCGGGTGCTGCTGTTCATTTATGTTTAATATGTATGTATCACTTCTAAACTATATTGATCTTTCTGTCCTTGATCTGTTTCAGGTATGGTTGGCGCTGTTGGCATTTCCAATCTCCAGTATGTAGATCTGAACTCTTCCAGAAATCTGTTTGTCTTTGGGATCTCAATATTCTTTGGATTAAGTGTCCCAAACTGGGTCTCCGCCAATGGAATACAAACAGGTAGAGACAGAGTAGGACATTATTAGCTCAATAATATTACGGTGAAAAAAATGGTATTTAGGTTCATTGGTTAGCAGTTCTGTATGGGACTCAGATTATCTACACAGAGATGTGGGGTTCACCTTAATTCCCTCCTATCAATACAATAAGTCAATGAAGTTTTGAAAATTTTGTCCCTAAGAAAAATCTGGAGCGTATCTCAGAATGACAACAATATAATGAAAGAATGTTTTGACTTGACTTTGATCCAACTATTTCCACAATTCCTTGGGCTCCCCGCTAAGTTGTAGATTTTCTCTATCTTTAGAAAAGCGAGTGATAGAAACGTGGAAATAATTCACTAGTAATCGGAAGGTAATTGTACTAAACATACTTTTCTTTCAGGGAATTCATTGGCTGATCAGGTTTTAAGTGTTCTGTTTGGAACTAGTATGTTTGTAGGGGGGGGGGGGGGGTGCTCGCTTTCTTTCTGGATAATACAATACCTGGTGAGTAAAATGTATTAAGTTTATTTGTATTGTTTTCGTTAAATTTTCATTGACCTTTCACGCCTTTTCAAGGGGGGAAGAACTGTGACAGAAAAATCAGAACTACAAAATACAAATAATAATAGTGATAATAATAAGACGAGTCTTCAAGTCCAAATATTGAGGAGTACAGTATTTGACGTGACAATGCAGTCCTAGCTGTGACCCACATCCAGCGCAGACACAATCTTTTTTTCCGCCGGTGGTCGAGGCCTTTTGTTATATTCTCCTGTGTGGTGTGGAAATAACAAAACATTTTATCATGACTAATGACATCTAATGTCTTGTTCCTCAAGATATGTTTCTTTAAGTTATGTTTCCCTGTGTAAATAGGCCTATCTTGTCAGACCATAATTTAATTATGTTTAATGCTCCAAACTTTCAATTTCTAGACGTTTGTTTAAGAATAAATATTAGTAACTGATTGATCTGTAGACCGTCTCTCCATGCATGCATTTTGTTGTGACTAGAATCCATTTCAATGACAGGCCGGTTCATATTTGACTGTTTTCTTCTCTTCGCGTTTTCTGTCTGTGTCTTCTTTGCCCAGGTAATGTCCCCTTTCCAAGCCATGAGGACCTTGTGATATGGCCAAATAGTTTTAGTGTATGTTGTTTGACAGTGGTTAGCGGGTCATCGTTGTGCCCAGTTTCCATTGTGATCCTGTTTCACAATTTTTTCTTGAGTGGTCTTTGTAGGTGATACCAATTCCATTGCTAGGATCCTTCTCTCTAATTCTGCTGTCAGCGTCCAAGATAAGGAAGCTTTACTGGTACTATTTGAGACCCAGGAGCGCAACAGTCTGATTCTTATGCTGACAGCAAAATAAAGTGATAGGATTTTAAGCTTTCCCCATGAACTATCAATGTTAATTTTATTAAAATGCTACTTGAATTAATTTACTATTTAAAACTATAACTTCTTTAAGAAGATGCCAAGAGTTTTTTTCTATTCTGGTAGTTACTAGGGAGGAAAGGGGCTTGTTAGAATGGAACAAAGCCAATGTTGGTTCTGGAGATGAAGATCTTTCAATATATGACCTCCCCTAAATACAGAAATATCTCAACCGTTTGGCCTGTACAAAGTAAGTCCTAATACAAAACTTATATCCGCTGACTCTGTCTGTCTTTTGGCCCACACAGCTATGCAAGGGGCTCTATCTGTAACTATGTAGATTAGGCCAAATCCTAGTCGTCGGACCATGCATGTATTAAAAGAGTCAAGGAAAAACTCGCTTTCCCTTGACCACGGCAGATGCCGTGCTAGCAGGTATATGTGATGACATGTCGCTAAACTGCAGCAAATTCAGAACAGCTCTGCAAGAGTAGTCCTACGAAAAAGAAGACGTGAGTTTGCTACTGCTCATTCATGGACACTTCATTGGCTTCCTGTAATTGTGATCAACTACAAGGTGATCACCCTTTGTCATCAGTGCATCTACAAGGAAATCCCGTCGTATGCAAGTGAACCGATCACTCCATATGTCTCTCTCAGAGCTCTGCGCTCCAAGGTCTTAACGCTTCTAGCTGTGCCACGTTTCTGCCTCAAAAGTTACGTCTGCGGGCTTTTTCACGGACTAGCTTGGCGCTCACTCCCCATAGGTCTTACATAAATAAATAAATTATGGCTTTTACATACTTTCATGCTTATAGCATGCTCAGAGAGCTTTGGTCCAATCTCAGTTGTGGACCAGTGGGGGGGGGGGGGGGAAGGGTATCTATGAGAAGGTTTTTCCGTGCTGCCTTCAGGCGCTCAGTAAACACAACTCTGCCCGAGTCCCCCTTCATAGGGAGCCAAGCCAAGTTCAAGCGCGCTTAGCCTCTCGACCACGCTTCCCATCTTAGACCAACAAAATGCTACACTAAATTCAAGATGAACTTAAGACCTATCTGTTCAAAACCTTTCTCTTGTTAAATTAGTCTGTCATTTTCACTATAGTGTATATGTTTGTAATGTTCTCATATCACCTTGAGCCTACATTATGTTTGTTAAGACAGCTATATACATTACAATATTACTATTTTGCTGCTCATAACAAAGTAAATGAGTTGTTCAGTATGTCAGATTAGTTTCGGACTTGAGGCAAAATATTTTCTCACTTGAGTTATTTCAGGTTAAGAAATAGTCTGTTGAGCCTTTTGATGAGCTTTTTAATGTTAGTAAAGTGTGTGAAATTTAGGCCAAATCATGTCTTTGTTACACAGATCTGTAAAGAGTAAATAATCAATGTTTCAATTGATCACTTTCCAGGTATATACCATTCTGTTCTGGTTTTATTTTTGATAAGCGCGAAGAATCAAACAGCAAGCCCAAGGATCAAGACATGACGACATTATCTGAAAAAGGACATCTTGAAATCCGAATGTAGGAAATAGGAAAAAAAGAACGAGCATAATGCACATATTACAGAATTCAAAAAACAATTAGGACTTATGATCTCTTATGTGACATCGAAGTAATAATCACTTTCGATTGGTGAATGTTGACAGTATGACAGTGAATAGTCTCCGATACATACATAAATTGTTTATGTATTATTATTTGTATTTAGTTTCTGATTTACATAATTTTAATACATCATTGTACCCTACCAATTACAAATCAATTACATTGCCAAAGTGACAAATCTAACAGTCTTTAACGATAGTTAGACCAATATTATAATGTGCGTCTTCTGTTTAGGAGCCCGCAACTTAACAAAAAACAACAACGAAGAAACTAAAACTATCGCAAGTAACAAATATTCACATTTGAATAGAATGACACCATTAGCCACCATAAGTTCTCTCACTAAATGTAGAGTCACTTCGGGATAGAGGAATTTAAAGCAGCGAAAATACACAAAACACTGAACCGTAACATACTACCTCCAAAATACTCAGAAGAACACAAGGATAAGTGCACATTTGTTATTCTATATGCTAGGACTCAACACATACTATTGCTCCTACTTGTCTTGTGTCATTAAAGCATGGAACGGGCTGCCTGAATCAGACGAGAAATCCACCACCTGTATAAATTATCTGGAACATTACTATTTTGAAAATTGTAAATAGATAATTAGTAATTAGCATTTAACTATAAATTAGTATCTATATTCGGCAATGTCGGAGGTACCCTTTCAGACCTTGTGGTCTATAGGGCAGACACTGTAAAGGTGATCTGTTTTCTGTGGCTTACGGTTAACGAGGGTGTCATGTGGCCAGCACAACGACAAACCGCCTTTACTTTTCCACAAATAATTTCAGATACCCATCAGAGGCGCCCAAAGATCCCGAAATTAAAAATCCCAGTCTTCACCAGGATTCGGAAGCCAAGCGCTTTACCGCTCAGCCACCGCGCCTGGAGAGGAGATAAATTTGATTTATATTACTCAGCAAATCGTTTTCTTTTTTGTTTTTGTTTTAAACCTCTCCACTAAGCACTTTACATCAAGGACATTTTGATATTTTTAATGCCCATAATGTCCTTTTTTAAAATATTTCATAATTTTATGCATATATTAATGAACTACAAAAAATAACATGATAATGAACCAGATAAAGCCAGTTTAATTATGTTGTCTTTACTACCATCCCTGCGGTCGTAAGGGTTTTATTTATTTTTAATTGTCTTCCAAAACTGGAGACGGTTTGCCTTGGAAGACAAGTAAAACCCTTACGACTGCTAACCCTAACCCTGTTTCATCGTTTGGCATGTGAGGACATGTATCTGCAGCCGGAAAATAGGGCAACCAAATAAATCTATGAAAAATTTCTGGGGAAGCGAGATACTAATGGACCTCATTCACCAACCGTAAACAAACAACATTTAGCCAGGTGGTTCTCTATCTCTTCTACATAATTTACAATCTCATGTTTAATTCATGATGGTTGTCACGTGACAGTTTTTTTTTCGTTGTTTTATCTTATCTTATCTTATATAATACAGACGTTACTTCAAAAAAGAAGATGATTACGTCCTACGCGTCATGCATTTAGTCATTGCATATAAACCAATGACTTAAATTCTGCTAAGATCACGTGACTAAATGTTGTTTGTTGTGATAGACCATGAAATTTGTATTCTTTGTTTATGACAATTTAAAACCTGTTGAACTACTACATTTAAAAAAAAACATTAAAAACATAGTTAGGCAATCCCAAGGATTTTTACTTTGAAAAATTATAATGGTCAAACCAGAGTTTTTCCCATGTGGCCGACGAGCTAGTAATTCTTTTCTCAGCGATATACATCAACTGTTAAATTCATAGAAAAATCGTTGGAGCAGTATTCGACATCAGCTTCCGCCCTCCATGACTTGAATTGAGGCATTTCAAAAAAATATGTATACATTAACAGGTACACGTGCATCCAGTGTTCTCATTAACAATGAGGAAACTTTGAATTCTGTGCACATTTTCAGTGCTGGTTTATCCCGTAGACTTGTAGCTTATAAAGAACAAAGTCTAGTATGTACATCATTTCTGGCTTGGCGTAGTGAAAACTTATGGCGTAGTTGCTGATGCTGTCTTTACCCTGATAATAGAATGGAATAAATACATAAAACAAACTTTTATCTTGTCTTATCATTTGTACCCAAATCCTCTTACAAGTCTAAGATAGTTTGTTTTTTTCATGTTCATTGCCTTTGCAACTTTTGATTACCCAGACTATAATTAAACTCTATAGTGTTCCTATTATGTTTCTAAAATGTTTTACATAGTTTGGATGTTCCTTCAAGTTTGAAGATAATCTCGGTTTTATATGTACGCGTAGGACGTAATAATCTTTTTTGAAGTAACGTCTGTATTTTATAAGATGAGATCTACTTCGTAATCTTAACGTCCCGCATGACGACGGTTGATGGCATCGGGAAGGGTATAAGTTTTGGACCTTCGAGATGACAGAACGACAGTCAAGAGATAGATAGATAGATAGATAGATAGATAGATAGATAGATTGATAGATAGATTGATAGATAGATTGATAGATAGATTGATAGATAGATTGATAGATAGATTGATAGATAGATTGATAGATAGATTGATTGATAGATAGATTGATAGATAGATTGATAGATAGATTGATAGATAGATTGATAGATAGATAAATAGATAGATAAATAGATTGATAGATAGATAGATAGACAGATAGATAGATAGATAGAATAGTCAAATCTATTTCTATGTTAAAAGACTTAGAAACATCTCTTCTAATCTAACTAGCCTATGGATGCCCCTTAGAAACATCTCTTCAAATCTAACTAGCCTAAGGATGCCCCTTAGAAATATCTCTTCAAATCTAACTAGCCTGTGGATCCCCCTTAGAAATATCTCTTCAAATCTAGCTAGCCTGTGGATGCCTCTTAGAAACATCTCTTCAAATCTAACTAGCCTGAGGATGCCCCTTAGAAACTTCTCTTCAAATCTAACTAGCCTGTGGATGCCCCTTAGAAATATCTCTTCAAATCTAACTAGCCTGTGGATGCCCCTTAGAAACATCTTTTCAAATCCAACTAGCCTGTGTATGCCCCTTAGAAACATCTTTTCAAATCTAACTAGCCTGTGTATGCCCCTAAGAAACATCTCTTCGAATCTAGCTAGCCTGTGGATGCCCCTTAGAAACATCTCTTCAAATCTAACTAACCTGTGGATGCCTCTTAGAAACATCATTTCAAAGCTAAGTAGCCTGTGGATGCCCCTTAGAAACATTTCTTCAAATCTAACTAGCCTGTGTATGCCCCTTAGAAACATCTCTTCAAATCTAACTAGCCTGTGGATGCCCCTTAGAAATATGTCTTCAAATCTAACTAGCCTGTGGATGCCCCTTAGAAACATCTCTTCAAATATAACTAGCCTGAGGATGCCCCTTAGAAACATCTCTTCAAATCTAACTAGCCTGTGGATGCCCCTTAGAAATATCTATTCAAATCTAACTAGCCTGTGGATGCCCCTTAGAAACATCATTTCAAAGCTAAGTAGCCTGTGGATGCCCCTTAGAAACATCATTTCAAAGCTAAGTAGCCTGTGGATGCCTCTTAGAAACATTTCTTCAAATCTAACTAGCCTGTGGATGCCCCTTAGAAACTTCTCTTCAAATCTAACTAGCCTGTGGATCCCCCTTAGAAATATCTCTTCAAATCTAGCTAGCCTGAGGATGCCCCTTAGAAACTTCTCTTCAAATCTAACTAGCCTGTGGATGCCCCTTAGAAATATCTCTTCAAATCTAACTAGCCTGTGGATGCCCCTTAGAAACATCTTTTCAAATCTAACTAGCCTGTGGATGCCCCTTAGAAACATCTCTTCAAATATAACTAGCCTGAGGATGCCCCTTAGAAATATCTCTTCAAATCTAACTAGCCTGTGGATGCCCCTTAGAAACATCTCTTCAAATCTAACTAGCCTGTGGATGCCAATACATTTGTTTCAATCCTCAAATCGGAATTAAAACAGCGGTAAACGTACACTAAAGCAACACTGAAGCTTTCTTACCTTCTTGGCTCCGTTAATATCATATTTGTAATACCAGGGCGGATATGTTCCATTTAAATGAGACTGCATGGAGAGACAGTTGAATCTGTTTCGTCCCTGATCGTCTACTGTATTGACAGTTGGCACGCCAACCACTTTCATACACTTGGACATTCTGTAGTCTTCAAATGACCCGTCTTCGTCACAAAGCTTTTTAGCATAACCATCTTCGTTTATCTTTCTTAGAGACTCTTTACTCATCACGTAGCCAGAACCTCCGCTACAAAAAAAAAGAGCAAATAATTTCTAAAATTAATATACGGAAACATTGTTAAATATGTATGGAAGTTGTATATCCTTGTTAACTTTTAGAACCAATTTTATCATGGAACTGTGTCGGTATAACAGAGCATTACCAGTAATAAATTGACTCATTGGTTAATTTTTTAATTGATTCATATTGGTTAGGAACATTACAGAAATGTGTAAAGTTTTAACTTGATCCGAAAATGGGTGTGGGAGAATAAATTGTTACCTGACAGACAGTGTGAGTTGATGTAAGCTTTGTAAAAATTAATCAGTTTAGCTCGACAGTCGGACCCAAGCAAAAAAAATGTTTAATTGCTTTATAACAATGGGGTCTTGTTGAGATAGGTGGCTTAGTTTCCAAACCAAGTTTGTGCATTCACATCTTTTTTCACAATTTCGGCACTTTAACTCTAAAAATGCTACACGGATATAGATTAACTGACCTGTAGAATGTAAAATTATAATATATAAAGGTGTGCCCAAAGTAATGAGCTTCGCTGGAGTTTTTGTCAGACAAGAAGTATCTCAGATTTTCTACAATAACATATGTGTCGTCATCAGCCTAGAAAAAAAGAAGAAAAATATAAACTATTTATTTTAGTAGTTACAATACTTCAAATGTATTCTAACTATGCGCAAATATATGTCTCTGAAATATGTAAAATTACATCTACTCTATTTTATAATTCCATTTTAATTCCACATAGTTTAGAAGTGTAATTTTCTTAGTCATATGTGTATTTTTACGTAATTACTAACCACAGACCCAGTTGTGTTATATGAAGGTTTGTGGGACACTCCCCTTCTCGACCCTTTATTACTTATGCAGTATTTCAATGCTTGCCAGCTTTTTCTGTGTTTTTATCTATTTTATTTAGGAATTCACAACATGGGAGTTAGAGTCTACATTCTTTACTTGAATAGAAAGTGCAAAATATATATAAAAATACACATAAGCTGACAGCTTTAGAGACAAGGGAGATCAATCTTCTATATTTGTTACTTGTCGCCCAGTTCAGCTTTTTTTTTTGCGTACGTTAACCTACTCTAAGTATAGATCCAGCTGTAAGTAGCTAAGCCTCCTGGCATAGGAAGTGAACACAGTCATCCAATGAATCAATATCAATTTTTCGTTGTTGTTTTTTTCTCATATAAACCGAAATAATTAAATTATAGTAAGTACTTTCCGTGGGGCCTGGTGGTTGAGTGGCAGAGCGCTTGGCTTCCGAACCGATGGGTCTCTATGTTAGAATCTGAAGTGAAGGCTGTTGATCCTTGTGCTGGCCACATGACACCCTCGTTAACCGTCGACCACAGAAACATGAAGATTACCTCTTATGTCCGCATAGTTCGCATGGTAGAAAAGGGGTTCTTAAGTACTTACTACTACCTACCTACATTCCGGTCCTTTGTTCTCTTTCAAAGACATTTTCATTATCTACAATTACCGGGTAATTTCAATATTTCCATATCTCGTATCTGAATATTTTATCACATTAAGTAGCATTTCAACTCATAAATATTCCAACTCAGTCCACCAGTGTTGTGTTACCGAGACCAATGTTATACTAGGCCTCAACACTGACCTGCGACGTCGCAACAGTGGGCATTGAAGACCAATAGCTCGTTGCCTCGTCGCACAGACCTATAAGCTCGGTATGACTCGGTATAACCTACAGCCCGCAGGCCACATCCAGCCTGTAACTAGGAGATACCTTGACCCCTAGAGGCTAGAGACCTAGAGCTGCAGTACATAATATAGGCCCAGTGGAACCATTGCATTGCACCGATTGGGAAGAGGCCCATGAAAAGCGTGTCAGGGTCCAAAGTTTGGACAGTGATTAACTAAACTGTTGCACGACAATGCTCACTGACTATTGAATCCATTTAAAATTGTTTCTTGAATGTGTTTCACTGTATTAAATATGTACCATAAAGTGAGACACACAGAAGACAGCTCCAGACCTGTTTACTTCAACTAACAAGATCCATACTTGATCTATACAAACTAAAAACAAAAGAAATTTTTAAAAAATTCAGGTAAGGAAGGATTAGGCTTCAAAGATCAAACACTTCAATAAACATCACAACCTATTTCTATCAATCACGTCTTGGCCCGCGCAAATTAAGTAACATAACAAGAAAATTCGAATGTTACAAGTGAAGTATTTATTAATTATCATTTTCCTAACTTACATTTTTCATAGAATTGCATCTCTATAGAAATAATGGAAAAAGTCTCGACTTCTATCGGCGCTTCGATGACGTATTTATTTATTTTTCCCCCAATACTGTACATAGACAACGGGCGGCCGCCGAATGAACAGTCGGAAAACCTGTGTTGTTGAAAAAAGCCGTTACGTAATATCCGAAAGTTTCCTTAATGAAGAATGGAGTGAGATATTTGATCTAGTCTTTCATAATACGAAAACATGTACCTAAATTAAAACCATATTTACAACTAACATCAGTCGATCTAACAAGCTATCTCTCTTTTCTAGGAATATTTGAATAGTGAATCACTCACTGCTATCAATCGCACTCTGCTATATCAATCATTCTCTGCTATAGTAATCCCTCTCAATCAATTGTTGCTGTCAATCACTCACTGCTATCAATAACTCACTGTTATCAACCAGTCTCTGCTATATCATTCACTATCTGCTATATCAATCCCTCTGTACTATCAATCATTCTCTGCTGTCAATCAATCACTGCTATCAATCACTCTCTGATATCCACTCTCTTTATACTGTTGCCAAACTTCTCAATATTTACAATAATACTGTCACTGACCTTCATAAACCAATCGGCATCATTGAAATGATTCTTGTAGATATACATCCAGGCTTGTGAAGACTTAGCAGTCAAATGAGCTCGCCCTTCTGAGACGTTTAGTCCAATCACTGGGAAAGAACTGTTTTCTTCGGAACTGGACCAAATATAGTGATAACATGCATTACATTTAGAGACTATATTTCTTTCAGACTTTCAGGCTTTTAGCTTTCTCAATGCGCTATGATCCTTTCACGTGTCTGAACCATTTAGGAAAACAGGGGAGAGAGGGAAGAAGAGGGTATATGTCAGTGTATCCGTGATCGCTTTTTAAATGCATAAAAAAATGTACTACTTGATTTTCAGCTCAGTTCTAAAGCCTCCTCAAAAGACTAATTTGACGTATACCACAATATATGTCCAGTACGGTTTCTCTCCCTTGTTCAATACCAAACCAATACCAAACAAAATAATTAATAACCAATAGTTAATGAAGTATTTGGTAAAAAAAATTGGTTATTGTTTTGTCAGGTACAAGATATAATTGTCCTATACTTCAGCTTGATCAGAGATTGGGTGTAGGAGAAATAACGTGTACAAAGTTTTTACAAGACAGACAGAGCTGATATAACCTTTGCAAAAATGCATTAGATATATTTTTCAGACTTTTATTCAAAAAGCAATAACCTAACAGAGAATACAAATAAAGGCAATAAATGGATAGAACCGAACTTCCCTTAAGATACATCGTGCTACTCCCCAAAATGCAGAAGATTTCATTATCCATTTTTAAATAGACTTTCAAGAAGTTATTTCTCACCTGAAAAATAAAAGCTTGTTACACCTGGGCCCCCAAGTTTCCTTTACAGCTTTAGCTTTGGTGTCGAGATTAGTTGGGGTCGTCATGACCCAGACTAAAAGTCGAACTTTCTCTTTTAGTTTCTTAGCGATTGTGTCATTGAATTGGTGTTCTGTAGATGTAGATCTATATGCTGCGGAGATAACAGCAAAAACTAGTTTTAGATTCAGGACCATCAGATACGCTATGTAAAGATTAGTAGACAAATCTAGCCTACTCTGAAAAATGTGTGACTAAACTATAGTTGAATCTAATTCCAGTTAACACTAGCTCTAGTCAACTCTAACTCTTGCCAACTCTTGACAAACTCTAGTCAACTCTAATTCTAGTCAACTCTGAATAACTCTAGCCAACTCTGACTAACTCCAGCCAACTCTAACTGTAGCCAATTCTGACGAACTCAAGTCAACTCTAACTGTAGTTAACTGACTAACTCTAGCCAACTTTGATTAA
Organism: Biomphalaria pfeifferi; assembly: GCA_030265305.1. Lineage (NCBI taxonomy): Eukaryota > Metazoa > Mollusca > Gastropoda > Planorbidae > Biomphalaria > Biomphalaria pfeifferi. Next base: position 585,103 of record JASAOG010000079.1, read on the forward strand.
CTCAAGTCAACTCTACCTGTAGTCACTTTACCTGTGGTCAACTCTACTTGTAGTCAACTCTGACTAACTCTAGTCAACTCTGACTAACTCTAGTCCACTCCGACTAACTCTAGTCAACTCTGGTTGTCTCTATTCAGTATAAAAACGAATAAATCAACATACTTTAATGATCACCCTACATTTGTTTCGTGTTTGATTCGTGAGTAGATCCAAATTTTCATTCATATTCATGCGTATGACGTCATGTGGGCTGGCATAGAGTACGATAAAGTAAACAATAGCCACAAAGTAGACTAAGACAAGAAAAATCTGACCAATGGGAGCTAGCGTTCTATGTCTTGTCCAAAGTACACGTATGGATCTCATGATTGCACAGTGTAAGAGACCATCCAGAAATGACGTCCACTATGATGTCAACGAAAATCTTCAGAAGTTTGATTTTGAGGAGATCTACAATATTCAAAAAAAAAATAAAAAATGTTGTAACTCCAATGGCGGACTGATAGGGTTAATGTGTGTGTGACCTACTGACTCACGAGATTAAGGCGAATCACACTGGTCAACGGATGCTGAACAAGGGAAATTACTGCTTGTACTCGCAAATCTGACCAGTGTTATGGTCATGTGATCGGAAGCCTTTACGGTCGAGAAACAATGTGTAAGAAAGGACAGTTGAGCCCAGGACAGCAAGGCAGTAAGGACGGTGCGGTACAAAGTGAGTCCTTGAAAATGTAGCTGTACGAGTCTAGAAGTAGACAGAGAGAGACTTGTAGTGTTTAGTTGGCAGTTCTGTTGGGTTAAAGCATTTGAAGTTAGTGTGGCCAATTGTACTTTATTGGCTGTTGATGTATTTGTAATTAAACCGTCACACTTTTTATTGAAGCTCTTGTTGTCAAGTTCTTGTGTTAGATGTGTTAGATGTGCTGTGTTGTGTTTAGCAGTGTTTACAGAAGTCCTGGTAGAGAAGAACGTAATAATAATTTTAAAAAAAAAAATTAAAAAAAATAAATGAAAATATGTTTGCTGGCAGATTGTCCTAAAACATTTAGTTTTTATATATGAGCCGTCATGTTTTAAAAGTTCTGATGGTGTCACCTTTGGGGTAACAACCATGGCGCAAAGAGGTTCATCGCTCCCAGGCACAAGACATTGTTATTGTCCCAAACCGCTCTTGTGAGGGTAAATCCTTACATTATTATTTGTTAATCTGTGTATATGGTTATGCCTGCGCTGGATGTGGCAAAATGCAGGTCGCAGTTAGGGCTGTTTAGCCACGGGAAATACTGCATTCCTCATTAACTCTATGACTCCATAATGACGCTCACAGCGTTGAATTGACCCGGCCATAGTGTGCGTCATCAACGCTGGCAACGAAGCATTATTTCGCTCTTCGAAAGGGAAAAAAATATTAATTACGTCCAGATGTGAAAAAAATAATTCCGGAGTCAAAGAGTTAATCTTTGGACTCGAAAACACGCCTTATTATTATTGTACATTTATTGTTCTTATGGTATATTTATCAAAAGAACAAAATTAAAAAAAAGAAAGCTTATCACTGTAGTATATGTATAATTAAATGAAACAGCTCTGGCAGAAGATAAACGCAAGAGATAAAAAAATCAAGGCAACCGACTCAAGCTTCCACTGGAGCAACCTGCCCAGTGTGCAGCCAAATATTGCGGACTCACATAGGTTTCACCAGCCAGATAAGAAAAAAAAATTAAAGCTCCCCTTTCAGACCTTGCGATGTTATAGAGCAGATGATGTTTCGATCATCTATTTCTTCGGCCAGGACAACGACAAACCGCCTTTACTTTCCCCAACTAAAGTCAGGTACCCATCAGAGTGGGGTAGACTCAGGGGCGTGCTAAAAATCCCGAAATTCAAAATCCCATTCTTTACTGAGATTCAGACCCAGGACCCCAGGATTAGAAGCCAAGCGCTCAACCAATGTTAGGATTAGGACTTTGGCGCGAAAAGTTGTTTCTTCGAAGGGTGAAGTTTTTGACTGAGAGACAGTGACGCGAATAGTAAAAAGAAGATTAGGAATTTAACGAAATTTAACAAAAGTTATCGAAATTTAACGAAATTTAACGAAACTGAACGAAATTGAACCAAATTTTACGAAAGTTAACGAAATTGAACGAAAGTAAACATAGAATACTCTTGGCAACTTTAAAGAGAGATTGGCGTTAGTTTCTGGATTAGGTATTTAGCTTATTGACATTCGATGATTCCCTTCATTACGTATTAAACTGCTTGTCAGACATCGTTCATTAGGGCCGAGTACCTTTATAATGTTGGCCTTTCGCCTGTGTCTTATCTTATCTTATATAATACAGACGTTACTTCAAAAAAGAAGATGATTACGTCCTACGCATCATGCATTTAGTCATGCATATTAACCAATGACTTAAATTCTGCCAAGTCACTGGTTTTCCTGGCTAGCTCAGGCAACCCGTTCCATGCTCTAATAGCGCTAGGGAAGAAGGAGTATTTCTACAAATTTGTCCTAGCATATGGGACGAGGAATGTGCCTTTATGTGTCTTTCAGGGTATTTTATTAAATTTTGTTTTTGTGTTTGAAGATTATGGTTCAGTGTTTTATGTATAGTTGCTACTTTACTTTTGAGTCTTCTGTCCTGAAGGCTTTCTAAATTTAGTGATTTTACTAAAGGTGTTACTCTGGTTAAGTGTGAATATTCGTTTGTTATGAATCTCACTGCTCTATTTTGTGTCTGTTCCAGTTTCTTAATGTTATCTTGAGTTGAGTGGTCCCAAACTGAGGATGCATATTCTATTATTGGCCTAACCAAGGTTATTGGATTTGGTTGAGTGTTACCTCCATTCAGACTTATCTTCACAAGACACGGCACAAAGCGTCTAACAGTACCTCTGGATGACTAAAGCGGTGATCATCAAACCCATGTTGGACGAACTATGATGAAACTTATTAAAGGAAGGTAACTCTTTTCATTGTTTAAATTGCAACGTGTTTAAAGTTTTAGACAAATAATAATAATACTAAGGACAAATTTGTAAACAATGCAAATGTGCTCTATTAGATACATTTTTTTGTTTATTGTTAGTAATTTTTTTTATATTACGGTATATGTTCGCTAGTTAAGATACATAAATTAATAGTATGAGTTGACAGTACATTTAAAAAGATAGATCCAAGTGCTTATAGGGAAGAAGGAACATTTAGACAAATATGTCCTAACTTTCTTATGTGTAGTATTCTTGTGTAGTATTCTTATGTGTAGTTTTCTTGTGTGTAGCTTTCGTATGTGTAGCTTTCTTATGTGTAGTTTTCTTGTGTGTAGTTTTCCTAAGTGTAGCTTTCTTGTGTGTAGTTTTCTTGTGTGTAGTTTTCTTGTGTGTAGTTTTCTTGTGTGTAGCTTTCTTGAGTGTAGCTTTCTTGTGTGTAGTTTTCTTATGTTTAGTTTTCTTGTGTGTACCTATCTTGTGTGTAGTTTTCTTATGTGTAGTTTTGTTGCGTGTAGTTTTCTTATGTGTAGCTTTCTTGTATGTAGCTTTCTTGTATGTAGCTTTCTTGTGTGTAGCTTTCTTGTGTGTAGCTTTCTTGTGTGTAGTTTTCTTAAGTGTAGTTTTCTTGTGTGTAGCTTCGTGTGTGTAGTTTTCTTATGTGAAGTTTTCTTGTGTGTAATTTTCTTATGTGTAGTTTTCTTATGTGTAGATTTCTTGTGTGTAGCTTTTTTATGTGTGGTTTGGTTGTGTGTAGTTTTCTTATGTGTAGGTTCTTGTGTGTAGTTTTCTTTTGTGTAGCTTTCTTGTGTGTAGCTTTCTTGTGTGTAGCTTTCTTGTGTGTAGTTATCTTATGTGTAGTTTTTTTGTGTGTAGCTTTCTTGTGTGTAGCTTTTTTATGTGTGGTTTGGTTGTGTGTAGTTTTCTTATGTGTAGTTTTCTTGTGTGTAGCTTTCTTGTGTGTAGTTTTCTTGTGTGTAGCTTTCTTGTGTGTAGCTTTTTTTGTGTGGTTTTGGTGTGTGTAGTTTTCTTTTGTGTAGTTTTCTTGTGTTTAGCTTTCGTATGTGTAGATTTTTTGTGTGTAGTTTTCTTATGTGTAGTTTTTTTGTGTGTAGTTTTCTTGTGTGTAGTTTTCTTGGACATGAACTCCGTTAGAGTGTGTGTAGCTTTCGTATGTGTAGCTTTTTTGTGTGTAGTTTTCTTATGTGTAGTTTTCTTGTGTGTAGCTTTCTTGTGTGTAGCTTTCTTTTGTGTAGCTTTCTTGTGTTTAATTTTTGTGTGTGTAGTTTTCTTGTGTGTAGCTTTTTTGAGTGTAGCTTTCTTGTGTGTAGTTTTCTTATGTTTAGTTTTCTTGTGTGTACCTATCTTGTGTGTAGTTTTCTTATGTGTGGTTTGTTGTGTGTAGTTTTCTTATGTGTAGCTTTCTTGTGTGTAGCTTTCTTGTGTGTAGCTTTCTTCTGTGTTGTTTTCTTATGTGTAGTTTTCTTATGTGTAGTTTTCTTGTGTGTAGCTTTCTTGTGTGTAGTTTTCTTAAGTGTAGTTTTCTTCTGTGTAATTTTCTTGTGTGTAGCTTTCTTGTGTCTAGCTTTCTTGTGTGTAGTTTTCTTATGTGTAGTTTTCTTGTGTGTAGCTTTCTTCTGTGTAGTTTTCTTATGTGTGGTTTTGTTGTTTGTAGTTTTCTTATGTGTAGCTTTCTTGTGTGTAGTTTTCTTATGTGTGGTTTCGTTGTGTTTAGTTTTCTTATCTGTAGTTTTCTTGTGTGTAGCTTTCTTGTGTTTAGCTTTCTTGTTTGTAGTTTTTTTATGGGTAGTTTTCTTTTGTGTAGCTTTCTTGTGTGTAGTATTCTTATGTGTAGTTTTCTTGTGTGTAGTTTTCTTGTGTATAGCTTTCTTGTGTGTAGCTTTTTTATGTGTGGCTTTGTTGTGTGTTTTTCTCATGTGTAGTTTTCTTGTGTGTAGCTTTCTTGTTTATAGCTTTTTATGTGTGGTTTTCTTGTGTGTAGCTTTCTTGTGTGTAGTTTTCTTATGTGTAGTTTTCTTGTGTGGCTTTGTTGTGTGTAGTTTTCTTAGGTGTAGTTTTCTTATGTGTAGTTTTGTTGTGTGTAGCTTTCTTGTGTGTAGCTTTTTTATGTGTGTAACTTTCTTTTGTTTAGCTTTTTGTGTGGTTTTGTTGTGTGTAGTTTTGTTATTTGTAGTTTTCTTGTGTGTAGTTTTCTTGTGTGTAGCTTTTTTATGTGAGGTTTTGTTGTGTGTAGTTTTCTTATGTGTAGGTTCTTGTGTGTAGCTTTCGTATGTGTAGCTTTCTTGTGTGTAATTTCCTTATGTGTAGTTTTTTGTGTGTAGCTTTCTTGTGTGTAGTTTTCTTATGTGTAGTTTTCTTGTGTGTAGCTTTCTTGTGTGTAGTTTTCATATGTGTAGCTTTATTGTGTGTAGTTTTCTTATGTTTAGTTTTCTTGTGTGTATCTATCTTGTGTGTTGTTTTTTTATGTGTAGTTTTGTTGTGTGTAGTTTTCTTATGTGTAGCTTTATTGTGTGTAGCTCTCTTATGTGTAGCTTTCTTGTGTGTAGTTTTCTTGTGTGTACTTATCTTGTGTGTAGTTTTCTTATGTGTGGTTTTGTTGTGTGTAGTTTTCTTATGTGTAGCTTTCTTGTGTGTAGCTTTCTTGTGTGTAGTTTTCTTATGTGTAGTTTTCTTGTGTAGCTTTCTTGTTTGTAGCTTTCTTGTGTGTAGTTTTCTTGTGTGTAGTTTTCTTGTGTGTAGCTTTCTTGTGTGTAGCTTTTTTATGTGTGGCTTTGTTGTGTGTTTTTCTCATGTGTAGTTTTCTTGTGTGTAGCTTTCTTGTTTATAGCTTTTTATGTGTGGTTTTCTTGTGTGTAGCTTTCTTGTGTGTAGTTTTCTTATGTGTAGTTTTCTTGTGTAGCTTTCTTGTTTGTAGCTTTCTTGTGTGTAGTTTTCTTGTGTGTAGTTTTCTTGTGTGTAGCTTTCTTGTGTGTAGCTTTTTTATGTGTGGCTTTGTTGTGTGTAGTTTTCTTAGGTGTAGTTTTCTTATGTGTAGTTTTGTTGTGTGTAGCTTTCTTGTGTGTAGCTTTTTTATGTGTGTAACTTTCTTTTGTTTAGCTTTTTGTGTGGTTTTGTTGTGTGTAGTTTTCTTGTGTGTAGCTTTTTTATGTGAGGTTTTGTTGTGTGTAGTTTTCTTATGTGTAGGTTCTTGTGTGTAGCTTTCGTATGTGTAGCTTTCTTGTGTGTAGTTTCCTTATGTGTAGTTTTTTGTGTGTAGCTTTCTTGTGTGTAGTTTTCTTATGTGTAGTTTTCTTGTGTGTAGCTTTCTTGTGTATAGCTTTTTTATGTGTGGTTTTGTTGTGTGTAGTTTTCTTATGTGTAGTTTTCTTATGTGTAGTTTTCTTGTGTGTAGTTTTCTTATGTGTAGTTTTCTTATGTGTAGTTTTCTTGTGTGTAGCTTTCTTGTGTGTAGTTTTCTTGTGTGTAGCTTTCTTGTGTGTAGCTTTTTTTGTGTGGTTTTGATGTGTGTAGTTTTCTTATGTGTAGTTCTCTTGTGTGTAGTTTTCTTTTGTGTAGTTTTCTTGGACATGAACTCCGTTAGAGACATATGGCTCAATTAGGGTTCAGTCTCTCTCACCTTACCGGATGGGAACCTATCACATTGCAGATCTCGGGCCCACGGGTACGACGCCACTAGTTTTCACTTTCAGGCGACTTGCCACCTGTCACAGCTTTCCTATTATATAACTCTATCTACTTATAACTCTGTAGAAACTACCTTAGGTCTCGCTACGTCTAGGTGTCCCTTGTTCAGCTGTAGTTAACGAAATAACACAATTCAACCACTAGATTAAACACAGAACCTTTAATAATCTTTTACTGCATATCACACAAGCTGGACTCTGTCTAACCACTCTCTGACAACAAAACACACTTCCGGTCATTCGCTCAGAGTGTAAAAATTGATTATCTTCTTCTTATCTTATATAATACAGACGTTACTTCAAAAAAGAAGATGATTACGTCCTTCGCGTCATGCATATTAATCAATGACTTAAATTCTGCCAAGTCAATGGTTTTCCTAGCTAGCTCAGGCAACCCGTTCCATGCTCTAATTGTACAAATTTGTCCTACCATATGGGACGAGGAATGTGCCTTTATCTGTGTCTTTCAGAGTATTTTATTAAATTTTGTTTTTGTATTTGAAGTTTATGGTTCAGTGTTTTATGTATAATTGCTACTTTACTTTTATTCTGTCCTGAAGGACATACATACATACACACATTCATCCGTGACATCACCTTCAAGTGATCTTATTGCTTCCTGTATATCTGACTATCCTAGGAGAATGAAAACTTTTTGAGTCAAAACTTCTGCTGCCTTGAGACCATACCAAAAAAAAAAAGAGAAATGCTTGGTAGGTCGACCTTGAGGATTTTGTGACATTTAGGCGGCTTGTAACACAGAGCTACACTCTGGTAGAACCAGTGACAGCACTGGTCTTAAACTGGTCTTAAACAGGTCTTAGACTGTCTCGAACCTACATCTTTTTTAGACACATCAACTGCGTAGAGACGGGGAAACTGCGGCTGATATCATTCTGACGAAAGCTAATACCCAGGCGTTATTCTCTAATTTATGAAACGAACGACAACGGTTCACTTTTAACTCTGTCTCTGCGTAATTATTTTCCGCGTTCAGAAGGAATGTTCATTTTTTATCATTTGTATCTCACCAGTCTGTTAGGGTTAACTGTCAATAACGTTTTTCTTTAATCAGAAAATGATATAATTGGTAGAGATAAATGCGTGCCCAATTTATATAACACAGATTAAATTTTTTAGAAATCCAAAAATTAAGTTAATTTAATGGGATCAAATCAACGATGGTATCGTCAATCAGGAGAGAAAGTTACATTTTTGTGTATGTTGGACATTTACCAGCGGTATACAGCGTTTCTTAAACTATGGAACGCGACTCCTTTGGGTCGTAGAAAAATTTTCCATATGCTGCCTGCGGTAATCTCTTATTCCCCCTGGTAGGCTAGAAGTAATCGAAAAAGACCAGCTTCTATATATTTTTTACACGACATAATATGCTCATAGCGTTGAATTGACCCGGCCATAGTGTGCGTCTTCAACGCTGCCAACGAAGCATTATTTCGCTCTTCGAAAGGGAAAAAAATATTAATTACGTCCAGATGTGAAAAAAAAAATAATTCCGGAGTCAAAGAGTTAAGTTTTCAAGCAGGCATGACGATACGATGTTTTTTTAAACAATATATTTATAGTAAAAAACTTGTCAAATATAACATTTTTATACTTTAGTTTGTGCACAGTTATCTGCTATTTCTTTATCGATTTGATCTCTAGTCCGATACTACAATCCCAAATAAGTGAATAAAAATTTCACAGTTTAAATAATTTATAGTTTATTAATACTTCCGTATGCAGTACACGAGATACACCATAAAGCTAACTCTTAAAGGATGTACCTCCATTTGAACATAATATCCAATTATTTTGATTTTTACAATTAAATAATAACAAAAAGCTTGAAACTATACCTGAGTGATGTAGGAAGATTATTTAACTATTTACTAGGGATGGCCTTTGAGTGAACGACCCATATAAAAAAGATGACATAACCGTACTAGACAATGTAGAAACATCTGTTATCAATATTTTTTTCTCTACATCTGTCGCAGATGAAGTCTACAGATGTCTGATTTTTAAATATTTTTGTCGCCTTCTCTCTATATTTATTTGTAGTACACAGCGAATATCGATTCCCATATACCAATAAAACGTAATCATTACAAAGATGACTGCCTGGAGGTGTGTGTATGCACTTCGGAATGTCGTATGATGGTACCGAGTTTCAAGCCTGCTACATATCTTATTCATGATAGACCACTAAGACAGTCTAAAAACTCTAATTACCTAGATGTTATAGCAAATGAAAAGTTATCATGGTACCCCATATTGATGAAATAATTAAGAAATCAGAGAAAGCATTGGGGTTTATTCAAATATTTTTTACGAATCAAAGTAAAACAAAAATTAAAATACTATTAAACCTTGGTTAGACAAATATTCTGTTTGGGACCCCTCAACACAAGAAAACAAAGAAACTAGAACATAGGCTGAATTAAACAAACTAATATTTTTTAATAAAAAGTAGAATTCAATTTGTAATACGTGACAAAGTCTGAATTTAATCAAAGACTTACAATGAATAACAAACAAAAAATGACACAAGAAATCGGAAGGTAAAATATCAACTTAATGTTTAATATAATATAACTTGATACAAAATGGAAGGGTTGACCAAAACCCTTGTACAAAAATGGCATGTAAAAATATTACAATACCAGAGTTTGAAAATATAATTACAAATACAAGCAAGGCCTTGAAAAAAAGAAAAATCTTAACTTACACGATCAATTGGTATACCACGCACGGGTCACGCAATGTCTCCGCTATTCTGTCTCACGGCTGTCTCCGTATGTCTGTTCGTCAACGTTACACGGGCGGTCTTTATATAATATACCGCGCGTCGATATCAAGACAAATCTAGTAATTTCTAGAACAGAATAAGTCATCAACACCCAGATCTAGAACGCTCTTCAAAGAGACAGAAGAAAAAAAAAACCACCCTCCTTTCAACCAGAGGTACACACATAGGTCAAGGACCGGTCACTGTCTGTGTGGCTTGACTCACCGCGAAGAATAAAAAAAAAACTTATTACACAAAGGGGCAGACAACCTACAGGTCAAGAAAAAAAAAATAGTATCTAGGCATTGTTACCTAGATACGTAACACCTCCCTCCTAAAAATAAAAAGTTTACATTTCCACGAAATGGAAATCTTTTTAGACCAATTACAAAAATGATATTTACATTACAGAATGTATTTATCATGATATATATAAAAAAAAATATACATCAAAATACTTTTTACAATCTAGATAAGGCATCGGCGATAACATTTTCGCGGCCTTTTATGTGTTACAGATCTAGGTTGTACTCTTGTAAAAATAAACTCCACCTGAGAAGTCGTTGATTCTTGCCAGACATTTTGTGGATAAATGTAAGGGAATTGTGGTCAGTAAATACAACCAGTGGCCATCTGGACCCACTGATATAAAAATCAAAGTGTTGTATAGAAAGAATCAACCCAAGACATTCTTTTTCCACAGTAGAATAATTTCTTTGATGTCTATTAAATTTCTTGGAAAAGAAACAAATAGGGTGCTCTACTTGGAAATTATCTTCTTGGTAAAGGACTGACCCAACACCTGTGTCACTGGCGTCAATAGCTAACCTAAAAGGTTTTCCGAAGTCAGGAGCCATCAAAATGGGGAAGCTAGATAATATCTGCTTAATTTGGTTAAAGGCTTTCTGACATTCATCCGTCCAAGTAAATCGGACGTTCTTTCTCAGGAGGTTTGTTAAAGGACTGGCAATGACAGAAAAATTTTCGCAAAACTTTCTATAATATCCAGACATTCCCAAAAATCTTCGGAGTTGTTTCCGATCAGCAGGAATAGGGAAAGCTTGGATAGCTTCTACTTTGGCCATTACAGGTTTCACCTGGCCTTGTCCTACAATATGGCCTAAGTATTGGATGGAAGCCTGGCAAAAATCACTCTTACTCAGGTTTACAGTAATTTTTGCATGTAAAAGTTTAGTAAAAAGACAATGCAGTTGTTTACAATGGCTAGAAAAATCTTGGCTAAAAATTACTACATCGTCTATGTATGCGTGGCAATTCTCCATGTCAGCAAGCAGGGCATTTATCATTCTCTGGAAAGTGGCAGGAGCATTCTTCATGCCAAATGGCATCACTTTGTATTGGTACAGACCATCAGGGGTGACAAAGGCGGAGATTTCCTTTGCCCTATCAGTCAGGGGAACCTGCCAATAACCTGAAAGTAGGTCTATTTTGGTGATGTACTTAGCTTCACCAATACGATCTATGAGATCGTCTATCCTAGGGATAGGAAACGAATCGGTCTTTGTTACAGCATTTACCTTACGGTAGTCTGTACAAAAACGATAAGTCTTGTCCTGTTTAGGTATCAAGACACATGGGGAGCTCCAGCTACTGGAACTTGGTTCAATGAGGTCATTTTCAAGCATATACTTGATTTCTGACCTAAGTATGGCAAGTTTTTCAGAGTTGACCCTGTAAGGATGCTGCTTGACTGGAGTAGCCTCGCCAACATCTACATCATGCATTATAACATTAGTCTGTTTTGGTACATCAGAAAAAATGTCATTAAATTCATTAATGAGTTTCATGATAACTGGCCTTTCTGTCGAAGACAGATGAGTCAGTTTTACATCCAAATTCTGTAACACAAAAGAATTAGGTATTTTGTATTGTCCAAATTTCTCCTTTACAATATCATCATCAATAGGAGAAACATGGCTATTTGAACAACTTTTGACTGTATTTAAAACACAATTACTCTTATCTGAGTCATCTGGCCGAGATACATAAGGCTTCAGCATGTTTATATGACATAGCTGAGTCTTTTTCCTACGGTCAGGAGTTTTGATTGTGTAATTGAGGTCACTAATTTTGGTCTCAATTTCATAGGGACCAAAGTATCTGGCTTGCAAGGGTTGACCTGGTATGGGCAAAAATACAAGCACCTTATCCCCGGGAGAAAATTCTCTAACACGGGCCTTTCTATCATACCAGCGTTTCATGCTGGATTGGGTGTTTTGTAAGTTATTTTTGGCCAGAACACAAGCATCATAAAGTCTAGTTTTAAACTTAATTACATATTCTAAAAGTCCTTCAGTGGCTGTTGGTGACAACAAAGTCTCTTTTATACATTTCAAGGGACCGCGCACCGAATGGCCAAAGACTAAGTCAAAAGGGCTGAATCCCAACGATTCCTGGACGGATTCACGGGTTGCAAACAGCAGCATGTGGATTCCTTCGTCCCAGTCTTTTTCGTGCTCAAAGCAATAGGTTCGGATCATGTTCTTGAGAGTCTGATGGAATCGCTCAAGAGCGCCTTGCGACTCGGCATGATATGCACTCGACATGCAGTGTTTAATGCCCAACTGAGTCATGACTTGCTTGAAAAGATTGGCCGTGAAATTCGTTCCTTGGTCCGATTGGATGGACTTTGGTAGACCAAATAGAGTAAAGAACTTGATTAAGGCCTTTACAATGTTTGATGCTTTTATGTTCCTTAGAGGAATAGCCTCAGGAAAACGAGTTGAAGCACACATAATGGTCAACAGGTATTGGTTGCCAGCTTTTGTCCTTGGGAGAGGACCAACACAGTCAATAAGTACTCTGCTGAAAGGTTCTTCAAAGGCTGGAATCGGCTTCAGAGGAGCAACAGGGATCTTTTGATTTGGCTTGCCAACCATCTGACAGGCATGACAGGATCGGCAGTACTGGATGACATCCTTCTTCAAACGTGGCCAGAAGAAGTGTGACATAATCTTGTGGTATGCCTTGTGGATGCCGAGATGACCTGACATTGGTGTGTCATGAGCCAGATTCATGATGTACGCTCGGTATCTTTCTGGTAACACGATTTGATGGCATATTCTCCATTCTTCTTCGTTGGATGCGTCTGGAGGTTTCCATTTCCTGAAGAGCATATCATCTTGGATGTAGTAGCACGTTGATGCTAGCTCTGCCTCTTGTGATGTCATTGCGGTTTCTCGAAGTTTGGCGAGCTCTGGATCCTTCTTTTGGTCCTCAATCAACTGTTTTCGAGTTGATGCCGGCTTTTCAGAATTTGGCGTTGGTTCTTCTTCAAGAGAAGCAAAGAATGTGGTGCTCAAGTCCACATCATCGTGGTTACTGTCGGCTTTGATGACGTTCTCTTCTTGAGATGCTTTCAACCTCATTGCCCTTGTTACTGCACACGCTGGATATAACTCTAGGTCTTCCTCGGGTGTGGCAGATAAGTCGGGTTTTTGAGTGACGATGGGTTCGGCTATCACCTTTCCACCTGCTAAGTCATTGCCTAACAGCAACGAGATGCCTTCCAATGGTAATGTTGGTCGGACACCTACAACAACCGGTCCAGTAATGAGATTTGACTTTATGTCGATTAGATGTAGAGGCACATCTATACATCCAAGCTCTACGCCTCGTAACAGGATGCTCTTACCAGTCGATGATGATTTGGACAAGGGCAAGATACCCTCTAAAAGTAACGATTGTGAGGCACCTGTGTCTCTCAAAATGGTGATAGGTCGTAGACTTGTAGAATCACCGGGTAGTGATACGAATCCTTCCGAAATGAAAGGCTTAAAATCCTCTAATAAAACATCAATTTTGGTTGATGCAGACTGGACTTGGGTCGAACTCTCGCTGGAGTCATTGACATCTCTAGGAGACGCAGTGGAGAAACTCTTTCTTGAGTCAGTAGAACATCTTTTGGATGTATTTGGAGAACTCTTGATGGAGTCATTAGAACATCGGGGTGATGTCTTATGGGAACTCTTGATGGAGTCATGGGAACATCGGGATGATGTATTATGGGAACTCTGGATAGAGTCATTGGAACATCGGGGTGATGTATTATGGGAACTCTGGATAGAGTCATTGGAACATCGGGGTGATGTATTATGGAAACTCTGGATGGAGTCATTGGAACATCGGCTTGATGTACTTGAAAAACTCTTGTTTGAGTCATTGGAACATCGGCTTGATGTATTTGAAAAACTCTTGTTTGAGTCATTGGAACATCGGCTTGATGTATTTGAAAAACTCTTGTTTGAGTCATTGGAACATCGGCTTGATGTATTTGAAAAACTCTTGTTTGAGTCATTGGAACATCGTGGAGACATTTTCGGAGAGTCTTGTACAGTCAATACATTTGAAACAGGTGGTGTCGAGGTATTCTTGATATGACTTGATGATGAGGGAGTAAACCTCGACGACCACTGTACTGTGCAAGCGCTGACTTTTGAAGGAGCTTTTTCGTTTCTCTTCATCAATTTCCAGCAATCGTCAATTTTATGGCCTTCTCGTTTGCAGTAGGAACAAGTAGCTTTACTTGTAGTAGGTTTTCTGTCATTTGTACTGCTGTTCTTGATGGAGTTGTTAGCAATGGACTCAGGCTGTTTGACTTGTTTTGGCTTGACATCCGTCGTATACTTGGCAAATTGATGTGATATTATATAATCGTCTGCCAACACTGCAGCCTTGTACACATCTTCCTCGCCACGATCAGCTATATGCGTACGGACGTCCAGCCGCACACAACTCTTGAACTCTTCCATCAGCATTAGGTTCTTGATTTTGGCAAAGTCGGTGCCGATTTCCTTGGAAGTGAGCCATTTCTCAAAGCGTCGCTCCTTTTCCCGCAGGAATTCTACATGGGTTTGGCCATCCGATTTGCGACAATCCCTGAACTGCTTTCGGTAAGCTTCCGGAACAAGTTCATATGCCTTAAGAATTAAGGCCTTAACAACATTAATAATTATAATCTTTTTGTTGTTCAATGGTCAAAGAACAAAATACCTCTGCAGCTCTACCAGTCAAAACTGTTTGCAGCAAAGTGGGCCACAAAGTTTCAGGTACATTAAAATTTTTCACAGCAAGTTCAAATTGTGGAAAATAATTGTCAATTGTGGCTTCATTAAAGCGTGGAATTATTTTCAAAAATTTTATTGCTTCAGCAGTATGACTGGCAGGGGAAGAATCTGGTCTTACATTAGCAGCTAACTCTAATTTTTTTAACTCTATTTGTAATTTCATTTCCATTTCTTTCTGCTCTCTAGCCGCTGCAAGCTCTAATTCTTTTTGTTTAATTTCTCTCTGCTCTCTAGCCGCTGCAAGCTCTAATTCTTTTTGTTTAATTTCTTTCTGGGCTTCTATTTCCATTTGTTTTAATTTTATCTGAAGTTCTAAATCTGATTTACCCTCATCGGGTCTAAGGGTCTCTAAAAGGTCTTCAGAAAACACTTCCTCGTCTACATAATGGATTACAATGTTATCTCTGATTTCTTGTTTAAGGGCATTTAATTTTATTTTTAACCCTAAATGTTTAGAAATAAGGACCAGTTCCTTCCTAGTAAAAGCATCAAGCTCTTCCACAGAGGGATTTGCAAGAAAAACCTGAATATCCATGACTAACTAACAACTATTACAAGCAAAAAAAAAAAATGTATACAATGTAAATATACAGTACAAAATCAGTACAACAAAAAACCTTAAGAGAGTTTGGTCAATACTATTGATACTTTACTTCCGACTCTTTGACACAAAAAAAAATTTTTTGTTAAAGTCAACTTCGCCTTTACAAAATTACTCAAGTAAGACGAAAATAGGTTCAGAAAAATATCCGGGACGAAAGCCCTCAAACTTCTTTTGTCACGTATTACAAATTGAATTCTACTTTTAAATGGCTTGCCTAGGGGAACGTGACAATAGAAAAAGGTAGTTGTGTCACTTATCTTAAGTCTGAATTTAATCAAAGACTTACAATGAATAACAAACAAAAAATGACACAAGAAATCGGAAGGTAAAATATCAACTTAATGTTTAATATAATATAACTTGATACAAAATGGAAGGGTTGACCAAAACCCTTTTACAAAAATGGCATGTAAAAATATTACAATACCAGAGTTTGAAAATATAATTACAAATACAAGCAAGGCCTTGAAAAAAAGAAAAATCTTAACTTACACGATCAATTGGTATACCACGCACGGGTCACGCAATGTCTCCGCTATTCTGTCTCACGGCTGTCTCCGTATGTCTGTTCGTCAACGTTACACGGGCGGTCTTTATATAATATACCGCGCGTCGATATCAAGACAAATCTAGTAATTTCTAGAACAGAATAAGTCATCAACACCCAGATCTAGAACGCTCTTCAAAGAGACAGAAGAAAAAAAAAACCACCCTCCTTTCAACCAGAGGTACACACATAGGTCAAGGACCGGTCACTGTCTGTGTGGCTTGACTCACCGCGAAGAATAAAAAAAAACTTATTACACAAAGGGGCAGACAACCTACAGGTCAAGAAAAAAAATAGTATCTAGGCATTGTTACCTAGATACGTAACACCATTTGACAAGAGTAACACTTTTAGTAAAATCACTCAATTTAGAGACATTTCAGGACATATGATCCCGGAGGAATTCCAGCTCCCGACGCCTCTTCGTGGCCCTCCGGAGGAAACGTCCTCCAAGGGAGTCAGATAGGCCAAGTACGGTAGCACACATAGCTCTCAGTGGGCTACCACACGTATGTTCGAGAGATTGTACACTGCACTTGGTAGGGATGTAACAAAGGCTCGCTAACCTGTCCAACCCCCCATCGATTCGTTCCCTAACCGGGGCCATACGCGCTGTGATGGTGGGACATTATAGGCATACGAAAGGCCCCCACGCGGCTCGGCCTCCGGCCTCGTACGAGAGAGGGAACTCGTGCGGAGCTCAAGGGGGTCGTGACTATCGACACACCGGGCGTGAATACATGATCGCTTCGGATAAGGCGGGATTTCGGACAGAGGGATTGGTGAAGAGCCGATGCCTCATCCTGGCCATGGATAAAAGCCTTTCCTTGGTCAAGAGGTCCTTTAATAGGGAACTGGACGTTCTCGGACCTTCAGGACATCTGAATCAGGACATATGATCATAAGGGTAATCGTAGCAATAATAAAAAAAAAAACATTTAAAATGATAACTTACAAATACAAAAATTTTACAAAGACAGTTTGTGTGGAAACACAAACTCAAAATCGTCCCCCTAAGTGGTTCACCCAGGCAGGTAAAAAGGCAGGTTTCAATATTTTCAGAAAGAACAACAGATTAAAATAGTATCATAGACAAACGACAGAATAATGGAGAAAGAAGGTTGACAGATCTTGTGTGGTGCCCCAGCAAGGGTGGACTGGGTATCAAAATTGGCCTGGGCATTTCTATACCATACGGCCCATAAATTGTAGGCCTATATTATATAATGGACATCCAGTTCTAGGTCTACCTGTCATCAAAATCATTAATATTAAATTTGATAATGTATCGATAACTGTACACATGCTTACAGTGAACACTATGTCCTTATAAGGAATAAATGCTATATGTTGCTTTTTAATCGTAAAGTGTCTAGGCCCTAAAAGGATGAAGCTCTGCGGATGTAGGCTATTAATTATTGCGGAAAATATTTTTGATTAAATTAGTAGAGTCTGTAAAAGCCCCCTGAAAAAGGAATACTATAAAACATTTAGCAATTTAATAGTGGCATCCATGCGGCCTTTATCTTATAAAAGGAAGATGCTTACTGTGGTCCTGTCGGCCCATTTAGATACCGGCCCACCGGGCATTTGCCCAAATGCCAATATAGCCTGGCATCCATGCGGCCCTTATCTTATTAAAAAGAAGATGCTTACTGTGGCCCATTTAGATACCGGCCCACCGGGCATTTGCCCAAATGCCAATATAGCCTGGCATCCATGCGGCCCTTATCTTATTAAAAAGAAGATGCTTACTGTGGTCCTGTCGGCCCATTTAGATACCGGCCCACCGGGCATTTGCCCAAATGCCAATATAGCCAGTCCACCCCTATGCCCCAGCAGACCAAAGGATAGGTGAAAGTGAATGCAAGGGAAAGTGACGGCCTGGCGTAACTGATGTCTCATGGTGAATATATAATTGATCTAATTGTTTTAAAACGGGTCAATCCTCAAGAAAAAAACATTTCGTAAAAAAAAAAAAAAAAAAAAAATCCTTTAGTTAAGTGTTCTATCCCTATAGTGTAGCACTGCAGTTCACGCAATAATATGAAAAACTATTTATTAATAGTTGTTTTAAATTATGTCCAACTTATATGCACACTAAATAGATTTTTTCTCGTTAAAAAAAAAGTAAACATAGTTTTTGTGTAAATTTAGTAGTTGTAAATGTAAAAAAAAATAATTTTTTTGGACAAAAAATCTAAAACCTTTTTTTTGTAATTAAAAAATCTAAAACTTTTTTTTTAATTAACAAATTACAAAGAAAACTATGTAAATGTATATAAGGAGATAGATGTGCTTTTCTTTGGCATATGTGAAGTGATTAAAACAGAAGATTTGACCTAAAAATTACGAAGTAACATATTTAATGTATAGAAAATAGAAGACATTCACTAGAAAAACAACAAAAAAAAAAACAAACTACAGCACTACGGCTACGCTCTCAAAATGGTGAAGTTTGGACACACCCCAAACAAATGTTTTTCCGGTTTGCTACTATCCATCCCATATAGTTTACATGTGGGGCCTGCCCTAACCTTACCCTTCTTCTTTATTGGGGTCATTCCATAAATTAGCCTGTAGGTCACCTCCCGGGCTTTCGGAGTTATGTTTTTATTGGGTGAATGTGTCTGTGTGTGTATTGATCACTATTTCTAATTCCCTCCCCCCCCCTCCCATGTTATTCCAATGTTTAAATTTTCTTTAAGTTTGTCTCTAAGTGCTGTGTATATGTTTTTGGTTTTGTGGTGTACTAAATTTTGATTGTTTTGTAGGTGTCTGGTTAGTGATCTGTAAAATGGGTGGATGTGGGGTGCCGAAAGAGTGGGGTGTGTTGTTTTGGATGGGGAGAATTTTATTGAGCCTTAAACCGAAATAGTATAAGGTTAAGGTTTTCAATTTTCAGAGGACCTAACTACCCTACCGATAAATTTTAAACGGAATGCTTTAATTTCTGTGTTTATAACCGATAAGCCTATCCCCCCTCCTTTTTTCTCTTGTATTAGTGTGTTGTGTTTGATGTTGGTAAAAGGGTTTCTGAATATACATTTTCTAATGATTTTGTATATGTCTTTTATGAAATTAGGAGGTGGCACTACACTGTAGGCCAGATTCAAAATTTTGGGCACTATCAGGTTGTTTACTATAATGGCCCTTCCAAAAATTGTTGTACCCTTATATTAAAAGGTTTTTATTATTTTCTTTATCTTATCAGCTATTTCATCCCCTTTTTTTTATGTAAAGTGCCGGGTTTTTGGTCCACACGATACCGCAGATTTTAATCTCTTTTTCTATCCTAAGTCTAAAAGGGAGAACTGGGGGGATATTCCACCTGCCTAACCCCATTTTGGCTGATTTCTGGATATTAATTTTGGACCCGCTCGCCCTCCCGAAAAGTGTGAATGTCTGTATTATTATTTTAACGTCATTTTCCGAAGAGGGGAAAAGGGTAGTGTCGTCTGCATAGGGGCTTGATTTTAACTACGGGATTTGGCCCTGGGATCTTATTACCTATGAATTCTTGGTCTAACCTAAGGCTTTCTAATAGGGGTTTAAGCAGAGGGTGTATAAAAAAAAGGGGGAAAGTGGACTACCTTGCCTGACCGATGTTTTAATGGGGATACGATCACTAAGAGATTGGTTGATAATTAGCTGACTTGTGGCTTCCGTGTAGACCAAATTTATGTATTTTGTCAGGGACTTGTTTGTCTTGTCTAGTATTCTAAAGAGGTAGTCGTGGTCCACTCTGTCTAAGGCTTTTTCTTAGTTTATGGTCATGAGGGCTGCCTTCAAGTCTTTGTCTTTGCAGTAGAAAATTACGTCTCGTATAAAGTGGTTAAGTTCGTCAATATTTCTGTCGCGGTTGCTGCAGTGTTGGTCATGTCCTATCAGAAGGGGGATTAGGGGGTTTTATTCTAAGGAAAATCATTTTTGTCAGCAGCTTGTAGTCTGTGTTTAACAGGAAGATAGGTCTGAAGTCACTGGGTATGATGTTGTCTTCGGGTTTTTTTTATGGTAGTAAAATAATGTATGCGAGATTAAAATCAGTGGGCGTCTGTCCTTTTTCTGGCATGTCTTTGTAAAGTGTTAGTAGTAGGGGCCCTATCTTTGGGCGTCTGTCCTTTTTCTAGCATTTCTTTGTAAAGTGTTAGTAGTTGGGGCCCTATCTGTTGACGTCTGTCCTGTTTCAAGCATTTCTTTGTAAAGTGTTAGTAGTAGGGGTCCTATCTGTGGGCGTCTGTCCTGTTTCTAGCATGTCTTTGTAAAGTGTTAGTAGTAGGGGCCCTATCTGTGGGCGTCTGTCCTGTTTTAGCATGTCTTTGTAAAGTGTTAGTAGTAGGGGCCCTATCTGTGGGCGTCTGTCCTGTTTCTAGCATGTCTTTGTAAAGTGTTAGTAGTAGGGGCCCTATCTGTGTGCGTCTGTCCTGTTTCTAGCATTTCTTTATAAAGTGTTAGTAGTAAGGGCCCTATCTGGGGGGAAAAGCTTTGGTAGAATTCGTACGTCAAACCTTCAGGACCTGGGGCTTTATCGTTTTGTGTACTGTCTGGGGGGGGGGGGGTCGGCAACCTGCGGCTCGCGAGCCACACGTGGCTCTTTAGTTCCATAAGCAAATATTATTATCTAAGTTTCTTACACCGTATCTCGTTCACTTAATATTTGTACATATTTATTGCCTCCAATTGATCCATTATTTGAGCTTTTTCTATTTCCTCCTGTGAAACTTGTAATAACTCTTTTAGTCTCTCTTCTTTTTGGCGTTTTTTTTTACTTTTGGTTGCAGCCAGGATTTTAATTAGCTGCTTTAGTGACTTTTTTTTCATTATAGGCCAGATTTGGATCAAGTTACACTCTCCTTGGTTATCTCCTCCTATAGACTCGAGCATTCTTTTAATTGATTCCACTATCAATGGATCCTGTAGAAGGCTAGTGTTCATCTTCCAATGTGTGTCCGATTGTTTTTTGCCACCTTTTTTTCCTCCTAGCCTTAATAGCACTCCTCTGTGGTCCGTGAAGTCTAGCGTCTCTTGGATGTGTGTACCTCCAAATAATTTACAAGTTATTGGTGTGTAGAATCTGTCTATTCTTGTCTCCACCGGGTATGAGCTATATTTTAGAGTAGTTTCCATTCCCTCTCGCTGCAACGCTCTATATGCGTCTACCAAGCGAAAGGTTCCTTTGATTTCTCTTAAGAAATCATGTTTCACCCGTTGACCGAGGGAGTGGATGCTGATGTGTTTGTGTATTGCTTGTCTAAATGTGTTTCTATGTCTTTAAAGTTTCCCCCCCCCTTCCCCCCCAATATTATTTTTTCTCCTTTGTGTCTGCTTAGTAATGCTTCGCTCAGAGTTTCGAAAAAATGTGGTCTCTCTCTACTCAAGTCGGAGCATATATGTTATTTAAATGTGTATGTTTGTTTTTATGCTTTTACCTTGACTATGACCACCCTAACACTATTATCGCTATGTGTGTATGTTAACTTGGAATCTATCTGATGTCTGTAAAATGGCTGCTCCCTTCCCTAAACTGAAATAACGTCCCCTGAAACCCATGTCTGATGTACTTCGAGTACATTTATATTTTGAGTTTATATTGGTCTTTTCAAGAAAAATGAAATCTGGTCTGTGTGTGTTGGCTGAGTGGATTATATATTTGTGTTTGTTGTTTAGGCTACAAATGTTTAATGAAAGGACTGTAATAGCTGCCTTGACTGTGTGTTGGTGACTTGATTTTGTGTATGTGTGTGTAGGTATTATCTTATCTTATATAATACAGACGTTACTTCAAAAAAGAAGATGATTACGTCCTACGAGTCATGCATTTAGTCATGCATATTAACCAATGACTTAAATTCTGCCAAGTCACTGGTTTTTCTGGCTAGCTCAGGCAACCCATTCCATGCTCTAATAGCACTAGGGAAGAAAGAGTATTTGTACACATTTGTCCTAGCATATGGGACGAGGAATGTGCCTTTATTTTTGTGTCTTTCAGAGTATTTTATTAAGTTTTGTTTTTGTATTTGAAGATTATGGTTCAGCGTTTTATGTATAATTGCTACTTTACCTTTAAGTCTTCTGTCCTGAAGGCTTTCTAAATTTAGTGATTTTACTAATGGTGTTACTTCAGTCAAATGTGAATATTCATTTGTTATGAATCTCACTGCTCTATTTTGTGTTTGTTCCAGTTTCTTAATGTTTTCTTGAGTTGAGGGGGTCCCAAACGGTGGATGCATATTCTATTATTGGCCTAACCAAGGTTAAATAACATTTTAGTTTTATGTTCTTATTTGATTTATAGAAATTTCTTTTAATAAACCCTAATGCTTTGTTGGATTTTTTTATAGTTTCATCAATATGTGGATTCCATGACAGTTTTTCATTTATTATAACACCTAGGTATTTTGCGTTTTTAGTCTGTGTTACTGGTTTGCCATGAATAAGATAAGTGGAATTAATTTTTTTTAGTTTTTTTGTTACTCTTAACAACTGATATTTTTCTGGGTGGAAAGACATGCTCCAATTTGATTCCCATTTCTGTAATTCATCTAATTTTCTTTGTAAAATATCTGTGTCTTGTGTTGTTTTTATTGTTCTATATATTATGCAATCATCTGCAAATAATCTGACTTTTGTTCCTGAACTAATGCAATTTGGTAAATCATTTATGTAAATTAAAAATAGTAGTGGACTCAAGACTGTTCCTTGAGGCACACCTGAGTTTACTGTTATTGGTGTTGATTTAGAGCCATTTATTATTACAGTTTGTTCTCTCCCTATCAGAAAATCTTTAATCCACTGATGCAGTGGACCATTAATGCCGAAATATTTTAATTTTTTAAGCAAACTATGGTGGTGAACTTTGTCAAAAGCCTTGGAAAAATCTAGTAAGATAGCATCTATTTGTTCACTATTATCTAAACCTTTTGAAAAATCATCAATTAGTCCTATTAGTTGTGTTTCACATGATCTATATTTCTGTATTCCATGATCTGTATTCCTAGCTCTACGAGTGTGTGTGTGTGTATGCGTATGTCTACTGCTTTGTTGTTTTAAGTTATGTTAAGTTATGTGCTTTGGGGTGTGTCAGGGTCCTCCCAGCGTCGATTACTAAATGTGAAGGCGAATCTGAGAATTCATCTGACTCCCTTTTTCCTTCTTCTCCTTCTACTTCTCCCTCATGACCTTCACCCCTGTCAGAGGACGACGAGGACAAAGACAGTCCTCTTTCTGTTTTTTTTTATTGGGGAGCTAGGCTCCGATCTTGCTTGTTCACATGTTTTCATTTTGTGTGTGTGTATTACTTCCTATGATGGTTACTGTTTCTACTACTTTTCTGGGAGAAGGTGGTTTTCCCATTCCTACTGGAAGACTCCTTTCTTGTGTCTTTTTTCCTGTTTTTTTTTTACAATTTCAAAACCATCCCTCTCCATCAATTCCTCGCTCTTGTTCTGCTTTCCCACACCGTCTCCCATCAAAGCCGCAGCGTAAGTTCCCTTCTGGGACTCTTGGGGGTGTTCATTAATCCTTTTGCTCTTTTGGATAGAACTCTTCAGACATTGATTAGACCAGTTACCATAACCAAGTTTCAAAGCTAATACACCAGCACTTACCTTTGACATACAGTTTGATCGGTAAAGAGACTCCTCCTTATTACAAATGTTCACCTCAAAAAGTTCTCGAGTCTACTGATCAACAGCTATACTGGAACAGGCCTATTTTGACCGACTAAAAGGTAGATTTTAATTGCCATGATCTGCTGCTCATCGATAAAAGCCACTACCATTATTGATATTGCCGTATCACTGTCTCATAACTGAAGAAAAACTGAGCTGGAAAAACAACGAAAATATGGGAACCTAGGCTTGGAGATTAAGCATTTATGGAAGTTATCTAAAACGACTATATACCCCATAGTTATATCAACCGAAGGGATAATGACAACCTACCTCTTAGATACCTTCAAGGCTCTTGGCATTCCTAGGAACATTCTCATTGCTTGCCAGAGGGTGGTACTACTGCAGACCTGCCACATCACCAGAAAATTCCTTAGTGGAAACTGATAAAAGGACTACGATGAATTTTGTTTCCCTTTAACGACACTCGACCCTGGCAGCGCCATAGAATGTATTTTCGTTCGTTTCTAACATAATAATAATAATAATAATAATCTTTATTGTCCGTAAGGAAATTCGTCTTACAATTTGTTTATTACCATCTGTACAAAATGTTTGTAAAATGTTTTGTTATAAAATGTTTTACATGTTTCGAATGTTCCTTGAGAGTTGAAGATAGTTTACTTCCTAGTCCAAACTTCCCGCAGGACGACGGGAGATGGGAGCGGGCAGGGTTTAAACCCTCAACCGTCGATAAATCCGAACGACAGTCCAGCGCACAAACCGCACGACCAGGCAGCCATCCACACAACTCCCCCTTTGCAGACACTGCGCCCATCCTCATGAAACCGTAAA
Source organism: Biomphalaria pfeifferi (assembly GCA_030265305.1). NCBI lineage: Eukaryota > Metazoa > Mollusca > Gastropoda > Planorbidae > Biomphalaria > Biomphalaria pfeifferi. The sequence goes on from JASAOG010000079.1 coordinate 609,292, forward strand.
CCATATCCTCTTTGAATGCCCCTTCCTAATCCACCTTAGGCAGACCCTACTTCCACTTCAGCCCAACAACATAAAAACCCTGTACGGCAGTGCTGAAGAACTGAAGAAAACAGCACACTTTTTTCCTTGGCATAGTCTGCAAAAGAGCTCAGCAGAAATAAAGCTGGATAGAAGAAGGCGAAGAAGTTTATTACACCAAACAAAACATTATAACTATAAAAACCAAAATGTACATTCACACCAGACCCACTCATAATTTACATGTGAAATGTCTATATCAAATTGTTTCTATTTAATGATTTGATTTCCAGGGGAACAAAAGAGTTTTTGTGCCTGTTTGTCTTTGCTATCAGTGTCTTGTATTTCTTTTTATTTAGATTCGCTAACTACCTCTTCCTTTTTTCTTCTTCTCAATTTTCAACAAAACGGAAGACCCCACCCCGCCCCCTTTTTATTGCATCATTCGTCTCTTTCCGTGCTCCCATGTAGGTTTTAGACAGAAACTCCCCCCCCCCCCCCCATTTTTTTTTATTAGCATTGAAACGGATGAATTTGTTGATTTGTCGGAAGCGTGGTCGAGAGGCCAAGTGTGCTTGAACTTGGCTTGTATTGGCCCCCTAGAAAAGGGCTCGTGGTTCGACACCCGACTCGGGCAGAGTTGTGTTTACTGAGCGCCTAAAGGCAGCACGGAAAACCAACTCCATGATAACCCCTTTCCCCCCCCCCCCCCAACTGGTCCACAAATGAGATTGGACCAAAAGCGCTCAGAGCATGCTATAAGCATGAAAGTAGCGCTATATAAAAGCTATAATAATAATACTATTTTATACCATTTATTCTATACCATTTATTTTAATTTTGGCCTTTTAATTCTTGTACCTGTTACGTTCAATTGGAACCACCCACTTTACATCGCTCCTCGATATATATATATATATACTTTTTGGCCCGGGAATTCTAGTATTACTTTTCTCCTCCACCCCCCCCTCCCCCTCTGGTTATGAATATGTTTTTTGCCACATCGTTTGGTATCCGCTTTAGAGTACACGCCGTCACGCTGTTGTCTTTCCATTGGCTTTGGCAAGGTTGTATTAATTCTAAAGAAACATCCAAATTATGCAAAACAATTGTAAGCTATTCTGTGCTCATTAATCTTACAATGACTATCTATTACTCGACCCAAACGTAACATCAAATACTCTATTAAAAAAAAAACGTAGTAATAAAACCTCGCACCCCCTCCCAACAACAAAAAGAAAATCGAAATATAATCTCTACTGGTAGGCTTTTCAATTCAATATCGAAATGTTGGATAGGTTCTACGTAGCCTTTTTTTTTTACCGTAACAGATTTCAAAAATAGATTATTTATGCCTGGTATAGACTTAGGCTTTGACCTATATTTAAAAAAAAATAACTCAGTGAATTTTTTACATAAAAAAATACCCCCCTCCCCCCTGAACAACTTAATATAAAAAAGTTTAGGTCTAGTTTAATAGGCCATCATATTTAGTTTGAGAATTCGTTGGATTTTATATTTAGATCTATAATACAAGTCGATCTAGATTGCACCTTTTAATATAAATTACAGACGTTCCCTCTTAACAGAAGATAGTTGTAATAAAATAGTACTTTCATATTCATAAAGATATTCAGTGATCTCGAAACAAAAATTTCAATTTGGTTTATTCAGTGATGTTGTTTATTTGTAAATTGCCTCTATATCATCACCTCCTTAGCACTGTGGTTCTTTTTTTTTTTTATAAAATACATTTAAAAAACGATCACGGTAACATTCACACATAAGCATCGTCCCCACCGCTCCCTCTCCCTTTCGCAATCGGTCCAGACAAGTGACAGGATCATAGCGTATTGAGAAAGCTAAAAGCATGAAACAGAGCTCAACAAAAACTATTAGTAATAATTTTTCAAATTGCATGAATTTATTGTCACGTATCTAGATTTATTACAAGCTTAATTCCATGACTGATCCAAACTAATTGATATTATTACTCTTCGTACATAGTTTGTTTTGTTTCAAGTCTTATTATGTGTTTTCATTTAGATCTGTCATCCAGAAAAATTTGGTCTTAACTTATATTTCATTCGTACAAAATACACTATTTTAAGAAGGCAAATAAGGGAGATAACTTGAGTTTTTCTATTCAAATGGATTGACATAATTACCCCCCTTTGAATTTATGCTTATGCTCGATCGTGACGACCATCTTTATTTCCTTTCGCCTGTTTGGCTGTTATTTGAATGTAAACGTATTAGGTCATACATAGGTCTAGATTTAGTACTAAAACACTGCACCATAATCTTCAAATACAAAATCTAATAAAATAATCAGAAAGACACAATGATAAAGGTACAAATTTGTACTAATGCTCCTTCGTCCAGAAGTGCTATTAGAGCATAGAACGGGTTGCCTGAGCTAACCAGGAAAACCAGTGACTTGGCAAAATTTAGGTCAATGGTTAATATGCATGACTAAATGCATGACGCGTAGGACGTAATCATCTTCTTTTTTGAAGTAACGTCTGTATTATATAAGATAAGATAATGTAGTATTTGCCCGTATATAAAGATAGGGCAATTCATGCAGCCTAAAAAAATGGCAGAAAAAGGTTCATAATCGCTCCACTGCACATTGTGTCCAGTGAGATGGTTTAGTAGGTCAAAGAAGATGAAACTTCGCGATCTTGACCAGTTCTTATTTAAACAGACGCTTGTCAACAGAAAAAAAAACCCAGCAACAACACAACTTTAAATAATATTTTTTAAAAAGTTAAGTAACTTTGCAGCTTCTAGATAAGGTCTTTATAGAAGACTGTAATAGAAAAAGTGTTTTATCGGGGTTCATTGTTCAATGGGGGCTTATTCTAGCTCACTATTAATTATTGGTTACTGTTAATTATATCACACTATAAGTTAAGTTACACTATAAAAAGCCGTTCCTCGTACTTTGCCTGTACCAGTGGGTAGCCCAAGAGTAGGTTTACAGTTATCACGTGCCAGTAACATAGTGGGTAGCCCAAGAGTAGGTTTACAGTTATCACGTGCCAGTAACATACTGGGTAGCCCAAGAGTAGGTTTACAGTTAACACGTAGACTATTTACTATTTATTTGAAACGTCGATACTAGAACAGAGTGGTCGAGAGGCTAAGTACGCTTGAACTTGGCTTGACTTGGCTACCTATTGAGGGGCTGGAGAGGCTAAGTACGCTTGAACTTGGCTACCTATTGAGGGGCTGGAGAGGCTAAGTACGCTTGAACTTGGCTACCAAATTGAGGGGCTGGAGAGGCTAAGTACGCTTGAACTTGGCTACCTATTAAGGGGGCTCGAGGTTTGACACCCGACTAGGGCAGAGTTTTGTTTACTGAGCTGCCTAAAGCACGGAAAAACCTTCTCCCAGATACCCCTCCACAAATGGGCCATAGCGCTCTGGGCATGCTATCCTGAAAGTAGCGCTATATACAATCTATAATTTATTTTTTATTTATTTATACCATTGAATCTCTCAGTTGCTAAAACTATCCTCCCTCTGCATTTCAACATTCTTCCAATGTCTCCAGGACACGCAGAACAAATTCTGATCTAGTGACTGCGAGACGAATGTATTCTTTGAAATCATTTCTCGCTTTGGGTTTCTCCCTTGTTCTTAACAACACCCCAAAAAGAAATCCATAGGTGTGTCATGTCATGTGAACGTGGTGGCCATTCGATGCTGCCCCTTCTTCTGAACCAACCATATAAAAAAAGTTTAATAAATGTAAATATACTTTTGGGCCACCATGTATAAAATAAAATATGCGTATATGATTTGCGAAATGACAGCGAATTCGCGAAATAGCCACACTTCCTATTTCGGCCATAACATATACACAAGGTAACAATCGTTCGTTTTTATTTATGAAAGTTCTAAAACAAAGTCACAATCTTATCTTGTAAAATACAGACGTTACTTAAAAAAAAAAGATGATTACGTCCTACGCATCATGCATCTAGTCATGCGTGTTAATCAATGACTTTAATTCTGCCAAGTCATTGGTTTTCTTGGCTGGCTCAAGCAACCCATTCCGTGCTCTAATAGCACTTGGGAAGAAGGAGCATGTTTATAAATGTGTGCCTTTATCTTTGTGTCTCTCTGAGTATTGTATTAAATTTTGTTTTTGTATTTGAAGATTATGGTTCAGTGTTTTATGTATAATTGCTATTTTACTTTTGAGTCTTCCTGAAGTCTTTCTAGATATCTAATAATAGCTGTCATTTTTGTACGGTATCCTAGATTACTAGCTGATTAAGACTAAAACAATTTGAACTAAAAATCGATTCAATTTTCTTCTTTATTTTGTGTTAATTTCATTAATAAAAGTAAGCTTGTAAGGTAAAATGTGTTACATGTTTCGGATTTTTCTTCAGAGATAATGTACTTTAATTTAATTTCTAGTCCAAACCTCTTGCAGGACGACGGTTGATGGGAGCGGGCAGGGTTTGAATCCGATACCATCGATAAGTGCGAACGACAGTCCAGCGCACAAACTACACGACCAGATAGCCATCCACGGTTTTCATTAATTGGCCCAGGTATTGAAAACTATTTTTTCTTTTTTTAGCTACAATTCTCTCAAAACATTTTGTATATGAAAAAAAAAAAAAAGATTTGTAGAAATGGTATACTTTTGCTTGTATCCTGTCAACAGTTTTGACCTAGTTTTTGTGCGAAGTTTAAGTTGTATAACGAAATGTTTGAATTCTAGCCTTATGTCGATGTCCTGGTATCGATCTCATCGACATGTAGCAAACTTTTATAAGCATGTTTGTCACGGCTGAGCGAATGACAATTTAGAAAAAGATTCTTTCTGCTGGTGCAATAGATGTACTCTACTACTAGAGTATATAGATTTTAGATTCAGGGGAGACAATATAATAGAGATACTTTATAGAGTGAGTGTATTGCTCTTTAAATTAATAGCCTTTAATAAATGTATGTGAATTTTGTGTAGTTTATTTAAATTTACATTTATTTCTATTATGTTTATTATTATTATTTTTATACAACTTTAAAATGAATGTTTAGTAAGTCAAATGAGACAAATCCTATCATTTGAATATTAAATAGTTCCACATTCATAAATTCATTGTAATGGTATCTAATTTAAAAGCCGAATGTAATTTTATTATATAATCGGTTAACACTACCTTAAACATCCCACCAATAAGTGATAATGTTGAGATTACTCCATTCAATCACGTGAAAGAAAGCGGGCAGTGAGTTTTAAGATCGCCTTGTCCCTGTGCAAGGACAGACCAGTTGCCGCATATAGTCCTTTCAAAGCCAATGTAGGATCTAGACCTAGATTTAGTCTCTAGCCTAATTTACATTTATTTTTACTTTGAAAGAGTACAACCGCCAAACTAGCTTTTCCCCATGTGGCCAACGAGATTATAATTCTTTTCTCAGCGATATAAATCAACTGTTGAATTTCTAGGAAAATCGTTAGAGCCATTTTGAAGATCAGCGTCTGACCACCCTCCATGAAGGGTAGAATTAAATAAATATAGGTATTGTAAAAAAAGAGTGCAGATATTTTTTTACAAACAATATAACCATTGCGAGTATTAAATTAACTCTTACTGTTGAATACTGTTGAATAGAACAGAGCGTTTCTCAAGTTGTTACCTGGTTAAGAAATATTTCTATATATAAATTTAATGTCTTGATTAACTCTTTAGACCTGAAGAATAATGGTTCGCACAAAGACGAATGGTGCCGACTTTCGACTGAATTTTATCCTTGACCCAAAAGTAAAGAGTTTCAATTAGTAAAGGTGAACGAAAAGAAATGTTTTTTTTGTTGTTTTTTTAACTTAAAAAAAATATCATTACAGAAAAGTGCGGACTTATCGATGGTTGAGGGTTCAAATTCTGCCCTCTCCCATCCCCCGTCGTCCTGTGGGAGGTTCGGACTAGGAAGTAAACTATCTTCAACTCTCAAGGAACATTCGAAACATGCCAAACATTTTACAACCAAACAAACATATTTCCATAAATTGTTAGTTGTATTGCAGCATGGCACAATCCTTAAATACAAATTATGAAATCATTTATACATGATACATGTATAATGTAAATATACATCTATATATATATAATTCTATTCTTCCCTTTCCCTCAAGAGTTTGGACGAGAAGAAGTAGTAAAGGAAAAATCACTCTCTTAGTTCTGCAATTTTTTTTTTAGTTTTTAAAAGATTTTAATAATTTCCGCATATTTTGTTATAAGTTATTAAGTGGCTTCCGTATATTTTGTTATAAGTTATAAAATGGTTTAATTTAATAATTTACACCTAGAATTAGCGCGGGTCCTTTGTAAGAGCGGGGCACACTGCGGTCACATATTGCAGTTAAAGAATGACGAGTGTTCTTGACACTTTCTAGTGCTCTTTTTGGTCTTTTGATCTGGCAGGTAGCAGGTGACACAGTAGGTTATCGAAAGTCTCAGCTATGGTTTACGTATTAGGGTCTTGAATTCCTGTCAATTTTCATTCAAAATGATATACTTCGTATACTATCATGATACTACTATAGCGTTACAATGTCCGAATTTCATGATACTATAGCGTTACAATGTCCGAATTTCATGATACTATAGCGTTACAATGTCCGAATTTCATGATACTATAGAGTTACAATGTCCGAATTTCATGATACTATAGCGTTACAATGTCCTAATTTCATGATACTAAGGCGTTACAATGTCCAAAATTCATGATACAAATGCATTACATCTTTCATGATACTATAACTTTACGCATTTCTTGATACTATATCTTTACACATTTCATGATACTATATCTTTAAACATTTCATGATACTATATCTTTAAACATTTCATGATACTATATCTTTACACATCTCATGATACCATATCTTTACACTTTTCATGATACTATATCTTTACACATTTCATGATACCATATCTTTACACTTTTCATGATACTATATCTTTACACATTTCATGATACTATATCTTTACACATTTCATGATACTATATTATTTTAACGTTACTTCAAGTTTGACATAAAGAAAATACTTTTATCTTGCTATACGCACACACACATATACATACACAAACACACACATACACACGTGCACATACACATACTCACACAAACACTAAGACAAGAAGGCACCGTGATATAGAATTCAGATTTCGGGTAGTAGCTGAGAACCGTTCACTTATGGTACATGGTTCAAAGCTAAGTCTGTGATATATATTTCTTTGTATAATTTCACAGCAGTCACATGAGTGTAATATCTAATATCCGTCATTTGTATTGACTAATAAGATACATATAAAGTACACATTTCTAATTTAACCACATTTACATTCAGTCAGTAATATTCAACAATATCCGTCATTTGCAATGAATAATAAGAACATATAAAGTGCACATTTCCAATTTAACTACATTTACATTCAGTCAATTATTTCAACGTTCTATTGTACCAGATGCGCGTTTAAACACCGGGCATCATTTCAACACAAAAATTAAGCACAGAGCCTAAGAGTAAAAAAGAGAAGATATTTTTTTAGAAGTGGCGGCGTCAGATGTGGACTGGGGATGGTGTGCAAGGTGAGAGAATCATTAAGACAGTTTAAGATATTTAGTTGCAGAAAAGGTGGAGAAAACATCCGAAATCTTCACTAGCCTCTGACACACATACACTTGGTTCTCACTTCCGTTACACATTCAGTCTCTCTCACTTCCGTTACACATTCAGTCTCTCTTACTTCCGTTGCACATTCAGTCTCACTCACTTCCGTTACACATTCAGTCTCACTCACTTCCGTTACACATTCAGTCTCACTTGCGTTACACATTCAGTCTCTCTCACTTCCGTTACACATTCAGTCTCTCTCACTTCCGTTACACATTCAGTCTCTCTCACTTCCGTTACACATTCAGTCTCACTCACTTCCGTTACACATTCAGTCTCTCTCACTTGCGTTACACATTCAGTCTCTCTCACTTCCGTTACACATTCAGTCTCTCTCACTTCCGTTACACATTCAGTCTCACTCACATTGTGCTTTCATGCGTCAATACTGCAAGTAAAAAAACGGAACATCTGCAATCTATGCTAGATTCCAGATCGTGTGGTATGCACTATGCACTACAGATTGTCGCCACGATGGTCCCGAGGTCAAACCCTTTATGCAATCAATCCCTTTTTTCCTGCAGGACGTTTTGGGCTTGTAATCTTCTATTTTTATAGGAACTTACCTTTAGGGCGCCTCTTAGTTCCCCTAATACTAATGGGTACCTGACATTAGTTGGAGAAAAGTAAAGGTGGTTGGTCATTTTATGCTGGCCACATGACACCCTCGTTGACCGTTGGCCAAATAAACCGATGACCTTAAGAACTGCCCAATAGACCTAAAAGTGAACTGTGTTGCCTGTGTAGCCACAGTGTCCTGACATTCCAAAGACTTGTTTGCCATTCAGTTTTTCATTCTACAGTAACTTAATCCTCTTTTCTCATATCTTATGCATGTATACCTCACCCATTTGTAATTCGCACATTTCACTGATAACAATTTCAAGCTAATTATAGACATACGGGGCAACATAACTCCGACCCTATAAAAATAGTCGAAGTTTTCTAATAACATTATTGTAATCATTTATGATCTTCAGGTATCTTGAAAAATGAAACACTAGTAAAAACCCTGACCTTGACCTTATATAAACTATAAATATATATATAGACCTGTGACTGTCACTTAGCTCTCTAGACATGAAAATACCTAATTTCCTGTATTTCTGTTTTCATTTGAAACGATAGGTTTCCCATTTTTTAGGAGTCCCGAAATGGGAAATCCCGTTACGTTACAACACTAATATATTCAGCAATTTTCCGAATTTCAATTTTAGATGGAAAAAATATGTTGTAGTTGTCGGTTTACTTTTCTGTTACTATTTTTAGTGCCGGGTTATCCCGTAAGTTTGTAGATTATAAAGTACAAAGTCTATGATGTACATCTCTTGATATTGGTTGTAGTGGAAGCTGATGGCGTAGTTGCTGATGCTGTCTTTACCCTAAACATAGAATGAAAATAGTATGTGTGTTAACATATTTTATCATTTCTTAAAAGTTGTGTGTTAAACTAATTTTATCATTTCTTAAAAGTTGTGTTAAACTCGTTTTATCATTTCTTAAAAGTTGTGTGTTAAGATTATTTTTATCATTTCTTAAAAGTTGTGTGTTACACTCTTTAATTGCAATTTTGGCAAGCGAATAATGGGGCAAAAAAAATGTCGGAAATGTGGACATACATTTTGGGTGATTATAAATTTCCATAATTAAAAGTTATATCTCAATAACAAACTATGTTATAAAGAGTTAAACTGAAGAGTTCTAACCTTCTTGGCTCCGTTAATATCCAGTTCATAATACCAGGGTGGATAGAGTCCAATCAAATGAGCGTATATGGAGAGACAGTTGAATCTGTTTCGTCCCTGGTCATCCACTGTATTGATTGTAGGCACGCCCATCAGTTTCATGCACATGGACATTCTAAGATCTTCATACTCGCCATCCTCGTCACAGAGTTTCTTGGCATAACCAACTTCGTTTAACACTCTCAGGGACTCTTTACTCATCACGTAGCCAGAACCTCCGCTACGAAATAAAAAGTATAGATTGTTATGACTTTCTCTACCAGGCTTTCTGTAAACATTGCTCAATAACACATTACGTCTAGAACAAGAGCTTCAAATAACAATGTGGCGGTTTAATTACAAAAACATCAACAGCCAATAAAACACAATTGGCTCCACTAGCTTCAAATGCTTTCTTCCTTAGAGAACTGCCTACTAAACACTACTAATTTCTTTGGCCTCGAACACCTGAGTTCCCGCACCATCCTTACTGCCTTGTTGTCCTGGACTGAACAGCCCTTTCTTACACACTGTCTCTCGTCTCGAAGGCTTTCTATCACATGACCATTACACGGGTTATATCTGCGTGTATTAGCAGTCCAGTCCAGTGTCAGAAGGTCGCACACACATTAACATATATATATATATATATATATATAAATAAATAAATAAATATATATATGTAAGCTCCTTCTGTGTCGGAAGACAATGGGTGCGCCCAGATGAGTCACTGGCTTTGGTTACTTCTTGAGATGGGGCAGAATCTGGAGTGGCTGATCAAGCCAATTCTGGAGCGGCAGAGTTTGACACAGTTTGTGCATGTATATTTATCTGTCCTAGGGCTAGCTGACAAGGCGGATTTCTTTTTCTTTCTCTTGGCTGACGCATCTTCGTTTCTGCTGCATTCGGCGAAGTTCGTACCAGCACGTACGGTCTGTCTCCATGCTGTCCGGTCTTGGGCTATCTCCTCCCACATACTTTGGTCGATGCCCATGGCTCTCAAGTCTCGCTTGCAGACATCTCTATAGGTTAGTTTTGGGCGGCCCTTGGGTTTGACACCCTCTACAAGCTCAGCGTATATAATGTCTTTAGGGATTCTTCCGTGTGGCATGCGAGTGACATGACCGAGCCAGCGTAGTATTCTCTGTTGAAGGAGAGCATAGATGCTGTGCATGTAGGCCCGTGTCTAAACTTCCTGGCTGGTGACACGATACTCCAGGAGATGCAAATTATGCGTCGCAAGCAGCGTAGGTAGAAGCAATTGCCGTTTTCAATTTGGTATTTTCCCACACACGCTTGGAGAGTTTTGCCATTGCTGCAGAAGCCTTTTCTATTCTTTTTGTCAGCTCAGTGTCTAAATCGAGGTTGCTGGCTATTGTTGTTCCCAAATATGTGAATTCCTGCACCACCGTAAGTGTGTGATTTCCAATATGTATCACTGGTGCGACATCTTGTGCCAGGATTTCAGTCTTGGAGAGGCTTATTGTAGGGCTAAACTCTTGACATGCAGATGCCAGAGCATTAACAAACCTCTGTTATCCTTCTTGTGAATGAGATATGAGTGCGGCATCATCCGCGAGCAGCAGTTCTCTAATCAAGATACGCCGTCTCTTTGTTTTTGGCTTTAAGGCGTGACAGGTTAAATAGTTTTCCATCGGATCTACTGTGGATTTATACTCTGTCACAGTCTCAGTTGACATTGCCTGATTTAATGTTCACGTCATGTTAAGAGTTTAAAAGACACGTGGAATTCCTGATGTAGAAAACAGGAAGTAGAATGAATAAAGTTGAGTTTGAGTTCAGTCAAGTCAGTCAAGTCAGTCAAGTGTTATCCTCTAGACGAGGCAGTCAAATATGATTGTAGTAGTAGCGTTTTAGTCGAGTTGTAACTCGAAGTATCTTTTGGGCAGTTGATGCCAGTGGTCTTTTTTAGACATGTATTTCTAGTATTATTCTGGACTATTTTGTACAGTGTTACCCGCTGAGATGCGGACGTGATTTGTAATATACTCAGGAGAGTTTAACGTATTGGATATTTTTTATACCGCTTTTATGCGGATAGAATTTTCTTGGCTTGTAGCACTAACAAGGAGTGCAGTATTATTATTGTTTTTATCAGCTAAACTTTATATTTGTTTGCTGAAACGGACTTAAGTCAATTTGTGGTATATATGTTTGTCACGTGTCAAGAGTACTCCGGGAAGCAGGAACCCAGCAGTCCACGAGATTCGCATTCTTCAACATTACACCATTTAGCCTTTTTTTACATACTCCATCTTCCAGGGATTTAAAAGCGCTGGTGAGTACAACTGAAAAGAAGATGCCGAATAGTGTTTGAGCCAGAACACATCCTTGTTTTACTCCGCTCTTGATGGAGAATGTCCCAGAGGCGGAACTGTCAAACTCTACGGTGCCCTGCATATTTTCATGAAAAGCTGACACTAGTTTTTCCGTAGCTTGTTTGGACAGCCGATTCTCTCTAATAAGACAAACAAGCCGGTTCTGAAGACAAGGTCAAACGCTTTGGTCAAGACAATAAAATCTTTAAAGAGGGACTGCCTTTGTTCTCTGCTTTTCGCCTGTAGCTGCCACAGGGAGAAGATCATATCTGTTGTGGATCTACCGGTCCTAAAGCCACACTGCGATTCTGGGTAAACTCGTTCAGCCAAGATCTGCAGCCGCTTCAGTATTACTCTGGTATAAGCCTTCCCAACTATGCTAAGAAGTAAGATGCCTCTATTATTGTTACAATCGGAGCGGTCGCCCTAATTTTTGTAAATTGTTACTATATTGGCATCCTCTAATTTCTGGGGGACTATTCCTTGCTCCCAGCACAAAACTTAGCAGTTCATGTAGTGGCTTGATTAGCCATGCTTTCCAGCCTGAATGGCTTCTGCAGGAATACCATCTCCTCCGGGTGCTTTCTTGTGTGTAAGTATGTCAATGGCTATGCTCAGTTCCTTTACAGAGAGTATTTCGTTTAACTGGAAGTGCTGGGAAGTTAGACAAAGCATTTGGCGAGATGACATTTTCAATCTGGTAAAGTTCTGCATAGTGCTCTACCCATCGCTCCAGTTGCAGTGCACGATCACTGATGATTGAGCCATCTTTTGACTTGAGTGGGGCACACTGGTGTGAGGTCTAAAGGCTTTTTCTATAGTCCTTTGATGTTACCACAGTCGGCACAAGATTGGATGTTTTCACATAGGTCCTGCCAGTATTTTTAGCGCACTGTCTCGCTATTCTTTGAGCATCGTTTCGAGTAGATCTGAGGCTTGTGGGCTACTTCGGGTGGGCTCCTTCTTGTAGTTTAGCATGGCTACTCTCTTGTTTCTAGTGGCAGTTTCTAATGCTTTAAATCAGTCTTCATTTTTCTTTGTTTTGTTCCCAAATATCAATGATGATGTTCGGTAAAAAGCATCACGGTATAAACGTCCAGGTTTTTTCTATCTCAGTGACTGAGAAGTTTTTAAAAGCTTCCTCTTATCTCTTTGTGTATTTGATGAGAAGATTAGGATTGTTTGTGCTTGCCGTAATCAGGCGTGCTTTTCTTTATTCCTGTGATGTGTTGATCATAGTAGGCAGGAATTTACACTTGCAGGACACTAAAGTATATATATATATATATATATATATTTATATATATATATATATATATATATATATATATATATACAGCGAACTCCAAATTACGGCCCACGGGTCATATTCTGCCCGTGATGCTGTGCAATTAAGTCCCTAGAAACATATGCTCTCAGTTTTATTTAAGTGTCAATTTAAACAAATTTTAGTGCCACTGACTTCAAAGATAGAAGCATAGAGATAATTACATGCATATGTTGGTCTGCAATACTAGAGTTATTGTCATTCTGTGAAAAAAGGATAGCAGTTAAATTGTAAAGATTTGGTTTTCACCTTTTAATAGAGATTTTAATAGTGTTTTGTTATAAATCTTGATTACCCTTCTATCATCATGGCAGGAAATGGCTGGACACTACAATAATATCTAGTAAACTATTTACACGCAAATAAATGAACCGAGAGAAAGCCGTGTTGTTGAAAGTCGTTGACTCGTGGAACCAATCTGCTGGTAAAAATAAATTAAAACGACTGTAGGTGTATTATATCTTAACTTGTGAAACTTGAAATAATTTCTTTTGTGAACAATATAAAATATTGTGACGTCTCTCCTACTATCCAGGCTCTCTTCAAACTGCACCACATGACACAACGAACTTAAAGAACCTCACAACTCAGGGCTCCAAAGTATCAGTTAGTTTAATTTCAAATACATCGCAATTGGCAACAACATTAACACTGTCTTTACAAAAACCTAGTCTCTGCTTCTCTGGATTGGGGAGATTTGCGTAGGTTAAAAACACACACATCTGTGTCACCACCAAGTTTATAACAATATTACTTTCATTATAAGTGACAAAATCATACATTACATTCGGATCCGATCCTCATCATCGTACGAGATGAACCACATGTTCTTCTACTGAAGGCGGCCAACACACACACACAGAACGGAACTCCAATAGCACAATATACTTACCTGTAGAATGTGATGTTTTCTCTCTTAAAGGTATGCCCAAAGTAATGCGGTTCACTGAAGTTTTTGTCAGACAAGAAGTATCGAAGATTCTCTAGTATCACATACGAGTCGTCATCAACCTTAAATAAAACAGAAATATAGATCTACATTTAGTTAATCTTCTGATTCAATACAATTAATCATGAAGGAATACAATGATACAAAACAAAGCAGTGTTTCCAATTTTTTTTCCTTAACGGAACACTTCGCACATTCTGAGTATTAACTAGAACACTTTGCTTATTTTTTTAGACAGTTTAGTTCACAGGTGGCCTTCTAGAGCTTTTCTTTTGTCCCGGGCAAAGTTTTCAGCACTTGTTGAGACGGCTGCAACAGTCTGTAGATGAAAGGCTCAGAGAAGAACAAGCAGGTTTCCGAAGAGGCAGATCATGTACAGAGCAGATTTTCGTTCTAAGAAATATTATAGAACAAAGTCTTGAGTACCAACTACGGCTAACGATCAGTTTTGTGGACTTTAAAAAAGCGCTCTATTGTGTCCACCGAGAATCACCATGGAAAATAGTTAGAGAATACGGCTTCCCAGAAAAATTCGTCCAGATCCTACGACACCTTTACAGTTGCTGCATTAAAACAGAATAGGAAAGGTAAAGGTAGGGAGCATTTTCCAAAGGCTGCAGCCTATTTAGACAAGCCGTTGGACTCAAAACAAAAATACACCTTCTCAACACAATCGTCATTCCAACTGCTACATATGCATGTGAGACATGGAAGTCATCTGTCAAAATTAAGAAAAGACTAAATGTGGCTCAACAAAAATAGCTGAGACGGATTTTAGGAGTCAGTTACACAGATCGGGTCTCAAACAAGGAAATCCTATGCCGAACTGGGAGTCGAACACTTAGTGAGGTTGTGACAGAGCGTCGCATGACGTTTGCGGGACATGTTCTACGACAAAATGTATTACGCACACAAAGAGTTGCGATAACATGGAAGCCAATACGAAGTAAAGCGCAAACAGGGACTTCCTCGTATTACTTGGAGACACACCTTCATGGAGGACCCCAGAACAGTGGACACCAGGTGGAAGGAGGCTTCAGACATTGCCAATGACAGATCTTTATGGAGACAGCTTGCCGCCCAATGCGCCGAACGGCGCGGTAGGACTAAGTCTAAGTCTTCTAGAGCTAGGTCTAGTTAATTATTCCAGTAGCTGGAGGAACACATATTCAGGCTTCGCGGAACGGTTCCCGCGGATCACAGTTTAGGAAACACTGAATGGTGTACGCGTCAATAATGAAAGAGAAGGGCAAACATAACGTTTAGACATTGGCTTCTCGAAGATTCAAGATTCTAGACTGAAAACTGCTTCTTAGTGTTTGTTTCAGTTCTGTAGAGCTGTCTCCCAAAGTGAAGTCATCCAGTACATCTGTCTCAAGCTAACTAATAAAGTCCAGGTAACACTTTTAAAAACAATTCAGTCATCAAGCAATAAGACTTTGACAATGTCTATTTCCTTAAGTCCTTCGTACATAATAATAAGAAGAAGAATAAGGTTGACAGGCCATAGCATAAAAAAAAGAAGATCAGTAAGGAATGCAGTATTTCCGGTGGCTGCGAACCCCTTACTGTCACCTACATATTTTGCCACACCCATGGCAGGCATAATCATTGTCCACAGGTGGTCGATTTAGATTTTCTTTTCGCGCCTGCGTCTGTCCTCGGCAGCGGATTTTTTTTTTGGTCTCAAATGGGTATCCCGCGGTCTTTGTGAGTGACCTCCAGCTGTCTCGTTCTGAGGCCGCATGCAACCAGGTGCTCTCTTCTGTCAGCCGAGGCAAGTTGGTGCCTACGCTGGTCTTTGAGGCGTTTTCGTGGGGCACCTCTGTTACTCTCTTCAAAAACACATTTTTCAGTATGGCATTCTGGAGTCGTCTGTCCGATCTAAGACCGCTGACGATTTTATCTCGCATCATTTAAAACCAATCGCTAACCTCTTCTCATCGTCAACAAAGAAACACACACACTCCATAAAACCTAGGAAAAAGATCTTCACTGGAGACGTACGATGCCACAGATAGGCAAAAATTTAATATATTTTCATACTTAGCTAAATATTTGTGCATTATTTTTTTCTTTTTCAAGGGCTTCTGTCGGCTCCTACTAGTCATGAGCTTGGACGCAATAACCCCGCCCCCCATTTCGCACTGTGGTTACTGTGCTTTTGCTATCACTAGCCGTCACTCTTTTATCCTTAGTTACAAATCAGTCAGTGGCGTAGCCCTGGGGACTTGACTTCTTTAATCTCCTGCATTTTGACATTCGACATCATTACATGAGACAATGGCGTAATATTTAAAGTAAAAGCAAATTTCCAACACTCATTTGGGGGCCCTCCTCAAGGTACCCACTGAAATCAGTGTGACTTATTTACAATAGAATACAGTCACTGACCTTCATAAACCAATCGGCATCATTGACATGATTCTTGTAGATATACTTCCAGGCTTGTGAAGACTTAGCAGTCAGATGACTTCGTCCTTCCGACACGTTCAGTCCAATGACTGGGAAAGAAGAATCTGCTTTCGAACTGGACACACCAAAAGTAAAGGGCGAAACTGAATTACAATTGTAGCCTACATGTGTTTTTAACTTTTCATTGAAATAAATAATTAACGCATTGGCGGCACAAATAGTCAGAGACATTAGGAAAGAGGAGAACAATTCGACCGGTAAATTGAGTCTCATTCACAAGAAACGTTTGACAATTAATGAATGAATTTCGACCGTCAAAACTGACCTGAAAAATAAAAGCTTGTTACATCTGGGGCCCCATGTATCATTGACAGCTTTAGCTCTGGTGTCGAGAGTACTTGGTGATGTCATGACCCAGATTAAAACCCGAACTTTCTCTTTTAGGGCCTTAGCAACTGTGTCATTAAATTTGTCCTTAACAGATATTGATCTAGTCGCTGTGAAGTCAACAAAGCCATAAGTTCAGATGCATGACAATCAAATAACTGATTAAATATTCTACCCAACTCTAATTAATTCTACTCAACTCTTATTCAAATAAACTCTAGTCAACTTCGACTATGGCTAGTCAACTCTTAACTAAATCTAGTCAACTTCGACTACAGCTAGTCAACTCTTAACTAATTCTAGTCAATTTCGACTATGGCTAGTTAACTCTAATTCTAGTCAACTTCGACTATAGCTAGTCAACTCTTAACTAATTCTAGTCAATTTCGACTATGGCTAGTCAACTCTAATTCTAGTCAACTTCGACTATAGCTAGTCAACTTCGACTATAGCTAGTCAACTTCGACTATACCTAGTCAACTTCGACTATAGCTAGTCAACTCTTAACTAATTCTAGTCAGTTTCGACTATGGCT
Organism: Biomphalaria pfeifferi; assembly: GCA_030265305.1. NCBI lineage: Eukaryota > Metazoa > Mollusca > Gastropoda > Planorbidae > Biomphalaria > Biomphalaria pfeifferi. The sequence continues at coordinate 626,698 of JASAOG010000079.1, forward strand.
AGTCAATTCCGGCTAGCACTAATCAGTTGAAGTGAATAAATTAGCATATTTTTTTAATCTTTTACTTGGTCCGGCAGGGTTACATATATGCATGTTTTTCGTATTTTTTAATCAACCTACTTGTCTTTCGTGTTTGATTGGTGTCAAGATCCAAATTTTGATTGATGTTCATGGTGGTGACGTGACGTGGGCTGGCATAGGCAACAATAATGTAAACAATAGACCCGAAGCTGAACAAGAGAAGACATATCTGACAAGTGGACGCTAGCCGTTTCTGTCTTGTCCAATGTACACTAAGAAATTTCATGGCTGTATACTGTGAAAACGTATGTTGAATAAATTGGCTCAATTATGTTCAAGAGGTTATTCAGTTATGACGTCCATACATAAAATATTTTGGGGGGGGGGGGGGGGATCCTGGCGACTTTCCCCGTCAACGAAGATCTAAATAAACTTGAGTTGCCACTTTGCAGAGATCCAATTACTACAAAAACAACAAACAAAAAAATATTTAAAAATAGGTTAAAAAAAACAAAAACAAATAATTTTAGACTAAGTGTAATTGTATCAATTATTTTGACTCTGTCATGTAATTACTCAATCAATTAGGCTAATTAATATGCAAAAGACCTGGAACAACAATAATAAAATTGTGCGATTTGAAATATTTTTACCAATTGATTTGGTTTGACTCAATTTCCTGCCTTTAGCAAGCTCAATTCGCTTTAGTCCAATCACTTGTTTGGGAGGGGGGAGGAGTAAAAGGGATACCCAGGTGAAGGTTTCCATGTTGCTTTTCCAAATCAAACGCAATTTGAAAAAAAAAGCATCTCGATTTGAATTCGTTCTCAAGGATTCAAGCTTCCTTGATGGAAGGCTATCATGCCAATTATAAAGCAGAAGAATTGCAAGAACTATCTCCCTTGGTTTGACATAAGTGACATAAACTCTGCCAAGGCATTGGTTTTTCTGGCTGACTCAGATAACCCATTCCATGCTTTACTAGCACTAGGATAAAGGAGAATTTGTACAAATTTGTCCTAACATATAGAACAAGAAATGTGTCTTTCTGAGTATTTTATTAAGGTTTGCTTTTGCTAGCTGTATAATAGGAACTTAACATTTCCTGCAAACTCATCATAAACGATTCCTTACAAACTCAGATGTTATTGACAGGATTGGAGCAACCAGGTACTTCAGAGTCACGCGTGTCTGACATCCAATGGGTAAAGATTAGTTACTCTTTAATAATAAGTAATATTAAACACATTGCTTGAAATTAATATTGCTTCTAATCGTCTTTTCAGCTCTGCTTGGTGTGAATAACGATTTCTTGGTGTTGAAACTTTTTTTTAGAGATGAACACAAAAATGTCGGATTAAATCCCCCCCCCCCCCCAAAAAAAAATCCTTAAAAAAATTAACTGTATTGATTAAGCTGCGTTTTTTTTTTATTAGTATCAGGATAGTCATTTTTGTGTTGAACTCTTATTTACAAGTATGTCTTGAGACAGCATTGTGTAAACGTATATATATGAAGTAGGAAATAATGCATCAACATCGGAATCTGAACTCCAGCCTCATATGTTTAACAGCCGAGCAGTTTATGCTACTTTACCAACAATGCCAATAAACAGGCACAAGTACTATGTAAATAGTATCAGTATATAATGTAATGTAACAGTGATGTAACCTGGATATATAAATAAGCGAAATATTTTTTTAAATGCTTTAAAAAGAACTTACCTGGGGAAGAAACCCACAATTACAGCTATTTTTTTATATATCAAACAGACAGACAGTGTAAGTTAATACAAGCTTTATTATACCTAGATGATAATATCACGATCCAATTACTATAGCATGGCCAGTATGCAGCAGAACATTTCGGGTTCAAGCCTCACCAGTCACTGCGGAAGAAAAAAAAATGCATAGTCAAGCAATCAGCCCCAGCGTATGACAGAACGAGTCCTACCACTCACTCGTTCACTCCTACTAATCGATGATCCTCTCATTTGCTTTGGACGATAAAATATGAATTTTACCAATTGTTATTTAACTTAAGCTTCGGACATCTAAGCCATTTTCGAGACCAAAACCGCAGCGTTTAAATGTATCAATAATGATTCTTTAATCGCAATTTCTACTAACTATGTATTTGAAAGCCGACATGTAAATGTCTAAAGTGTGAAACAATAACTCCTTCCGCCTAAGTAGACTCTTTTGGTGCGTAATTTTCTTTCGTTACATTTTGTTCTCTACGTATGGGCCCAATTTATTTACAGATGTAGATCTTTAATGTAATTCTACTCTAGCTGTAGTTAATTGCCAGAGTGGATGTGAGAGATTATCCTTCGATCATTGTGATTATCAAATGTGTTTTTACATCTGTGTGAAGGCGTGTGTGTGGAGAAAATTACTACAATTTAGATGTAAAGACGCATGCCAAGAGTTGCGATGACATGGAGGCCAATACGAGGAAAGCGCAAACAGTGACGTCCTCGTATAACTTCGTCAGTATGGTGAAAGAAAGAAAAAAAAAAGGGCATGAAAATGAGGGCTAGAAAATTGTGTTGGGCTTGTGGGATCATTTTAATGTTGACTGGGGTTTAAGAGTTTTCCAGGCGAAATAGATTTATACACCAACAGTTTTAACCGTAGCCAGTACGGGTATCAGCGAGAGAGAGACAGAGACAGACAGATACAGAGAAAAAGATTGTTGTGGACGGTTGTTGCCGTTGTTGACTTGTAGCACCAAGCTGCTGGTAGACAACTAAACCGCTGTAAGCATATTTGTTGTTACATATCTAGGCATTGTTACCTAGATACTATTTTTTTTTCCTTGACCTGTAGGTTGTCTGCCCCTTGTGTAATAAGTTTTTTTATTTTATTTTTCACGGCGAGTCAAGCCACACAGACAGTGACCGGTCCTTGACCTATGTGTGTACCTCTGGTTGAAAGGAGGGTGGTTTTTTTTTTTCTTCTGTCTCTTTGAAGAGCGTTCTAGATCTGGGTGTTGATGACTTATTCTGTTCTAGAAATTACTAGATTTGTCTTGATATCGACGCGCGGTATATTATATAAAGACCGCCCGTGTAACGTTGACGGACAGACATACGGAGACAGCCGTGAGACAGAATAGTGGAGACATTGCGTGACCCGTGCGTGGTATACCAATTGATCGTGTAAGTTAAGATTTTTCTTTTTTTTCAAGGCCTTGCTTGTATTTGTAATTATATTTTCAAACTATTGTATTGTAATATTTTTACATGCCATTTTTGTAAAAGGGTTTTGGTCAACCCATCAATTCTGTATTGAGTAAATGTTTGTTTTTTTTTACTTAATATGATTCATTTAAAAGTACTATTCGAGTTATATTTTATTAAACCTTAAGTTGATATTTTACCTTCCGATTTCTTGTGTCATTTTTTTTTTTTGTTATTCATTGTAAGTCTTTGATTAAATTCAGACTTAAGATAAGTGACACAACTACCTTTTTCTCTTGTCACGTTCCCCTAGGCAAGCCATTTAAAAGTAGAATTCAATTCGTAATACGTGACATTGTAAATGCGCGTTTAGAGACGTGGCGTTGATATAGTGTGACGATAGAGGGACTGGTCACTACTACTGTGTCGCGAATGCGTAGAATGCTGGGTTCGTGTTTCCTAGAGTACTCTTGACACGTGACAAACATAGATACTACAGATTGACGTAAGTCAGTTTCAGCAGACAAATATAAAGTTTATTTGACAACAATAATAATAATACTGAACTTCTTGTTAGTGATACAAGTCAAGAAATAAACAATCCTATCCGCATAACAGCGGTATCAAATATATCCAATACGTTAAACTCTTCAGAGTAGATTACAAATCACGTCCGCATCTCAGTGGGTAACACTGTAGAGAATAATCCAGAATAATACTAGAAACACATGTCTCAAAAATACCACTGGCATCAACTGCCCAAAAGTTACTACCTAACTGAAATTACTACTCGACTTTTCTAAGTCGCTACTGTCCGTCCCGGACCAAAATACACTACTTGACTGATTGATCCAAAGGATACCACTTGACTGCATGACTTAACTCAAAGGCAGCTTTGTTCATTATACTTCCTGTTTTCTACATCAGGAATTCCACGTGTCTTTTAACCTCTTAACATGACGTGAACATTATCTTATCTTATATAATACAGACGTTACTTCAAAAAAGAAGATGATTACGTCCTACGCGTCATGCATTTAGTCATGCATATTAACCAATGACTTAAATTCTGCCAAGTCACTGGTTTTTCTGGCTAGCTCAGGCAACCCATTCCATGCTCTAATAGCACTAGGGAAGAAGGAGTATTTGTACAAATTTGTCCTAGCATAGGGGACAAGGAAGGTGCCTTTATTTTTGTGTCTTTCAGAGTATTTTATTAAGTTTTGTTTTTGTATTTGAAGATTATGGTTCAGTGTTTTATGTATAATTGCTACTTTACTTTTGAGTCTTCTGTCCTGAAGGCTTTCTAAATTTAGTGATTTTACTAATGGTGTTACTCTAGTCAAATGTGAATATTCGTTTGTTATGAATCTCACTGCTCTATTTTGTGTTTGTTCCAGTTTCTTAATGTTTTCTTGAGTTGAGGGGTCCCACACGGTGGATGCATATTCTATTATTGGCCTAACCAAGGTTAAATAAATAACATTTTAGTTTTATGTTCTTATTTGATTTATAGAAATTTCTTTTAATAAACCCTAATGCTTTGTTGGATTTTTTTGTAGTTTCATCAATATGTGGATTCCATGACAGTTTTTCATTTATTATAACACCTAGGTATTTTGCGTTTTTAGTCTGTGTTACTGGTTTGCCATGAATAAGATAAGTGGAATTAATTTGTTTTAGTTTTTTTGTTACTCTTAACAACTGACATTTTTCTGGGTGGAAAGACATGCTCCAATTTGATTCCCATTTCTGTAATTCATCTAATTCTCTTTGTAAAATATCTGTGTCTTGTGTTGTTTTTATTGTTCTATATATTATGCAATCATCTGCAAATAATCTGACTTTTGTTCCTGAACTAATGCAATTTGGTAAATCATTTATGTAAATTAAAAATAGTAGTGGACCCAAGACTGTTCCTTGAGGTACACCTGAGTTTACTGTTATTGGTGTTGATTTAGAGCCATTTATTATTACAGTTTGTTCTCTCTCTATCAGAAAATCTTTAATCCACTGATGCAGTGGACCATTAATGCCGAAATATTTTAATTTTTTAAGCAAACTATGGTGGTGAACTTTGTCAAAAGCCTTGGAAAAATCTAGTAAAATAGCATCTATTTGTTCACTATTATCTAAACCTTTTGAAAAATCATCAATTAGTCCTATTAGTTGTGTTTCACATGATCTGTATTTCCTAAAGCCATGTTGGTATGAGGGGATAACATTATGTTTGTCTAAGTGGTTTATGATGTTGCTACATATTATGTGTTCTAGGACTTTACATGTGATGCTGGTAAGTGATACTGGTCTGTAGTTTCCTGGATCAGATTTTTCTCCTTTTTTAAATAGGGGGGTGACATTAGCTTCTTTCCAGTCCTTTGGTACTCTGCCCTGGTTAAGCGATGCCTGAAAGAGTATTTTGAACACTGGGGCTAGCTCATTGCTTAGTTCTTTTAGTAATCTAGCTGGAATACCATCAGGTCCAGATGCTTTATTTGGTTTGGTGTTGGATAATAGTTTTTGAATTCCATTTTCTTGTACTACTAAATCTTGTATGTTGTCTACTTGGTTCAAATTAAGAAATATGTCTTTGTCTCCTGGGGCTGAGAATGCTGATGCAAAGTATTTGTTTAGGATGTTTGCTTTAGTTTCATTATCATTATGTATTATGTTATGTTCATCTTTTAATGGCACTATGCCTGTTGTTTCCATTTTCTTAGACTTAATGTATGACCATAGGTTTTTGTTGTTATCTTTAGATATTACATTGTTTATGTATTCACTCTGCAGCTGTCTGCTTACTTTTTGGGTTAGGTGTTTAATTTTTATATACTTTTTGTAAACTCTTTCTGCCTTGGTTTCTTTAAATTTTCTATATAGGTTTTCCTTCTGTTTACAAAGCTTCTTTAGTCTATTATTAAACCAGCATTTATTTATTTTGCTTGATGTGTATTTAGTTGGTATATGATTTTCTATAATGCTTTTAAGATGGTTTTTGATGAAATTCCAGAGGTCATCGACTGGTTGGTTAATGTCTTTTTCTAATAAGAATGTTTGTTGAAAGTTTAATGCAGCTTGGTGTAGTTGTGTTAGGTTACATTTATTCCTGAGTAAGATTTTTCTTTTGGGTTTTGAATTGGGACTGTGTATTTTTATGATCTCATGGTCTGATAGACCAGGGATAATATCATAATCAACTACTACTCCAGGTCTGTTGGTTAAGAAGAGATCTAATGTGTTGTTTAATCTAGTTGGCTTTTTAATGATTTGATCTAAACTTAGGTTGTGTTAAGTTTCTATGAAAAGTTCATTTATGTCCTTAAGGTTTTGGTGTTTATCTATGGTTAGTGTTTTCCAATTTATATCAGGTAGGTTGAAATCACCCATAATACAAAAAAATGCATTTTTATTTGTCTCTTTAAGTGTAGTAATCTGATTACATAGTTCCTGCATATATTCTAAACTAGAATTTGGTGGTCTGTAAATGCTCCCTATTATTAGGGATGTTGAGGTGGTATTAATTTTACAAAATGTTGATTCTATATTTTTTGAGTTAGGTAAGGTAATTTCTTCTGCTATAAGAGTGTTTTTTATTACTAGAAGAACTCCTCCATGATTATCAGCCCTATTTTTTCTAAAAATTTCATAATTACTATTGAAAATTTCTGCATTATAAATTTCAGGATGTAGCCAAGTTTCTGTTCCTGCAATTATGTCTGGTTTCTCACATTCTAATAAAATTTCTAAGTCTGCTGTTTTGTTCCTATTGCTTTGAAAATTTATTACTAAGGTTTTAAGGTATTTTGGTATTACTTCTTTAGTAGGTTTGTTTAGTGAGGCTGTTGTATTAATTTTAGTAGATTTAGGTTTAACAGGAGTGGATCTGGCTAGTGGTTGGTGAGTTTGTTTTGGGATGGTGTTTAGGATGTTGTATGGGTTAGAAGTGTCCGCATCAAAGGAATCAAACAGTCCTGATGTAAACTGAGGTAACCCACACGGTACACAGTGCCATGATGCATCTTTGTTGCCTAAGGCATAATACACAGGTGTATTCATATGGAGACATGATGCATGGTACCATTCATCGCAGGTGTCACATTGAATGGCTTTCTGTTTCATGGTGCATACTTTTTTGCAGATGTTGCATCTATCTTTAGATCTAGATCAGGCAATGTCAACTGAGACTGTGAAAGTATTAAATCTTAACTAACAAAACTTGAAATAAATTGAGTAATTTCATTTGTGAACAAAACTAAATATAACTTTTATTATAATATAGAGTTAAGGACAGAATCAACTTGTGATAAAATGAAATAAATGTAGACTATGTAGTAGACTTAAGCAATAATATAAAATAGTATTTTTAACAAAATCTAACTCACTTTAATAACACAACCTTTCAGTCTCACGTGCTGGAGTTGTCTGTCCAAACTAAGACCAATGACGACAACGCCATCTATCTTGCATCATTTGCAATCAATCGCGTACCTCTTCCCACACACACACTCCATATCAGGGGGATAGATGGATACATACATCAAATATACATACATGCATAGTTACATACATTGATACATACATACATACCTACATTACATAAATACAAACAGACATACAATACATACATACTGATCATCAGCTACTCAGTCGGACTTAATCCTGTATTTCTACTCAAGCACTGATGGTGATTGAAAGGGCTGATCAGAAAAATACCACAAAATTTCAGAGCAGAAAAGAGAAAATTTATTTCCACTAAACGTGACAGGAAAAAAACAACCTCTAATGGTAAATCACAATATAAAATAATGGCAAAGTCTACGATTCCGAAGATTAAGGAAGTATGATGTGTTTCACATGACTACGCAAACCATGTTTCGACCTACATATTTTTCCGCATTCGTGTAGACTGGTCTTTTTTTTTTTAAATTGTGCGAACATTCCAGCATGCAATTTTGAGAGGCTTTTTTACTCGGGAGTTGATTCGGCATTTCGTAGGATGTGAGAAACGCTGCAAGGCATCAAGGTATCTTTATAGTAGATTGTGGATCGCACGGTATAAAATATGACACAAAACTACGTTATACGAAAATCATTATTATAAAATAAATTCTTTAATGTGTGTATATTTTACAGCTGAGTTGCGAAAATATTTTTTGCTGGTACAAGTGCTCCTTCTTCCCTAGTGCCATTAGAGAATAGAATTGGTTGCCTGTATCAGCCAGAAAAACCAACGACTTGGCAAAGTTTAAGTCATTGATTAACATCCGCGACTAGATTGACACATAAAATGCTTAGGATGTAATTATCCTCTCTTTTAAAGTAACGTCTGTCATTTATAAGATAAGAAGATAAGAAAGCTTGTTTTATTACTTTTGTTTTTACAACTTTATTAAAACAAAATCATGTGACTATACCTGAGTGATGTAAACAGATTATGAAATTATAAACCAGGACTGGCCTTCGACTAAAACACTTTTAAGAAATAGCAAAATTAGACTGGATTGGAAGAAGAGACAGCTGCTATCCACGAATCTCTTTACATCTGTCGCAAAGAAAGTCGGTCTCTACTTGAGGTTTGATTTAAATACTTTTTTGTCCCCTTTACCTTGCTAAGTTAGTACATAAACAATACGGATATAAGAAAGGTAAAAAAAATTTCCTTCGCTGCCATAAACATATAACTACATGTAGTGAACTTTGTAGGTTTCTACCCTTTCGAAGGAGAAAGTGACTATGAAATCTAATCCACACAATGTCCATACATGTAAACTGTAGCCCAACCCAACCCTAAAGATATAACTACATGTAGTGAACATTGTATGATTCTTCCCTTTCGAAGGAGAAAGTGACTATGAAATCTAATCCAAACAATGTCCATGCATGTAAACTGTAACCCAACCCAACCCTAACCCACCCACCGACCGTTGTTACCGTGTGAAACGCAAGAACAATAGAAATGTCTTTTTTTTCTGTTTGTTTGTAAAATGTTTTCCATGTGAAATGTGGATGTTCCTTCAGAATTGAAGATAATTTACTTCCTAGTCCAAACCTCCCGCAGGACGATAAGGGATGGGAGAGGGCAGGGTTTGAACCCGGGACCATCGATAAGTCCTAACGACAGTCCAGCGTGCCAACCGGACGACCAGGCAGCCTTTTGTTATATGGAAAATATGCATTTAGCACATGGCTAAAAGCATGAAATAGCGCTAAAAGAAAATGTGCTTTAAAAATTTCAATGGCGCAAATGTAGGCCTATTGTTATTTTTCTAGATCTATTACAGATTAATTCCGTGATAATGATAAAAATAATCGAGACATAATTACAGGCTTTGTTTTAAAAAAAAAATAATTTTATTTCGCTTGATTTCATCTTCCCCTTTGTCGTTCTTATTATCAACCTCTAGAGTGTACATAAGAAGACTGAGGAGTTGTGCTGCGGTTTCCAGATCAGGAAGCTCTCAATAAAATGTCACTTTGTACAAAGCTTACATCAGCTCTCTCTCTGTCTGTCTGGTCAAAAGTTTGTACACGTTATTTCTCCCATACCCAATCTCGGATGAAGCAGACATTTTGCACAATTATCTCTTTTACCTAACAACACAAGAATCAATTTAATAAAAAACAACAATTTGTTGATTAACTATTGGTAATTAATTTTTTTTTTTTGGTATCTCCAACAAGGGAAAGAAAATGTATTTGACTGAAGTGGTGATATAAGCTGAATTATTCCAATTTATAGGTCGTCGTTGGAGTCTTAGTGAACAAAACATGAAATAATTATACAATCTTCCATGTTTATAAACTATTTGCCAGAAAGCCTGTTCGACGTGGCAACGAGCTATTGGTCTCCTCTGCCCACAGATTGCGACGTCGCCTGTTAGTGTTTAGGCCTTCTATAAGGAATGGTATCGATAAATCACACCTCTAGGGTAATCGGATATTCTTTGTCTCTGACGACTAGATATCTATATAAAGTTAGTGACGTTTTAAAATAAGACGTTATTGTTTGAAAACACTTTAATCCCAGATTATAATAATTCTATTGATCGTCATCACGTCTATCTAATGCCATTTCAAATATAATACTGTATATAATCTGCACTGTAGACATCTTTCTGTTTTTTATTGATTTTCAAACATTGGTGAAGTTAGCTCTAAGATTCACGAGGGTCATAGCTGGTTTAGTGAATCTGTTCTGTAGAGTTCATTCTGTTTTTGTTGATTTACAAACATTGGTGAGGTTAGCTCTAAGATTCACGATGGTCATTGGGAGGGGGATATCAGTTACGTGGGGGTGGGGAGAGGATATGGTAAAAAATATGTTATTTTTCCAACATACGGTTGTCTCCCACACCCAATCCTTGATCAAGCTAAAATTTTCTTTCATAATTAATTCTTTTACCTGACAAACAAGAATCAGTAAAAAAAAAAATTAACCAATTGGTTATTAATTACCTTGTCTGATATCGTGAAAAAGGGAAAGAAATATTATTTGACTGATAAGGTGGTATAAGTATAAGGACTCTAGATCTATTACAGATTTAGTTACATGACTGATCCAAACTAATTGATACAATTACACGTAATATAAGCTAATTTTTTTATTACGTTTTTTTTTTAATTTGTTTGTTATAGCCTTGTATTCAAAAGTATTTAAAAAATTAATCAATGACCTAGATTATCTACATCTTAAAGTCTCTATTAAGGTTTATTCAAAAATGAGAGTCATAGATCAATTTCAAGCAACATCTTGCGCGTCATCAATGGAACAATTCTCTTTCTATATTTTAAATGTATTTATTTCTATAGATATACAACTACATCCTAGACCAACTTTAGCCGACCTGTCTACCTTAAGTCTGAATATCACGTACCTTTTCCGTCAGTATGCTTTAAATCTATCCGCTAATCCTAAACCTTGCATTTTAAGATAATACACAGTAATAAGCAGTTCTTTCGTTTCCCTTAGATAAGCTTTGTATTTTTTTTAAAAATGTTTTTTCATTGATTAAAACATTCCCTAGTTATTAAGAGTGCAATAAACATCTCTTACAAAAAGTCAGCAGCTGTATAAAGGAGGGTTTGATTAAAAATAAATTATTTTACTTGTTACTAATGACTAATGAAGTTGTTCCGAATGACGTCAGAGAAACAAATATTTTTCTGACAAATTCCGTAACACGGCTTTAACTAGAAAACCTGTCCTTTCTAACACACTGTCTCTAGGCCGTGAAGGCTCTCGATCACATGACCACAACACGGGTCATACTTCTCTATCGACAGCCGTTGACCTGTGTGATTGGCATGAGTCGTGTGTATCAGTAGGCCGCACACACATTAACCCTTTCCGCCACTGGAGTTAGTACATTATATATATATAACTTTTTCAAAAAAACACTAAATGGGTAACCCTCCGGTCTTTGCATAAGGAGAGGAACTCATGACGTTGACAGCGGACGTGATAGCATGATTATCTTGTGTCTAGTTGATGAAGAGGTCATTGAAGAGGCAATATTTCCTGATTACGGGTAGTAGGGACCTAAGTGAGCGCAAGCTTGACCCTTACTTCACAGTCAAAAGTGCGAAGTGATGTGTGGATTTCTTGTAAGACGCAGAGTGCTATTGTTAATAATATTGTTTCAGTAACAAATAGATGTTCTGAAATAATTTTTAAAATTCATCGTATATAAAATTACCGTCCAGTTTAAAGCATAAAAAAGATAGCCTTTTTTTTTTTCATTTTAAGTAAACATAATTTAGTTTAAAGTTGATCAAACTGGACTATCTAATGTGTAGTTTTATTAAATAATGAGTTATGTCCCTTTACAATGATTTTTTTTTTCTCAATCTGTTATTAAAAAAAAACAACGAAAACCGTTCCGTGATCCCTTTATGTATACGTACTTTTATATTGAACATACACATCAAATCGATGTGTCAGCCTGGACCACACAAAAATATATACAAACTAAGCCAGTTTTCAGATTAACATAAATCTAGATTAAAATATGAAAAGTCTTTGGATTTTTTGAAAGAATAAAAGAAAAATAACGTATAATTGCTAAGTTGGTTTAATATAAGTGAGTTTTCTATACTGATAATAGCTTCTGTTTTCACATGTCACTAATTTTTATTTCTATAGTGAATCTGAGAAAGATAACAAGTAAATAATATTTGAATAGTTCAATGAATTTCGTTTAAAAAAACTTTATGATCTTCTGATTATTTATATGACAAACATAGTTTAAAAAAAAAAAAAAAACAACATCTGGCAGTGATGACACAGAACAAATAAATAGCTCAGGAAGTTGACATGTAGATTTAGATTATTGTGATTCGGATCTGTGGAGGCTACTTTTCATGAACCCAAGTTGTTTTTGTTTACCTAACAATGGTGCAGTCATACGTCATTGCATTCTTGACCTGCGTTCATCTGGAAGCATCTGCAGACAAGAACAGAGGGAGATAACTACAATAAGTCAAATATCTATTTGCGTATGAAAGAGCATGAGCACTGAATCTGTTGCCTTTTTTTTTTAATAATTTTTTTTTACTTTTTTTTTTTAAACAAAGCTTATTTCAACTCACTCTGTCTGTCTGTCTGTTGTCTGTCTGTATGTCATAGAGTTTGAACATGTTTTTTCTCTCTTTTGCCATACTCGAATCAACTTAAAACTTTGCACAAGTATTTATTGAACCTAACAAGGCATATCCATACAGGCTATTACGTAATTAATTGTAAATGGAGAGGGTAAACTAAGGATACTCTGATCAAGTTAAAACTTTGCACAATTATTTATTGAACCTGACAAGAAATGAACCTGCATATCTGCCCAGAAGATCATGTAATTTAGGGGGGGGGGGGGGGCTAAAAATAGAATAAAATACCTAAATTTATATTTATTAAAGAGCGGAACTCTTTTGTAAATCGGGTAAACCCAACCGGCAGGATGCGGGTCATATCCGGCTAGTATATTTGAAAGTATAAAAACCAAACCACGTCTTGAATTTCGTCAACGACAGTGTGATATTTTTGTGTCAGCCACTGACCCATTTCTCGAAGTTTCTGAAACGTCAGTGTCTTGACTTCCTTGTTGCTGAGTGAGATGTTGACCGACTTCTCCAGCAGCTGCTTGACTTCGGATGTCATAATGGAATCTATGCCAACATCCTGAAGTGTAATGGAGTCTGTCAGTGAGTCTGGGTCCTTGAGAGCTGCAGAAACACAGAGTACAGAGATTCAAACCCTGGCACCGTCACGTGTACAGCATGAATGTTTAGATCTTAAGTGAGATACATTGGTTCCGAGATCATGAGTTGTTTTTTTTTAACTCTATCTCTCCGTAAGTATTTTCCATGTTCAGAAGGAAATTTAATTTTTACCATTTGTATTTCACTAGCCTGTTAGGGTTAAACTTCAGTAATGGTTTTCTTTTAATCTAGTGGAGTGAAAAAAAAAACGATACTTCTTTTACATGCCTTTTCACCCACTTCCCATTCTTGGATAAAGTTGACATTTTGCACAATTATTGTTTGTAGAAGACAATACATGAATCAAAAAACAAAATTAAGCAATTAGTTTATCAGATAATGGTAATTAATTAATTTAGTTTTTTTATAATCATATCAATCATTTTAAAAAAGGGAGATGAATCTTGCAATATTTATAAATATGGTAGTGATAGTGAGGTGTTTTCCCTTATGCAAGCTTCGCTTTTTTTTTTAATGAATATTTATTTTATTTTTTTGCTTTTTCCTCTTGTGTGTGTGTGTTTAGAGATTTTGAAAAAAAAAATGTTTGTGCAAATCTCAGACTAAGTTTTTGTTTATATAGGTCAGTCGGACGATGATTTGACGGAACAATGAATTTGATTAGTGTCAGGGTTTGAATTCTTACTTGGCTTGACTTGGCTCATTAGGGGTTAGAATTAAATATTACTTTGATAACAGTTACTATAAAGAACAATTATGACTAAGCAAACTTCAACTCCAATGGAAATATAGATAATCCTTTAATATCTGGGAGGCGCGGTGGCTGAGCGGTAAAGCGCTTGACTTCCGAACCGGGGACTGAGTTCGAATCTTGGTGAAGACTGGGATTTTTAATTTCGGGATCTTCGGACGCCTCTGAGTCCACCCAGCTCTAATGGATACCTGACATTAGTTAGGGAAAAGTAAAGGCGGTTAGCCGTTGTGCTAGCCACATGACACCCTTGTTAACCGTAGGCCACAGAAACAGATGACCTTTACATCATCTGCCCTATAGACTACAAGGTCTGAAAGGGGAACCTTTTTTTTACTTTTTTTAATATCCGATAGAGCACACACAAAAAAAAGGGCAGCCACTCTCAAGAAATATATCTACATAAACATCAGTCCAGGGAAAAAAACAACCGACTACGGATTTCACTCTATCATACAAGAGGTCGTTCGTAAATAACGTCACGCTCTAGGGGGGGGGGGGGGAAGGGGGGGGGGGAGAAAATGTGACACTTTGTGACAAGCGGGTAGGGGGGGTTACCGATTTTGTGACGTCACAAATTTAACTCTTTTGAAAAATCACAACAAAAAAGTTCACATCCCACCATCCAACACTCTACACGAGCACAGAAATCTAATAGAATTATTCCACAAAAAAAAAAAAAAACAGACAACGAAGTCCTTGTAGTTTGGGGAAACGCAGGCGAGGGGAGTGTGGAATGGATAGATGAGTGGATAGATGAATGGATAGATGAGTGGTTAGATGAATGGATAGATGAGTGGATAGATGAGTGGATAGATGAATGGATAGATGAATGGATAGATGAATGGATAGATGAGTGGATAGATGAGTGGATAGGTGAATGGAGATGAATGGATAGGTGAATGGATAGATGAATGGATAGATGAATGGATAGATGAATGGATAGATGAATGGATAGATGAATGGATAGATGAGTGGATAGGTGAATGGAGATGAATGGAGATGAATGGATAGGTGAATGGATAGATGAATGGATAGATAAATGGATAGATGAATGGATAGATGAATGGATAGGTGAATGGATAGATGAATGGATAGATGAATGGATAGATGAATGGATAGGTGAATGGATAGGTGAATGGATAGGTGAATGGATAGATGAATGGATAGGTGAATGGATAGGTGAGTAGATAGGTGAGTGGATAGATGAATGGATAGATGAATGGATAGGTGAATGGATAGGTGAATGGATAGATGAATGGATAGATGAATGGATAGATGAATGGATAGATGAATGGATAGGTGAATGGATAGGTGAATGGATAGATGAATGGATAGATGAATGGATAGATGAAGATCTCATTGAAGACAATTTAATTTTCGAGTCAGCTCCTCAAGCAGAAGAAGAAAATCTTCCCGTGTATACTATCGATGAGCACACGCAAAACCTCTTTGGGAAAAAAAGGATGAGAAATATATAATTTGAAATAAAAAAATTTTTTTTTTTTGTGACGTGACGCAGAGGGAGGATGGCGGAGTCTGAGAATTAGTGATACTTTGTAACAAGGGGGGAGGGGGAAGTCTGAGAATTTGTCACACTTTGTGACAAGGGGGGGGGGTCAAAAAAAAGGTCATTTTTTGCGTGACGTCATTTACGAACGAACCCCCCCCCCCCCCATGGGAAACTCAATTTCAAAACCATCACGTGTATACTGTTCACATTCATGCCTGGGGAAAAATAAACGAAGGGACATAACTTTTTCATGCTTGAATAGTAACAAAGAAATAATACATTCATTCTCCCCATACCTGCCCCTGACAATTAGATGTTTTCAACGTCACATCATCCCAAACCTGTTATGTTATTCTAAATGTTTTTCTCAGCATAATGAAGACGAAGCCGGATTTATCAACATTTGCTGTAATGCTTCCCATGATACACCATATGGACAATTGTATTGTTCTTGGCCAAACACACTCCCCGCTTCCTCATTCCACCATTAAAGATTGTACCTACTCAGTATTTTCACAACTTGGTCCAAGATGGATTGTTTGACTGTGTCATTGTCCTTGATCACGTGACTGCCCTGCGATGCATTTTTCACAAATACTCCGACCACTGGATGCCCACAGACCAACGCCTGCTCCATGCAATCGAAGCAAGAGTCCAGACCTTGTGGCAGGTACTGTGAGATGTACTGTGCGCTGAAATCTCCTTCTTCTAATCTCTTCACCACAGTGCCCACACTACCAATCCAACCCCACTGGATTGCAAGTCCTGGAAAAGATTTGGCGGGAAAATATGGTGCAGTGTCGTTGCTAGGGTGGTTGGAGGGGGGTCCTAATTCGAAAATTCCCCCGGATGCCCACATAAAGGAGGGGGGGCGCAAATAAGTGTCCGAAATTTGTTTTTACATTAAATATTACGCCATTATCTCATGTCATGATGTCGAATGACAAAATGCAGGGTCCCCTAAAGAGGTTAAACCATCCGGGGCCCCCATATCACTAGCTACGCCTCTGCGTACATGCACGTTAGTTCAAAGCTTTTAAAAGAAATAACTTTTTTTCATCAAAAGCTCATCAAAGCTTTAATTACATAAACATATTTGAACTGATGAGTTTCCTAATGGACCTAATTCACCAATCGTAAACAAAACATTTAGCCACGTGGTGCTCTATCTCTTCTATATAATTTACGATCTCATGTTTAATTCATGATGGTTGTCACGTGACAGTTTTTCACGTTGTTTTATCAATAAGATCACGTGACTTAATGTTGTTTGTTTTACGATTGGTGAATGGCCGAAAGGGAACCGGGAACCCCCTCCATTTTTCTATGTTGTACCAAGCTAACCGTGCAGGACTCGCCATTAGTGGAACGGTCCCTTGAGGAACGGCGCATGGATTATCGACACGGACGTGGAAGCTCTCTTGCAACTCCACACCGTGCAATGAGAAAGCTCTTGTATTTTCTTGGACCGTCCCACGAGAGTTTTGTTTTGCTATTCATTTAGCCTAATCCCTTCCTCTAGTGATCGTTTCCACCCGAGTGTCACGTTGAGGCAGAAAAGCGTACCCGGGTATAAGTAAAGCCGGTCAGACAGTAGTAGTTACTGGATATAAATAGCTTAAAAAAGGGATACCATCAGCTCGAAACGTGTGTGGATTTAAAAAAATAATATTTGTGGACAGATAGTAGCATTTGCGAAATATAAATTGCAAAAAAAAAAAAAAATCCTGAAAAAAAAAAAAGTATTGTTACGTTCTTCTCTATCATGCCTTCTGTAAACACTGCTAAACACAACACAGCACATCTAACACAAGAACTTGACAACAAGAGTTTCAATAAAAAGTGTGGCGGTTTAATAACAAATACATTAACAACAGCAAATACACACAATTGGCTACACGAACTTCAAATGCTTTCTTGTACTTAACAGAACTGCCAACTAAACACTACAAGTCTTTCTTGTCTACTTCCAGACTCGTACAGCTACATTTTCAAGGACTCACTTTGTAGCACACTGTCCTTACTGCTTGCTGTCCTGGACTCAACTGACTCCTTTCTAACACGCTCTGTCTCTGGTCCGTGAAGGCTCTCGTCACAGCACGGGCCATATTTGCGTGTATTAGCAGTACTGTCCCTTGTTCAGCAGCCGTTGACCTGTGTGATTCGCCTTAGTCTCGTGTGTCAGTATCCTATCTTATCTTATCTTATATAATACAGACGTTACTTCAAAAAAGAAGATGATTAGTAGGTCACACACACATTAACCCTTTCAGTTCGCCACTAGGGTTATAACAGTACACAAGCTCAAACCTTAAGGTTGCTAGGTGTAAATCTCGTTGAAACGATTTTTAAAAAAAACACACACAAAATAAACAAGAATAAATCTATGCTTCCTAGGAACCGCATTGAGAATGCACGATTGTTTATGGATTAGATCATACTTTGGGTATATAACTACCACATTGGGTTAGGGTTAGGATACTACAGAGATAGTTTTAATTCTTTTCACAAATTGACCATCTAAGTTCGATTAATTGGATGGTCCGATTAACTGGATGGTCCGATTAAGTGGAATAATGCAATTTGTTTCAGCACTTTAGGATTCGGTCCGAATAGCTATGGTCTAATTCAACTGATTCGACTGTTTTGATGCCACAAGAGTCTTTTAAAGGCCCATCCCGTATCATACTTCGGTGTAATTTCTGAAGACTAAACGGTTCTCAAAATGTCTTACCGTGTAGCCCATCAGCAACTCTTTTCTCACATACTCTCTCCATGAAGGAGTTCGCGTAGGCGTAGTTCGTCTGCGCTGGATTGCCCCTGGCACTGGTCTGTGAGGAAAATGTGACAAACCATACGCTGGTGTCCTTGCACAGCTCTCTGGTCAGCTGGTCAAAGTGAGACGTGGCATTGACCTTTGGTTCACAAGCTGCTTGGAATAATTCATTGGTCATTTTGTCAAACATCTCGTCGGAATTCACCTGAAGAAACAAAAGTCAGTCAGTGGGAAAAACATTGAGCCAATAAAACTAATAATGAATATATAATACAGTGGGGTTTTTTAAAAACTTTTTCCTTAACGGAACACTTCGCACATTCTTAGCATTTAGCGGGACACTTTGTTTATTTTTTAGAGAGATTAATTCACGTGGTGGCCTACAAGTTAAATATTCCACTCGTTCGCGGAACACCTCTTCAGGCCTCGCGTAACACAGTTTGGGAAACACTGCCTACACTTATTTGTATGTATAAACTATCAAAACTAGACGTAAGATTCATATATTTAAAAGTACGAATAACCAGAGCAACGCCGAGTTAAATCATTGCTAATATTTAGATTAAGGTTTTACGGTATACCGATGTATGCAAACGCGGCATGAAGCTCTTCAAAATTGACACTAGCAGCTGGTAAAAAGTGGCACTGGATAGATCCACATGGAGAGAGAGAGCATAAAGGAAGGGTCACGGATTGCAGACGTCGTACACACCAGAAGTAGAAAGAAGGTGAAAATGAAACGGCGCCTGGTGATTAAAGAAGCCGAACCTGTGACCGCAGCTGTGCATCAAGGATTGGCCTCTTTATTCAAACAAGAAGTTGCAAAGGGAAAAGATCGTCTCTCGAGACTTAAAATGCCACAGATACAGAATATCTAGATTGATTGGAAAGACTTTATATTCGTTATTAAAATAGAAGCGATTATGTATTGAGCTGTTAATGAAATAAAGAATGCCAGGAGTTTTTAACACTGAGTAAACAACATAAATGCACACTTGCCATAGAGGCGTTGAAGATTCCTCCAAGTGGAGCCAAATTGGAAGCTTGAGCTAATAAGGCTAAGGCACTTTTGAATGAGACAGAAGTTTCTGTACTGGTCAGAACTGTGACACCAAGAGATCTTAAGAGATTGACCTTGTACTGCTGATAGCCAGTTGTTAAACCACGTCTGAAAATATAATAACAACTTTTATTCACTGTTGGTCTGTAGGTGTTAAAGATCAGATGGTCTTATCTTATAGATTATAGACGTTACTTTAACAAAGAAGATGATAAAGTCTTAAGCATTTCATGTGTCAATCTAGTCAGACATGTTAGTCAGTGACTTAAACTCTGCTAAGTCGTTGGTTTTCCTGGCTGACTCAGACAACCTATTTCATTCTCTAATGGCACTAGGGAAGAAAAAGCACCTCTACGAATTTGTCCTAGCATATGGAATAATGAAATGTGCTTTTATCTTTGTGTCTTTCTGAGTATCAAGATAGTTCAAGAAATTTAACTGCCTTCGTCAAAAGAAAATTCTTTTAGCTAGAAGTAGAAATGAAATGTGCTAAATTTCTATTGCTCTTGTTTTACAGTACGTAAACATCATATTATGTTACAGGTAAATTAAAATGTAAACTTGAAATACCCCATATTAATCTGAAAATCTTTACACATAAATATATAGACATATAGTTTCTACTTAATCGCAATATCAGACCGATGCGCTTCTTGGTCATGGCCACTTTCTTATATGCTTGTGAGTCTTGGACGCTGACTGCAGAACTAGAGAGGAGGATCCTAGAAATGGAATTGAAATGCTACAGAAGGATCTTAGGTATCACATTTAAAGACTGCATCACAAACCAAGAAATTAGAGACAGGGTTACTGATTGGATCTCATGATAACCTGCTACCTATCATAAAAAAACGCAAGCTAAAAATCTATGACCATATTTAAAGGTCTTCGGAGCTCGCTAAGACCTTCCTTCAGGGAACAGTACCAGGAAAAAGAAAAACAGGCAGACAGAGAAAGCGATGGGAAGACAACATAAAAGAATGGACGGGCCTGCCATTGAAAGAGGTTCTAACTAAGGCAAAAGACAGAGAGAATGAAGAAAAACGGTCGACAAATCTTGCATGGTGCCCTAACGGTCCAACAGACTAAAGGATAGGTAAAGGTAGGTAATCGCTGTAATAGCATCAAGGTTGTAGGTCCATAAAAGCCAAAGACGTCTGTAATATTATTGTCACGCTTGCCCGCACATATAGCAGCTGGCCAAGCGTATGACATCTTACCGGGTTATTAGGTAACTTGTGTAAGCCTGTGTTGAAGAAAAACACCATTGTTTATGTTATTCTAGATATTTCGAAGACGCTGAATAGATGTTGAAAAAAAATTAGTAATACTTAGAGAAAAATAGAGAAGATACGATATCGAAAGAAAAGAATAACGATGATGAAAACAATCCAGAAAATTCCTTGTACCATATAATATTAGGGAGGCAAATCTGACTATCAAGGTCGCAGTTCTGTAGTCGGTGTTCATTATGAATAGATAGTTAATAATCGTCAGAATCTTCATCTTTTTTCATTCAATGGTGCTATTATATGTCCGTTGAGCTATTCTATTTGTCTAATATTGTTAGGGGTGATAATTACCTTGAAGAAAGCACAACATAGCGACACCCTCTTTTCACTAACCAGTGCGCAAGTTCAAGGCCAAATCCTCCAAGGCCACCAATGATAACATACGATCGTTTTGGATGGCAGAGGGCTCTTTTTCTGGCAGATACTTGAGGCAGTTTTGGTTTGGTCAAAAGGGCTTCCGGTCTGCCATCTTGCACCTGAGATCAATTGAACGTTTATTACAGTTAAACTTTGGTTATAAAAAAGATGGTCGTGATCTTTGACGATGGAAATAAATTAAAATTTTGTAAACCAATCCCTTATTCAGCAGGGAAAAAAATATTTTAAAGAATGTTTGTTTTACAACTTTCGGATGTTCCTTCAGAGTTGAAGATAATCTACTTTCTAGTCCAAACCTCCCGCAGGACGACGGAGGATGGCAGCGGGCAGGGTATGAACCCGGGACCATCGAGACGACCGAACGATATTACAGAGCGCATTCCAAACAACCAGCCATCCGTTCAAGAATCGGCTTGTTTAATCACATCAGATTTTGCTCAGGCTCAAGAAGAAACCAAAACTAATGGTCGACCATAGCGAGTCCATTGTCTTTGGTGACAGTTTCCAAGAAAGAATCAAGAATAACTTAATCATCTATAAAATTATTTTTGTGAGAATCTTATAGGGAAACGAGGCAAGATATCGATGTTGTTGGTTAATATTTAGTAGTGATTAGTTATATATGGCTCTCGAAAGACAATGGACTCGTTCAGACGAATCATTAATTTTGGTTTCGTCTAGAGCCCGGGAAGAACCTGATGTGACTTAACAAGTTGATTCAGGAGTGGTAAAGTTTGCAACAGTTCTTGCTCGTGAGGGCATCTGTTGTAAGGCTTTCTGATAGGGCAATTTCCGATAGGGTAGCTTTCTGATAGGGCAACTTTCTGATAGGGGCAGCTTTCTGATAGGCCAGCTTTCTGATAGGGCAACTTTCTGATAGGGCAACTTTCTGATAGGGCAACTTTCTGATAGGGCAACTTTCTGATAGGGCAACTTTCTGATACGGCAGCTTTCTGATACGGCAGCTTTCTGATACGGCAGCTTTCTGATACGGCAGCTTTCTGATACGGCAGCTTTTTGATAGGGCAGCTTTCTGATATGGGCAGCTTTCTGATGGGGCAGCTATCTTTTACGTCCCCTTGTCTAAGTCTGTTTCATTTCTTTTGCTCTAGGCGAGGCTCTCTACCAGCGATGAACTGTCTGTCTTCATGCTGTCTCATCTACTACGATTTCCTTACACAGTTATGCCTGTAGTCCTTAGACCTCGCTTGCAGACATCTCTGTAGGTTGGTGATGGGCGTCAATTGGGCCTGGCTCCCTCCGAAAGTTCAGCATAGAGGATATCCTTATTAATTATTGGCCAATGTTGACGATTAAAGTAGTAAATTCTTAGTCAGTCAATTCATTTGATTCGCACAAGTTATTTATGTTTGATGTACATTTTCGTTCATCGTTGGAGTATTCATTTAATTTGATTGATTTTGAAAGTATTAAACTCTAATCAACTTAATTTCACCACTGTGTAACTACAGTGTATTACTAAATTGGCCTTTTCGAGCGTGCAGATGTTATTTTACTTTAAGAGATATAATTTAATTAATAAAAAATTTGAACTAAATAACTCTCAAATTAAAGAGTGACAGATATATTTAGATTTAGAAATGTAATAAAAAAAATTAATGTAATTAATTAAATTGGGGCCTATACACAGAGTTAAACAATTATTACTTACCTTAATGATAATCTTTTTATTGTGAAATTTGTTGGCAAAATCACGAATCACTGTTTCAACCTCGTCCGTTTTATAAACAATGTGATCCAAAGGCTTGACGATACCCTTTGATATTCCCTCCGTTATACGATCAGTTATGCCCTTTTTGATTTGTAGAGACTTCTCGTCTGCGCTGTTCAGCACTCTGTGTAAGTCTACTATACTGACGGAAGCCATTTTTTCACTTGCACAACGAACTGTAATGTGTAGACAATCATACAAAGAAGACGTGATTGGTAATATAATTTAAACTACACACACAAGAATTATATTTCAATCAAACATAAATGGAGTTTGAGAGTCTTTTTTTTTTTGTGTTTGGAAGGAAGCCTCGGGTTCCAATATGTGTTGACCCTAAATAAAGAATTGTTTGGGCGGACGGTTACAGACAGAATGGCTGGCTGGTCGTGCGGTTTGAGCGCTGGACTGTCGTTTGGATTCATCGACCCGGGTTCAAACCCTGCCGCTCCCGTCCCCCGTTGTCCTGCGGGAGTTTCTGACTAGGAAGTAACCTCTTCAACTCTGGAGGAACATCCGGTGACAGGGATGTTGGAGGGGACTGTATAATCACGTGACCCTGGGTAGCGGTGCGGAGGCCAAATCGCAATACTGACTTGAAAGTTTTTGTTGTTGTTTTTTTCTGTGTGACAATAGTCAACGTAGATGTTACATTGACTCTTCTAGGTGATGGCGCCGCGTCGGAGTCAGTGTTTTGAATCCCCCTCGGGACTTACCATTGTTTCGCCATATTTTCTTTACCTTTTTACTGATATTATTATATGTTAGATGCCAAATTTATTCATATTTCAATGTACGAATATGTTACACATTTGTTTTCATTATTAGCCAAACTAAAAATATCGTAATATAGTGCAATATGCACAATACACGTAGTGTTGTGTCTCGATGCAAATGCATAAAATATAAGCAGACTGAAGCAGAAGACATAACGTCATACTTAGCCGAGATTTCAAAGATGTAGGTAGCACTTGAACTAAATGTCCTCCTCGGGCCAACAGTTCCAATACGTCTGATGGAGTCCTGTCTGTATACGCATTGAATATCACAGCAAGGCCTACAATACAAATTATGTGAATAGAAAGGTCTTTTCTGATTGATTCCTAGCTAATCGTTGCATTATCAAGTTGATATGTTATCAATATGAGACAATGAAAAATTGAAACATCATCAAGTTAAGACAGACTACAATAAATTAAAACATTATCAAGTTAGGACATTTAGACATAAACTAATCAAAACATCGTCAAGTAGAGATTTAAAGGCATCAACAAGTTAAAACACAGTCCGGCTAAGACATAAAGTTAAGACATCAAAACATTAAGTTATCAAAAATGTTGACATCGCCCAACTTAAAATGATCAAGTTTAAATATCGACAAGTTGACGTATTTCAAAGTTAATAGAATAAATTTGAATATAAAAAATTCAGTGTAAAGAACTGCAGACATAATCTAGTACATATTCATCACGCTGGAAAGAAATACCATCAAAGTGAGATATTATCAAGTTCCGACATCATCAAGTTAAGACATCCTCAAATATAAATAGTTTTAAATTGAATCAAGCTTTATGTAGGTATTTACCTCTATTCTCTGTCACAGCGATTAATTGCTGGACATGATGTGGATCCTTGGCGCATACAACTCTTTGTGGATCAAGTTGCGGAAATAAATTGCATACATAAGATTTTTCTTTGGAGTCATCTACTAAAGCAAAAGTAGAGTAGCCACTTGCCAATGTCAGGATCAAGACAGCCTGCAAAGGTATGACCAGGAGTCAAGCTAAACATTGAAAGTAGCCATTGGTATATGACCTTAATTAAAATAACAACTACCGAGTCAGAACAACCAAACTTAATAGCGGGCGCGGTTTTATTGCTCAAGAACGAACCATATAGAGTAAAAAAAACAATAATGTTAAGATAACATATAGAACATGGGGCGGATAGTGGTCTTGACAGAAATTGGTCTCCAGCAATGTCTGCAGCCTCTTCCCAACTTTTGTGTGCGCCAACTTATACATGGATATCCCTGTTTGCGTTTTCCGTATTTTGGCCTCGTGTCATTTCTACCCTTGGGACACGCTATTCATTCCATTGAAGAACAACAAGCATCTGATTTTTCTGTTTGTGATCTGATCTCTGTAAGCGATCTTTAAATTCGTCTTAACGCTTATGCTAAGCCACATTTAGCCTCTTTTCGATTTTTGCAGAATATTTCTATGTATGCTTTTTTAAAAAAATCTTTTGCCTATGGAGGCGCGTTGGCTGAGCGGAACTTCGGGTTCGGGATCTTTGGGAGCCTATGAGTCCATCCAGCTCTAATGGGTAGCTAGTTGGGGAAAAGTAAAGGCGGTTGGTTGGTTATTGTGCTGGCCAGATGACACCCTCGTTAACCATGGGCCACAGAAACAGATTACCTTTACACCATCTGCTCTTTAAATCGCAATTGGGATGAAGATTGAGTTGAACATTAACACAATTGTCAAAAAAGCATCACAAATACCCAAACAACTGCCTGCGGGACAGATAAGGCTTGCGATGTGGAGCTACCTGCCATTTACAACTGACCTCAGTACAGGATAATGCCGCAGATGCTAAGCAACGTTGGACACGACGATTGGTTGCCGTGGTGCGGCCCGGCCTGTAACACATGTGTTTGAAATCTAAACGCCCCATACCCGGGCTTTAAAAAAGGTTTAAATACACTACATCGATGCTGTGAACGCAAGTTATTCATATGGCGCCTCTGAGTCCACTCAGCTCTAAAGGGTACCTGAGATTAGTTGGGGGAAAGAAAAGGCGGTTGGTCGTTGTGCTGGCCACATGACACCCTCGTTAACCTTGGGCCAGAGAAACAGGTGGCCTTTACATTGTCTGTCCTATAGATCGCAGGTCTGAAAGGGGAACTTCTATTCATATGTGTTAATTAGATTTCAATATTGCTCCATATTGGACTATGTCTCTTCATCTTGCGTTCTTTTATTCTTATAGACAGAGTATTTCTTTAAAGCAACATAGATCTAGAATAATGCATAAACATTAGAAAAATATTTCAGTACGGCTACAACTACCTGACAGATAGGATGTCCTGCGTTAGCAACAAGTACGTTGTCCCCCTTGACCAGGTCAGTCACCAAACTAAGACTATAATATGCTCTGCTGTAGCTCATGGGCACAGTGGCAGCTTCTTCGAATGTCCAGTGGTCAGGTATATGTAGTGAAATTCCTTTAGAAATGTCCAGGTGAGTTTGCTATGAAGAACACACATCATTTATAGTAGGTTTATGTCTTTTTGTACAAAATAAAGCAATTATTTAAACCATTGGGATGCGCGGTGGCTAAGCGGTAAAGCGCTGGGCTTACAGTGTCCAGGTTTCGAATCCTGATGAAGACTGAGAATTTTTAATTTCGGGATATTCTGGCGCTTCTGATTCCACCCAGCTCTGACATTAGTTGGGGAAAAGTGAAGGCGGTTGATCATTGTGCTGGCCACATGACACCCTCGTTAACCGTAGGCCACAGAAACTGATGACCTTTACATCATCTGCCCTATAGACCACAAGGTCTGAAAGGAGAGTTTTTTTGTTTTATTTAGTCCATTAGTCGTAATTAATTAATTTCGTTAGATATACAAATGCACTATGCTAAGGGGAGATAAGCCTTGTGTAGAGAATTAGGTCGATTGCTAAAGATATGAAACTATATACTTTTTAAAACTATAAAACCTTCTATGTTTGTATAAGTACTTGTATAGCTCAATGGCTGAAGCGTTGGCCTTCCATTATTGAGGCTCCAGACCCCTGGTTCAAAGTCAGACTCGAGCAGCTTAAAAAAAAAATAGTCTTTGAAAAAGACTGCAAGGAAATCTTCTTCCAGATACCCATCATCCCACCCCCACCCCCCCAGTCCACAAATGTGATTGGACAAAAACGCGCCGAGCAACTGTACCAAGTATAAAAGTTGCCCTAAACAAAAACAATAAAAAATATTTTCAACCGCACAAATTGTTAGTCTAGAACAGGGGTTCTCAACCTGTGGGGCGCGACTCCCTTAGGGGTCAATTGACGATTTGCCAGGGGTAGATTGTTTTTGTCTATTCTTCTATTGCTGTGTGTGAGTGCGTGGGGTGTCGCGGCAGAGTGGGGGATTGTAAAACGGGTTCGCCGAGCTATAAAAAGGTTGAGAACCGCTGGTTTAGAATCTCTAGATCTTTCAAAATTTAATGACATGATTGATTCAAAATAATTGATGCAATTTCACTCATTTTTTAAAAATTAACGTTCTTTTTTTTATATCACTCTACAATGATATCGATAGCCGGTATAAATTTTTAAAATTATTTGCGTGTGTGCAAGAGGACTTTGAGGTGTATTTAAAATAAGTTTGTGAAGTCATTGATAAGAATGTAAGGTGTGGTTGGATTAACAGTCTGGAACTACAAACCAACATCCCAACACCATCAACAACAACTTATCTTATAATTTTGCTACAAAAAATATTTTGTTTTAATTTATGAAGAGTCCAGAAGATAAAAAAAAAGGCTATTGAGCGATTGCATTAATAAAAGAAAAAAATTATAATACAAAGAATAAATCTAAACCTCAATGTTAGAAGGAGAGAACTTAAGAAAACTATGTACATACTGCTGCTGAGTTCACACAGGCCATGACTCGTCTTCCATCTTCAAGTCGACCGGAGACATCTGTGGCCATAATATCATCATCTGGAAAAAAAAAGTTACTTTCAATTTCTTTTTTTTTTCGGAAATGGGGGAGAGGGGGCAATGGAAAGAAATTATAGTTAAAAACATTACAAACCACAAATCTGTTTGAAAATTTAGAAATGTGACAATTTTTTCAACTATGACATATGTAACAGAATTTTTTTATTTTTAGTTCCACGTGCGCGGATGTGACATTACTTGGCAAACTAGACACTGCGTTGAATAGTGAACAATAAAAAGTTAAATGTTTGACAAATGTTTGACATGTTTCGGATGTTCCTTCAGAGTTGAAGATAGTTTACTTCCTAGTCCAAACACCCCGCACTTTGTACTTAAAGAATAAAAAAGGACAATGTCTTCAAGAAGACACAAGTCGTGCGGTTTGTGCGCTGGACTGTCGTTCGGATTTATCGATGGTCCCGGGTTCAAACCCTGCCCGCTCACATCCCACGTCGTCCTGCGGAGGTTAGGACTAAGAAGTAAATTATCTTCAACTCTGATGGAACATCCGAAACATGGAAAACATTTGGCAAACATTTTACAGGAACGAGACCTGGGGGAGTTGTCTCATTGGCCACCCCACAAGTCCGTTTGTTTTGAGTTGGTTTATTTCTAAGCAGAAAGTTAAAAATAACTTACCCTGTGTCTTGGATCCACTCTTCACATTCTGTTCAAACTCTTCATTCTCTAATCCAATGCAATAAGTGGTCATGGGCGACTCGTGTGTGTCCTTCAATCTAGTTAGAGTTTACATTCGTTCATTACTATCCTCAATGAATATGTTTGTGTCTGTTCTATTTATGTGTATGTTTCTGTTGTGTTGTCTTTATATGACTTTATAATCACAACAAATTTCCATATGGATCAATAAAGCAGTCTTAGTCTTAGTGGTAACCAAAGAATCAAATGAAAGTTTTATGTGTAAAGTATTTAAAGTCGTTTTTGTTTACTTACAAGGAACTGTCCACCCAATCTATTGTCTGTGGTGTCCCAGATGCTGGCTTGTGTAAAAATGCGTGATTTGTTTGGATTCTATAATGCTCTGAATGAAAAAGACAGAGGTTAATAATAATACTGTACGATAACAGAGACTAAATATAGACAAGCAATAAGATAAGCTTTGATTTTTAAAAAAAAATACGATAGTATAAAAACTATAATATGAGATATGAAATTTCTCAGAGAGAAGTGGTTCGCGAGCTAGACAGTTTCAACTCTATGATCTACTTCAGTCAAGGAGCAACTATGGATCATCTCATGGAAATAAGATGAATGCCTGGGCTTTATCTATGGTCGAATGTTGACCACACAGCAGTTCACCCCTCTACACGCAGCTAATGTATCCAAAGTAACGGCAAGTGCTAATACAGTTTGAGATCAACGGAGTGGCAGCCTCTGCCAGCGTGTACCACTGAGGCTCTGCCGGCATGTACCACTGAGGCTCTGCCGGCATGTACCACTGAGGCTCTCTCAGGGTGTAGCACTTAGGCTCTGTCAGGGTGTACCACTGAGGCTCTGCCGGCATGTCCCACTGAGGCTCTCTCAGGGTGTAGCACTTAGGCTCTGTCAGGGTGTAGCACTGTGTGCTGCTAACAGCCTAAGAGTAGCCTTCTTCTGACTTGAAACTACTTTCTTATTAAACAGCTTTAAAATGAGTGAAAATGCATCAATGATTTTGACTATAGAACCTTTTCTGATATTATTTGTTCTAACACAAGACTTTAACGTGAGGCGCTGTGGCTGAGTGAAAAAACGTCCGACTATCTAACTAAGGGCTCAGGGTTAGAATCAAGGTGAAGACTAGGATTTTTAATTTCGAGATCTTTAGGACGCCTATGAGTCCATCCAGCTCTAATGGATAACTGACCTTCGTTGGGAAAAAGTAAAGAAGGTTGTTTGTTGTGATAGCCACATAAAACCCTCGCTAACCGTAAGGCACAGAAAAAGATAACCTTTACAGCATCTGCCCCACAGATCGTAAGGCCTGAAATGGAAAATTTACTTATTTTTCTACATGAGACTTAAACAGCATTGGCAAAATGATAATATGTCCTATGAAAATAGGTTTAATAAACGTTTTAATGCAGGTCAGCGTCATAAAATGTAAAAGTCCTCCTAACATCGACTTACCCATGCAAGACATGAAGAGGAGTCTACATGGGGTCCAGCAGCAACGGCAAAGACAGATTTATATACAACTAGCACTTATCGTCATTTTGAAATACAAGACACCCATTAGAAAGATATACTGAAACCAAAAACTCCTTTGTTCCCCTGGTAATTAAATCATTAACTACAATTCCACTTTCTGATATAAACATACCCACGTAACTTTTGAATGAATATGTGTGAATGTATCTTTTGTTTTCTATACTTATAATATTTTTTGGTGTCATTCACTAATTATAGGAATTATAAGAGAAATGTCCTTATGGATAATAAAGATTATTATTATTAAATAGGCTTTCGAACAAGTATAGATTAGCAAGCATAACGATTGAGAGATAAAAGCGTAGGACGTAATTATCTTCTTTTTTCTTTTTTTTTAAGGTAACGTCTCTAGTATATAAGATAAGTATTAAAAATTGTTCCTTATTTAGTTTCTTCCGAACCATTTTTTTTTCTGTTAGGCTGAAAATTTATTCGTAATGTTTTTAATTGCATCTGATATTAGTCTGTATACATGTCATAAACCTGACTGAAAGTAGTGTCAGTATTTTA
The DNA here is from genome assembly GCA_030265305.1 of Biomphalaria pfeifferi. NCBI lineage: Eukaryota > Metazoa > Mollusca > Gastropoda > Planorbidae > Biomphalaria > Biomphalaria pfeifferi. Next base: position 657,061 of record JASAOG010000079.1, read on the forward strand.
TAAGATAAGATAAGATAAGACTTACTTGGTGTATATGGAAGAAGCGAGAATGTGCCCCACTGACCATCTCTGTACACATTGGAATGCAAATCTTTCTTGATTAAATATGTCATCACTTCGCAGTCTTTTGTCAGCTCTGGCACAGGCGACCCAGAGCGCATGTTACTCACCAATATATACCTGACATGCCTGCCATACCCTTCGCTTTTCAAACTCTTCATGAAGCCACTAACCCCACTCTGATCAGACGCAACAAGCCAGATCTTTGTCCCTTCTGCAGATTTTTCAATTTCCTGCAGAGCAGATTTTAGTTGATTCAACCAGGTCATTGAAATGTGTTCCATGGTAATTAAAATAGGTCTTTGAATGTTGGGTGTCATTTTTCTTAAAAGGTAAATAGTAGACATGATGTTATTTGCCTTTTTATAAATCAATTCTAAGTTGCAAGATTTAAAGAGCTCCTGCCATTGTTTGTCGTCAAGAAAGACTCCAAGATGTCTTCCAGTGACCTGAGCGTCCTCGAACTTCGATTTAAACCCATCAATCATGTATCCCAGAGGGAAAGCATCAGTGATTTCTTCCACAAGCAGGAAGCCTTCTTGACAGACTAGATCTTTGGCTTGAAGCAAAGCTTCTTTTGGATCCTTCTGTTTGTGCAATGCATTCCTTGCTATTACAAGATGACAAGAGTTTGTTTTAACCACAGAATTGTTGGAACCAAAATCCCAAATAACTTCCTGGACACCCAACTCGGCTGTTTCATTGTCATGAATCACTCTTGCTGCTCCTATCGAGTAAGAGAATGCACATTTAGGCTCATGCTTAAGGAGATTTATTATTCTGGGAAATACTCTAGTACGACCTCCATCAATTTCAAATATGGACATTGAGTAGACATTAAGATTGTCCATGATAATGTCCAAACAAGGTTTTAATATCTGGTCTGCATTCATACTAGAAAACAAGCGATCTTTGAATAAAGTAGTTTCAAGTTCAGTAAAAATTTCTGGCATTTTGGTTTCATTTTTGTCTCTACAACAGGTAAACAAATTCTTGAGATATCGAGCAAAAACGCAGTCTTCAGAATGACGGTAGTGATCAAGAGATGCAGATGTTTTGTGACTTTTGGCACTAGAGAGTTCTTCCACAACTTTCCTGCTAAACCAGCGACTCAGCAAAGTGTGTGAGACGTTCTTTAGATGGTGTAAAATGTAACCTAGACAGTCCTCAGAGTAGCTTCTTAAGGACTCGTCAAACATGCCTTCAGGAGTTTCTGTATAAGGCATGAATGTGGTGATGTCCATTGAACTGTTGACTGGACTAGTCTGAGTCAACTCATATACTTTGAGCTCACTAAGTCTAACACCAGCACATTCAGTTAGTTCACCCTGAACTGTGGTCTTCAGATCTAATAGGAAGACAAAAAAACAACATTTTAATAATATTTATATGACCCATTATTTTTGTATGCCTTAGCACTGCAAGAAAGTCAATCGCTACTGTTTCATCTTCCAGAGAAAATAAAATATTCGATTCATGTTGACACGGCAAGTGAAAATTTGATCATAGTACATATTGACATATTTTTGGTGCCATTTAAAGATTTATAAAATGAACCAAACTTGTTTTTCAACTGAAATCTGACATTTTGTTTTCCTAATTATCTAAATGTGAAAATAAAAAAAAGCAAATATACTGATGGGGGATGATGTAACAACTGGTAGAGATACTGCATCAATTTCCAGTGACTTCAACTTATAAGGCAAACATCTCTTTCCCTGAGACTTCTTTGACATTGTCGTCTGCATGATGTAGTCTAGGAAAAGGATCCAGTTTCCGTTCCATTCAATTGAAAAATGTGAAACTAAGTGAAGAAATATAAATATAACATGTCAATGTCATGTGTAAGTGTTGAGACTAAGTGAAGAAATATAAATATAACATGTCAATGTCATGTGTAAGTGTTGAGACTAAGTGAAGAAATATAAATATAACATGTCAATGTCATGTGTAAGTGTTGAGACTAAGTGAAGAAATATAAATATAACATGTCAATGTCATGTGTAAGTGTTGAGACTAAGTGAAGAAATATAAATATAACATGTCAATGTCATGTGTAAGTGTTGAGACTAAGTGAAGAAATATAAATATAACATGTCAATGTCATGTGTAAGTGTTGAGACTAAGTGAAGAAATATAAATATAACATGTCAATGTCATGTGTAAGTGTTGAGACTAAGTGAAGAAATAAAGAAAGAATTGTTGGAACCATGTCAATGTCTCATGTAAGTGTTTCTTAAATACGTTAATATTTAGAAGTTTGTACAAAATAAAGTTCACAGGTTTTATGTTGCATCTATCATCTATGCTTTTCAAAAACTCAGCTTGATAACTGGAATTAATTACATCTAAGGACAATAGTATGCTTCTATAGATACAACTCAAAACTATCTTCGCTACTTCAATGAAAACAAATGCTAGATACATGTATTTATTAATTGCTTTAATAAGGCTTATCTTTCATGCTTACAGCATGCACAGCGCGCTATGGACCAGCCTCTCTTGTGCAGCAGTGGGAGGAGGGGGGTATCGTAGAGAAGGCTTCCGTGCTGCCTTGATTTTATCTCGAGCCCCCTTGTTTTTGGCTCTCCTCCACGCATTCTACATTAGTTATGTTTTAACGTATACATAAATGTATTACCTTTAAACATGAATATAAAAAAAGTGGCGCCTCTGAGAGAAAGGGGAACTTGGCTCGTGGGTTGCAAACCGCACCGAGTGACACCCATCAGAAGGCTACGACAAAGCGTACAAAATATTTCCAAGCACGCCATTAAAATTTTATTGTAAAATTTTATTGCGGGAACGGTTGATTGGGAGGGGGAAACACCAAGACCAATAGGATCTGACCAGGCGACTAAAAGTAAAAAAGGTAAGTTTTTCAGAGCTTCACTCACAGTCCAAGCTGGCTTCTACTACACCTTCGAACCGACCAGTGTGTTCGTAGCCTTGGGTCCTCAAGAAAGTATAGAAATCAGACTTGTTCATCACAGCGGTTCCAACATTGTGCGCTTTGGCTCTTGTGTCAACGCTGTCCGAGACGACATCAGCAGTTCTTTCTAGCTTGCTCTTGATAACACCTTGACAAAGGCAACCTTCGCCTTCCTGGCTGACCTCAAACTGCCCTGACTGTTTTGACACTTGAACTTTGAAGGTCGTAGGAGCTTTATTTACAGAAGTAAAAGTTATATCCGTGATCTATTTCATATATATATTTTTTTTTTTAATTTATCATTTCATATTTATTAAAAATAATCATATTTAAATTTAAACTTTACATTTAAAATTTTTAACGCAGAGATTGTGCGGCAGTGGAAATAGGTACAGAAACGAAGATTTGTTTAAGGTGTTATAGACAAGAGCCTGTGTAATAGTGTGTAAGTAAAAAAACAGATGCATCTGTTGCTAAACTTTTGTTGTTGTTGGTTTTTTAGTTGTTTTTTAAAGGTTTCTAGGGTCCCCTAAAGGTCATGGGTCGTTTAGCGTTGTTTGCTTTAGATCTATGTCTTCTGTTGACAACACTACACTAAAATATATTAAACTAAGCGCTGGATAATGCCATCTATATTCAACCGTAACACACAAAATGAAGTGTATATATACTTATTTAGAGGTATGGTTGACGTGTTTTTCTAGCTTCTTATTTCTCATGAGAATAAAAAGGGGTATAATTTAAGATTTGAATGAAATTTCGTTTAAATAGATCTATTTCTTTCTACTTTTTGATAAAATATTAGTTCTTCCTGTACTTCTAGATCTACATAAATGAATGTCTTCAAGGGAGTTAACTCTTGTTCACTTTATCGATTTGATTTGAAAATAGAACATGCCCACAATGTACACAATGCTACTTACCTCCCTTTGCTATTACAATCGGCTGCTGAGAAAAGGTTACATCACTCAATTGGACTGAGAGAGAATCAAAAGACTTCCCAACTTTTTTGGCATAGGCCTTCCACGCCATGACTAAACAAGCAGATGCTGGTAACATTGGTTCATCATTGAACTGTCCGAACAATAAAATGATTAAGCTTGCTCAATCTGGATTCCTTTTCATAATGGGGTACATAGAAAATAGTATTTTGAGAACACGAAATACTACTATGACCTCGCGTACATATATTGAATGAGAAAAAAATGGTCTTTTAATTTGTATTGCAACGGTACTAACTGCCTCCTTTTGGTCAAAAATCGCAACAGTAAACATTTTGCAAACTGTTTCGAAAAGCAATTAGGTTTTGTTTATATCACGCTATATATGTGATTTCCAAAAAATAACAGAAACTTATTTTAAATCAATAGATAGTAAAAGTAAAAGTGACAGTAAGTGACAGTAAAAATGAAAGTAAAAGTAGAAGTGAAAGTAACAGTAAAAGTGAAAGTAAAAGTGAAAGTAAAGGTGACAGTAAAAGTAAAAGTGACAGTAAAAGTAAAAGTGACAGTAAAAGTGAAAGTAAAAGAAAAGTGACAGTAAAAGTAAAAGTGACAGTAAAAGTAAAAGTGACAGTAAAAGTAAAAGTGAAAGTAAAAGTGAAAGTGAAAGTAAAAGTAAAAGTGAAAGTAAAAGTGAAAGTGAAAGTAACAGTGAAAGTGAAAGTAAAAGTGAAAGTAAAAGTGAAAGTGAAAGTGAAAGTGAAAGTAACAGTAAAAGTGAAGTGAAAAAGGAAGTGAAAAAGAAAGTAAAAGTAAAAGTAAAATGCCCCTTGCAGACATTGTGATCGATCGGGCAAATGATGTTTCTTGACTCTTGGCTTTCAAACCTAGGGTCCTGAGTTCGAATCTCAGTGAAGACTGGGATTTTGAATTTTGAAATTTTCAGGACGCTTCTGAGTCAAACCCAACTCTAATGGGTACCTGACTGAAGATAGGAAAAGTAAAAGAGCTCGGTCGTTGTGCTGGCCACGTGACAGCCGGCTCGTTAACCCTTGGCCAAAGAAACAGATGACAGTAATCAATAAATCGGCAATAAAACCGAAATTATGTAAAAAAAAAAATTTTTTTAAAAATTAAAAAAAAAAAAAAGAAGTTATCTATTACAAGAAATAAAAGTATGCGAAATATAGGTGGTGCCCTGACAGACATTAGGTGAGTGGTTCATGTAGGTGAGACACATCCAGATAATTTACTAGCTTTCGGGAATTACGCACCAACAGCAAGAGTTCTGCCCAGAGAATTTGAGCTTCTAAGGACCTCATTCAAATGGAGTTTGTTGATGACAATTACTAGCTCATTTGTTGACCTCGGAAATTTCAAAGTTTATGGGTTGGAAATATCAGCTATATCATCTAATTGAATTGATAACAAGTATTATCATATGTAAGTTTGAAACGTCAATTATTCATTCTTATAATTTAACCATTACCCTATGATCCGTTAGATATTCAAACTCAGCTCCACTGTTAAGATGAATGAGAAAATTTGTTGCGTCCTCACTTTTTAAGTACTGGGTGTAGTGCGGCACTCTCCACTTGGCGGAGTGATCCCACATCTTAGCCAAGGCAGGTGATATTATAGGAGTGCTGATCGGAACCGGAAATTCAATAGGAGAATGTAGAGCTAGTGGGTTGATATCAATACCATGAAGATAGCATCTAGATAATGAATCGAGAAAGGCAATAAATTAGCTTTAGTTAGATTTTCATCAGGAAAAAAAAACAACGAAAGAATCAAATACGAAATAGTTTAATAAAAAATAAAGAGGGTGTGGAATATATATTTTACTGCAAAATAAAATCAAAAGATGACATTTTTTTAATACACATACTTGTGCTTGTGCTTTCAAAGAACAGACAATGAAAAGATTTTACTGCAATGCTTGTCAAGAGCAGACAGTCAAGTTTATTTACTGCTTTTACTAGCCAAGGGCAGATAATTAAAATATTTTAATTTATATATATATATATAGTTGGTCCATCGTGGTTCGATGATGACCACTTTGTCATCCAGTGGGCTGAGGGCTTTGCACTGGGGTTTTATGCCTCCTCATGTAGCTTGTGAGACCTATGTGAGCCCGGAATGTTCGGCCGCACACTTGGCAGGTTATTCCAGCTGGAGCTAGTGTCGTTTGCCTTGCTTTTCTTTTAATTGCACATCCTAGACAAGGGCAGGTAATCAAAATATTTTTTTTTATGAAATACTTGGCGGATTATCAATATTTTTTTTCTGGTCATACTAGGCAAGTGCAGATACTCAATAGTGTTTTACTACCCATATTAGTCAAGGGCATATAATCAAAAGTTTTTATTTTAATAAGATCCAAAGGCAGATAAACGAAAGTTTTTATTAAAATACTTTGGAGGGCCAGATTATCAATATTTTGTGTACTGCACATGCTTGCCGAAGGCAGACTATCAACAACTATTACTGCACATACTTGCCAAGGGCAGATTATAAATAAATATTACTACACATACTTGCCAAGGGCAGATAAACAAATGTTGACATTATTGGCTTCATTTCTCCTCATCAAGGTAACTGGTATGATATTCTCTCCACAGGTTCTTTTCACAACGGGCATCAACAGACCATGAGGTCCGATTTCAATAACTAGAGCTCCTTTGGGGATTTTGAGAACTGCTTCGTGGAAGTATACTGGATTCTTAGAATTGTGGGTGTAATACTGAACTGAGCAATCCCTGGCCTCAGGTCTGTCCCACTCGGATTCAGGGAACGATGTACTCCACCAGTTAGCTGGCCGTTTCTTGGCGTTTGGAATTATCTGAAGGGAGAAGCTGAGAACTATAATTTTCTATAAATAAGAACTTTTAAACATATTATTGTGTTGTTCAATATACAACTATATGTCTAACTAGTAAAGCAATAGCATTAAACGAAATTTACTTCAGATTTTGATGATATCATTTATGTTTCATTCCCACTCAAAGATAAAAATGTAGACTACAAAAATTTTTTTTTAAGTTAAATACTATTTAAAAAAAACAACTAAACCTCCATTATACAGCTTATAGATAAGATAAGATAATTTTTATTGGTCCAATCAAAGGAAATTTCAGTTTGACCACCCCAGCGTGAACGATTATTTTGCTCCTAATAAACTAATGAATGTTAGATTTCAAAAAAATGGAAAACAAATTTACCCCACCCTATCCCCCCCCCCCCCGAACAAAAATCCTGTTTAAGCGAATGTATAAATCTACTAGACTTTATAATATTCTAATGATAGGCTTTTAGATCTAGACTTCAAGAGCAATACTTTTAGTTCTCTAGCCAAACTCAAATTAATTTTTTTTTCTATACTTTGAAAAATTATAAAGGTCAAACTGTAGTTTCCCCAGTTTGGCTATCGAGCTAATAATTCTTATTCCAACGATAAACATCAAGTGTCAAATTTCTAGGAAAACCTTTGGAGCCTTTTTCGAGATACGAGTCCACTCAGGTTTTTCCCAGAAGATTCCACAAAGATACAAGTCGAATAGAGATATTGTAAAAAGTTAAAAAGCAATACTAAAGGTATAAAGAAGTCATTACAGGGGATAATATTTCTTCCTGAAATGCGTCCAATTGACTTATTTCCGGAGTGTGGTATGCTGTCCCTTGACTGTCCACTTCGCGAGCAAAGGTTCCTTCGGACGCCAGCTGCTCTACGAATTCGGTAACTCGATCCGCCTCTCCCGAGATGGTGACAGAGTCTGCAGCATTGTGACAAGCAGGTATGACGCCAGGTGGACATCGTTTGGTGCACTCTTCCCAAGACAACCCTGAGGATAAGTTTATAATTATAAAGCCATTTGAGATAAAAATAATTTAAGTTTTATGTTTATACTTTGAAAGAAAAGCCCTTTGAGGTGAAACTATTTAACTTTTATGCTTATACTTTGAAAAAAAAAAGAAAATTGATATTATGTAGCATGCATCTTTTAAAAGAAAATATTTTAAAAATGTAAATTTTAAGTGCCAAGCGAACCGTTTCATAAGATTTCTTTTCCTTTGAGGTAATAATATTAACAAGCAAAATTCTATAATATACTTTTAAAAAAACACACAAAAAACTTATATTAAAAGTATCAATTAGTCTATATCAGTCATGTAATTAAATGTGTAATACGCCTTAGACGACAATCTATAAAGGGGACTAATTCAGCTTATACCACCACTTCAGTTAAGTACTATTTCTTTCCCTTGTTTGAGATACCAAACAAAATAATTCATTTCCAAATGTTAATTAATTAATTGGTTAATTTTTTTTTTTTATTGATTTTTTGTGTTGTCAGGTAAAAGAAATAACTATGCGAAATTCCCTCTTGATCCGAGATTGAGTGCCGAGAAATAACACGTGCAAACTTTTGGCCAGACAGAGAGACAGAGTGAGCTAATATAAGCTTTGTAAAAAGAAAAGAAAAATTTACCAACGGCAGCCATTTTTCCCCTTTTCAAGATTTTTCTGCCTTCAACTGAGACCAGACTTCTGGCATAGGCTAGCGACACAGCTTGTTCAAGAGTAAGACAGCCAGTGGCATAGCCACTGGCCACTTCACCGTTGGAATGGCCAAAGAAATAGTCGCCTTCTATCCCAACAGCTTTTAGAATATCAACCAGCGCAATCTGATGGTAACAACAGACAAAAAAAAATTTATTCTATAGCAGGCGTAGCTCTCAACAAAATCATTGTAACTAATTTAATATTATCGGTGACGTAGCTAGGAATTTGCCATCATTTGGGGGTCCGGAGAGCTTGACCTATTTGGGGCCCCAGCATTTTGCGTAATATTTAACATTTAATGTAAAAAAAAAAACACTCATTTGGGGCCCTCTCAAGTGGGGGGTCGGGGAAATTTTCGAATTCTCCCCCTACCTACGAAGCCTTAGCTACGCCTCTTTGTATTATGTCATTATGAATTAAGAAGACTACCTGTATCACGGCGATCTGTAACAAGGCAAGAGTTGGATCTCCAGGATTAGCAGGAAAGATCTCAGTACCATGTTTCTCTTTGGCGTATTTGGACGCCCGGTCAACTGCCTCTTTGAAAAGTGGTAGCCTCATCATGCCTTGATGCATGTTTGTCCAGTTACAGCCAGCTCCAGGAAACATAAAGCAAACTGGAGGCCTGCTGTGGGTTTTCTAGACAATTCAAATCGAAATGCGTCAGTTCTTAGGTTTCAAGCAACTTTTTGACTTACACAATGTTTCGGTCAATACAAGCAAAATTTGTTTCAACTATTCATTTTCATTGTTGGAAACAAGGAAAACATTTTTTAAAATCCTTTTTTAGAAAACAAACCGCCCTTACATCTCAATGATGTAGAAGTTATTTCCCTTATTCGATATAAAAATAATCAATTACCAATAACTAATTGACTAACTGGTTAGATTTTTAATTGAATTAAGTACAATAAACAATTTTTTTTATTATGGGATCTTTGAGCGCCTCTGAGTCCATCCAGCTCTGAAGGGATTCTGACGTTAGCAGGGGGAAAAGTAAAGGCGATTGGTCGTTTTGCTGGCCACATGACACCGTCATTAACCGTGGGGTTACATCATCTGCCCTATAGATTGCGTGATCTGAAAGGGGAAATTTACTTTTCATTTTATCACCTTGCTATTAAATGAAAAAAACACTTGTTCCAGTTTTACATTAAGAAATACTCTGCAAGTACAAAACGTATACAAACCCGAATGGAGTCGACAATATGTTTTAAAAGCGCCATATTCATACTATTATTATTTTTACAGAATCCGGTTAATCGGATCAGCCTGTTATTACGAAGCCCCGAAGTGGTCCGATTAACCGACTTCGACTATTATTAAATCTGAGATATTCTTATTGTATCTTATATACTACAGACGTTACTTCAAAAAAGAAGACGATTACGTCCTACGCGTCATGCATTCAGTCATGCATATTAACCAATGATCTAAACTCCGCCAAGTCACTGGTTTTCCTGGCTAGCTCAAGCAACCCATTCCATGCTCTAATAGCACTAGGGAAGAAGGAGTATTTATACAAATTTGTCCTAGCATATGGGACGAGGAATGTGCCTTTATCTTTGTGTCTTTCAGAGTATTGTATTAAATTTTGTTTTTGTATTTGAAGATTATGGTTCAGTGTTTTATGTATAATTGCTACTTTACTTTTGAGTCTTCTGTCCTGAAGACTTTCTAAATTTAGTGATTTTACTAAAGGTGTTACTCTAATCAAATGTGAATATTCGTTTGTTATGAATCTCACTGCTCTATTTTGTGTCTGTTCCAGTTTCTTAATGTTTTCTTGAGTTGAGGGGGTCCCAAACAGAGGATGCATATTCTATTATTGGCCTAACTAAGGTTAAATAACATTTTAGTTTTATGTTCTTATTTGATTTATAGAAATTTCTTTTTAGAAACCATAATGCTTTGTTTGATTTTTTGATAGTTGAAATAACTACCTGAATTTCCTGACTGCTGATGACGTCGTTGAGCACTACGTACGCCCTATACGGCATCTTACGACTGTCCATGTTGGAAGATGGCGCCAGGAGAGCCTGAAGCTCAATGCAGTGACTATTTTTCTGGGCAAAATCCAGAATCTTTCTCGCTCCGTCCTCGGTTCGAGCTCCATAGGTGAATAGTCTTGGGCCTTGTCCTTTCGCACTTAGAGGTGTGTTTATTGTTTCAGGTGGGCTGAATGGAGGGTCAGAGGAGAAAAATAGAAAAGAAAAAGGTGGTCGATAAAATAGGTCTACCACTGACCCCCAACGAATGAAAATATTAGCAGACTAACAGGTCAAGAGGACCTTTGACCTTTGTGTGGCGAAGTGTGTTAGAAAAAAAAGTGGTTGTCAATAAAAATAAGTCTGCCCCTGCCCCCAACGAAAGAAACTATTAGCAGACTAAAAGGTCAAGAAGACCTTTGACTTCTGTGTGTCGAAGTGCGGGACTAGAGAAACAATACCGATCAAAAAAAAATCTTTTGCTTTCGTGGGGGGGGGGGGGGGGGGGGAGTGGTGAATTTCATCGTTATATGCATGGTAGCCTAATGTGTTTCTGCTAGGCTAAGTTGTCGAATCAGTGGGCCCATGTTTTGTGCCCTGATCAGGACTGTCCATTATTTTGTTACCTAGAAACACGATTACAGAGATGGCTTCTATAGGATCCGCCAATTGGCACGCTGCCTTTATATACATAACATGTATGCATCATTTAAAGGTTTGATGAGTTAATAATGAAATAGTAAGTAGAGAACTAAGAAAGGGTCGTCCAAAGCTAGCTGGATAACATAAAAGAATGGACCAGCCTCTACCTTGAGATCCTGCTTAGAACAGCTGACGATCAGGAAAAGTGGAGGGATTTATGATTAGTCGAACTGTTACAGAACCTCTAGGGCAAAAGTCAAGGGATGAGAGATGGGATGAAGTAGAAGAAACTTGAATCGTTTTGATGTTCAAATCCGAAGGTTATCTGGGTTTACATATTGTTGTCGCCTTCAGTTCATACAACCAATCTCATATAGCACTACCTCTCTTGACTGTTAAGGAAATGAACCTCGTAACCTAATCATTTCATTTCTTTCCTCCCTTTGCTCATCAAGATGTTAACTCTATCTCTCCAAACTGACGATTCTAACGTTGATTCCACCAGAATGTGTTATATAATTACGGAGAGAAAGAGTTAAGCCCATACAGAAATTAAGTCCGACAAACTGTGCCAAAGATATCTAGAGCACCTTACCATAACCTGGCAAAAGTTGGATCATACAAATATGTGGTTAGCGACCATTCTTCATGCTGCCACTGAAGCCAGTGAAGCCAAATTCATTTAAGCTGCAAGGTAAGTTTCTAAACTTACCCGAGTATAATATGTCCATTGGATCCTCCGAGTCCAAAAGAGTTGATGCCGACATAGCCTGGTTCATACGGTGTGTTTTCACTCAATACTTTAACCCTGCCATCCAGCAAAGGTTTAATTTTAGGGTTTGGAGAGTTAAAATGAAGATTGGCTGGGATTGTTCCATATTTGATGGACAGGATGACCTTGGCCATAGAAATTAAGCCTGGCATTAAGTAGAAAACAATAATTACATCTGAGGAAAATTAAATCTTGGAACTTTGTTGCAATCAACCTCTTTCGACGCTATTAACTTTAAAAGTTTTCACTTGGTTGGAAAAGAACATAAATTGTTTTATACTTTAATCATCCAATATAAACTGAAACATCTATTTATGTTATACAAATCAAAGACATTTTTATTTTTGTACAAAATTTCAAGGGATTGTCTTTTTTTCCAGTTATTATAAAGAATAATTAAATTGGTTATTTTAAAGAATTCTATGTTGTCTTTAATGGCAACTTACCATTTAAAATATTTAACACACACACACACACTAAATCAATTCTTTTCATTTTTTCAAAACCTTTTTCTATTTGGCTAACTCGCTTTTTCTCTGCATACTCGGCCTTGAACTTTCATAATTCACTCGAATCACCTTAAACTCTTTAAGACAAGGTTCTAGTAATAGCTGTAGAATTACCTGAAGACCATTCGGCATGGCCACAATTACTCTTTACAGAACCAATTAGTAATGGACCCTTTCGGCCACTAGTCATCAAGTCGTTGGTTGTCAGACCCAAGATTTCCTCTGGATCCCCCGCTACAGTTCCGGTGCCATGAGTTTCGAAGTAAACCACCTGGAGTAGACAAGCGTGTATTAGAGTTTTGGTTTGAAATGTCGTAAACATGCTAACCAACAAAGCATGTATTAGTGTTTTGGTTTGAAATGTCGTAAACATGCTTACCAACAAGCATGTATTAGAGTTTGGGTTTGAAATGTCGTAAACATGCTTGCTAACAAGCATGTATTTGTGTTTAAGTTTGAAATGTCGTAAACATGCTAACTAACAAGCATGTATTAGTGTTTTGGTTTGAAAGGTCGTAAACATGCTTACTAAAAAGTATGTATTAGTGTTTTGGTTTGAAATGTCGAAGCATGCTTACTAACAAGCGTGTATTAGCGTTTTGGTTTGAAATGTCGTAAACATGCTTTATTAACTGGATGATATCTATGTGTTAAAATAGCTCACAAAACTGTTCTCACTTTCTCTGCAATCAGCATCATTCACTTTTACTTTAAGCTTCACCTTTACCTTCAACTATCCCTTAGTCTTTTGGACTGATGGGGCACCACACATGATCTGTTAACCGTCTTTCTCCATTCCTCTCCGTCTTTTGCCTTCGATAAAATCTCTTTCAATGGCAGGTCTCATCGCTTCGCCTGTTTGCCTCTTCATATTTTTTCCTGGTACTGATGCCTGAAGGAAGGTTTTTGCAAGCCCTGAGGACCTTGTGATATGGTAATAGAGTATCTGTTTGCGTTTTTGACAGTAGATAGCAGGTCATCGTGGGGTCCAATCACTGTACTAACCCTGTCTCTAATCTCTTCGTTTTGTGATGCGGTATATGTATTTGTAAAATATATCACTGTTGTGACACGGTTACTCTGTGTGGTCAACCGTGACACACGGTCAAGTGTTGGGTATCGGAGAGTTAGGGGACTTGAGGGAGGTCAAGGGTGTGTTGTAAACAAGAAGAAGGAAGTTCTCTAGTGGAGTTGTGCTGTATATAATGTTAGCCTTCACAATTCAAAAGGCACTTTACAATGGACCTCATTCACCAATCGTAAACAAACAACATTTAGCCACGTGGTTCTCTATCTCTTCTATATAATTTACGGTCTAATGTTTAATGGACCTCATTCACCAATCGTAAACAAACAACATTTACTCACGTGATCTTATTGATAAAACAATGAAAAAAACTGTCACGTGACAACCATCATAAATTAAACATGAGATCGTAAATTATATAGAATAGATAAAGCACCACGTGGCTAAATGTTGTTTGTTTACGATTGGTGAATGACGTCCATTCATGATGGTTGTCACGTGACCGTTTTTTTCGTTGTTTTATCACGTGACTAAATGTTGTTTGTTTACGATTGGTGAATGAGGTCTATAAAGGAACTTGTTTCTTCACAATCACGTATATTAGTAGATCAATGTTTACCTTCATGGGATCAATTCCAGCCTGGGCATAACAATTCCTGATAAGCTCGTAGTGGCGTTGACCATCTGGAGCTAGGAAGCCTTAGAAGAATCAAAGAACAATGTATCACAGTGGGAAGTAGTTATCGTTCAATGAGGTTTCCATTCTTATATTATTTGACAACACTTTTAGGAAATTGATTATAAAAAAACAAGAGACCTAAATCAGTCACTAGAACAAGTGCAGTCAAACACTCGTACAATCAAACTTTACCACAAGGTTGAATTGACCTCATGGTTTGTGTATTTCATTATTTGTTTTCCAAGAGATACAGTATTGTGCCATTGAAATCGTCTTATATTGAGATCCAGGTACATTTTTACTTTAGTCAACATTTAAACTCAGTGGTTTTACATCTAAAAATTCAAATATATTTAAATCCGTAATGCCCAAACTATGACCCGCGGGCTACATCTGGCCTGTCACGCGGTGCTATGCGGTTCCTCGAAACATGAGATCGCATTACATAATGAAACCGCAAGTTACTCGGTTCCATTGGACGTTACAATTTTTTTGGGTGATGCGGCCAACGACTTGCATGTTGGAAATTTATATGGCCCTAGGACCGAAAAAAAAATGGTTGAAATTTTACATAAAGTATAGATAGTGTAACTACCTACCATTGGCGCTTTTGCCATCATTGTTAATTAAACTGTGAACCATCGTTGCGTAGCATCGCTTACAGTTTCGCCGCCTTTGAAGCACAAATATAGCTCCGCCTTCCGCTTTTGTAAATCCGTTTCCTGTAAGAAAATAAAAAATTATTATGTAAAATGGTGAAGCTTTATAAAGAGAAATGTCTGAAGCATTCCGGGCGGCTAACAATGAGACCACTAGTCTCATAGAACGATAACAACAAGATTACAAATAGAGTTTGTGTTTTCAGACAAACTCAGAAGCGGCCCCCAAATGGTCCAGCCATGAGTCTTTTGGTGAGAAAATCTGTTTGGAAATGAGAAGCTTTAAACATTTTGTTCGGCAATTAAAGTCGTAACCAAGTAATAGAGGATAAGGAATTATCCAAGCAAATTAGTTAAAATTAAAAGCAATCTTAGCACAATTTGTCTTTTTATACCTCCTATAGAGTTACATGATACATGACTTACCAGAGGCGTCGAATGATTTACACTGTCTATCTGGACTAAGAAAACCGGATTTGATGTACTGCACAAAGGGCAGAGGATCGCCATCAAGCATGAGTCCACCTACTATGGCTGTATCGATGATTCCATCACGGAGACACCTGTAGGCGTAGTCAAAAGCGTGGTGACTGCTAGAGCATGCAGTATCCACCACAATGCTCGGCCCTGGGGGAAAAAAACAACGCACCTTGAGTTCTCTTATTTGTATTGTCATTGTGAAATAGACTCGAGGCTTGTCTTTGAGTCCAACGATTAAAGCGGAGAGTGGTATGTCACGTGACTGCGAGGTCCTATTTGTGATTTACATATTTTGTCAAATCCAGCGCAGACGTGACTGATATAGTGAAATGATTAGGTTATATTTGAGATTGATTAAATTCAAATGTTACGTCTACCAAGTTCTGTAATCTTGAGAATCAATGTTGATATTGCTACAAGTCACTAGAAAAAAAGTTCGAGTTTTTATTGTTCAAAAAAAAAAAAAAAAAAGCTTAGAGAGAGGAAGTTTTTGGGGACGTAGAGATTTAGCATGACGACATTCGACGGTTTCCTTCGTTTATATTAAACTTCTTGTTCGACATTCGCTTATCAGCGTCGACTAACTCCTAATGGTGGTCTTTCAATTGTGTTATTTGATTTCGTTATTTGTGTTACCTCCGTTTGACTTATCTACGTAGTACACAGCGAGGAAGCGCCTAACACTCTGCGCTAAAATTATATCTCTCAATAGTGTAGAAGTTATTTCCTTTGTTCGATATTTAACAAAATAATTCATTAGCCATTAAGTTATTGACTAACTGATTAATTTTTTAAATGACCCATGTTTTGTTAGGTACAATAAATAATTGCTGAAAGTTTTGAACTTGATCCGTGAGAAATAACGTGCACAAATGTTTTAACAAACAGACAGACAGACAGAGTGAGTTGAAATAAGTTTTTTAAATATTTTAAAAAAATTTTTTAATTCACACATCAAAGATACATACTCCGTGGTGACTTTACACTCTATTATCAAGACATGCGCTCCGCTCCAGACACAAGTACACTTCACATCAGCTATCAAGACACGAGCTCCGCTCCAGACACTAACACACTTTACACTCTACTATTAAGACACGCGCTCCATTCCACACACTAACACACTTCACACTCTACACGCGCTCCATTCCACACACTAACACACTTCACACTCTACACGCGCTCCATTTCACACACTAACACACTTCACACTCCACACGCGCTCCATTCCACACACTAACACACTTCACACTCTACACGCGCTCCATTCCACACACTTCACACTCTACACGCGCTCCATTCCACACACTTCACACTCTACACGCGCTCCATTCCACACACTAACACACTTCACACTCTACACGCGCTCCATTTCACACACTAACACACTTTGCACTCTACACGAGCTCCATTCCACACACTAACACACTTCACACTCTACACGCGCTCCATTTCACACACTAACACACTTCACACGCGATCCATTCCACACACTAACACACTTTGCACTCTACACGAGCTCCATTCCACACACTAACAGACTTTACACTCTACTATAAAGACACGCGCTCCACTTTCTCCTCACCCGAGAAGTTAAAAACGTTGGAGATCCTGTTGGCTATCAATGCTGGCAGGCAGCCGCTGAGGATGTACGGAGACACGTTGTCCCAGTCTGTGGAAAAGGCTGGACTACTGTTGTAACTTGTGTGATTCAGAAAAACACCTGTTCTGGAGTTGGCCAAACTAGATAAGCTCTCACCTGTGGAGAAATGATGTTCTTGATCCTTGAGACATTTTACCGCGCGACTATGCAGAGTCTGCTAACATACGGAATAACTTGTTGGCAAGGCAACGCCTCATCTAAACTGTCGCGACGTCTAGAAAAAATCATTAAAAAAGCATCTAAAATTACACTTACAACATTGCCACATTTAAAGGAGCTTTTTGAACAAAAGTGCCTAAGAAAAATCGAAAAAATCTTGGAAGACAACGGCCACCCGCTCCATCAGAACTACGACAGGTCGTCGCGAAGTGGGCGACTGCTGTCAATCAAAACAAGAACAGAGCGGTACAAAAACTCGCGTACCTCACTCGGTCAGACTCTATCACCGCCACTCATTGATCAGGGAACATGAAATGCACCAAGATACCTGTGTGTAGTCGCTGAATGAACTCTTTATGTTGTCTGTTGTATTTGTGTGTATTTTTCTGTTGTGTTGTCTTTATATGAGAAAAGAGTCCTTGTAATCACAACAAATTTCCATAAGGATCAATAAAGCAGTCTTAGTCTTAGTCTTTTTCCTTTATCTTTGTTTTCCATGTTCCATGTTTATGAATAAATTGACGTCCATAGAATATTTAATATCAACGATGGCTGAGTGATAAACCGCTTGGCTTTCAAACTAGAGGATCCCGGGTTCGAATCCTAGAGAAAATTGGGATTTTTCAATGTCGGGATCTTTAAGAGCCTCTGAGTTCACCCAGTTCTAAATGGTACCTGATATTAGTTGGGGAAAAGTAAAGGAGTTGGTCGTTATGCTAGGCCACAGAATAAAGAATACCTCTACATTATCTGCCCTATATATCGGAGGTCTTAAAAGGTAACTATAGGTATACTTTTGCTGAGATTTAATAAGACTAGGAACTATACCTTTCTTTGCCTCCTAATGTTTCAATGCCAAGTCATTAGTGAATAGTTTTTTTAACAGCCATCCCAACCTGAAATTTGAATATTAACCCTTTCTCCTCCTCCAGTTGTGTCATGTTTGAATCGGGCTTTTAGCGCAATGTTTATATATGTTGTGACACGGTTACTATGTGTGGTCAACCGTGACACACGGTCAAGTGTTGAGTATCAGAGAGTTAGGGGACTCAAGGGGGAAGTCAAGGGTTTGTTGTAAACAAGAAGAAGGAAGTTCTCTAGTGGAGTTGTGCTGTATATAATGTTAGCCTTGTATATATATATTACGTTGAAACGCTTCACAATTAAAAAGGCACTTACAATGGACCTCATTCACCAATCGTTAACAAACAACATTTAGTCACGTGATCATATTGATAAAACAACGGGAAAAAACTGTCACGTGACAGCCATCGTGTATTAAAAATGAGATCGTAAATTATATAGAAGAGATAGAGAACCACGTGGCTAAATGTTGTTTGTTTACGATTGGTGAATGAGGTCCATTAAAGGAACTTGTTTCTTCACAATATATAAATATATATTTATTTATAATATATATATAATTAATAGCTGTCCCCTAATTTTTGTCTTTGACCCCTTGTTTAAACTCTGCGATCTAAGAATACATCTAGAATCATATCGCAAAGTTGAGCTCTCTTCTTCTTATCTTATACATTACAGACGTTACTTCAAAAAGATGATAATTACGTATTACGCATTTCATGTGTCAATCTAGTCATCCTTCTTGATCAGTGACTTAAACCCTTCTAAATCGTTGGTTGTCCTGGTTGGTTCAGGCAACCCATTCCATTCTCTAATGGCAATAGAGAAGAAGGCGAATTTATCCTAGAATATGAAAAAAGAAATATGCCTCTTTCTTTGAATCTTTCTTAATTTCGGGGTCTTCGGACGCCTTTGAGTCCACCCAGCTCCAATGGGTACCTGACATTAGTTGAGGAAAAGTAAAGGCGGTCGGTATAGACCACAAGGTCTGAAAGAGAAACTTTACTTTTTCTGTTTTTTGTGTGTGTTTTTCTGAGTATTTAGTTGGGTTTTGTTTTTCTATTTGTAAATTATGGTTCAGTGCTTTAGTTTGCTACTGTACTTTTTATTCTTCTGTCCTATTTTACTAATGGTGTTAATTTCCAGTGTTAGAATTATATGGGTTCTTGTAATCGAGAAGTTCAAGTTTATTTTTAGCTCTCCTGGGCTTTTATGAGCTCTTTTTAGCTGTATCACAAGCTTTCAATTTCAGATTTCGAGAACAAAAATGGTACAAGAAAACTTTCGTTTTTTGCGACCTTGACACGTTTGGTTACGTGACAGTAATATAGATATTTTGAACAAAGCAAGCGGTTATACTAACCGGCATCGATTATGGCCTCATAAGTCATTTCTAAGCAAATCCTGGCATCTGGACTCATGTTGTCTGCTACAGCGTTAGGTTGACTGAAAAACTCATTGTCGAATGATGATAGGTCCTTTACTTTGCCAAACTTTCCGATGCCTAAATAGCCTGTGAATAAATAGACATTTCAAAGGAATGTTTTGAGACAAAGCAGTGAACTAGAGGAGGAAAATGTAGAAAAAGAGACAACTCTGTCTCGCTTTCTTTTTATTTTTTACATCACTATTTACTTCCCCTTTTCTCAACGTCTATCAATGTAGCCACCTTGTAGATTCTTTCTTAAAAAAAAAAAATAACAGTTAACGGAAATTACACTTCATAACAGATAAAGATTATAAAACGGAATATTATTTTACAAAAATGAAACACCTGAATATGGAAACAAAAAAAGGGAAGACCATAGACAAGGAAACATATTGTTGTAACTACGCTCCAGCGCCACACTGATGGTGCCCTATACACTCATATAGAAGACAAATAGTATAAGATATATATATATATATATATATATATATATATATATTTGGGAGACCTGGAGCCAGGCTGGGAGGTGTGTCGGTGGTCTTTTCTATGCTCTGGTATTAAGTAGGACTCTTATGAACCTAAGACAATACTCCCTGTGACTTGAAAGTCCAACTATTTGTTAATAGCTTATAATAAATACATCGTTTATTAATACCTCTTACATGCTATTGAGTTGCCTGCCATAGATTTACAACAGTATAAACTGGACGACAGGAATGGATTTAATTTGGTTAGACATATTTCCATGTGTATAAAAACTATGATCAAGACTCAATGAACTTCTCTATGTGTTTTGTCTTTCCCCTTTTGTGGAATGCTCTTATATATCAATTTACAAAAAGTGCCATTGTAATTACATTACATTTCCAATAAGAATCAAGTCTTAGTTTCAGACTTAAGTTGTGACTTGTTTTCGTTTCAGTTCTTTCGTTTCACGTTTCGTTTTCATTTCTCTTTTATCGTTTTTATAGTAGCCTAATCATAACATATTAATTTTTTGTTTCCATTTCCAACAATAATAATTACCGTTTCCGTTTTTGTTAACGACAATAGTATTAGTTCTTTCCAATCTTTGAAACTGAGTTGCAATAAGAGAGGACACTTTTATTTTGCAAAAAGTTATGTTCCGAGAACTCCAGCAACCTTACCAAGTGGAAATCTCGATTCATCATCAACAATCATGTCGACATGGTTCAGGAGATTCTTGTAGAACTCATCAACATCGGCAGATTCCGGAAAACGTCCTGAAAATCCGGAGATGACGATATCATTGCCCATGCTCGTCTCACACAGAGCCGAATCCATTCGCTGCTCCTGTAGAAGAGTAAAAATGTTTAGAAATCATGGTTTAATGACTATTTGTCAAAATCAGAGTTGGCATTATCATACTTTTACGGTATACGGATGTATGCAAACGCGACATGAAGCTCTTCAAAATCGACACAAGCAGCTGGGAAGGGGTGGCACTGGATAGATCCACATGGAGAGAGAGCATAAAGGAAGGGTCTCGGATTGCAGATGTCATACACAACAGAAGCAGAAAGAAGGGTGAAAATACAACGGCGCCTGGTGATTACATATGCCCAACCTGCGACCGCAGCTGTGTATCAAGGATTAGCCTCTTTAGTCACACAAGAATTTGCAAAGGGAGAACAAATTCCCTAGAGACTTAAAATGCCACAGACGACAGCTTACCATACATATAGGCATTATGTGTTTAGTAAATTGCATAATATTTATATGGGGGTATGTAACTCACCTGAAGCACGGTGTTCGGAACTCGGGTATTATTTCCGAGAATGTTTTACAGTACTCTGTAAAGTCTGTAAAAGATTTTTTAAAAGAGTAATTACGACGCTCTTTAATAACAAAAAAAAAGTTCCTCTATGTAGCAGATGTTTATTTGGCTGAAGGTCAACGAGGGTGTCATGTGACCATCACAACGGCCAACCGCTTTACTTTTCCCCAACTAATAGCAGGTACCCATTAGAGTTGGGTGAATTCAGAGGCGCGCAAATGATCCCGTAATTAAAAATCCAAGCCACCAGGATTTCAACCCGGGACACCCGATTCGAAAGTCAAGTGTTTTACCGCTCAACCACTCGCACCGCATTTTTTAAGACGAACCGACGCTAGAATTAATGACAACGGGCCAAGCTTGGCCACAGTATGACCTTAGTCTGGTATGACATACGGTATACAAGGAGATATGAATGGATTGCCCGGTAGTGCGATATGCGCTGGAGTGTCGCTCGGTCGTCTCGATGGTTCCAGCGGCATTCTCCATAGATCTCAAGGTCTGAAAAGGGAACTTTACTTTTTCAATAGTGTCACGGTCGACTGCACATTCGGCACAACAAGCAAAAGTATTGGGCAGAACTGACCTCTGATCCCAAATTGTTTTCAACGTTAGGATTTATACTCGTTTTCTGTGACTGAGTTTCAAGCAACCTAATTTTAATATTGTGTCACTCCAGTATGTTATCAAACGGATCCGCGTGTGCGCTGTTGTAATGAGATTTGAGAGAAGATAATAATAAAAAAAATATTCAAAGAAACAACGCCACAATAACATCAGCATTGTGAACAATATAATAAATTAAGCCTAGTCTGTTGTTTATATCACGCGCAGGCCATGGTAACAGTGCCTCTGACACTTAACTAAATAATGCAAAATGTGTGTCAAGTCTCCGAAGATAATACATTTCAGTGTGAGATGCAAGCCTATGTGGTATGTATGCAGACTTTCACTTGTCTAAGGTGGGAAAATAGGACAAGCAAATGAAAGCAAGAACTATGAACAACTTCCGAACAAAGTTTTTACATGTTTTATTGTGATATTATGAAATTCGTTTTTTTTTTAATTATTTTTTTGCAATGTAATTTTTTGGAAAGTGAATACAAAAAAACACAAAATAATGTAAAATAGACAATGAGAAAACTTTTTTTTATTAATGAAGTTTTTAATGATGACAAGAATTGTCTGATTCCTTTTTAAAGCTTCCATATGTCAACTACAAATTTACTTTTACCGCAGGAGATTTGCAGAAGTACTAGCTTTTGATCAGTTACAATCATTTTCTATTATAAATCCAGAGCATTGAAAGGTTGAAAATGTAGAAGGCAGTACGATATATCCCAAACACTGAATTCTGGTCAGCCTGAGTCTCCCTGTTAACTGAAGAGGAGAAAATGAGAAAAAAAGGGAGGGTGCAATTCAGGTTGTTTCCTTACACTGGTCTTACACATATTATTATCCTTGTTTCGATTTGCTTAGCTATGGGGGGGGGGGGAGGGGCTTGAACGTGACTAATAGCCAGTTGGTGTGGTCGTTGTTTCCAGTCTAGGATAGTTGGATTTTAGTTTTTAGAGTTGAATTTAATTATTGTGCAGCCATCATTCAGTCATTGATTTTACCAAGCGTCTAGCACGTTAAA
Organism: Biomphalaria pfeifferi; assembly: GCA_030265305.1. Classification (NCBI taxonomy): domain Eukaryota; kingdom Metazoa; phylum Mollusca; class Gastropoda; family Planorbidae; genus Biomphalaria; species Biomphalaria pfeifferi. The sequence goes on from JASAOG010000079.1 coordinate 679,869, forward strand.
TATAGAATCTACTAGGTGACTAACTAACAAAATAAGCCTCTTACTTCATAAATTCGTATAAAAATTAAATTAGTACAAAACTTGGTCGGATCATCATACAGTAATTCAAACGAAATAAGGTTTGGCCAGTACGCACTGAGATAACATAGAGTCTACCAGCCCTCAATTACAAGTTACGAAAACCCACGCTTGAATGAGTTCAGTTTTGTCAACATTTACTTATTGTGAGGACAGATACGAATGGATACTCATCATTATCATATGGCACGCAATATGAGGGCCGAATCGTAGCCTATGTTAATGGCCGATTTTGACAACCCTGTCATACAGCAACTAAATAAGGAGATAAGTGTTGTTGTTTTTTAAGTCATGTGTTGAGCTGTCATTTTCATAGCTTCTTTTCAGTTTTGAAAAGGGAGGTTGATAAAAGATAAATTTGGTCAGGCTGAGTTCACGGAAGAACGGATAAGAGACGTTGTCAACGGTACAGACTTTTTTATTGGAACTAAAGACGCGTAAGATGTCCTAACTTTTAAAATAATACAAATACAGGACACATGCCGTGCCTTCCACTTCATGAAATCAAATGTCGGATGTGTAGCTGAGAGGGGAAAAAAACACGCTTGACTTGAGTTCGAATCCCGAGTTGTGTTCGCTTAGCCCCCCGAAAGCAGCACGAAAACTTTCTCCACACCCCCCCTCCCCACACTGGTCCACAAAAGAGATTTGACCAATAGTGGGAATAGTGCGCTTGAACTTGGCTTGGCTTGGCTACCTAGAAGGGGGCTCGAGGTTCGACACCCGATTCGCGCAGAGTTGTGTTTACTGAGCGCCTAAAGGCAGCAGGGAAAACCAACTCCTAGATACCCCCACCCCCCCACCCACTGGTCCACAAATGAGATTGGACCAAAAGCGCTCTGAGCATGCTATAAGCATGAAAGGCTATAATAATAATAATAATAATAGCGTACAGACAATGTTATAATCATGAAAAATGCGCTACACGAAAAACAATTCTAATTTTTTTTTTCTGAAACTGTCACCAATACTCGGAACTAGAACTTACCTTTAAAGTAAAGAAAATGTATAAATAAAAGTAACACTATAGAACAAAAAATATTTTTTAACAGTTAAAGATGATTTATAAAAAAAATCTAGTTGCATATAATGGCTTGACAAATCAAATATTAAATACGACGTAACAAAAAACAAAAACGTAATTTCGTCTTTATATATGTTCAATAAATTTCCATTGATTTGTAGCTACAAAATTAACATGAAATAATGATATGGTTTATTCTAGCGGTTATTTGAGTAACTTAAGCAAGTCGATAAAAGCTCGAGTTGGGCGATGGAAGTGAAAGCCAAATTATGTATTCATTTTTTTTTTAAAGGATAAGGTTAGTATGTTTGATTCAATGAACTGATGACTAATTACTACATAGGTAGGTCGCTTATTCTTCATTTTAAAAGCTATCACTTAGATAGCTACTCCGGTTACACTTCATTTGCCTACAGTTTTGTCACTGCGTGGTTAATTTTAGTGTAAGCATTTTTACTTGGCATAAATTAGTAGACACGTCACACTGGTCCGACCTTTTGTAACGTCTACAGAAAGCTGTATCTTTGAATCATCTTTTCCCCGATCCACAATAGTCTGACAAGGATGTCCTATTGCATAACTGCGCCGCACCTTCAAGGAAAATCTCAGCTCAGGGCAGTGGAACTTGTATAAGTATATAAACCAGCCTAATTACATGTATGAAGGCTACAAGAAAGTTTCACTATCCTTATCTTATATAATACAGACGTTACTTCAAAAAAGAAGATGATTACGTCCTACGCGTCATGCATTTAGTCATGCATCCAATCTGGCACAGATATATATAGGCCTATAGACCTAACCTAACTGATAACCACCGACTTAAAAGAAGTAAAATTTAAGTCATTAATGAAAATGTATGACTTGATTGACCTAGGAATACGCGTAGGACGTAATCATCTTCTTCTCTTTTTTAAAGTAACGTCTGTAATTTTATAAGATAAGAACTCTAGGTCTATTAAAAATTAAATGAAATCTAATTACTTGATTTATCAAAATACTTGATGCTATTTCAAGATGTTTTATAGAATCTAGTTCTATGCTACATTTTACTAGTCTTCTGCTCTTGTTCAATGAATGTTACCAATACCAGCTAAGGCCGCTGGATACACATCTGATAAAAGAAAATCCACTGGCGAGGACAGAATTCGACGTCGCAAATAAAATCTAAATCAACCATTGGCGGACAATATTTTTGTGGCAAAATATGTAGGTCGCAGCTGGGGCTGCGTAGCGATGTGAAATTCTGTAGTCCTGATCATTCGGATTCGAAAACAAGGCTAAATGTCATTTTTTAAAAATATATATATATTTGTCTATACAATAATAATAATAATAAGGCTTGTCTTCGAGTCCGAAGATTAATGAGGAAGGCAGTATCTCCCGTGGCTAGGCAGCCCCAGCTGTGACCTACACATTTTGCCACGGCCAGGGCAAGCATAACCATTGTCCGCCAGTGTTCGACTAGAATTTTCTTTTCGCCGTCTGCGTCTGTCCTGGGCAGCGGATTTTCTTTTGGTCTCAAATGTGTATCCCGCGGCCTTTGTGAGTGACCTTCAGCTGTCTCGTTTTGAGGCTGCATGCAACCAGGTGCTCTCTTCTATGTCAGCTAAGGCAAGTTGGTGCCTAAGCTGGTCTTAAAAGACCAACTGAAGAGGTTTTGGGGTCAGACGCGGAAACCGGTGTAATACTTTTTTAAAGTTTCATAATGCTTAAAAAAAACATACATACGAAATATTAGACATATATTCCGTGGGGCACCTCATGTCGACCACCTTTTAGCTCACCAAAAAAGACTGCCTTTGGCATAGTTCGTCCCCCATACGGGATACGTGCCCTGCAGCCCTGCCTAGCGTAACTGTCGAACCATAAGAAGTTCCTCTATAACTCTATACTGTCCATACGGGTGTTCTCTAGGACATCGCTGTTGGTAGTGCTGTCTTGCATATATAGGTCTGTGATTTTAGCCTATTTGTCGTTCCGATGTTCGAATCCTACTTTTGTAGTCTTTTGATGTCAATATGGCAGCCTCCATGGATATTGTTATCCAGAAATATTTCGCAGAAAACTCTGAAGAAGCAGCAGAGGAGTTAGCAAAAGGCGAATACATTTTAACACTTTATAAACTTTTTGTTTTGCATATAATTCTATTGACATTTACTTAACAATCTTACTCTCACTACATATATGATATAGAATAATATAGATCATTAGATTTAGACTTAGTCTACTCTAGTTACTAGTTAGATCTACTTGATCTAGTCATTCTAGTCTTAGACGCTTTTAGACTTAGGGCTTAGGCTTGGTGGCTTGGCTTAGGTCTTAGATGATGTCTAGTGTCGTAGTGACTCTAGACTAGACTCTAGTCTAGCCTAAGTTAGTTGAGTCTAGTCAGTCAAGTCTAGTGACACTAGCAGTAGGACTAGGCGCTACTCACTGATTCTACTAATTTTATTAATTAATTTTTCTACTGTAGAGTCATGTCTACTGCCCTACTCAACCCTACTGACTCAAGTGAACTCTAGATGATTAGTCTCTCTGTCTAGGTCTAGCTAGGACTCTTCTACTTCTAGGACATCATATCATCAGTATCATGACTAAGACTATCATCACATGTGACATAGGTCATAGTACACAGCCATAGCCTCAGGCTATATTAACTTCTATATAAATATAGAATCTATATAACTTCAAGATAAATCCCAACTACAGTCTAATTAACAAATCACCTTTTGATAACAAGAGAACTTTGCGAGGCTCCTATTCTAGAATAAAATCTCTTAAAAGTGGCAAGTCGCCTGGAATTGATTTCACATACCATCAGAAATTCTAAAACACAGTGGCTCACCTATAATTAACTGTTTTAGGACAATCTGCAAGAAAATATGGGACGAAAAAACATGACCAAAAGAATGGACCCATTCATTAATTAGAAAGGAAAGGAAACTTGAGACAGTGCCAAGACTATAGAACAATAAATCTGATCAGTCCCCAAAACTGGTTTTCCTGCTTGATTCATTCCATTCTCTAAAAATGGCACTTGGGAAGACAATTAAAACAATCCACCTATGATATAATATTCAATATACATTCCCTCTAGAAATATCACAGAATTAGTCATTTGATTATTTATTTAGTATACAAAACATTATTAAAAACTTTTTAATGTTATTATCTTTAGAACACAAAATATTACCACTCTGCAAATGTGCAACAGATCAACTAGATATTATTAGAAGTATATAGTCAGTCAGTATATATAGTTTACTATTTATAACTATGAACTATAGAATTAAAAGCAATATATATGGATTTATGCTGACTGGTACTTCTAGTCTATAAATACAGTAATTTTATCTTCGAATATGTTAGAACATACTGAATTAGATACTATACACCTTAGATAGAATGAGCTAAACAAGCATTTTTTTTTTGTTAAAACTTAGAATATTATTTGTTTCTTTTTTTACAGATCTTAATAAAAACAATGACAGGTTTTTAACATTTATAGAACAGCTAGAGTAAGTCTCATTTTTGTTCTTATTTCATTGTATCGGATCTTATTGTAAAAATTGAGACCATAATAATTTTAATATTATATATTTCTTGTATTTAAGAGGGCTTATGTTTAATGTAAAATTCAAAGCCAATAGCTTAGAATGATAATCTCTAAAATGAATTGCATTTATACTTTAAGATATATTTTGTACTATGGTATTGCAATTAAATGAGAACTAATTTAAATTTTAAGAAACAATAATTGAGGAACAGTAAAAGATGGGAAAACAGATCCTAACACCGATGCGAAAACAACCCTCCAAAGCTTGCAAAACTCTGATTCCTCTTATATTAAAAACCTCAGAACAGCACTTACAAAGCTCAACAACAACAGCAAAAATACTGTTCTTCAATGGATACCAGCTCATATAGAACTAGAAGGAAATGAGAAGGCTGACACACTCGCCAAGAGTGGGAGAACTAACTCACTTATAAACTCTGCACTCTATCCAGAAGAATTGAAGAAATTAATTGTAAATAAAATAAATAAGAAATGGACGAGCTCTCATCCAAATCACAAGAAAGATGATGCTTACTAAAAGCTATCCTGACAAGACCATCATCTAATCTTTCGACTCAGGACCGGACACAACAGAATGCGACAACACATGTACCGGAAGCTCAAAATTGGAACCAGTGAAATCTGCCCATGTGGAGTATCACCAGAGAATGCCGACCACATCCTACAAAACTGCTCTCTTTACCAAGAGGCCCATATAAGACATTGGCCCCAAATCACCCCAATAGAAAAAAAAACTATATGGAGAGCTCCCTGATTTGGAAACCACTGCGCAGTTCATCTCATGTATTGGTCTAGTCATCTGAACACTCCAACATAACAATGAGAACGAAGAAGAAGAAGAAGATCCTAACAATTTACTTTTAGATCCTTTTTTAAATCAGACTTAGTCATTGGTTATAATGTCAAATCTTTAAATCTTTTCAAATCTAGATCACATCTAACCAGCACTGATAATGTAACTAGAGGCAGAGCAACACAGTTTATAGGAGATGTGCTGGAACTTTTACCAGTGGCCTTCCTTTCCACTGAACAAAGTAAGAGACTATGTTTGTGTGAGAGCAATCATTACAGAGGGCCTCAACAATGACCTGGGACATTGCAGCCTGTGGGCAGTTTAGACTAATAGCTTGTTGCCATGTTGCAATTCTGCTACTATAACCTGTGACTGCCCACATGTTGCCATGTTGCTGGTCAGTGCTCAGATCATCTTTAAAAATGTGTCTTGGCTTGTGTGGTGTGCGCCACAGTTCTGTTGATTTAAAAACATTTAATTTTTACTTTCATTTGTTTAGATCATTGAAAGTTAAGAATCTTCATTGTAGAGAACATTTTTGTTAAAACAAACATTTTTTGTATGGTTTAGTCACCTTAATTCTAAGTAAAAATAAATGTTTGCTCAGTATATTATAAGTTGTATCTAAACTCTGTTTTTAGTTCCTAATAACTAACATAAAACCAGATTCTTTTTATTTTCAGCTGAAGTAGTAGCCAAATTTTTGCTAACTAAACTATGTGACACTCACTCAGTTCAGCCTCATGCTCTCAAGTCTCTGGCAGTGTTGGTATGAATATAGCACTATATATAAGTTATGAAAATATTATTTTTTAATTATGCACTAAATAAATTCATATATTAAGGAATAATAATTTTATATTATATGCAAAAACTGTATAAATTTTGGGAATAGAGCTTCATTTTATATTAATGTAATGCTGGCTTTCAATTACTTTTAAACTTCTATTAATTGTAACTACACATTTCATCTAGACCAATCGCTGTAAATTATTGCCCAATGGCCTGCCAGAGGTTATATGCCGTACAATATTCAGGGAGATCCAAAATCAGACACTTTCTCACTCTGATAGAAGATACACTTATAGCATTTTCCAGAACTTATTAGGCTATTCTAATAAAGGTAAAAAAAAATAATTTTATTTTTACTTATAAAACTTTAAATCTTTCAAAATTTAAAACATAGTTCATTTACTGAAAATTGACGAGTTATACATAGATTTAAACACAAATTTGTTTCAGCGGTCGAACAAATGGGCGGAGATTTTGTGATAGGATTTATTCAACAGATGGATGCAGAGAAAGATCCTAGAAATCTTCTCCTTTGTTTTAACATTGCTCACTACGTTAGCTCACGTATGCCTTTAGGTAAGTCATTTTCATAAATTTTTTTTAGTATCAAATTTTGTAACTTTGCATCCGAGTACTTATTAGTGGTTTGATTCTTCATTTAGCAGTAGAATATTTGTCTGTAAATTTTACCTAATATATTTTCAAAAATATATTTGAATATGAAGAGTATTGTGATGGATTAATAAAATCATTTAAAATTAAACACAAAATTAGAACATAATGATACTTCATTTAAAAGAAATTATTTTTCTTAGGTCCATTTACTGAAGAAATGTTTGAAGTTCTTGGATGCTATTTCCCAATTGATTTTGTGCCAGTAAGTACTTCAGCTTATATTGCTATGTTCACCATTGGAAGCTAAAATATTTTTCTTAATCATGATAAGAAAAAAACTGAATCAAGCTACAAATAACTCATCACAGTATTAAAACACTCAATTTTAGTCCAGATTTTTAGACTGGAATCTTAAGTTTTCATAGATATGTACTTCAGTTGAGTATTTTTACTTATTTTTTGCATACTTAATTGAGATATTCATATTTTAATTTGCAACTAGTCTCCCAACGACCCACAATGCATATCAAAAGAGGAACTTGTGAGCGGATTGCGTAAATGTCTGTCAGCCACTGCTGACTTTGCAGAATACAGTCTTCCACTTTTCTTAGAAAAGATGACCTCTGACCTGCAGGAAGCTAGAAAAGAGGCCATGCTTACTTTGGTATGTTAAATATTTATTGTTAGAAACATTTTTACTGGAAATTGTGTTTCTTCCATGGTATTGATTCTAATTCTGCCATTTGCATGGATTAATGTCTATTTAACATCAAACTTAGCGCTAGAGCTAAATTTATCCTAAGATCTGATGTTAGTTTGGGGGCATGGTGCTAGAGTGGTAAAGCACTTTGCTTGCAAATCAGTTGAGGGGAGGGGTCCTGAGTTTGAATTTCAGTGAAGACTGAGATATGAATCACAAGATTTTTAAACTGCCCCCGAGTCCACCTAATTCTAATAGGTACTTGATATAAGTTGGGGAAAGTAAAGGCGGTTGGTCATTGTGCTGGCCACATGACACCCTCGTTTACTGTTGGCTTTTGAAACATGAGCTTTAAATAATACTCCCCCATATATCACCAGGTCTGAAAGGGTTACCTTTACCATGTTTTTTTATTTCATCATCTCGGCAGTGAGACTACTTTAAATAGTTGTAGACAGTGTTCAAACTAAATAAAACTTTCTGCACTTTTGCTTTGTAATTACTTGACTTAACATTAATTTATGTTTTCAATTTGTTGTCTCACAGATTGCTTGTGCACCTGTCTATCGAGGCCGTTTGACTGCATTTTTAGGGTCCCTCACCTCTACTCTAAAACGAGAGGTAATTCATCTGTTCTTGTTTTCTCTCTTAGCATAAGCTAGTCAACTATTTACCCTCTAGATGTGTATAATTAGTTTTCAATATATTATCTGTTAGCCCCTTGGAGAACTGGTTAATCTTTATGCTAAAAAAATACTTGACTTTAAATTTACTAGAAACCAACGTAGGAATAGATCATCATTTTGTTCCCGCTTCACAGTTTTTACCTTCATTTTTTGTTTTCTTGTATTTATTCAGATTTTGATGAACATATCGAATGACTTGGGGAGCGCAGCCAGGCAATGTATTCAAGCTGTCTATTCAGCCATCTCACCTGATGAGCTTGTTGAAAATGTAAGCAGATTTTTTTATAGGAAAAAAGCTATAACAATAGAATCGCTTGATGCATTTATTCAACTGTTTAAAGCTTATAGAAACAGATAAGATTTACATCGTCTGCATTCAAAGATCTTAAGGTCGCAAGGGGGTACCTTTTTTTTGTACACAAACTATTAGCCATTTAAATAAATTCTACAAATATATAATAGATGGTGGTCCTATGTATTGGAGTGATATCTATATATAAGAATATTATTTTAATAGTATAAATAACTGCCAGACACAAAGTAAATCCCACTCACTATGGTAGTATTAATTGTATTATACAATTGTATAATTGTATTGTTAAATGTTTCTCTTTAATGATCTTAACTGCAAATAAAATCTTTTTATGCTGGAACATTTAATTACTTTTAAAATAAACATTATTGCTGGGTTCAAAAGATGAAATTTCTGTTCAATAGTTTATGTATTTATTTGACAATTTCATTGTTAAGATTTTGATGTTACAAATATTGTATGGAAATAAATGAATAATGCATACCTATGACATATATAAAGCAGCACTAAGTTTTTAACAGGTAAAAATGGGGAATTAAATATAGTGAAATAAGGGACAGCGCTTACCATGGCACAAACCATGTACACTCCGATTCTCTCATTAAAAATGTGGTCCCTTTATAATTATAATAGATGTACATTATTCATACTCTTGTTCTTGTTTTGAAGGAGACATGATATGCTCTTCTTATAGGAAAGTTTTAAAAACTGCTGCTAGTGTGCCAATACAACCTAACACATTAAGACTGTAACTGTAAACAATGCATCCTTCCCTGGTAGGAACTAGTAGGTTAAATAGTTTCTCCATAAGCTTTATCTAATCTTTCATGCATGTTTATTGACTTGAAGAATCATATTTTTCAGAGTATGAATGACACATTGTCTGCTTCTATAGTAGAGCTGTATCAAGGTAATGTACTTTTATTTTTACTATAAGATTTGCTTGTAGCAGCAATGTATTGCTATTATTTAAACAATATATATTCTCTCTCTCTATTTTCTCTCCTAATAGACAATACCATCGTTGATTTGACCTCATTAAATTAAATTAATGTTAAATTTTAAAAAAACTTTACTTTATGTTATGTAGAAATAGCAAGCATTTCCCTTTAATTCTATACCAAATAAAACATTTTCTGATCACAAAGAACAAGCTATTGAAGCTTAATCATAATGTGGTATTGAAATAGTAATGAGCAAAATGAAGAATTGCATCTGAATGGGAAAAAATAATTACGGAGGGAAAGAGTTAATATAGCTGGAAAGGGTAAGGTTGTAATTTTTATTGCAAGCCTGGCCTCTGGTCAACTTCATTTGCCTGTCCTGTCTCTCAGTGACCTGGTTTGGTTTGGTAGGTCACTGAAGGTTGAAAATGCTACATTCTAGATGATGTCCAGTGAAGCTGCAGGTTGAGACCATAAAGAACCTAATGATATTCAAAGAAAGGGTCACTAATCATTGTAGTTTCTAGAAACATCTTTATAAAACTAAAAAAAGAAAGCAAAATTTGGGTGTTCATTTATAGTTCACTGTTGATTATTGTTAATTAGGTCATTCTGTCAGTCAATTTTTTTTTATTAGTTTACCATATATACTTATAGGGTTTACATGATTTTTACTCTGTAATTTATTGCATTGTTGGATTTATATTCATTCCTGCAAAGATTTAATCATTCAACTTAATTAACTAAGCATTGATCTCCTGTCAGCAGATTGTTTTTAGTTACAATGTTTGCATTACATTGAGAGAGAAATAAATCCAATTTATACAAATATTCCCTCTCTCAAAACAACACATCACAGTAAATAAGTCAAATAAAGACCAGTTGGCGTTACTTATAGAGAATATTTGTTATTTGATTCATTAAATCTTATTTTATCAATTTATGGAACATTTCATATAAAAATAGAAGTGAATATTTTTCTGTCTTTTTTTCAGATTCAGTGAAATATTTTGATGGTTCAGATACAAAAAAAAGCTGCTTAGCTTTCAGCATGTTTACATCTGTCGCTGCTGCGTCTGCTAAGGCTTTCTGCGTTGTGACGCCGCTGGTGCTGCCATCTTTACTTAGTCACTGTTCCCAGAGTTCTCAGGTTGGTTGTATATTTTTAGAGTTACATTAATGTGCGACTTATTGTCATGTGTTTGAAGTTGGGGGAAATTCAGTTCCATGCATTGTTATTTCACTTGCATGTATTCATTTTAGCTGAAATAAATGATTGCTGGCCTTGTTTGTTTTACGTTTTAGATTTTTCTTCAATTGAAGATTTTTACATCCTACCAGGATGTTGGGGAACAGGTGCCCAGTTCAGACCTGGAACTATCGAGATGACAGTCCAGAGCTCATGCCACATGATCAGAAAGCCTTACTGGCTGTGTATCAGCTGACTTTTGAACCCAAATTTGAATTTATACTCTGAAATAACTCATCATCATCACTCCTTTGAGTTCCTCATGGAACATAGGGCCTCGACCAAAACACGCCACTCTCCATGGTCTCTTTTAAGCTTTTTTATGGTTTTTCAGCTCTTCCCAGTCTTATCTGCTTCTTCATGTACACTGCGTCGCCATGTTCTTTTTGGTCTTCCTCTGCGTCTTGTTCCCTGGGGGTTCCACTCTAAGGCCTGCCTAGCTCTGTTGCTGGTATCTTTTCTAAGGGTGTGACCAATCCATCTCCACTTCCTCTCTAAGATCTGCACTTCTATATTTTTTTGTCCACTCATCTCCCACAGTTTGGTGTTTTCTACTTTGTCATACCAGTGTATTTTTAGGATATTTCTCAGGCATCTGTTGATGAAGGTCTGTATTTTTTTTGTTTGTGGCTTCAGTTGTTCTCCATGTTTCAAAACCATACAGTAGGACAGCCTTGACATTAAAGTTAAAGATTCTTAGTTTAGTCTTGTTTGAGATGTGAGGAGATTTTCAGGTTGGTTTTAGCTGTGTAAATGTCTGACGGGCTAGATTTATACGGTGTTAATGTCTTCATCTGTTCCACCCGATATACTGACTACACTCCCAAGGTATATAAAATTTTCTTCTTGGTCTATTGTCTGAGAATCCAGTACTATGTCTCCAATTTGTTTATTGTTTACTTTAAGTACTTTAGTTTTTTGGTGGTTTATTTTGAGGCCTACTCTTTTTCCTACTTCGCTTAAAGCTGTGACCTTTTCTTGCATATCCTGTAGTCTGTGTGATAATAGGGCTATGTCATCAGTGAATTCCAGATCTTCCAGCTTTTGTGTGAGAGTCTATTGGATTCCTTTTCCTGCGTTAGAGAAGGCTTCTTTTGTGACCCAATCCAATGCTAGAAGGAACAGGAGTGGTGAAAGAAGACATCCCTGTTTGACTCCTATTGTGACTGGAAATTCCTATGACAGCTTGCCACAGTGGGTTACTTGGCAGGTGAAACCATCATTAAGGTTCTTGATTATGGTTATTATTTTATTGGGGATCTCATAATGTCTCATTACAGTCCAGATAGATTCTCTGTCGACACTATCAAATTTCAAAGTCGACAAAAGTTGCATAGAGAGGAAATTGCCATTCAACACATTGTTCTACAATTATTCTGAGTGTAGCTATTTGGTCAGCACAAGATCTCCCTTTTCTGAATCCGGCCTGTTCTTCCCTTAGGTGTTCATCGCATGCTCCCTTTATTCTGTTTAGTAGGATTCTGCTGAAAATCTTGCTTGGTACTGACAACAAAGTGATGCCTCGCCATTTCTCACATTGTGATAGATCTCCACTCTTTGGTATTTTTATTAGCAAGCCCTTTTTCTACTCACTGGGGGTGTTTCTGTTAACCAAATTTTGTTGAATAGTTTGTGCATTTGGTCAACTATTTTACTTCCTCCTTCTTCTAGGACTTCAAGTGGTATGTTGTCAATTCCAGCAGCTTGACCTGTCTTCATTTGTTTGAGTGCATTCCTTATTTCTTCTTTTGTTATCTCTTCTGAAATAATTACATAAACATAAATCATTTGTCAAATTTTATTTCATTAAATTAAATATTAGGCAAGTGTTAACTAAGATAGGAATTCACATAAGTTTTTGTAGAGCTTTTTGTGGTCTGTGTAACTGGAAGAGAGAGTTTGCATGTTATTCAAAATTTTCTTTAACTCAAGAAGCTAACATTAAGGGTAAAAATGATTTAAGCAATTTCATATTTGTTTGTTTTACATGTTTCGGATGTTCCTTCAGAGTTGAAGATAATTACTTCCTAGTCCAAACCTCCCGCAGGACGACGGGGGATGGGAGCGGGCAGGGTTTGAACCCGGGACCATCGATAAATCTGAACGACAGTCAGCCATATTTACTTTGTGATACTTAGAAATTCCAAATGTTTATGCATAATTGTAATATTTCTTTTGCAAACATCTTATCTACAGGTTTCTGATCAGTTACTTTATATGAAGGAGTTAAAAGATTTGGTGTTTTTAATAGAACAGTTCAACTCATATAAAGGTTAGTGTCCATAGGCATAGCATGGTTCTCAAACTTTGATGTCTGTGTCATTTTAGGTCTTGAGAGATGATCTTTTCCCTTTGCAAGATCTTGTGTGTCAAAAGAGGCCAATCCTTGATACACAAGTTGGGCATCCTGTAATCACCAGGCGCCATTGTACTTTCACCCTTCTTTCTACTACTGTTGTATATGGCATCTGCCATTCGGGACCCTTCCTTAATGCTCGCTCTCCATGTGGATCTATCCAGTGCCAATTTTTCCCAGCTGCTAGTGTCAATTTTTAGAAGCTTCATGTGCAACTTTGCATACATCAGTATACCTTAGAAGTGAACAACCAACAGCTCTGGCTCTCTTGCTTTGACGTAACTCTTTCAGAATCTCTTAAACATTTATCAAATGGAAAACCCACAGATTTGTATATTCTCTTTCAGTACCAATTTTAATTTAATTTAAAAATTAACTGAAAGAGCCAGTTCCGGCTCTTATATAATCCTGAATATGTGATATTAATGCAAGCTGGAAAGTCTTTAAATTTCATTTATGGATTACTGGGGTTTTTTTTTGTTGATATTCTGTGTCCCAAGCTCTGGCTTACAAGTGAAATATTTTTTCTATATTGCATTTTTTACCATTATTAATGGTAAAAAAAAATAAAAAATATTGGAATAGATTATTTTTGCCATATTAATTATAAACAAATCGCTTAAATATTATTGAACATTTAATTTTGTCTACCAGATGTTGTGCAAGTGATTAAAGATAACCACAATGCATTGCTAGAACTGTACGAAACAAAACTGAACCAAACAGATAATATTGATTTACAACTGAAGTCCATCGAAGGAATTACATTGTTGACTTCTCCTTCTTTATGTGATGTGATTGACAAGGCACAAGTCTTTGCCACAACCTTGCTACAGAAATCTCTTCACATTACCGATCCACTCTTAAGGTATTTGTTGATGTCTATAATTTAACTTTGTCTGGTATGATTGATGCATTGCCGTATAGAAAATCAAAGTAATAATTGAAACTAAAATTTTACTTTGTTTTGTCTATATTTCTAGAAAGTCAGTATTATCATCACTTCACAATCTTGTTCTACAAAGTCCAAGTCTTGGGCCTGATCTTGTCAAGTCTTTAATTCAAGCATGTGATTCTGGAGGTAAGCCATTAGATAACTAGATTAATAAATTTAATTGCTTGAAGACAATAAAATTAGAAACTATTAGGGAAAAAAAAACTGCTTTACCTTTACAAACGTTTTTGTGTCTGCTTCAATTTATCTTCCCAGCATCCATCAATCTTGTTTTTGATACATTGGTGCAGGTTGTGGTCAATAAGGATTTATTTCAAATAGTCAATGAATTTCTACTGCAAAGGTTATCCGAAGTTAAAACAGGTTTGTATTTTAGAGTTGTATAGAGTTCTAAACTTCTAATAATTATAACAAGTAAGTCTTTGGTTTGTATTTTTCTTAGATTATGTTTTTGTCTTGTAAGTCATATTGAGTGTTTTATGTTTTATACTTTACTTTATAATATCTATCTTGGATTTACCCCTGAATTTAAGTGGGTCTTTTTTTTTTCAGTGGTTTTATTCTTTAAGTACAAATCCGGGGCTTTTGGTTTCATGGTGGGATTGTCCATGAAGAGGATAAAAATCTGGTCCCAAGTGTGAAATCAGTTTTATGTTGGTGAGGAAACAATCCAACTCCCATCATTGGAAGGGTCATTCCCCCATAGTGTTAACTGGATATCTATATGTATGGGATGTTAGACCTTTGTCTTCATTTTGCCAGGAGCCAGCAAAAGATATGTTTGATAACTATTCAAAATTATGTGACCTGAACTTAGAATGGTTTCATCCATGGTGAAGAATGAAGACTTGTCTTATCCTCATTTGTAATCACTGGAAAAAAGCATTTCCAGTATCTAAGGGGTCTTTTTTCAGCTTGGTTAAAATTTGAATATTCATGATTATTTTGAGCAGAATTTGACTCTAAAGGATTAAAATTGTTTTAAATGAAATATCATGAGTTTGCTTATTAGGGGTTTACTTTTATTGTCTATTTACTTTTTTATTTAGAGGATGTGTCTGATGCTTTGGAATGTATTAAGTCACTGGCACGACTCTTTGTCCAGATGAAGTCAGATGAACAATGTGTAGGTGTATTTCTACACACCACAGTCATGCAACTCTTGCAGTCATCTGTTTCTAGCTTGCTCAAGTGGACAGATGCCAGCAGAGAATGTTGTGCCTTGTATATGACAGAAATGAGAAACGTTTTCAAAACATTGAGTCAGTACTTAGAGAAAAGGTTTGTTCAATAATGTCAAATGAAAACACTTCCTTTATCTTGCTAAACATGTTATTTAGAAGGATTTTCATTAAGAAAATATATAATCTAATTTATAAAGTAGAATGTAAGGAGTATGTAAGTGTTTTCGTCCGGCAGAGAAATAAAAACCATTTGACCATTCGTGATAAAACTTGGCATAAATGTTCCTTCGATCTTGGCAGTGACCATAGTGTATGTTTAATGTCCCTCCCTTAACTGTAGGCCCTAAAAGATTTTGAAAAAAAATAACTAAATAAATCTCTGTTACAGAATGAAACTTTTTAACAAATCGAGTAAACCCGTTAACGCACTATTTTATATCTGATATCAATATGTCGTTAAACTGGTAAACTCACTAAAATTTGATTTTGTGGCAAAATAAAAAAGGAATATAAAGGGAACATTCTCCTTGTTTGACTTAGATGTAAACCCAATTCACAAGATCAGTAATACCCAAACTAAGGCCATCATGCCGGGGGTCATATCTGGCTAGTAAATAAATAAAGCAAAACTAAATAAGTCTTTTAAAAAACTGTCAACTATTCTGGTACTGTAACAGTTGAGATGAATACATTTTTGTTGAAATCTTATCTTCTTTCCAGTGACATCATATCAATGTGGAACAGATTGACTCAACTCATGTTAGAGAGTAATACTACAAATATTGGCATAGTTGGTGATTTTCCTACACTAAAACCTTTACAGGTAACAAATTTTGCATCTGACTTATGTAAGCCAAATTGAAATATGAAAGATTTACTATTGCAAGGATGAACAACTGTATAGAGAAATTCAATAGAAAACCCTATGGACCCAAGTAAAACACTTGACATTTGAGCCACTAGACCTTCATCAGCTAGTAAAAAAAAGCAAAAGACCACACAAAATAGGATCTTGGTTAATAATAATAATTTATGTGTGGCATTTTACGTCTCTAGAGATCACCATTTCACTTTGCAACTTCCTGTGTGACTAAAAAGGGCCAATCCGCAGCTGCTGTCACAGGCTGAACATCTGTAATCACCGGGTGCTGTTGCACTTTCACCCTTTCTACTTCTGGTGTGTATGCTATCCGCGATCCATGACCCTTTTTTAATGCTCGCTCTCCATGTGGATCTATCCAGTGCCACTTTTCCCAATTGTTAGTGTCGATTTTGAAGAGCTTCATGTTGCATTTGCATGCATCAGAATACCTTAAAAGTGGATGATCAGCGGCTCTCCTGCCTTCTATTAGATCACCACACAGAATGATAATAAGAATCATTGAATTGATGTAGAATGAAGATAATGTAGACTCGAGGTGCTTTGAGATCATTACAGACATAAACTTGAGAGTTAAAATGGTAAACTTATCTAAAGAAGTTTTAAACAGCTAAGTTTTAATGTTCTTCCTAAATGTAGTCAAGCATCTGGTTTGTCCGAACTCAATGTATTTGATATTTTTTGTTATTGGCTAAAGAGGCAGAAAAGAAATGATCATCTGCTTGTATAATAAAAACATAGGAAGATATGCTTTAGACTAATGAATGGATGTGACCAAAGGGGGAGGGGACATAATATTTATCTCCATCCTATTCGTGATCAAGAACCAAAGCACATTTTTTTGTGTGAGATGAAATATCCTGCGTTATTTCTTTGGTCAAGCAGTGTTTCCTGTACATTTTTTAAAATTTGAACATATTTAGTCTTATTTGTTATGACAAAATAAAATGAAATCTATTTCCTATTTCACTATTGCCTGTTCCAGTCTACTTCCCCATGGCAACATACAAGATTAATAACTTTGTTGGAAGGTTTTATAACAGGTGGAGATATACAGGTCAGTGATGCTTTCAGTAGTTGTTTTTTAAAATAGTTTATTTTATTTGTAGTAGATCTATCATACACTGACTTGAAATCTACTCTGTACAGGCCATGATAGACCACAGGGAGACAATATTTGAATCAATGTTTATACTGTCACAAGAATGTGAAGATAGTTTCACCAGAACATCTGCGTGCAGGTGTCTTGCTGTCATTTTTAACAAAGCTCCTATTGGTAATTAACTTTCATAGACAATATGCATTTATAGTGGGTTTTTTAATTTCGATAGTTTTGAAGTGGAAGATCTACTAACTAGCCCAAACCTTCCCCTTGATTAGGGGGGATGGCAGCAGGCAGGGTATGAACCCTGGACCATCAAGACAACCTGGCAGCCCTCCTTAAGAGCTTTTACATCCTACAATAGAATGGCCATACATTAGAAAGCAAAAATTCAAGTAATTCCTTTTTTTTTCTTTTGTCTATTTTATCTGTCACTGATGACCTGCAGCTCGCTAATTTAGGTTATATCATTTTTTTTTATTTTTTTTTTTTGGGTGGGGGGATTCTTTGTTTTAAATTTACTTTTAAGTGAGCTGTCTTATAAAGTAGCACTGTATACCTTATACTTGTCCTTATCAGAATCATTCAAGAAAGAATAAAACTAGCTAGTTTACTATTTTGACATAATAATTAGCTTTATGGAGACATCTTTGACCTAAGTATTTATATTACAGGTGGAGAAGTTCATTGGCTGCTAGAACCTTTGTTGGAAAGGCTGAGACAAGCCTTGAGTCCTGACAGACCTTTAATGAATCGACTGAGGGCCTTAAATACCTGGCTTTGGTTGACAAAGGCTTCAGAGTGTCGAGGTCACTCTGCCACAAGCATATTATCTTCATATGTAAGAAATGTTTTAAAAAGGTCTTAATGTGCTGTGCTAATTGTATTATGTTAACTGTTGTTTTTTTTTACCATTATTTTCTCGATTGGTGTTGCACATTTAAACATATCACTTTGCAAATGTTTGGTCCAGCATAAAATAGACTGGTTAAAACTTATGTTAAAAATGCCATTCATGCCACTGAGAGTGTACTACACCAAATATTTAGGGGTGTAGAAAAGACAATGGTTTAATACTAATACTCTACTCCTGCCCCTAGAGCCACACCTCCTAAAGTAAGCCAATTTACAATTTTGGAGTTTTCCTATCCCACTGGTGAGGAAGAAGAGGTGATAGTTGAATATCACTATCCTGTACTCAGAGCCAGCTGTGTAACAAATGTATGCACTAAACTTTGGCCTCGATTTAATACTTTTTTCTTCTTTGTTTCAAAACTTGACCACTTACCAATAATCAACTAGAGAAACTTTCTTTACACAGCTGTTTGCTCTGTTAGATGACTCGGAGCTAGGACCGGATGTTGCTATTGGCCTGGCAATGATAGTCCAAGATATGGATGATATATTTTCCCCTGCTCTACGCTCTAATGTCACACCATTGTACAAACAACGATTTTTCAGCCTCAACATAAAAACTTTGTTGGAGGATTATGAAAGAAATAAGGCAACAGGTAAAGTATATGTCTTATAATGTCTCTTTAACTTTCTTAACTGTAAGCTTCAAATTCAAATCAACTTATTTTTGCTACTTATATTTAAATAAAAAATTTATATCTTAATGAAAAGCTGAATTCTCTCTTGTTTCAAACTATTAACTTAAATTATTATTAATTTTTTATTTCTGTTATTGAAATGCTAATGTGTTGATAATATTTCCAGGAAGGCAAGAACATTATCTGACCGCCATCTCCAGTGTAACATCATATCTTCCATTGCAAGTTTTGAAACCACATTTGGCCAAAGTAGTTATTTACTTTTATAATGGGTTTTATGTTTGTTCTTTGTGTTAAATATTTTTGTAATCATTCAGACACCCCAAGATCCCAGAAATACATATTTATAGAAAATCAAATAAATCCTGTCCTTTGAAAGAAATAAGCAACAAGATTTGGTGTTTCCCTTGTTCAGAACTTTGAATAAGTTGGGTATACACGTTTTGATCTAAAAAAAAATATATATATACATTTAAATAACCCATTTAGTCATGATGACCCACAGAATACTACATGATTAAAAATCAAAGAGCTCTAGGGTTTGATAAAGAAAGTTTATAAATTTAAAAAAAAACTCAAGACAATAATGCTATTTAACCTTGGTTAGATCAATATTAGAATTTGCATCCTCATCCTCTGGGATTCTTGAAGAAAATATAAAGAAACTGGAACAGATGCAAACTAGAGCTGTGAGCTCAATAACAAATGAAAACTCGCATTTGAATAAAGTAACAACCATAAATCATTAAGTAAAATCAATTAAATTAGAAACACTGAATGACTAAACGTAAAGTATCAATATAAATAAATAATAAATGGCTCTAAATCAACACCAATAACAGTAAACTCAGGTGTACCTCAAGGAACAGTCTTGGGTCCACTATTTTTAATTTACATAAATGATTTACCAAATTGCATTAGTTCAGGAACAAAAGTCAGATTATTTGCAGATGATTGCATAATATATAGAACAATAAAAACAACACAAGACACAGATATTTTACAAAGAGAATTAGATGAATTACAGAAATGGGAATCAAATTGGAGCATGTCTTTCCACCCAGAAAAATGAAATGAAAATTAATTCCACTTATCTTATTCATGGCAAACCAGTAACACAGACTAAAAACGCAAAATACCTAGGTGTTATAATAAATGAAAAACTGTCATAGAATCCACATATTGATGAAACTATAAAAAAAAATCCAACAAAGCATTAGAGTTTATTGAAAGAAATTTCTATAAATCAAATAAGAACATAAAACTAAAATGTTATTTAACCTTGGTTAGGCCAATAATAGAATATGCATCCTCCGTTTGGGACCCCTCAACTCAAGAAAACATTAAGAAACTGGAACATGCACAAAATAGAGCAGTGAGATTCATAACAAACGAATATTCACATTTGACTAGAGTAACACCATTAGTAAAATCACTAAATTTAGAAAGCCTTCAGGACAGAAGACTCAAAAGTGAAGTAGCAATTATACATAAAACACTGAACCATAATCTTCAAATATAAAAACAAAACTTAATAAAATACTCTGAAAGACACAAAAATAAAGGCACATTCCTCGTCCCCTATGCTAGGACAAAATTGTACAAATACTCCTTCTTCCCTAGTGCTATTAGAGCATGGAATGGGTTGCCTGAGCTAGCCAGAAAAACCAGTGACTTGGCAGAATTTAAGTCATTGGTTAATATGCATGACTAAATGCATGACGCGTAGGACGTAATCATCTTCGTTTTTGAAGTAACGTCTGTATTATATAAGAAATGTAATAATCTTCTTTGTTTGAAAATGTATTATAATTGGTGGGAAGCGTGGTCGAGAGGCAAAGTGGGCTAGAACTTGGCTTGGCTTAGCTACCTATGAAGGGGTCTTGAGGTTCGACACCCGACTCAGAGTTGTGTTTACTGAGCGCCTGAAGGCAGCACGGAAAAAGACATTTTCCTACATACCCCCTCCCCCCACTGGTCCACAACTGAGATTTGACCAAAGCGCTCTGAGCATGCTATAAGCATGAAAGTAGCGCTATGTAAAAGCCATAATAATAATAATTTCTTTAAATAAGTAAGACGCTAAGATAAGCTGAAATGTAAAAGTATAATGTTAATCTGTTTTTACGAAGCCATTCAACCTATTATTGGATAAGAAAATTATGCCTAAGATTAGGACATAGTAGTTCTTCTTCTTCATTCTCTCTCATGGTAGTGTTTCCAGAGAAAAACATGGGAAAATGAGGATATACTTTTATCCAATTAAATATCTGCAAAAAAAAACATTTTTTAAATAGCTTTTATTGAACATTATCATGGGTTTATAAACTTATATAAGCAAAGATATTCTTCATAATACCTTTTTTTTCACTTTTATTGGCATTTAATTGGTTAGATCAAATTTATCAATTCTATGATAATCAGAGGACTCTAGTTACATAAAACTTGTTTTGGTGACTTTTAATAAAACATTCTATCAATTTATTCCAGCTTGTTCCTATGCTGTTGCTTGGTTTAAAGCAAGATAATTCTAGCTTGAGCAATACCCTGGCCTTAGTTAATAGTGCAATACTTCATGCACCCGAGGAGGTAACTCCCAGTGTTGATGAGCTCACCAATCAGTTACTAGACTTGGCTCACACCCACAAAGCCATGGTAATCAGATTTAGTTTCATTTAGAAAGTAGACCTTTAGCTCACTCTTGTTGTGGCAGTGTACTGAACAATATTTTATTAATTGATATAGTTTAGTCTATTAATTATTTTCTTTGAAGGAACGTCTGTAATTTATAGGATAATTTATTCTCTATTTTTTTTTTTTGTGATAACAGAAAGTGAGAATATTAAGTTTACAGTGCTTGGAATCGATGACCTCTCTTCCTGTTCACAAGATATCCCCACTTCAAACCAAAGTTGTGAGTAACCTGGCTAGGTCTTTGGATGACAAGAAACGATTGGTCAGAAAACAGGCTGTCAGTGCTCGGTGTGCTTGGTAAGAATTGTACATTCTTCTTCTTCTAGCCAGCTCTTTTGCAGACTGTGCCAAGCAAAAATACTGTGCTGTTCTCTTCAGTTGTTCAGCACTAAACTTATGTTTTTTTTACACACTACAGATCTTTAGACTTATCTGTATTTGTTTAAATTCGTAATAAAAAAATAAAGTATTGCACTTTGATCCTTCTTTATGTTTGTTAACAGTGCAGTATAAAGTAAATTATTATTATTAAGAGAGTATCCGACAGCATTCATCTTTTCTTTTAGTTGTACGAGAAGAGGTCTGGGAGTATGGAAGAAGAAGAATTTTGTAGTTTCACTTGGATGATGAGTTGATCTCTTCTGAACTTTTTTTTTTCATTTCTAAAATGGTTTTGAATTGTTCACATAAAATAGTAACAATTAAATTACATTAAAGCAAATTTTGAGGAGCTAAAAAAAAAACATACTTTGTAACTCAAAAAATAGTATTTTCATTGCCTAAGCAATTTTTAGATGTATTAATTAAATAAATTTTTTAAGCTGTTTTTTTAAACTATAGGTAAAGTTATAAAGCTAATTACTTTTTAAAAAATTATATGATATTCATTGTCTGCTATTAAATGAACTCTTTACAAATGATTAGTATGTCTTGTTTTTATTTTTCAGGATTTCTTTGGGAAAGAGCAAGAAATAATTGAAACTACTTTTTTTTTTTTATTTATTAGAAGCTCCTTTTCATTTCTATTGTATGCACACTGCTGTGTTCATCAGACTTTATAGATGTGACATTTGGATATCCCAGCAATCAAAAGATGTTCATGCTTTGAAATCTTATGCATTGGACTAGATTAAATAATTTACCAAAACAAATGTTTTGTGAGTTGTTTTTTTAATGAAATATTTTATTTTTATTTTATTAAAAAAAAGTAAAGTTCCTCTTTCATACCTTGTGGTCTGTAGGGCAGATGATGTAAAGGCCATCTGTTTCTGTGGCCTACGGTTATTGAGGATGTCATGTGGCCAGCACTATGACCATATGCCTTTACTTTCCCCAACTAATGTCAGGTACCCATTAGAGCTGGGTGGACTCAGAGGCGCCCAAAATTAAAAATCCCAGGGTTCAAACCCGGTTCGGAAGCCAAAGGCTTTATGGCTTCCTTTTTTTAAATTTTTAGTTTATTGATTTCATACAAAATCTTGTATTCAGTGTCAATGCAAAGCAAGTAGTGAAGTTCCCCTTTGAGACCTTGCCATCTATAGGGAGATGATGTAAAGATCATCTGTTTCTATGGCTGACAGTAAACGAGTGTGTCCTGAGGCCAGCACAATGACCAACCGCCTTTATTTTTCTCCATCTAATGACAGGTACCCATTAGAATTAAGTGGACTCAGGGGCGTCCTAAAGAAATACCAGGACCCCTTGGTTTTGGAAGCCAAGCACTTTACCATTCTGCCACTGTACCTCCATAGTGATAATGTGCTAAAATTTTTGGTTGTTTACTTTTTCCAAACACTCTTCTACACATTTCCTCAAATAAAATTTCATACTAAAATATGCAAACCTTGTATTTAACTCTGAAGATTAATTTAGAGTGCAGTATTTTCAGACCCTAATTATTGCTACCTTCAGCGAAGATAAAGTCAAGGGTTAAGTTCTCTTTTCATTACCTGTCTTTGGAAATAGCTTTTTTTTTTTTGGTCTGAAATGTTCTAGCTACGAACAATAAGAAAGAGTTAAAATGGAGAACCTATGAGGTTCTTTTATTTAAATTCTAAAACTGATTTGACTTTTTATTATATTCTGAAATGTAAATGGACACTTGTAAAATGTTTTACGGATGTTTCTTCTTATTGGAAGATGATTTCATCATACCCCAAACTACCCGCAGGACGACAGAGATTTGCTCAAAAATTGATGCTTAGACATAACTTAATAAAGATTTGCATGACTCAATAGCATTTCATGGGCTATCGTATATCATTTGTGCACTACTGATAATACAAAAATATCTTAATATATTCAATGTCACACTTCGGAGTGTGGACCACACAATCAGCTGACCATCAGAAAGTCAACACACCACTTATACTATAATATATCATTTTAATAGGCCTAAATGATAAGAGTGAAACATTTGTTATACTATAATATATCATTTTAATAGGCCTAAATGATAAGAGTGAAACATTTGTGAAGTCTGCCCAGTGTACGATATTCTGCCTCAACGTGGCACTCGGGTGGACACGATCACTAGAGGAAGTGATTAGGCTAAATGAATAGCAAAACAAAACTCCTGTGGGAGTGTCCAAGGGAATGCGAGAGCTTTCTCATTGCACGGTGTGGAGTTGAAAGAGAGCTTCCACGCCCCTGTCGATAATCCATGTTACAACATAGGAAAATGGAGGGGGTTACCGGTGTACTCGGCCTTCGGCCATGCACTTTAGTCCATGCGCCTGGAGTGCCGGATATATCGGAAATAGCAATGTTTTACATAGGCATTGACTTGGACCACTTCCAGACAGAACGGTTGGCTCAAACAGGCTTACAAGCCTAGAGCTCGAAGAGCCTTCGGTTCAACTCTTTTCACAATCAAACGGTTCAAGTCCAAAGATTACGCCGATCGCCTTTCAGCTCACCAAAGATCTATTGCATACGGACAACATACCTGTCGAGCTAAAAGCAGTCTCTCTATAGCCATTTGTAAGAACCTCGTTATTCGTAGTGCGGTCTTGCCGTCGTCTGCTCAGTGCATGATACCGTTCAGTTTCAGTAAAGACAGCATCTTATGACCTGAAGGCCTACATTCTAAGCGGCTATCACTGTTTAACAGTTCAAATTGGAATTTAAAAAAAAGAAAAAAAAAAACACGTAGCCGGAAGCAACCAAACAAAATTGTTTATTTCGTAAATAAAGAGCCATGCAGTACTGTTATGTCGTATTACAAAGAATAGGTATGT
This sequence comes from Biomphalaria pfeifferi, assembly GCA_030265305.1. Classification (NCBI taxonomy): domain Eukaryota; kingdom Metazoa; phylum Mollusca; class Gastropoda; family Planorbidae; genus Biomphalaria; species Biomphalaria pfeifferi. The sequence continues at coordinate 704,606 of JASAOG010000079.1, forward strand.
ATACAGTAAAGGTGCTGTTACTTTAGGGAAACAAAGGGACGAGGATGTGTGAGAAGGATTTCTTGTTTTGTACTGTGTGTTGTGAAAGGATTTTGGTGTGTGTGTATTTCGTGGAGCATGAGTGTCACCCTTTAGTTACGCCCCTGTTCTGTACCTGTCCAGCGGTTGTAAAAATGTTTGTAAAATGTTTTACATGTTTCGGGTGTTCCTTCAGAGTTGAAGATAATTACTTCCTAGTCCTAACCTCCCGCAGGACGACAGGGGATGGGAGCGGGCAGGGTTTTAACCCTGGACCATCGATAAAGCTGAACGACAGTCCAGCGCGCAAACCGCACGACCAGGTTGAATGGGTCAGTCTAGCGGGGTAGCGAGAGGTCAGGGATGCAGAAGGACAGTTGAGCAGCTATGCCTGTTGGTGTAGGTTGTGAGGTAGAAACTAGATAGTAAATAAAGGTCTGCAGATTAATATAAAATAAAGCTATTCGAGTTTGTTACTTTGATTAGATGTTTTGTGGTTCATTACAATTAGGAAGTCGTCACACTGTGACCTAGCTCGTAAAGTCATGTCGGCCAATCAGCATCCAAAATGTTTGACGATGACGTAGTCATTTTTTCCCCAATAGGCTACTGTGCATATAGCCTACATCGGGTGGCCGTGTGAAAATCCGTGTTTCAGTGTAAAAACAAAACAAAAATATGCGGATGTATTTTTTTTCATTAGAAAGTCGAATCTGCGAAAGTTAATGGACCACTGTAGCTCCTATCGTACACTTTGTTCTTATACCAAAGACTTAAGTCAGTATTTTCTTTTCTTAGTAAGTTGTTTGGCACGATAGCTACTGGAGGCCAATTGGCAAACGAAAGCTACTGTGATTGGAAGCATCTTAGTAATAAAATTCAGCAGCACGAGGTTTCTGTGAATCACATACAAATGTTTGCAAAAAATTTTTTTTAAAAATTCGGATGTTCCTTCAGAATTGAAGATAATCTATTTTCTAGTCTATGTCTCCCGCAAGACGACGGGGGATAGCAGCGGGCACAGTATGAACTCGGGAACATCGAGACGACCAAACAGTCCAGCGCGCATACCGCATGGCCAGGCAGCCATCCATACTTATATAAGTATTTGTCAGCTTGGTTGGATTATGCCCTGAGAATGTCCAATGATAGCGCAATGGATAACCTGCTGATATAATTAATTAGAAAAGAAAAACTGCGTTGTTGTGCAGTCTTAGCAAGAATTCTAGCGAGTGTTCAGTACTTTTGCCAAAATAAACAACAAAACAAAAAAAATACAGAAACTTTATGGTCAGTTTTTAGGTTGAGATGCTTGAAAAATTCGACTCAACCATGTAAGAACATCTTCGACTAATTCAAAACGCCGACGCTCACAACCATGGATATAGGATTCAAAACGATTTTATGGACCTGATTGCATATTTTCCCGTCCTCCTTGACTGCACGCTTGATGTTAGCCACAAAGAACACAAGTCTTTTACATAGCGTTTTGTGGACGTACCAGAAGGTATAAGGCGGAGAACACTTCGAATTTATGTAGTTAAAATGGCAATCGTACAGTACTTACGTCAGGTAATATGTTTTGTAACAAAAATAAGGCCTTCATCATTAGGGTGGACGATCCCATTAGCGTGACAAATGGTACGATATATATGGTCAACCCTTACGCTCAGGGTCCCGCATATAGGCCGATAAAATTTTTTTAGGGCCCCTCGAGCACTGCTAAGGCAGCCTCTTCATTGGGCCATTTTTTTAGGTCCCATTGTGAAAGTAGGCTACACTATGTGGTACTGTATGGTCGATTCAATAGTTAGTCCTATAATTATTTTCTAACTGGTATTTCTTTTTGAGGTGTAGAGCTTCCTGTATATTTTTTTTTTTTACCTGGTTTCCAGTGCAATACTTGTGGATTTTGGTTTTGACTGGGGCCTGTCTTAAGTTTCCGTTTTGGTGTTCCGTATAAGGATTTTTAATTCTCTTCTTTTAACTAGAGACCAGGGCATCGTACGTCGTAGCTCCTATGTTTTTATTATGTTTATTTTAGTTATCCTTTGACCAATATTTTGAACCTAGTCTATGGGGCCTAGAGAGACCCTACTTTCCTCAGGTTGGTTTGAGTCCCACGCTGTGGCATAATATTCTAGATTGGATCTGATATAACTGGGGATATGCTGTTTTTTTTTTCAGAATGTTTTGGTTCGTTCGACCCCTGTCTGTGTCGGCTTTTTTTTTTCATAAGGCTATGGGATATTCTTTATCTTATCTTATATGATACAGACGTTACTTCAAAAAAGAGGATGATTACGTCCTACGCGTCATGCATTTTAACCATTGACCTAAATTCTTTTGTCTTAGTATGGGACAGTATAGGTGCCGATGGTTGAACACATAGTCCGGATTGCCGACTGAGCGTATATACATATAGACTATATCTATATATAAATCTAGGTCTGTGATGTTGCTTTTATAACTTTTTCATTATTTAGTTATGTCCCTTAATATACAATATGGCAACTTACTCGGACGTAATGTTCATGTGGTAACTTGGCATACATTTACAAAGTCTCGAAAGAGTCTAAATATATTTATATAAGTAATCCAAAAAGCGTATTAGATCTATAGTCCAGTTTTAAGACGCACTTTATATTGTGAAAATGGTGAGGATTCAAAATGGCTAGATCAAGATCTACATTTTTTTTGTTCTGCAGTTCTGGCATGATTGATTATTTGAGACTGTTCAGTCTGTTGTGTTAGCTTATCATCATAATCATGACTTATTAACTTATTAAATAATTATAGATGTCTAGATCTATACAGTATACTAGATCCAGATTTATATAGACAATATAGTTTTACTTAGAATCTATTATTTATTAGTATGTTATAATTAGATTAGAGTATTAACTAACCTAAGTCTAAGTATTAGACAATTACTCTGAATTAGAGTATAGATCTAGATCTAAGTATTATAAATATTATAATATTATCACAACTGTATGAGTTTTTCTCCAGTACTGGTGACAAATAATATATTATGACAGGTATTGGTTCACTAAAAATTTTAAAAAAAGTGTTTATAATAAGTCTTAAAAAATTCAAATTTAAATCTCACAATTTTCATTTAATTGCTCTTAGAAATGATTGATTTATATTATACAAGTGATATTTTGAGCTTGAAAGAGGCATAGATCTAGACAATCTAGTGGAATTTTATTTTTATAGATAATGTGAAAAAGTACACAAAATGGCATTTTTTGATGTAACGCGGAACACCTGCGTCATAGGTCGTAGTAATATTCTACTAAAACTTAGGAATATTGAACAGTAACAGACATTTTTGTTTAAATGGGTTGACAATATAATCTTATTGCATTATCTATATCGTTTTTTTATATTTACTTTAGTATTACTTAGATGTCACTGGGGCATTTTGGAAGTGGTTTCCCACTAAACTTAGAATTTTAAACCTCATCACAATTTATATACTTCTATAGTCTATAGCACTATATATACTTCTGTAGGGTGTAGCTAGCGTTATTTACACATTGATTGACATTTTATCTTAGTGTAGTCTTTTCTTTCATTCTACTTTTAGGCACTAAAGTGCTCACTTCATGGCACGTAATTATAATTGCTAATAGCGACAAATCGTAAGATCTATCTAGTTGCTATTATTTTAGACAAATTGTTTTTAAAACTAAACGCTATTCACTTATATTGGTGCCTTATTTGCCATTTACCTTCTGCGTTACATTTAGAGTCTCAACCTAGATGTAGCTATAATAAGCCCTAATTTGGCGATGCATCCTACCTAAATCAGCAATTCGACCAATGGGCAGACTGGGCTCTTTAGCTTTGGTCGGCAGCCAGTCTAGGAGACGGAAGCTCTGATATAACACCTATAGATGGCTATCTGTTGTTCACAGCCATCTCAGACTACTTTGGACTGCATTTAGTGTAAACAGTGGTATTGGTCTGCGCGAGCCAATTATAATACTTTGTGCAGGCTGGAGGCAATGATTCTCTAAAATGGCCATATCTCTACAAGATCTAGTTAAGTCTAGGTCTAGATTTAAATAGAATCTATCTATATAAACTATATTAAATCTAAATTTGGATTCTAGTTCTTTACTTTTACTTAGATTCTATTCTAGATCTAGATCTAAAATTCTAGATATTATACTAGATCATCTAGAATAAGTTACATAATGACATCTATATATATTCCTAAATTTCCCATTAGATCTCAGATGATCTAGATCTAGATAAAGACACTAGATCTACTAGATATATTTAGATATATATTTAGATAATATATAATTTTATTATAAATAATATTTGAACATTAAGTAGGAATTTGTTAATAAACTAACTTAACTGAAGTGCACTATTTTAAACCTTAGTGTATTTCATTTAATCAACGATTATTGTTCTTTATTACTTCAAAGAAGCCAAAGGTCAAAGGTAAAACAAAGACTAGCTCAGTTAAAGTGAGTTTAGCTAAACTTGCCAATAAACGCAATACTCGCCTGGCTAAACAAGGAAAGCTTCACAAAGTCAGCAAGAAAGAAAAAAAAAGGCAAATTGCTCAGGAAAAAAATGAAAAGAACCAGAAGCAGCAGCTGGCATCAAGCAAGGAAAGTCAACCGGAACATGCTGAGTCAGAAGAAGAGTCTTTCAGCGATGAAGATGTCGATTGTTTTCAGAATTTCAGCAACGCTAAATCTTTTTTACAAACAAGAATTGAGGAGGAGTGAGTTTTTCTTTCATTTCAGACTTTTTTTTTATATTTATAAATTTTAACCCTGCATTTAATATAAATTGACATGTTATCGGTTCATAGTTATATTTTAACACAATATTTATAACAAGGGGAGAGCAACCTAAAAGAAAAAAGCAGAAAGTCGTTGATGATGAGGATAGTGATGTGGATGAAGGAGAAAAATATGAGCGGCAACCTAGAAGTTTTGCTGCTGATGTAGCTGAACAAAAAATGAAAATGATGCTGCCAATCATTGCTAAAGGGAAGGTTATTAAGAGAATGGTTGAGAAAGATGCTGCTGACGAGGTTGAAAAACCAGGTAGAGATTTTCAGCTATATATACATCTTCTTTAATATGTTGATATTCTTCTTCTATATTACAATAAAAAAAATTAGACAATTATTAACAGTTGACATCTGATTGATCTACATATTGACTAAAGAAATAGGCTGAAATACTATTATTTAATTTCTTTTTCTACTAGCATAAACTTTTTTTCTGAAGTTAATAGGAATTATACTGATGTATTAATTAAAGTATTTACCGAAATATTTTAATCATTGAACTAAATAAAAAAAAATGAAATACAGGTTTTATTATTTTGTATTCTTAGAATTTTCAGTGTAAGTAACAATTGTTTGATATTATCCTAGACTTTCAATGAAAAATGAAACATTCCGTTTCAAGCACTTCAATTTTGATCTCTCTTAGTGATCCAAATGTCTGAGAAAGCGGACGTTAAAGAGCACAATAGTGATGATGAAGAGGAAGTGGCTTTGGATAAAAAAGCAGAGCGCGAAAAAGAAAAACAACTACTAGCGTCAATGAGTGCAGCCCAGCTCTATGCTTACAGAAAGAAAAAACTGGAGGAAAAGAAAGAAAAAATAGCATCATTGTCGCATGCAGTCCTTGCGGATCCACAGACTAATGTAATTAGATTTTATTTTGTAGGTTTAAATAGTTGAATTAACAATCAACAAGGCAAATAAATAAGGTCCTACTCTTTTTTTCTCTAATGAATATGAAAAAGAAACTTGTTTTTTTTTTTTTTTTGTGATTTCACTATAATTCTTTTTTTTATATATACATATATATAAATCTTGATTACCATTAATTTGGACATGTTTTTATGTACAGATCAAAAAATTAAAAGAGCTTCGTCTGATGCTTGGGGAAACTGATCTCTGTGTCTCTTTGACAGTCAGAAAATATGCAATGATTTCAATAGCAGAAGTTTTCAAAGATATCGTTCCTGGGTATCGACTTCGTATTCCAACAGAAAAAGAAAGATCTCAAAAGGTATGATTCTGCACATCACAAGATTTCTTAGCTCTATGTTTAAATCTTGTTGGTCATTTAAGTTGTTTGTAAAAATTGTTGTGACAACGATGCTCTTCCAGCCTTAACCCCTATTTCTTTTGTTCTAGTATTCAGAATTTCTTCCATTTTACTTTTTAGAGATATTCATTAACCAATTTAGGAAATGTAAACATCCTTTCCTTACTCTGAAGGTGGCTTTAACAAATTCTCTTGAGTTTATTCTATATCTTTGTTTTCCAAGATAGAAGTTTCATATATATATATGTAGAACTAGTAAACATCTTTGAATAATGTGTTTTTTTTCCCTTTGAATCAATTTTCACATTAAGTACATTTATAATTTCTGTCAGGTGAAAAAGGAAACAAAAAGTCTGTGGGACTATGAAACTTCCTTTCTTTTGAGCTACAGGGTGTACTTGGAGTTTCTGGAGACACTGGCCAAAGGTAGACAACTCTATTTTTTTTATTACATGTTGACACACAACTATATATTTCCGTTAGCCCTGGAAGTGGCAAAATATGTAGGTCACATCTGGGATTGCATTCCTCATTAATCTTCGGACTCAAAGACAAGCCTTATTATATTTCCGTTAAATAAATATTATTATTATCTATACCTTGGATGTAATGTGATCCTTTTTTTTTTAACTTTAAAGCCAAACCTATCCCAGAAAAGAGTTTCTTGACAAAACATGGCATACATGATCTACAGCTCCCGCAAAAAACTAGAGTAGTAAGTATTTGGTATAAGTTGCTGGAGTTTTCTTAGGTTTCCAATGTTTGTCTGATGTTTAACTAAATAGGTATTGTTTATTGTTACATTTTTGGATTTGGTTAATGGTTTTGGTGTGAATTTCCAGGAATTAGGTCACCTAGCCTTAAAATGTCTTTGTGAGATGTTGGTACATCATCCTCATTTTAATTACCGCAACAACCTGATAGCGACCATAGTTCCATTTTGTAATCATAAAGATAGTCAGGTAACTTCCTTTAATTAGTTAGAACAAAAACGTCTTAAAATGAGTTAGGTAGAGTATAGCTGTGTAAGAAATTTCATTTTCATTCATAGTTGTTTTTTTTTTTCAGTTTTCTGAAACTGCTTGTAATTCAATCAAGTCTGTGTTTCAACAAGATAAATCGGGGGAAGTCACTCTTGAGGTTTGGCTTGAATTTTTGAGTTTTACTTGTATCTTATTCACAGTCTGTACTCTAGAAGCTTGCATAGTCATGTGAAATACTGCATTCATTAGGAATCAAAGACATTGTCATTGGGAATATTAAATATTATTTCATTGAGATACTTTTTAATTTTCTTTTTTCAAGTTACAATGTTTAAATTAATAAAGTTTTATTTGAGGTTTGGCTTGAATTTTTGAGTTTTACTTGTATCTTATTCACAGTCTGTACTCTAGAAGCTTGCATAGTCATGTGAAATACTGCACTCATTAGGAATCAAAGACATTGTCATTTGGAATATTAAATATTATTTCATTGAGATACTTTTTAACTTTCTTTATTCAAGTTACAATGTTTAAATTAATAAAGTTTTATTTTCATTGCCGAACGAAACAGATAGTGAAAACGATTGGTAGGATGGTGAAGAAACTGGAGTTTAATGTCCAGCCTCAAGTAAGTACTCACAGTGTTCGATGTTAGCTTTATGTTTATGTATGTGTACACACTCTATCACCTTAACTAACATGCTGTGTACTGACAGTGTGAGGAATAAACATGAAATTAGCTATGATAAATTACAGAATAATTTTTATACCTTGGGACCCTTGGTGATCTGTGGCATTTTACGTCTTGAGAGACGATCTTTTCCCTTTACAACTTCTTGTTTGACTAAAGAGGCCAATCCTTGATACACAGCTGCGATTGCAGGTTGGGCATATGTAATCACCAACGCCATTGCAGTTTCACCCTTCTTTCTGCTTCTGTTGTGTATCTGCAATCCGTGACCCTTCCTTTATGCTCTCTCTCCATGTATGACGTAAAAGTGGGCGACCAGCGGCTCTCCTGCCTTCTATTAGATCGCCATACAGAATGTCCTGTGTTAGTTAACCTACTGGCATTTACGAACGTGGCCAAGCCAGCCAAGGCGTCTGCTGCTGATATTAGAGCGGATGGTGACCCTTGGTGATACTGGCTCAGATAATTCTACTGATTTAAAAATTGAAAAAAAATTTTTGGAGATATGGATGGTCAAGTCAAATATTAGCCTTGTACCTGGTCACTACTAGACTTTGTGGCCTTTTTCAGTTCATCTGCTGTGTACTGACTATGGGCTATGATTTTTTTTTTTTTTTCATGATTAATAGACAATGAGTTAAATTTGCCTGGCCTCAACACTTAGTCTGCTACTGGCTTTCCATACCCTTGTTTGTTTATTTATTGTTATAAATATTGTTAGTTTCTGTCTCCATGGCTACAGAACCAGCAAAATCTTGCTTTTTTTCTTTTCTAAACAATGGGTAATCAGAGAAAAACTTGGAGGAAGGTCAATAAGACAGACACATGGAGACCTATTAGGCTGACATGTATATTTCTTTGGCCAATGGTTAACGAACAAGCTAGCATAAGACCAACTGCCTTTACTTTCCTTAACTAAAGTCAGGTGCCCAAAAAAATCCAGAAATTCAAAATCCCAGTCTTCTCTGAGATTTGAACCCAGGACCCCAGGTTCAGAAGCCAAGTGCTTAACCACTCACCACTCAGCAACCACACTTTGGTGTAGCACTAACTTAACCATAAAACATAAATGTTTGACATTCCTCATTTGTTCCTCGCTATTGATACGTGCTGTCATTTTCTTTCAAAGGTTCTTGAAACATTTTTAGTTTTGAAGATTAAAGAAATTGATTTATCAAGTGGAGAAACATTTAAAAAGATGAAAAGAACAGAGAAAATGTTGAAACTTTCACGACGAGAAAGAAAAGTATGTATCATTAATATGAAATTGTTCATTGATGACAACTTATACACTTGGTGTAGAATATTTATTCAGTCAATTAGCAAGGAACTTTCCTAAGGGAAACATTTGAAAAAATTTCTTTAGAACTAAATCTACAAAAAAAAAAAAAAAGTCTCGAAATATTTGAACACTTAGATACGATTATTTTTTATTGGTCCAATCAAATGAAAATTTAGTTTGACTACAATTGACTACCTCAGCGTTACTGCTGTAACAAGAGCAATATAGATACAAATACAAACATCACACACGAATAGTTAGTAGAATTAATTTATGACACTTCTGTTACAAGTTTGTTTTAGAATATTTGTACCTCTAAACTTTAAAATTTAAACTATTTATTTTTGATGATTTACCTTTTACATAAAGTCAAAAGAAGACAAATATTTGTTTTTATAGAGATTACTTTAGTGTAGGCTGGGTCTATGGATCTATGGAACAACCAGATAGACCTGTTAACTACCTCACCCTAAGGTCAATGTTAGTCGACAATCACAAAGAGGAGTGGCTCAACCAATGGGCATCAGGAAACACAGGCAGAGCCATGTACAAAGTTAATACTACGCCTAACAAACTGGACAGTATTAACTTCCTCCCCCGCAAAGAACAATCTACAATTTTCCAACTTAGAACAGGACACACACCACTATTAAATTACCACCTGAACAAAATAAACTCCACACAACTCCCCTTTGCAGACACTGCGCCCACCCCTTTGAAACCATAAACCATATCCTCTTTGAATGCCCCTCCCTAATTCACCTTAGGCAGACCCTACTTCCACCACAGCCCAACATAACCAACACCCTGTACGGCAGTGCTGAACAACTGAAGAAAACAGTAATTTTATTTTCCTTGGCACAGTCTGCAAAAGAGCTCACAGCTTAGCAGCAATAAAGCTGGCTAGAGAAAGAAGAAGAACAAATAGAGATTACTTTCATAAATTCAGTTTTCTTCTTTAACCAATCACAAAGTTTTTTTTTTGTTGTTTTTTTTGCAGAGACTTAAGCAGAAAGAAAAACTGGACAAAGAATTACTGGAAACAAAAGCGTCATATGACAAAAAGCTAAAACTTAAATTAGTGAGTTTTCACTGAAAACAATGTTGATCAGATTAGTGTTTTACTTCACCTTGTAAATTGTCTTGTAAACATAGAACTAGTTAAAATCTGTTGGCTAATGTGTCCGTTGATAATGACTTTTTTCAGCATACAGAAATAATTCAAGCTGTATTTGAAACCTATGTTCGAGTTATAAAGTTAGCCTGTGACTCTGCTCTGTTACCTGCGGTTTTAGAAGGACTTGCCAGGTTAGACAGACAGAACCAATTGTGTACTATGTGTACACACAATTTACTACTCTATTATAGTATCTTATTATCATTTGCACTCAAATATTGTATCAGAAATGGTTTGTAATGTTGACATGAATAAGTTGATTTAGTTTGTTAAAGAGACCTGTTTTAGTAATTAATTAATTCTTCTTTTTGAATCGTCTCAGATTTGCACACTTGATCAATATAGAGTACTTTGACAGCCTGTTTGATGCATTTAATTGTCTGATAGAATCAGGGGTAAGAATAACTTTTACATATGTTATGATGAACTCTAGGTTTGAAAATAATTGTTTAGGAGATAAATGAACGTAAAGAAATATTTTAAAAAAATAATGATAAAAGTATTTCATTATAATGAGCTGGCTATCAGTCAATTTCTAATTTGTTCTAATGATCTTTTTTTTTTTTCAAGCTGTTGACCAATAGAGAGATGCTACACTGCATGCAGACAGCATTTACTATTTTGTCTGGTCAAGGATCAGTGATCAATATCGACCCAACCAATTTTTACAAACATTTTTATTGTACTCTGCTCTCTGTGCATGCTGGTAAGTTTTTCAGTTGTAGGGGGCGTGTTTGTTTGTTGTTCTAATCTCAGGATACCACATCCTCTAGTCTGTTTCATCATCACCTTCACCCATCCCTTAGTCTGTCAGGGCACCACACAACATTTTGAAACCCTCTTTCTTCATTCATCTCTGTCTTTTGCCTTGGATAGAGCGTGGTCGAGAGGCCAAGTGCGCTTGAACTTGGCTTGGCTTGGCTACCTAGAATGGGGCTCGAGGTTCGACACCCGACTCGGGCAGAGTTGTGTTTACTGAGCACCTAAGGACAGCACGGAAAACCAACTCCTAGATACCCCCTCCCCCCACTTTTCCACAAATGAGATTGGACCAAAGCGCTCTGAGCATGCTATAAGCATGAAAGTATATAAAAGCTATAATAATAATAATAATAGAACCTCTTTCAATGGCAGTCTGTTTAAAATTCACTATTTTGGCTTTTCTTTTGAATGCCTCTTTGTTTTTTGTTTATGAATGTCCTCTCCTTATTTCTTTGCTAGAAGTAGGCCTAGTGTTTTTAAAAAGAGTTGCCATGTTTAATTAATCACGTCTTGCTTTTTATTTTTTCTTAGCATCCTTTGACCAAACTGCAACAATAGTTTTAGACTGCTTAGACTCTATGATTAGTAAAAGAAGGAGACAGGTTTGTTTAGTTCTTGTTTTTTTTTTTAAGCTGATTTTATTACATTTTGATTTAAGTTTAGGTAAGGTCATGCATTGGGTGCTTTTCATGGATTACCAATAGTTTTAGCATGAACTGAATTTGTACATTTAGCACCACTAATAACTTTTTTTTTTTTTTTTACTATTCAGGTTTCTCAGCAAAGAATTCTGGCCTTCATCAAAAGACTTTCCACTATGTGTCTGTATCAGACCTCTGAGACAGCTTTAGCACTGTTGGCTGTTCTTAGACAATTTGTACATGTAAGGAAGTTTTTAAAATTTTTAAATTTAAGGAACTAAATAACAGGGAGTAAAATAATGACTGAAATCTAAATCTTTTTTTTTCTTGTTCTAAGCTTAAATGCAAACCTATAAATAATCTGGATAATTATAATGGACAGTTAATAAAATAATAATTCTGAGATTTGGTTATTCTTTTTTCAGACGTATAAGTATAGTGATATTCTGTTTGACACAGAGGCCCAGGGCAGCGGACTGTATTTACCATTTTTGGAAGACCCTGAACACTGTTGTGCTAATAGCACTTCACTTTGGGATTTTCACTTGTTATTGGTAGGTGTCACTAGCTGTGCTGCTTCCTGTTTACTTCCATTTCTACTCTATAAAGCTGTTCTATTATCAACTCATTTTAACTGAGTATGATGCGTATGGTATACAATTTTGGTGTTTACAGCTAACATGTTTCTATTTTTAGCATCACTATGATCCAGAAGTACAGAGATATGCTAAGCATATGATCAAGATGGCGCCATTGTCAGGAGAGCATCAGCTATCACAGGAACTGTCCAGAAAGTATGTTGATTGATTGTTAAGATAGTAACTCTTAAAAATATGCTTTTACATCTTTTCTTTCTACTTCTTGACTAGTACTTTATTTTTTCCTCGGTCAGGTCTCCAAAAGAATTACATGAAATGTTACAAGGAAGAGATTTTTTTCACAAAGTTCCTGAGAAATGTCCTAAAAAACAAAAGGTTGGTTTACTTTGTATTGGGCATTAGATATAATATTACAATAAAAACAAATATATCTTAAGTGTGTTCTAATTGAACTGGTTATTTCTATGTAGGTCAGATCAACAGATTTTCTCGATACAGAATTTGGTAAGCATTTAGGAAATATATGTGACTCAGTGCCCGATTTAGCTGGAGAATAAACAATTTTTGTGTAATGAAATCTAGTCTTGTTTTTCCCTTGCCTTTTGAATTGTGGGATTCTAATAGACCATTTATGTTATTAGAGGGGCAACAAAAACAAGACAGCATTCTTTAGAGACAAAGTTTATTAATCTCACAAAAAAAAAAAATGAATACTATAAAATAATACATCCACAAATGTTCATAGAATTTATTTGTACAAAGAAAGCTGTTACGTTTCTTTTATTCTTGCACAAATAAAAGTATCACAATCTAGTTTTATTATACTATCGGTTGAAATGTATTAGAATATCTCAATATCAAGCCTTAAATAGTTTAAATTATTTAACTGAACAAAATCATGGCTCATTGTGAATGTAATGTTTAAATACAATTGCTACAAGTACATAACAAGTAAAATAAATGGGGACAACTATGTAATTACAACAGTGTCTTTTCAAAAAGACAAAACGCCTTTATTTCTACTTAAACTTATCAAACAAGCTACAATTTTATAAAAAAGAATCATTTTGTAAAACAAAAGAATAGAATTGATATTTCCTTCATTTCATGTTTAGATGACATTGTTTTTAGATTTTAAACCCTTATCAAATGACTTGTCATTGGTACTTAGTGGCAGAGTTCAAATTTATATTTTAGAAGATGAATAAAAGTTTCACTTTCGTGTTGTCTTCAAAAACAATGTCCCAAAAAAGTATCTATATAATAAATAAAACTTATAACAAGTTTTTAATAGTAGACAGAGGAAAAAAAGTTATGCAAATCAGCAACTTAAGTCACAGGAAATAGAAGTTAACCTAAAATAACTTTGCAATACTAGCCATGAGTTTGGCAAGGTGCTGCTAGATTTCAGAAAAATGTTGAAATTTCACAAGGAAAAGAAAAGGTTAACTGCTTACATATAATACTAATGACATGAAATGCACAACACACAACAATGGTCACTTGGTAACCTTAATAATACATGTGAATAAAATTAAGTTTCCCCATAAAGTAGGTACAATCCTTCTGACAGTATTTGTACGACAGCACATTATCATCCTTTTAAAAAAAGCACATCTCTACATTTAACCAGATACAAAATCCTCAGCACCAAACTTTTAGTCATTGTCATTTTTCCATGTCAGTAATATTTGTTATGTGCATATTTCAATCATCATGAGGTTGCTGTGTGGTACCAAGCATATCCAGCAGGAGGAATCTGACTCATCTTTTAAGATACAGCATGACAATTCTGTGTCAAGATTGATTTTTTTTTTTTAGTATCTTTTGTTTGCAAAAGTAACCTCTACTTCAGATGCTATTATTAATTAGAACTTATGAGTTGTCCACGGATAAATACAGAGTCTATTACTTCAATAGTAACCAAAATATGCAGGAAAAAAAGAAAAATACAAGTTTGTGGTGGAGATAGTACGAGATGTCATGTACAGTTGAGTGTCCAAACATTAGAAGAAACTGGCTAGTTTAACTACCTAGGGTCAAGCATAACAAGAGATGGAGGATAAATGAAAGAGAAAAACCCACCTAAGCTTGGCAAACTGTGGAAAATATGGAAGAGCAACATCAGCTTCCAAGTAAAATTAAAGCTGTATTCTTCACAAGTGGTTTCTGTACTTCTATATGGTTGTGAAAGTTGGACACTGAACGGTGAAAGTTGGACACTGAACGCTGAAAGAATTCAAGCCTTTGAGAGTAAATGCTACAGAATAATGCTGGGTATCACATACCACAAAAAAGAAGACAAATGAGTTTGCATTGTTACAAGTCAACACTCAGGCTGGCAAAAAGGAGGAACTCAATACTGTGAAGCGATGAAAGCTGAGGTGGTGTGGTCATAATTGTAAAACATGACTCGCTGTCTAATGACATCCTTCAAGGTACAATGGAGGGAGCAGGAAGAAAAGGTCCAAGAAAAGCTGGCTGGATAATGTAAAAGAATGGACCAGCCTCTCTCTTCATATCCTACTAAGAACTGCTGACCGAGAAAAATGTAGGGATTTGGTTACGAAACTGTCACAGCACACCAATGACAAATGTCAAAGGATGAACCAAAATAACAAACAACTTTGAGCACTAGATGTGTATGGATTGGTCCACTAAACTGAGGTTGTGCAACAACATACAACTCATTATGTTGCATTCTAAATCAACTTCTTAGATTGGCATGTTTTAAATAGTAGTTTTTTTTAAATCGAAAATAGAGTCATTGAAATCACAAAAAAATCTCCAATCAGGATCAATAAAACAGTTTTAGTCTTACAGATAGAATTAGATGCTGTAAGTAACAAGTAATAAACATTTAGTCCTGCATTAGTGGCATGCAAATACATCACTGTTAGTTCTTTGCTAATTTATAACACATGCTATACATTTGTATATGCCAGTACAAATCTGATCACTCTTTTCAAAGATGATGAATTAATAATTGCACATTATAATTATCTAAAACAATACTGATAAACAGCAACATTGTGTGAGGCACATTTTTCTACAAATGAATGACTGTTCACGTGCGAACTAATAAGCTTTCTGGATACTGTCTTGCAAATCTTCCAAGAGTCCAGATTGGGAAGACATTTCTGTAACTTGTATAACTTATGGCACAAGATTTATTGAAGACACCACTGACATTTTCCTAAAAGTAAACAAAATAATAAGAGCTTTAGTTTGATGAATCATGGAATAAACAATGATAATTAATTGATACTTTTGAATTAATGTAGGTAGCCTGCCAATAAAAGTAGATTCAGTTTTTTCTACTTAACACACTAGTTACATCTCTAAATTAACCAACACACTATCATACCTGTGGCCAGTCCCCATTTGGTAACTGTCGAGACATCACAAGCCTGATTCCCTTTTCTATTACTTCAAGATCAGGATATCTGGAGAAAGCAAACTTTCAGTAAGAAAGATTTACAAAACATTTACTACAATACTTCTTAAATGTACACATAATTTCAAAAAGAAATGCAAGAATTTCAAAATCAATTACTGAAAAAGTGTAAAACATTCTCACTAGCCTGTTCTCAGAGGTGATAAAAAAACAACAAACAAATTAATAGTTTAAAAGGTAATAAACCTACCTAACGACCATAAGCCCCATCAGAGCCCAACATGTGTTCACCACTTGAGATGTTTCACTGTTGACATACTCTCTAATCTCACAAGATTCAAAGTTTTCTCCCCAGCCCCCATCTTCCATTTGTTTAGAGATTAAGTAATCACATCCTTTCTTCACTACACTAGGAACTTTGTTTCCACTGCCGTAGGTGTAACCCATGCAAGCATAGCCCTCAAGAGCAAACCAGGCACCATATGTGAAACAGACCCCCCAACTGCCTTCCCATGAGCCATCTGGTCTCTGTTTGGATTCAATATACTTGAGGCCTTCCTGTAAAGTTGTTTGAATTTCATAGTTGCGATACTCTGGGTAGGCCTTAGTGAATGTAGTTAAGCATTGCATACATGCCGAGGTGCACTCCACGTAAGTATAGTCTATCATGATGTCTCCTGAAATAATAGATTAGCAATGTCTATTAAATATATGAAAGGAAAATCCTCAGAAAAATGAATGGTGACATACATAAGGAAATTGGATAGAGGACTAGCACAAACAAGAAATATACCAGCTATATAAGACCCATATGAGGCGCGGTGGCTGAGCGGTAAAGCGCTTGGCTTCCCAACAGGGGTTCAAATCCTGGTGAAGACTGGGATTTTTAATTTCGGGGTCTTCGGGCGCCTCTGAGTCCACCCAGCTCTAATGGGTATCTGACATTAGTTAGGGAAAAGTAAAGGCAGTTGGTCCAAATGCTGGCCACATGACACCCTTGTTAACCGTAGGCCACAGAAACAGATGACCTTTAAATCATTTGCCCTATAGACCACAAGGTCTGAAAGAGGGGAACTTTACTTTTATATAAGACCCATCCATAGTGACAGAAATAAAAAGGAACAGATTATGTTGGGCAGGTCACCTCGAAAGAGTGTCAGAGAACAAAGGAGCAAAAATTGTTCATCACCCAAAAAGCAGGCACCCCTAAGGTAGACCACGCAGATATAGAGGCAGATCTACAACAGCCTAAAGCTTGGCCTTGGAGATGTAGAGCACTGGACAGATTAGAATGGAGAGATGTGCTAAAGCATTGGCTGTAGCCCCACGGGGATGGATGAATTATTTATATGGAATACTTTTAGTCACATGCAGTTTTAAAGATCAAAAATGTATAAAAGAAAAATATGCTATAAATGCCAAAGCAATTATACTCACTATCTCTAGTAGTATTTTATGACATATTATATTTGGCTTTCAGCACAATGCATACAGTACTGATAAAAAAATCTTGATCCAGATAAATGATAAAAGTGTTTTCTCTAGCATTATTATTGTTTTTAAAAAGTATGCAAAGCAAAAAAAAAAAATATACAAATAAAAACGATAATACAAATTGGCTACAAAAAGGATAATGCTTATGTCTCAAGCTCCTGGAAAATGTTTTTTAAAACAGGTTATTGTCATGACAGTTCATAGCAGGGGACTAGACAGCCATCCAGAGAGAAGAGCTGACAAATTTGTCCAGCTCTGATAAATTGGTGGTGTATTGGTTGAGAATTGTCCATAAGGATTTTAGAAATTGTAGAATGGCATCATTCATGAAAAAAAAATGCTAGCTGTGTCTGAGTGATACACAATTCTATGCTGAGTCTCATGTTTATGTGATGTCTCTGTTTTACCATAACAAATAATGATTACAATAGTAATAAGCCTACTAAAAGTTGTTGAGCAAAAACAAGTTCAATGAATGTTTGCAGTTTTCAAAGACAGAAGAGTCTTGTATACAATTATCAGACTGTGATAGTTGTTTTAGTGAAAGACATTATATCTTATAAATAACACACCTTCTGACATATTTATCTTCTTGGAATTAGTCTATATTTTGGCTGTTAACTTCAAGATACAATAATTGGTATCTATTTCGTGTCATCGACTGAACATTGATTACTAGGAAGATTAAATACATTTTTGATTACAAGATGTTCCATTGCATTAAACTTAGATAAGAAATCGATGAATAAAACAAGAATATACTTTTCTGTGTATACATCCAATCATCTATAAATTAAATAAGAACATAAAACTAAAATGTTATTTAACCTTGGTTAGGCCAATATTAGAATATGCATCCAATGTTTGGGACCCTCAATTCAAGAAAATAAGAAACTGGAACAGACACAAAATAGAGCAGTGAGATTCATAACAAATGAATATTCATATTTGACTAGAGTAACCCCTTTAGTAAAATCACTAAACTTAGAAAGCCTTCAGGACTCAAAAGTAAAGTGGCAATTATACATAAAACACTGAACCATAATCTTCAAATACAAAATCTAATAAAATACTCAGAAAGACACAAAGATATAGTGTAAATAGAGCATGGAATGGGTTGCCTGAGCTAGCCAGGAAAACCAGTGACTTGACAGAATTTAAGTCTTTGGTTAATATGCATGACTAGATGCGTAGCATATAGGACATAATCATCTTCCTTTTTGAAGTAACATTTGTATTTTATAAGATAAAATAGGAAGATCTAGATCTAAAATCTCAATGAAAATCATGAACCAAACAGGACATTTATGAAATGACATGATTAAAAGCAAATAAAACTTGACAGAATCTCGTAAAAAAATATTAAATTAGGAGCTTGGTCTGTGGCATTTCAGTTGACAAATTCATAACTCTAAAGTTTATAGGTCCCCTAGTAAGAAAGTGAACCAATTAAACAGTCATGGGGAATATATCACCAGATTGTTCAAGAGAAAGAAAAAAAAAGATATTGTCTGCTACATCTCCTAACATCTTTCTGATAGAAGTTCCTATAATATGTCTGAATTTTATTTTTAAATATAGCAGTAAAAGCTAAAGATGATCTACTTACCGAAAACTTCAGAGGCATTTAATAATTCCAGCATCCGTCCCCCTCTCTTGTTTTCATAGGTGGCCCAACCCTTGTCATCACATCTCATATCTAAAATCTGGAATGAAAATATCACACTCAATGAGATCTAAAAAAAAATCTACTAAAATAATATATACTATCAAATACCTATCAAAACTCAAATGTTAAAACAAATGATTATATTATACATGATTATATGACAAGATGAGACAATGAAATAAATATCTTGGTCTATCATTAAATTCAGAAACTTGAGTCTTTCAAAATTTGATTCAATTCCATTCCTTAAATAAATTTTTTCTTAGTTTCTTATATACTAACATTATTAAAAAAAATTTTTTATGAGTATACCCAAGATATTATTTAATATTTTACCACATCAATTCCCCTGTACAACTTTTCCTTTGGAATCAAATTTTTAAGTTGACATTTTTCTTGTAATTTGATGACAGCTTTGATTCCTTCAGCTGTGCAGTCAGCCACAATCCATCCACAATCTCTAGTACTGAAAGGAAACGCTCCCTAGAAAATGAGATATTAAATCTAAGGGGGTCATGAACAAAAAAAAGTCTCATCCTTTATGTGTATTTTTTATGCTGTTAATTCAATGACATTATTAATAACAGAAACAATTTTTGCTGTCACTTAAATAAAGAGAACAATGAAAATAAAGTTAAATAAGCAATTTTGACTGATTTAACATTAACACATGGCAATAAATAGTTAAAGTTGCACCTTAAAATGACTAACCTCAGACATTTGTCTGTAATACTTCTTATAGTTGGGAGGGTTTTCTGGGATCTGTGTGATTCGAAGAAACTCATGCAGAGAAACTAAGCAATCTTTAAACTCTGGTTTATTGTAAGCTCCAGCCTAGATTCAACAATAAAAAAGTATACCAATCCACAAATAGTTATGCTGCATACTAAAATAATGTATACATAAGATTTACTTTTTTGATGAAAAATATCTGGGATTAAATTCTGTGGATTTTACGTCTAGAGAGGCGATCTTTTCCCTTTGCAACTTACAAAATGTAATAGTATAATATATAAATGTTTATGAAATAAGTCTCTTTGATATAAATATATATATATATATGTATGTATATAACGAAGAGACATGTTAGTTGACATTTATTAACAACAGTATTATTATTATTGCTTTTTTATCAAATCTTTCATGCTTCTCTAGCATGCTAGCATGTTCAAAGCACTCTGGTTCAATCACTTTTCTGAATGCATGGTGTTAGAGGGTAAATGCAAGGTTCCTGTGTTGCCTTTTGATAATCAGCATTCACATCTCAGCTCAAGTCAAACTATGAATTACAAAATCACCTCTTGTATACAGATGTAAGCCTACTTGATAAAGTTTCTAATATTCCTTCAGTAATGAAGATTATTACATCCAAGCCCAAAGTTTCTGCAGGATCTCAGAGAATGGCAGCAGTCAGGGTTTGAATCCAGTAACATTGTGATTAGTCTGGAGTGCATACTACTTGACCATTCAACTATCAGGATTTAAACACAAGCCCCCTCAATTAAGCAGCAAAGCCATCTAAGCCACTCAGCTGCACAATTATGATTTTTTAAATTTAAAAACTAACTGAAGTGTTTTTCTTCTAGCCAGCTTTTTGCTGCTGAGCTGTGAGCTCTTTTGCAGACTGTGCCAAGGTAAAATAGTGTGCTGTTCTCTTCAGTTGTTCAGCATTGCCGTACAAGATTTTGGTTATGTTGGGCTGTAGTGGTAGTAGGGTCAGCCTAAGGAGTGAATTAGGAAGGGGCATTCAAAAAGGATATGGTTTACGGTTTCATAAGGGTGGGCGCAGTGTCTACGAAGGGGAATTTATTTATGTAGAGTTTATTTTGTAATTTATTTTGTTAAGAACGTAATTTAACAGAGGTGTGCGTTCTGTTCGAAACTGAAGAGTTAAACTGAGAAGTTTTCTACCTCCAAGTAAGCATGTGCTGCAAAGGCTGTGTCCCACAACTGACTCCCATTGGTTCCCTGTAATAAAACAGGAAAGTATGTAAGTACCGTAAGTATAACAATTCAATTGCACGACAAATTACTAACACTAATAAAGAAAAGTCTATTAAACAGTATCTTTATAGAGACTTACTGTCATTTTCATGCCATCCAAGCCAAGCCTTCAAACAAACAAACAAAAAATACAAACATTTCTATCAAATTCTTTTTAAAATTTCTTGCTAAAATTGTAGTTTTATAATTGTCATTTTATTTTTACAGTATAATAGTATAAACCATAGCACTGAGCTAATGTTATTACCATAAATAATCCTGAACTCTGTACTGATGTAACTGGAAGTCTTTACTGGAAGGACCTTCTTCATGGTATCTAATCAACATGTTGATGGTTTTGGAAATCTAAAGTAAAAACAAGTATTTTACAAGTATAAACACTAGATCTATAGAACAAGTGAAGGCATATAAATATCTAGGCGTTATCATAAATAACAAGCTTTCGTTGAAAGACCACCTTAGAACTCTGACAAAGAAAACAGCCCAGCGACTTTTTTTTCTATACAAACTCAATAGCTTTAAACTAAACAAGATGATCCTAGATACTTTTTACGGCGCGACTATACGAAATCTGCCAACATACGGAATAACTTATTGGCAAGGCAACCCTTCATCTAAACTGTTGCGCCGTCTAGAAAACATCATAAAAAGGGCATAAAAAATTACACTCACATTACCACATTTAAAGGAACTTTTTGAACAATAGTTTCTAAGAAAAATCGAAAAAATCTTGGAAGACAATGACCACCCGCTCCATCAGAACTATGTCAGGTCGTCACAAAGTGGGTGACTGCTGTCAATCAAAACAAGAACAGAGTGGTACAAAAACTTGTTAGTACCTCACTTGGTCAGACTATATCAACACCACTTGTTGATCAGGAAACATGAAAAGGACCAAGATGCTAGTGTGTAGTTGCTGAATGGACTCTTTATGTTGTGTCTGTTGTATTTATGTGTATGTTTCTGTTGTGTTGTCTTTATATGAAAAAAAAATTCTTTGTAATCACAACAAATTTCCATAAGGATCAATAAAGCAGTCTTAATCTTATTGTTTATTACAGGCATGGGAAATACTGCATTCCTCAATAATCTTCTGACTCGAAGACAAGCCTTATTAAATTAATAACTGGGCGAAGATGGGACGAAATTTACTTGATAATGCTAAGTATATTTTTTCAGGAAAACTTTCTAACTGTGACTCAAGGATAGACTAGACTATTATGAGCATGTAAGTACTAAACCTTTTAAAGCAAAACATAAAATAAAATGACCCACTAATCATTCGAAAATAAGTCAAATATGTATTTTTAGAGGACCTGTCACAGTCTTAGTTGACATTGCATGATCTAAAATTCACGTCATGTTAAGAGGTTAAAATACATGTGGAATTCCTGATTTAGAAAACAGGTAATAGAATGAATAAAGTTGACTTTGAGAGCAGTCAAGTCAAGTTAGTTAAGTCAAGTGGTATGTTTTAGACCGAGTGGTCAAGTAATATTTTGGTCCGGGACGGACAGTAGCGACTTAGAAAAGTCAGTAGTAATTTCAGTTAGAAAGTAACTAGTTGGCAGTTGTTGCCAGTGGTCTTTTTGAGACATGTATTAGTTAATCTATATTTCTGCAGTGTTACCCGCTGAGATGCAGACGTGATTTGTAATTAGTATATTGGATATTTTTTATACTGCTGTTATGCGGATAGGATTGTTTATTATTTCTTGACTTGTAGCACTAACAAGGAGTGCAGTATTATTATTATTGTAGTAAAATAAACTTTATATTTGTCTGCTGAAACGGACTTAAGTCAGTTTATAGTATTTGTCTTGTCACGTGTCAAGAGTACTTCAGCAGGCAAGAACCCAGCATTACACGACATTCGCATTCTGCAACGTTACACCCTTTAACATCATTTACAGGACCCATGAAATTTTTTTTCCAATACACACCATTTTTAAAAGAAGATTTAACTGTTTTATCCTCTATAAAATATATATTTATTGTTTGGTATTTTTCAAACGAATAAAATAATTTTTTTTATATTCATAATAATAAAACGTTCTGGACCATTGATTAAAAATGTGCACTATATACCATGGAATGCCACCAGAATTGAATACAAGAATTAATACCTGTACTACATTGTACAGACAATGAGAATGCCTATAATACACAATATGTCTGTAATGTTTGAAAAATATGTAACTTACAGGTCCAATACTAATGCACTTTGTGAATTTATCATCAGCACAAATATGGTCATACATGGAACGCAGAGCAATCTTCCTTATAAATCCAATATGAACTTTTTCATACACATTTAGGATTTCTGTAAACAAACATCAAATCAAGTCAAAAAATAAAGATATAACAATTAGGAACAGACAATTTTTTTAAAAATATCAAACGAATAATACTTTTTTAAGCTACTAAATTAAGTTTTGAAAGCTTTATAAGGTTTATCATTCAAACATTCAAATTCAAAGGAATAAAAATATTATATTCATTTTATCCTTATCATAGATCCTTAGTATCACATCAAGACAGCATCACAAAGGAAGAGATTAGAAACAAGATTAGTACAGCTACAGCTACAGTTTGTGTTTACTAATCTAGTTGATTGGATTTAGATGTATGTTAAATTTAGCTAATGATCCTTTCAAGTTTTTTCTCTTTCGCTACGAAAATAAAATTAGGTTTGCGTAAATGGGTTTATCCGAAGCCAATACATTCATATCTATTAAAAACGAAAAGAGCGATAGCTTTGTTAAATGAATGGGATTATGAAGTGAACAATTAATCTAAATAATTTTTAGTATGCGATTCATGAATGAATATAGATCTAGGCCTATCTCAACTCGGCTTCGCAATTTTCATAAACGAATATAGTCTCTTAAAAATGCTTTAGAAAACCAAATTTGAATGTTTATTTGATCAAAATATGAAATGAATGGACTATAATTAGTATGTTCATGTGTTAAAGTATAAAACTATCTGTGAGAAGAGAAGTTTTATCATCTTAGAGTTGAATTAGAGTTTTAGATCTAGGGATGGGATTATAAAGTAACAATTAAACGAATTAATTTTTAGTATGCAATTCTAACCTGTAGTCACAGATATCAGGAACTAATTTATGTAAAAAATGCTTTTGAAACACAAAATTGAAGGTTAGTTTTATTATATAATGAAGTCGATGGATCTTATTTGTATTTTCATGTGTCAAAGTAAAAAACCATCTGTGCAAAGTGTATTTCTTAAAATTAGATCTAGGTCTAAATCCTATCTTATCTAATACAGACGTTACTTCAAAAAACAAGATGATTACGTCCTACGCGTCATGCATTTAGTCATGCATATTAACCAATGACTTAAATTCTGCCAAGTCACTGGTTTTTCTTTCGATCTTTTCTCATGTAAACCATGGCCTAGATCCATAAATACTATAGCTTTAATAGAGTCTGACAACTTTTTTTTTTTTTTGAGGGTCTTAAGTTTGTTTTAGGGCTACAATACATACACTACGGTCTAAGTTGATACCCAAGAAACATTCCTGCCAAGTTTTATCAAGATTGGTCAAGCGGTTTTGATGTCTATAAGTCACATACATACACCTCACATTCATAGATGTGTGTGTATTTATAATTAATCGTCATTACACTTTGACCCTTCAATCTTTTGGATGTTTATTGTACCCTAGTTATTCTCGGAGTTAGTGGGAAAACAGTGGAAATCCTGACCTTGCTGAATTTTGAAACACGAACCCCCCACCCCCTCCAGCTACACACATGCAGTCAACTTATACTAATAATACATCCAAAGAAGACAAAATATTATCTGCACCCTTCTAAAGGAAATGAATTAAAATGTGATGCCCTACTGTATGCTAGGTCCAAAAGCCAAGAGTGTGGTGAGTACAAGTCAGCTGGGGAAATATTATTCCTCTGTGCTGGCCAGTTGATCTGGTCAAAGTCTTCCACATAAATTTCCTGAAACAATGATGAACTAAAAGTTGATCTAGACAAGAAGATTCACATAAAAGAATAAAGTTTGGTTTGAACAAGATGTTCACTTAAATATTTCCGTCAACAATCTGTCTGAGAAAGACTTCATATAATAAAAAATAATAATATGATCAATTTTTTTTATGCAATAAAATTATTCCTTTTTTTTTCTCAATTGAAATAAAATTAAAAAAACAAAAGAAATGCCCTAATTATATTCTACTGGATACTGATATCCAGTAAATACATGATTTTATCTTAACACAAACACACAAAGTAAAATGTCATAAATGTGAGTACCTTTCTTAGTTGTCTGATTATATCATCTTCAGGGGCAGCAATCCTTCTTCCAAAACAGTAAGCCATGGGAAGATAGACTTGTCTACAATGACACCATAATTTGGATGGATGGAAGGGTAACCATTTGGGTAGAATCCTGAAAAAGTAATGGATCCAATTATATCTGGTAAAGTAATTGATCCAATTATATATGGTGAAGTAAATAAACACAACAATATTAAAATTATTAATCATTAAATCATTAAAAAGCCAACTAGATTAAACAACACATTAGATCTCTTCTTAACCAACAGACCTGGATTAGTAGTTGATTATGATATTATCCCTGGTCTATCAGACCATGAGATCATAAAAATACACAGTCAGACAAAAGCAGTAGCCAATACAAAACCCAAAAGAAAAATCTTACTCTGGAATAAATGTAACCTAACACAACTACACCAAGCTGCATTAAACTTTCAACAAACATTCTTATTAGAAAAAAACATTAACCAACCAGTCGATGACCTCTGGAATTTCATTAAAAACCATCTTAAAAGCATTATAGAAAATCATATACCAACTAAATACACATCAAACAAAATAAATAAATGCTGGTTTAGTTATAGACTAAAGAAGCTTTGTAAACAGAAGGAAAACCTATATAGAAAATTTAAAGAAACCAAGGCAGAGAGAGTTTACAAAAGTATATAAAAATTAAACACCTAACCCAAAAAGTAAGAAGACAGCTGCAGAGTGAATACTTAAACAATGTAATATCTAAAGATAACAACAAAAACCTATGGTCATACATTAAGTCTAAGAAAATGGAAACAACAGGCATAGTGCCATTAAAAGATAAACATAACATAATACATAATGATAATGAAACTAAAGCAAACATCCTAAACAAATACTTTGCATCAGCATTCTCAGCCCCAGGAGACAAAGACATATTTCTTAATTTGAACCAAGTAGACAACATAGAAGATTTAGTAGTACAAGAAAATGGAATTCAAAAACTATTAGCCAACATCAAACCAAATAAAGTGTCTGGACCTGATGGTATTCCAGCTAGATTACTCAAAGAACTAAGCAATGAGCTAGTACCAGTGTTCAAAATACTCTTTCAGGCATCGCTTAACCAGGGCAGAGTACCAAAGGACTGGAAAGAAGCTAATGTCACCCACCTATTTAAAAAAGGAGAAAAATCTGATCCAGGAAACTACAGATCGGTATCACTTACCAGCATCACATGTAAAATCCTAGAACACATAATATGTAGCAACATCATAAACCACTTAGACAAACATAATGTCCTCACCCCATACCAACATGGCTTTAGGAAATATAGATCATGTGAAACACA
This sequence comes from Biomphalaria pfeifferi, assembly GCA_030265305.1. NCBI lineage: Eukaryota > Metazoa > Mollusca > Gastropoda > Planorbidae > Biomphalaria > Biomphalaria pfeifferi. The sequence goes on from JASAOG010000079.1 coordinate 731,067, forward strand.
ACTAATAGGACTAATTGATGATTTTTCAAAAGGTTTAGATAATAGTGAACAAATAGATGCTGTCTTACTAGATTTTTCCAAGGCTTTTGACAAAGTTCTCCACCATAGTTTGCTTAAAAAATTAAAATATTTCGGCATTAATGGTCCACTGCATCAGTGGATTAAAGATTTTCTGATAGGGAGAGAACAAACTGTAATAATAAATGGCTCTAAATCAACACCAATAACAGTAAACTAAGGTGTACCTCAAGGAACAGTCTTGGGTCCACTACTATTTTTAATTTACATAAATGATTTAACAAATTGCATTAGTTCAGGAACAAAAGTCAGATTATTTGCAGACGATTGCATAATATATAGAACAATAAAAACAACACAAGACACAGATATTTTACAAAGAGAATTAGATGAATTACAGAAATGGGAATCAAATTGGAGCATCTCTTTCCACCCAGAAAAATGTCAGTTGTTAAGAGTAACAAAAAAACAAATTAATTCCACTTATCTTATTCATGGCAAACCAGTAACACAGACTAAAAACGCAAAATACCTAGGTGTTATAATAATGAAAAACTGTCATGGAATCCACATATTGATGAAACTATAAAAAAAATCCAACAAAGCATTAGGGTTTATTAAAAGAAATTTCTATAAATCAAATAAGAACATAAAACTAAAATGTTATTTAACCTTGGTTAGGCCAAAAATAGAATATGCATCCTCCGTTTGGGACCCCTCAACTCAAGAAAACATTAAGAAACTGGAACATGCACAAAATAGAGCAGTGAGATTCATAACAAATGAATATTCACATTTGACTAGAGTAACACCTATAGTAAAATCACTAAATTTAGAAAGCCTTCAGGACAGAAGACTCAAAAGTAAAGTAGCAATTATACATAAAACACTAAACAATAATCTTCAAATACAAAAAACAAAATTTAATAAAATACTCGAGAAAGACACAAAATAAAGGCACATTCCTCGTCCCATATGCTAGGACAAATTTGTACAAATACTCCTTCTTCCCTAGTGCTATTAGAGCATGGAATGGGTTGCCTGAGCTAGCCAGAAAAACCAGTGACTTGGCAGAATTTAAGTCATTGGTTAATATGCATGACTAAATGCATGACGCGTAGGACGTAATCATCTTCTTTTTTGATGTAACGTCTGTATTATATAAGATAAGATAATATGCACAAATAATGTTCAAACACTATTTAAAACTGGTTTTGTTAGTGAGTTATGAACTCTTTTGTTAAAAGGTTCAAATAAAGTCTAAGCAGTTGTTTTTTGTGTTTTCTATATGCCAAAGTTACAAGCATACAGGGCAAAGCCTGCCAATTCTCCTATACATACACAATGTAATAAGAGCAGTTTTGGCTCATGGTTAACACCAAGAAAGACATAGCAGGTTTTAATTGATCAGTGTTATCGAAAAATTACTAATATATTTAGTAAATTTACTTACAAAACGAAATTTTATTATAATTTTGTTACATTTAAAGGAAAAAAAAATGTTTTGGTATGGAGGGCCATCTATTTTAACATATTTCTTATACTTAATTGAAAAAAAATGAATCTATGAAACTTTGTTGTTAAAGCATTAATATTTAAAAAAAACTTTAATTCATTTTTGAAAGAAAGAAATTGTCTGACAAGATAATTTAAAATATATATGGTACACCTAGATATTATGTACTGCTTTATTAGGAGTTCGCTTGTAAATAAATTCAAATATTTTGATGAAGATTCCACTTCAAACTCACCACATTTCAGGAAACAAGGAGTTCAAACCTTCCCAGCTATAAACATTCAAAACTGACAGCCAAAACTTTCCCCATGATGGTATACCAGTAGCACCACCTGTTGCAGAAATTTCAACTCAATGTATGATTACAATTATTACACAATAAATGTTGACATATATATATATATATATATATATATATATATATATATATATATATATATATATATATATATATCAAACTTGACAGAAGCTAAACAATTCATACCAACCAAGCATATGCAGCAGATTTCTAGTTTTGACTAGGTCAGGGTCATCTTTAGACACTCCCAGCATTCTCATAGCGCAATAGTTTAATGTACATCCAAAAACTGTTGGAGGTCCTTCAATATGTCTGTTAAAACAAATTATATGCATTCTGAACTGCACTGCAATCTGACAAATCTATTAGAATACAAGTTTTGTTCCATTGACTTTACAGTCTTGGTTAATCTGAATAAATCATAATTGAAAATTAGTTAATGTTAAAAAATAATAGTAATCAGAAAAAAAGTCCTCAATATTTTCTATTATAGAACTACTTACAAGCCCCAACCTCCATCAGGGCACATAACAGATCTCAAATAACGAATCATCTCCAATTTTTGATGTTCTGTAAAGGGTGTCATTGAAATATGACAAACAATGACAAGGCCTGCAAGAAAAATTATATATACATCAAAATAAAATAACATACTTAAACTCATTAAGACTAAGATACTTTGGCGCTGTTCAGCAAGCTGTTTTCATAGAAATTGGTCTCCAGCAACTCTCTTCCCAGCTGATGTCTACTGCCATGAGGTCAGTCATGAAGCTGCACCATCGAGTCATATGAAAACATCCCTACATGTTATTGATACGCATGAGGCGGGCTATTTATCCCTGTCAGAGGACATGTCTAGCAAACCTCATGCGATGCAAGTCACAACATCATTAAGTAGTCGAGTGCCAGTTTGGCATAGGATTTCTTTACATGTGACTTAATCTCTGTGACTAATTAAATCCATCTCAGCCACTTCTGCTGAGCCCCATTTAGCCTTCTCTCTATTTTTGCACTGGTTCAAAAGAATGTTCCCAAATGAGAGAGAAATGTTCTATGAATATTACCTGGGGTTAGAAACAGAGGGCCCCCGTAGTCACCAGCCCAGTGACCATCTTCAGCTTGAAGCTTAGAGTAAAACTTCATCCCATTTAGAGCTGCATCTTGAGCTTTCTCAGCCTTCGGTAAATCTGGTGCCTCGGCGCTCTGTGGATATTTATTACTAATATGTTAATATGTTTTTTTTTTAAGATAGCCATGTAGACATGGCACTAACTAATGATGTACACATGGCACTAACTAATGATGTAGGCATGGCACTATATATATATATATATATATAAATATATATATGGTCCTGCAAGGTTGTCATTGCTGGCTGTGGTAATGGATGTAAGCACTACACTACCTATAAAATGCTTCCTAATGGCATGCGTCTCAAATAGCCTCTGACAACCAGTCCAACTCCTGGCCTTCACGTATGGCTCAGATATTGAGTCCTGTGGAACTGTTTTCACTAACAGGAGAAGGGGCAAAGGCGAGTAACTAGCGCCTTAACCAGTAAGCTTTGGGCAGGAGGGGTTTGTTAGCTATGGCTGGCTACCCACCTAGGAGAAGGAAAACTCTAAATGTTGCCTTGCAGCTATACCCAATCATGGGAAAGGCTTTGGGAGTCAACCCTTATGAAAAATCAGGAGCTGGCGACCCTAATGCAGTTTGCAGCACCCAGTGCTACACTCTGGCAGAACCTGCGATGTCACTGACCTTAAACTGTTTCGGCAATGTCATTCCTTTGGATACATCAGCTGCGTGGAGTGGGGGGAACTGATGTGTGAGCAACATCGTTCCGACCACAGCTAATGACCAGGCATTCATCTCATTTCCATGAGATGATCCATAGTCGCTTTGCGACTGAAGGAGGTCATATATAATTTTAAATAGTATGATAGCTAAATTATTAGCATTCTCACAGTGTCCAATCCAAGGGAATGTTTTTCTAATAAAGTCTGTTCACGAGGTGTCTCTTCTACTTTTTCAAAATATTGCCATGTCTGACGTCCTTCCACATTAGACAGTCGCCACCTAGTGAGATCTGTCGCAGGTTTTGTTTTATATGGACCTCCTCTATTCCTTCTCATAGAATTTTCATATTTAAATGTCATCTTTGTAAAACCTGTTGGCTGGAATACAGAAAAGATATAGTATAATTATGAGTATATTTTTATATATCTGTTGAATTCTATTATCTAGAATCTAGAATGTCAGTATAGCTAAGATATTATTAGATCTAGAAACAATTAGAATTAATTAGATCTTCTATAGAATCTAGTCACTCTAGAACTAAGAAATAGATCTACTTATAAATTTTAAATAAATATTTCAAAACAGATCTCTCACAACCTCTGATAGTCATATAACTATAGACAGTATTATTTTTCTAGATATCTATCATTTTTCTATGCCTATGCAGTAGCTTATCTAAAAATTATTAATTTAAAATTTTAATTTTAAAATTGTCTTTTTTTAAACTAGATATCTAGACTAGATCTAGAGTCTATTACTTAGACTGACTAGAGTCACTCTACTTAAGTCTAAAGAGTCTAGTTCTAGACTAGTATACTAAACTACTATAGAATACTTTAGATCTAGAATAATCTAGATCTATTATTATTAAATCTAGATCTAAATTAATCTAAAATTATCTATAAATATTATAATTATAATATCAACAATAATATCAATGAATAATAAATTATAATATCTAGATAATCTACTTTGCACTAACTCTAATTTAAATTAATTTTAATTAGTCTAATCACTCTCTAAAACTCTAATCCTGACTTAGGACTTAGTGTCACTTAGACTTAGATTTTTAGATCTACTAGATTATCTAGTGAATCTAGATCTAGAGTAGTTTATGCTATTTGGACACCTACAGGCCCAAATTTGAAAGTTTGACTGACAGCGCATTATTTGACAATGGTTCGACATAGAAAAGAAAATGACGTATCAAAATCTTCTTTAGTTAAAGAAGAATAAGGATGACCACTTATATTTGTACCCCTGACCTATATTTGTTATTATATTTAAGGTCAAAGAGGCAGTGTGTTTTCATTTAATTCGGACAAATTTGACCCACATTATTTGATTCCAGACACCATAATTTATTTCGGACAGTCTCTATATTTAGGCATCAATAAACTCAGATTATAATTCTATATTAACATTAAGTAAATATTAAAATCCCCAGGCATAGCCCCTCACAGGAAATCATTAAGATGTTCTCAGACTATGCATAAATATGAACACAAAAAATTAAAATATGAATACACTTATTCTACCAAAATTAGGTCACTGGGATAGTGACTTCTACACAGACTTTTAGACTTTTTTATGTTTGCATGATTAGATGTGTGTTGAATGTTTGTGTTTTCTGTTTATTAATTTAATAAATTTCTAATACAATGATGTTTTGTAGTATAGTACAGTTTAGGATAGCCATTCTTGCCTAAATAGCTGAATCCTCTATATTCTCTCTATATAAATCTAGACTATATCTATAGTCTATCTATCTAGTAGGTCTAGATCTAAGCATTTAACTTCATTCAATGTACCAAGCTCACTCCAAACATTTGCCCATTTATTCTCTATTAAAAAAAACAACAAACAAATAAACCCATACAATATAAGATCATTAAAATTGATGTCCAAAACTGGCTGTCCGAAATAAATTTTGGTAAGAAAATCATAATTTAATTCGGACACCCTATTAATTTTTTTTTTTTTTTTTTTTTATGGAATCAAACAACTTGGCTTATAAATTAAATAAATTAGCTCCAAAAACAGAATAAATATTGTCGGGCTCATTAATATAGACTTAGCCAATCAAAAAATATAGTCTTAACCCTAGGAAGAGGTTAAGTCATCCTGGTAACATAGGAAAAAACAACAACCTGACTTACAAATTTGAAATTCATTTTTCTTACATAAAAAGATAGCTAAATGGAAGGAAATTGGGTCAGAATCATTGGAAAATGGACAAGCACATTATACAGCGCGCTAGTTTTATAATAAATATTAAAATAATTATTTAATGACGACAAAAACAGCGAATGTCTGAATTCATGAAATGTCCGAATTAAATAAACTAATATTGACTATATTATTATTATTATGGTAAATATTATTATGAGCATAGATTCTAGTTCTGACTAGTGCTGATTAAAGTTTGTGATTAGTCACGGATCATTAGACGATTAGTTAGTGAAGCGACTTATTTATTATTATGATTATCTTATATTAGAATCTAAATATAGTCCTATACACACTGATACTATAGTATTTTAAGTATAACTTCAGATAATTATAAATTATACTTTAACAAATCTAGATCTCTACTTGACTCTAGATAGATCTATCTAGATTCTTATTAATCTTATTCTATCTTGCCGGTTTGTTTGGAAACATTTGTCTGCTGATTTAGTGTCAACCAATCATTTTGTCGCAAAAACAAAACAAAAAAAAAACCAAGACTCACAGGCCTATATATTTCACATAAGTAGGCCTAAGATACGCCTAAATGATTAGGAAACGTTCCGATATTACCTACATAACGAGGGGTCATACAAATTTATATGATTTGTTACAAGGGAAGGGTGTGTGTGTGTGGGGGGGGGGGTTTCCGAAGATTTGTTACGTAACAAAAAAAAAATTCAAATAAAATAGCAAATTCCTTGTAGATCATTTTGTCATTTTAACTTTCGTTTTTATGTTTGTTATGTTATAGCTGTTCTGTTGTCACAGAAAAATAAATAAAATTACTGTAGACATTAATTAAATTAATTAATAATGACAAGAAAATACTAGAGACTTTGTGTTTATACAAGTAGGCATAGAAGACTATCTTTTTTCTATTTCCTGTTAATTACTTTCTCACAAAACATTCACAACAAACAATGGCGTACGTAATATTCTTCTTCTTGAAACTGTCAGGTAGAGTTGAGCCTTCGGCTTTTGGAACTCTAGTCCAGCAAAAGTGAACAAGAGTTCCCTCTCACTGGCCTGGGTTGGTTAGACTCACGGCAAGAGGCCGCGTACACTAAGACCCCGCCATTTTCCCTTTCTATACCAGGCTAACCATGCGGGACACACCATTTATGTAACGGTCCCTTGAGGAACAGCGACTGGATTGTGACAAGGTTGTGGGAGCATTTTTGCAACTCCGTGCAGTGCAATGAGGATGCTCTCGCACCCCCTTAGGCACCAGACCTGCCAGCTGAATTTTTTTCAAGATTTCGGCTGGCTGACATAATTTTTCGGCTGATATCTGGATTAGCCGGATTTCTCCGTGAATTGGCATTTGTGGCTGATTTCCGGCTGATTAGAAAAATATTCGGCTAGTTCGGCTTATGCCTTGCCAATAATAAAGTAATAAAACTTCATGAATAAAAGACTTCAGAAAAAACTTTATTTCAAATATATAAAAAAAAAACACTTTTATATTCTGTCATAATTGACATTATTTAGAGTGCATGAAAATGCAGTCCATTTTTTTAGGTTAACCACTCAATATATCAGTTTGTAATTGTCATGGATGAAACAAACACGATGTAGCTTATCAGCTGTTAGACTTGATCGTTTGCTGTTTATTATCAAACCGGTAACCGAAAACATGCACTCAACTGGAACAGATGATGCTGATGATGATTGGTGAAGTCGAGCCAGCTGAGTAAGATATGGATACAAGGATGATGCAGCACTGCTACGCCAGAAATCGAGAACATCATGAAACTGAACAATAGGTGTCGTCAAATAGTTTGCTATTTCCACTGCTACCTGAAAAAAAAGTTCAAAAATCAAAATACAATTTTACTAACTGTTTGGTTATAAAACATTTCATTACAGTACACAGTAAATGTAATATTTATCTTGTTCAGTTAATAGATAACAGTAAACAATTATTGGAATAAAAACCTCTTCTAAAATGTCACTAAAGGTACTTAAATAGCCTAATATTAAAATACTGCTTGAATTTAAAAAATACAAATAAAATAATATAAAATACCTTATTGGTACAATCGTTAGGTGACTGTTCAATTTTTAATTCATTCATCAGCTCCATTCGCAACCTCTTACATCTGCTTTCTTCGGAAACATCTTCACTGACTAGTTGCGAATGTGATACATCAGCTTCAGACACGATGAGAATCCACGGGTCATAGCTGACTCTATGGCTTTCTCCAGAAGTGTGGTTGCTTCTGGCCGTGGAATCAATGATTTTAAATCTGGATCAAGCAGCTGGTGCAGCTTGATGTTATCATTGACAGGAAATCGATGGTCAAGTTGGTTGAGTGCTGACTGCTTGATCATTTGCATCTTGTCATCATCAACACTTGACGCTGTGCAGATCTTTTTGATATGCATTTTCATCAGTGGAATTGCTGATAAGGTTGGCATTGAGCAGCTAAAGAGATCAGTTAGATTTTGGAAGGGTTTTAAAAAGGTAACAAGTTCACCTAAAAAATCAATTTCATCTTCATGGAGTCATAGGTCAACACGCCCAATACGCTTGAGAGTATTTTGGACCTCCCTTTTCAAATTAAGTATTGACTGAATTATCATCAGTGTTGCACATGATCCCTTCAATGACTTATGATTGTGTGTATGCATACTGTTAACATCAGTGGAGTCAATGCTGCTTTCCGAGGTATCCACTATTGATACACTGAATTGATCATCCACATGAAGCAATTCACACACTGATGATATGCCTTCTTTCAGGGTTTTAATAATTTCTTTATCCTCTGTAAACGCTGTCTCATCTTCCATAATTGCAGTTTTGAAATGAAGTGCAGTTATGATGTTGCGGCACTTTTGTAGTATATGCAGTACATCTTCATTTCTATTAATGCTATCAGTAGTAAGCAAAAGGTGCAATGCATGTGCTGTACAGTGCTGATAGGAATCAACCTTTAAAAGTTTTGAAGTCTTGATCATATTTGCAGCACCATCATGGCAGCTAGTTATGAAAAGCTTTTTGGGATCAACACCAAAGCTTTTCAGAACAGAGCTGATATGGTCACCAAGGTCGTGTGCAGCATGAGTAGGCAAAGCATGACAGCCAAGTGTGACAATTTTATACGTTTATCGTGGTCTAAAAAGGAAGCCCGGATGTCAAGGTAATTGATAGCCCGATATCGATCAGTCCATCCATCAAAGAGCAAACAAAGTGAATTGACTTTAGTCATTTTAGTTTTGACAGCTGACCTGATAGCTTGAAAAACGTCATCTAGGTCTATTCCAGCAAGTGTTACAGGTGCAGGTATGTTGAGAGATGAGCAATTAATTTTGAAAAACTCAACAAAACCTTCTTTAGCTACATTTTCAAAGGCGAGTAAGTCTCTACAAAACCAGAGGACAATATCTCTTGTCACTTCATGGCTTGATGTTGCCTGACATTGACTGGCACCTATTCCATACTTACTTAAATATCCCATAATTTTGTTTGATTTTTCCATACTTTGTACTGCTACATCATGCTTGACACTCAAATGAAGATTTATAGTGCCACTTGATGTTGTTGCAGCAAAATTCGTAACTTTTGAAATGTGACCCTTGTCACCCAGTGACTGCTGAGTAGTCAGGCACAGCTGACAATAGACCCTATCTTCGTCAACATTTCTCCCATCAGCAGAGAACAGGCCACCAAAATATCTCCAGCATTGGGCCTTGGAATTTCCATGTTGGCTTGGCGGTTTAGATTTTACATGTAATTTGGTAACAAACTGCCTCTCTTCTCGGTTTAGATGACATCTACTCACATTTGAGTTCACCTAAAATCATCATGTAGAATTGTTACATAGAAATGATATGACATACAAATCATTATTTATAGATTTAGCTAGTATAGTTCATTGCAACAGTTAATTTAGGCTTAATTAGGCATAAGACCATTTATTTTATACACAGGCTTACCTTTTTACTAGTAGAAGTAGAAGATCGCTAAGCCATTTATTTTATAAAACAGATTATTGATAATAAATCGTGTTATTGACAAAAAAAACGGTAACTTAAATTAATTGAATTATTTTTTTAAATTGTATTTTAACTGGGGTTTAATAAAATTAGAATTGTAATTTGACTAATAGCTGAGAAAAACCAGTGACTTGGCAGAATTTAAGTCATTGGTTAATATGCATGACTAAATGCATGACGCGTAGGACGTAATCATCTTCTTTTTTGAAGTAACGTCTGTATTATATAAGATAAGATAGACAAGAACACTTTATCAAACTTCCGGCGACCTTTATTTAAAAATGTAATCGATTTTAAAACGGAATGCCAAGAAAAAATTGAAAAAAGAAAAAAACTTTACGGCGCATCATTCATTTTCGGCGAATTTTTGGCGGACAAAATATGGCGGCTAATACGCCCGCCACATTTTTTTCGGCGGATTTTAGGCGGACAAAAATTTGGCGGCGAATTCGGCGCGCGGCTGAGGGGTCTATTAGGCACCCCCCTCGGGAGTCTTGTTTTGCTACCCTTTAGCCTAATCGTTTCCTCCTACGATCGTTTCCACCCGGGCGCCACTTTGAGGCAGGGTAGCATGCCCAGGGTACGTAATAAACATACTAGTCTACCGGCGGCGTAGCAAACGCCGCTATTTTGCAGGGCCGGCTTTAGGCCACTGCAACCTATAGGCCTAATATGCGACCGCATTGGGCCTCGAACTTTCATAGGAAACTATATTCTAACTTAAAACAGATTTGCCGCGCCCTCCTGTCGATTTACCAGGAGCTCCTGGAAATCTCCCGAAATTACAAAATATACGAAAAAGTCCTTAAAATATACGGAAAAATACACAAAAATTGTCATTTTGGGGTGTCATTCAATATGGAAAACGCCAATCCTACGCGCGATAAATAAAAACGGCATTATGCATTAGCCGTAGGCATAATTGTGTAATCTGGTGAAAGAAGCTTCGCGGGCCTCAAACTAATGAATAATTACTTGAGGTCAACAATTCTCAAAGATAGATTGAAACATTTGATAATTCTTGCTTATTAGCGTGATCTATGTAGGAAACAGAATTATCATGATATACTGTATGACTTTGCTACACGCAAGGCTCTTAAAGTAATTCTGTACGTAGTAAAGAATGAATAAAATGCATAGACGAATTTATCTACTAATATAAACTCTTAAATTTCACTTATTGTCCGTTTCCCTACCCAAACTTGGCCCCGCGAAATCCGTTTCGCATAGGGCCCCACAATGCTTAAGTCCGGCGCTGCTATTTAGTGTTTGTAAAATGTTTGTTTGTAAAAATGCAGAGTTGAAGATAGTTTACTTCTTAGTCCAAACCTCCCGCAGAACGAAGGGGGATGGGAGCGGGCAGGGTTTGACACTCCAGCGCGCAGCCATCCGTAGCGACATGTGAATACCCACTTGTTCTCCCCCCTCTTGTTTTTTTGTGGGGTTACTATCCGCAGAAATAAGAGAGTGATCTTTCCTTTACTTCGTGCTCGTCCAAACTGTTGAGGGAAGAAGAGAATTGTATAGATAGATAGATTAGCACAATAACAGCGCCTTGAGTCTGCATTCATGTTTGTTAACGCGCTTTATAAATTAAATTATTATTATTTACAGATACAGTGGTGCCTTGACTTTCGAGGGTCTGACTTTCACTTACCACTGACTGTGTTGTGAAAGAATTTGGTGTGTCATCCTTATGTTACGCCCCCTGTTCTGAACCTGTCCGGTGGTTGAATGGGTCAGCCTAACCGGTAACGTGGGGTCAGGAATACAGAACGACAGTTGAACGTCCAGGCCTATTCCGTGCAGGTTGTGAGATAGAAACTTAGTAGTGAATAAAGTGCTGCAGACTGATATTGAAAAGAGCTGTACGACTTTCTTAAATTACCTTGATTAGATGTATGTTGTTTAATAACACTTAGATCTATTCTGAACGAACAGACCTGGATTAGTAGTAGATTATGATATTATCCCAGGTCTATCAGACCATGATATCATTAAAATAGGCCAACACAGTCAAATAAAAGCAGTAGCCAATATAAAACCAAAACGAAAAATCATAATATGGAACAAATGCAACCTAACACAATTACACCAAGCAGCATAAAACTTTCAACTAACATTATCAGAAAAAGACATTAGGCTAACCAACCAGTCGATGACCTCTGGAATAGGCCTATCTTAAAAACATTATAGAAAATCATATACCAACTAGATAAAGATTAAACAAAATAAATAAATATTGGTTTATTGATGTGCTTTGTAAACAGAAGAAAAACCTATGTAGAAAATTTAAAGAAGGCACAAAGAGTTTATTTTAAAAAATATATTAAAATTAAACACCTAACTCAAAAAAGTAAGCAGACAGCTGTAGAGCGAATAATAATAATAATTTTATTTATAAAGCGCTGTTAACAAACAAAATGTAGGCTCAAGGCGCTGTAATAACATTACAAACACAGACACGGAAACTAAAATGACAGTTAATCTAAAAAAGTTTTAAACAGATAGGTCTTAATGTTCTTCTTAAAAGTGGTGTAGCATCTCTGTCTGAGATCAACGGGGAGTGAGTTCCAAACCTTTGATCCGTGAACTGAAGAAGCCCGCAGACCGTAGCTTTTGAGGGAGAAACGTGGCACTAATAAAATCGTTGAGTCCATTGAGTACAGGGCTCTCTGGGGGACATATGGAGTAATCAGTTCTCTAAGGTACAAGGGCATCTCATTGTTATATATACACTGATGACAAAGTGTGGCGACCTTGTAATCGATTTTCGCTTTCACGGGAAGCCAATGGAGCGTGCGCAAGAGCGTAGTAGCAGAATCTCGTCTATTTTTTTTTTTTTAAGGACTTTTCGAGCGGCGTTGTTCTGTATTCGTTGCAGCTTGGCTATTTTGTCATCAGGTATACCTGCTAGCACGACCTTGCAGTAGTCAAGGCGGGAGAGTATGAATGCCACAGCTAGCGTTTTTGTCGACTCCGTTGTTAATTATGGTCGGATCTGGCCTAATCTGCGCAGCTGCAGATAAAGACACAGAGCTGACTTATGTGTGGGTCGAAAGATAGTGTTGAGTCGAAGAACACTTCAAGATTCCGCACTGCATGGACATAAGGAACATGGCAGCTCGTGATAAAAAGAGAATCTGTGCTTTCCACTTTTGAGACGTTGTTCCGAGTGCCAATCTTAATTATTTCTGTCTTACCTTCGTTCATCTTGAGTTTATTCTCAACCATCCAATCGCTCACCCGTGCAACGGTACCACTGATGTTATCTGCCAGATGCAACACCTCTTAGGGTACTGTGGCATTTTACGTCTCGAGAGACGATCTTTTCCCTTTGCAACTTCTTGTGTGACTAAAGAGGCCAATCCTTGATACACAGCTGCGATCGCAGGTTGGGCATATATAATCACCATGCGCCGTTGCATTTTCACCCTTCTTTCTGCTTCTGTTGTGTATGACATCTGCAATCTTTGACCCTTCCTTTATGCTCTCTCTCCATGAGGATCTGTCCAGTGCCACCTCTTCCCAGTTGCCAGTGTCGATTTTGAAGAGCTTCATATCGCGTTTGCATACATCCGCATAACGTAAAAGTGGGCGACCGGCGGCTCTCCTGCCTTCTATTAGATCGCCATACAGGATGTCCTGTGGAAGTCGACCTATTGGCATTCTACGAACGTGGCCAAGCCAGCCAAGGCGTCTGCTGCTGATAACGGAGCGGATGTCCTGGCACCCTGCTCTTTGTAGCACTTCCTCATTGGTTGTCTTATCTTGCCACCTTATTTTAAAGATCCGCCTTAGGCATCGGAGGTGGAAAACATTCAGCTTTTTTTCCTGCCATGAGTAGGTTGACCATGTTTCACTTCCGTACAGCAAGGTGCTCAACACACAGATCCGGTAGGCTAGGGCTTTAGTACTGCTAGTCAGCAATATGTTGTCCCAGACTCTTTTCTGCAGCCGTGACATGGTGGCCATTGCCTTGGCTATCCTGTTGTTTATGTCTTTATCCAGTAGAGTGTTGTTGGATGTGATGGAGCCAAGGTAACAAAAGTGATCAACAATTTCTAGTGGTTGGCCATTAATGCTTACTTGAGGTGCAGTGTTTGTGTTTTGGACAAGCATCTTAGTCTTGCTTTGACTGATGTTTAAACCGAACTTCTGGCAAGCAGCAGATAATTTGTCAACCAGGCACTGTAGCTGAATATCAGAATCAGCCACAATAGCTGCATCATCAGCATACAGGAGTTCCCTGACGAGTAGCTTCCTAACCTTGGTTTTTGCCCGCAGCCTTGATACATTAAATAGTTTTCCAGAGTATCTTGTATGAAGAAACACACCTTTGTTTATGTCGTTGTACGCATAATGCAGTAGACAGAAGAATATGCCAAACAGAGTAGGTGCGAGCACACGATCTGTCAAATAGCTGTGTGAAGCGTCTAGTGTGGTAGCTTGACTTGTTGCCAACGCTGGCTAACATCTGTGAAAGGGGAGTAGTTTTGTAAGTCTCTCTTGACAGTACATAGCCTCTCCACAGCAAGTCCTATGCAGTACCTCCTCGTGGTGGCAGATGGAAACTGAGGCTGCGAAGCCTCAGGCTAAACTGCAAGGGTCTCGGAGGAGGTTTGGCCCCAAGATGTGAGGCAGACATGGCCCGTCGGCGTGCGGACACGCCCTGTTGCCCACAAACCAAACCCCTAGCTATGGGTCAATAGCCGCACTGCCTTGTGTGTGTGTCCCCCTGTGAGGTCTAAGGCTAAGGGAGTAAACCCTAACAGAAAATCCGGTCCTGGAGCCCCGTAGGCGGGGGGACAGTAGTAAGACTACTGCTCTCTGGCAAACTCCTGCAACCACCTGTCCCCAAATTGTGATGGCTCGCCATGTATGGAAGAGAGGCGTGTGCTGACGTGTGGGCAGCCCAGCACTCGCAAATTTACCGCCCAGGTAAACTGATCTGTAACATTTGACAGGGTACTGATGACACGTATAACCGTGATTCATCGGCAAAGAAATGGTATAAGATGCCGATTGGCCGTATGATACCGCTGAGTGGCTATGTGTACATAGTGAACAGTACTGGGCCTAGAGCTGATCCTTGGGGTACTCCGTACTTCAAAAGTAAGCTTGTTGATTCTGTCCCGTTAACAACGACACTTTGGGTGCGTTCAGTCAGGTAGGATCCAAGCCACTTTAGGACGATTCCTGCTAAACCAAAAGTTGCAGAGAATCTGGCCATCATAATTTCATGGTCTAGCGTATCAAAGGCTGCGGACAAGTCCAGCATGGAAAGAATTGATATGTGGCCTTTGTCGGAATTGTGAAGTAAGTCGTTTAGTACCCTGACCACTTCTGTCTCTGTGCTACGGCACTTCCTATATGCAGATTGAAATTCTTCCAAGAGACAGTACTGTTTAAGATAAGAAAGAATTTGCGCTAACACGATGCGCTCTAGAAGCTTTGACAGGAAGGGAAGATTTCATACCGGGCGATAGTTTTTTTTTAGACATTCGAGTCAAGACTAGATTTCTTTAATAAGGGCCTGACAAGTGCATGCTTAAATTGCTGTGATACAAAGCCTGAAGTCAGTGAAGAGTTCACAATGTTAGTAATTGTGGGTGCAAGCTCATCCAAACATTCAAGGAGCAAAGAGGTTGGAATGGGATCAAGGTCACATGACTTGTTTGGCATCTTTAAAATAGTACTTTTGACATAATCTTCAGATATACGCTGAAACTCGCAAAAAAGGAGAATTTTGACAAATTGGAGAGAGGCCAAGCTGTGATGAGAGGGATGACATATCATTTCTGATCTGCTCAGTCTTGCCAATGAAGAATCTATTGAAGGAATCAGGAAGTTCAGATACTGGGATAGATGAAGACAAACGTTCATTATTTTCTCCCCCTAACATTTCAGCGGTGATCCTAAATAGCTACTATGAAGAATCTGAGATGAACTCCAATTGGTGACAAGGCAGGGAGACCTAGGTCTCCCGTAGTGCCCTGGTAAGGCACTCTGCTGTTTGGCGTAGTGCCTCATAGCTTCCATACAAACATAGTGAACCACTCGCTGAGCTGCGGACACTCTTGCAAGACGTGCGCCACCGTCTCTTCTGATTCCCCGCAGTGTCGGCAACGGGTATCAAAATTTGGCCGGAACCGGGCGAAGACTTTGAAGAATCAGAAGTTTCGATTTTTTTGGTCAAAAATGACTAGCTTTTGCATCTCTAATCATACGGTTAACCTTGTAAACAATGTAATATCTAAGGATAACAACAAAAACTTATGGTCATACATTAAGGAAAGGTATGTGCAATACATTTAAAAAAATAACATTTTCTCTGCTCTTCTATTTAATTGTAATTTTTATTTAGTTGGCAAAATAAACATAAAATATATCTATGGTTTGCAATATTAAAATTAAATTTATAGTGTCCTTGACATTGTGTATAGTTTATCGTGAAAATCTCGAACAGTATTTTTTATAACACCACTGTGGAATTCGTCAAAAAACCCCCACAACTTTTTCATCTTTCTGTCCTGAAAATGATCTCAAGTGTCGACAGTACTGGTCCTTGACACACGGGGGCGGACTGGTCATATGGGCATTCGGGCAATTGTGTTACACCTATTCATTTAGTATATTGTTTATTTCAAAATCATCTAATAAATTATTCATATAGCAAAATACATTCGATACATAATTAAACTTTTCACAATACTTATGAGGACAGATAAGATTGAATGCCCATCATATAGGGCTATTGGCATACAATTTGTGGGCCGCATTGCATAGGAATGCCTGGGTCGATTTCTGACACTCAGTCCGCCTCTTTTGACGCCAAATAATTCACCATTCTAGTTTTAAGCATTATATTAGGCCTATAAAATTTGTAAGCCCTTGCTTTTGTAGCGCAAGGTAGTTTTATTATTTAATTGGGAAGAGTTATCTTTCCATATCTTCTTATAAATGACAGATTTTGGGCTAAATGACAGATTTGGGATTTTGAAATAAATAGACAAAATAAACAATGACAATAAAGACGACAACTGGTTACCTGAATGATCCTGAATCAGCCAGAAAAATTAATAACTAACGCTCTAGAGCCTATGTCTCTTTATAACTATATTATCTTATGAAATAGGCCAACAAAAAAAAAAGTTGATTACGTCCTACGCGTGTTCCTAGATCATTCTTGTCATTCATCATCACGCATTTAATTCTACCAAGTCATTGGTTTTCCTAGCTGACTCCAGGCAACCCATTCCAAGCTCTAAATAGCAATAGGAAAGAAAGAGCTTTGTACAACAAATTTGTCCAGCATATGGAATAAGGAATGAGCCTTTGTATCTGTATTAACATGCACTACTATTTTAACACATGATGGATACATTTGATCTAGCTCATAGGTCTATATATATATATATATATATATATATATATATATATATATATATATATATATATATATATATATATATATATGTGATTGTATGTTATTACTATTATTTTTTTTTAAAGTCGAAACTTATTTTCTTTCCTGTATAAACATTGAACCACGTCTATGCATTGAAATCATTGAGATTGAACAATACTATGACTAGATTATATATCGATTCCCTCCCCTTAGTGACATCTCCCATATCAACAAATGAAAATGGTCTACATATTCTAGACTGTTTAGTATATCTTAGACCTAACTCTACATCTATCTAGTTACTCAAAAAGTATATCTATAACCCTTAATATATATTGACCATATAATATAAAGAATATATAGGGTATGATGAATAGAACTAGTCATTCTAGAATACTAGACTCTAGAGATGATCTAGTAGATGATAGCAGATATCTAGATCTAGACTTTTAGACCTATACTCATACATTCAACATTGTATTATGATGTTTATTAAACTTTATTATTTATATTAATTATACACTATTACTAAATATGACCAGATCTAATACACTGTACAGTAATAGTAATACTACTAATAAAAATACTTAAAGTAGTAAAAAAATAGTAGGTCACTAGAATCTAGATTATGACATAAGACACAAGTGGTGACAAGTTATCATAGTTATGACACTTAATTTATAATGACTTAGTCTACTTAGATCGATAATAACTAGAATCCTTAACTTAGCATTCTATTCTAATTCTATGTTTTAATGTTTTCAAGTTTTTGCTTAGACTTAGACAGTCAAGTGAACTCTTACTGTCACTCTAGATCACGCTAGATTAGTGATTAGATCATAAGATTTGTGCCTTCCCCTTGCTTAGACCCTTACTTAATTAAAAAGACTCTTACTTATATTATCTAGATCTACTGATCTAGTACTTCTAGTGAACAGTGGCACTACTCATCTACTGCTACTTTTAAAAAGTAAGTAGATTTAGATCTATGACCTATGTTATTATTACGATTAGGCATTCAGCTGCATTGTAGTATTGTTATTAAATGTCATTATGTGTATATAAATTTATATAAATAATAATATATATATACGGTTACTAGACTACACATCTGGTCTGATGGGTCATGTCCTTCATCTGTCCAACAGGGATTGGCTTCACTTTAACTTAAAGTGACAAAGTATCCTACCTTTTACTCTGTCATTTAAAGTGAAAGAAATATATATTATATATGAAACATGAAGCATGATTAGACTTCAATAAAAAATTCAAACCATGAACCTCCGACTTGTTGATGCTAGGTTGTGTTGTTGTTCCTAGCTTTATTATTATATATATATACAGAGAGAGAGAGAGAGATAGATGCTAGTTTAAAAGTTCTAAAAACACATTTTTTTCTATTTTTCCTCAGTGTTTACAATGAGCATAAGTATGGAAACAGCTTACGGAAGTTTGACACTGTTCACCTCCATTCTTCATAACGTATTTTTACTCTATCACATCGACATATTCGTCTCTGTTTACAAGATTGATAAAACATCCTTTTGGTTTGGAGAAACACTTTTCTTAATATGGAATTCTCTCAACGACCCAATTTTTGGCTGGATCAGTGACAAGAAATTGCTAGGTATAGTTTCCATTAACAGCAGTGTGACAAATATCGTTTGGAGTAGGCTTGGCGCACTTCAGCTCTACGGGCCTCTATTTTCTTGTGCCTTTGTTTTGTTTTGGGTTCACTGGGCGTGGCCAGGTCTTCAGTTTGCTGTTTGTTTATGCCTGTATGATGGTTTTCTAACAATGATAGATTTGCATCATTCAGCACTCTTGGCTGACTTGTCACTCTCAGATAGTGTGAGGACAAAGCTGAACTCCCGTTGTTCTCTATTTAGTGCCATCGGCTCCATTTCAGTCTTCTTATCTTATTTAGTATGGAACAAGATAGATCTGACAATGTTCCGTATTTTCTGTTTTGTGCTGGCTACAATATCTTTTATTGGTTACTTAAAAATGGTCAAAGTTCTAACAAAAGCCTACATTAAGTACAGCAAGGATTCTCAAGTTCAAATTGATTTACAAGAGTAAGTTGACATGCATACAATTTTTAATGCTTATAGTTATTTGTAAGAAGTTTAAATAAAATAGAATTTTTTCAGACACACATGAAATAAAAAAGGAACTTATAATTACATTTGTGCTTGAAACCCTTAACGAGCAGTAATTTTTTTCCTAGGGGAAAAACTCTTAGTTTTATTTATTATATCAGAATATTAATTAAACTTTTAATTTACTTTTCTTAGACAAAGTGTCACAGATTCATTCAGTGGCCAAGAAAGTAAGGCATCTATTCTGAAGTTTGGTCGACAACTTTTATCTCATAGAAATTTTTTATGGTTCGCCTTCTTGAATCTAGTCCAGGTAAAGATTTATTTTTTTTACTATGAAATTGACAATACAATTTTTTTTTAAAAATCTGAACATTTAAAAATATAAGATAAAATACTTATTATTGAAATTGAGATTGACTGATTTGTATCATAACATGAATTTGAAATTCACAACCAATAAATGTGTTTTTATATTTCAGGTGTTTCATTGCCATTTTAATTCCAACTTTTTCCCATTGTTCCTTGATACATTTTTGGGGGATGCTGTCAGTCCAACAGTTGCGTCTGGATTACTGAGTTAGTTCATTGGTTACAATTCTTTTCATGATAAAAAAGCATTTAGTTTACTGGTGATAATTTTCAAAATGATAAACAAATTATAAAATTTCTTAAAGGACATTGAAAAGAATAGCTTATAAGTAGAATTTATAAAAATATAAAATCATCTGTGTACTTACTTGTTCAACGTTTTAAAATAGACATTTTAAAATGTTTCTTGTCTACTGTTTCAGGTATTTCCTTCATTGCTCCCCACATCAATAACTTATATTTTCTAAGTTTATGTAAGAAGTATGGTGTATACTCTGTGATTAGATGTCTCTTCCTCATCAAACTAGCATTGGCCATCGTCATGTATAATGTTGGTCCAGAACATATTTGGATGCTTGCTTTTTTCATAGCCAGGTTAGCTGCTTTGATTATGAGATTCTTTACTTTTGTTAAGTTGACATTCATTAAATATAATAATCGAAGGCTCTGTTATTGCATTGAACAGTTCTCTAAACATAAACAAAGACTGCGAGACACACATTTGAGACCAAAAAAAAATCCAGTTGTTTTGTGCTGGATGTGGCAAAATATTTAGGTCACAGCTTGGGCTGCGTAGCCACATGAAATATTACATTCCTCATTAATCTTCAGACTTGAAGACAAACCTTATTTAACATATTTTAAATAGATCTAAATTTTGTGTGTGATGGTTGTTTTTTAAATGCTGTGCTTTTTTGTCATCATTTTTAAGGCTTAAGTATATCAAGCAAGTAAAAATAAAAAGAGCTAAAATTCATATTGATCTTAAGCAAAAACAACTATTTCCAGTATTAAAAAGTCATGTTTAACTCTTAAGCAAAAAAAAGTTAACTCAAAAAAAATATAAAAAAAAAATATTATTTTTTTTTTAAATTAATATTATACCAAATAAAAAAAAAACTAAAAAAAAAAAAAGAACACTACATATCATTAAAAAATATATACCTTTAAGACATTTAAAACGAAACAACATTAAAAAATGCTAAATTTCCCAGGTAGGTCTTGTACACTTTGGTATTGGTGCTTTTATAACAAAATATTTAGGAAAAACAAAAGAGTACTGAGATTTGAAGATCACTTCATATACAAAAGCTTTAAGTACTGGTAACTTACATTGGCATCTTATTGTAATTGCTACTTTAAAAACATCACATTCTATCACAAACATAGTTATAGAGTGAAACAGAAAGTAAAAAAAAAAAGCCTGAATAGGAATAAGCTGTAGCGATTTGCTACTAAATCAAACAGATTTTTACCCTTAAAATGTTGAGCTGTTTTACAAATATAAATACAAAAATAAGTGCCTACAAAATGGAATTACAATTGTGTTGTTTAGAGGCTAAACTACCACACACGTTTTAAAGGTTAAACATGCATTTTTTATCAGGACATTGAAATTTTAACTATGTAACTATAGTTCTAATGATTTTTTTTTCAGTAACAGAGTATTCACTGAAGGAACTTGTAAGTTGTTAAATTTAGTGATTAGTGATCTGGTTGATGAGGATGTTGTTTTACATTCCCGGCCGCAGGCGGTCTCTGCTCTAGTGTTTGGTACCGCAGCTCTAGTCTCTAAACCTGGTCAAACTTTGGCACCTGTGATAGGAACTTGGATCCTGGCACTTCAGACAGGTCAGTACTGTGTGTGTGTGTGTTTTTCAGTAGGTAATATTTTTAGTCAAATTTCACTCTGACTAAAAAAATAAATTAATTAAAAAGTTGTTCACATGTCTAATCATATGCATCCTCTGTTTGGGACCCTCAACTCAAGAAAACTTTAAGAAACTGGAACAGACACAAAATAGAGCAATGAGATTCATAACTAATGAATATTCACATTTGACTAGAGTAACACCTTTAGTAAAATCACTAAATTTAGAAAGCCTTCAGGACAGAAGACTTAAAATAAAGTGGCAATTATACATAACACACTGAACAGTAATCTTTAAATACAAAGACAAAATCTAATAAAATACTACAAAAGACACAAAGATAAAGGCACATTCTTCAGTCCATGTGCTGGGACAAATTTGTACAAATGCTTCTTTTTCCCTAGTGCTATTAGAGCATGAATGGATTACATGAGCCAGCCAGGAAAACCAGTGACTTGGCAGAATTTAAGTCATTGGTTAACATGCATGACTATATGCATGACAAATATTTTGTAATCATCTTCTTTTTTGAAGTAATGTCTGTATTACATAAGATAAGATTCATTCTTCTTTATCTTATAAATTACTGACATTCCTAGGTTCAAGTGATTTAGTAACATATAAATTAATTCATATTTGCTAAGAGTACAATAAAATTTTAAAAGCTTACCTTGCTAACCTAACGCCACACATAAAAAAAAACAATAATGACATCAATATAAACATTTTAAAATGATTTTATTAAGACAATTTTATTGTAAAATGTTATCAAAGTTTAATAAGCAAATTAATATATTGCACACAAGAAGTGATTTCTATCTTATCTTATCTTATATAATACAGACGTTACTTCAAAAAAGAAGATGATTACGTCCTACGCGTCATGCATTTAGTCATGCATATTAACCAATGACTTAAATTGTGCCAAGTCACTGGTTTTTCTGGCTAGCTCTTTATTTCCTTATAATTTTCTGTTTTAACTTGTCAAATTTAAAGTCAGAGATTATGCAACAAAAAAACTCTGCATATTTCCCCATCAGGTCACGACATATTTCAGTCAGGAAATGAAGATGGATCTATCAAGCTTGACCTATCCAAAATGGATTCTGCTGTGCGGCTAGCTTATAAACAAGGTGTTTTCATGATGTTAATCTGTGTTCCTGTTGTTTGCGCTATCCTTCAGCTTTTGGCCTGGTCACGGTACACACTCAAAGGTCAGCGTCTAGCTCAAATTAAGTCCTTTAGGGCTAAGCTGCACCATATACCAGTGTAAAGGACAGCACTGGGATTTTTTTTTATAAAGTGGTGAACTTAGTGTGGGAGGACTTAAACAAGTATAGCAAATAATATTGATGAAACATTTTGTAACTCTTATAGCAGAACTTACCTTGATAAAAAAGAAAAAGAAGAAAAGATTTATAAGCTTCAATGCTGATTATCTTGTCACCATGCTGTTAAGTTTTGTTCACATTTTGTTTGTATGTGAAATGAGAAGTTAATTTAGAATGAGTTATGGTTTTGAAAAAATGTTGATTGTTAAGGAAAATCAAAAGTTTATATTACTGTATTTTTAAATAGTACATACTTCAACTGTACGTGATGCTTGTTTTCATAAAATCAATCATGTTATACATTTAAAAAAAAAAAAGAATATCATTTAAAAAATCATAAGAATTTTAAAAATCCAATATATATTTTACTATTTTTTAATATTAAATATTGCCCCTTCTCCAGAAAAGGGATTTTTGTGTTGTAAAATGTTTGTTTTACATGTTTCGGATGTTCCTTCAGAGTTGAAGATTGTTTACTTCCTAGTCCAAACCTCCCACAGGATGACAGGGGATGGGAGCGGGCAGGGTTTGAACCCTCGACCGTCGATAAATTCGAACAACAGTCCAGCGCGCAAACCGCATGACCAGTAAATCAAGGTATAGTGGCTTGTGGACAAAATATATATACTGTGTTACCGTATATATATATATATATATAATGTGATTGATGAGATTTTTTTTCCTAAACTTTTTGTCTTTAAAAAATGAACTTTTTACTTTTTTATGTGTAGCTCAAGAAAAGTTTTATTTTTTTTATTGGTTAGCAAAAAATTCCTTTGACACTTTTCTGGTAAAAGTAGAAGGAATCAAATCGAATCAAACAATAGAATTTCTTTTTCGAAGCTTTATTGTGATATTTTATATGGTTTTATTATTTTTGTTTAGACAATATTTATATCTGCTGAATGTGTAAACTTCATTTTGTCATGTGAAGTTGACTTACCGTTGAGTTTATTGTCTGAAGTTGACTTATCATTGAGTTAATCTTCCAAAGTTGATACAATGTAAACCACAAAAATATAAAATTATAAAATGAATTGTTTTCTCTTGTAGTGACAGAGAACTGCTCTTAAATCAGTCAGCCCCATTATGTGAACTTTTTTTTTTGGTTTGCTATTGGTTTTGGGTCATTTAAAGTATTAATCACATTAATTATTTCAAAGCTTATATTAACTCTGTCTGTTTGTCTGGTAAAAAGTTCAAACACTTTATTTCTTCCACACCCATTCTTGGATCAAGCTGAAACTTTGCAGAATTATTTCTTTACCTAAAAAAAAAGAAGAATCAATTAAAAAAAAATTAACCAATTAGTTAATTTATTATTGGTAATGAATTATTTTGTTTGAAACAAGAATGAGATTATATTTGACTGATGTGGTGGTACAAGTTGAATTATTCCTATTTATACTTTGTCCCCTAAAACTTTGAAGTGAACATTAGATAGCTATGAAACCTTCTTTTTCATAAGCATTTAGCTGCACATACATTTAAAAAGCTATGACAGTAACCTTCATCCAGATACCCCCTTCATTCTCCAAACTAATTGTTGCAATTACTTTTGTTTTCAAATAAACATTTTTTTATGTTTTGTTTTGTTGGCATTGTGTTCATTTTGATGAGCCTATTTTAATATTTGAATTAAGATGTAATTTTAATGAAATACTTTCATTTTTGCCAATCTCTTGAGATAATGAACGTTTGTTCCATTTTTTTTGTTCATTTAACAATATTGTCATTCGCAGCTGTTATATATTAGCATTATTGCTACTTTAAAAAAATGTTTTATTGTACATCCTATTTGTGACAATCATTGTTGTAGTCTGACGAGGAAAAAAATATTAGTCTCGCTGAAAAATAGGGAAACTAGAACTGTGTGAAACCAACTAATAAAGTAGCACAAAAGTTTAATGTAGATATAGATCTAGCAGAGCTCCAATGTTTGTTTGAGTTGAGACCATGGCTGGGTAGGGATGGATCAATCTCTTTGAATTAATGTTCTTACGTTTTCTAATTTAGTTCACGTCTGACCAATTGTACAACTCAGAATGTAGGTGATAAAATACATGTACCTGTTCAAACATGCTGAGATACAGTATTCAATAACTTTCTAACATACTTTTTAATATTAACTCTTTCTCTCCATAATTATTTGTCCATGTTTCGAAGGAATTCTTTATTTTGCTCATTACTATTTCACTGCCTTGTTATGATTAAGCTTCAATAGCTTTGTTGTTTGTTATCAGTAAATGTTGTATTTGGTATAGAATTAAAGGGAAATGCATGCTCTTTTTAAATAACACAAAGTCAAGTTTATAAAATTAAACATTAGTTTCTTTTAATGACGTCAAAATTAACCATGGTATGGTCGATTAGGAGAGAAAGAGTTAATACTTTTTTCTTCTTTTTTTCTTTGATCAATATCTTCAAATCCTCAATTTTTTAATATTATCAGGGTCAAAATTTTGAAATGGTCACTTTTTTTTCTCAAATAAGCTACTATTTGGTTGAAATTATGTTTTATGCCTGTGAACTGTTGTCATGTTTGCTATGGGTTCTATTTTATCACTTTTTTTACAACTAGCTGCTGATTTTTTTTTCCCTCCAATTTTCTTCCTTTTTAAAATTTATATTTAAGTAAAATTTTTTTTAATGTTCCATTTCTTATTTTATTTATAAAAGATGTGGATGTTTATTCTTTTAATGACAGAATTGTGAAGATTGTGTTACGGAATTACTTCATGTTGATGTAAATTATGCAGGCAATATCCAGTGTTTTTTTTTGTCACGGTTGGCACTGGTATGGTGTACCGGCACCTTTTTCAATGTGGGGAAAAAATTATTACTTTTCTTGTATTTTAACGTTTATTACTAATTTATTAGTAGTTGAAATTTAGGCAATCCATCATTGAGTACCGGGACCTATTTTTATTTTACAAAAAAAGCACTGCTCTTATCTATAGACTTATACCTGAAAGCAAAAGGCCCGTTAGAAGTTGAAGTAGATCCAATAACTTACTGCACGTTTTACAAATATCATAATTGGATCGAATGTATGAATGCACAGCAATGTCTTTGATTCTGAAGATTAAAGTTGAATTCTTTGTTTCACTTCAGCTATGCAAACCCATTTGCTACCTGTATATTTTCCCACATCTGATGCAGACAAAGCCATTGTCACCTGATGGTCTATTTAAGTTTTCTTTGCATCTCCTGCACTTGTCTTCTACAGGGGCCAGCATGCACGAGGTATTTGTGGAATGTGAATTGCGCAGACCAAAACCATTCTCTAGGCTAAAGGTTACCACTTTGGCTCAGTAGTCTGAGTGGGTATAATGATAAACCATGATATCACAGTCATATTCAGTTGAATTCATTTAATCTTTTAATTACTCTATTTAAAAATACAATCTAGTTAAATGGCCTATTGTTGATGGGTATGAAACCAAAATAACAATCCGCTAAAAGTAAATTTTTATATTTTAATGCTTACTTAATTTACTACTATAATATGATAGGTAGGTTTAAGTAAGCTTATCAGTTTTGATATGCATTTGTGTTAATATTTTTACTGTAGTCATTTGTCTTATATGACCAGTAACTGCCTTGCTCTATGCAAAATCTAAATGGGCAATTGTTCTTATATATAGCAAAGACTATGTATAAATATTATATACATTTGAGTAGTGTAGCTTTAAAAAGTGAAACAGTGCCATGCATTTTTAAGTTCATTTTGTGTCTGAGAAAATTGTAAACAATATAATTATTTGTTACGACCACTAGCATGCTATAACATATTCTCATGAATTACTACTATTGAAACATATCATTTGCGCGCTCGCCTTTTTCCTGGCATCTAAATTTGTAGTAGTTCTCCTTTCATCATTCCCTTCTACTTGACCAATGGTCTAGCTTCACCTCTAGTAGTGATCAATGTATGGCTAGCTACAGTGTCTAGAACCATAAGATCTAAAACAAGTATGAATTAAAAAAAAAAAAGGAATCTATTGAGATGATTGCCTTTTTTAAAGCTGGATTTGGCTGATCTGATCTGAGAAATCTATTGTACCGCTATGCTCCACCAGTGTATTTTGTAAAATGTTTTACATTTTGCTGATCTACTTACTAGTACCAATCTTCCGCAGGACTTCAGGGGATGGCAGTGGGCAGGTTATGAACCCTGGACCATCCAGACAACCATCCATCCAGACAGTTGAACGCGCATACAGCATGACCAGGCAGCCATCTAGCTTTCTGGATGATGAAGTTAATTATTTGATCCTAGATTTTAGAGCATTCTATATATCTATGATTAAACTAATGAGGGAAGCAATGTTTGATTGTTTAATCTGCATGTTAAGAATATTTATTTGTTTAACATTATATACAATGTAAACATCTGTTGAAAAAAAAAACTTGTTGACTTTGAAAAAAAAATTATTCAATACAAATACTGAAATAATCATCTATGCTGTGCGGTTTATTTATATTTTTTTGACTTTCTCTACCAGGCCTGTAAAAAATGTGCAACACAACACATCTAATACAAGAACTTGACAACAAGAGTTTCAAATAACAATGTGGCGGTTTAATCACAAGCACATCAACAGCCAATACATCTCAATTGGCTACACTAACTTCAAATGCTCTCTTCTACTTTACAGAACTGCCTACTATACACTACTAGTCTCTCTGGCTCGTACAGCTATAGGCGTGTTAACTCATTATATTTATATAGGCTAGTTACCCCATTATTCAACTCATTATATTTATATAGGCTAGTTACCCCATTATATTTATATATATGCTATTTATCCCATTATATTTATATAGGCTAGTTACCCCATTATATTTATATGTCACCTGCTAGTATTGTTAAAAAATTACCTATTAGATCTATGTACCGGGTACCACATCTTTCATGTTCACCTTCAGCTTTTCCTTAGTCTGTTGTACCTTTGAGGCACCACACAAGATCTGTTGACCATCCTTCTCCATTCCTCTCTGTGTCTTGTCTTTCATATACATATATAGTTAGGGTCAGTGTGTTTTGGTCCAATCTCTTATTGGGACCTTAGGGGAGAGGGTTTCCATGCTTCCTTTAGGCCTTAACTGAACACGCATTAGCTCTCAACTGAACACACCGCAGCTCGAGTCGGGATTCAAACTCAAGCCCAAGGGGTCATTACACATCACATATATTTTAGTCAGTTGCAAATTGGTTTTAAAGCTTTCTGGGTTAAATATACATGAGCAATTATTTGTATCTTGTCTTAGACAACTTTGTTAACACTTGAAGAACACTGTCAATACTCTTACTGTTATTATCTTACTGTCGATACTCTTGCTGTCAATACTCCAATAGTCTTACTGTCAATACTCTTACTGTCATTACACCTACTGTCAATACTCTTACTATTAATACTCTTATTGTCAATACTCTTACTGTTAATACTCTTACTGTCAATACTCTTACTAAATGACAGACTGCTAGGAGATTTTTTTTGTGGGAAAAAGAGTCAATACCACAAGACTTTAAAGATGCCACAATTGTTCATTTATACAAGCGAAAAGGAAACCGCCAGATCTGCGACAACCACAGAGGAATATCTCTTCTCTCTATTGCTGGGAAAATTCTTGCACGCATCCTACTAAATCGGCTCATGCAACACATAGAATATGGTCTACTACCAGAAAGCCAGTGCGGCTTCAGAAAAGAGGGTGGAACCATTGTCAAAGTATGGCTGTCCACAAAAATTCATAACCATGGTGAGACTATTTCATGATGGCATGAAGGCTCGTGTCCAAGAAAGTGGAGAACCATCAGAGCCCTTCGACGTTTCAAATGAGGTAAAACAAGGCTGTGTCCTAGCACCTACACTGTTCAGTATCATGTTCTCCGCTATGCTGACAGATGCATTCACAAATATAGAAAACAACGGGATAAATATATCATACAGATTTGATGGTGGCCTATTCAACCCGAGGCGGCTTAAAGCAAAATCAAAAACAAATGCAGCAGTAATTAGAGACTTGCTATTTGCTGACGACTGTGCCCTAAATGCCTGCTCTGAAAACGATCTGCAGAGCATCGTCAGTGACTTCTCAAGAGCATGCTCAGACTTTGGCCTTACCATTAACACGAACAAGACTGAAGTCTTATATCTACCTGCTCCTGGGAAAGCCTACTCGGATCCAAGCATCACTATAAATGGACAGGATATAAACGCAGTGGACAAATTCACATATCTTGGCAGCACACTCTCCAGAAATGGAAAAATCGATAGTGAAATTGACCTGCGTATCGCCAAGGCCAGTGCATCCTATGGCAGACTTTCTACTAATGTCTGGAACAGACGTGGTATCACCACAAACACAAAGCTAGGGGTCTATAGAGCCGTCATCTTCCCTACATTGCTCTATGCCTCAGAAACATGGACAGTGTACAGTAAACATGCAAAGAAACTAAACCACTTCTACATGACATGTCTGAGAAAAATACTAAATGTCAAATGGCAAGACAAAATACCAGATACAGAAGTCCTTCGAAGAGCGTGTCTGCAAAGCATCCACACAA
Organism: Biomphalaria pfeifferi; assembly: GCA_030265305.1. Taxonomy (NCBI): domain Eukaryota; kingdom Metazoa; phylum Mollusca; class Gastropoda; family Planorbidae; genus Biomphalaria; species Biomphalaria pfeifferi. The sequence continues at coordinate 760,591 of JASAOG010000079.1, forward strand.
CCCTGATGCAGTCCCAGCTGCGATGGGCAGGTCACGTCTACAGAGTGGAAGACCACCGCATCCCTAAACGACTCTTGTATGGCCAACTAAGCGAAGGAAAGCGCTCGCAAGGTAGTCAAAGAAAGCGCTTCAGGGACACCCTCAAAGCTTCTCTGAAGGCGTTCAGCATAGACCCAGGCACCTGGGAGACAGAGGCACATGACAGAGCATCATGGCGTCGCGCTGTGAAAACTGGCGCACAGGTTGCTGAGGAAAAAAGAACAACGCTGGCAGAAGAAAAACGCCAGAAAAGAAAAGCAAGACAAACGACACTAGCTCCAGCTGGAATAACCTGCCCAGTGTGCGGCCGAACATTCCGGGCTCACATAGGTCTCACCAGCCACATGAGGAGGCATAAAACCCCAGTGCAAAGCCCTCAGCCCCCTGGATGACAAAGTGGTCATCATCGAACCACGATGGACGAACTATATATATATACTGTCAATACTCTAACTAAATGACAGACTGCTAGGAGATTTTTTTAATCTTCAACTTGGTTGAGTGCTTAAGGCAGAACTAGTGATGAGGATCTTAGCAATGGAAATGAGATGCTAAAGAATATTCCAAGGTATCACCTACCTCGCTCCATAGCCTAGGACAAATTTGTACAAATACTCCTTCTTCCCTAGTGCTATTAGAGCATGGAATGGGTTGCGTGAGCTAGCCAGGAAAACCAGTGACTTAGCAGAATTTAGGTCATTGATTTTTATGCATGACCTAATGCATGACGCGTAGGACGTAATCAAGTAACGTCTGTATTATATAAGAGTTGAGTCAAATGGCAAGACAAAATACCAGATACAGAAGTCCTTCGAAGAGCGTGTCTGCAAAGCATCCACACAACCCTGATGCAGTCCCAGCTGCGATGGGCAGGTCACGTCTACAGAGTGGAAGACCACCGCATCCCTAAACGACTCTTGTATGGCCAACTAAGCGAAGGAAAGCGCTCGCAAGGTAGTCAAAGAAAGCGCTTCAGGGACACCCTCAAAGCTTCTCTGAAGGCGTTCAGCATAGACCCAGGCACCTGGGAGACAGAGGCACATGACAGAGCATCATGGCGTCGCGCTGTGAAAACTGGCGCACAGGTTGCTGAGGAAAAAAGAACAACGCTGGCAGAAGAAAAACGCCAGAAAAGAAAAGCAAGACAAACGACACTAGCTCCAGCTGGAATAACCTGCCCAGTGTGCGGCCGAACATTCCGGGCTCACATAGGTCTCACCAGCCACATGAGGAGGCATAAAACCCCAGTGCAAAGCCCTCAGCCCCCTGGATGACAAAGTGGTCATCATCGAACCACGATGGACGAACTATATATATATACTGTCAATACTCTAACTAAATGACAGACTGCTAGGAGATTTTTTTAATCTTCAACTTGGTTGAGTGCTTAAGGCAGAACTAGTGATGAGGATCTTAGCAATGGAAATGAGATGCTAAAGAATATTCCAAGGTATCACCTACCTCGCTCCATAGCCTAGGACAAATTTGTACAAATACTCCTTCTTCCCTAGTGCTATTAGAGCATGGAATGGGTTGCGTGAGCTAGCCAGGAAAACCAGTGACTTAGCAGAATTTAGGTCATTGATTTTTATGCATGACCTAATGCATGACGCGTAGGACGTAATCAAGTAACGTCTGTATTATATAAGAGTTGAGTTGAGTTTTTGGCACATCGGCACAATTTAGACCATGTCGTGCCCGTAATCCTTCAAGGATTACTCTCCCTTCATATATAAGTTAAGACAGCATCACAAACGAGAAGATTAGAAACAGGATCACAACGGCAATAGGGACCAACAATGACCTTATCTTATCTTATATAATAGAGACGTTACTTTAAAAAAAAAGAAGTACATAAATCAAGAGGACTTTAATCCGTCATGCAGCTTCGACTGTCTTAATTATTTAGTTGCCTCCCTTTCTTTGGTAGCCTGCTATTATCATTTTTATCTACTTTAGCAAGGAATTTGATCTGGACTTTTACAATTTCAATACAAACTCCATTTATTATGAGTAGAACCGAGCATTAAAAAAAAACGCGTTTTAAAAATGTTCGCACGGCATTTATTTAAAAGCGCTACAAAAACCCTTTTTTTTCCCTGAAGCTCCATTAAAACACCATTATCGTTTTCTCCTGGTTAACCTACATTACCATCTAAGCGAAAATGTTGACACTAATGACATCACCAAATTATCATCGGACAAAAATTGTAGAATCGAATGTAAAATTTTCTTTCTTTTTTCCCCTAAGATATATAGATTGTATATAATAAAAGTTCCCCTTTCAGACTTTGTGATCTATAAGGCAGATGATGTAAAGGTCATTTGTTTATGTGGCCCACGGTTAACGAGGTTGTCATGTGGCCAGCACAACGACCAACCACATTAACTTTTCCCCAACTAATGTCAGGTACACATTAGAGCTGGGTGGACTCAGAGGCGCCCAAAGATCCCGAAATTAAAAATCCCAGTCTTCACCAGAATTCGAACCAGGGACTCCTAGTTCAGAAGCCAAGCGCTTACCGCTCAGCCCCGCGCCTCCTACATGTTAAATTTTTTAACAAAAGAATGTTTTAAATAACTACATTTTTGTTTATTACTTGTTTTCAAGGTATTTGCATTTTCTCTCTTTGTAAAAACTATAAGTAAGCAAATAGCTAGCTATGTTTGGTTCGAAGCATCAGACATTATAGATAAAAACTATTGCACTTATGACACTGGAGTGTCTTTTAAAAAATATTCAAACTGACAAAATCGTAATTACAAAAAAAAAAAATACATTTATGATCAGATATAAAGACAATTGAAATGATGCAATGAATACATATATTTCCATATCCTTTAGTAATATTCTTTTATTCTTAAATACATGACAGTTAACGATTTCAGTGAGTTTCAATAATGTTTCTCCAAAAATATATTGTTCATTCATGTTTATATATCAAATTAACAAAATAGAATATTAGATATAGAAATACTGTTATTGACACCCGTACATGGATGCCATGACGTCTGCGACGTAAATAGCAGATAATAATATGGTTTTACTAATCTGCATTTTCCCATTTTCTTCTCTGTTATGGAGAGAAAGTCATAGTTTGTAGTAGCGGAAACAAAAATTAATGTTACAGTGGAAAGTCCACAAATCAAGACAAAATGCCACTGTTCAAAAGATTAAAAGATGCTTTTGATGTTCTATGCCAGTGTTTCCCAAACTTTTGACCTATGTGTTCCCCTTTTATAATTTTTGTAATGCTGAGTACCCTTGCCCCCCACCCCACTTTAATTTATTAACAGAAGCATAATAATTGGGATTTAAAAAATAATCAGCAGGGTTAATGAGGTGCAATGCGTACCCCTCCAAAGTCTTTCTGTACCCCTGGGGGTACGCGTACCCCACTTTGGAAAACACTGTTCTATGCTTGCTATATAGCAGTGATGCCCAACCTAATTCAACCTGCAGGCCATTTTAATTTCCAACACTAGTGTCGCGGGCCACATGATGGAAAAGATACAAAAACTAAATGAAATAGACCGGAAACTATTTTATTTCAAACCCGAGGATCTAGTACATTACATTGAATTATTGGGACATTTGAATGTTCTCTTTACACTTTAAAAAATGGCGTACTGTTTATATTTTGTTGTTCTTGTTTTTTTTAAACAGCCAGACTTTCTTTATAAATACAAACATGTTGGCTAGCAATGGTATCATGTTCTACAAAAAAGTAAAGATCCGTTCACTTTTCTTAGTAGATTCTATAGTCCTATTTCTTGAACGCACAAATGTTAAATGCCTTGGTAGTAATCCATTAGAAAATAGCAAGGGGCCATAAAGTAAGTAAAGATACATTTTGAATTATTTTTTTTTGGAGGGTGGGATTATTCTAAATTTTGTGCCGATGTTTCGGCGGACAGGATGGAAGCACGGGTCGGATTTGGGCATCACTGCTTTGTAGGAAAGGTCAAAGTTAAATGCTTTGAAGGAAAGTTTTCATTATTATAGTAATATAGAATATATTTTAAAAGAAATTAATACATGTCCATTTCTCATTTATTACATTTTAAATACCCAGATTAGCGGACAAAACCTCTGATGACACAAACATATATACCGTACATACATAGCTGAAAACACATCTGACATATATATCCAAAAAGAACGGTGCCCGCAAGAGGCTGAAGACTAAGTTTTAAACAACAGCCGGTTTTAATAACGGCTTGATGACTAATATTGCTAATGATGATACAACAGCCACGAATAGAAACAACCAGAACAAGAGTCTATCCATGACATGGGCGACAAATTGCCACTCAGAGACCAGCTCCTGGTACTTGTCGAATTCTGGGTCGAACGTGTACACGGACTGACTCGGGTCCATTGCATAGTCCATGGGCACTGGGAAACCTGCCCGAAACGATCCTCTGAACCTCTGGTCTCTTCGAAAGCTTGACCTAAAACTGGCCTTAAAGTTCGGGGAAAACGGCGAGGAAGACGGCCCTGACTGGAATCCAAAGTCGGAACACTGTGCCCCCTGGTAACCCACAGTCTGTATGCTGAAGTCGTGACCCGCCGGAGCCACCCTGTCCCCGTTGCCATTGACTCGCTGCGACGTGGCGTCGCCGTTGCAGTTTCTGGATCCACCACCGCTTCCACCTCCCCCAGCACTGCCATGAAAGCCCCTCCTGTCTAGGCAGTCTGCGGCGTTAGAACCACTGCTCTCGGCAGACTCGTTGATTTGTATTGCGTGGGAGACAGGAACGGAGATCTTGGAGAGCTCCTGTTGCCTCATGTTCTGGAGATCTTGTGTCATGCAGACCACCCTGGCAAAGAAACCGAATACTAGTGACTTGAGCCAGCGAGGGACCCTCCTCTTGTGAGGTCCAACGTGATGAAGCTGCAGCACGAAGACGGTCAGTATAATGGATAACGACGTCATTCCCATGGTAACTGTCAGATAAATGCCTGAAAGCAAAAAACGGATTTATAAGTTGCATTCTAATTAGTTGTCTTCTATATATTAAGACTAAACAGTGCGTGATATTTTTACAAAACATCTAAGCGTCCCTTTTAAAAAAGGTGATACCTTACAAAGCCTAACACTATTTTCATGCCAATTTAAATATAACGCCAAATCTATCCTCATGTTAAGCAGGAGAACCAACAAAGCAAATAATTCAACTATATTTGAATAATAATTCAATGTATTTTTAGTCGTTTATGGATCAAATGAATGCCTCATAAAGTCTTAATTGATGTTATAAGTGTAGAAAAAGTTGTTCTCTTCCTTGAGGTTACCCGAAGTTTAAAAAAATACACAATGATAAATGTCGCTGAAGAAAAAAAGCAAATATATGGACATAGCCTAATAAAATATTTAGAAATACAGAAAGATAAAGGCACATTTCTTATTCAATATGCTAGGACAAGTTTTTCATTAGAACATGAAGAGGGTTGCATGAACCAGACAGGAAAACCAATGACCATAGTCTAACATCTATGCCAAGAACTTAAGAGTTTGAGCCTCCATTTGACACTCATGACTACATAAACACATGGATGAGTGTATGCCTTAATTATCTTCTTGTTTGAAAGAACTTCTGTACATTAGCATAAACGATAAGATATTTCAGCGTTCTAGCCTTCTTTAACTCTTTGCATTTCTATATTTAGCTTCAGTCGAACTAGATCCCGGACCTAAATCTAATTTCATACCATTCTTTATTTTGCAGTGTACTTTTATTTAGAACATACTCTACATAAACAGTCCCAATAATTTCTAGACATACGGATTTGCATTCGTATAGATCTACATATCGGCAGCAAGTCATCTTTGGATGCTAACAAAATAGATTTCATTGCCAACAGACAAAAACGATGTTCAGAGTTTGTTTTTTTATTAGCGACATAAAACTGAAGTGTTTTGGGAGTCGATGTCCTAACAGTTTTATTTTTTTCTTGGGCTGAGATAAGCCAAAATAAAAAAAAAAATATTTCCTCTATAAACTTTTAGGAAAATATAAATCTAGGTTAAACCTTAAAGTGACCATTGCCGTTTTTTATGAATAATTATGTGCTTGAGAATATTTGGGAAAGATTTAAAGCAAAATAAAAAACAAAATGTGTACATTTTACTGTAAGAATCACTTTAAGCATCTAGAATTGATCGAGAGCTAATTGAACGCTTTGAGTTGCAATACAATAGGCATGTTTCATAAACAAACAAAAAGTAACAGCGTAGAGATTACTTGGCGTAAAATAAAATACAGAGTACCCACCAGAGACATCACATTAAAAACATAAACACCCACACAATCAAAATAGTTCTAACACCATACTATATATATATAGTTTATCCATCGTGGTTCGTTGATGACCACTTTGTCATCCAGGGGGCTGAGGGCTTTGCACTGGGGTATTGTGCCTCCTCATGTGTCTGGTGAGACCTATGTGAGCCCGGAATGTTCGGCCGCACACTGGGCAGGTTATTCCAGCTGGAGCTAGTGCCTTGATTTTCTTCTCAGGCGTTTCTCCTCTAACACCATACTATACTGAATACAGAAACCACACTTCACGGTCTACATACAACCACTCGACACGATCCACAGACAACAACAAATCACGGACTACAGAAAACCACACCACACTGACTACAGACACCATATTGCACTGACTACAGACACTACATTGCACGGACTACAGACGACCACACCACACGCACAACAGAAAGCCACAAGTACGACAGAAAACCATACCACACAGACTACAGACAACCACATCATACGTATGACAGATAACCACACCTCACAGACTACAGAAAATCACATCACACGTATAACAGAAAACCACACCTCACAGACTACAGACAACCACATCACACGTATAACAGAAAACCACACCTCACAGATTACAGACAACCACATCACACATATAACAAAAAACCACACCTCACAGACTACAGACAACTACATCAAACGTATAACAGAAAACCAAACCACACAGACAAGAGACAACCACATCACACGTATAACAGAAAACCACACCTCACAGACTACAGACAACCACATCACACGTATAACAGAAAACCACACCTCACAGACTACAGACAACCACATCACACGTATGACAGAAAACCACACCACACAGACTACAGACAACCACATTACACGTTTAACAGAAAACCACACCACACAGACTACAGACAACCACATCACACGTATGACAGAAAACCACACCTCACAGACTACAAACAAAGACATCATACGTATGACAGATAACCACACCTCACAGACTACAGACAACCACATCATACGTATGACAGAAAACCACACCTCACAGACTACAGACAACCACATCACACGTATAACAGAAAACCACACCTCACAGATTACAGACAACCACATCACACATATAACAAAAAACCACACCTCACAGACTACAGACAACTACATCACACGTATAACAGATAACCACACCTCACAGACTACAGACAACCACATCACACGTATGACAGAAAACCACACCACACATACTACAGACAACCACATTACACGTTTAACAGAAAACCACACCACACAGACTACAGACAACCACATCACACGTATGACAGAAAACCACACCTCACAGACTACAGACAACCACATCACACGTATGACAGAAAACCACACCACACATACTACAGACAACCACATTACACGTTTAACAGAAAACCACACCTCACAGACTACAGACAACCACATCACACGTATAACAGAAAACCACACCTCACAGACTACAGACAACCACATCACGCGTATGACAGAAAACCACACCACACATACTACAGACAACCACATTACACGTTTAACAGAAAACCACACCACACAGACTACAGACAACCACATCACACGTATGACAGAAAACCACACCTCACAGACTACAGACAACCACATCATACGTATGACAGATAACCACACCTCACAGACTACAGACAACCACATCACACGTATGACAGAAAACCACACCTCACAGACTGCAGACAACCACATCACACGTATGACAGAAAACCACACCTCACAGACTACAGACAACCACATCACACGTATAACAGAAAACCACACCTCACAGACTACAGACAACCACATCACACGTATGACAGAAAACCACACCACACAGACTACAGACAACCACACCACACGTATAACAGAAAACCACACCTCACAGACTACAGACAACAACCACACCACACGTATGACAGATAACCACACCTCACAGACTACAGACAACCACATTACTTAGAAATAATCTTATCCAGATTTAAAAAAAAAGGGGGGGGGTGGTTATTCGAGATCCATACTAACCTATATATAAATATTTAAAAAAAGAACAGTCTATCGCAGAAGTTGTACAACTTACCTATAAGGGGAACGAACTCTGAGGTAGCAGGCATGCTTTCAGCAATGAGCAGCATAAAGACAGAGAAAGCCAAGAGGACAGTGATTCCAAGAGTTATCTTCTCCCCGGAGTCCGGAGGTAGCCAAAAGCCTAACAAACTTAACAGAACAACAAAGTATTGTGGATAGGTTTCATGTCGATGTATAATGTATAAGATTAGTTACACAATTGTTATATACTTTGGACATAACACTGGTGTTGATATGAATGATTAGTTGCTACTTATGAACCCAAACCTAAATACTGAATAAAGTATATGCTAATCAGACCTTAACTATTAAATAAAATATATTCTAGTCAAACCTTAAATATTAAATAAATTATATGCAAATCAAACCCTAAGTATTGAATGAAGTACATGCCAGTAAAAAATAAATAAATAATTATTCTATTGACAGTGGCGTAGCATCCATGGAGCGAAGGGGTTCAATGAACCCGCGCAGTAGCGTAGCTAGGGTGGTGGGAGGAGGGGGGAGAAATTTAAAATCCCCCAAGCCCCAACATGAGTTTTTTTGCCTTAAAAATGAAATATTACGCAAAATGCAGCGGCTCCTAAAGATATCAAGCCCCCCTCCCGTGTCCCCTAACGATGGAAAATTTCTAGCTACGCCCCTAAACCCGCGCCAATGACGAGTAGGGACCCAAAATGGCACTTTATAAAATTGAAAACAACATTTATTGACTGTAATAACTATGTTATATATATATAACGTTAACTATGTTGAAAACTAATAGATATAGCAACAAAAAGCGATATAACAAATGAATGTAAAACGCGATGATTACCATTGAGGCCGATTTTCTGCTCGAGGCCGATTTCTGATTGAGGCCGATTTCTGCTTGAGGACGATTTCTACGGGAGGACGTAAGTAAGTATCCAAGAAGTGAATGGAATAAAATGACTCCGTTACTTCTAGAAAGTATTATCGACAAAAGAATGGCGTACTGATGCATACTTGACGTCTAGATTTGTTTTATTTTTCTCAATGTAGGGAAGGGGACTACAATCATATTTTTGAACGTAGCCCATGGCTACCTTTCTACGCCACTGGATATTTAACATCACTAAGGTCTTCGCCATGATCTAAGGAACATTTGTGCCAAGTTTTTATCAAGATTGGTCAAACGGTTTTGATTTTTATTCGGGACATACATAAATACGTGAGTACATACATACAAACATACATACATACATACATACAAACATAGGCCTACATACAAACATAGACCTGCATACATGCACACATGCATACATGCATACATACATGCATACATACCTACATACATACATACATACATACTCCTTACTTTCAATTATATATAGTAGCCTAATAAATTCAAAATGAGACAAATAGTTTGCCAATGGTCGAGAAATTGTTTTACCAACCTCAATATAGTCAACCAAAGACAAGGGAAGATAATGTTGAACAGATAATACAGAGTTTTCCTCCTGATGACTATAGTAAACCGGACGTCCGGGTAGGGCTCCATGCAGCAATTGTAGTAAGCTTCTGTCCTCCGTATCCGCACGTCCATTAGTTCCCATTCACCGCTAAACACATAGTTTTGAAGATCGACCGTTGAAGATCTGGAAATAAACATAGAAATTCAAAGTTGACATGCCCCCACGTTTAATCATTAGGATTAGCGTCGCCCAGAGATGATGTTGGCATGTTATTCATAGCAGCAGTGACGGTCTGTTGGTTTAATAAGTTGTTTAGTCGAAAATTCTTCAGGGAATGGGGGGAAAACAACTGAGCAGAGTGGATGATAAATCTATGATAGGAGGCGCGATGGCTGAGTCCACCCAGCTCTAATGTGGAATGCGTGGTCAAGAGGCTAAAAACGCTTGAACTTGGCTTGGCTATTTATGAAGGGGGGCTCGAGGTTCGACACCCGACTCGAGCAGAGTTGTGTTTACTGAGCGCCTAAAGGCAGCACGGGAAACCTCCTCCCAGATACTTCCTTCCTCCACTGGTCCACAAATGAGGTTGAACCTTAGTGCAATGAACATGCTAGAAGCTTGAAAGTAGCGCTGTATAAAAGCTATAATTTATTTAATTTTGTTTTAATGGGTACCCGACAATAGTTGGGTAAAAGTAAAGGCGGGTGGTCGTTGTACTGGCCACTTGACACCCTTGTTAACCGAAGGACACAGCAACAGATGACCTTTACATCATCTGCCCTATAGACCACAAGGCCTGAAAAGGGAAACTTGACTTTGATAGTAAGACTATTTAAGAGAAGAGTCCCACTTTTACCTGCTGATAAATGACCTCCCTATAGTACAGATATGCAGACCTCTGTCAAGTGTCCCCACACTTTCAAATTAGGTAGATGACAAATAGAATTTATGGACTCGCTTTCATCATTCCCCAAGTTGCCCTCCCTTTTCTAAAAAACATGCCACCATTATTTAAAAGCAAGAACCGTAGGAGTTAAGGATTACAGACGTTACTTCTGAAAAGAAGGGTGATTACGTCCTATCATTTCACGTGTCAATCTAGTCATGCATGTCAAATAATTGTTGAAACTCTGATAAGTCGTTGGTTTTCCTGGCCGATTCAGGCAACCCATTCCACTCTCTAATGGCGCGAAAAGCTCCCACCAATCGGAGGCCCTAGGCGGCTGACTAGTTTCCCAATGCTTAAGACCGGCCTTGAAAATAGTATCCTGTATCTGAATTATATTTTAACTCTATTTATTATTTCAAGTCGGAGTTTTAAAGAAACTCAAAATTATATCAACAATGTGTCATTTTATGGCATATAAGTAGTGTTTGACTTGTATCAACGGCGCCTCTGATTTTCGCAGGTCAGATGATTTGGTGAAGATATAACACAAGGCTCTCTCATCAAGGGGAGTAGCTAGGAATTCGCCTTCATATGGGGGCTCGGGGGGCTTGACCTCTTTGGGGGCCCCTGCATTTTGCGCAATATTTAATATTCAAAATAAAAAAAACACTCATTTTTTTTAAAATCCCCCCCCCCCCCAACCCTAGCTACGCTACTATCGTGACATAATTGGCACTTCAAGTCTTATTCGTTTAAAAAAAAAAAAAAAAGGATTTTCTTTCAATAGATCGTACCATCGCTTTTGAATTGCAGAAATTGTTTCAAAGTAAGCCAATATTTCCATTGCATACAAATTAGAATACAAGGAAAGGGAAGTAATCAGCGCTCGCGAAGTAACCCATTGTCACATTTCATTTTGATTATTTGATAAATGTGCATGAGAAGAAAGATGGATGAGGGGAAATTAATGTAAAAAATGTAAATTAGTTAGCACTTTTAGAAAGTAGAGGGGGCTACTCGAAGCTGTTTAAACGAGATAATGTACGCATGCGTCAAGTCAACAAAATATTATCTTAGTGGCTAAACGATCTCTCAGGCAGAAGAAACAGACGAGAGTTATTTACTTTTTTTAATCTTATGAACTAATTTATATCATGTTCAAACCCAGCACCAATTGTGTTACGCGGTTAATCATTTTTGGCCTTATGGGAGATTTTTACGTTCAACTCAACAATGTCAAGGACGCTTCATTGAAATTCACTGTTGCATTTTAAATAGAAAATAATAGTAAAGCTTGTTTTCGAGTCCAAAGATTCATGAGGAATGCAGTATTTCCCATGGCTACGCAGCCCCAGAAGTGACCTACATATTTTGCCACACTCATGGCAAGCATATATATATATATAAATAAATACAAATATATATATATATACGGAAATGAAGTCCTGAATAGGTGTTCCACGATCTGCAGGAATAATTAATTAGTAGGCCACAGAGTGAATCAGCTAGTGTTCCGCTAAATGCTTAGAATGTGCTAAGTGCTCTGCTAAAGAAAAGGTTTGGGAACCACTAATCTAGACCTATAAAGAAATGAATCGAAAAAAAATGGCCAAAATTTTTTACTTCTTGCCATGTAAAAATACGAATTTTAATTAATTCAATAATTAACGAAGTGATTATTTTTTCCTAATTTTTAATAAAATCTGATGTCACGCAGCACTAGTGTATCTTCGAAATTTGAACCCATAATAAATAAGCATGACGTCAGTGTACTTATTTGATAGAATATGGTAGTAAAGCACTATTTTTAGATCTTGCGATCTGTAGGACAGATGTTTTAAACGTCATCTGTTTCTATGGCCCACTGTTAATGAAGGTGTCATGTGGCCAACTCAACGCCCTACCTCCTTTAATTTTTTCCAACTAATGTCAGGTATCCGTTAGAGTTGGGTGGACTCAGGGGCGCCTAACAATCTCAGAATTAAAGAGTTTAATAAATTAAAGAATAATTTTACTCAACGTCTGCCAACGAACATCAAATTTTGATGACGCAATAAAGTTTTTTTCCCCCAAGGTAATCTACATCTATGCAAAATCATCGCTCTATAAGAGACAATGAATATTTAATCCAATTTAATGTTCTGCTCTATAAGGCAGTCTTTTTTGGTGAGTTAAAAGGTGGTCGACGTAACAGAGGCGCCCCAAAGAAACGCTTCAAAGACCAGCGTAGGTGTCAACTTTCTGTGGCTGACATAGAAGAGGGCACCTGGTTGCAAGCGGGCCCAGAACGAGACAGCTGGAGGTCACTCTCGAAGGCCGCGGTATACACATTTGAGACCAAAAGAAAATCTGCTGCCGAGGACACACGCAGACGCCGAAAAGAAAATCTAAATCGACCACCTGCGAACAATGGTTGTGCTTGCCCTTGATGTGGCAAAATATGTAGGTCACAGCTGGGACTGCGCAGCCACGGGAAATACTGCATTCCTCACTGATCTTCGGACTCGAAGACAAGCCTTATTATTATTATAAGATGCATTTGTCGTTATATCTCGGGATCGAAAACAAGTCTAAAGTTGTATATAGGAGCTATTGTCTTTTTTTTAAAAAGTATTTTTATGCTTTTCTTGTTAATGTCACTACAAATATCTTTATAAAATGACTCGTGTGGTAGAAGGTTTCTAATATCTTTGGCAATTATCTTATCTTCTTATCTTATAAAATACAGGCGTTACTTCAAAAAAGAAGACGATGACGTATTGCGCACCATGCATCTAGTCATGCATGTTGACCAATGTCTTAAATGGACCTCATTCACCAATCGTAAACAAACAACATTTCATCAGGTGCTGCTCTCTCTTCTATACAAATTACGATATAATTTTAATCCTCAATGGTTATCACGTGACAGTTATTTTTTCATTGTTTTATCAATACTATCACGTGACCGTTCGTTTTGGTGAAGGAGGTCCATTCTGCCAAGTCATTGGTTTTCCTGGCTGGCTCAGGCAACCCATTCCATGCTCTAATAGCACTAGGGAAGAAAGAGCATTTGTACAAATCTGTCCTAGCATATGGAACGAGGAATATGCCTTTATCTTTTTGTCTTTCTGAGCAGAGGTGGACTGGCTATATGGGCATTTGGGCAAATGCCCGGTGGGCCGGTACCTAAATGGGCCAAAAGGCCCCCGAAAGAACCGCATGGATGCCACTATGTCACGTATTAAATTGTGAAAGGTTTTATAAGATTCTCTTCTAAAAGTGACCCTTTGAACGTCGTTTAAAGAAATCTTTCACACACTCTACAGTGTAATACTCATTTAATCGAACACATTTTCCGAAATAATGTAATAGCTTACAGCAATAGACAGTGCTACTAGTAGGCTCCGTCCCTTTAGGGCCGACACGTTTAGCGATTAAAAAGCAACATATGGCCTACATTTCTTATAAAGATATTGAGCATGTGTACAGTTATCGATACATTATCATACTTAACAAGGATTTTGAAGACAGATAGACATAGAATTGGATGTCCATCATATTATATACAGATTTTTGGGCCGGATTGTAAAGAAGTGCCTGGGCCGATTTTGACATCCAGTCCGCCCCTGTTTCTGAGTATTTAATTAGGTTTTGTGAAATCAATTACATAATAGTAGATGTTTAAACTCTGAGTGAGTTGTGTATACCAACACATTGAGATACATGCACCTCCAGCGGTTTATTTATATTTAAAGTCAATGTCTTTCAATTAATTTACCTGTTAGTAATATCCACTTGGAAGCCATCGTAAGTCCATGACCCAAATTTCAGTTCGCACGTTTGGTCATCAAACGGAAAGTAGGTGATGTCAATCTTACAGGAGCTGCGAAATTTAGCCGGAGGCGGCCAAAATACATTCCCGTCGTGACTGACCATCGCTTTACTGTTCATGTACCCAGTCGTGTAATCGTCAGCACTGGAATACACATACACACAAACACAATTATATAATTGCTTTAGACATTTAACTCTTTCTCTCCGTAATTATTTTTCCACATTTTAAAGGAATTCTTTAATTTGCGCATTACTATTTTGCTACCCTGTTATGATTGGGCTTCAATAGCTTTGTTGTTTGTTATCAGAAAATGTATTCGGTGTAGAATTAAAGAGAAATGCATGCTTTTTTTATACAATTCAAAGTCAAGTTTTTAAAATTTAGTATTAATTTAATTTAATTAGGTCAAATCAACGATGGTATCGTCGAGTAGGAGAGAAAGAGTTAAAAGCTGTATAATTTGTACACAGATTTATCCTACTATTGACATTTGGTCATTATATCAACATTTATGTATTTTCTACGCCACTTTAGCAAACGTTTAACCCATTTCCAGTTTACAATAGACACAAGAAAAATTTTAACAAAAAACAAAGCTCATATTCTCTTATCTTATATAATACAGACGTTACTCCAAAAAAGAAGATGATTACGTTCTACGCGTCTTGCAAATTAACCAATTACCAAAATTCTGCCAAGTCACTGGTTTTCCTGGCTAGCTCTGGCAACCCATGCTATGCTCTAATAGCACTAGGGAAGAAGAAACTTTTGTACAAATTTGTCCTAGCATATGGAATGTGTATGCATAGGACTGCATTGTGTCTTTCTGAGTATTTTTATTAAATTTTGTTTTTGTTATTTGAAGATTATGGTTTAGTGTTTTATGCATAATTGCTACTTTACTTTTAAGTCTTCTATCCTGAAGGCTTTTTGAATTTAGTGATAGCTTTTTTATCTGCATTAAAAAAAAGTAGACTGGACGCTTCAAGACGTCAATTCGAGCAGAGTATTAAATGGTCGTACAAAATGTCAAACCGACATAATTTCACTGTTTAAGTTTCAGAAGTTCCTTCTTATACCTTCCCCCCCTTTTTTCTTGCACACATGTTCCAAAAATAGAACCAGAACACACTGAACATAGGACGTAATCATCTTCTTTTTTGAAGTAACGTCTGTATTATATAAGATAAGAGAGATTAAATTATTATTATATTAGGAAACACTCAGCAACAACATACAAAGACAGCTTCCCGGATATAACGAATGGTCTCCCTTTACACCCATTCCTCCCCTCTCAGTTCACCAAAGAGACTGGACCAGTGACCAGAGCGTGATGGGCAGCATTATGGCATATGCGCCGTGCAAAACTACTTATGATAATTTGTAGCTTTTGTTTGTGATTTTCCCGATATATTTTTGATTTTAAACATATATTAAAGATAACTGTTGCCAACTAACAATTAACAAAAATAGTTTGTGTCACAAACGAAAGATCTTAGAGATTTGATTTTACAATGCTTAAAGTGCTGGACTGTCGTTCGGTCGGATCGATGGTCCCTAACTTGACCCACTGCCCTCCCCGTCATCATGTCATGCGAGAGGTTTGGAGTATTAAATAGATTCACTTCAACTCTGAAGGAACAATCGAAATACCTACAAGAAAAAAACTACTTCCTAGATTTATCGCAAGTCTTCTGGATCACTAAAATAATCAACATTTCCTGTTTTCTGTACACCGGATAAACCAGATAGCTGACTATTTTATCTTTATATTTCAGACCTTTCATTCTATGAGGCAGATGATGTAAAGGTCATCTGTTTCTGTGGCCCACGGTTAACGAGGGTGTCGCCAGCAGAACGACCAACCGTCTTTAATTTTCCCCAACTAATGTCAGGTACCCATATAGAGCTGGGAGGACTGAGATGGGTTAGAGGCGTCCTAAAATCCCGAAATTAATAAATCCCAATCTTCACCAGAATTCGAAACTGGGACTCTCGGTTCAGAAGCCAAGCGCTTTACCACTCACCCAGCGCGCCTCCAATTCGCCATAGATGACAATGTCTAATTGTTAATTGTTTTTTTGAATAGTTTTATTAATTATATGTAAGCCTGTGTCTTATTTAAATATGAATACAATTGCGTATAGTTTCTTTGTCCGCGATCCACATTTTCGAACAGTGTAGGCCTATTTTAGTTGACATACTATAAAACAACATAAGTCAACCATTTAATCGAGACCAGGCCCGTATCACAGACCACGTGACAACAGTTGTATTTTGTGCTGTCTGCCAGAAGAAGGACTTAAATAAAACTATTGTCTGCATGTCAAGTCTATCTAATTATTCTAACCCAACACGTGATTACAGTTCATTCCGTGCCGATTGTTCGACCAGTGGGGGACTTACCTATTGTATAGGGGGACTTACCTATTGTATAGGGGGACTTACCTATTGTATGGGATGACTCACCTATTGCATAGGATGACTCACCTATTGCATAGGATGACTCACCTATTGTATAGGATGACTCACTTGTTGTATAGGATGACTTATCTATTGTAAAGGATGACTTACCTATTGTATAGGATGACTTACCTATTGTATAGGGTGACTTACCTATTGTATAGGATGACATACCTATTGTATAGGATGACTTACCTTTTGTATAGGATGACTTATCCATTGTGTAGGATGACTTACCCATTGTATAGGATGACTTACCTATTGTATAGGATGACTTACCTATTGTATAGGATGACTTACCTATTGTATAGGGGGACTTACCTATTGTATAGGATGACTTACCTATTGTATAGGGGGACTTACCTATTGTATAGGATGACTAACCTATTGTATAGGGGGACTTACCTATTGTATAGAATGACTAACCTATTGTATAGGGGGACTTACCTATTGTATAGGATGACTTACCTATTGTATAGGATGACTAACCTATTGTATAGGATGACTTACCTATTGTATAGGATGACTTACCTATTGTATAGGATGACTTACCTATTGTATAGGTCGACTTACCTATTGTATAGGATGACTTACCTATTGTATAGGGGGACTTACCTATTGTATAGGGGGACTTACCTATTGTATAGGATGACTTACCTATTGTATAGGATGACATACCTATTGTATAGGATGACTTACCTATTGTATAGGATGACTTACCTTTTGTATAGGATGACTTATCCATTGTGTAGGATGACTTATCCATTGTGTAGGATGACTTACCTATTGTATAGGATGACTTACCTATTGTATAGGATGACTTACCTATTGTATAGGATGACTTACCTATTGTATAGGATGACTTACCTATTGTATAGGGGGACTTACCTATTGTATAGGATGACTTACCTATTGTATAGGGGGACTTACCTATTGTATAGGATGACTAACCTATTGTATAGGGGGACTTACCTATTGTATAGAATGACTAACCTATTGTATAGGGGGACTTACCTATTGTATAGGATGACTTACCTATTGTATAGGATGACTAACCTATTGTATAGGATGACTTACCTATTGTATAGGATGACTTACCTATTGTATAGGATGACTTACCTATTGTATAGGTCGACTTACCTATTGTATAGGATGACTTACCTATTGTATAGGATGACTTACCTATTGTATAGGGGGACTTACCTATTGTATAGGGGGACTTACCTATTGTATAGGATGACTTACCTATTGTATAGGATGACTTACCTATTGTATATTATGACTTACCTATTGTATAGGATGACTTACCTATTGTATAGGATGACTTACCTATTGTATAGGATGACTTACCTATTGTATAGGATGACTTACCTATTGTATAGGACGATATCTGGAAGCCACAGTTTTTCGCAAGGAATTCTCAGAATTTTGAGATTGTTGTATCCTTTAGGGTCCCATGTTAGCCTCTCGTCTATCCATTCCTAAACAGAAACAAACAAATATGAGTACAAAATAGTGTGAGCATTTATCTTATCTGTTCCAGCAGTATATAGATTTAGATCTACAATCCAATTAATGGTCTTAGACTATTTATATTACATTAAAGAAAAAGAGCATAAGTCAAGAGACAGACGAGGGGTTACCTCTACATACAGTTTATACTAGTTATTATAAAAAAACAGCTTTATTTCTGTGTTGTTGTTTTTTTTGTCTATTTCTTTATTTTTTGTTCTAATCGTTAGAAAGAAATGATGGCTGCTTGGTCGTGTGGTATGCGCGCTGGACTGTCGTTTAGTCGTCTCAATGGTCCCGGGTTCATACCCTGCCCACTGCCATCCCCCGTCGTCCTGCGGGAGGTTTGGACTAGGAAAGTAGATTATCTTCAACTCTGAAGGAACATCCGAAACATATGAAACGTTGTACAAAGATTTTACGAGTGCTAAAGAAGTTAGCCTTGCACCTTATTTCATGTGTCAAAGCGACATCTCTCGACCACCTCACTTTAAAGAAATAAACAACCTATCAGTATCTCAATCCAGATACCTCCAAAAGTAGGATTGCTACATATGTGTAGTAAAGCTTACAAAAGAAGAAACTATATTCTCTCTTTTTTTTTCTCTCTCTCTCTCTTCATCTATCCATATTTTATTCTTATATAATACAGAGGTTACTTCAAAAAAGAAGACAATTACGTCCTACGCACCATGCATTTAGACATGCATATTAACCAATGACTTAAATTCTGCCAAGTCACTGGTATTCCTGGCTAGCTCAGGCAACCCATTCCATGCTCTAATAGCGCTTGAGAAGAAAGAGTATTTGTACAAATTTGTCCTAGCATATGGGATGAGGAATGTGCCTTTATATTTGTGACTTTCTGAGTATTTTAATAGATTTTGTTTTTGCATTTGGAGATTATGGTTCAGTGTTTTCTGTATAATGGCTACTTTACTTTTAAGTCTTCTATCTATTCATCATAGATCTTTCTCTCTCTCTTTCTCTCTTATATCGTGCTAAATCCCTCCCCATAACTTTTTAACGCAGTGAGTTCGATTGCTGATCATTCTCTCTCTCTCTTTCTCTTATATAGTTCTAATTTCTTTTTACCCCATGACACAGTGAGTTAGGTTTCTGATCACTGCGAGGCCACACAGTTTTGGATGATTTAAAATCTGAACCCCTCAAACGTTAGCCTAGATGGGACGTTTAGACCTTAACTCTTTCTCTCCTAACTGACGCTACAAACGTTTATTCCACCGAGAATGTGGTAAATAATTACGGAGAGAAAGAGTTAAAGAGGTGTTTACATATCAATGCGTTCAAGTAATACAGAATGGAGGTCTTCAATGCTAGGTTTATTTACACATGTATCTCTTAAAGGATAGACCTCAGAACAGAAGATCACCACGATGTTCGCCGTATGCTTATTATTATTACAGCATTTATATAGTGCTACTTTCATGCTTATAGCCTGCTCAGAACGCTTTTGGTCCAATCTCATTTGTGGACCCGGGGGGGGGGGGGGGTATCTAGGAGTTGGTCTTGGTAAACACAACTCTGCCCGGGTGTCGAACCTCGAGCCCCCTTCTAGGTAGCCGAGCCAAGTCAAGTTCTTAAGGGATAGACTTCAGAACGAAGATCACCACGATGTTCGCCGTATGCTTATTCATGTGTTTAAACTCTTGCTGGATTGCAGATGAAGAAGAAAATGTAGATTTATGTTTCAAGCCTCTTCTACGTGTTCAATTATTACAAGTGTATCAAAAGAGCATGAATTATTTATGTCAGAGAAGGAGGGAAAATAATTTTTAAGAAGTATGCCGACAGACACGATGTCGCGTTCTAGCGTGTCAACATTGCCTGCGGCTAGGCAACAAGTTTTTGGTACTTTTTTTTTTTTTTTTTTACCGAGCTCATAGTAACTCGCTCTACACTGTCTGTCTGTCTGTCTGCCTTCCTGCCTGCCTGTCTGTCTGTCTACTTGTCTGATGTCTGTCTGTCTGTCTACTTGTCTGATGTCTGTCTGTCTGTCTACTTGTCTGATGTCTGTCTGTCTGTCTGGGCGAATACTTTGCACGTTATTTCTCCCACTTCTCATTCTCGGATCAAGTTAAAACTTTTCACAATTATTCATTGTCGATGAGATACAAAAACAAACTTTAATAAAATACTATGAAAGACACAAAGATAAAGGCACATTCCTCGTTCCATATGCTAGGACAAATTTGTACAGACTCCTTCTTCCCTAGCTCTATTAGAGCATGGAATGGGTTGCCTGAGCTAGCCAGGAAAACCAGTGACTTGGCGGAGTTCAGGTCATTGGTTAATATGCATGACTAAATGCATGACGCGTAGGACGTAATCATCTTCTTTTTTTTTGAAGTAACGTTCGTGTCATAAGACAGCACATATAGTAAAATAAAGTAAGAAATAAAAAAAAGTAAAGTTCCCCTTTTCAGACCTTGCGATCAATGGGGCAGATGACGTAAAGTCATCTGTGCCTCTGGTTCACGGTTCACTAGGGTGTCAATGTGACCAACCGCCTTTACTTGTCCCCAACTAATATCAGGTACACAATAGAGATGGGTGGACTCAGATGCACCCTAAAGTTCCCGAAATAAAAATCCCAGTCTTCACCAGGATTCGAACCAGGGAACCCTTGATTTGAAAGCCAAGCTATCTCACCTCCAAAAAAAAAAAAAACCCCAACAACAATTAGTTAATCAATTAATCATAACGAATTTATACGGACTTCTGCAAAGACTAGGTCGTTCACTGAATAGTTCAGTGGCCAAACACTTCACCCTTCCATCATAGACGCTCGAGTTCGAACTCTGACTCAGGCAACTACCTTTTTTTTTAAAAAAATGCTTTTGAAAAGGCAGCACGGAAAACTTCTCCTTAATAGCACAAAGTTATCTTTCGAAGTCTAGACTAGATCTACTAAAATTAATTACATGATTGATTCAAAAAGTAATTGATACAATTTCACTCAACATAAACTTTGTTTTTTAAAGATAACTATTACTGTTTACTAGATTATTAAATTATCATAAAATAAATTATTATTATTATTTTATATTTTGTTTCTCGCAGTGCCCATGTAAACTTTCATTTCATTGTATGACTTGTTTACACTAGTGCCTCGTCCTTGACCTCATTTCACCAATAAGCCCGAACACACACAAAAACACACACATACACATACAAAAAGATTTGTTTTATTACTTGAAATGCCCAAAGCACCTTTTTTTCAGTCATGTAATCTTATTTCTTGCCTCAACCTGCCCTCAGGGTATGAGCATCAAAACTTGAGAAACACTGGTTTCGCCCTTACTTAGAGATTTCGCCGAGGACAAAAGCAGACGCGAAAAAAAAATCTAAATCGACCACCTGCGGACAATGGTTCTGCTTGCCCTGGTTGTGGCAAAATATGTAGGCCACAGCTGGGGCTGCGCAGCCACGAGAAATACTGCACTCCTCACTAATCTTCGGACTCGAAGACACGCCTTATTATTAGAGATTCAAATTCAAACATATGTTTTAACTCTTTCTCTCCTAACTGACGATACCAACGTTGATTCCACCAGAATGTGGTAAATAATTACGGAGAGCAAGAGTTAAAAAGGTTTTGGGCAACACAGAACACGTCACAGCTTTGATGTAGAGCAAACGTCCAAAGAGAAGACCCCACTCTAAATCCAGCTTGTAACCTACATGGTTCTTTCATCGTCGTTGTAGCAGAAGAATACGAATAGCCACATTTGACTAGTCACTAAGGTAACACCTTTAGTAAACTCACTAAATTTAGAAAGCCTTCAGGACAGATGACTCAAAAGTAAACTAGCAATTATACATAAAACACTGAACCATTATTTTCAAATACAAAAACAAAATTTAATAAAATACTCTGAAAGAGACAAAGATAAACGCATATTTCTCGTCCCATATGCTAGGACAAATTTGTACAAATACTCCTTCTTCCCTAGCGCTATTAGATCATGGAACGGGTTGCCTGAGCTAGCCAGGAAAACCAGTGACTTAGCAGAATTTAAGTCATTGTTTAATATGCATGACTAAATGCATGACGCGTAGGACGTAATCATCATCTTTTTTGAAGTAACGTCTGTATTATATAAGATAAGATAAGATAAGAGTTCCTCAGCTTTTTGTTTACGTCACATATATTTCTTTCACTATTTGTGTAGCCAGTAGCCAGTAGGAAACTACTATACTTTCGTGTATATACCCCGTATTGCCTACACGTATACCCCGCACAAATTAGAAAATAAGTAAAAGCAAAACCGTACACCCCGCACCCTTAGATACCCCGCAGGTGAAGGGCCGATTTAAGACACAACTACTGCTGCCAACATGCTGCACTTATTGGAAGAAGGCTGTGAATAGGATATAAGTTTCAATGGCTTCACTAACTATAGAGAGGACAGTGGCATTAGTGAGACTGGCGATTGATTACGGATGTATAGTATGCACTTTAGTCTATACGTTTTGACATTACCGGTATCAGCAAATTAGATTTGTTTCTTTTCGTCACAATTGACAGCTACAATACTAAAGACTCTCTTCCGCATAGGTACTATTTTTGTTTTGTTTCAGGCTTATGAGATGCTTATAACACTTTCCAATATACATTTCACAACCTCACAGCGAACTGTAGGAGGTATATACACCCACAGGTATGTCTCTAGTTTCCGTTATACCATGTTTATGAGTATAATAAATTTTGTAAATCCCGCACCTGGCTGGTTCAAGTAAACAGCACCACGATATGGAAGAAGGAGCACTTGTACCAATTTGTTCTACCTTTCGGAATAAGAATTGTATCTTTAGCTTTTTTATCTTCCCATCATATGAAGATAAACTTGATCATTACCAAAACATTTTTTTTATTATTATAGCTTTTATATAACGCTGCTTTCATGCTTATAGCATGCTCAGAGCGCTTTTAGTCCAATCTCATTTGTGGACCGGTGGGGGGGGGGGGGGGAGGGGGTATCTAGGAGTTGGTTTTCCGTGCTGCCTTTGGGCGCTCAGTAAACACAACTCTACCCGAGTCGGGTGTCGAACCTCGAGCCTACTTCTAGGTAGCCAAGCCAAGCCAAGTTCAAGCGCACTTGGCCTCTCGACCACACTATACTTGCACTTTGAACAAGATGATTATTGAAGAAATATTTATTTAAAGCTTACATTTCTCTACTTTCATAAATTCTTTAAAATCTCTAGACAAATGCGCAGTAGTGGTACACCCGCTTTATCTCCTCTCTTGTATTCATCCGCTAAAAAAAAAAGTGCTACCAAGTTGAAGTGATGGATGAAGTCACTGTGCTCTAAAGATGATAGAGAGACTCAGTTTACGTACAACCCTCACCTCCCCTTTTCGCAATACAAATTGGAATAGAGTTTGGTTTGATGTCTGAATCAGACTTTGATCTCATTTTAACATTGATTCTGAACACAAAATATTTTTGAGTGGAGCTATCAAATCGGCTTTAACCGGTTTACACATTTCACGAATATTAGCGTACAGTTACATCTATATTTACAAAGATACACTTCGTGCTTGTATATGGACCCATGTTAGTAAACTCTTACAATATGTACTAAAACTTAATTGTTAAATTCAATTTTTTTAATATGCATAGGAACACGACCTAAGTGAATTGACTATTTCGTAACAATTTTGCCCCCCCCCCCCCGGAGCCAATCAATTAAAAAAAAAACTGTCTGTGTATGGGTCATCTTTTAGATAGAATAAAAATTTTATTGGCCCGAAAAATCGAAATTTAAATTTTGACTATACATGTTCACCTAAGCATTTACAATAACAATAAGAACTGAACAGGTAACTACAAATAGCTTTCAAGTATGAAAACAGTGGATACACATACACACACAACCATTTTGGCATTTATGTACTTTTCAGTGACGACAGTAGACTAATGCACTTATAAGCCCGTAGTATAAACAAACATGTGCGTCACAAGGGTGCAGAAGTCTACACTGTAGTGGACACTAGCTCTTTAAAGGTGAAAGTTTAAAAATACCAAAAGTACATTAGCAGACGTGGTGAGAATAAATGAAATGTAGCAGGACATTGAGGGGATAGAATTAGTGCCATGTCCAATAGTGTACTCTCCCTTAGTTTGAGACAGTACAATACAAGACAATGTCTGAAAGGAATGCAAACCAGGAAGTCTTCAGTCTTCAGAGTTTGGTTATTCATGCTTCCTTACAGTTCCGTTTTTGTTTCCCAGTACAAAGTAACGAATAAGCAAAAAATAATTTGAAAAATGCACAAACATTCTATCATATAAACTATTATCTTATGTTACCAACTATCTTATCGTATAAAATTCAGACGTTTCTTGAAACAATAAAGATAGTCCTACGATAAACTATAACAAAACTATGTATTAATCTAGTCTTGTATATTAATTACCAAAAAAGGACTGCCTTTGGCATACGTTCGTCTCCCATACGGGATACGTGCCCTGCCCAGCGTAATTGTCGGGCCATATTAAGTCCCTCTATACTGTCCTTACCGGCTATCGCAAGGACATCGCTGTTTGTAGTGCGGTCTTGCCACCGTATGTCCATGATGGAGCTCATACATCTTTGGTGAAAGCGCTCAAGAAGTCTTAGTTGTTTTCTGTGGTCGACGTAACAGATGCGCCCCACCGAATCGCTTCAAACACCAGCTTAGGCGTCAACTTTCCTTGGCTGATATAGAAGAGAGCACCTGGTTGCATGCGGCCTCAGAACGAGACAGCTGGAGGTCACTCACGAAGGCCGCAGGATACACATTTGAGAGCAAAAAAAAAAAATCCGCTGCCGAGGACAAACGCAGACGGCGAAAAGAAAATCTAAATCGACTACCTGCGGACAATGGTTCTGCTTGCCCTGGATGTGGCAAAATATGTAGGTAACAGCTGGGGCTGCGCAGCCACGGGAAAAACTGTATTCCTCACTAATCTTCGGACTCGAAGACTAGCCTTATTATTATTATTATTATTATTACATTAATTAGAGACTTAACTAGCTTATTGCTTACCTGGCTGATTAAAAAATAAAAGAAACGCCCAATGCTCTTTTGGTACTATATGATTGCGATGTCAGCCAAATTAGCTTCTTTATATAAACTTATTAAAAGAAAATAGATCACAACTTTTCAATAAGAAATTATTTAAAGAAAAAAAAGTAGAAAATAATAGAATTGTAGCCGAGCTACAATGAATTGAAATAGTAACCAAGTTGTTAAAAAAAAAAGTAAAGCTTCCCTTTCAGACCTTGTAGTCTATAGGGCAGATGATGTAAAGGTCATCTGCTTCTGTGGCCTACTACGGTTAATGAGGGTGTCATATAGTCAGCACTTCAACCAAACGCTTTTAATTTTCCCCCCAACAAATCAAGGTACCAATTAGAGCTGAGGCGCCCAAAGATCTCGAAATTTTAAATCCCAGTTTTCATCAGGATTCGAACGAGGTACCTCCAGTTCGGAAGCCATGCGCTTCACCGCTCAGCCACCAAGCCTCCAACTTGTGCTAGCTAGGTATTGTTGATGAAGCTTGTTTATTTCTATTTGTTTGATTCAACTGAAATTTTTTTCGATCGTCAATCGAATTTTTTCAAGTGTTCAAGATTCACTGTGAAGAGTTTCACTTACAGCCCCAATCGTCTGTCTCTTTCAAGCCTCTATCATCCAGACTCTCACTGACACAGTAGCCTCCCTTCTCTAACACACCTCTGTCATCCCAATTTCCTCCCTCCCCCCCCTTTCTCATTCCCCCGACACACTTGTACAAAAAACCCACACAAGTTATATTCATTTTCCAAAGTTTTCTTTTCTTAAGCGAAGGTCACACTCACTCTGATCAAGAGACGAGCAAAGAAAAAAAGTCTTTGGAAAATCTTGTCACAGCGTCTCACAATGGGAGAGAACCGATGTTTACATTTTCCCCACATTTTATTGACTCTTACATGGAGAGCGAATAAAACGAATATATATATATATACAGAATATATATATATATAACAAACAATATTTAAAAAATATACATAAAAAAAGATTATCAGAGAAGAACTCCACATTTACAACTACATATCCAATAATTAATCATTTATATTCTTTTTTCAATTTCAAACAACACCATTAAATAACCAACAATTAATTGTTGACTAATTGGTTAATTTTTTAATAATTCACACATATAATGTTACATACAATGTGGGAAGCGTGGTCGAGAGGCCAAGTGCGCTTGAACTTGGCTTGGCTACCTAGAAGGGGGTTCGACACCCGAATCGGGCAGAGTTGTGTTTACTGAGCGCCTAAAAAAAAACAACTCCTAGATACCCTGGTCCGCAAATGAGATTGGACCAAAAGCGCTCTGAGCATGCTATAAGCATGAAAGTAGCGCTATATAAAAGCTATAATAATAATACAATGTATAATTGTGGAAAGTTCTAACTTGATCCGAGAATGATGCTGGGAAAAAATGCATTAAGCCTACTAATTCTATATCAAAAAATTAATTCATTATAGGGCACCCTAAAAGAATGTAGGAAGCTTCAAATATTATGAGTATCGCGAATGTTATATCTTATTATAATATTGAATGGCTGCCTGGTCATGAGGTATGCCCGCTGGGCTGTCGTTTGGTCGTCTCGATGTTCCCGGGAGGTTTATACTAGGTTTATACTAGGAAGTAAATTATCGAAATACCGTATGGAAACATCCGAAAAAATTATACAAATATACACACACTATAACAGTATTAGGGTAAGTCGATTGACGACAATATTATAGACAATTATAATTTAAAGTACTATTATATTTGTAGAAAGTCAATTAACACTCTGAACTCTGATTTCTAAGAGAAATTTAGCCTAATTATGATTCTCGACTTATAAATTTAGTCTCAAACATGAAGATAGCTTTAGAATTGTTTCCCTTACTTTTAACCTAACTTACCTATGTAGGTGTACAAAGCTTTAATTTCTATCTAGTCAGCCCACGTGCGGACTTGGATGCACTTGACCTTTTGAATGGAGCGCCATCCCTAACACAGCTCTTCTATTTCAAAGTATCGTTTAAACTCTATTACTAAATCTAGCCGGTTGACCTATTTAATTTGAAAAAAAAAAATAAAGTGGAGAATGGTGGAGAGATATTTACCTGTTCCAGCCAGACGTTTATGGTCAGCACTTGGTTCACTTCGTCCTGAAACACATGAGAAGACCACGTGACATATGCTTAACAGATTAACACTCTTCAACATCTTTTGATGGGAAGGTGGAGTCCAAAGTTAGGGGTCTGGACCCTGCCTATAGTACACACACCATTTTCATGGTATTATGATTATAGGGACTAAAACAAAACTTGGGGGGGGGGGGGGGGGGGAGGAATTGTAAAAGGTTAGAAGATAAGTATATCATCTCGCACTGTACTTGAAGGCTTTGGCTTTAAACTTTGACTATGGCCTTTTTTTCACCATTTCATATTTCTGTCTCTATCTATCTATCTATCTATCTATCTATCTATCTATCTATCTATCTATCTATCTATCTATCTATATCCGTGATATAAGAATAAGATATACAGATTTAACTCCATTTTAAAGAGATGTCTAACTTCACAATATTATGTAGTTGAATTTAAGGAGAATGTGTGCACTGTATTGTAAACATCGGACTTTGGTGGTTCAGTTTTCTGTCAAGTGTCGTAACATAGCAGTATCGCTTCTAAAACTTCCCTTACGAAAATATGTGTCAATGTTTATGCACATTGCTGTAGGTTTTTTTTTACTCGTTTAGCTTGCAATGATTGCATACAAGCTTGATGACGAGAGTGGACAGATCGGGGAACGAATGTCACGGGGCGTCTTGACCACCGGTCAGATTTCTACATGTAATGAGAGATCACCCTCATCGACCCCTTTTAACATTTTTGATGCTTCCTCCCGGACAGCCCTACAGCTCTACAGCACCCACACATTCTCATCGGCGCCCCAGTATACCCCCCCTCCTTCTAACCGCTCAGCATAACTTTTCTTCCCCCCTGCCCAAATAGACCCCCCATTTTCTCTCAACAGCCCTCCCCCATTATCACTCTTCCCTCTCCCTATCTTCTTGTTTTCTAGTTTTGTAGATTTGCTGAAGGCTTGAAACCCGACAGCTTCGTGTGACGAATTTTGGAGGAGAACTCTGGATGACTGGCCCTTGTTGGGGAATGATCCATAAAATAATGGACTGGAAACAGATTTAAGGCAGATTTGACAGCTTCAAGCTGGAGATTGTAAATGATAATAATAAAATCGTTTTATACCGCAAGAAAGTGTAAAAACAGAAGTTTTATTTTGTGATTTGCAAATCTTTGAAAAGACCAAAACTACTTACGGAAGACTAAGACTAAGACTAAGACTGCTTTATTGATCCTTGAGGAAATTTGTTGTCATTACAGGGTCAAGGACTTCTTTCTCATATAAAGACAACACAACAGAAAAATACACATAAATACAACAGACAACATAAAGAGTTCATTCAGCGACTACACATAGGTTTCTTGGTGCATTTCATGTTCCCTGATCAATGAGTGGCGGTGATAGAGTCTGACCGAGTGAGGTACGAACGAGTTTTTGTACCGCTCCGTTCTTGTTTTGGCTGACATTTATGACATAAATACATATAGGAAATTTAATTATAAATATATCTTTATTCACCTTTTTTTCGACTAATAAAAACTAAATAAATATTATATGCTTTAAAATTTACCCTGTCATGGGCCATAGGAACTGGACCGTATTTAATCATTGGCAAACTAGGCAGCCCCTACGCGGGACTAAAAACATTTCGAAATTTGTATCAAATCTCAAATATAGCAGAGCACTAGGACTCTACATCTGCTAGCCTAGCTCTTAGTCACTACTATGACTCACAGTTTATTGACCAATGTTTAAATCTACTTTTTACACTAATTATGTTACAAGATCCTTTTTATTTTGATGATGACTACAATATTTTTTTTTATTAACACAAAGATAATACAATCTCTTTACAGGAGGGAGAGAACAATCTTTAGCACATATCTAGCACAATCTATAGATCATTACACATACAGATGACCACGTAGTCTGATCTTTAGCTCGAAAAATCCATTACATACAGAGCATGAGAATTTTTCTTTGCTAAACCTGAATTCTTAAAACTATGTCATGTATATATCACGTCTTAAAGTTCAGACGTAACTTCAAAACATAAGGCATTCCATGTCCTAGGCTGAGGTGGTAAATAGGGCCGGCTTTAGGTGATTGGAGGACCTAGGCGAACTGAATTAGGTGAAAAAGAAAACTGAAAAGACGGAAAATTATAATTACGCAATGATTTAAAACGTTTCTGCATCTTTATCTAAATCAACAAACAAAATAAATACATTTAGCACGATTCCGGCAGCGTTCCGAGTGGCATCTTAAATCACAGTAGAGCCTTAGAGCTAGGCTAGCAGATGAGTCATAGAGATCTGCTGTTTGAGATTTGATCCAAGCTTCAAAATTATTTTCTCACATTTTTTGTGTGGAGTCCCTGAGAGGCCCCCACCAATCGGAGACCTTAGCGGCTGCCTAGTCTGCCTATGCCTAAGGCTGGCCCTGCGGCAAAGCTCTCTCCACGGTGATCTGTCAAAAGTGACATCACAGACTCTTCCCAGCTAGAACCAACGAATTTTTGTTCTTCCTAGAAGCTGTGACGCTAAATTAAAGGGGAACTATCCTGTTTTGTTTTTCTCTTTCTGGCTGCCGTGTTACTGTTGTCATTGGGGCACGTGTTTCGTCTTGTCCCGCGAATCTCCGACAACTTTCGGTCACTTCTTCACTTAGCGGGCGAGTACCCTTGCGGTACAAGATTTCTCTGTTGCTGACATGATGTTGGTATGTTATTCCTAGAACCATTTTTAGCTATCGCTGCTAAGCTATGTTAAGCCTCTTTTCGAACTCTTATGATTATTTTTTGGCATAGATATATGTAAACATTGAGTTGAAGCTAGGTGCTGAAACAAATGATACATACATATATTAAACATAAATGAATAACAGCACCAGGGACCAAGTTTTTAAGAGAGAAAGTAGTGAATTATAATGCTACGAAAATAAGGGCATGCGCCGACCGAGGCTCGAACCTGTGACTCCGGATTCGACATGATGTTGACAGAAGAATGTTTTTTTGGACATTCCGATGGTCTAGAGGTTAGTTTCGC
Organism: Biomphalaria pfeifferi; assembly: GCA_030265305.1. Taxonomy (NCBI): domain Eukaryota; kingdom Metazoa; phylum Mollusca; class Gastropoda; family Planorbidae; genus Biomphalaria; species Biomphalaria pfeifferi. The sequence goes on from JASAOG010000079.1 coordinate 791,403, forward strand.
TTGGTGCGTTATCGCTAGGCGGTGGTGTCGAATTCGGAGTCACAGGTTCGAGCATGCCCTTATTTTCGTAGCATTATAATTCACTACTTTCTCTCTTAAACACTTGGTCCCTGGTGCTGTTATTCATTTATGTTTAATATATGTATGTTGCATAGATATAGCACATCTTTTACACTATAAACACGCTCAGTGTGTTTAGGTTCAAATCTTTCTTGTGGACTCGTGACGTAGGGGCCTTTAGGCGCTCAGCAAGCACAACTCTGTTCGAGACGTAATTCGAATTCGAGTCCTCTTTGGACACATCCCACACAATATGGATGAGTTCCTCTCGTACACTGGTCACTATTTTGACTACCATTGTACTGAGTATGTGTACTGGCCACCATTTTGACTACAATTGTACTGAGTATGTGTACCTCGGTCTCCAGCTCATTGTTCAGTCATGTGTTAATCTTGAGATGACGTGATGAAGAGATACCGCTATTCTATTATGCCAACAGCTGTACTAGGCCGGCTTTAGGCATATGCAAACTAGGCAGCCGACTAGGGCCTTCTATTGGTAGAGACCTCGCACAGGACTCAAAATAAAAATTGTGAAACATGAAACACATCTCAAACATAACAGAACTCTATGACTCTATGTCTACTAGCCCAGCTCTATGCCTCTACTACGATTTAAGTTTTATTTGCGAATGTTTAGATCTACTTGTTAGAAGAACATTATTTCTTTTTTTTTTTGGTGAAATGTCAAAACGTTATTTCCACCTAATAATTATAAACTACTGGAATTAGTGGGAAAGGCTTTAGGCGGGATTTTCATGAATAAATTAACAGATTTTAATGTGACCCTTCAACTTACTTCAAGTAAAGCTTTGTGGTGGGCTTAGATTTTGGAGTGAAAGGCGTTGACCCTAAACTAAAATGATAGCAGACGACTTTAATGTATACTGTTATGGCACGATTAGGAATTAGTTATTTGTTTCGGAAATAGGGGGGAAGTTTTTACTTAGTAATGTTGACGTAATAGTTTTTTAAAAAGTCAGGACGAAATATAAGTCGACACAAACATGACGCTTTCTTAACAACGTAGAAATATAAAGTAATTATAGACGGCTAGAAGTAGGTCACATTCGACGGTTCCCTTCATGATAATTAAACATGTTTGATGTTCACCACCAGAGTCGACTACCTTTATTGATTGTTCGGCCTTTCGCCGGTGTTATCGGTTTCTGCATTCAGTGTTACCTCCAGTTGGGTTTCTTTTCATTGGACACTGCGGAAGCGTCTAACAATAGACATGTTTTGTTTTTTTTAAAGAAAAGTTTATGACAGCAAGATGAACGCCAATAAACGGATCAATTACACCCAGTTTCCCATGAAAGAATCTCTGAATAAATCAATGTACCAATAAATCAATGAATGAATGAATAAATGCATTTATCAATTTAGGCTATCTCTCTCTCTCTCTCTATGGTTGCCTGGTCGTGCGGTTTGCGCGCTGGACTGTCGTTCGGATTTATCGACAGTCGAGGGTTCAAACCCTGCCCGCTCCCATCCCCCGTCGTCCTGCGGGAGGTTTGGACTAGGAAGTAAACTATCTTCAACTCTGAAGGAACATCCGAATTATGTAAAACATTTTACAAAACATCTCTCTCTCTCTCCTTTTTCTGAATCGTCAAGAACTACAGACTCGTTATTACTACAATGATTATTATTTCTATGACCAGGTCATGCAACAAAACTCGACACAACAAATTTAACAATATTGAATGTTTCGATTATAATATAATGCTGGAAAATTAAATCATTGAAACTTGTATTGCTTCCTCCCTTGCCCGTTTCCTACACGGAGTTGTTCCCCCTCACCATTTTGATTTCCGAACAAAAACAGCCACAGCAATGATCACGTACTCTGTCGCAATAGACAACTACGCTGAGAGTTTCGTGTCAGTAAGAAGGCCCGCCTCCGGAAAAGGAGGGGGGGGGGGCAAGACTGAGAAAAACAGAACTCAAGCCCGTGGACCCAAAGTAGGGGGGGGGGGACATCCAATAGAAGGTAGGCGTTTCAAGCTTTTTTTTTTATATACGTTTGTTTACGTAATTGAAGGGTTTTTAATATATTTACCATCTGTTGGGAATACAGAGAAGCCCACATGAACTTTGGGGCCCAATTATTTCTGTCGGCGGGCCTGCTGTAAGTCAAGTTTCCCTTTGAGACCTGGTTGCTTATGGAGCAGACGATGTTTCTCAGGCCGACTTCAAGGCCAGGGAGTTTTGTGTCTAACATAATGACCAACCGCAATAAACCAATAAAACTCAGAGGATTTCGTAGGCGTTACATGTGTTTTGAATTATTTTTTTTCTTTACCTAAGTAGGAGACATATACAACCAAGCTTTTGTACAAAGGATTTAACTCTTTCTCTCCTAATTGACGATGCCAACGTTGAATTGACTCAAAACTATATTTATTTTTGGATTTATAAAATTTAATTTGTGTCCTGTAAAAAGAGCATGCATTCTCCTACAATTCAATACCAACTATAACATTTTCTGATAACAAACAAAAAAGTTATTGAAGTCTATTCTTAACAGGAAAGTGAAATACAAATGAGCAAAACGAATAATACTATCGAAACCAGAAAAAATAATTACGGAGAGAAAGAATTAAAAGGTGTTATATTAATTCTACTTACCATGTCTGATATCTGAACTAAAGTAATACCAAATTTGACCTCTACAGACAGTGAGGCGTTGATGACTGGACGCGAGAACCTGTGGTAATTTTCTAGAAGCATCTCCATCAACCTTTGCTCGTCTGGAACCGGCCTGGCGCTCTTCACTGACCTCCGCCCTCGGCCTTGGGGCTCGTTCACAAGCTTTGCATTCCGTTCTGGCTGTGGCATAGGTGTCACCTCGCCTAAATCATCCGAAGGGTTCTCAGTCCGCACAGATGTGGTGAGCGAACCTTCTGTGGAAGAACAGAGTGTGATCAAAGCTACTTATGATTAGTGTGATCAAACTTACCATGTCCGAGATCTGGGTCAAGGTTATCCCAAATTTAACGACAACCGTGTGTGAGGCGTTGTACACTGGCCTCGCCGCAGGGTTATAATTCATCATCATAGCCTCAATAAGGCGAGTCTCGTCGGTTTTATTCCTGACCGCTGCGGCCAGTGCGAGCCATAAGGCAATAAGAACACAGTAGAGTGAGTTGGTCATATCAGTTTCTCACTTTAACCAGAAAATTCACATATTTTTGAAGTAGGAATGACACAAGGGAAATAAAACACACTTTTATAAATTGCACAAGGGAAATAAAACAACTTATTTCAAAAGATCACATGTCGGTACTCCAAAATTTAAAATAAACTCTTTATCAAACTAATACGTTGGTTTATTTATTTTAATTAATACATAATTACTCATTTAATTAAGATATGTTTGTTAATTTTGATAATATCTTTAGAAAAAAAAAAGTTGAAATGAGAAATGTAGTCAAAATTATAAAAATATTTAGATTATAATTGAGTTGCTACATTTTTTCTATATGTAATATGTAAAAGTATACATCTTCACTTTGGATTATATGCCGTAGATTATCGGAGAAATAAGTAGCCCAACAAATGTCAGAAAGACCCAAAAAGAGGCAAAGAAAGAAAGCTTTGAGCCTAATGATAACCATGATGAAAAAGCTTATTGAAAAGCACTATTACTGAGATTTCCTAAATGAAAAAAAAACAAACCTGTCCGACGGATATACTAGAGAACAAGTACCTGTGCCGTAATTTACAACGGGTTGGAAAGGAGAGTGGAAAGAGTTAAATGAATGATATACATTAGAAAAGGTTAAAGAGTTAAAAGAACACGAGAAGAAATTGTTGTAAAGTGAGAATGAAAGTAAATGAGCTCCGCCCACATCCGGCCCATTGACATGCGCGTGATGCCAACTAAAAAAAAAAGATCAATATTTTGCCAATTGAGAATAATCGATATAATGGCAATTAAAATTCCATTAATTTCATCAGCTCGAAGTCTATACGAATGTAACAAGCCTTATCCAGACTGATATTATTGATAAAATATAACTGAAAATAAAATAATTAGTATTTTATTCTTTTGACCTCAATTACCAATATTAAATCATACACAAGCGTACTAAATGGAAAGACAAAAATTAATTTATTAAATATCATACGGTATAGTCAAGAAGTATAGTGGGCTGAGACCAACCTCCCCTTATGATAGTGGACCACTTTCTTTTAAGAAATGTCCCAAGAGTTAAGTCGAAGACTCTTGAAACTCTAGACCCTTGGACTCTTGAAACTCTAGACCCAATGGACTCTTGAAACTCTAGACCCATTGAACTCTTGAAACTCGAGACACATCGGACTCTTGAAAATCTAGACCCTTGGAAGTTTTCCTACTTGTGCCTGTCTTAGAAAACTGGGAAATATACAAGCAGGTGTCTTTTTTTGTGTACATTTTGTTTTACCGATAGCTAGTACAGGCTAAGAGTTGAGACCGAAGGCCGAGCACACAGGGGAAACTCTCCCAATATTTCTTCCGTGAACTACATAAGCCGGGCAGGTATGTGAACAGTGACATGTTTGTTGGGGCTTTCCTTCATCCCCGCCAGTACAATGGTCCTTAGGTCATCGAACGGGGGTTCTGTTTTGCTTTCGTTATTGACTTAATCGCCCTCTCTAACGACCGCCTCCACCCGAGCGCCACAGCGAAGCTGAGCGCCACATCGAGCCGAGCGCCACATCGAGCCGAGCGCCACACCGAGGCTGAGAATCATTACCCTGGGAAAGTGAACAATAACAGACTGCGCAGAAAAAACAACAACAAGTGAGTGTGTGTCTATCTGCCTGTGTGTGCATTTGTCTGCCCGAGCGTGTGTGTGTGTGTCTGGGTGCATGTGTGTGTGTCTGGGTGCATGTGTGTGTCGGAACGTGTGTCTGACTGTGTGTGTGTGTGTGTATGTACAGCTAGAGATCCATACAGTGTTATGAAACAGTAAAGTAGCTGATTATGTTTCAGACCATCAATACCAGAGACCGTCGCTGTATGCCAAATCATTAGAGGCTCTTCACAAAACGATCTGACGCCGCCCACATTGATTTTCTCACAAAGATCACATTGCGAAGTACCCGCACTAGTTCACCGCTCACCTTATTGCAGACGATCGTTGACTTGAAGCACCAAACTGCTGGTAGACAACTAAACCGTTGTATGCAAATTATATTTTAACTTGTAAAAAAAAATAACTTGAATAACTTCTTCGCGAACAAAGCTACACATAACTTTTTTTACAATATAGACAAATATTAACTTGAGATGAAATGAAATTAATTAAGTAGACTTAAGTAATAAAATAATATGGTATTCTGAATAACTACTAATGACTGAATAATGCCTGAATGCATGACGCGTAGGACGTAATCATCTTCTTTTTTGAAGTAACGTCTGTATTATATAAGATAAGATAAATCTAACTACAAAAAACAGGTCTTTTCAGTCTGGCAATATGGAGTCGTCTGTCCTAACTAAGACCACTTACGACAATGCAACTTTTCTTGCATCATTCACAACCAATCGCTAACCTCTTCCCACCATCACCATAGAAACACATACACACACTCACACACTCACTCACTTCATAACACTTTCTCAAAAAAAACAACAAAAAAAACAACTGAATGAGAGAGGGCGATATGGATATATGCGTTCTCTCACTCTTAAACAGCAAAAACCAATTCGATTACACGATCATTTGAAATTCATCATTATCAAACTCCATGTGAGTAAAAGCTTGGTGGGCTCAATTCATCTCTTTCGAAAAAGACTAAAACCTCGCGTTTGTGCGCAATGGTGCATGTCAACACCCAGGGCACCACGTAAAAGTATCCTCCCGTTTGACTCAAGTAACACATCATTAAGTAAAGTCGCTAAACTTTCAGACACCTCCGAGCAGTAGACTAAAAAAATAAGGTAGTAACAACAGGCCTCTATAAAACATTATTACAACTTCAAAAACACAGCCTAATAAATTACTCAGAAAGACACAGAGATAAAAGGACCATTTCTTATTACATATGAAGGATAAATACGTACAAGTGCTCATTCTTTACTAGTGCCATTACAGAATAGAATGGGTTGCCTGAATCAGCCAGGAAAACCAACGACCTGGAAGAGTTCAGTGCTCTAATTAACATGCATGACTAGATTGACACATGCATACACGAAGACCTAATTATCATCACGATGTTTCCGAGTTTCAAGCCGCCCACTTCCACTTCCTGACGTCTTGATTAGGGCGCAATAATCTTCATTTTTACAGCAATTTGGCAAGTATAAAATTAATACAGCGAAAACAAAAGGAATTCAAAAAAGTTTTAAAGCTTTTAACATAAAAATTAAGAAGTTTATTTTTCTGCAACTGAATAGAAAACCAAACAAAAATAAATAATAACAATAATAATAAATAAATTAAAAAAAAAACGAAATAAAAGAAAGTAACAATTGATAACGCCCGCATCAGAGACCAAGAGATCAGAGACAGGAATACTAGAGCGATTTGATCCCACGCTGACCTGCTAACTATCGTAATAAAAAAACAAGGTTACAAAGACAGTTTGTGTGGAAACACAAACTGAAAATCGGACCCCGAAGTGGTCCACCCAGGCAGGTAAAAAGGCAGGTTTCAATGTTATCAGAATGAAATTCTATCAAAGACAAGTGACAGAAAAGGATGGAGGAAAAAAAGGTTAACATCTTGTGTGGTGCCCCAGCGGCCCAGCAGACCAAAGGATAGGTGAAAGTGAATGTGAAGTTAGGTGTGAACCTGGCCTAACTGATGTCTTATAATGAATATCTAATTGATCTAATTGTTTTGTAAAGGGCCAATCTCTTATTCCTCAAGAATAAAGCATTTCCGTAAAAAAAAATAAAAAAATTAAAAATCTATTTTTTTTTTGTGGTTAGGTCTTCTATATTATTTACACGACACTGCAGTTCACGCGATAATATGAAAAACTACTAATTAATTGTTGTTTTAAATTATGTCTGACTTATATGCATACAAAATAGATTTTTTCACTTTAAAAAATAGACGGACAGACAGGCCGCACAAAACTAATTTCGTCTTTTCCCCTTTTGGGTGCCGCTAAAAAACGAAAGCTAAAAAATCTATGGCCATGTTACAAGGTCCTCGGGGCTCGCAAGAGGCAGACAGGGAAAGCGATGTGAGACAAGATAAAAGAAGGGGCATTGATAGAGGTTCTATCTAAGGCGAAAAAGGTAGAGAGGAATGGAGAAAAGACGGTCGACAAATCTTGCAAGGTGCCCCAACGGTCCAACAGACTAAGACAGGGGTTCTCAACCTGTGGATCGCGACCCCCTTGCGGGTCGATTGACCATTTGCCATTGGTCGCCTAAGACCATCGAAATTACTGATTATTTTTGTCTATTCTTCTATTGCTATGTGTGTGTGTGTGTGTGTTGGGGGGGGGGGGGTCGCGGCAAAGTGGGGGATTTTAAAAAGGGGTCGCCGAGCTGAAAAGGTTGAGAACCGCTGGACTAACAGATAAGTAGGTAAGGTAATAATTGATAACGTTTAGCATTTCATTTGAAAACGTTTTCTTTTTTTTTTCTTCTCATTTTCACTCTGAGAGTTGGCAAGCTCAAGAGCGAAATGGAAACAAGAGTTAATAAGTTAACTAACTTTGACATTTGACCTTTGAGAAAATGTTTGCATGGAAAACGAATGTGGCGCGTTGAAAGAAGGAAACGTCTGGAAAGATAAGTTGTGCCCCTTTCCCAGAAACTTCTGCACACATAGACACAAACGCCTTGATATAATGATCTTTAAACATTTTAAACTCTACATGTAAGTGTCATTGGAAAGGTAAAAAGCAAAACCAACTTGCTTATTCCACATGCTAGGAAGAATTCGTCCAAGTGATCCTTCTTCGATGATGCCGTTTTGCATGGAACGGGGGAGTTGCCTAAATCAGCCAGAAAAGCTAATGACCTCGAATAGTTTTCATGTCTCAATTAACATGCATGACCAAATTAACATCGTTGGTAAAGATCCAATTATACAACAAAATGTAATCAATTGGAAATAGTATTCTTTAACAGAGTTGTTTTATAAATTTCAAACATTTATCAAATAATATCAATGCGGCATCGAATCAATTATTTCACCAGCTAATATGCTTTTATATATTCTTTAATAGTTTAAACACTGTTGCTTAATTAATAGGCATGTTGGCAATTCACCCCAATTGCTCGTTCGTTCAAAGTCACTCACTAGGAAACCTTTCCGTTGTTATCGACAGACAGAGTGAGTTAATAAAAGCTTTGTAAATATTGTTTAAAGACATACAGCTTTAAAAAGCAATAGACAGCCATCAACAATTTATACAGCACTGTTTCACGCAGCTAGATAAGTGTATATTAAGAAACCTTTTCCTCATTTTAACAACTAATGATTGAAAAAATTTAAAAACTATTCCATTCAGTTTTATTCAACAAACTTAATGACTCAATTTGTTCGGCCACATTAAATATTAGTTACCTCGTGGACCCTTGGGGGTCTATATTGACGATGTTGGGAATCACTGAACAAAATGAGAAAGTATCGGAATAATGAGATTTTTAGAAATATTTATTTGAAATAAACTTCGTTCTGTTTAGCAGCCTATCGGAGATCAACAAGTTTAGACAAAACTGAACAGTCTATTGTTTGTTGAACTAAAAGATAATGTTGACTTTCAGTAAGACTGCTTGGAGTTTTAGCTTTCTTTATTTGGTTAGTGTATGCATTTGTGCTAGCGTGTGTGTGTTTGAGTGATTGTTTGTGAGGCGAAAAAAAAAGCGGACATTAAAAAAAATAAAAAGAACTAATCGGTCACAACAAATACATTTGAAATGGAATTAGCGAGCTAGGGAAATTATAGATAGAGAGAAAGTGAACGAAAGAGAGAGAAAGAGAGAGAGAGAGAGAAAAGAAAGACATGAAGGTTTAAAATGTTCTCTAAATACAAAGAATAAATTTAATCCCCATGGAAATAAAGTTTAAAGTTAATTAGCTTCAGTCCTAATAGATTAAAAAGTCCAGCCCACCTGCGCCAACTCCACAAATGTCCCAACTGGTCAAGTGAACAAGGAATGCCTTATTTTATTAGAACATTTCTTTTTCTTGCTACCTGTCCTAGTTTGTCTTATTACGTCGGATGTTTTGACATTCCCAAAATGATGCACAGGTGGGCGATGAACTCCGAACATCCGGTCTCATCCTCACTCTCCGTCAAGACCAAACTTTGTCACACATCCGATTTTTTTTTAAAACAAAACTTATATTAACTCTGTCTGTCTGTCTGTCTGGTAAAACGTTTGTACACGTTATTTCTTCCATACCCAATCTCGGACCTGGCTGAAATTCTGCACCGTCTTTTTCTTTACCTGACAACACAATAATCAATAAATAAAAAAAAACAATTAGGTAATTAAATATTGGTGATGAATTATTATTATTTTTTTGGTATCTCGAACAAGGAAAAGAAATTGTAATAGATGAAGTAGTGGTATAAGCTGAATTTGTTCCATTTATAGGTCGTCGTCTTAGGCTTAGTGAACATGAAATAGAACGAGGCTATAGAAACAATTTTCCAACTACAGAAGTTACTCCCCTTTAATCATCTATTATTACCAAGGTTTGCCACCATCGCTGGAGCACACTAGAAGCACTTGGTACTAAATATTGTAGAAAACATCCATTGTTTCTTTCCATCTTAGAAAAACATCGAGCGACACCTCTGGTACATAGACCTGCTAACGGTGAACTATTTGAGATACTCGAGTTCTTGGTCTTTGTAACATAAATCAAGCTAAATAGAGTCACGGTGTCTGATTAGTGGTCATCTTCAACGCTTCAGTGATTGTATCCAGTGTGAGTTGTTAGCATTGTCTGCGTAGTAGAAAAAGGGTGAAAATGCAACGCGACTGGTGATTACCGATTTCCACCCTGTGACCGCGGCTGTGTGTCGAGGCTGTGTCATTTCGACTCCTTCGGACATCATCAATGCTAATCACTAAGGTATGTAATTTTACTATGGTATGAAAAGATGCTTATTAAAAACATACTTAGTCAACTATTTAGGGACATAAGACTCCTAATTATTGATAGTTCTATAATTCAAACAACATCAGATTTGCGAGTAAATCTCATTGGATGTAATTAAACACGCCGTTTTAACGCTGGCACATTTTGTTAGCACTAAAATGGTAGCGTTGGCAACACTGAAGCCGCGGTCTAAAACCTGCTAAGAAGCGCAAAGACATCTTACGACTTCAGTATCGATGTTGGCAGCTCAGTAGCCGGATAGACACGTGAGCGTCTGAGTGTTGAAACAGTCCAAGGGATTACAGCCTGCTTGCTATCTCTACAATCTTCTGATCTCAAATGGCACAGTTTTTTTTAAAAATTATTCGTTTAGACCTGAAGGATCGTTTCCCTTCAAAATCTTTGAAGTATTTTCAACAATTGAAAAATAGCGAAGAGTAAAACATAAAGTGAAACACGCTACTTATAAAATTTAACGACACTGTCCAAGTGTTAAAAGAGGTTTTTTATCGTTATCTAGTTATCATAGTAAAAGGCAAAGTGGCCGAGTTGCAAAGCGCCTGGCTTCCGAGCTGGGGTCCCGTGTTCGAATCCTGGTGAAGAATTTATAATTTAGGTATTTTTAGGGTTCCTCTGAGTTCACCCAGCTCTAATTGGTACCTGACATTAGTTGGGAAAAATTAAAGGCGGTTGGTCTTTGTGCTGACCACATGACATCCTGGTTAATCGTCAGCCACAGAAAAATGACCTTTATATCATCTGCTCTATAGATCACAAGGTCTGAAAGGGGAACTTTACTGTTACCTAATAAAATACAGACGTTACTTCAGAAAAGAAGATGATTACGCCCAACTCGTGTTCCTGGGTCAATCGAGCCATGCATTAACCCATGACTTAAACTAAATACTTGAAGACACGCCCATAAATAGCTTCCTATTTTGTGCTTCCGGTTAACATAACATGGTCAACTATGATCTCAACCTTTTTAGCACAATAGAGTCAAACTTCTACGCTCCTTAGCGTGTAGCACAAAGTCATTGTCATTATATAGTTGGCACCGGGATCTTTCAATATGGCGTCTATTTATCAGAAAATCTTTTACAATCATCCTTTCTTTTTCATTATTTTACCTTTTCCTATGGGTTCCATTATATCGACACTGTATTTCTTCCTTTTTATTCTTTTCTTTTTTTATAGGGAACATGGGACGAACAATAAACTGAGTGCAAATGTTTAAAAACATGAAATATAATTGATTCGTTTTATTTTAAGATCTATCTTGTTGACCCAGATACTGAGCTAGTAAGATAGGAAATAGATCTTCCTGGCTAGACGAACAACAATCGTGGCCTCAGTCAATAAACTCTGTAATCCGATTATTGGCCTTTTCTTTTTTTTTGGGGGGGGGGGGGGGGTCTTCTAGCAGACTTGAGAAGTTGGAAAGGTCATTTACATAAAGCAAAAAGCAGTTGGTCAGTACACAATACTTACTTCCCCTAGTTGGCCAGCTTTCGTTTATGCATGCTGGACTTAAAAGGGATGGCTTACCACCGCCCAGTGGTCTTGACTTCTTGAGTTAATTTTTTTTTCAGACCTTTTGGGTTGGTCGAGACAAAGGTAGTATCGCACATGAATTTACATAGACAGAAAGCAAACGTGAAGACCTGGCGGCGGGGGGGGGGGGGGGGACGTTATAGTGTGTGATGACCTGAGGCGGCTTGGATGACGAGGTTTGATGCAATTGTCAGTTCCCAATCGAAATAAACATTTATTTTTACCGCGTTGTTTTTTCTTTTTGTTTTTTAAAAACGACGAGTTAGAGAAGTTAGAGAAGTTAGTTAGAGAAGTTAGAGAATTAGAGAAGTAAAGCAGAAGAACAACCGCCCTTGCATTTCCCCACCTAATGGTACCTATTCGAGCTGGGTAGACTCTGAGGCGCCCTAAGGATCTGGAAATTAAAAAAAAAAACCAGTCTTCACCCGGATTCGATCCCGAGAGCCCCCGTTTCGGAAGCCAAACGCTTTTCCACTCAGCCACCGTGAGTTAAGTACGTTTTTAAAAATGATAATTATAGCTTTTTATATAGCGCTACTTTCATGCTTATAATATTTACAAACTAAAAATATTTAATTTTAATAAAACGTCTATTGAAAAACAATGTCGCTGCAGAAGTTTAATTTCTATTCACTGGATACAAAATATTTCTGACTTAACTCTTTCTCTCCTAACTGACGATACCAACGTTGTTTCCATCAGAATGTGGTAAATAATTATGGAGAGAATGAGTTAATATGTATATAATACTATATATTACTAGGGACAGAATTTTAAAGAAAACAGTGGAAATTTAAAGTCACACACTAGGAAACCTTTTCGTTGTTATCGACAGACAGAGTGAGTTAATATAAGCTTTGTAAATATTGAATTAAGACATACAGCTTTAAAAAGCAAAAGACAGCCATCAACAATTTATACAGCACTGTTTCACGCAGCTAGGTAAGATAAGTGTATAATAAATAAACCTTTTCCCCATTTCAGCTACTAATGATTGAAAACATTTAAAAACTGTTCCATTCAGTTTTATTCACCAAACTTATTGACGGTTGAACACTCAATTTGTTGCCTGATGTCAGGCTGAACAAAAATACAATTATCCTTGTCTACAGACCAGACTTGATCGAGATTTGTCTTAAGTGCTTTTATTCATCGTAAGAAATACAAACTTCAGATGATGTTTGTATTGTTTCGTTTGTTGGTTATTTTTTTTTAAGAATCGCACTCCATTTATTCTAAGGCAACTAATGACGTTTCATTCCTGATGTCAGTTTTGTTACCTTTTGAAATGAAATTGTCATGTAGAGTTGTTCATAGCACTTGGAGCCCTAAGGCCAGCAAAAGCGAATAACAGCTCTCTTCTACTAGTCTGAATGAACGGCGCACACCTCGCATAGTCCTATTTATCTGACGGGGGGTGAGACTTGGGGTTAAACTTTGAGTTTGGTTTTGCGTTCACATCGGGTGGACACGGACACTACGGACTCGAGGACTTTCACCAAACATGTGTCTAGTATCAAATTAAGACGGGGGGGGGGGGGGGGGGCGGTGGCTGAGTGATTAAGCGCTTGGCTTCCAAACTTAAGGTCCTGGGTTCGAATCTCGGTGAACACTCGTACTTTGAATTTGGGGATTTTAAGGGCGCCCCTGAGTCAGTCCATTTCTAATGGGTACCTGACTTTAGTTGGGGCAAGTAAAGGCGGTTGGTCGTTAAGCTGGCCACATGTCACCCTGCTCGTTTAACAGTTGGCCAAAGAAACAGATAACATCAACATCACCTGCCGTATAGACCCTCAGGCCTGAAAAGGGAAACTATAACAGATGAAGAAGCCAGGGCTGGGTTTCAGAAGACAAAAAGACGCAGTTGCAGCAAATTTTTAGCACTTCAAAGAATTTGGTGAAATCGGATTTTTGATAGTACTTTTCAGTTTTTAAGATCGAAACGTGACAGACCAGATAAAACTAATAACAGCTTTTCCTTGTTTTTTGTGTGGGACATGTAGATTTAAACTCTATGGTCACATCATAAGGTCCTCAGGGCTTGCAAAGACTTTTCTTCAGGGAACAGTACCAAGAAAAAGAAGAAGAGGCAGCTAGAGAAAGAGGCGGGAAGAAAACATAGAAGAATGGACATGCCTTTAATTGACAGAAATTGTATCTAGAAAGAGAAGAATGGAGAAAGAAGGTCAATAGATCACATGTGGTGCCCCAATGGTTCAACAAAATAAAGCATAGGTGAAGGTGAAGCTAGATTTGTAAGTTTTAGATGTTCCTTCAGAAAGGATAATTCTATTCTAGGCCAAGTCTTCTGCAGGGATCGTTAGGGAGTGGGGTTTGAATATCATTGTAACGACAGTTCGCAAAAGTAAAAAGTTTCCCTTTCAGACCTTGTGGTCTATAGGGCAGATGATGTAAAGGTCATCAGTTTCTGTGGCCCACGCTTTACGAGGGTGTCATGTGGACAGCACAACGACCAACCGCCTTTACTTTTCCCCAACTTATGTCAGGTACCCATTAGAGCTGGGTGGATTCAGAGGCAGCCCGAAGATCCCCAAATTAAAAATCCCAGTCTTCACCTGGTTTCGAACCCTGGACACACCGGTTCGGAAGCCAAGCACTTTACCGCTCAGCCACCCGCGCCTCCCTAGACAGTCCTTCGCTTATACTCATCCAAAATGGTCAGACTTGCATAGGATTTATCAAGTGGCGACAGCGTCTTGCTATGTGATTTGTTTTTTTTTCTCTATTCAGATAAATCATTGAGTGAATAGTAAAAAGAAATCAATACCTCCGTACCCCTTCACACAACGACACACCCACTCTCAAACACATATACACACACAAATGCCAACACAGAGAGACTGAGGGTTAATTGAGCCCAAAAACAAAGAGCGTACGTGATAGCAACATGACTGACCAGATCTATGTTTACTGTTGATGAAATGTCCTATCGATTGAGTAGTCAACTACTGAACAGTGTTACATCTTAACACGATGCTTGCTCGTCTAGGACGCTGACCACTGACCCCGGCATTCAACACCGATGAATATAATTACAGGGAATGTCTATTTCTAACTGATCATGATGGCATAAATGTGCAGGCTAATGATGGTTAAGTCACGTGATCTTCAGAGACACTTTTGAAGTACATCTGTGTTTTTGCTGCCGATTTATTTATTTATATTTTATTAAAGGTTTGAAGTAAGCTGAAGGTGTATGTGTCTTTATGGTATCTAAACACTATCATTAGTTAAAAGTGTTCCATTTTCATTTTGATCATCACAGAATTTTTCCAATGAGTTTTAAACATTTTATGATACGAATCAGCCAGGAAACCCAACGTTATTGCAGAATTTAACCATATCTGCGAATACTGAAAAATTTGCTTCCCTTGTTGGTAGAAAAAAAAATTAACTGTAATTAATTAATTTTTTTTCAATTCATGTCTTGTCTACGCTAATAAAGTGTCACCTTGAGAAATGGTGTGAGAGAAATAACGTGTACAAGCTTTTGACCTGACAGAAAGACGTACAGACAAACAGACAGTTACTTAATATAAGCTTTGTAAACATGTAGACGTTGGTTAAAAAGCTTTAAATCGTTTAGATTTCTGTAGAAGTTTGTAAAATATTCATAGCAATAGCAACCAAATATATTGCATTTTTTGTCTTGTCTTAGCGAACCAGAAAAGATAATTATAATCACGACATTGATAACAATATGCACATATACTTCGTACCAATAAAAAAATTTAGAAGTTTCTCAAGAATGTCCATGTCTTGCTGCCTTATGTTCGAGTAGCATGTTACTTAGCTCTTATTGATTACTGTTGACCGGACGAGAAAAAGCCGCAGACTTACTGGGGTTACTGCTACTTATAACACAATCAAGGAAAACTTCCATCTGTGACGATGTACTTATCGAGTGAATATCCGGTGCTTAGAGAGGGAGACGTGGAGAGTATAGTTAAATACTGACGTTGGTTGGGATGAGGGGAGGGAAGAGGTGAGAGGCAGTGTTCACCAAAGGGAGGACCATAAAGTCATGTGTCGCGATGACATATATCTCCACCCAAGGCGCACACAGACACACCTTTTTCCTTTGCACAGAATAGCTAATACACTGTGACAAAAACACACAACCAAATTCTGTAAACCAGTTAAGGGCAAACTACGGACCGTGGGCCAACTCCAGTCCCCCCCTGTAAGGTTTAATCCAGACCACCAAATGTTTTGAAATAATTTAAAAAGTAAAAATTTCATTCATTTTCAATAATAGATGAACCATTGAAATACTATAGAAAATTTTAATTTCTATGTTTTCCCATTAGTTTCATGGGTAGCCTCAGCCTAAACTAAATTTTGGTTTATGTTTTATGACGCCCTTGAGACTACCCAACTCTAAAGGGCACCTGACATTAGTTGGGGAAAAGTAAAGACAGTTGCTCCTTTTGTTGGCCAGATGACACCCTCGTTAATGGTGGGTCACAGATGACCCATATATCGCAAAGTCTAAGAGGGGTACTTCACTTTAAAAAAAAAATTGTTAATCAAACACATTGATTCTAAATGTGTTTCTCAAGATGAGTGGATGTGGAAGTACTTCTTTAAACTTTAAAGACAAACGTCTGACGGATGAACCAGTCAGTTAACTTTAGTCATAACTACGTCCGAAACTGATCCACATGATACTAATAAAATACTCGTTCCATATGCTAGGACAAATCTATAAAGGCTCTTTCTTCCCTAGCGCTATTAGAGCATGGAATGGGTTGCCTGAGCTAGCCAGGAAAAGCAGTGACTTGGCAGAATTTAAGCCATTGGTTAATATGCATGACTAATTGCATGACGCGTAGGACGTAATCATCTTCCTTTTTGAAGTAACGTCTGTATTTTATAAAATAAGATTATATAAGATAAGGACTATTAGCGAAACACAAATCGCTTCATACAGCGTTAGTTATAATTAAATTGTGATATTAATTCCAATAATACTTTTCTTCATTTTCTAAATAAAATAATTATGGCCCGCCAAAAATTTTTCCTATCAATTTTTGGCTCGCTCTTCAAAAGGCTTTAAAGCCTTTGTAAATTTTGCTCTTGTCAGAGGAGCTTATTTGTTTCCATTTGTCTTGAAATTTACCTGGCAACCTTTTTCAAACTATTTTTATTTCTAAAAAAAAAATTACATAGAAAACATCAATAACAGCGGAGCAGATTTTTAGAACGGCTTTGACAATTTGTCCTATTTGTCTTTAAAAAAAAAAAAAGATATTTTATAGATCTCTTATTTGAAAGCACATCTTGGCCTGCATGTCTTTTGCCAAGAGTTAAGTCAGAACCAAATATCACTATCCAGTTTATGTGAGTGTTGAGCAGAAGTCTTTTAGTCCTTACCAGACAGATTCCCACACACAAAAACATATATACAAGACAATAATAGCCTGGTAGAGTCACCATTAATTGCCTGAGATAGCAAAGTCCGTCCCCTGCGTCCCACTCCTCCGCGATCAACGTGTTCCCCTCTAAGTCATTCATTGCTCGATGTTGGCTATTTATTGGTCATTCATAGCCTCTGGGTATGTGCGTGTGTGTGTGTGTGAGTAAATATATATGTGTGTGTGTGTGAGTAGATGATTCACAAAGCGTTACGACCAAGACAGATTGGCCAAACAATAAAGAACACAGCGACTATTTACTGACCGAATCTCGAAGTATTACCTAGTAAAATTATGCCATTTTTTTTTTATCTCGCACTCAAGGAAATCTAACGAAACACTGAAGTCTTTGGTTTTGTACAGAAATAACTTTAAAATGCAGGCTTTAAAAAAATAAAAAAGTCAAAAATATTTCGTACTAGAAAACATTAAAAATACTTTTTAAAAAAAAAGACAATATTTTGTGCAACGTATATAGCGAATGTTTTTCTCATAAAAATTAATAATTGTTAGATTAAAACAACAATGAAACACTTTTGACCTCCACCTCAAGAAATATCTAATTTAGGGATATTTCTTAATAACCGTCACCCTTCTCAGATGATTAAAGAAATAGACTTTCACACAAACCTGAAAAACATTTTTAAAAATTATTTTTATTAAAAAAAAGACAGCACCCCCCCCCAATACACCTTATAGAGCAATTATTTTCTATCGTGGTAGTATGTTCCTGGCTAAGCGCTTGCATAGATCTAGTACACATTTTAATGTTAAAATGATAGGCTTTTAGATCTAGACTTAGAAGACGATTCGTGAAATTTTCACGGACATTAATTGATTAAACTCTTGAATCAACAAAGCCTAACATTCGGAAATTCCAGAAAGCTAAATTCCTTTCAAGAACGCGATAGTCCTTTCAAACACGATGTTGGACCTAGACCTAGACCTAGATCTAAATCTCTAGCCAAATTTAAATTTACTCAATTTTTTTTACTTGAAATGATAACTGAGTTTTCCCCGTGTGGCTAATGAGCTAGTAATTTTTTTTTTGTGAGCGATATACAGCAACCGTTAAATTTCTACGAAAATGGTTGGAGCCATTTTTGAGATCTATTGTCCATGCTGGTCCAGGTTCCATGAAGTTCTGACTTAGATAGTGGTATTGTAAAAATGACAAAGTACTTAGAGAAAAGATCTATAATTGTATAACCACTTTTGATAATTATTTCGGTACCTTACGAGAGAAAAGAAATGTCTGTTCAGAATATAAAGACTAAATGTGGACAACTGTTTAAAAAAAGGTGCAGACGACATTGATTAATTTGTCTCATTTTGTTCCAAAACGGGAAAAGCATAGTTTTTGTATTGCTTATTTCATACTTGTCTGAAAAGTCAACTTCACCCAACGCGACGAAGCATTCAACTTAAACGTTACGCCACACTCTAGAAAAAGGCAGTTCTATCCCCTCTCTCAACTCCCAATAACGGGCTTAGAAAATATTTTTTTTTTCAACTAACTTTTCTATTGACTCGGTTGAGCATATCGCCACCCATGCCAATTGGCACAGTCAGTAATTGCAGGCTAAACACGACCTCCTGGTATAAATCGATGAAATTTATACAAAAATCTCAGACCTTGAAAACACCATTATGTTAGTAAATGAAAAGAAAACAAAAAAAGACATCGTACATGGTCAAAGGTGTGGAGTACTTCTAAAACAGTTTGGAGATTAATATATAATATGAAACGTGTTATCACAAATTTCAATGACCTGTCTAAATATCTTAAATAAAATATGTATTTATTTTAACACTTATTGTCACACTCAAAATAGTGAACTTATTGGGTCTTGTTTGTTTGTAAAATGTTTTACATGTTTCGGATGTTCCTTCAGAGTTGAAGATAGTTTACTTCCTAGTCCAAACCTCTCGTAGGACGACGGGGGATGGGAGCGGGCAGGGTTTGAACCCTCGACCGTCGATAAATCCGATCGACAGTCCAGCGCGCAAACCGCACGATTGTACTTTAATGAATACAGAGCATGAAAATGCAAATAGTGAAGATAAGTTTGGCATGACCGGAAGCACGATAGTAGGAGAGGTCGAGAGTTTTAGTAGTTAGTTGGAGAAGTCTAGTTGGACAGTCCAGAGTAGTTAGCTAAGTTATGTTAGTTGAAGTAGTAAATCAACTTGTGTTAGTTGAAATCGTCAGTAGAAGAAACAAGTCCAAACTTTAGTTGAGATTTGTAAGTAGAAGTAATTAGGTTTACGTAAAGTCAAGTAGATGGCTGCCTGGTCGTGCGGTTTGCGCGCTGGACTGTCGCTCGGATTTATCGACGGTCGAGGGTTCAAACCCTGCCCGCTACGATTCCCCGTCGTCCTAGGAAGTAAACTATCTTCAACTTTGAAGGAACATCCGAAACATGTAAAACAAACATTTTACAGTGGACTTAGCCTGATATGATCGTATCTTAAGTGAAGCAAGAAGTTGTTAGGCTCATCAAGTATCATCATGACAAACGGATAAATATCATGCAAATAAACTTAATATTTTATTTCGCCCTACAAGAAGTCCACTGTACTTACAGTTCACAAGTACTACCTGTAATTGTGGTCAGTACTGTGATGCTGCTTATAAATGGTAAGCTTACGAGAACTATGCCTACAAGCTTCCATCACAATTAATGTCATGATATTCATCAATAATGTCTTATCTTATATTTTACAGACGTCACTTATGATAATTACGTCCTACGCATTTCATGTGTCAATCTAGTCACGCATGTTAATCAATGACCTAAACTCTGCCAAGTCGTTAGTTTTCCTGGCTGATTCAGGCAACCCATTCCATTCTTTAATTACACCAGGGAAGAAGAAGCACTTTTATATTTCGTACTATCGTATGGAATAATATATATACCTCTATATTTGTGTCTTTATGAGTATTTTATTTGGGTTTATTTTTTTTATTTGTAAATTATGGTTAAATGTTTTACGCATTAGACCTACTTTACTAATAAATCTTTTATATGATTTACGCTTATAATAACAAATCTTTTGAAACTAGTAAAATCAATAAACGTGTAGAAGCCGTTGTCTTTAGTTCCGTACTTATAATTACGAGTGTACAAGTTATCGAAAATGTACTTTAACATCACAAAAACCATGTTACATCTATAGCTTTATTACACAGTATGACCGAAAAAACAGCTATAAACATAGTAAAGGTCACGACACAGAATAGGGTCAGTACACAATCGAACAAATGTAAACAAACACTAGGGGTGACACTCAAAATATACGAATTCACGACAATGATCTATCTTAAATTTCCGTAGGTTTTTATAAGCTCAAAAAATTTAGGTGAACTATGGAGTTATATACGTGGATAATAAATCAGAGGCGTAGTGGTGGGTGGGGGAGGGGAAAGGGAAGAGCGATATCCGGGCCGCCATTCATAGGGGGGGGGGGATGACACACGCAGAGAAGCGCCCAAAAAAATTATTGTAAATATTTTAGTTAAATAATGCATTCTAAGGTAATTTGTATTATATTATTATTAAATACTTTTTATTTAAAAGCCTATATTTCAATGTGATGTACATGGAAAATAGAGGGGGGGGGGGGGCGCCAATAAAGTACTTGGCCCTGTCGGTTTTGCTCACTACGCCTCTGTACGAAATTTCATATTTCAACTTTTTTTTTTATCTATTTGCAAGAATTTCTCATGCAATAAGTGTTTTCCCTTTAATTTAGAGAACGGATCACGTGACTGCAGAATTAGAAACAAACGTATGCAAAGTAGGAACCATACAAACTGTCACAAAGTCACGAGAACCAATAAAAGAACGCCAACGAGAAAACACGTGACTAATGTTGTCAGCCAATCAAATTACTCCATTTTAAGGCTGTTGTCTTGTACACATTGGGGTTGAAATCAGATTGGAAAATCGATTGAGTTTGATGAAGAACATTGAAGAAATGTGCCAGGCACAGAGAAAAAAAAAAAGGATAAAGTTGTATATTGGAAAACCCATCCTTGTTCCGGTCACCATGCTTGATAACGTTGAGACAGATTTAACTCTTTATCTCCTAATCGACGATCCCATCGTTGATTTGATCTCATTAAATTAAATTAAAATTTAATTTTATAAACTTGACTTTGTGTTATATAAAAAGAGCATGCATTCACCTTTAATTCTACACCAAATAAAACATTTTCTGATTACAAACGACAAAGCTATGGAAACTTCATCATAACAGGGGTAGTGAAATAGTAATGAGCTAAAAGAAGAACTCCTTCGAAGCGTGGAAAAATAATAGCGGAGAGAAAGAGTTAAATAAGAAAACCTAAGAGAGATACACACCATGAAAACTACCGATCTTTTCCATTGAAATCTGGTCTGTCATAATTATTAGCAATCTAAAAAATTACTATCAAGATATGATTTTATAAAATTCAGTAGGTTTTTAATTAACATTTACATCTTGTACTCAATAGAACAACAAGATAAAACCCGGTGTGGGGTGTAGAAGTCATTATGGAAAGTGAAACAATGGATGGCTTTTAAAAGATAGAAGATGTGCTTTATTATAGATTGAAGTCATATACTACTTATAATAAGCAACATTGTTTCAAGGATGGTTTAACAATTTATGCATAATTTCGTCAATACCGTGTTTACCGTTTATAGAGCATGTCAATAAGCTGTAAGATAAATAAAAAATGCCTCGTGTCAACATGATTTTTAAGTATCGATACTAGTAATTAAATCCACTTACAATTAGTGTGAAAAGTTCAATCAAATGTGATCACTGAATTATAACATGATCAAACGCAAATTAATAATCTTACGGTGTTTGTATTAGTTTTAATTTAAACACTTTTTAAATAAAAATCTTTATGTTAAAATCGATATCGATCCCATGATAAACTATTTGCAAACACTTGAATATAGTCCGTCATAAAGGCGTATTTTTTTTTACACATGAACACAGTAAAATAGTAAATACCTGGAGATCAAACAAAACCATAGAGAACTAGATCTATACACTGTCACAAGTAGCATATTTATTTTAAAAAGTGAATAAACAAAATTTTTTTTTTCTCTCGGTTTTCCCAAAATGAAATCAAAGTTGCCAGATTTTTGTCTGAAAGAGACCAAAAAAAAAAGTATGTATTGACTCCTGGGTACAGGCCCTCGCGTGCATGTGATGCGCGAGTCATCGGAAGCTGTGCCATTATTACAGTCCTGCTTGAGGAACGGGACGAAAGAAGATTTCGTTGGTGGGGGTGGGGGGTTGTAGATTTGGGGAGCTCGAGGGGGTGGAGCGGCCGGGAGAGGGGGGGGGGGACACATGAACGATGTATGTAGATTGTCGTTTTAAAAAATATATCATGAAATAGAAGAGAAGTTGAGAGTTACGCGGATGAGAAATGAAACGGATGTCTGCAGAGGGGCCCTCATTGAAGTTAACTAACTGGCCATGGATAAAAGCTTAACTCTTTCTCTCCTAACTGACGATACCAACGTTGATTCCACCAGAATCTGGTAAATAATTACGGAGAGAAAGAGGTAACAATCCTAGGGCCTGGCACAAGAAATACAAGTCAGACAAAAAAACATACGTAATCAGGTAGCAGGTCTCAAACTGCCTCGATAACAAGCGGATAAGGAAGAGAGAAACCAATAACGTCAATGTTCCTTTGCATACAAAACGCGAGAGTCTTCAACGGACGATAACCACATTTTGTTTTGGATCATTATCAAGAGTTGTCGGTCTTTGATTATAAACTGAGAGTGTGGGACCTTTTTCACCTACACGATTTTGATCCAGACACTGACGTGCAACGTCAAAACATGTGGGCAGGTTAGACCAATAGCTCGTTGCCACGCAGTACAGGCCTGTGACATGGCAACAAGCTATTGGTCCTAACTGCCCACAGGTTGAGACGTTGTAGGCCAGTGTTTAGGTCTTCTGTAACGATTGGCCTCGTTTTGACCGTGGGACTAAAAAAAAAAAAGCGGAAACTGTAAAATGGTCGAACTACTTTTAAAACAGACTTCTCTTGCTACTAAACTAGACACTCAGCTTTGGACAAAGTGGCCTACGTAACTAGATATTGCCTACAATATCACTAGACGTTTTTACAATACCTGTATTCAAGTCACACTTTCGGAGTGGGCACCTTCTTGGTGGGCAAAGATTGTGCGGATGCGATTCTCGAAAACGGCTCTAACAATTTTCCTAGAAATTTGACAATAGATGTATATCGTTGAGAAAAGAATTACTAGCGCGTTGGTGACGAATCTAATTTAACCGTTATAATTTTTTAAAAAATAATTTAAATTAGGCTAGAGGACTACAAATCTTGATCTTGAACCACAATGATTAACTCTAATCGTTATAATTGTTCAAAGTGAAAATAAAAACTACATAAATGACTACAAAATCTTAATCTTGAACAAGGAATACGTATTCGAGTATTTCTTCATGTAGGTCCTAGTCATTCAAGAGTTTCATAAATTAATGTTCAGGAACATTATGTGCATTGTCTTGTTAAGTCTAGATCTAAACGCCAATTATTATAAGATTTTTAGTATATTACAAAACCCAGCCAGGATTAGTTCTCGGGGGAGGGGGAATGGGGTGGGATAAAAATGTTTCATTTTTTTTAAAAAATCTAACTTTCATTAGTTCTGAAGTGCAAAATAATCGCGCTATAAGTTGTTAAAAGAAGGCGATGTCTTTTTTAAAAGTATTCATTATACATAAGTTTTTCTTATTAACTCTTTCTCTCCGTAATTATTTACCACATTCTGATGGAGTCAACGCTGGTATCGTCAGTTAGGAGAGAAAGAGTTAAGATGTACAGCCTTAAGAAATGAGCCAATCAGAAAGCAGTAATTTGAATTGAATTAGGTCCAAATGTTGCAAAGCTAGATTTGACACTTAAACATTTGACCCAATTGTGAAGTCCGTTTTTACCGTCATGCATCATCAGTCGTACATCTTTTTACCATATGGTCACGTCGGCCGAATGAAATGTCTGGTGCAGGGGCGTAGCTAGGAATTTTCCATCGTTTGGGGGCTTGACCTCTATGGGGGCCCCTGTATTTTACGTAATATTTTATTTTTAATGTAAAAGCACTCATTCTGCCCCCCCCCTCCCTCGAGTGAGGGCCGGGGGATTTTCAAATTCTCCCCTTCCTCCCCCCATCCTAGCTACGTCACTGATATGGTGAACGAATTGCCGCGTGAACGAATAGTCGTGAACGATTTGTCGGTTAACGAAATGTCCGTGAACGAATTGCCGTGATTCCGGTCACAACCTAGTAGTATGCAACCTTAGGCACCGAGTCTACTAAGTCTTGCTTAAGAATGTGGTTTTAACCAAAGCAAAAAAAAAAGTGTAGACTTTGATGTGGCTACACATTGTCCTAGTTAACAATGGCTGGCTGCCTGGTCGTGCGATTTGCGCGCTGGACTGTCATTCGGATTTATCGATGGTCGAGGGTTCAAATCCTTCCCGCTCCCATCCCCCGTCGTCCTGCGGGAAGTTTGGACTAGGAAGTAAACTCTTCAACTCTGAAGAAACATCCGAAACATGTAAAACAAACATTTTACAACAAAAGCGA
Source organism: Biomphalaria pfeifferi (assembly GCA_030265305.1). Lineage (NCBI taxonomy): Eukaryota > Metazoa > Mollusca > Gastropoda > Planorbidae > Biomphalaria > Biomphalaria pfeifferi. The sequence goes on from JASAOG010000079.1 coordinate 816,168, forward strand.
AAATAAACTGATGATGTTTCTAGTGTAGTTTATTATATACGATATAATTAGGTCAGATGAACACTGGTGTCTCTGATATCATTATAGTTAAGCATCTGTAGGAGCAATATGATGAGAACCACTGAATGAGTTTTTCAAGGGCTTAGAATATCATGCTTCAGCAGATGGGATAAAAGTGTAGAGGCCATGGATGATTAACAAAAACTCTCAGCGTGTAGACAGCATAATTACACGGAGATTATTACTAGAGTAATTAAATGTGATATGAAGAATTAGGTTGGGAACAGATTTTGTTTGCTCTGATGAGAAAATTGTGCTATCGCTTTGCACTTTTGTACTATGACAAATCAGGGAGGGATGACTCTTTCTTTATTAAATTGAAACTATAACAGACGCAGAATAGGTTTATACTAAATAAATATTTAGTTTTAAATACAGCAGAGACGACTTCTACAAGAAATATTGCATTTTAATCTAACAGAAGCCATGAGAGCTGCAGGTCATTCAGTTCTAAGAAAAATACAAACTAAAAGTGTATGGTCCTCAGGGCTGGCAAAGACCTTCCTTCAGAGAACAGTACCAGGAAAAATAGGAAGAAGCAGTTAGACTAGGCAAAGGGAAGATATCATCAACTAATGAATGGGTCTGTGATTAAATTGAAAGAGATTCTGTCTAATGTAAAAGATTGAAAGGAATAGAGAAAGACGGTCGACAGATCATCTATCATGCCCCAACGGTTCCAAAGACCAAGCGAACACAGCAGGCGAACACTATTATTAATTTTCAAAAAATACTAAATTTAGAGACATTCCAGGACAGAAGACTAGAATGTAAAGAAGCAATAATAAAGAAAGCATCTAAATCTTATAATAATAAAATCACAAGCAAATAAATTATTAGAAAGTACAAACACGAAGGTAAATTCCTCATTCCTTATACTAAGATGAATTCATACAAGTACTTTATTTTCCCAAGTGTCAGAGCTTGGAACGAGCCAGGAAAACCAATAAGTTACCAGAGTTTAAGTCTCTTATTAACATGTACGATAATATTAATTATTAATTATCTTCTTTCTTTAAAGGAACGTATGACAATTATAAGATGAACTGGGATAGGTCTAACGTAAGTGGGCCACCCTCGGTTTGAAAACATGAAGAGGTTGTCTAGGCAGGGCCGGACTTAGATAATTGAATGCCCTATGCGAAGTGAATTTGGTGGTTCCAAATGAAATTGAAAAATAAACAGTGAAAAAAAATAAAACTACGAAACTACGCATAATATTAAAAACCCAGATAAATCCAACAATAACATCGAGGATAAGTTTAGCTCTTTATTTACTAAAAATGTTTTAGTCCTGTGCACGGCCCCAACCAATAGGAGGTCCTAGATGACTGCCTAGTTTGGCAATACTTAAGGCCGGCCCTGGTCTTGGGTGTGCGTGTGGTGGGACGTCATTTAAACAAGATTCGAGACATTGTGAATACGCTACTTTAGTTCTCTCTTGTGTATAAGAAAACTTTTTTTGTAATCCCAGCACCACATTCCAGGGAAACAAACGAGTTCCTTTTCTTTTATTAACCTTCTCATCTCCCTTTTTTTTTTTTTCTTTGTTTCGGGAAAGCTGTGGTGGAAGTACTATGGCCTTCTCGGCCTTGACAATCGTGGCCAACGACTACCCGGGCACCGAATGAGTAGATCAAAAATAGAGGTGTAAAAAAAACGGATTTAACCACATACGATGACCGGATTGCACGGCCTGCGTTTGCGTAACAAGTTCAGTTCCACTGGCCGCAGGTTGCCACTTAACATGCCTACTACAACGACTGGTCGCGGTTGGATGCTCTTTAACTCTTTCTCGCCTAACTGACGATACCAGCGTTGATTCCACCAGAATGTGGTAAATAATTACGGAGAGAAAGAGTTAAAATAAGCGAAAAATATATGCCCTAAACAAAAAAAGAAAATAATACTAATTAGCAAAAATTTTATTAATAAAAGATGTTAACAAGTATAAAGTAGGCTCTAGGCACTGTGAGAACATAGCAGACATGAACACTAGAGTTAAAAGACAAACTAATCTAAATAAGTTTTGAACAGATTGGTCTTAATGTTGTTCTTGAATGTAGTGAAGCATGTTGTCAGTCTGACGACGAAACTATACTAAACATCCTCAACGATTGCAGGGTGCTCATACGAAGTTTCGAAGGTACTAAAATAAAGTACTCGTATGAATTCATCTTAGTATGAAGAATGAGGAATTTACCTTCATGTTTGTGCTTCATGGCCCGTTCCAAGCTCTGACACCTTAATGTTTATGCTTTCTGAGAATGTATTAGGTTGTGATTTTATTATTACAAGATTAAGACGCTTTCTATATTATTGCTTCTTTATATTCTAGTGCTCTGTCCTGGAATGTCTCTAAATTTAGTATTGGTCACGAGAACGATATGCAAGTTCTAAAATGTTTAACATGTTTCGGTTGTTCCTTCAGAGTTGAAGATAGTTTACTTCCTAGTCCAAACCTCCAGCAGGACGACAGGGGATGGCAGAAGGCAGGGTATGAACCCGGGACCATCGACAAGTCAAAACGACAGTCCAGCGCGCATAGCGCACGACCATGCCTTGCCTTGTGCGGACCGAGCCCTATGGGAGTAATCCCAGCAATGAGCTTTGGTGCATGGAGGCTTACTAATGGTGAAAAAATGTCATTATATATTTATTTAACATTTATTATATTTGTAAGCTTATTACCCGTGAGTTAGAGTTATGATAGCCAATACTAGACACCGATCACACAAAAACCAGGATGGCTGCCTGGTCGTGCGGTTTGCGCGCTGAATTGTCGTTCGGATTTATCGACGGTCGAGGGTTCAAAACCTGCCCGCTCCCATCCCCCGTCGTCCTGCGGGAGGTTTGGACTAGGAAGTAAACTATCTTCAACTCTGAAGAAACATCCGAATTATGTAAAACAAACAAAATAAAAACAAAAAACATTTTTGTTCCCACCTGGCAATCAAAGCATTAATTACAATCCAACGTTTTGATGCAATGCCTGGTGAAACTGGTATGCACCAAGAGCCGATCAGCCAGAAGTGAAATGCGTGATTGTCAAAGGCAGTTGTTTATTTGACGTTAGACAGTATAGATGTGTTTTTGTTTTAAGTTAGATTTTGTTTACACACCAATTCATTTTGTTCTACTAGATTTATATCTCATTTCAAAATGAATCTATGTAAAACATAAAATTTAAAATGAGTCTGTTTTTTTTTTTTAAAATAAAAGTTTGTTCAAGTTTATTTCAAGTTATGTAATTAAAAATGTATAGCATGCCTACTTCCGTTTGGTTGCAATTGCTGTTTGGAGCTACAAACCAACGACCGAATAAGAACAGTCTTTTAATTATTTTAAATGACTTTTAACATTTTATCACGATATTTTTCAATGTCTTTTTTTTTAAAACTATCCTTCTGGACCTGACCACCACTCACAAACCCTCTCTCTTATTCTCTTTATAATAGACTGTGTACTGTATGCAGACCCAAGAAAACAGGAAATTATTCCAAAGATCTTTTTTTTTAGTACAAAACTTTTCGTTTTTGTTTATACGTCCAATCCGCTTAGATGGCGCTCAGAACTCTCTGTGTGTGCGTGACTATGTGTGTGTATGTTTGTGAAGGGTGCCTTCGTGTTTGTGTGTGTGCTTGTGTGTTTCAATGTGTGTCTGCGTTTGAAATATAAAAAAAAGAATCGGAGTGTTATTACCGATAAAAGATTTAGTTAGAGAGAGAAAAAAAAACTCAACTGAAAATAAATGATGATGGATTACTGATGGGAAAAGAAACAAAAGAGTCACAGTCTTAAAGAAAACGTATTGAGACGCGCCTTACGATGGCTGGCCCGGTCTAGTCTAGAGGGGCAGCAGGTCGGGTCTAGATGGGCAGGTGGTCGGGTCTAGAGGGGCAGGTGGTCGGGTCTAGAGGAGCAGCAGGTCGGGTCTAGAGGGGCAGCAGGTCGGGTCTAGAGGGGCAGCAGGTCGGGTCTAGAGGGGCAGGTGGTCGGGTCTAGAGGGGCAGCAGGTAGGGTCTAGAGGGGCAGGTGGTCGGGTCTAGAGGGGCAGCAGGTCGGGTCTAGAGGGGCAGCAGGTCGGGTCTAGAGGGTCAACTAAGAAACAATAATGAGCCATGGTCTTATTAGAGTGGGCCTCAAGGAAAGGTCGGAACGGTCATCTTGTGGGGAAACAACCATAAGTACCCTTTGGCAACTAAATATTGAATGCTTCTTTTCTTTTCTTCTATTGAATCTCAGTACCTGTTTTATCTTATCTTTTCTTATCTTATATAATTCAGACGTTACTTCAAAAAAAGAAGATGATTTCGTCCTACACGTCATGCATTTAGTCATGCATGTTAACCGATTACTTAAATTCTGCCAATTTACTGGTTTTCCTGGCTGGCAACCCATTCCAAGCTCTAATTGCGCTAGGGAAGAAGGAGCATTTGTACAAATTTGTCCTAGCATATGAAACGAGGAATGTGCCATTATCTTTGTCTTAAGAATGTATGTAGTTTAATGTCCTATTCTATGGCCACAAGTAGTTAAATGTCCTATTCTACGGGCATGTGCATTTTAATGTCCTATTCTACGAACATATGTAGTTTATTTTCCTTTTCAATGGACTTATTCATTTAATGTCCTTTTTTATGGACACATGTAGTTTATTGTCCTATTCTATAGACACATGTAGTTTATTGTCCTATTCTATAGACACATATAGTTTATTGTCCTATTCTATAGACACATGTAGTTTAATGTCCTATTCTATAGACATATGTAGTTTAATGTCCTATGCTATAGACATATGTAGTTTTATGTTCTATTCTACGGACATATGTTGTTTAATGTCGTATTCTATGGACACATGTAGTTTAATGCACTATTCTATAGACATGTAGTTTAATGTCCTATTCTATAGACATATGTAGTTTAATGTCCTATTCTATAGACACATGTAGTTTAATGTCCAATTCTATAGACATATGTAGTTTAATGTCCTATTCTATAGACATATGTTGTTTAATGTCCTATTCTATAGACACATGTAGTTTAATGTCCTCTTTTCTGAATCGATGTAGTTAAAGAGTCCTTTGAATTATCTAGCTATACGTGTTCAGCTACCTTGCGCGTCATTGTACGTTTTGGTGAATGCACCTCATTCACCAATCGTAAACAAACAACATTTAGCCACGTGATAATATTGATAAAACAATGAAAATTAGTATCACGTGAACGCCTTTATGGATTGCGCAATTTGAATAGAAGATATAGAGAACCACTTGGCGAAATGTTGTTTGTTTACGATTGGTGAATGAGGTCCATTGGTGAATGAGGTCCATTGGTGAATGAGGTCCATTGGTGAATGAGGTCCATTGGTGAATGACGTCCATTGGTGAATGAGGTCCATTGTATCTAGCAAAAGACGAGCAATGCTATCGAAACAGTGTTAATCTTTCCTGTTCCTTGTGGTCATCGCCATGTCCATCTACGTTTATACAGATGCTGAAATTAATTTCGCAATCAATACTTCTGACAATAACAACATATAAATATGTGATCTGAAACGCTAAATCTTATCACAGTTCAAACTTGAAAGAGATTATTGCTTAGAAAATTAATAAATTTAAAAGATCAAATAATTTTTTTTTTACATTTTGGCAAAACTGTTTCTCAATTGTTCTGCTGATAAGATTTTTTTCTCTTCAATATCAGTATATATCCGTATCTATATCCTGTATCTGTATCTTTTTATGTACTAGTTTAGAGAGTATGTTAGTTTCGGTAGACAAATATATTGTGTATTGTTTTTAGCCAAAGGGTCACCAGGTCCTGATTTTCCCACATGGATTGACTCCCGGAGCCTTTCCAGTGTTAGGGTATAGCCGCAAGGCAGCGGAGGTTTAGATTAAGAGTTTTCCTTCAGATAGATTGGTAGCCAACCGATGTCAACGAACCCCTCCTGCCCGAAGCTTACTGGTTTAGGCGCCAGTTGCTCGTCTTTGCCCATTCTCCTGTCTGTGAACAGTTCCGCCAGGCTCAGTATCTGAACCACATGTGAAGGCCAGGAGTTGGACTGGTTGTCAGAGGCTATTTTAGACGCGTGCCATTCGAAGCATTTTTATAGGTAATGACACGCTTAAAACCATTACCACTTCCGGCGTTAACAACTTTGTGTTTTCATATAGTTCGTAAAGATTTATTATTATAAATTGATTATAAATGGTTTTTAGTTCCAACTTTTTTTTCTGGTATATTATTAATCACATGCTAATAAAAACAAGATTCATACTCATTCTTATTCATATGATACTAGACCTTGACCTTGTAACAGATTAGCAGAGCTAGCCAAAAAAAGTAATGAATTTAAAATTTAAAATTTCAACTACTACGAATGATTGATGAACGAAACAATTTGTATTCTGAAGGATAAAAGACTAATGCATTGAATAGATCACAGCCTGATTGATGGAAGCTATTATCGAATACTGTTCATTTAAATTTCCATTCTCGTCTTATAGAGAGTCTCTCTCTTTCTATTATATAAAAATGTACATATAGGAGAGGCAATAAAAGAGACAAATTGTATTTAAAGGAAAAGAGATACACCATATTTCACTATAAAAGTGATACATTTTATTTCACTATAAAAGAGATGTATTGCATTTCACTATTAGAGAGGTACATTGTATTTTGCTATAAAAGAAATACATTGTATTTCACTAAAAATGGAGAACATTATATTTCACTATTAAGGAGATACTTTGCATTTCTCTATAAAAGAGATACACTGTATTTCACTAAGTCATTTTGAACTCCCAGCGCCTACTCTCCCACAGTGGAGAGTTCAGCAGACGATCGAATGGCCCCCGTCAGAAAATTGGGTCATAACCGTTTAAAATATGGCGACCTCTCTCCTGCTAGAGATTACAACTGAAAAATCAGAAAAAAAAGAAAGAACATTTCTTACTTCATGTCATACCCGTATAACTCTTTGCTCACATAGACACCCAGCCGCACGTGCAGACAGGCGCGTGCAGACAGGAAGATAGTTTAGAGAATTCGAAATATATACATTAAACACATATGACAGGACGTGGGAGTTTCTGAAAAAACTGAGCTAAATAGGGGCCTTGAATATGTGGAAATTATAAGAGTATTAAAGTTCTTTATTATAATCGTTTGAATAAGAGCTTTCGATTATCATTTTAGGACGTTTTTATATTTATATAAAGATAAATAAGAATATAGAAAAAGAAAAGTGTGTAACGCTTCCTCTTTCAGACCTTGCGATCTATGGGGCAGATGATGTCATGGTCTTCTGTTTCTATGGCCAACGGTTAATGAGTAGGGTGTCAGGTGACCAGCAGAACGACCAAGATGGACATAGAGGAGGCAATTTAGAGAATTGTGGAGGCAAAAATTTCGAACTAAATTAACAAAGTAACAATGTCAATGACGCCATATTGAAATTCTCGACATATCCCTGTTGCCTTCAAACTAATCGAAAATACTTATAAACAACAACAACAAAAGTTTATCTAAGGGACAATATTCCATATTTACAGCCATATATCTCATTAGTGTAAGATTTCTTTCCCATTTTCTATATAAAACTTAATTAATTAATTACCACTATTTAATAATTAATTGGCTAACTTTTTGATTGATTCGTGTGTTGTCATCGACATTGACTAATTAACTAAAAAAGTTTCAACTTGATCCGAAAATGGGAAGGGGGCGAAATAACTTGTTCAAAATGTGTATCAAACAGACAGACAGACGACGGAGTGAGTTGATATAAGCTTCTTAATTACTTTGCACTTCAAATGAAAGAACAGGGAAAATTTGATTTTACATAGCTAAATAGTGGGCAGAAAATTATCGTATATTTTTTAAATACACAGTTTATCAGCCTTTCCGATATTCTGTACTCCGGTTACATCAAATCTAGCTAGTTATGGTTATTCGCCAACTCGATTAAGCTACATTCCGAAAAGATATGAATATGAATGATTAACAACAAAACATAATCCTTGCAAATGTGTTTCTCAAGTAGTGCTACCTGATTATGTATGTATTAAGGTTAATAGAGCAAAACACTAGCCTATATAACAGGAGCAGTGATGTGCACGCTCTTAGCCTTCGAAAGTGGAGCCCCAATTTCCATTAGATATCTACCGGAAATAATTGCTTTCACGGTCCGAGAAAAATAAACTATTCTTGTATTTGACTGAATACCCCTCCCGCCTTTCCATAACCGCCCCTTTCTTATTTTTCCCTTCATTTTTTCTTTTGGTTCTTTTTTTTTTTGGTTTAAACAGTCCAATTTAAGTTCGATGTACAATCTGGCATTTGGGTTCCGCGTGTAGAACAATCTGGCCAGTTCAAGCACTCACTTCCATGAATATGATAGTAGGGAAAATAAAGAGAAAAAAAAGGGAAGGGAGGGACGGGATGGAAGGCTACTGATGGCAGAAGGCGGGAAATGGGAAAACGATCCTAAGGCACAACTAAGGGCGATAAAAAACGCTCAGTGAAAACAAAAGGCAGCTCTCGTACTTTCTGCCGTCTGCTGAAACATATTTTATCTCTCTTGGCGTATATTACCATTTTTAGCGCCCCCCCCCCTCGAAAGGGAAAAAGGCGCTATTAGTTTTGTGTGGCCTGTCTGTCCGTCCGTCCCGTTTAGATCTCAGAAACTTGAGAAAATAAAAAATCGGACATCATGATATTTTAGATCATTCAAAGTTCGGATGCAACGGCTACTTTTTTCTTTTCTGAAAGCGAAAATCTTTTTTTTTTCAGAAAAATACACCATTTTTACAACTATTTACTGTTAATAGTAACAAACATGGAGGCGCGGAGGCTGAGCGGTAAAGCGCTTGGCTTCCGAACCGGGGACCTGGGTTCGAATCCTGGTGAAGACTTGGTTTTTTAATTTCGGGATCTTCGGGCGCCTCTGAGTCCACCTAGCTCTAATGGCTACTTGACATTAGTTAGGGAAAAGTAAAGGCGGTTGGTCGATATGCTGGCCACATGACACCCTTGTAAACCGTAGGCCACAGAAACAGATGACCTTTACATCATCTGCCCTATAGACCACAAGGTCTGAATGGGGAACTTTTTTTTTTTTGCAATAAACACTGGAGGCTTTTTAGTAAGGGAGACGACGATTTACCATTTCTTGAACACATTTATGCAAATGGTTTTAGATTTTTGATCAAAAATATTATTTTTTTTACAATTATATTTCTAAGTTATGTAAGTTCTGTCATACTAAATATTACAATTACACAAAAAATGTTAACTTTTTTTTTAAAGAACTGAAGAGGATGTTTTTAAGGATGTGGGAAGTCTTAGCAAGATTGTGTAGATACGACATTGGGTTTAGATATGAACCCAAAAAGATCAAAAATGTCTGTTCAACATATTTTCTTTTAAACACGCATGACCACCACATACATACAAACGCACACCCACATACACACGCCTGCTCTCCAGAATTCTCCCCCTTCTTATTTTCCTTTTTCTCGCCCCTGAGTCAGTTAATGTGCCCCCCATCAGCTGCCACAGTTTATACATTAGATATACATCTAGGAGGCCTTGTACGGCTTAAACAAAAATTAATCCGAAGCAATATATCAGCCTCAAAAACTCATGACACTATCTGCACAAGGCATGTATTTTACGTTGCATCTCCTGCAAGGAGGAAACGGAAGGTTGTGTCACGTGACTGTTTATTAATGAACTATTTTTTTTGGTTTTATCTTGATAACATTACGTAAGCTTTCAATAAATGCAATTTATGCCATCAGCAGTCAACAAAGTTTATATCATCTTGTTATTCTGTAAATTTTCAAATGTTGTGTTTTTTGGTACCCTGCATTTTCTCATTTATTTGTAGGTTGCAGGAGGTTCGGAAACAGGACCAAATTATCGTCATTCCCAGCAGGGACGTCTGAAAATTATAAGACGGCAGAAGGTTGGTATAAGAAAAATTAAGTAATCGAATATTTTCACTGGCAGAAGGTTGGATTAAGGAAAGTAAATAATCGAACATTTTCACTGGCAGAAGGTTGGATTAAGTGACTAGTCGAATATTATTTTGTAATACAATGAAAACACAATGACAAGAGAAAAAAGAAAGATTTGCTTTCCCCACTTTTCGACCCATGAGACTCAGAATTGAGGACATTTGTAATGCTCTTACTGAAGTATTCGGATGTGGTTAATTTTTCTTTTAATAACACATGAATTACAAATTCAAAGTAGAAAAGCCCCTTTTTTTTTTTAGTGAAAGTCGATGTTATTTTAGTCCTCTGAGAAGGGGAGGGGGGCTATCAAGAAATATTCAGGAAAAGGGAAGGGGGGGGGGGGGTTGGATATTTTGATATTTATTGGTTTTCTTATGTGCTTACCTACAAGTTATTTTTTTATTTACTAAATTCTCTTTCAAGGAAAGTTGTCATTAAAAATGTATTTCTCTAGTTTTAACAACTTTCGGTATTTAGAATTTTTCACCTTTACGTCATTAAGTGGAAGAGAATTTTTTTTTTATCTTAATGACGTGCCATTAACCCATCAGCTGCTGGCTGTATCAGGGCTACAGCAGAAGGTGCTACTTAAGTCATGTATCTATATCAACTCTCCCTCCACTCAGGACTCCTGAGCTCTCTCTTAAGCATTAAGAGTCACTCCGCGATAGCAATCCTTTTCAAGTAATACCAGTTTAGCTATTTGTGTTTCTCATCTTTACAAATTTATCTCTCACTTTTATGCAAAAACACATAAACCATTTTTGTTTCGTTTTTTGTCCCCCCAGCACGAAAAAAAAAGGGAGGTAATAATTGCAGACGATATAAAGATTGATTGTATTTCCTAGAGAACTCTTCAAGACTTAAAGCCAGATATCACAGTGTAGAAGAGACGCGATCAGGTCAGCTCTACATGAAGTGGGTTTTGTCATGGGTATCGTTCAACCAAGCAATAAAGGAAGATTAGCAAAGCAACACAACGACGACATTTCGTATCGTTGATATAGTGTCGATATAGTGTCGATATATTGTTGTGTTGTTTCTCTGATATTTGTTTAGATGTTTCTCTGATATTGTTTTAGATGTTGCTCTGATATTGTTTTAGATGTTTCTCTGATATTGTTTTAGATGTTTCTCTGATATTGTTTTAGATGTTTCTCTGATATTGTTTTAGATGTTTCTCTGATATTGTTTTAGATGTTTCTCTGATATTGTTTTTAGATGTTTCTCTAATATTTTTTAAAGATGTTTCTCTGATGTTTCAAGGTTCTTCTTAATATACACTTGTGCATTTCAATTCTGACTACCAAAAGTAACTCAGTCATGAACATAATCATGACAACAAAATATAACGACAGAATGAAAATTCAGAATGATGATTAACGGACATAGAACTTGTTTATTGAAAATATGAATAAAATACAGGCACAGTTCAGGCACACCAAATATAGTGTTTTAATAAATATATAACAGCTCAATATCCCATAGACGGAATAATCGTTACACAAATAATTAGAGTCTATACTTCAATTCTAAAAACTAAATTCCAACTGTTTAGGGCACTAAAAAATACCATACTGTTTTACTATGAGTTACATGCGATTTAAGAAAACATCTGACAAAGCAAATCAAACCAAATCAAAAACAATATTGAAGTAAACAACCTGACTTCTGATGTTTCAAGGAGTTTCTCAAATATTTTTATATTTTTCACTATTGTTTCTACAAGTTTCTTAATTGTTTCTAAATGTTCACTATTGTTTTAACAAGTTTCCATTTATTTTGTTTCTAAATATTTTACCGATGTTTTTAAATTGTATTACCACTATTTCTAAATGTTTCACTAACAGTTTTAGATAGTTCATATCAGTTGCGTCATTAGGGTGGGTGTCACCCGGTGCGGACCGCACCCCCTAGTGACGCCACTGGTTCATACATTGTTTTGCTAAAAAGTTTTACTCGTCTTGCTTTAAATTTCACTAATGCTTTTTGAGAGTGGTGTCAGAAGTATTGTTGCTATTTCAAGTATTGGTGTTTTCATAAGTATTGTTGCTATTAGAAGTATTATTTCTTCCAGAAGTATTGGTGCTATCGGAAATATTAGTGCAATCAGAAAATGTGATGCATTATCCATTCATTTCCCCACTTTACACATACTCAGTGCTGAATTAATTTCACTTTTTGTGGCTAATAAAACCTTTACATTTTTAGCTATTTTAAAATTTTTAGCTGTCTTTACATTTTTAGCTATCTTTGAAGTTTTAGGTATCTTTAAATTTGTAGCTATCTTTAAATTTTGTTCTTGAGTTTTAATTAGGAAAATAATTCACACACAATTAAAAAAATGTGTCATTATGTTAATGGAATGCAGCCATGTTTTTGTATTAATAACACAATAAGGCTCTTGGCTTTGAGTGCGTGTTTCAATGTTAATAGTTTTCCTGACGTTTTTTTTTTGCTTGTTTGTTTGTTAAAATCTAAATCAATGAGATTTTAAAGGGAGGTAATAAGTTGAAGTTGCCCAAGAAATAAACTAAATATAGACTTATAAAGCTTTAGTTTTAAACATTGAGAATTAATGTTATAATGAATTAATAAATATATTAAGCAACATAAGAAAACTCATAACGTTTTGTTTAAGCAATAGCTCGTTTGTCCAAGCCCCTGACATTCAACATGCACCTTCGTGCTCACAATAACTAATTGACTAGATGTTAACAATATAATTGTTTAATTAATTAGATAATTATAGGTGCGATAATACCAAAACTATTAAATGTAACAGAAAAAAAATGTAACATATATTATTATATAGCTGTTATGTTAATCTAATCATAATTCTGCACCTTGCTGTCCCACAATGCAACTCATAAGTACGCTCAACACTGGCCCACTGCTGACTCTAGTCTCCAGTGTAGACTTTATAATCCCAGAACTAACTCCCTGATGAAACGTAAGAAACCGACTAATTGAAAGTTCTAGTCAACTCTAGTCCAATACACTAGGGCAGCGAAACAACTGCGAAATGCAGTCATGCCTTAGATACTCGCCCTAAACAGTGGTACACCGACAATCCTCAAAGAAACGTTACATCAGCATAACAACAAAAACCCTCCATAAGCTTAAAAGCAAGGCAACAAAGAAAATGCGTTCAAAAAGTGTGCACCTAAACAAACATTGGCGCTAGAATACCATAACTTACGCACCGACAGTATCAAGTTACATTATTTGAGATAGACAAGTAAGAGTGAATAGAGAATGCTCAGCTTAGAAGAACAGATGGATAACTACTTTATTATTTAAAAGAACAAAACAACTTCTACATAATATAAAGTATATGTATGCTAGCATGCACCTATATATAATGGTATGGCAATCTGAGCATTAAACTTTATAGAATCCTAAATGCTGCTGGTAAAATCATTGGCAAAAAACAAACCCCATTTGGGCAGTTGTTTGAGACAAACATCTATAAAAAAGCTAACAAGATCCTCGAAATAAAGAATCACCCTTTGTGTCAAGATTTTGGGATTTTACCATTACAAAATAGATACAAGACACCGATGGCAAAGACAAACAGACACAAACACTCTTTTGTTCCCCTGGCAATCAAATCATTAAATAAGAACAATCTGGTATACACTTTGTCACATGTAAATTATGAGTGAGTCTGGTGTGAATGTACACTTTGGTTTCTTATAGTTATAATGTTTTTTGTTTGGTGTAATGCACAAATTGTAAGACAAATTTCCATACGGACAATAAAGATTATTATTATTATTATTATTTTATTGCAACTGCCCTAAGCATATCTATTGTCTTCCGAAACAGAAGGAGAAGATATCATATTAAAGAGACAATAGATATAATGTAAGTTAAGAGATAGAGAGTACTAATGCTTTAATCTGTTGTTATCTAGTGTAGACTATGAAAACTAGTAACTTCCATTCTATGATAATGCATTTTATATGGATCTAGGTAAAGTAGGTTTTGAATAGATTTTCAAAAGATTGATTTATTTTCATGTGGATGAGGAGGCCAATATTTATACTATTCCTCTATGGGGAAAAATTTAAAAATTCAAAAGGATTACGTCCCCTAAGAGTACTACAAAAAGAAAGGAGAATAGATATCTCGCAATGCTACATATTTTTTTATCATTCCAATATTTAACAGTGAGAGATTAAACGACTCTATCTTAAAAGTGGCCTTTAGTTAAGTTACTAAATATAGGCTCAACTTAACTAAATACCTAAGTTACCACGGTTGAATAATGAATCAATATACATTGCTGTTTAAATTTTAAATATGCGCTAAAGTGTTGAACCTGCAAACAAAAAGTTACTGTAGCCAGCTTTATGCATTGGATATAGATACATTTTTCAATAGGAAGGGAGGGAGATAGGGAGGCAGATAGGGAGAGAGAGGGAGAGAGGAGTGGGGAAGAGAGAGAGAAAGAGTGTGAGATGGTCAGGAGAGAGATTACAAAATATTCCGTGCAGAAAAATAACTTAAACAATGAAGTAAGATCACAGGTCTAAAGTCTAGACAATAGAACAAAGCCGACAATCAAAAACATATTTTGCAATTTAAAATATTTTGATAACATGTAATTGAATTGCATGTCAAAATTATTTTCATTTTTAGATCTATTAAACCTGATTGTTTCCGATTTTACTTATCCTTTTTTATCTTTACCTATCCCTATAGGTTGTCTACCTATTATGTTGTCTTCCCATCGCTTTCTCTATCCGCCTCTTCTTCATTTTCCTGACAATGTTTCCTCAAGGAAGGTCTAGCAAGCCCTGAAGACCTTGTAATATGGCCATAGATTTTTAGCTTGCGTTTTTTTTACGATAATTAGCAGGTCATCATGGGGTCCAATGGCTGCAGTAACCCTGTCTCTAATCTCTTGGTTTGTGATCCGGTCTTTACATGTGAAAAATTACACTTAAAGACCGCATCTCATCATTTAGAAAAAAAAAAAGCCATAAGAAAGTTTATCTGACTTGGACTTGGTGTAACACTGATCACGTCATCAGACTTAAGTGATAGCTGCGTGACACTATTGTGTCACGTGGTTGTGTTACATCGTTGCGTCCCGTGGCTGGGTGGTGGTCCTCACGATACAACGCAATCTGTTTTCCATGAGACATCATTCAAAACTGGTCTCGCTTTCATTTTACAAAGCTTATATCAACTCCGTCCGTCTGGGTGAAACCTTGCACACGTTTTGTTTGTCTCTCCCTCCCCATACTCAAGTTATAACTGCACACATATTCATTGACAATGACAACACACGAATCAGTAAAAACATAACCAATTCGTTCATCAATAAGTCGGAACAGATAATTATTGTTGTATACAGATACAGTAGGGCCTGTCAGGTTCTTTTCTTGCTTGGCTCGTTAGGGGTTACTCAAATAAGAATAATTATTCCCCTAGATAAACTCCAATTCCAACTCCAGCTATCCATGAATAACAATAATAACTTTAATATTCAAGAAAGCACACAATGACATCAACTGTCAGTAAATATTAATACACAAACACAAGTCCAAGAAGCAACCGTCCAACCTTCTTGGATAGGGGACAAGACCTCACTGACTAACTCACTCTCTCGCACATTCAAGGAAGACTAAACCATTCAGTTTTTAACACGTGCAGACTATTCACATTCATAACCTGGGCCTGGGAGTACATAAACAAAGGGATATAACTATCAAACCCTAACCCTAACCTCCCCCCTGAGAGGGCCTACTAAGCTAAATAGAAATAAGCCTTACGTAGAGAATGAAGTCGTTCGCTACAAACACTAGACCATACAAGCTTCTACTTCTAAAAGAACTTGGACAGCTCTGAGGCTAACAAGTCGGCCTTAAATCGTGGCGGCTCGATTTCAAAGTTGTGCTACTTGATCAACTTAAAAAAAAGATTTAAACAGGCAGCACGGAAACCTCACAGATACAACGATCTCCCCCCCCCCTCCCCCCAAACGTGTCCACAAAAGTAATGGACCTCATTCATCAATCGTAAACAAACAACATTTAGCCACGTGATTCTCTATCTCTTCTATACAAATTACGATCTAATTTTAACACACAATGGCTATCACGTGACAGCTTTTTTTTCGTTGTTTTATCAATATTATCACGTGACTAAATGTTGTTGTTTACGATTGGTGAATGAATGAGGGCCATTGCGTTAAACAAGAACAAATTAATAATAATATTTCCATCACACAAAGTTGTTTTTCTTAGTCTAACTAAAGAATTAACTACACGACGGATTCACTCTAATGGATGCAATTGCACTCAATATAAGCTGTTCAATATTTTTTGTTTTTTTTGTTTCCTTTGTTCACAATTATTTTATTTTCTCTTGTGAAATGTCTGTCTGCAATGTTTCTAGTCTCGTGATATTTTTATCTTATAAAATACAGACATTACATCAAAAAAGGTCAATCCATACATGCATGTTAATAAATGTCTTAAAATTCTGCTCAATCATTGGTTTTCGTAGCTGACTCATGCTAACCCATTCCATGTTCTAATAGCAATAGGAAAGAAGGAGCGTTTGTACAAATTAGTCCTAGCAAATGATGGGCACATAAACATAAAACATGTTAAACAAAAATATATTCAAAAACCAACCCGACTTTAGGAAGATGGTGTTGGTCTATGATTTTTTATTCTGTTCATTTCTTGTTATGCAAGGAGTCTTTCCAGTGAGCTTTGCACAATCAAGAAAGCAAGAATTGACTACCCCGGGTACGCTGTTCTGCCTCATTGTGGCACCCGGATGGAAACGGTTACTTGAGGGGGTAACTAGGCTAAATGAATGGCGAAACATAATTCCCGTGGGGATGTCCACGTGTAGACGAGAGTCCGCCTCTTGCGCGAGCGGATTTGCAAAAAATTCCCAAAAACCTGTCGCGCATCCATGCGCTGTTCCTCAAAGGGACCGTTACATAAATGGCGAGTCCCCCACGGTTAGCTTGGTATAACGAAGTAAAATGGCGGAGGCTCCCGGTGTCCTCGGCCTTCAGCCATGTGCAGCCAAGCATGCGTCGGGCGCCAAAGGCATTGGAAACAGCAATGCATTACATAGGCATTGACTCGGGTCTCTCTCAAACAGAACTGTGTTCACACAGGTTTTTTTTTTTTTTACTGTTTTGCGTCCAAACAGATTTTTTTTCAAACTTAGGGCTGGAAGAGCCTTCGGCTCAGCCCTTGGACGATCAGCAAGAATTGACTACAAGGTGGGCCCACTTTGTCATCAGTGCATCTCAACAAAGAAACGCCCTTGCACCTTAGTGAACTGCTCATTCAATATGTCCCTCAGAGAGCCCTGCGCTCAATGGACTCAACGCTTTTAATGATACCACGTTTCTCCTTCAAAAGTTAAGGTCTGAAACTCTCTCTATTTATCTCATACAGACAACATGCTTCACTAAATTTAAAGTAAAACAACAAAATCTATCTGTTCACAACTTTTGTTTAGATTAGTTTGTCATTTTAGCTCTCGTTTTTATGTTTGTAATGTTATTACAGCGCCTTGATCCTACATTTTGTTTGTTAACATCGCTTTACAAATTAGATTATTATTATTATTAACCATTAACCTAGGTCTTGTCTAATATTTTGCATTTGTATATTGCGAAACATTCTTAAAACTTACTCGTACGTAAATCTGAGCACGAAATGTCCATGTTCGTCAATTTATTCAACTCTTAACTGAACGGAGGATCTCAAAGCAGCGGACACGGACTGGGAAGAGACTGCAGACATTGTGTTATGGAATGTGGGTGTGTGTTTCTATGGTGACGGTGGGAAGAGGTTAGCGATTGGTTGTGTATGATGCAACAAAGGTGGCATTTTCGTCACTCGGTCTTAGTTAGGGGAGACGACTCCAGAACGTGAGACTGAAAGGTTGTGTTATTGTAGTGAGCTAGATTGTTAAAGACTATTATTCCTAAAGTCTACTACAGTTATTTGATTTCACATTCACTTGATTTTGTTTATATTATTAATGTAAGTATTCTTTAGTTTTGTTCACAAAAGCAAGTTATTTAAAGTTTTATTAAGTTAACATACATTACGCCCACAACGACTTAGTCGGCTAAAGCATTTTGGTGCTAGAAGTCTACGACCGGTAACTTCACGTGGCCAGTGACAGATCTCTATGGAGACAGCTTTCAGCACGGAAGGACCTAAGTAACTGAAACGAGTCGAATTCGATGATTCCCACTGAACTGGGAACGCAAAGTTCCCCTTGCGATCTATATGCAGATGGTGTTAAGGTCATCTTTTAAATTATTTTTTTTTGGTTAACGAGCATGGTATCTTGTGTCCGAAAAATTTTCTTACTGTTAAAAAGACGTAACCCTAATTGAATTTTTAAACTCTTTCTCTCCGTAATTATTACCACATTCTAATGGAATCTGCGTTGGAATCGTCAGTTAGGAGAGAAAGAGTTAAGATGCTTAAATAATTATGTAATATTATAATGGTTACACCAGACTTTTCACTGTGGTCAATTAGCTTTTTTTTTTTTTTCCACTGAGAGAAATAAAAGTGTCCCTCGTTTTCGTTGCATTGTTTGTAAAATGTTTTACATGTTTCGGATGTTCCTTCAGAGCTGAAGATAATTACTTCCTAGTCCAAACCTCCCGCAGGAGGGCGGGGGATGGGAGCGAGCAGGGCTTGAACCCTGGACCATCGAAAAGTCCGAATGACGAGCGCAAACCGCACGACCAGGCAGCCATCCATTTAATTCACTACTTTCATTTAAAAACTGGTGCTGCTTTTCTTTTATATCTACGTTTAATATAGGAAACGAAACAAAAAAAGGATTTTTTTTTTTCATATGGCGAATTAAAAAACTTCATGGAGGTATTTTTTTTACAATGTTCCAAAGCAAAAGGTTCACAGACAACTGAGTCAGCGACAATTCCGACAAAAAAAAAAATTCACCTTTACTTTGTTCATCAGAGAAGAGTTTCCACGACAATTATCCTTGGACATTTGTTTGACAGACAATTGGTTAAGTCTGGTTCCTCCCGATCGTTCAATAGCTTTATTTTCTAAAAATAAAACATGGTCGAAATACCGCAATTCAAACTTTTTCTAACTATTAGAACATATTTTGTAAATACATTATGAATTAAGCTAGTAATATTAGCATTTTACCATTCTCTCTCGTAAGACTACCCCCTCCCTGACACGAGTATCACTTCACAATTCGATTATTCCTTGAGTTGTATTGCCAAAGATATTTCTAAAAAAAAAAAAGAGTCAATTGAATCATGATTGAATCCAAAACAGAAATAAGATATGCATCAAAATTTGGAGCAAAAACAATATTGTAATTGGCCCATACTACGAACTGTGTTCGGCTTTTCAAAGAGACAATTGAATCATGATTGAATCCAAAACAGAATTACGACATGTATCAAAATTTGGAGCAAAATAAATATTGTAATTGGCCCATACTACGAACTGTGTTCGGCTTTTCAAAGCTTTTGAAAGCAATCTTTGAGCTTCTAGGACACGATTGTACTCATTTTCCGATCACGAAGGAGGAGTTTACTAATTAGTCCATGTTGCACCCCCTCCCCCCGTAAACAAAAAGTGTACTCACTCACCTGTTGGAATGAATACCACCAGAAATAAACAGGTCATGATGACACAATGTGAGGTCAGTGGTTTAGTCCGTCTGTCCATACCGGCCAGAATGAGCCATGCGTGAATCCTCTGACCCACTCACGTAGCATCAGGACAGAAAAACAAACAGAGGCGGACGTAGAAACAGTTGACAACTGTGCCTGGACTTGTCTACTTCCTGTTCCAATCTAATTGACAGCAAATGACCCCTGAAAAGAGCGTCTTACATCAGCTGACCTACTCCAATCGGTTGACCTACTTAATGAAATCTGTTGATCTACTTAAATAGTCCATCTACTGTCCGATATAAAAACAAATTAAGTTCTTTGGGTGCTGTCCTCTCAGGACATCGATCGGACTGACCAAAGTGATTAGCTCGTCGGTGGTCAGCGATGGTCACTATCCTCAGCCGGCTGTCAGAAGTAGACGCCTAGATCTGTGTTGACTCTAGCGCTAAGCCTTGCAAAAAAGGATTCCAGACCTGTGAAGAGATAAAAGTGTTTTTGACAAATGTTTTCAAAAGGTTAGAATACTACCATTTAGTTACATTGAAAACGTTAGAACGGTTTCTGGTTACTGAATATCGTTTCAATATACATAAAACACTAAGAAAGGTAACTCTTCACTTTTCATAATGACGCTGTTACTCTGGCAAGGGAAAGTTGCATTACTTAGGCAGATGGGGAAACCTATTTTCTTTTAGGCATATGGTGAATTTTGTTATTATACGTACACGGAGAGGGAATCTTTATTATTTAGACCAGCGGTTCTCAAACTTTTTCCTTTACGAAACACTTCGCACATTCTAAGTATTTAGCGAACGATTTGCTTATTTTTTTTTTAGAGAGGTTAATTCACGTGGTGGCCTACTAGTTAATTATTCCAGTAGTTCGTGGAACACCTATTCAGGACTTGCGGAATACTCGGGCTCATCGAAACACAGTTTGGGAATCACTGATTTAGACATATGAGTACTCTTGTGATTAAGCAGGTGTTTAGCATGTATGGAAATGGACTTAGTGGCCTATATCACTATTTTTTTTCATCTATTTTGAAAATTTAAATACTTGAGCATGACGACGCGGTTGTATTTAGGGCTGTTTAAATAGTGTAAATAGTGCATCCGCCCTGTGACTCACGCCAAAACAGGGGCAACCAAGAACTAAAAAAAAAAAGTTTACGAAGTCACAGTAATAATTAAAATAAAAAAGATAAATTAGATTACCATTAAGTTAGTAAGTACATTCTCATTAAATTTTTAAAAGAGAGTATGGCCCGTCATTAAAAAAACTTGCATAGGGCGTCCATTTATGTAATTCCGGCCCTGAATAATATTGCCCTTTGGTAAAACCTATGTTAGTTACCAGAATGAGGCTGTGAAGCTTATATGGTATTATGGAAAACAAACATGTTAGATTACAGAGTATGTTGTTTTTTTCACCGCGTGAATTTATAGTACAGCAGTGTCGTCTGCTCAAAGTCTCTGAAACTTTGTAACCTACGCTATTTGGTTTGTTAGTTGCTGGGGTGAATCTTCAGTTTTAAAATCTTCACTGGTATTGAAGTGTAACAAAGACAAATAAACACACACACACACAAAACAACCCTTCAAAATGAATAGAATTCCATGACATATTGAAACAAAAAAAAATGTAGTTTCCCCTTTCAGACCTTACGATCTATGGGGCGGATGATGGTAAAGTCATCTGTTTCTATGGCCCACGGTTAACGAGCAGGGTGTCATGTGGCCAGCATAACGTCCAACCGCCTTTACTTTCCAGACTAAAGTCATGTATCTATTAGGGGGCCTATTTAAGGGCGTCCTAAAAATCCTGCAATTCAAAATCACAGTCTTCACCGAGATTCGAACCCAGAACCCCAGGTTCGGAAGCAAAGCGCTTAACCACTCAGCAACCGCGTCTCCGCATATTGAAATATATAAGCAATATACTTTTACAGACGTAAATTCATTTTAATCGAAGCTAATGCAATCAGTATACAATTTTGTAAAAAAGCAGTCAATTTTATAATTTATATAACAAACACAATGAGATGCAGTACAGAAGGTACGTTGGACTTTAACATAAAATTATTATTCTGTTTACTATCATATCTGGTACCACATTGTACGCTATAATTGTAATCCCCCCCCCCCCCCCCCTTTATATTCGTTAACTCTATACTCTTGATATACTGCAGTGTTTCCCAAACTTTTGACCTATGTGTTACCCTTTTATAATTTTTATAAAGCTGAGTACCCCTCGACCCGCCCCCCCCCCCCGGGCACAATGTAATTTATCAACAGAACATAAAAAATGGGTATTTTAAAAAAAAGGAGCACTGTTAATGAGCAGCACAACGCGCACCCCCTCCAAAGTCTTTCCGTATCCCTGGGGTCCGCGTACCCCAGTTTGGGAAACACTGACATACTGAATAAAATTTGCATAATTGTATTTTAATGTAATTTTCACGTGAACACAATCAGAATTTCAATGATGTAATTTAATACCAATGAACTTTCGTTTGCTCTGCACTTCTGCTGATGCATAATATTTGTTTGGTTGTCTCCCTTGGCTTAGAAACTCAATTTTTTTCTTATTAACTGCTCGGATGATAAATAAACGACTCACAACTCGCTACACTGAATTAGGCAATTTATTGAGTGTAATAAGATCGATAATATTGATATTTTGTGTTCAATCATGCATTTCCATTACTTCAAACAATTTCAATAAGAACAACTGAACTAAAGTGTACAAACACTTTGTTGGCTTTTCCACACTTCTATCTAGGAACCTTTCTTCCTCTCTGTCTCTCTTCCTTTCTCTCTCCCTCTTTCTCTGTCTCTCTCATTCTTTCTCTATCTCGATTCCACTCCATCTTTCTCTTAATCTATCTCTGTCTATCTCCCTCTTTCTCTCTCTTCCTCTCTGTCTCTATTCCACTCTCTCTTTCTCTTTATTTTTCTCTGTCTTTCTCCCTCTTTCTCTGTTTTTCTTCCTCTCTGTCTCTCTTCATCGGTCTCTATTCCACTCTTTTTCTTTTTCTTTCTTCCTTCCTCTCTGTCTCTCTCCCTCTTTATCTTTCTTACTCTCTCTCTCTCGCATACTTTCTTTTGTGATCTCTCTATTTCTCTCTGTCTGTCTGTCCATCTATCCTTAAATCTTTGTCCGTTAAATATATATCTTTTTTAAAACATAAAGCATAAAAAAATTATAATTTAGAAAAACAGACATTAAAAAAAAACCTTTTATAAAGTCGTATAAAGTATTTCAAAAGACGTTTTCTTGTTCCGTTCAAATGTATCAATATCAAACTACGGCTGAGTTCTTTTTTTTTTTAGTTTGTCATCTCCCGCTTCCCTTACAATAGTATTAGCAGACGTGACGTTATTTTAAAATATATAGACAAAGAAATTAAAGAAATTCTCTCAAATTTAATTTTTTTTTCTATGAATATTGGAACAACAGCCAAGACAGAATAGCAATAATTGATTCTGATTTTTTTTTTATAAACAATCGGAGATTAAAAATATATAAACAAATTTAATCCAATTTCCAGCCATTCTCAGCTATATAACAATTTAAAAAAAGCTAAACATAAAAAAAAATACGGAATGAATTATAAATGCGTCGGTTGATTAAAATATCATTTTAAAACAGCGAAGAAGAAAATGTACCGAAAAACCAGAACTAGCCTACAGTTCACTATTCGACTACCATTAGGTACTGGTCATGTGTTTTGTATCGGGACATGTGAATCCACCAAGTTGGCATCATAGTCTGAGACATTCGAATCCGCCAAGTTGGCATCACTGTCGGGATATGAGTAAAGGGAGGTCAATAAGACTTTAATCAGAGAACATTTCAAACTTACTTTACAAAGAGTCAGCGATTGAACCTTCAGGGGACATCACTCTCACAGACAGGATACTACATAATACTCTTCCAATCTTCTTTGAACATTGGAAAACTTTTTTCCTTTATCACACATTCCAACTTATCAAAGTGACTAACACTCACTCATTTCTAATCTTTCTCTCTCTCTCTCTCTCTCTCTCTCTCTCACACACACACACATCACACACTTAGTAATTATTTTTACACCTTATTTCTCCCACACCAATTCTCGGATGAAGTAGAAGCTTTGCACTAGTATTTATTGTACCAAGCGAAACATGTATCAATTTACAAAAAATAACCAATTGGTCAATTAATTATTTGAATTGCTATCTTAAAAGGGGAAACAAATCATACATTATTAAGAGATTTGGTTATACATGTGGCATTATTCTCCTAAGATAAGTAATTTTTTTACAAAGCTTATATCAACAGACTGTCTGGTACCTGAGATGAACTCCTATTGAAAAATCAGAGCAGGAAGGACTAGTCCTCCCGTAGTGCTCTGGCAAGAAATTTAGCCGTCCGGCGTAGTGCCTCATAGCTACCATAAAAGTCGAGTGACTGCACAAACAGGTCCCCCCTTAGCTCGCGGAGCTGGGGACACTCGTACAAGACATGCGTCACTGTTTCGGCGGTCTCTTCACAGTGACGGCATCGGGAGAAAAGTTCGTGCGGAACCGGGCAAAATATGCCCCAATAGGACAGTGTTCCGTTCTGCACTGCGCAATAATTGACTCCTCTGACCTCCTCCGTCGCCACCATGGATCGTCGCGATCTGGGTGACGCATGCGCTGCCAGACCCCACGTGCTCTGTCGGATTCCTCCCAGGACTTTAACCACTTCTCATGAATGAGTGCTCGGATTTGTGCCGTTGCTTGTAAATACGTGCTTGGTGCTTCGAGGTGTGTGGCTGCCATTGCACCCTCCCTTGCGAGGGCGTCTGCCGTTTCATTGCCCCTCACGCCGCAATGTGAAGGCGCCCACTGCATGAAAACGACAGCTCCAGTAGCTCGGCGGATGTTATCTGCGGCGCCGATTGCCTCTTCTATTACGGGCGACCCTCCCCGGCCGCCACCCATAGCTTGGAGACTGGAGCGAGAGTCGGTGACCAGCACCACCGTAGTGGTTGGAGCATTCGGGCCCTAATAGCCTCGAACGTCAGAGTTATCCCTGTGAGTTCGGCGTCCATGGAGCATGCGGCGTAGCCGCATGGACCAGAGAGCCTATCTGGTTCAGTCCGGTCGCGGTAGACTATAAGGGCCCCATACCCCGATCTGTAGGGGTCCCTCATTACCGACCCATCGGTAAAGCAGAAAATGGCATCTGATGGGTAGGATTTTATGGTTATGGATGCCACGTTTTGTAGGATGGCAGGTGTTACTCGGCTCTTGGTGGCTCCCTCTTGCCCTAACAGGGACAGGTTTATTTGTGGGGCCGGCTATCTCCTCCACGGAGGGCACGTACTTATTCTCCTAATAGGTATTCTATCAGTGGAGAGCCCAGCTATTTTAGACAAATTGGCCGCTATGTGGAGGAACGATCGCATTTTGATGCGGTTCCTCTCTCTCCACTGTCGCACTAATATAGAGGTGGGTAGCCTAGAGTCGCACCTTTTGTAGCGCTCGTAGGCCGTGAGTAGTGCCCTCTCCCTCCTAAGATGAAGGGGTGCCACTAATGAACCGTAGGGCCTGTGCTTGTACTCGGTCGAGTGATTCGAGGGCAGTTTTACTAGCGTATACTTGAACTGTATAGCTGTATTCAATTTGTCATCTGACTGCCCCTAACTACAATGTGCGTAGCATGTCCTCCATCTTTGTCCCAGCACCGCTTTCCTACTGGTACAGACAAATGATAGGATTGGAGCGTACTGTGAAAATATAAATAAAAGAGTAGTAATAGCAGAGATTTATTATTGTAAGTCTAGGTCTATTACAAATTGAATTACATGACTGATCCAAACGAATCGATTCATATACAGTAAATACAAACTTTGTTGTTGTTTTTTAAAAGTCTTTTTTATTGATAGTTGGATTGTTTTTCTATTTACATTTGTTTGTTGTCTCCCTTTCATTAACTTTCTATTTCTAGGTAGCACTGGCACTTTGGAGGGATACAAAAATCCATAAAAAAATGTGTCCTCTTTTCTTTTCTTCTTTTTTTCATTAAATTTAACATGTCTTCTTTATTTTCTGTTTCTCTCTCTCTTTTTCTCACTCTCTCTCTCTCTCTCTTTTTCTCACTCTCTCTCTCTCTCTCTTTTTCTCACTCTCTTTCTCTCTCTTCTTTTCTCTCAACATCTTTCTCTCTTTTTCCCTCTCTCGCTTTTTCTATTTCTCACGATCTCTAATCTCTCTCTTTCACTTTCTCTCTCCTCTCTCTCTTCCTTTATCTCTACCTCTTTCTCTCTCTCTCTCTTTTTTCTCTCTTTCTCTTTTTCTCACTCTCTTTCTCTCTTCCTTTCTCTCTCCTTCTCTATCGCTCTTTCTCTCTCTGTCACGCTCCCTCTAAATCTCTCGCTCTTTCTCTCTCTCCTCTCTATCTCTTTCTCTTTCATTCTCTTTCTCTCTCCCCAAGGACTGCCTAGTCGTGTGGTATGCGCACGCGACTGACATATCTATGGTCATGGTCGTCCCTCCTCCCCCCCCCCCATGGTATTTCTAAATTATAAAGTATCGAATGATTTAAAATGAGAAAAGCTTGTATATCACAAATAAAAAAAAATATTTTCAACCCAAAGTTTCAGACTTGCTTTATAGAAACACCCCCCCCCCCCGCCCCAGCCGTAACATTATGTGATAGATGATCTTCTCCTAGACTTACTCAATTATCTCTAATTCTGTCTCGTGTTTCCAAAGACATTAATTGGGCTGAAAGTTTGCAATGTCATCATGAAATAAACATCAATTGTCTCATCAAGATAAACGTGACATTCTCAGCACTTTATCATTCTAAGGGTAACTGGGTTTATTTACTGATGCGCTGAGAAGGACTTATTTTGCGAGCGTATGAATACTATGTTGATGCTTGGATATAAAAAACACATTAGCATTGATAAAGGCATTATTAGATTGACAGATTCCAACGAATATTCACATTGGATTATAGTAACACCTTTAGTAAAATCACTAAATATAGAAAGAATTCAGGAAAGAATACTTAAAAGTAAATAAGCGATTATACATAAATCAATGAACCTTAATCTTCAAATACAAAAACAAAACCTAATAAAATACTCAGACACAAAGATAAAGGCACATTCCTCGTTCCATATGCTAGGGGACAAATGCTCTCTCTTCACTAGTGCTATTAGAGCATGGAATGGGTTGCCCGAGTCTGCCAGGAAAACCAATGACTTGGTAGAATTTAAGTCATTGGTTAACAAGCATGACTAGATTGACCTAGAGACACACGTAGGACGTAAGTGGTAATTGTTTCAAGCGCCCCATTATATATATAAAAGGCTTTCAATTAGATGTGTCTCACATTGCCTCTTATAGCCAGTCCAACTCTTGGCCTTCAAGTGTGGCTGAGGTATTGAGCCCACCGGGACTGTTTTCACCAACAGGAGAAAGGGCAAAGGCAAGCTAATGGACCCAAAACAGTACTCTTAGGGCAGGAAGAGTTCGTTAGCCTTGGCTAATTACCCATCTAGGAGATGGAGAACTCTGAATACAAACTTTACGGCTTTACGGCAAACATGGAGAAAACTTCGGAATACAACCCCAAGAAAAAATCAGAAGCTGGTAACCCTAAGGCAGCTTGCGGCACACATTTCTACACCCTGGCAGAACCGTGTGATTGTCAAAAGAGTTGAGCCGAAGGCTCTTCGAACTCTGGGCGTGTAAACCTTCTTGAACAAAACGTTCTGTCTGGAAGAGGTCCAAGTCAATGTCTATGTAAAACATTGCTATTTTCGATGTATCTCTTAGACACTCCCACAGGAGTTTTGTTTTGCTATTCATTTAGCCTAATCACTACCTCCAGCGATCGTTTCCACCCGAATGCCACGTTAAGGCAAATTAGCGAACTCGGCCCTGGCAGAACCTACGAAGCTTCTGATCCAAACTGTATCGGGTATTTCCGTTCCTTTGGATACATCGGCTTCGTCGAAGGGGGGATGTGCTGTGTGCGCTGTAGGGGCGACGTTGCCCAGGTGAGCTGTTCTGCCTCATCGTGGCACCTGGGTGGAAACGACTACTTGAGGGGGTAGCTAGGCGAAACAAATGGCAAAACATAACCCCCGTGGGGATGCCCACGGGTAGACGAGAGTCAACCCCTTGCACGGGCGGGGTTGTAAAAAAGTCCCCACAAAACTGTCACACATCCATCCATGCGCCGTTCCTCAAAGGACCGTTACATAAATGGCGAGTCCCCCACGGTTAGCTTGGTATAGTGAAGGAAAATGACGGAGGCTCCCGGTGTCCTCGGCCTTCGGCCATGAGACGGGGGCCTAAGGCATTGGAAACAGCAATGCTTTCATAGGCATTGACTCGGGTCGCTCTCAAACAGAACTGTGTGTTCACACAGGTTTTTTTTTTTTTTTACTGTTCAGGCTGGACGACCTAACAGGTTTTTTTTCAAACTTTGAGCTCGAAGAGCCTTCGGCTTAGCTAAGACGACAATCAAACGGGGCGACATTGTTCCTGCCTGTAATGAAGTGATAACGACTAGACTACCAATACCATGGCTTTATTCGACAAAATTAGACTACAGTAAACAGTGAATGAAACCAGCACGTCTTGCATAACACTGATGCAGTACTATACACACACACACACACACTGGACATGAAACACACACACTGGGCATGACCTTCTGACACGCTGGACGCACGCAGAAAATTAACTCAGTTACACTACACTGCCATAGCCAATGCCTAAGATTTCATCTCATCCATCTCCATATGCGCCCAGTGTAACGCTCAGATGTCTTGGCTTTGGTCCGGTGACGACGGTCCGGGAAAAACAAATTCCAGTTGCTTGAACTATTTACTGAACCAGCAGTTGCATGAGTGTGAGCTTAGCTCCTTGATCAGCTCATGTAATAAAAATGACATTGACATTGTTTCATATCCATATGAAATATCATTGATAGCACATTCATATCAATGTTTTGCTTCTGACTCCAGCCAATCCAATTAGTAAAGAAACCAAAATGGCGCGTTCTGATAACGATGTGAAGGGGGCAGGTCACGTTGGGATGGCTCAATGGCGGCCAAGCACCCACAAAAAGACGCCATCACTGTACTCTTAGCCAGAGCCAAACATGTCTATTAGTTGAAATGACCACAGTTAGTGGAAGAGACTCTCTTGAACCATAAGAACTAAAAACAAAAAGGGTTTTAGTGATAGTGAAGGATTTACATGGCTAAAGGGACAACAACTCTGAAAAGGATTTGTTAACAGTAAACAAGAGTTAGAGAGAAAAATAGCTTATAAATAGGTGAAGGGTATAGTTCCTTTAGCAGCTATAAATAGCTTATAAATAGGTGAAGGGAATAGTTCCTTTAGCAGCTATAAATAGCTTATATATAGGTGAAGGGTATAGTTCCTTTAGCAGCTATAAATAGCTTATAAATAGGTGAAGGGTATAGTTGAAACATTGAATTGGAAAAGTTTTTAATATCTATAGGAAGTAGGTAAAAAGATTGAAAAAAAATATTTTAATTTACCATTTTGTATTTTTACCATTAAGTCTAAAACTTGCAAACTCTCCCTGGGTTCAGGTATCAAATTCTAGGTGGAAAAGTATCTCGAAAACGCGTCTAATGATTTTCGTATAAATTAGTCATTTTTTTGTATATCTTTGAGAAAAAAATAATTACATAATTGGCCACACAATGAGAACTCTGGTTTGACAGTTACATTTCTTCAAAATACAAGCAAAAAAAAAAAAGGTTTTAGTTAAAAAAAACAACAAATTTTATATAAGGGAAAGAACAGAACATTTACAGTAATATATCTCAATACTATAAGATTTTTTTCCTTGTCCTATATCAAACAACATTTATAAATTAAATAAACTAAATAACGCACTGATTAATTATTTAAACATTGATTCATGATTTTGTTAGGGACAATGAAGAATGATGATGAAGTTTTAACTTGATCAGAGAATGGGGTGTGCGAGAAGTAGGTGTACAAAATGTGTATAAGACAGACAGACAGACAGACGGACAGAGTTGATATACCATTTGTAAAAAAAATTAAATTTTGGCTTACATCTTTTATTTTGAAGGCGACTTCTTTATCAATTTCTATCAGCTTCATGAAGAAAAAATTGATTTTTTTTTTAATTTCATGTTTTTGGTTCAATTTATATTTCTTTAAATGTTCAACCAAAAAAAAAATGAAACAAAAGAAACAAACAAATAAACAAATGAAACAAACAAAGAAACAAACAAACAATGAAACAAACCAACAAACAAAAAATAATGAACTAAATAAACAATAACAACAACGAAAAATGTCCGAATATTTTTTATCATGCTTTAGGGCAGCAGTTCTCAACCTTTTAAGCTCGGCGACCCCTTTTTAGAATCTCCCACTCTGCCGCGACACCACCTCACTCACACACACATATAACAAATAGAAGGGTAGACAATAACAATCCATATTTTTGATGGTCTTAGGCGACCCCTGGCAAATGGTCAATAGACCCCCAAGGGGGTCGCGACCCACAGGCTGAGAACCCCTGCTCTAGGGCATGTTAACTCAGGTTGATCACAGTTATCTTCTTTTTGTTTACGTTCTTTGTTATGTTACGTATCTAGGCATTGTTACCTAGATACTATTTTTTTTCTCTTGACCTGTAGGTTGTCTGCCCCTTGTGTAATAAGTTTTTTTTTTATTTTATTTTTCACGGTGAGTCAAGCCACACAGACAGTGACCGGTCCTTGACCTATGTGTGTACCTCTGGTTGAAAGGAGGGTGTTTTTTTTTTTCTTTTCTTCTGTCTCTTTGAAGAGCGTTCTAGATCTGGGTGTTGATGACTTTCTGTTCTAGAAATTACTAGATATCGACGCGCGGTAGATTATATAAAGACCGCTCGCGTAACGTTGACGGACAGACATACGGAGACAGCCGTGAGACAGAATAGCGGAGACATTGCGTGACCCGTGCGTGGTATACCAATTGATCGTGTAAGTTAAGATTTTTCTTTTTTTCAAGGCCTTGCTTGTATCTGTAATTATATTTTCAAACTCTTGTATTGTAATATTTTTACATGCCATTTTTGTAAAAGGGTTTTGGTCAACCCTTCCATTTTGTATTGAGTTATATTATGATTAAACATTAAGTTGATATTTTACCTTCCGATTTCTTGTGTCATTTTTTTTTTGTTATTCATTGTAAGCTCTGATTAAATTCAGACTTAAGATAAGTGACACAACTACCTTTTTCTATTGTCACGTTCCCCTAGGCAAGCCATTTAAAAGTAGAATTCAATTTGTAATACGTGACAAAAGAAGTTTGAGGGCTTTCGTCCCGGATATTTTTCTGAACCTATTTTCGTCTTACTTGAGTAATTTTGTAAAGGCGAAGTTGACTTTAACAAAAAATTTTTTTTTGTGTCAAAGAGTCGGAAGTAAAGTATCAATAGTATTGACCAAACTCTCTTAAGGTTTTTTGTTGTACTGATTTTGTACTGTATATTTACATTGTATACATTTTTTTTGCTTGTAATAGTTGTTAGTTAGTCATGGATATTCAGGTTTTTCTTGCAAATCCCTCTGTGAAAGAGCTTGATGCTTTTACTAGGAAGGAACTGGTCCTTATTTCTAAACATTTAGGGTTAAAAATAAAATCAAATGCCCTTAAACAAGAAATCAGAGATAACATTGTAATCCATTATGTAGACGAGGAAGTGTTTTCTGAAGACCTTTTAGAAACCCTTAGACCCGATGAGGGTAAATCAGATTTAGAACTTCAGATAAAATTAAAACAAATGGAAATAGAAGCCCAGTTAGCTTTAAAAGAGAAGGAAATTAAACAAAAAGAATTAGAGCTTGCAGCGGCTAGAGAGCAGAAAGAAATAGAAATAGAGTTAAAAAAATTAGAGTTAGCTGCTAATGTAAGACCAGATTCTTCCCCTGCCAGTCATACTGCTGAAGCAACAAAATTTTTGAAAATAATTCCACGCTTTAATGAAGCCACAATTGACAATTATTTTCCACAATTTGAACTTGCTGTGAAAAATTTTAATGTACCTGAAACTTTATGGCCCACTTTGCTGCAAACAGTTTTGACTGGTAGAGCTGCAGAGGTATTTTGTTCTTTGACCATTGAACAACAAAAAGATTATAATGTTGTTAAGGCCTTAATTCTTAAGGCATATGAACTTGTTCCGGAAGCTTACCGAAAGCAGTTCAGGGATTGTCGCAAATCGGATGGCCAAACCCATGTAGAATTCCTGCGGGAAAAGGAGCGACGCTTTGAGAAATGGCTCACTTCCAGGGAAATCGGCACCGACTTTGCAAAATTCAAGAACCTAATGCTGATGGAAGAGTTCAAGAGTTGTGTGCGGCTGGACGTCCGTACGCATATAGCTGATCGTGGCGAGGAAGATGTGCACAAGGCTGCAGTGTTGGCAGACGATTATATAATATCACATCAATTTGCCAAGTATACGACGGATGTCAAGCCAAAACAAGTCAAACAGCCTGAGTCCACTGCTAGCAACTCCATCAAGAACAGCAGTACAAACGACAGAAAACCTACTACAAGTAAAGCTACTTGTTCCTACTGCAAACGAGAAGGCCATAAAATTGACGATTGCTGGAAATTGAGGAAGAGAAACGAAAAAGCTCCTTCAAAAGTCAGCGCTTGCACAGTACAGTGGTCGTCGAGGTTTACTCCCTCATCATCAAGTCATATCAAGAATACCTCGACACCACCTGTTTCAAATGTATTGACTGTACAAGACTCTCCGAAAATGTCTCCACGATGTTCAAATGACTCAACAGTGAGTTCTTCAAATTCATCTTTACGATGTTCCAATGACTCAAACAAGAGTTTTTCAAATACATCAAGTCGATGTTCCAATGACTCAAACAAGAGTTTACCTAGTACATCACACCGATGTTCCAATGACTCTATCCAGAGTTTCCATAATACATCACCCCGATGTTCCAATGACTCTATCCAGAGTTCCCATAATACATCACCCCGATGTTCCAATGACACTATCCAGAGTTCCCATAATACATCACCCCGATGTTCCCATGACTCTATCCAGAGTTCCCATAAGACATCACACCGATGTTCTAATGACTCCATCAAGAGTTCTCCAAATACATCCAAAAGATGTTCTACTGACTCAAGAAAGAGTTTCTCCACTGCGTCTCCTAGAGATGTCAATGACTCCAGCGAGAGTTCGACCCAAGTCCAGTCTGCATCAACCAAAATTGATGTTTTATTAGAGGATTTTAAGCCTTTCATTTCGGAAGGATTCGTATCACTACCCGGTGATTCTACAAGTCTACGACCTATCACCATTTTGAGAGACACAGGTGCCTCACAATCGCTACTTTTAGAGGGTATCTTGCCCTTGTCAAAATCATCATCGACTGGGAAGAGCATCCTGTTACGAGGCGTAGAGCTTGGATGTATAGATGTGCCTCTACATCTAATCGACATAAAGTCAAATCTCATTACTGGACCGGTTGTTGTAGGTGTCCGACCAACATTACCATTGGAAGGCATCTCGTTGCTGTTAGGCAATGACTTAGCAGGTGGAAAGGTGATAGCCGAACCCATCGTCACTCAAAAACCCGACTTATCTGCTACACCCGAGGAAGACCTAGAGTTATATCCAGCGTGTGCAGTAACAAGGGCAATGAGGTTGAAAGCATCTCAAGAAGAGAACGTCGTCAAGGCCAACAGTAACCAAGATGATGTGGACTTGAGCACCACATTCTTTGCTTCTCTTGAAGAAGAACCAACGCCAAATTTTGAAAAGCCGGCATCAACTCGAAAACAGTTGATTGAGGACCAAAAGAAGGATCCAGAGCTCGCCAAACTCCGAGAAACCGCAATGACATCACAAGAGGCAGAGCTAGCATCAACGTGCTACTACATCCAAGATGATATGCTCTTCAGGAAATGGAAACCTCCAGACGCATCCAACGAAGAAGAATGGAGAATATGCCATCAAATCGTGTTACCAGAAAGATACCGAGCGTACATCATGAATCTGGCTCATGACACACCAATGTCAGGTCATCTCGGCATCCACAAGAAATACCACAAGATTATGTCACACTTCTTCTGGCCACGTTTGAAGAAAGATGTCATCCAGTACTGCCGATCTTGTCATGCCTGTCAGATGGTTGGCAAGCCAAATCAAAAGATCCCTGTTGCTCCTCTGAAGCCGATTCCAGCCTTTGAAGAACCTTTCAGCAGAGTACTTATTGACTGTGTTGGTCCTCTCCCAAGGACAAAAGCTGGCAACCAATACCTGTTGACCATTATGTGTGCTTCAACTCGTTTTCCTGAGGCTATTCCTCTAAGGAACATAAAAGCATCGAACATTGTAAAGGCCTTGATCAAGTTCTTTACTCTATTTGGTCTACCAAAGTCCATCCAATCGGACCAAGGAACGAATTTCACGGCCAATCTTTTCAAGCAAGTCATGACTCAGTTGGGCATCAAACACTGCATGTCGAGTGCGTATCATGCCGAGTCGCAAGGCGCTCTTGAGCGATTCCATCAGACTCTCAAGAACATGATCCGAACCTATTGCTTTGAGCACGAAAAAGACTGGGACGAAGGAATCCACATGCTGCTGTTTGCAACCCGTGAATCCGTCCAGGAATCGTTGGGATTCAGCCCTTTTGACTTAGTCTTTGGCCATTCGGTGCGCGGTCCCTTGAAATGTATAAAAGAGACTTTGTTGTCACCAACAGCCACTGAAGGACTTTTAGACTATGTAAGTAACTTTAAAACTAAACTTTATGATGCTTGTGTTCTGGCCAAAAATAACTTAAAAAACACCCAATCCAGCATGAAACGCTGGTATGATAGAAAGGCCCGTGTTAGAGAATTTTCTCCCGGGGATAAGGTGCTTGTATTTTTGCCCATACCAGGTCAACCCTTGCAAGCCAGATACTTTGGTCCCTATGAAATTGAGACCAAAATTAGTGACCTCAATTACACAATCAAAACTCCTGACCGTAGGAAAAAGACTCAGCTATGTCATATAAACATGCTGAAGCCTTATGTATCTCGGCCAGATCACTCAGAGAAGAGTAATTGTGTTTTAAATACAGTCAAAAGTTGTTCAAATAGCCATGTTTCTCCTATTGATGATGATATTGTAAAGGAGAAATTTGGACAATACAAAATACCTAATTCTTTTGTGTTACAGAATTTGGATGTAAAACTGTCTCATCTGTCTTCGACAGAAAGGCCAGTTATCATGAAACTCATTAATGAATTTAATGACATTTTTTCTGATGTACCAAAACAGACTAATGTTATAATGCATGATGTAGATGTTGGCGAGGCTACTCCAGTCAAGCAGCATCCTTACAGGGTTAACCCTGAAAAACTTGCCATACTTAGGTCAGAAATCAAGTATATGCTTGAAAATGACCTCATTGAACCAAGTTCCAGTAGCTGGAGCTCCCCATGTGTCTTGATACCTAAACAGGACAAGACTTATCGTTTTTGTACAGACTACCGTAAGGTAAATGCTGTAACAAAGACCGATTCGTTTCCTATCCCTAGGATAGACGATCTCATAGATCGTATTGGTGACGCTAAGTACATCACCAAAATAGACCTACTTTCAGGTTATTGGCAGGTTCCCCTGACTGATAGGGCAAAGGAAATCTCCGCCTTTGTCACCCCTGATGGTCTGTACCAATACAAAGTGATGCCATTTGGCATGAAGAATGCTCCTGCCACTTTCCAGAGAATGATAAATGCCCTGCTTGCTGACATGGAGAATTGCCACGCATACATAGACGATGTAGTAATTTTTAGCCAAGATTTTTCTAGCCATTGTAAACAACTGCATTGTCTTTTTACTAAACTTTTACATGCAAAAATTACTGTAAACCTGAGTAAGAGTGATTTTTGCCAGGCTTCCATCCAATACTTAGGCCATATTGTAGGACAAGGCCAGGTGAAACCTGTAATGGCCAAAGTAGAAGCTATCCAAGCTTTCCCTATTCCTGCTGATCGGAAACAACTCCGAAGATTTTTGGGAATGTCTGGATATTATAGAAAGTTTTGCGAAAATTTTTCTGTCATTGCCAGTCCTTTAACAAACCTCCTGAGAAAGAACGTCCGATTTACTTGGACGGATGAATGTCAGAAAGTCTTTAACCAAATTAAGCAGATATTATCTAGCTCCCCTATTTTGATGGCTTCTGACTTCGGAAAACCTTTTAGGTTAGCTATTGACGCCAGTGACACAGGTGTTGGGTCAGTCCTTTACCAAGAAGATAATTTCCAAGTAGAGCACCCTATTTGTTTCTTTTCCAAGAAATTTAATAGACATCAAAGAAATTATTCTACTGTGGAAAAAGAATGTCTTGGGTTGATTCTTTCTATACAACACTTTGATTTTTATATCAGTGGGTCCAGATGGCCACTGGTTGTATTTACTGACCACAATCCCCTTACATTTATCCACAAAATGTCTGGCAAGAACCAACGACTTCTCAGGTGGAGTTTATTTTTACAAGAGTACAACCATGATTTTAAACACATAAAAGGCAGCAAAAATGTTATCGCCGATGCCTTATCTAGATTGTAAAAAGTATTTTGATGTATATTTTTTTTTTTATATATATCATGATAAATACATTCTGTAATGTAAATATCATTTTTGTAATTGTTCTAAAAAGATTTCCATTTCGTGGAAATGTAAACTTTTTATTTTTAGGAGGGAGGTGTTACGTATCTAGGCATTGTTACCTAGATACTATTTTTTTTTCTCTTGACCTGTAGGTTGTCTGCCCCTTGTGTAATAAGTTTTTTTTTTATTTTATTTTTCACGGTGAGTCAAGCCACACAGACAGTGACCGGTCCTTGACCTAAGTGTGTACCTCTGGTTGAAAGGAGGGTGTTTTTTTTTTTCTTTTCTTCTGTCTCTTTGAAGAGCGTTCTAGATCTGGGTGTTGATGACTTTCTGTTCTAGAAATTACTAGATATCGACGCGCGGTAGATTATATAAAGACCGCTCGCGTAACGTTGACGGACAGACATACGGAGACAGCCGTGAGACAGAATAGCGGAGACATTGCGTGACCCGTGCGTGGTATACCAATTGATCGTGTAAGTTAAGATTTTTCTTTTTTTCAAGGCCTTGCTTGTATCTGTAATTATATTTTCAAACTCTTGTATTGTAATATTTTTACATGCCATTTTTGTAAAAGGGTTTTGGTCAACCCTTCCATTTTGTATTGAGTTATATTATGATTAAACATTAAGTTGATATTTTACCTTCCGATTTCTTGTGTCATTTTTTTTTGTTATTCATTGTAAGTCTCTGATTAAATTCAGACTTAAGATAAGTGACACAACTACCTTTTTCTATTGTCACGTTCCCCTAGGCAAGCCATTTAAAAGTAGAATTCAATTTGTAATACGTGACAGTTATCTTATATAATACAGACGTTACTTCAAAAAAGAAGATGATTACGTCCTACGCGTCATGCATTTAGTCATGCATATTAACCAACGGCTTAAATTCTGCCAAGTCACTGGTTATCGTTGACGTTTTACCTTATGTAATTTTGTCCAACAATTAATAAATTACACTAACAATTATAAAAGAAAAGTAAAGTGGGCGATATGGACACATAAGTTGAAGAATAAAAATGAAATCTAAAGAAAAACTTAAAAAAAAAAAGAAAGGAAAAATTTGTGATTTTAAAAAAAATCAACAAACAGAATAAACAATGTCAAGGACATTTTATTGAAACATCACGTGTCGCAACCAAAAATAGAAAGTTCTTATTGCTACAAGTATAAAAATTAAATATTCGAATATACAGTCCCGTAAAGTGCAAACATGCCTTTTAAAAGGCATAGCTTATCATAGGCATAGCTTATCAATACTACTGAATTTTCTACACCCGATAGACCAGACGCCTCAATTAAGAAATTGCTCATAGCGCTTCTTACTTTACTTTTATATTATCACACCGGAAATTACGCACATGTTGTTATATGTAACATTTTTGTTGAAGTTTTTAAGTGCAACTTTTAGAATTGCTTCGTTCTTTTATCTTCTTCTTCTTTCTTCCATTTTTTCCTGCTCTAAATGATTTTGAAGTGTCGCGAAGGGTGGGAGGGGGAGAAATAGAGAGACAGAGAGAGTTAGAGAGAGAGAGAGAGAGAGAGAGAGAGAGAGAGAAATGAAGGGAGTGACACACAGGCGATCTGCAAGAGATTAAGCTAGCGTGACAAAGCACTAAAGAAAGAGAGAGAGAGAAAAAGAAAAAGAAAAAGAGAGAGAGAGAGAAGAAGATAGAGATAGAGAGAGAGAGAGAGAAAAAGAAAGGAATAAAGAAGGAAAACACGATTTAGAAACAGAGAAAACAGTTGGTTGTAGTTGAATTTAAATCAATTAATTTATGAAGGAAAAAATGATTGTCTTTAATGAACAGCAAACAATATACTTTTTGTGTGTGTGCTGTTTTACTCTAATACAATATTCACTCAACAATGTTGATAGCAGAAATAGTCACGTGACATTACTTTACTTAAAAAAAAGACATTATTAGTTCACGTGATTTCTTCAACTAGTTTAAATCTCGTTGATTGCACAATCTCTTGTCCACATACGAACAGACGTACCTACAGATAGATAGATAATAGATAGATAGATAAATATAGATGGATAGATAGATAGATAAGGTAGATTAAATGTGAATGAAGAATCAAAGAATTTTGAAAATATATATATATATATATTGAGACCGGACAGCAAGGCCCCTTCGAGTTAATATAACAAAAAACAATAAAAAACAAACAACTCTCTTTTTCACCTAGTGAATATACATTTAAAAAAAAGAACAGAAGAATATAGTAGAATAGAAAATGACACATTGTGACACTCGCGCTGAAAATCTTTATGCTAAAAAGAGTTGTTTTTTTTAAGATTACGTCCCTTGAACGTAATAAATGCGAGCAGACGTGACCGACAATGGAGACAGAAAAAAGACCCAATGAGGCGATCACTAATAAAACCCAGCCTCGTCTCCCAAGAAAATTGTCATTTTAAACCGGAGCCAGAGGGAAAGGGTGAGGGAGATGAAGACCAGCGGACCGGAAATGGTCTGACATCTGCCGCGGCTTAAAATTGAAGTCTCGTTTGTTCACGCGGATGGGGACGAGATGTTGGGAGTTTGATGGCTGATTTCAAAGGGTCTGTCCCTGGAGTATATTCAAGACTAGAATACAACAATATAGTTTTATATAACACTTACATTTTAAAAAATACATTTCTTTTAGTTTTAATTTATAAACTTTCAAATGCTATAAACCTAATTCTAAAAAAAACAAAAAACATTTCTGTTAAGCAAACCAAGAGATTAGAGACAGGGTTACTGCAGCAATTGGACCCCATGATGACCTGCTAACTATTGTAAAACAAAACGCAAACTAAAAATTTAGGTCCATATTACAAGATCCTCGGGGCTCCCAAAGACCTTCCTTCAGGGAACAGTACCAGGAAAAAGAAGAAGAAGCAAACAGAGAAAGCGATGGGAGGACAACATAAGAGAATGTACGGGCCTGCCATTGAAAGAGTTTCTAACTAAGGCAAAAGACAGAGAGGAATGGAGAAAGATGGTCCAAGAATCTCGCATGGTGCCCCAACGGTTTAAGGCTATGGAATAGGTTAAGGTAAGTTAAACTAAGAAAATATGAAACGAATTCCAGACTGTAGTAAGAACGGACTTGTTTGCATATAGCACAGACCAGAAACTTTAAGGCGCGGACGAAGCTATATCGAGAACAGAGTAAGTTGTATGTTGTACTGACTTGTTTACTCATTGTACCGACTAAAATCTGTAAATCACGGAAAAGGTTGAAGTGACGTCTAGGTTGCAGATAGCACAGACTAAGTTACAGATAAATACAAAATGTGAAGCAAAGTGGTGAAACAATGAATGACGCAGACATATCTCACAGAGGCTTGTGTTAGAGCAGCACTAGATGCCAAATGAAAGGGCCCATGGTTCGTCCCCTGGTCCCTTATTTCGTCATCTATTCAATTATCTTCTGTCATTCAAAATGTGGTCTCTGCATTTGTATATATAAATATTATGTATCGTTCATAGGCTATAGATAGCACATAGAAGATTGTAGATAGCACATAGAAGATTGTAGATAGCACGTAGAAGATTGTAGATAGCACATAGAAGATTGTAGATAGCACATAGAAGATTGTAGATAGCACGTAGAAGGTTGTAGGTAGCACATAGAAGATTGTAGATAGCACGTAGAAGGTTGTAGATAGCACAGGCAAGAATGTAGATAGCACAGACAAGATCTTAGA
Source organism: Biomphalaria pfeifferi (assembly GCA_030265305.1). NCBI lineage: Eukaryota > Metazoa > Mollusca > Gastropoda > Planorbidae > Biomphalaria > Biomphalaria pfeifferi. The sequence continues at coordinate 856,338 of JASAOG010000079.1, forward strand.
TAGCACAGACAAAGTTGTTAACAGTTAAATACTTCACATTGTGCATTTCCGTTTCTGCGTTGTGAAATGTTATGATGTAAAAAGACAATAGCATTTTCTTAAAGTCGTAAAATTTCTAACTCTTTTTGTAATTCCTCAATTGGGAGTGTGAAAAAAAACAAAAGAAAAGTGAATGTATATTGCAGTATAAATATGAATTAAAAGACATCATGCAACGTTAGCTAGAGTATCTTTCTAAGTTGTAAATACATATATATATATATATATATATATATATATATATATATATATATATATATATATATATATATATATATATATATATATATATATATGTTAACCCTTTAAGTCCTACAACTTTAAAAGCCTGTGACAAGATCCGTGACTAATAGAGATATATTTAATGTAAATTTTAGGGCACCTGCCAGCCGCAGGGCCTAATTAAAGCAATCGGTCGAATCAGCGAAAGGCCCGCCATCGATGAGAGAATAGATGTTATGACTTCGATAGTAGAGTGTTCCTGAAGAGAATAATTTCCAGATGTTATGCACGATTAGGCACGATATTAGTAAACTGAATTCTAGTATCTGGTCTGGTGTGTAAAAAGGTGAAATGGTGTAATGTTGAAGAATGTGAATGTCATGGAATGCTGGGCTCGTGCTTGCTGGAGTCACACTTGACACGCAACCAACACAAATGGTAGAGATTGAATGAGTCCAATTTTGGCAGACAAGATATAACATTTATTTAATAAAACAAAATGTTGCACACTTCATGGTAGTTACAGAAATGATCCCATGCATGGAATACAGTCGCGTACGCACAACGGTGGTACTAAACGTATCCAATATACTACATCTTATTAAATCACATCTTTGAGGATTGCCTGTGTACCCCTGTTTAGGGTGGGTATCTAAGGCATTACTGCATTTCGCAGTTCTTTCGCTGCCAAAGTGTATTAGACTCGACCTTTTAAGTTGTCGTTCTAACTTCTCTACAGGGAGTTGGTGATGGGCTTGTACATTGAGTCTACGCTAGAGTCAGCAGTTGTCCAGCAGGGGCGGACTGGGTATCAAAATCGGCCGTATACCATATAAACCGTCCCACAAATGGCATATATTTTCGGTGTGGGGATTTTTACCCCACTCCGAAATTTATGGGGTCTGAGGCAAGTGATGGTTTGAAGACCCTCCCCTGCCGGCTACGCCCATGTGTTATATTATAGGTGTAAGCCTAATTCTCTATAAAATATATAAAGTTTGATAACGCATCGAAAACTGGATGTATGCATACGTAGGATTACATAATGTATTCAATTTATACACGTATGTAGTCTGAAAACGATAAACACTACAATAGCAGCCTAATGAGTTTGAAGCTTTTTTGGTATTACTTAAAGATTACAGACGTTTCTTCACAAAATAAGATTGTTACGTCTTACGCATTTCATGTGTCAATCTAGTCATGCATGTTGATCTGTGACTTAAAATATGCTAAATCATTGGTTTTCCTGGCTGGTTCAGGTAACCCATTCCATTAAAAGATAAGAGAAAGCAGAACGGTTACAGAGGCACTTACTGAATGTGAAAAGCTCTTGCTTCCTCCTAGTACATTCTCAAAAACGCGATTTGTATAGGAATATACCATGACCCATTATTTAAAATATAAATCTCCTTTCATTAAATATCGGATGTGGCAGCGCTATATAAATTATTGTAAAAATTTTCATCATTAATGACTTCATACTAAGTATAAGTTTGCCATTGATTATAATAGTATAAAAATTCATTTAGATCTAGATTTATTTTTTTATTAAATATTTTTTTTTTGTAAGCCTTAAGTGTAGTGTTTTTAGATCTATGTTATTAAAAATAAACAAAAAGAACTTTACTTTTTCTTTTCAAATCGCAGAAAGTAGAGCTTTATACCCATATTGAGCTGTGAATAAGTTGGGTGGTTTGCAATTTCGCGGCTGTGTGTAATGTGTATGTGTTAAAGTTAATTTCTATTAAGTATTGTTAAAGAGCTAATTGTCGCGCATATCTTTTATTTATTTATTTATTATTTTTTTTTGCTGCGTTTTCTAACTTAACCTCACTCATTCCTCTTTTTGGTTAAATTTCATTGGAACCATTAAAAGACGGGGGAGGGAAGGATAAAAAAAAATGGGAGTGCCATCAAAGGCCCAATGATTAGGCCAAACACAACCTCGAAGACATCAGAGCAGTCCATGCCGCTCGTGCGGTCTAACGTTTTGTAAATGATAATACGTACAGTGTAGGCCTATAGTGTATTTTTTTAATATTCTTGTTGAATTTCAAATAAAATTAATTGTAATAAGAATTTAAAAAAAAAACAAAAAAAAAAAACAAACAAGAAAACGTGTTCGGGCCTTTGTGTCTTGCTGCTGTCACTTTTTTTTAAAATTGTCTGCATGGAATTTTTTTTTTCTTTGGTCGAGACCAGACCGGCCCATTCGGTACCGGCCCACCGGGCATTTGCCCGTTTGCCCATATATCCAGTCCGTCCCTGTTGTCCAGTGTTGTGTGTTTGTAGTGTAGAGGCCCAATACGTGCTTATGTGTTGTTTTTGTTAATATGGGACCGCAAGGTGCAGAATACTTATTTGACTATTAACATAATTTCTATAATATACTGTTATGGCATGATTAGAATTTAGTATTTGTTTCGGGAATAAGGGGAAAGTTTTACTTAACGACAAGTGACGTGACAGATCTTTAAAAAACAAGAACGCTCTAAGTGACGCTATAAACAAGACGCCTTGTGTAGAATATTAGGAGTAAGCAGTAGTAGATATACGGCTTACATTCGAAGGATCCCTTCTTAAGTATTAAAAGTGTTTATTGTTTTAACACTAGCGCCGACTCCATTTATCGATTGTTGACCTTTCGTCGGTGTGCATGTTCAGCATTGAGTTCGGTGTTACCTCATTTGGATTTGTTCCTAGTTCAAGTACTCATCACCGCGAAGAGCACAACAATACTATTTGGAAATTGCTACATTCAGTAATAGATTACGTCATCATTTAGTTCATTGTAAATTTACGTTATTCTCGTTAAACATTATATTGATATTGTTATAACCCTAGTGGCGGACTGAAAGGGTTAATGTTTGTGCGGTCTACTGACACACACATGATTCAAGCCAATCACACAGGTCATGGGCTTTGAACAAGGCACATTACTGCTAATGCACGCAATATGACCAATGTTATGGTTATGTGACCAAAAAGCCTTTACAGACGAGAGACAGTGTGTTAGAAAGGACAGTAGAGTCCAGGACAGCAAGCAGCAAGGACTGTGTGCTACAAAGTGAGTCCTCGAAAATGGAGCTGTACGAGCTAGAGAGACTTGTAGTGATTAGTTAGGCAGTTCTGTTGTGTAGCAAAGCATTTGAAGTTAGTGTAGGCAATTGTGTTTATTGGCTGTTGTTGATGTAATTGTAAATAAACCGCCACCTTGTTTACTGAAGCTCTTGTCAAGTTCTTGTGTTAGATGTGCTGTGTTGTTGGGCAGTGTTTACAGAAGGCCTGATAGAGAAGATCGTAACAATATGTCAACATCGAGTCACTTATTTATTTGAAGCTCGAATGTGCATATTGAATGTCAGGGGCTCGGGCAAACGAGCTACGGCTTAAAACACAAACCTGACATCGAGCTTATAGCCGAAACAAAACGGTTGTTGATATTTGCAAATAACGTCAATGTTGAAGCAGATATCAGTTTTGGCACCCTAAAAATATTGAAACAACATAACGCCAGGTTCTGTTTCTTCCTTATGTACACAACGGATTTGTATAGAATGAACTCAGTTGAAATGCATCCGTAAATTCTCAGGATTTCAATGCAAATATAAACACAAATCAAACTTTAATCAGATTAAAACCAATAAACTATTTAACTTAAAATATTTTCAGCATAAATAATGTAATAGTAATAAAAACAACAACACCAGATTAGGTTGTAATATAAACTAAAAAAAAAACAACAAAAAACTAAAACGTCTGCTAGAAATGCACAGAATATTAATCTCACACAAGACAACAAAGTGTAGGCAGGTATCCTCATGAATAAAGCAACAAAAAATAAACTTATAGTCAGTTCTGTCAATCTCGGTAAACCCATTTCTCAAATTAGTAAATAGAAACAATCTAAAACATCCCCACAATTCTCTGCTAGCACCCCGCGCGAGTTGCTAAGGACGCAAAAGAAAGAAAAAAAGCGGGAGAGAGTTCTAGTAGGTAGTCTGATTTGTCTGACCTGATTACAGTCTCTTTCAAATTATCGCTGCGCTTGGCAAACAAAACAATAGCCAGGGCCGGATTTAAGTATGTGGAGGCCCAGGCTCAAAATTTTTGTGGAGGCTCCAAACAATTTTTCGAAAACTTAAATAGAAATTCGCTAATTAATAAAAAATAAATAGAAATCAACTTGTTAATAAAAAAAAAAAAATTACCATATAATAAAAGTAAGAGAAAACTTTTAACCAAATTTAATTTTCCTTCGTTCAAAAAAAAGATTATTTAATATGCATATTTTAGTAACCAAAAAATTAACATTTTAGGGTTTACGCAATGCAGTAAATCCGTATATACTCTTGCTTATCAACAGTCTACGAGCACACTATAATCTGACACATCTTAACTAGGACAGTGTTGCCAACTGTTAAATTTAAAGCATTGTCGGTAAAAATGCGTAAATACGTGTAAAGAAAAATCGTAAAGCTGTTGACCCTTCGAGATAATGAACTTTTTCTCTATTGTGAGGGACCTCTATTGTATTCCCCTTGGCGAAAGCCGCACCTGCCCTCCCTTAAATCCAGCCCTGTGAATAACTAATGTTATCAACAACAGGAAGATGATAATCCCTAGGACGTAATCATCTTCTTTTTTGAAGTAACGTCTGTATTATATAACATAAGATAAGATATTGAGATTTAAGATTCCATACGTTAAAAAGAGATTACAATAGAAATCGACTTCAATTATTATCTCTTACAAGGTCTGCACATAAACTGTGCTGTGGTAGTGTATCAGGCACTAGCGGATCCAGAACTTTGGAGTGGGAGGGGGCGATTTTTTGTCCAAACCCTAACCCTAACGCCCAGTAAATCCTAACCCTATGCATAAACGTGCGTACAGTACACATCTACAACTCATTATTCATCAATGGAGTTTGAAGCTCATTATTCATACTATTAAAAAAGGACCTTTTGAATAATGTTGCACTTGAAAATTATTTTAATATGAATTTATAGGCCCTTAATGCCTTGCAAATAAAACCGATTTGTTCCTTGAAAAGATAGGATACTACACATATTTAGATTTTGGCTTTGGGGATCGCCGCCGAAAAAAAAATTATTCAATAAACAGTATTCAATCATATTAAAGTATAAATTGTGAGTTATAGTCCCAATTTATTTAACTAGAAAAATATCAGACTGAGTAAAGGTTGGTCAAAGGCGACTATGAAAATATTATTTGAGTTTATAACTCATCTCAATCATGGCTCTTATACTGAAAAATTTCGTTTGAATTCTAACTTTTCCAATGCAAAGTCTTACTTAAAAAAATTATGATAAATTCATGTGAAATTAAATAAACTCTGTCTGGAAATGGGAGGGGCGGTAGAGTGAAAACGATTAATCCTCGCTCCTTTAATAATTTCTGCTAAAGATTGCATTTGACATTAAAGAATAGGGGTGGGGAGACTTAATATAAGAATCTAATTTATAGTATATATAAATTATATTAGTGACCGATTTTTTAAATTTTGTAATTTCTTAACTATAACACAAAAAGAAAAAGTATTGATTTATCCGATGGGGGAAATGCAATTGCATGTATCGCCCCTCCCACCTGGTACAACCCTTTTTCATTTAAATTTACTAATGATACAATTTGAGATTAGATTGTGGTACGACATAATATACAATGGGTCACATATCAATACGTAGTTTATTATATAGATATTCAACTAATTTTGTTCAAAAACTATGATTCTCCACAAAAATAGGACCGCCCCCCCCAGCACTCAGAGGGCTAGAGTGGGGAGGGCAGTACATGCAATCGCCCCCCCCCCCTCACCCCACCTAATCGGCCAAAATACCAGAAAGGGAGCGACATAATATAAAATGTATATATTAATTCAACTAATTTTGTTCACAAACTATGATTTCTCCATAAAAACGGACCGCCCCCCCCCCACTCAAAGGGTTTAGGTGGGAAGGGCAGTAGAGGTATTCGCCCCCCCCCCCCCCCACCGATCGGCAAACAGGGAACGACATAATATAAAGATCGGTTAAAAAATCAATAACAAGTTTCAATGATATAGATATTAAATTGATTCTATTAGCAAGCTGTGATTTCTACAAAAAAATTGGACCGCCCCCCCCCACTCGAAAGTGTATGGGGGGGGGGGGCGGGATTGAAACCATCGCCCCCTCCCGACCCCACCAATCGGCCAACATACTAGGGGGGGGGGGCGAAATAATCTAAAAATAGGTTGAAATATAAATTATTAGTATATATTTTTAACATAAGTAATAAATTCGTATACAAATTGTGTGAATTCTGTAATAAAATTCGCCCGCCCCTACCGCCCCCCCCCCCCCGGATTCGCTAGTGATATCAAGGGATTTCGATCTACGAACGTTTTGATGTAACTAGTCTGTTAGTAAGACTGAATGGTTGGTTGTTCTATACATGAGTGTTTTTTAGTGTGTAACGAAATAGACAATGTCAAGTTAATATCCAGGTAATTTCAAGGTAATGTAATGGTAATCTTATCTTTATTAATTACAGACGTTACTTCAAAAAAAAAAAGAAGATAATTACTTCCTACGCATTTCATGTGTCAATCTAGTCATGCCTGTTAAACTTTACTTTTGAGTCCTCTCTTCTAAATTTAGTGATTTGACTAAAGGTGTTACTGTAATCAAATGTTTAAATTCGTTTGTTAAGAATCTAACTGCTCTATTTTGTATCTGTTCCAGTTTCTTAATGTTTTCTTGAGTTGAGGGGGTCCCAAACAGAGGATGCATATATTTTATTATTGGCCTAACCAAGGTTAAATAACATTTATGTTCTTTTTCGATTTGCAGAAATTTCTTTAAATAAACCACAATGATATATTTGATTTTTAAAATAATTTCATCAATATGGGGATTCCATGATAGTTTTTCATGTGAGCTAAAATGTGGTCGATGTAACAGAGGCACCCCACAGAAACGCTTCAAAGACCAGCTTAGGCGTAAACTTTCCTTAGTTGACATAGAAGAGAGCACCTGGTTGCATGCGGCCTCAGAACGAGACAGCTGGAGGTCACTCACGAAGGCCGAGGGATACACATTTGAGACCAAACAAAAATCTGCTGCCTAGGACAAACGCAGACGGCGAAAAGAAAATCTAAATCGACCACCTGCGGACAAAGGTTATGCTTGCCCTGGATGTGGCAAAATATGTAGGTTACAGCTGGGACTGTGCGCCACGGGAAATACTGCATTCCTCACTGATCTTCGGACTCGAAGACAAGCCTTATTTATTATTATTATTAACTCTTTCTCTCCTAACTGACGATGCCAGCGTTGATTTCACCAGAATGTGGTAAATAATTACGGAGAGAAAGAGTTAAAATTGAGAAATAAACATCTAGGTCATGAACTCCCCATTTTTAAATTGCTACTTTCTCATGTGGAGACATATCAAATACACCAAAAGTTAGGGCCACAGCTTGAACTGACGTGACTTTCCCTTCTTTTCATTACCCATAATCCCACTCACCTCCATTGATTCCGTTTGGCTTCCAAAACTAATTAAAGACTGGACTCTTTCATCCACTTTTCATTTTCCAATTAGTTTTTTTTTTTTTTTTTTTTGATGGGAAAGAAATGAAAAAAAAAAAAATTTAATGCACATAAAAATTATGAATTTAATAAGTTTTTAGCTTAGATAATGAGTATCAATTTTAAAGAAAACTTTTTTTTTGGTCCGTCCAATTACAGTGGAAGGATGCATTCTTCATCATTGATAGTGTCTTGAAATATCGAGCCGAAGGTGTAAATTATGTTCAATAAACGAAGTTTGGTATAACCGATCTCACTGTTTATAATACATAAACTGATGTGTATGTTTCAAAGCCGTAAACCGGGTGGGGGTGATTTCGGGGTTCATCCCCCTTCCGAAATGAATTTTGAGACTGTTGTCTGCTTTAATTGTTTTTTTTTATTTAAGGTGAGATTTAAATGTTAACCCACCACTTGCAATTCTGTCACGAGGGTTTTCCAGGTTCATCTTGGGGTATGATTTACATTCCCCGGGGCTCCCCTCATGATCAGTACAGACCAAGCAAAGAATAAGAGTATTTAGAACTATGGCTTGCTGAACATCGAATACAGGTCGTTCAACTGAACAGCAAAATGTTCACCATGAACAATGTTAATAATAATCACACGTTAAATTACACGAGTTAACACAGGAGTGCGCGTTCAACAGTTTAATGAATGTATGAATACTACGACTTGAATGATGAAAAAATAGTAATAGTATGTACAAGGAAGAGACAATTTGTACATATTATGCAAATGAACTATAGCACACCTTAATCTCAGTGCCACAGTCAATCAGGGCTCGCAATGCCCACACCCACGTCATGGACGATAGTCCACTACCATACGAAGCCTACGAATCAGAATCGACTCCTATATAAGAAAAATGCACATTCCTTTGAAACCGCCATTCACACGATTATAATACAAACGATTTTAGATCTACGACATTCAGAAGGCATTAAAATAAACTAACTTACCCAATACTGGCGAAGAAAACCAAAACAGAAAACTCCATCTCAAGGCAAAACATGAGAACAATTACACCAATATAGCGCGTCCTTAGAAACTAAAACTCACAAGTCCTTATGGTGCACAAAAGAACACATGTTTGAAGTATAAATCCCACTCTTCAATAAAAAAAACTTCAGTCCCCAAATTCCATGGAGGTGTTGTTGTCGGTCATTGACTTGTAGCACCAAACTGCTGGTAAACAACTAAATCGCTGTAGGCGTATTATTTCTTAACTTGTAAAATCACGTCAAAGAAAAACCAAGGTTGACTCTTCGCGACACACGGCTTCAACAGGAATTACCGAACTTGACTTGTATTAGGAGAAACGAAAAAGGCTGAAAACTCATTGAAATAACGAAACATTACAAGAAAGAATATAAATAAAGAAGAGACCACATCCAGCTCTATAAAGTAAGAATTGATTTAGAAAACAAATAAATTATTGATTGAGAAATTAATAATTATATTACTTGGTTTTCTTTAAAAAAAAAAGACAGCTTAATAGTTGGTAATTAATCGAGAATAGATGATGTTGATTATTCTGGTTATGTTAGATGTTATTAGCGAGCTCGTTAATTAATGCTAGCCAATCTCCAACAAAATAAAACAGTATAGAATGAAGTAGAACAATCTTTAAAAAATAAACAATCATCATCATCATCATCAAACTCCATTTGAGTGAGGGCTTGAGAGGCTTAAATCTTCTCTAGCAAAAGCCCTGGACAGAAACCCTGCTGTCTTGCGTAGTGCATACAAGTTACCACACAGGTCGAGAATTTTAGATTTCTCAGACCTGTCGAGACGGAGATCAGCAAGTCTGGGGCAGTCAAACAGAATATGAGGCACGGTTTCCTCTTCTTCGCCGCAGCGGGGGCACCGTGAATCGAAATTTGGCCATAGCATGAGAAATATGAGCCAACAGGACAGTGACCTGTCCTGCACTGTGCTATAATAGCTTGCTCAGGCCTGGACAGCCTCCACCACTGGGATGTGAAGTCAGGGCGCCTCATGCGCTCCCAGACTCCAAGGGCTTTTTGGGACTTGTCCCAGCACTCAAACCACTTTTCCATCTCTGTTTTTTTTAATTATAGCCAGAACATGATGAAAACTTACAGCCTGTTCAGTGGGTGGAATTTCCCCTCCATGGCGGGCCAAAAGGTCTACAATAGTGTTGCCAGTCACACCTATGTGACTCGGTACCCACTGCTTTATTACAGGGGTGCCATAGCTTTGCTTAAAAAAAGTTTATTCTAAAACAGGGGTTCTCAACCTGGGGATCGATTGAGGATTTGCCAGGGGTCACCTCAGACCATCGAAATTATGGATTGTTTTTGTCTACTCTTCTGTATGTGTGTTTGTGTTGGGGGGGGGGGTCTCGGCAGAGTGGGGGATTGTAAAAAGGGGTCGTCGAGCTTAAAAGGTTGAGAACCGCTGTTCTAAAAAATAAAGTCACAGTCGACGTTGCATATATTTACGACAAGCGGTCTCCTTGTTGTCTTTCGTTTAATCTTTTCTAACCTATTTCCGTTCTCACTTTTTAATGTACTGTTGCGTCACTATGGAAAAAAACCAATTAAACCCATCTTCTACGCTTCTTACTATTGAGTTATTACCATTCTCTTTCATTTCTGCTTCTTCCAACTCCGCCATTACTTAGAGAACTCACTAGTTTGTCATCTATACATCTCTCAAAACTCTACACGGCAGTTCTCCCGTCAACATGTTAGTATGCTTGCTCCAAAGCGTCGTTGGTAACCATAGAAACAAGAGATAAACAAGAAAATAATACCGGGCGACACAGAAGTACGTGGTCAGACAGCTAATGTTTGAATTATTGCCATAGCTGACATTAACTGACCACTGTATGACCATACGCTGACCAATGTATATTGGTATTCAATGTATACCGCCCAGGGTCAACACTTTATTATAAAATAACTTCAAATATAACAAAAATAAATAAATATATATTTATAAAAGGTTCTCCTTTCAAACATTGCGATCTACAAGAACAGATGATGTAAAGTTCACCTATTTCTGCGACCAAAGAGACTCTTGTGGCCAGAACAACGACCAACCGCATTTAATTTGCGTAAGTCAAGTAAACATTTAATTTCGATTTCCGAGTCAAAACCCAGTCTTCAGCGGAATTTAAACTCCGACTCTTTGGTTCGGAAGCCAAGCGCTTTAACACTCGGCCAGCCGCCCCGTAAACAAAACATAATCTTATAAAATACAGAGAAAGGGCAGAGGCGCTTGGCTTCCGAACCATGGAGTCCCGGGTTCGAATCCTGGTGAAGAATGGGATTTTTAATTTCGGGATTTTCAGGGCGCATCTGAGTCCACCCAGCTATAATGGGTACCTTGCATCACTTGGGGAAAGCTAATGTGGTTGGTGGTTGTGCTGGCCACAGGATACCCTCGTTAGCCGTAGGCCACAGAAACATAACCTTTACATCATCTGCCCTATAGATAGCAAGGTCTGAAAGGGTCACTAACTGGGAAAAGCACAATCGTAAGGTGAATTTCTTCTTCCATATCCTGTATATCACGAGAATATATTCTATGTTTTTTTTCTATATACTTTATTATATAGCATTCTGCACTTTAACTTGCTTTTGTTTTTTGTGTGTTTAATTTAATTCTTTATATCTACTGAGGAGCTCTTAAAAAAAGCGTCTTCAATTAATGATCCAGTATCTTGGCCATTACAATCTTTCTCTTATAAGAAAGATCTCTTAAACGGTGTGCATTATCGGTCATCGCCCGTAATTCAATCAGCGATATTGAGCGATTCTCACATTCAGTAAATCGGAAATGGGCGATCAAAAGAGGCAAGACTGGGACTTAACATTGATAAAGGGAAATGGAACTCTTTAGTGCACTCTGCTTTCTCGGTGCTTTCCCCTTTGTGCTTTATGTTCGACTTACGTTGGATATTAGTGGTTTTATGCGTCCATTCTATCTCGGCTTTTTATCACACGCTTAGACCACTTTCAGGCGATAGTCAGGTCTGTCGAAGGCTAAATATAGATTCACTTGTTCTGCCTGGGAGTGCTCTTTTAAAGACTCAACGGTCTTGGAATATTAAGCTAGAACATGTGCTCCTTACTGGCATACGAATGTACCATTGATGCAATTTAGATATACATAATTTTTGTGGAACTATATTGAGTATCTATTTGAATGAATAATATACACATGCACCAGTAGTAAAAATGACGGCGATGATGAAATACATGTGAAGAATTGATTGATAGGGTAAATCCTAACCAATAGCATTTCGTCATAACTGGATCCTCTAAAGCAGTGTTTCCCAAACTTTTGACCTATGTCTACCCCTTTTTATAATTTTTGTAATGCTAAGTACCCCTCGCCTTCTCCCCTCCACTATTTAATTTATTAGCAGAACATAATAAATGGGTATTTTTAAAAAATTAGCATAGTTAATGAGTTGCGTACCCCCTTCAAAGTCTTCCCGTACCCCTGAGGGTACGCGTACCTCACTTTGGGAAACACTGGTGTAAGGAAAAGCGAAGTCCTACATTTATATCAAACTAAATTTAACAGAGTTCTACATCTTGATCATATCAGGATAAAGGTCAAAACAAAGAGAATAAAAAAAGCATAAGTCACGGGCGATAACTATTTCCAGTTTTAAAATTGTGTAAGACGCAAGGAAGCAGACGATGTTAAAGTTTATGATAATGACTATAATAAAAGAATATAACACAAAATCAATAATTAATACTAAAAAGTGTTTGTTTATATAGATAAAACACTTTTCATACAAATAATTGTGTTAATATGCAGTGTTAATTTTGACAATAAGATTAAACACAATTTTAATTTGATCCTTTCAAGTTCAATAGGATCTCAACTCGACTTGTGTTGATCGAAGAAACACAGGTTATATCTGCATGAAGACAATTTATTTGTCATTAAGTAACAATTTAATTATTATTTTAAATCAACCTCACGTAACGAAAGGTGTCATCAATATTCTGTAAGAGTATATTGAGGCTATTTATAGCGCTAGGAATTAAAATTTCTTTAAAGTGAGAATATTTTACGCGAGCTCCATAAAAATGGCTAAATTAACATATAGATCCATAAATGTTCTTGGACCCGATTTAATAAAATTGTTACTGCTAGGTATTATTTCTTTGTCTGCTCAGTGGTAACAGAACTTCACAAAAATGGCTAAATTAACATATAGATCCATAAATGTTCCTGGACCCGATTTAATAAAATTGTTACTGCTAGGTATTATTTCTTTGTCTGCTCAGTGGTAACAGAACTTCACAAAAATGGCTAAATTAACATATAGATCCATAAATGTTCTTGGACCCGATTTAATAAATTGTTACTGCTAGGTATTATTTCTTTGCTCAGTGGTAACAGAACTTCACAAAAATGACTAAATTAACATATAGATCCATAAATGTTCCTGGACCCGATTTAATAAAATTGTTACTGCTAGGTATTATTTCTATGTCTGCTCAGTGGTAACAGAACTTCACAAAAATGGCTAAATTAACATATAGATCCATAAATGTTCTTGGACCCGATTTAATAAATTGTTACTGCTAGGTATTATTTCTTTGCTCAGTGGTAACAGAACTTCACAAAAATGACTAAATTAACATATAGATCCATAAATGTTCCTGGACCCGATTTAATAAAATTGTTACTGCTAGGTATTATTTCTTTGTCTGCTCAGTGGTAACAGAACTTCATGAACTCCTTAGAGTACTAATGTTTACCTTTTGTTGTACCTTCTTTTTTATTCGTCTTGTTTAAAATATATATCAATTTATTGTAATCTGACAATACTGACATAGTTAGCTGGGAGTAACAATGCTATAGTAAAAGAAATTATGGCTGCTGTAACAGTAAAGGCTACCTGCTATCAGCAACACTTTTAAATATCTTCCTTGAAAGGATAATGGAAGATGCTCTCGAGGGCTATGAAGGTACTGTAAGCATTGGAGGAAGAAGAATTACTAACTTGCGCTTCGCGGATGACGTTAATGGCCTAGCAGGGACAGAAGATGAACTAGATTACTAGAGAGTTCACAGCAGCACTTTCAAAACTTAAAATAATATGGAAAGACAAAGGCTTAGCTCTCGGCACCAAAATCAAGACATACGCTCCCTGGTCATGACCACGCTCTTTTATGCTTGCGAGTCTTGGACGCTGACCGCAGAGCTAGAGAGGAGGATCCTAGCAATGGAATTGAGATGCTACAGAAAGATCCTAGGCATCACATATAAAGACCGCATCACAAAACAAGAGATAACAGACAGGGTTACTGTAGCGATTGGAACTCACGATTACCTGCTAATTATCGTAAAAAAACGTAAGCTAAAAATATATGGCCATATTACAAGGTCTTCAGGACTTGCAAAGACCTTCTTTCAGGGAACAGTACCAGGAACAAAAAGAAGAGGCAGAAAGAGAAAGCGATTAAAAGAATGGACGGGCCTGCCATTAAAAAAGGCTTTATCAAAGGCAAAAAGGCAGAGAGGAAGGACGGATGGTGCCCCAACGGTCCAACAGACTAAGGGATAGGTTACGGTAAAAATATCAAAGACCATACTAATCTCATTAAAGTTGTTTATAAAGATTGCCACACTTTCTTGCATCTTATACCATCAGTAGAAGCTACTAAATGAGACCTAATATACACGCTATTTCCCCATTTCAGTCAATCCTAACTCTTACATGGACACACTATTCCACAAATACCCTGTATATATCGCAACAGTTATTGCCAATACCAGACACAGTTTACACATCAGTATAATATGCTGAAGTTACACTTCCATCATTTAAAATACAAATGTCTAGGTGGGTATGGACCAACTCATGACTAATTTAGGGATAGACGATACCACGGAGATATAGGTCACCATGAAGTCTTCGTTACCATTGATTATATATGTTTCCATGGAAATATACTTTACCATGAAGATACATGCTGCCATACACGCTACTATGAAGTTACACGTAAACATGGAGTCTTACATGAGCACACGTTACTGATACGTAGACCACATTATTGGAAATCGAATGTGAACATACGTCCATAGTTTCGTTATTAGAGGAAGCCAGTCCTAGAAACAATCAATGGTAACATAAGCTAGATAGCAGCAGCGTGACGAGGTGCCAGTTCGTGGGGAGCGTGCAATGGACCGAAATAACTAATATAGATCTGCGGATGAGGTCGGATCTACGACTGTGCGAGAACATGCAGTCTCACTGGGCTTCCACATAAAAAAATGCAATATTTTTATAGCATATGCTATCAAATGAATAGAAAATAAAGGAAATAGAATTACATATACAGATACTCTATTTTTTTCTTCACAAATATGGCAATCCTTTAGATCAATTAATATTATTTGAGTGCCAAAATGCAGGGATGCCTAAAGAGGTCATTCCCCGAGGGTCTTAAATAATGGCAAATCCTGAGCTACACCACTGGCTGGCCATATCAATTTCCGGCAAGCGTTCACGGGCCACGTCATCACAAAAAGCGTCACGCTCTAATTAACCTTAACTACTTTGACTTCCTTATGAACTGTAGTTATAAGTTTGAAAGAGTTGAATTTTGGTCTAGAACTACTTTGTTGTCTTCTTCTTGTGATGTCCAAGGGCTGAGCCGAAAAAAAATCTGTTTGGTCGTCCAGCCGAACAGTAAAAAAAAAGAAACCTGTGTGAACGCACAGTTCTGTTTGAGAGCGACCCGAGTCAATGCCTATGTAAAACATTGCTGTTTCCAATGCCTTTGGCCCCCGACGCATGATTCGCCGTTCATGGCTGAAGGCCGAGGACACCGGGAGCCTCCGTCATTTTCCTTCGTTATACCAAGCTAACAGTGGGGGACTCGCCATTTATGTAACGGTCCTTTGAGGAACGGCGCATGGATGTGTGACAGGTTTGTGGGGACTTTTTTACAACCCCGCCCGTGCAAGGGGTTGACTCTCGTCTACCCGTGGGCATCCCCACGGGGGTTATGTTTTGCCATTCGTTTCGCCTAGCTACCCCCTCAAGTAGCCGTTTCCACCCAGGTGCCACGATGAGGCAGAACAGCGTACCTGGGTTTGTAGTCTTCTACTTCTTCTGTTGATCGACGATTTAGCGAGACCCATTTAATAACAATAAAAATTGATAAATCAGCGCCACAAATGGATAAACATAATGCAGAAAGTTAGAGTCTTCCTTAATTAGAAGAAAGGCTTGTTCAAGAGAGTGTGTCTGTTTCTGGTGTAACCATGATTGGCTTGTATGGGTTTTAAAAGATTCTGATGTAATCACGAGGAGTTCTGCCGTTAGTTGAGGCTTAGGGTATGCAAGTGGAAGTGGGAGAACATGTGAGAGACCAGAGACGGAAAGACGTGTTTTTAGAGTGTTTTGTATTTTGTCGAAAGTATCACTATTTCACTAGTGATTCTACATACATTGACGGTGAAAGCTGAGTTTATACTACCAAGAAAATTTACGATCACATTTTCACGTTCACATCTTGTTGAAAAAGAAGTTTGTACAAGTTTCTTGCCTACGAGATGTATCAACAAGTTTAAATCTAAGTGTTGCCTTGATATCAATACGTGCCGTTAACAGGATTTTTCCGGCATGCCCCGGGTGTTGGGAGTTCCGAAAATCTGTTTGGCTTCAGAGACATATTTTAATGAAATATTTTGGTCGAACACCGAACACCTAATCGTTCTATTATAGTGTCGTTCGAATTATCAATGCTGATGTGGGCTAATCTAATCTGACTTCAACTATGTATCAATTATTACTTAACATTAGCCAAAGAACAAGTTGAATATAGTTGAAAACAACATTCAGTTCTATAAAATAAGACTTTATTAACCACTGGGAAATCCGTCCAGTCTTCCTAAAACGTCGCTATATCTAATTACTATTCAACTACTATTCAAACCACTACCTACTTCTAACATAACGCCATGTTGGTCTCTTGTACGCCTAAGTCTACTACGTCATTAGTCTGTCTTACTACGTCATTACTTTTACCGTAGCTAACACTATACACAATACTAACAAAACTAACCTACTCTCTAAACGAGTACATTACAATGCAATTAGGTGAAATTATCGAGAATGTAAGGTCTGATGTAAGGACTAAGCTTTAGTTGGGTCGGCTGTTTATTCTAGTGGACTAATTGGTAAGCCAATAATCTCATGAATTGTATGCGCGTATGCGTTTGTCTGGGTTTTCTATCTTTAAAAGCTCAACGAAATGGGTTCGCGATACTCTTCATTAAACTTTCAGCAGACGATTTCAACTCGAGATATGATTGGTTCACATTTTAAAAATGAAGGCTGAGAAAGAGAGAGAGAATGAAAGAGAGTGACAGGGGAAGCGAGAACGAGAGAAAGAGAGAGAGAGAGAGAGAAAGAGAGAGTTGTACTGGTGAAGGAAACTGAATTAAAAGGACGTTGATTTATTTGGAGGCTATTTAGTAAGGGAGATGACTATTTACCATATTTTTAACACATTTATGCAAACGGCTTAAAATTTTTGTCAAAAATATTTTTTTTTTACAAAGTTAAGTATGTTCTATAATTCTTATTATAGGTCTACATTTTTAAAAAAATGTTTACTTTTATTTTTATTTTTAAAGAGAAAAAATCTTATTAATATGAATACAAGTGAAACATAATTTAAAACAACAATTAATTATTAGTTATCCATGGTATAATGTAAACTGAACAGGGTTCCACACAGAAACAATGCTTAAACGGTTTTTATTTTTTTTTTAGAGGCTTCAAATAAGACATTAACCCTTAACAAAACAATTGGATCAATTGTATAATCATTATATGACATCAGTCAAGCCAGGTTCACATCGAACTTTCATCTTTCCCTTGGTCTGCGGGACAGTTGGGGCACGACACAAGATCTGTCAACCTTCTTTATCCACCCTTCTCTTCTCATTTGTCCTTTGTATAATTTCATTCTTATATTCTTTCTGAAAATATTGAAACCTGCCTTTTTACCTACCTGGGTGGACCACTTCGGGGGCCGATTTTGAGTTTGTGTTTCCACACAAACTGTCCTTGTAACCTTGTTTTTTTTTGTTTTTCGCTTATGTATCTTTTTGGTTATTCCGGCTTAATTCCGTTTTGTGTAATTAGAAACTTATTGCCGATACAGAGACTTTTTCAAAAATAATATCGGCGAGGTTAATTACCCATAACGTTGGCTTGTCTTGGCTACCTAGAAGGGGGCTCGAGGTTCGACACCCGACTCGGACAGAGTTGTGTTTACTGAGCGCCTAAAGGCAGCTTGGAAAACCAACTCCAAGATACCCCCCCCCCCCCCCACACTGATCCACAAAAGGGATTGGAACAAAAGCGCTCCGAGCATCCTATAAGCATGAAAGTAGCGCTATATAAAAGCTGTAATAATAATAACGTTCTTTTTTTTTTTTAGTGTTTTTCTTGTTACATCAAACTTATACACAACACAAAAGACAACAATAGACAACAAAATACAACAATAGACAACAAAAGACAACAATAGACAACAAAAGACAACAATAGACAACAATAGACAACAGAAGACAACAATAGACAACAATAGACAACAATAGACAACAAAAGACAACAAAAAACAACAATAGACAACAATAGACAACAATAGACAACAAAAGACAACACAAAAGTCAACACAAAAGACAACAAAAAAAAACACAAAAGACAACACAAAAGACAACAAAAGACAACAAAAGACAACAAATGACAACAAAAGACAACAAAAGACAACAAAAGACAACAAATGACAACAAAAGACAACAAAAGACAACAAAACAAAAAGCGACGAAGAGTTCTTAGGACACAGTCGTCATAATCGATTCTTCCACAATCTGTGCTGCACCGGAGCCAAAAGTTTTGATTTATATTGTAGAGCGGATACTGTGAAGTCCAACTGCCACTTTTTTCCCTCAGGAAAATTGGTTACATCAACATTGTTATGCTCAACACTGAGGACATCAAACAGGGCGGTAAATACTTCCGAGATCGCTGACATTCTGACTGAGTGTCTATAATATTCACTTGACCCGGGCGGGGACAAGGATTACTTATTCACAGACGTCCACACTTCGTTGTCTTTTTTTTTTGTTTTGACATGATTAGAATTTAGTTATTTGTTTCGGGAATAGGGGAAAAGTTTTACTTAGCGACGATGACGTAAAGTTGGTTAAAAATTAAGAACGCTCTAGGATTTGATGGAGACAAGACGCTTTTCCTATCCCAGAAAGAATAAAAGAAGCAGTTTACGGACCTAGTTGACATCGGACGATTCCCTTCTTGATCATTAAACATATTTGTCGACCAACATCAGTGTCGACTACACATCTTGATGGTTTTGGCATTTCGCCGGTGTTTGAAGGTTACCTCCTGTTTATTTCATTGTTTGTATTTGACACGGCGGAAGAGCCATAACAAGCTGAGCTACGTTTTGGCGATAATTTACCCCTTGAAAACTCGGGATAATCAATCAGTTGTCACCAAGAAGGAGGTATTGTTGTGTGGATGCGATCTACAAAACTTTACCTCGCAGATTATAAAATACCAAATTAAAAAAGGATTTTTTTTGGTCATCACAATTTTCTTTATTTTTATTCTAGAGATTGAATTACAATTACACTTATGATACTCTTGACGCTTCTTTTGTAAATAATTAGTTCATAAATATAACTAGAAATAGTTAAAAATATTTTTCTCATAGACTTGTATCTTGACTGGACACGGAGATCTTTTAAAACTACAAAAAATGTCGCGAAATTACCGCGAAACAAGGCGTTTCTTTATAAGGTACTCGAAAGAGGTATTATATTCTTTTTTTCAACTCTAACCTATGTGAAACATAATTTAATTTTTAGATCTAGGTCAAGTCATGGAACATCAAAAATAAGAGTACTCTCATCTCATAATTATTATTT
This sequence comes from Biomphalaria pfeifferi, assembly GCA_030265305.1. NCBI lineage: Eukaryota > Metazoa > Mollusca > Gastropoda > Planorbidae > Biomphalaria > Biomphalaria pfeifferi. The sequence continues at coordinate 876,179 of JASAOG010000079.1, forward strand.
TGCAATTGTTGTTAGATGCATAATCTAGAAAGATCTAACATTGTAATCTATTTGTAACAAATAAAAAAACAACTCACTTCCGTCTCTTGATGATAGATTTATTTTAGCTTTTGGAAATTTTCATAAATGGCTGAAAATCTAAAAATTAGGAAGTGTTTTAGTGTATCCGGTGTACAATAAATATATGAAGTGGTGATAATGAGCTATTTATTTTAAAAGTTTCTTTTTTTTTTTTTTTTTTTGCACATTTTGTCATTGTAAAATTAAATTTTTAATTCTGTTCCGATCCCTTTTATAGTTGGTATTTTTAAAATTCAACTTAGCGACCTAGACATTGTTTAGTTTAATTTGAAAATTTCCAATTTATGTTGAACTTAATCCTTAATCAATAATTGTCTTTAGAAATACTTAATAAATACTGAGTAATATTACAGAAGGTGTTCTTATCATATTTATAAGCGTGTTCAAAATATATTATAAAGGAATGGGAAAAAACGCGACTGGAAATCTGGCCAGTTCTGAAAGTCATGCACTGGACAGTACTGGATGTAGGTTTAATGGTCACCGTCTAATAGTGAAAGCTGTGTAAACACTTTGAACTCAACGACCTAGAAATCATCGCGTGTTGACAGTGCCTTGTAGGAGTGGATTGCGTCACGCTGGAACTTGATTGCGGCATTTATCTACCCCGCTAGTCTCCACTAGCGCCTTTGATAATACGGATCAAATAAATTTGAAGGGAATCGAAGTGATATAACTGGCAATTATTCGCTTTGTTTTTTTTATGAACTTTTTAAAATAAATAAAATAATCTACTCTCTCTCTCTCTTTCTCTCTCTCTCTCTCTCTATTCCGTTTTTATTTGTTCCTTCTTTCTCTACTCTATCACTGTCTCTTTCCTCTTTTTTCTCCAGCTCTTGTTTTTCCTCTTTCTGTCTGTCTTTCTGTCTGTCTCTCGGTCTTTATATGTCTCTCCTTACTCTTTTCTCTCTTTTCCCAGGCAGACACACGCAACCTGTTGTGGTATGCGTTTACGACATTCGTCCCGCCCAAAACAAAACGAAATCTGAAAGCCGTGTTGAACACTACAGAACGGACTATCGGCTATCTCTCGTAGTTTTTCAGAATGTCTATTTCTTAACTCATTCTCTCCGTAATAATTTTCCTCATTCCGATAGTATTATTCATTTTGCTAATTTTGTATTTCACTATCCTGCTCCAATTAAACTTCAATAACTTTTTTGTTAGTCATCAGAAAATGTTATATTTGGTATCGAATTATAGGAGAATGCATGCTCTTTTAACACAACAAATAATAAAGCTTATAAATCGAAAGTTACATTTAGTTTAATGGGTTCAAATCAACGTTGGCATCGTCAATTAGGAGATAAGGAGTTAAAGCTACTCAAGATAGTAGCTCGTTGATTGTATTAACAGAAAATATTGTCTTATTTAAAAAAAAATGAACCAATTCTTTTAAAACCATTCACAGGCACTACGGGAGGCCACAACAAAGTCTCTTACCAGGGCACTACGGGAAGCCCACAACAGTCTCTTACCAGGGCACTACGGGAAGCCACAACAGAGTCTCTTACCAGGGCACTACGGGAGGCCCACAACAGAGTCTCTTACCAAGGCACTACGGGAGGCCCACAACAGAGTCTCTTACCAGGGCACTACAGGAGGCCCACAACAGAGTCTCTTACCAGGGCACTACGGGAGGCCCACAACAGATTCTCTTACCAGGGCACTACGGGAGGCCCACAACAGAGTCTCCTACCAGTTCACTATGTGAAGTCCACGCTTTCCTGTCCTGCTGCCATTAAAAGTTCATCCAAGTTTCATGTTGTCCAACACGTTTGTATTTCTATACAAAGTTTACGTATTAAGATTCAGATTTATGGATTCGTTTTTCAACCTTTTTTGAAACGTATATATTTTAGTTCAAATATTATAGTTTTCAATATCCTTAGATGGATAAATTCGGTAATGTGTAATTTAAATGTGGCCTACCCTAAATTTTACTAATTATTAATACTGACACTTGACCTTACAGACGGCTAGACATGATGATAGGATACGTATTAATGCGGATTAACTTAAACTGTGAAAAATATTTCTGCAGCGATAGCTAAAATGTTTAAAATCAATCCTGATTCAGTTATCTGCAACATCCTCGAACAACAATAAAAATAATTAATTCCAATTAAAAAAAAACTTTGCATGTTTCAAGTTGTACATGTTAGAATTGACCCCCCCCCCCCCCCCCCCCCAAAAAAAAAACAAACCTCCATATTTTCAATGGTTTTAAGCGACCCCTGACAAATCATCAATCGGCCCCCAAGGGGGGGTCGCGATCCACAGGTTGAGAACCCCTGAAGTAGACAGACAGCAGGCTTTGTAAAAACATAAGAAGTCCCATGATTCAAAGAAAATGTCCGATATTCCTAGAGAGCTTATAAGTAGCCAATAGACTTGTAGAAGATGGGTCACATCCCGGATGGCTCTTTACGTTATGCAGTCTCTCAAAACTCTTTCTCTAATGCTGCTTAGCAATCAATATAAGTAGAACCAAACACAGTCAACAATGGGCCCGGGAGGGGACAGCACAAAGTAAAACAAAAGAATTCAATTTGAAGGGAAAGAACTCGAGGTTGTTAAGACTTAGCAGGAGTGACTTGACAGATCTAATGTACAGCCCGTGTGCCAGTTATGCTTGCATGTGCGCGGGTGAGTGTTTGAATCAGCGTGGTGTGGCGCGCGACTTCTGCGTGGGAGGAAACTGAAGGACACAGACAAGTGAGTAGTCCCAGACCAGTGTTGTCACTTAGGGATGCAGTGTGGGTACGGAAAAGGGAAACAACCCTTCGCCTCGAAACGTAGAAAGTGCGCTATTACAGTAGCAGACGCGAGGAAATGGAGTGTCGAAATGTGGGCGGTAATCAAAATGAAACAAAAAAAAAAAGGTATTTTAAAAGGTGAATTGTGAAAAACAAGGGACACGGCTATGGGTTTAATGCCACAGCTATCTCATTATCTTGCGGACACGTCTGCTCTTGATATACGAGCGTATCGAACAGATGTATCAGATCTGGAGCGTAATATAGGGCTAGCATTGCAGGCTGTCATTCCTGTTTAATACACTTTTTAACAAGAGAAATCTCTCTCTCTCTCTCTCTCTCAATCTTTCTATCTTGTTTTCTTTTTTTTCTTTCTGTTAGTCTCTCTGTCTCACTCTGTCTCTCTTTCTCTCTCTCTCTCTGTGTCTCTCTGTACCTCTCTCTGTCTCTCTCTGTCTCTCTCTTTCTCTCTCTCTCTCTCTGTCTGCTCTTGATATACGAGCGTATCGAACAGATGTATCAGATCTGGAGCGTAATATAGGGCTAGCATTGCAGGCTGTCATTCCTGTTTAATACACTTTTTAACAAGAGAAATCTCTCTCTCTCTCTCTCTCTCTCTCAATCTTTCTATCTTGTTTTCTTTTTTTTCTTTCTGTTAGTCTCTCTGTCTCACTCTGTCTCTCTTTCTCTCTCTCTCTCTCTCTGTCTCTCTCTGTGTCTCTCTGTCTCTCTGTACCTCTCTCTGTCTCTCTCTGTCTCTCTCTTTCTCTCTCTCTCTCAGTCTCTCTGTACCTCTCTCTGCCACTCTCTGTCTCTCTCTTTCTCTTTCTCTCTCTCTGTCTCTCTCTGTGTCTCTCTCAGTCTCTCTGTACCTCTCTCTGTCTCTCTCTCTGTCTCTCTCTGTGTCTCTCTCAGTCTCTCTGTACCTCTCTCTGTCTCTCTCTTTCTCTCTCTCTCTGTCTCTCTCTCTCTGTCTCCCCCTCTGTCTCTCTCTCTCTGTGTATCCCTTTCAGTCTCTTCGTCTATTTCTCTGTCTCTCTCTGTCTCTCTCTCTGTCTCTCTCTCCTTATCTCTCTGTCTCACTCTCTCTGTCTCTCTCTCCTTATCTCTCTGTCTCACTCTCTCTGTCTCTCTCTCTGTCTCTCTCTCCTTATCTCTCTGTCTCACTCTCTCTGTCTCTCTCTCTGTCTCTCTCTCCTTATCTCTCTTCATTCTTTTTCTGTCTGTTTCTCTTTCTATCTCTCTTTCTTTGTCTCTCTGTCTCTGTATCTCTCACTCTCACTATTATTATTGTTACAAAATTATTTCTTAACAGGTAGTTATATTCTAGAACTAAAAATAAAATGGTGAAGTATTGTTTATATTCTGAAAGATGAATCCACTTCAGTCTCAGAGATCTGGTTCTACAAGCGACTTTCTTTTAGAACTCTTCAATTATGGGAAACAAACTTTCTCTCTATCAGGTTCACAATTCCTTATATTCACCATATCTCAACCCAGCGCCGTTTTTATCGCCAACAAGATACAAATATGTGCATATAAATATAAATGTCTCACGGACATTGAGCCTCGTTTTAAATACACATTCAGAAAATGTCATCAAGTCAGAGACTCATCCCGCTGCCAAGGACGCTATTTGCCGCCCCCTTACATTGGCAGCCATACATTTCTGCATGTCTAGGTTCATACAAGAGTTGTGCACCCTTGTATCGAACTTCCAATGAAATTATCGTAAAGAGCAGACAACTCTATGGGTTCTCTTCTATTTTTGTTTTTTCCATTATTAAAATAGTTTCGTTTTCGGCGTAGGAATACAGAGCTTCCATGAAGGAATATTTGTTAGGTGCATTCACATTTGCATGTCTGACATTTCCCATAGAATGAATAAACTTGGATCTGCCAGAAGCAGTATAATTTTGAACAGAGTGACATTGTAAAAACGCGGAAAACAGTTATTTGATTTGAAAAGACTTTTGACGCTTATTTGACGGATTTTTAATATATTAATCCGCTTATTTATAAGAAAGAAGGCGCGGTGTCTGAGCGGTAAAGCGCTTGTCTTCCGAACCGGCGGTCCCGGGTTTATATCCTGACTCCTGATGAAGACTGGGATTTTTAATTTCAGGAATTTTGGGCGCTTCTGAGTCCACCCAGCTCTAATGGGTACCTGAAATTAGTTTGGGAAAAGTAACGGCGGTTGGTCGTTGTGCTGGCCACATGACACCCTCGTTTAGCCGTAGGCCACAGAATCATATGGCCTTTATATCATCTGCCCTATAGACCGCAAAGTCTGAAAGGGGGCTTTACTTTTTTTTACTAAACTATTTATAAGAAAGGGCTAGGATTACTTTGAAGCGGAGGCTTATTTTAAAATTAAGAGAGAGAGAGAGAGAAAGAGAGAGAGACAGAAGAAAGTGTGTTTTTATATATGTATTTATGTATTTCACTTGCCCTGGGTGTGGTAAAATATGTAGGTCATAGCTGGGGCTGCGTAGCCTCTGGAAATACTGCATTCCTCATTAATCTTCGGACTCGAAGACAGGCCTTATTATTATCTATGCATTCCAAATTTTATTAATGGGGAAGGAACTAAATTCGTCTAATTCAGTGATGCCCAGTCTTACTCGACCTGTGGGCCATTTTACTTTCCAACACACTTCTCGCTGGCCACATCAACGAAAAGATACAAACACGAAATATAAATAACCTGAAACTATTTAATTAGAAGCCGGAGTATCTAGTACCCCTAGTTTAACAATCTTTAATTCGCGGCTCAGTTCAAGAATGCCGCCATATTTTTTTCGTAAATGCCGTTTATATATTTTTTTTTAAACAGCTATACTTTCTTTAGAAAACAAACATGTTATCTTATTATCTTGTTATCTTATTATCTTGTTGCACAAGTTAAAATCTGTTCACTTTTATTTGTAGTCTTCACTCAGAAATGTTAAAGGTAATTATATCCGAGAATAATTGAGAGCCCAAATGTAGGTAAAGATACATTTTCAACCTCCTTTTTTTTTTTTTTGGAAAAAGAGTTTGGAGGGGATTTTCTATACTTTGTGCCGACGTGTTGGCGGTCCGGAATAAGCCACTTCGTGAGCCGTATTTTGGGCTTGACTGATCTAATTCTATTCAAAGTAAGCAATAAAGACAAAGTACAATGGACCTCATTCACCAATCGTAGACAAACAACATTTAGCCACGTGATTCTCTCTCTCTCTTCAATACAATTTACGATCTACCTTTATTACACAATACCTATCACGTGACAGTTTTTTTTCGTTGTTTTATCAATATTATCACGTGACTAAATGCTGTTTATTTACGATTGGTGAATGAGGTCCATTCGGCTTGTCCTCGAGTATGTGTGCAACGTGTCACGTGACTACACACTGCTACACAGTGCTAGCCGTTATCTTATGTTTGGCTACATCCAGCGCAAACGTTATCTGCTTTTCTTATCTTATAAAATACGGACGTTACTTCAAAAAAAAAGATCATTTCGTCCTACGCTTCATGCATCTAGTCATGCATGTTAACAAATGACTTAAATTCTGGCGCATAGGACGTAATCATCTTCTTTTTTTTTTTGAAGTAGTGTCTGTATTATATGATTATCTTATCTAATGCAGCAGTCAACACAGTCTTAACATACAGGCGACTTTGTACACGAGGCTAACGACACACCCATACTCAAAGCGCACTTAACTCTTTCTCCTGACTGACGATACCAGCGTTGATTCCACCAGAATGTGGTAAATAATTACGGAGATGAGAGAGAGAGACGATACCAGCGTTGATTCCACCAGAATGTGGTAAATAATTACGGAGAGAGAGAGAGAGAGAGACGATACCAGCGTTGATTCCACCAGAATGTGGTAAATAATTACGGAGAGAGAGAGAGACGATACCAGGGTTGATTCCACCAGAATGTGGTAAATAATTACGGAGAGAAAGAGTTTTAAAAATTCAGAAGGAAATCCACTCTCTCCCCGCCCAGTGGTTATGTTGAATTAAATTTAATAACGGCTAAACTTCATCAGGTTAAATAAATTGATAACATACCGGGCTATATAAACATTCTGTTAATGAAATCAATATGTATGTATACAGAATACATTTTATTGACGTGCTTTCGTTTCAGGAGTACGCGCATCCTCCTTGCACTCACGCACTCTCACACTCATTCTCATACACACACACGTACACAATAGCACTTTTTATCCCACACATGTCAACACACACATACACACATTTGTATAGATCCAGACTCCTACACAGTTATCACTACATATCGAACGCACACTCGTTTCAATTGAACAGCAAACATCTAATGGAAAGATTCTGGGAGGGAGGGGGGGCTGAACGGAAAAGCCGCGAGAGTCAGAGCGGATATGCAAAAATTGAGAACTTGAAATGGAACTTGAAATTGTGAAGGGTTGTTTTTCTTCTTCTAAAACTTGGACACGTGCCTAAACAAATGATGTCTCATCTAGAACATTTCCTGCCTAACTTCTTCTTAATATTTTTGCTTTATTTCCTTTTTTTAAAAATGAACATTATTGCATCCATGTTTTTGGAAATTATTTTTTTTTACATTAAAGTATAATTATTGATTATAGTAACATAATATTATTAAGTAGGTCAGGGGAGTGCTAGGTACGTGTCAGCGAGATCAAATAGAAACGCGTGGAAAAAGCAGTGACCAAATGTTGACACTAATTGGACTTTTAGTTAAAGAAAGCAGACGGAGACAGGATATTCTCTTTATCAGTTGGACCACTAAAGGCTCGGGGCCTGAGGCGGTTATTTAAAATCTTCACTTTATCACTTGGACCACTAAAGGCTCGGGGCCTGGACCGGTTATTGAAAATCTTTACTTTATCACTTGGACCACTAAAGGCTCGGGGCCTGGGCCGGTTATTGAAAATCTTTACTTTATCACTTGGACCACTAAAGGCTCGGGGCCTGGGCCGGTTATTGAAAATCTTTACTTTATCACCTTGACCTCTAAAGACTCGGGGCCTGGGCGGGTTATTGAAAATCTTTACTTTATCACCTGGACCACTAAAGGCCTGTGCCGGTTTTGGAAAATCTTAACTTTTCTTTGGTAAGGGAGAAATGGAGAAAACGATATCTTATCTTATAAATTACTGACGTTTCCTTTTAACAGAAAATAATGACGTCCTACCTGTTAGTGTATCCATGTGTCAATCCAGTGCATGTTGGAGCAGTGTTTCCCCAAACTTTTTTCCTTAACGGAGCACTTCGCACATTCCGAGTATTTAGCGGAACACTTTCATTATTTTTTAGAGAGATTAATTCACGTGGTGACCTACTTGTTAATTACTCCAGTAGTTCGTGGAACACCTTTTTGGAAAACACTGTGTTAGTGAAACTATGCAAAGTCATTGCTTTTCTTGGCTGATTCAGGCAACCCGTTCATAATTTAATAGCACTATGGAAGAAGGAGCACTTGTAATAATTTTTACTAGCATCTTTGTGTCTGAGTATTTTTTTTGATAGAAGCCATGGTACTTCAGTCTTACTAAGTCAGACACTAGACAAATCACTTGATATTAAGAACACTATACGCTAGACTAAAACTCCAAGAGTTCATAATACAACTTTATTTTAGTGTATTTTAAGTTATTAGTATACATCTATATCATCACTCCGTTACGTGGATGTAATAAAACGGGATTTGAAAAGTGAACATTGATACTGACCACTGGAAAGACATAGCCCTAGACCGCATAAGATTGAAAGAGACGGTGACCAAGAAAGCTATGGAAAGTGAAAAAAAAATATGGGCCTGAACCCTTGGAAGAAAAGCGTGTCATGTGAAAATTGGCCGGCACCTCTACCACCAAAGCGAAAGCCACCTTAACTTGCGACATATGTGGACGGAAGTGTCTCTCCGAAATAGGGCTCCACAGCCAGACGAGGAAATGTTTTACGAGACGAACTGAAGGACTGAAGGAAGCCAAGAACAATTAAGTTAGTAGCTTACATCAGCGGTTCTCAACCTTTTATGCTCGGTGACCCCTTTTTACAATCCCCCACTCTGCCGTGACCTCCCCCCCCCACACACATACAGCAATAGAAGAGTAGACAATTTTCGTTGGTCTTAGGCGACCCCTGGCAAATCGTCATTCGACCCCCATGGGGGTCGCGACCCACAGGTTGAGAACCCCTGGCTTACATCGATATCAACACATGATACAGATGTCCGTCCCACCGGGACCACGCTGTTAGTGAACTACCGAATGTTGCAGCGAGGTAGTCATCTAGTTCCCAATAGCAAGTCCAAAATCAATGGAGAAGAACAAATGTCAAGCACGTCTTTAATAAAGATATTTTTCTTATATTAACATAAACATAACACCCAAACACACACGCACGCACGCACACTCACGTATAGATATATATATATATCTATAAAGGCTTTTAATTCCATTTTGTCAAATGACAAAGCTATTAGCATACATAATGGAGATATATGATTACATAATGAATCATTTCCGTTTTATAGTCTCACTTACTTGTATGGATTGTTTTAAAAGTGGTGTATTTGTTTTTGTTTAAACAAAAAAACAATTTGCATAATTAATTTTGAATTGAAAATGGCTCACTTTCAGAAGAAAAAAATTATTCGTTGGACCTAAATTTTGCAATGTCCAAGCTGAAGACTGAGTTTCAATATCTTTTTTAGTTTTTGAGATCTAATCGTGACAGACGGACAGATATGCTACACAAAATAAAAAGCAGTTATTTCCCTTACAAGAGCAGCTAGGACATACGCTTTTTTTTTGCTCGAGTTTCTATCAAGTCACTCCGTCTGTCTGTCTGTCTGATATAGATAATGTTTCCTAGAGGTAGATCCGACAATGGTTTGTTGTATTTCAAAGATTTTTTTGATGGCTGCCTGGCCTTGCGGTGTGCGCGCTGGACTTTCATTCGGACTTATCGACGGTCCCGGGTTCATACTCTGCCCGCTACCCCCTCTCCCCAATCATCCTACAGGAGGTTTGGACTAGGAAGTAAATTATCTTCAACTCTGCAGGAACATCCGAAACATGTAAAACATTTAACAATGTTTTTATAACATGATTTCAATCTATAACATGATTGTTCAATAAATGTAATTATATCTCGGCAGATAATGATTACTATATAATTTATATGTTAGCATATGAGATACAAAGTTTGGCTTTCAATGATTGAATTCTTTAAGGCGTTAGTGTCATAATTAAAAACGGGCCACTCTCCCCTACACCAAGACGAACTCAAAACACCCTAACTTGAATACTTTATACCAGTATAACCCAAATAACTCTATTCTTCGAAACCCGAGTATTTCGTGAGGCCTGAATAAATGTTCCACAAACTACTGGAATCATAGTAGTAGGCCACCATGTCAATTAATCTTTCTAAAAAACAAAGTGTTTGCTAAATACTCAAAATGTGCGCAGTGTTCCGTTGATGGGAAACATTGCTATATACTGTTGATTTATGTAGGTTACCATTTTTCTGGAAATCTTTTGTTCTAGACTAGTACTCTCTATTCTGATGACTTTACGGGGAGATATCTGACGCAACATCCAATGAATACTAACAGGGTTTGAATCTCCACACGAACAAGGGCAGACTACCTAATAGATTAGCGTCAAATAATGTGTCTATTCTTGTTTTGACGTCTGTCATAAATGTATTCAAAGAAAACAAATCAAATTTGCTACACATTTTAAGAATACTTATTTAGGATTTATTTCATCTCTTGTATGTTTAAATATACACAAAAAATCTTGCATTCTTGCATTCATAACCATACCTAATGCACTAAATTCCTTATGATCTCAATGTACTGTTTGGCTTCTATCTAGTTTCGATGATGTATTAAGATTTGGAAGCCGGTGCAGTTCCGCCAACTTGTGGGGCTCTTCCGATAGTGAAATGGAGTAACGGTCAGATTAATAAAGTTCCTTTGGACCTGTATATACAATGGCGCCGAACACATGCCTCATCCGCAACGTGATGACTGAGTGATGTCCAGGAACATTGTTTGCATTGATTAGCCCATTTTTAAGTATATAATGTTGGACATAACATCATTGAAAATTCACTGAACATCTGGTAACCCTACATGGAGGCTTCTCCAGACTCTGCCTCCTTCGAAATTAATAATATTTTAAATATGATTCACCTTGCAAGAAACGTGTATTTAAGTGAGACCTGGACACTGACAAAGGATGGCTGCCTAGTCGTGCGGTTTGCGCGCTGGACTGAAGTTCGGATTTATCGACGGTCGAGGGTTCAAACCCTGCCCGCTCACATCCCCCGTCGTCCTGCGGGAGGTTTGGACTAGGAAGTAAACTATCTTCAACTCTGAAGGAACATCCGAAACATGTAAAACATTTTACAAATAAAGACAACCGAAATCCACTAAATACTTGGGAACGAAAAATTCTTAGGAAGATGTATGGTGCGCTATACAGGATGAAACAGGGTGGAGGAGACGCACTAACCATGCGATATATCAATTGTATTGTTATAAACCTGGTGGTGGCACAGATGGGGGTAGTGGTGTGTGTGTGTAGTCAGCCGACGCAAATCGCCCCAGGCCAGTGCTAGACGAGCGGTCAACCGTGACGAGTTACGACGGTTAGCCGAGACGAGTGTAAACATGACGGTTCGAGAGGGATCGGCGTCGTGAACAGAGCTCAGGAGCGTCACGAGGGATGTAGTTATCTGACCATCCAGAATGGTCGAGCGACGTTCTGTTCGGTTCTAGAAGACCAGCAGGGACCCTATATAAAGAGCGAAGATATCAGAAACGAGTCAGTCACAACTTCCCGATATACGGTTCGTTACGACGGCTCAGTACAAGTCCGAGACGAGACAGAGAGACCAGTGCAAAAGTCAATACGGCGGTACGGCTATTAACGGAGAGATATTTGTACAGTCTTGTGTTACGTGCTGCCAATTGTACAATATTGGCTGTTATTTATTGGACATTAAACTGTTACGTTACTTTGAAGCCCGGAGTTGTCAAGTTCTTTCAGTTGGTGGTGTTGTGTGGTGCAGTTTACAGAGAGCCTGGATAGGGAAATTCGTAGCAGAATGAAGACCCACCGATAGTGATTGAAATAAAAAAAGAACAAACTACGTTGGTCAGGTCAACTTGAAAGAATGTCAGATAACAGGGGAGTGAAAGTTGTATACAGGCGAAAACCAAAAGGCAGGCGGCCCAGAGGCAGACCCCGAATGAGATGGATTGATGATGTGGAGGCAGATCTATAACAGCTTGGGGTTAGGGCGTGGAGACGAAAAGCCCAGGAGAGATCTGAATGGAGGGATGTTATGAAGCAGGCCAGAGCCCTCCATGGGCTGTAGCGCCGCTGGGATGGATGTATGTATGTTTGGATGGATGGATGGATGGATGTTTGGATGGATGGATGGATGCAAGAAAGGTATACCTTACGATACACAACATTCCGAAATCTTTAGGCTTGGGTGTCTTGTCCATCTCTTTACCTAATGTTTTAAGCAGTCTTTTTTTAAGACCTTGAAAATGATATAGTGTTAGGAATATATGCTTGCAGTGGCATAGCTCTCCTAAGGATTTGGGGGCCCGGAGGGGTTGGCCTCTTTATGGGCCCCTGCATTTTGTCAGTTAACATCATGACAAAATAGCATAATGTTTAATATAAAAATAAACTTCGGACACTCATTTGGAGGCCTCAAGTGGGGGCCTGGGGATTTTCAAATTCGGACCCCCCCCTCCCCCACCCTAGATACGCCACTGTATGCATGCATTTGTTTGTTTAAAAAGATCGAATCACAATCAACTTCGACCCCAACAGAAAAGAAAAAGCTAAATCCTGCTTAGAAATGTTTCGGAGCTTGAAGCCCAGAATGTACGACGCACCTCCCTTCTGGGCCACCTCCCTTCTAAGCCACCTCCCTTCTAGGCCACCTCCCTACTACGTAAACATAAAGACATTTCTTTCTTCCGTCTCCAGGCCTCAGGGTTTAATTCCAAGGAGCCGATCTATTAAAATGTTAAACAGATCTGTTTGTCGTCTGCACGTGAAATCTGGACCACGTCAGAGTAATTGAGTCCATTCATGAGCGCTCAATTTCTCGCCAGCAAGGTGGCTGTGTGCTGGAGAGATCGCAATATGTTTAGAAAGTAACTTTTTAAACTAGGACAACATCTTTTTTTTTAGAATTGCTTTTATCAGCTTAAAAACTCTACATGGGCAAAGCCTGGAATTCGCTTGGACACGGATGTCGAAAGCGGCTCCAACAATTTTCGTAGAAATTTAACAGTAAACGTATATCTTTGGCAAAAGAATTGGCTGAATTGGGAAAACTCTGTTTTGACCATTATGATTTTCAAAATATAAAAATCTTTAAAATTAAATTTGGTCTGGAGGTCTAGATCTACATCTTGAATACACATACACCAACGAGTATTCCCGCATGCATTCATTATGTCATCTTATCTTATCTTATCTTAATCTTATACAAACGTTACTTCAAAAAAGAAGATGAGTGAAGTTGATCAATAGATGTTCAGGACATTTTACGCACCATCTTCGAGGTCTGGATATATGGGCCTATCCCCAAACTCGAATCTCCTATAGTACCTATACCGTATATCTTCATCCAATATTCAAGTGTAAACTACTGTATTTTCATGTTAACATGTCTGGATTTGAATCATCAATAGATCCAATATACTATCATAGACTTTAATAAATTATCGTCTTTGAATGTTGCCATGCCCTGATTTGTATTACCGTAATAGAATCATCAATACATCCAGTACTCCATTATAGACTACTTTTAATGTTACCATGTCTAGATTTGTATCACATAAAAAGAATCATCAATACATCCAGTACTCCATTATAGACTATTTTTAATGTTAACATGCCTAGATTTGTATCTCCAAACTATAAGCATTTAACCAAAATATTTTTCTCGAGAGAGGATTGAGCTGGGTGAAAAATATCTAATTTCTTTAACTCTATAATTCTTTAGTTAATAAGAGAGAATTAATCGCTCTAATAATTTGTTATCTGTTGCAGAAAGGAGGAATCTTCTTAACCTACTGATGATTGGTATAATTTTTAGATGGTAAATTTTATAATATCTAAAAGGCTTGGTATAATGTCACATGGAATAAAGTTTAATTATTCTAATTATAGATCAGCCTGGTATAGTATTTAGCCAAGTAAAACATAGCTATTAGTTACATAAAGATGTACTTCACATCAAGTAATGTTTCTTAAACACACCAGTTCCATATTCCAATATTCTAGAACAAACACATACAAGTCCAAACTAAGCCGGATAGCTGCATGGTCGTGCGGTTTGCGCGCTGGACTGACGTTCAGATTTATCGATGGTCCAGGGTTCAAACCCTGCCCGCTCCCATCCCCCGTCGTCCTGCGGGAGGTTTGGACTAGGAAGTAATTATCTTCAACTCTGACGGAACATCCGAAACATGTAAAACAAACAAACAAGCATAGGTCGTGAAAATTGTTGAGTGGAATAAGCCATTTCACGAAACAAATTCATCTAGAATTTTTCACAACTCAACGAAGCAGCAAGAGAAAGTGGCATCAAAAGGCAAGGCTACGTTCAGAAGTGTAGTGACCTAGTTTAGTTTATAGAGTATGTTAGTTTCGTAGATAAATTATAATTAAATATTAAATATTTTGTGTACTGTTTCTGTTTTAGCGACGGTAAAAGTAGTGACGTAGTCAGACAGATGAATGGCGGATAGGAGAACAGGGAGAACTAGATGGCCCTAGGGCAGGGATTCTCAGCCTGTGGGTGGGGTCGATTGACAATTTGCCAGGGGTCGCCTAAGACCATCGAAAATATGGATTGTTTTTTTTTGTCTACTCTTCTATTGCTGTGTGTGCGTGTGTGTTAGGGGGTCGCGGCAGAGTGGGGGATTCTAAAAGGGGTCGCCGACCATAAAAGATTGAGAACCGCTGCTCTAGGGCTTAGAGAAGGTTAAAGTAGCAAGAAGTCTTGGGTGTATCTATCTTGTTCATTGCAATGTCCCTTGGCTAGTTTAGACTGGTTGATTAAAATAGTATTGGATTTGCACAGCACATAAGATCCTAGCCAGGGTAGAAGGCAGCACACTAATGATTAAGCTGTCACTAGCGGCCTGATGCCACTCTTTAAGATTAACTTTGCATAGAAAGGCATGTCCCAGAATGCCCTTAGAAGTTCATCACAGAGTTTAAATTTGTTTGACCCCGCCATTCTTACATAGAAAACGAGAGAATTGAAATATGTTTTGATATATGCATGTATATGTGTATCTGTAAAAGAGAGAGAGAGAGAGAGTGAGAGAGAGAGAGAGAGAGAGAGAGAGTTGTGATAATAATTAACTTTTTTTTTTCGTAAGACGCATCTAAAGTGAACGATAAATAAACCTACTTAAACTGTTCGTTAACTTTGACAGACACCAAAGAATTATTGATGTTTAGATAAACATTCTAATGGTTTCCACTAATAAGATTATTTACAAGCTGTCGGTCTCTGCGTCATAGACATTCTCCTCAATAAACAAAAACTCAAGGGAAACAATTCCCCAGGAATAGTAAACAAAAATAAATATTTGTTCTACCCAATATCTCTCTGGCTGCAGACTTCTAGAGCTTTTAACTTTATCTTCCTAATATCATTATGTTTAGTTATATCGTTTGGCATTATTTGTGCTACAGAGATAAGAACATATCAACAGACTCATAGCTCGCCCTGTTTTGTTTTCGAATTTTTCAAAAATTTAATAAATGCAGGTGTCGTAATGATATCTAGTCCGACAGACAATAGAAATAATTCCAACTGTAAACATAGTGATCTTACTCACATTTTTTTATTGTCAAAATATAGCTTTAAGAAAGATAATAGAGTTTGGGTGTACACAAACATGAATTGACCTCCTGTTGGTTAGCAGTACACTCATATTCTGTTACGTTACAGATAAAATCACATTTGTGTGATATTACCGTACATAACAACAGAACTATCGAATAACAGCATTTACATTGTAAATCGGGTGTGTACATATGTGCATACATATAGGCTACATATGTACTGAAATAAACAATAAATGTTTTAGATGTTTAGCATTTATTGTGTATTTCTTGTATAAAGAACTGTTAAACATAATGCAGGCTCAAAATGCTATGAGATCAAATCCAAAATCAACATGTGAGGTAATATTGGAAAATATTTTAATAAGAGATTCATTTAAAATGAATATTCACACTTGACTAGAGTAACACCTTGAGTAAAATCACTAAATTTAGAAAGCCTTCAGGTTAGAAGACTTATAAGTAAAATAGCAATCACACATAAAACACTGAACCGTAATCTTCAAATACAAAAACAAAATCTAATAAAATACTCAGAAAGACACAAAGATAAAGGCACATTCCTCTTCCCATATGCTAGGGCAAATTTGTACAAATACTCCTTCTTCCCTAGTGCTATTATAGCATGGAATGGGTTGCCTGAGGAAGCCAGGAAAACCAGTGACTTGACAGAATTTAAGTCAATGGTTAACATGCATGACTAGATAAGGCTTGTCTTCGAGTCCGAAGATTAGTGAGTAGTGCAGTATTTCCCGTGGCTTAGCAGTCCCAGCTATGACCTACATATTTTGCTACATAATGTTTTGAAGTAACGTCTGTATTATATAAGATAAGATAGGATCTAGACTTCGAAGGCAATGCGGAAAAATTACCTGAACATTAATTTATTAAACTTTATTAATAAAGCCTTACATTCGGAAATTCCGGAACGCCATTGTCCTTTTAAGAATGCGATAGTCCTTTTAAAATCGATGTTGGTCCTAGACCTATATCTAAATCTCTAGCCGAATTTCAATTTAATCTTTTACTTGAAAAATGAAAACAGACTCGAGTTTACCCATGTTTGGCCAAAGAGCTAGTAATTCTTTTCCCAGCGCTATACACCAGCTGTTAATTTTCTAGGAAAATTGTCAGAGCTGTTTTGAGATCAGCTGACCGCCCACCCACCCAGGTTCCTCCATGAAGGAGTGACTTGAATAGAGGTATTGTAAACAAAAAAAGTACCCCCCCCCCCACACTGACCGTAATGTTTGTGGGGGAAACGTGACACAAGTAGAAGCGTTGAGGCATGGAGCGCAGGACTCTCTGAGGGACATACGGAGTGATCAGTTCGCTAAGGTACAAATGACCAGATATTTATGAAAAGCAAAACAGTGCGTACTACGTGTATCCACTATGTCATCGAGTCTCGTGTACACATGAAGTCAGTGAAGTTTTGAAAAAGCTTATATCAACTCTGTCTGTCTGGTAAAACGTTTGTACACGCTAGTTCTCCAACACCCAATCTCGGATCAAGCTGAAATTTCGAACGATTATTTTTTCTACCTGATAATACAAGAACCAATACAAAAAATAATTAGTTAATAAACTACTGGTAATGAAATATTTTGTTTGGTATCTCAAACACGGGAAAGAAACTGTACCTGGCTGATGTGGTTAGTGGTACTACTGGTAATTAAATATTTTGTTTGGTATCTCAAACAAGGGAAAGAAACTGTACCTGGCTGATGTGGTTAGTGGTACTACTGGTAATTAAATATTTTGTTTGGCATCTCAAACAAGGGAAAGAAACTGTACCTGGCTGATGTGGTTAGTGGTAAATGGTGGGGTCTTGGGGACACAGGAGTAGAGTTCTATCTATTAAACCATAGTGCAAAACTAAATGAAGAAAATAACGTCCATTAATATACTTTTAGAACCTTTTTTAACATTTTTATTGATCCAATCAAATGGAAATTCAGGTTGACTACAATTGACAACCTCACTGTAACTACTGTACAATAACAATATTGACGCAAATACGAAGTGTGTGGGGAAAAACGTAGGCTAACTGGCAAAGAGCGCTCCCTCACTGGGCTCCCACAGCACGTTCTAGCTAAGGTACATTACATGTAAGATAGGTTCGCTAACCAGTGCCATAGTGGTACATTATAGGAACACGGAGGAACCCTTCGTGGGCTCGGTCTCCGACCTTCGAATGGGAGAAGGAGATAACGATGTTGGCTCAAGGTGTCATGTCTTATGGAAAAGGATATGACTAAATGATTATCTAGTTAATGGTTCAGTACAAAGGAGTCGTTAAAGAGACAGTCTCTCATTCATGGCCTCTGAATGGTCAAAGCTCAGAAATGGGCGCAAACTCGACCGTAATCAGACACTCGACGAGAAATTAAATACTTACCAAAACGATATGATATTATCCACAGCACAGGACACGAACACACATTTAGAACCTCTTGAATAAATCCTTAATTGAATTTGCGCTATAATTGTAGGCCTAACGTGTAGGGATATATTATTTACAACTACACGTTGGAGGGTACAATCCAGGTCATTCGTCATAGATTGGGTCTCGGAAAAATAGAACACATTTATAAACAACACACCTTGACCACCTGGACTTGTTTGACGGGTCTCGAACCAAGGTCTATACGCACGACAATCTCTGCGCTAGCTATAAGAATCACATAGTCCAAGTTATACCATTGATTTGCTTGGCCAAACATACACTGTTAATTCTTGTTTTGCTGAAGTTTTTTGAATAACCGCTTTTTTGATATATTTATCGAAACAAATCCGTTTTGGCGTCACCGTTTTTGGTGAGGAACTTTTTGGTTTAGACACATTACACATTGTTTT
Source organism: Biomphalaria pfeifferi (assembly GCA_030265305.1). NCBI lineage: Eukaryota > Metazoa > Mollusca > Gastropoda > Planorbidae > Biomphalaria > Biomphalaria pfeifferi. The sequence goes on from JASAOG010000079.1 coordinate 894,792, forward strand.
AAACCTGTTCTCCCATTTCTAAACATGTTCGCCCGTGGGAGGCGGTGTAATTTTTGTTTATTGTACAGGGCGTAAATGACCCCAGTAAGTGTGTTACTGTGTTAAGGGACAATGTAGAGTTCTCCATTGAGATATTGATGATTGAGAGATTAAGGATTGTTTTGTTTTTGTGTATGTGAATTCATTTTGGAGCATTGTAATAGTATTTTTTTACTTATCTTATCTTATATGATACAGACGTTACTTTAAAAAAGAAGATGATTACGTCCTAGGCGTCATGCATTCAGTCATGCATATTAACCAATGACTTAAATTCTGCCATGTCACTGGTTTTTGTGTATGTGAATTCAATTTGGAGCATTGTAATAGTATTTTTTTACTTATCTTATCTTATATGATACAGACGTTACTTTAAAAAAGAAGATGATTACGTCCTAGGCGTCATGCATTCAGTCATGCATATTAACCAATGACTTAAATTCTGCCATGTCACTGGTTTTCCTGGCTGGCTCAGGCAACCCATTCCATGCTCTAACTGCACTAGGATTAATGACTCATTACAACTGTATTGCGGGGGCACTGTGGCTGAGTGGTTAAGCGCTTGGCTTCCGAACCTTGGGTCCTGGGTTCGAATATCGGTAAAGACTGGGATTTTCAATTTCGGGATTTGTAGGGCGCTCTTGAACACCCAACTCTAAAAGGTACCTGATTTTACTTGGGTAAAGGCGGTTGGTTGTTGTGCTCGCCATATGACACACTACTTGTTATTCTTTGGCCAAAGAAATAGATGACCTTGACACCAACTGCCTTATAAATCACAAGGTCGGAAAAGGGAACTTTACAACTGGATTGTGCTTCGGCGAAAAGTCTGCAAACAGAGTGATAATGTTGAATCGGTGAGTTTTTTTTATGTTAAATTTATTTTGTCTTTTAAAAAAATGTTACAGTCAGGGGCGGATTAAAGTATAGGTCTAGGGGCCGGTTTTGTGGAGGCTCGAAAGTTTTAAAAAAGATTCATTTATGAATGAAAATACTTATATCTAACAGCATGCTATATTTTAGAAGAATGAAATAGAAATCCTCTAAATGTTATCTCCATTTATCTAATAAGCATATTTTAGTTTTAAAATGTGTATAATTTTGTTTGTGAAGGGTAAGGAGCTTGGTAGATGCACTGTCGTAAATCCGGAGCTGTATTTACTTATTCCGAGCATGATAAAAGCGTACACTTCAAAATTGCGATAGTTTTTGTCAGATGTACAAATGTAACTTAAAAGCTAGAAAAAAATAATTAAAAGTTTCTGGACCATCGAAATTTGGATATATCTGTATCTCTGGTGTCCATTTCTGGTGGATTCCACGGGGCTGTAGCGCCGCCTGCCTTCCCTTAAATCCGGCCCAAGTTACAGCTATCTATGTTTTGTATGTTTATATTCTTTTGTCTGGCGTAAAAAAAATTTAGTGTGTGACCTCATTCACCAATCGTAAACAAACATTTAGCCAAGTGATAATAAAACAACGAAAAAAAAAACTGTTGCGTGACAGCCTGTGTGTATTATGTAATTTGTATAGAAGAGATAGAGAATCACTTGGCTAAATGTTGTTTGTTCACGATTGGTGAATGAGGTGCATTATTGTTGCAGTCTAATACTCTATTGTTTGTGGGTTTTATTAGTGTTCAAAAACAAAGCAAGAAAAACATTAAAAAAATTTAAAAAAAAGCTTTTATTAAGTGTAATTGTATCAATTAGTTTAGATAAGTCATGTAATTATGTGTATGACTGACCAAGAAATAATAAATCTGTGCGATTAGAAATATTTTTACCAATTGATTTTAGTTTAGCTTTCTCAATGCGCTATGATCCTATCAGTTGTTGGGACCAGTTGTGAAAATGGGCGGGAGGAAGACGGTATTACTGTGAATATTTACGTGGTCGCTTTTTTAAATGCATAAAAAAATATCTTCACTCAGGGCTCAAGAGTCTTCAAGGGGGACTAATTCAAATTATACCACCACATCCTTCAAGTACTATTTTTTTTACCTTTGTTTCAGATACCTAACAAAATAATTCACTACCAATACGTAATTAACAAATTAGTTAATTTTTGTTTTATTGATTCTCATGTTGTCAGGTAAAATAAAGAATTCTGCAAAAATTTCAGCTTAATCCGATATTGGGTATGGGAGAAATAACGTGTACAAACATTTGACCAGACAAACAGATTTTCACATAAGCTTTGTAAATAAAACAATGAAAGAAAAGATGAATACATGCAAATTTGGCTGTTCTCATAATAAATGGTTTACTTAATCTGTTTTTTTTTCTTTAAAAAAAAACAAAAACAAGCAAACCGGTGGATGCTCTTTTGGCACACTTCGCCTATAATTTAGGGGTAGGGAGAGATTGTCAATATCGTGATCTCATGTAGTAATCTAGCCAATGATAGGTCGCAAAATCTATTCATGAAAAAGCCAAAGGCCCTTATTGAAGCTTTTCTCTGAGCAAAGGGTGATGGGGGCTGGGGGAGGTGTCGAATGTATTCTATAGAAGAGTTCATGCATAATTAAAATATGCTTATTACAATAGTTTTCTACTATTTTGTTTTTCTAATATCTTCAAAGCGGCCCGTAAAGATGGCTGCTCCGAATCGTCGCGAACCTGTATTTATCGTATGTTCAGGAAAAGATTTCATGTTTAATTAAGAATGTTGTTATCTTTTACACTATTGCTGAAGTGTAGATAGTTTAGGAGAACAATATAGGATGCATGCCTGCGTCGAATTAATTCGGAAATAGTGGTAGTTAAAGTGTACATTGTGAGCTAAAAATTGGTCACAAGAAGATTGCATACGCTTATATAATTAAAAATCTACCTTCGACCACTGTCGACTGGGCTAACTACCTTGTATATCACTCTCACTTCTTTACTTATGAAAGAAGAGTTCTATTTCCCCTAGGTATCATCATAGCTTTATATTTAACATAGCTCGGGCTGAATTGGTGACGTCACAAACAGGAGAAAGAGCGATTTCAATATTTCTTAACATGTCGGAATAAATTTTCAGCATAAAACTTAACGCAGACGACAGAGAAATCTGGAAAGAAAAATTTTAAAGATTTTTTGTTCGGATTTTGATGTAGTCTCCTGTGACGTAATCCTGACTGGTTGAATTTAGCGCCAGGTAAATTAAACATCTTCATTTCACTTTCGTAAAACGGGGTAAATTGCAAAAAGGATTTGTCTTAATCATTTTTATGCTGCGTCTATACATTCTAGATATCTAGGTCAGTGCCTAGTTACCTTTTATTGAAATCACAGTATTATCTTGACAACGTTGGCAGACATGAAATGTTCTCTATTTAATTGGAGATATGCATCTGTGTCGGGTTAGTAAATTTTATAAATTACGAGCCGGATATGACCCGCGGCCTGCAGGCCTTAGTTTCCGTATTACTGATCTAGTGAATTGGATTTAGATCTATGTCAAACTTGGTGAATGTTTCATTAACATTTGTTTTTAATTTGCCACGAAAATGAAAGTAGATTGTGAAACTGGATTTACCAGTTTTGCCGACATATTGATGTGTAATATAAAATACTATGAAGACGGGTTTACACGATTTGTCGAAAAGTTTCGTTCTTTAATAGTGATAAAATTAGTTTTTTTTAAAAATATTTTTATGGCCTTCCAGTTGTGGGAGGGACATTAAAAATACACTACGATCTCCGCCATAATTAAAGGAAAATTTATCTAAAGTTTATCAAGATTGGTCATATGGTTTTGATTTCTATGCGGGACATTCATACATAGATACATACATAGATTTATTACATACATACATACATACATACATACATACATACATACATACATACATACATACAAACATAGGCTACATACATACATTCTCCTTACATTCTACTTTATATATTAGATCTGAGCGTATAGTGTAAATAATGATTCATATTATATTGTGAACAAAAGGAATAACTCTTAAGTCAATCCAAGAATGATATTTTAATGGGGTTGTATTTGTTTGTAAAGTAGTGCGTATGTGAAATGAATAGTCAGGGGCGGTTTATGGTGGGGTCCGCCGGAACGCCATCCACAGCCTCGCTGCTAGGATACATAGATTACAATTACAATAATGGCATTGTCTGATTTTAAAGGTAAGTGCAGTGTTTCACATGACTAAGCAAAGCCACTTGCGACCTACATATGTTTCCAATAGTCATGCAGACAAAGCTGTGGTCCTGAGGGAGTCTATTCAACGTTTTGTTGCGACTTCTACCACTGTCTTCAACAAGGGCGTTTTTGGGAGGGGGCTCAAATGTATGTCTCGCGGCCTTCACGACAGCTCTCCTCGTGTAGAGGTTATCTACTTCAAGTTAAAATGTACCATAGTTACAATGAGACGAGCGGACTTTGCTAAACGATTGGCTTACTGGTTACCGACCAAACAGCCGTTGGCTGGAATCCACAATCCTCGCATCAATTTCTGCCTTTCAATCTGCACTTTTCTAAGCATGGGCCCATCACTTTTCTCAGCATGGGCCCATCACTTTTCTCAGCATGGGCCCATCACTTACTTTTTTCATCATGGACGCATCGCTTTTCTCAGCATGGGCCCATCACTTTTCTAAGCATGGGCCAATCACTTTTTTCACCATGGGCCAATCACTTTTTTCACCATGGGCCAATCACTTTTTTCACCATGGGGCAATCAGTTCTTCAACGTCCGTAGTGACAGGAAGTCGTATCAACGCTTCCTACTCGGCTCTCATAACCTCATCAAACATCTCTCTGTGAAGAGTGTGATGGATTCTGAAGGATAGGAATTGTCTCTTGACATGGACTCAGTTTTTGTTTAGCATAAACTAATTTAAAAGAAGAATAACAGACATCGTTTTAATGAAGTTAATTTTATTTGGTTTTAAGACTTTCATTATTTGGACTTCAGGTTTTGGGTAAACAAAAAACAACACGTGTTTTTAAAGGAAACAATGCTGAGAGGCGTGGGTGGAAAGATTTAGGGAAAGATTGTGGGAGGCGGTTGGGAAAAAAAAAAGCAAGGAACTGTTAGTCAGGGAGAGTCTTGAAAGAGCAAGAGAGAGAGAGAGAGAGAGAGAGGTGAAGAAGGAAAGTGAAAGAGAGAAGAGAGAGAGAGAAAAAAAAGAATAAAGAGACATGAATGAGAGAAAGAAATGAGTTAAATGAGATAAATGAAGAGAGTGAGAAAAAGGAAAAGAATGTTGAATGAGAGAAAGAAAAATTTAAACGAGAGAAAGAGTAAAATCAGTGAAAGAAAGGGAATGAGCGAAAGAAAGGGAATGAGAGAAAGAAAGGGAATGAGAGAAAGAAAGGGAATGAATGAAAGAAAGGGAATGAGCGAAAGAAAGGGAATGAGAGAAAGAAAGGGAATGAGCGAAAGAAAGGGAATGAGCGAAAGAAAGGGAATGAGCGAAAGAAAGGGAATGAGAGAAAGAAAGGGAATGAGAGAAAGAAAGGGAATGAGAGAAAGAAAGGGAATGAGCGAAAGAAAGAGGATGAGCGAAAGAAAGGGAATGAGCGAAAGAAAGGGAATGAGCGAAAGAAAGGGAATGAGAGAAAGAAAGGGAATGAGAGAAAGAAAGGGAATGAGCGTGTGGTGAAATAGTTAGTATTTGTTTATGTTTGTGTAACGTCGTGAGAATGTGTTCACAACATTGATTTAGTGTGCTACTATCCAAGTCTCTTTCGTCAGTTCATGTGTCGTTCTAGTTTAATAAAGCCTTGTTTTAGGTTACTCTTCAGTGTTCCTTTATTTCTTATTACAATTTATTAAACTAGAAATTTTCAATTCTATGGATCTATGTGTCTCGTGTATCTTATTTGGATTTTCGTTCAACACTATTCTCAGTCTGTAAGTAAAAATTGTAATACAAATGGAGCGTCTATTTAGGCCAAAAGAGCTAGACATAGAGCCTAGCACGCCATCGGCTGCCGAGAAGTGGCTGCACTGGCTCAGAACATTTGAGAATTTCATCTCCTCAGTCTCTCATTGCGAGGTTGACAAAAAGAAATTACTTGAAAACTACGTTTCTTCGAGCGTATTTCAGTACATAAGTGAGTGTACAACGTTCGAAGAATCAATCAAAGTTCTACAAAATGTCTACGTGAAACCTAAAAGCGAAATTTTCGCACGGCACATGATAACTCTATGTCGACAAGAGAACGGACAAACCGTTGACTCCTTCCTACTTAAGCTTAAAAGTATGGCCAAAGACTGTGACTTCAAAGCTGTCACCGCTGAAGAACACAGAGATATCTTCGTAAGAGACGCCTTCATTACTGGACTGGCTTCAAACAGCATAAGGCTGCGACTCTTAGAGAAATCTACTCTAACTCTACAGAGTGCCTATGAAGAGGCAAGACAACTTGAATATGCACATAACCATGCCATGGCGTATAACATCTACTCTGAAACTCCATGTGGAGCCAGCGCCGACATGGAGAGCCTTTCTCCAACAACAAAACTAGAACATGAGGTGAGTGCGGCGACTAGTAAAAGATGCTTCTTTTGTGGATACAGCCCACATCAACGCTTTAGATGTCCAGCCCGTGACGCTACATGCAACTTGTGCGGCAAGAGGGGTCATTTTCAGAAAGTCTGTAGATCGACCAGACAGACACTCAAATCTACAACCTCAGCCATAGTGAAAGCGGATGATGAGACGTCACGGACTACAACCGTTGGATCTTCCTGGGCATCGACACCAGCGTCCGGCCTTACTAAATCTACAATTTCAATACTGGTCAATGGAGTACCATTGAAGGCTCTCGTAGATACGGGGAGCAGTGAAAGCTATATATCTTCTTCAATTGCTAAAAGGTACAAATGGAAATTAGAAATGTCCAGAAACAGAATCTACATGGCCTCTACACATCTTTCTCGCACTACTCACGGACATATTTTCGCCAAAATAAAGTACAAAGACGAACAATACGAAAGTGTGAAGCTCTCACTACTAGACGGACTAGTATCTGATGTAATCTTAGGACTAGATTTCATCAGCCAGCACGAAAAACTGATGATCCCATTTGAGGGAAAACGAAGCACTCTTCAGGTCTGTACGCTGAAAGCTGCACGAGTTGAAGCCCCTCACCTCTTCGCTAATCTTGCTCCTAACTGCCACCCCATAGCCACTAAATCTAGAAAATATTCTATGCCTGACTCCAAATTCATTCAAACTGAAATCAAGAGCCTTCCAGGGGTTCTTTCCTTTCTTGTATCACCGTAGGGGTGTTGACTGGTACTTCCATGTTTTGAGCTTCTGGAGGATATTCATTAATCGGAAATCCTCCTTCGGGATATCTATCCCCACTTGGCTATCCAGCCCAGGTCGAGTGTTGCTGAGAAGAGAGAACAGATCTTCAAAGTATGATCCTCTCACGGAAGAAGTCGAGTTACTGATGTGTAACCCCCAATATGCCGTGGTACGGTTGCCCAGCGGTAAAGAGGAGACAGTCTCTCTAAGACGCTTGGCTCCCAACCCCTCCCCATCCACAACAACAAGTGAACCTTCGTTCTTCGCTCAGGGTGAGGATAATGAATATCCTCCAGAAGCTCAAAACATGGAAGTACCAGTCAACACCCCTACGGTGATACAAGAAAGGAAAGAACCCCTGGAAGGCTCTGAGGATCTCCGAGCGCTTCCTCTTGAAAATACACAGAACCATCATACCCCACTTGACGCTCAGGAACTCATTAGTGACTCCCAAACTGTAGAGCATGATAGTCAACCCCGTTACAACTTAAGAGAGAGAAGAACCAGACCGAACTATAGAGTCTAGAGTTGTTTCTCTATTACTAGACTTATACTGACTACATAAACTGGCATTGTTTATCCCTTGCTACTGAAACTAGTAATTGTTTATACGTCCTACTACAGATACTGGTTTTTATGTTTCTTTGTATCACTCCTCATTATTGTTTACAAGAGAAACTAATATTTCGACACTATTTATTGATCTATTGTATTGCAGGCACTGGCATTCTTTTTTTATTTATGCTATGGCCTACTATATTACTATACTTGCTATTTTAATTCTAGGCGGGGTGAATGTGGTGAAATAGTTAGTATTTGTTTATGTTTGTGTAACGTCGTGAGAATGTGTTCACAACATTGATTTAGTGTGCTACTATCCAAGTCTCTTTCGTCAGTTCATGTGTCGTTCTAGTTTAATAAAGCCTTGTTTTAGGTTACTCTTCAGTGTTCCTTTATTTCTTATTACAGAGCGAAAGAAAGGGAATGAGCGAAAGAAAGGGAATGAGAGAAAGAAAGGGAATGAGAGAAAGAAAGGGAATGAGCGAAAGAAAGGGAATGAGCGAAAGAAAGGGAATGAGCGAAAGAAAGGGAATGAGAGAAAGAAAGGGAATGAGAGAAAGAAAGGGAATGAGCGAAAGAAAGGGAATGAGCGAAAGAAAGGGAATGAGCGAAAGAAAGGGAATGAGAGAAAGAAAGGGAATGAGCGAAAGAAAGGGAATGAGCGAAAGAAAGGGAATGAGCGAAGGAAAGGGAATGAGAGAAAGAAAGGGAATGAGAGAAAGAAAGGGAGAGTTGAATGACAGAAAGGTAGCAATGGGAAGAGTAGAGTTAAATGTAGAAGTAATAATCAAAAGAAGAGAAAAAGAGAAAAAAAAAAGAGATAGAAAAAAAAGAGATTTACAAAAATAAATAAGAAGAGAGGGACTCAGAAACAGATGTCTACTTCTATTACCACCAGCATCAAAATCTCCACCAAAAACTTCATCATCAAAGTATTTCAAAAATGTTTTCGCTTCTTTAATGTATTAATTTTAAAAAATTCATGAAATGTCTAACTGTAGACAAAACAAATAACACATTACAAAACAAAAAAATGGATTCTGCCTTTATGAATCTGATGGTGGTCTCTATATTTTCTTATTCAATTTCGTTCTTTTAATGCCTCAATAATGCAAGGAGTCTTTCCAGTGAGCTTTGCACTTTCAATTTCTTCTCCTGCAGTGTTTCCCAAAGTGGGGTACGCGTACCCCCCCCCCCCCCCCCCCAGAGATACGGGAAGAGTTTGAATGGGATACGTGATGCCCCTCATTAAGTATGCTGATTTTTATGTTCAGTTAATAAATTACAATTATTAATAATAAATACGTTTTAAATTGCATTTTTATTATTAAGTATTTTAAAAAATAATTTCTATAACGATCTTGAAATGGGTGTTACGATTTCCACCAACATGTCACCTTTGTCTAAGATACTACTTCTTCTTCATCTTCTTTCTTCTTCGTTCTTATTTTACATGTCGGAGGGTTCAGATCTGTAATTCTTTATCTGAGATGAACTGCGCAGTGGTTTCCAGACCAGGTAGTTCAGATCAGTAATCCTATATCTGAGATGAACCGCGCAGTGGTTTCCAGACCAGGCAGTTCAGATAAGTAATCCTCTATCTGAGATGAACCGCGCAGTGGTTTCCAGATCAAGCAGTTCTCCGTATAGTTTTTGTTCTATAGGAGAGTTTTGGGGGCAAGAGTCTTGTTAGGGCCTCTTCATATAATATGCAGCTTTGAAGGAGATGGTCAGCATTTTCTGGTGATGCTTCACAAGGGCACGTTTCGCTCGTCCCGACTTTAAGCTTCCGAAACATATGTTGTCTCATTCTGTTGTGTCCGGTTCTGAGTCGAAAAATTATGTGTTGGTTATGTCGACATAGCTTATTATAGGCGTCCTTTTTCTTAATATTGAAATGTGAGCTGGTACAATTCTCATTTATTCTACTCTCTATTATTTGCAGCATTTCTTCTGGGTAGAGAGGGAGTTTCATTTGTTTGTTCATTCTTCCATCCTTGGTCAGTATGTCTGCTTTTTCATTGCCTTCAAATTCAATGTGTGTTGGAATCCATTGAAGTTTCCTTGCTGTTGATATTAAGGTTTACAAGAGCTTTCCAGATTAGTTTTTTTATAGGAAGTTTCCAAGTTTTTCAGGCTTTAATGGACTGTTTCGCATCGGTCAGTAAGATAATTAGGCTGTTTGGTTCACATGGGTAGTTTATTAGTGTGGTAGCTGCTAGTTCCAGTGCTTGCCTTTATGCTCTATGGCTGTCTGAGAGATTGCTAGTTGCAATAGACTGTTCCAGTCTTTCTCCATTGGGCCACTCACTTAGTATGCCAGCTCCTCCGTTTGTATTGGATTTTTGGAGGATCCATCTGTGTAGACTCTGATCCATTGATTGTTGGGGAAATGGGTTTTTAAAAAGAGTTAACTAATTCCTTGAGCTCTCTTTGGTTGTGATCAGATGTTATCTTTTTTTTTAACTTATTTGTAAAACAGGCAAACATTATGAACACAAACTAAACTCACTAGTAGAATACTTCATAGCAAGAAAACATTAAGAAACTGGAACAGACACAAAATAGAGCAGTGAGATTCATAACAAACGAATATTCACATTTGACTAGAGTAATACCTTTTGTAAAATCACTAAATTTAAAATGCCTTTAGGACAGAAGACTCGAAAGTAAAGTAGCAATTATACATAAAACACTGAACCATAATTTTCAAATATAAAAACAGAATTTAATAAAATACTCAGAAAGATACAAAGATAAAGGCACACTTCTCGTTCCATATGCTAGAACAAATTGTACAAATGCTCTTTTTTCCCTAGCGCTATTAGAGCATGGAATGGGTTGCCTTGGCTAGCCAGGAAAACCAGTGACTTGGCAGAATTTAGGTCATTGGTTAATATGCATGACTAAATGCACGACCATTAGGACGTAATCATCTTCTTTTTTTGAGTAACGTCTGTATTATATAAGATAAGATATAGTCAATCCATTTCCCAAGTTTGGGAATCAATAGTTCTACAGAAGCCTTCACTCCAAAAGTTCATGAAGTCTATCTATTGAACACCAAGAAACATTTGAGTCGAGTGCGGGAATTCCCGCTAAAGACGTGTTCAATTGAAAAAGACGTAAGCCAAATTCAATTTTAAGATGATTCTATATTTAAAAGAAAATATAATGGTCAACCCATAGTTTTCCCTGTGTGGCCAGCTAGATATTTATTTTCTTCTCAAAGACATACATAAACTGAACAATTTTTTAAAAAAATCATTAAAGCCTTTTAAGAAATACCTGTCCACCCAGTGTAGAAGTCTCATCGTTCTTTTCTCACCTTTACTCCCTCCCCCACACGCACACTCTTCCCAGGGCCGGTCTTAGATATTTGGAGGCCCTATGCAAAGTGAATTTGGTGGCACCCAAATGAAAATTTTAAACAAAGAAAATGAAAACAGAGGAAAATGAAATTGCGCCGTTTATTACAAACCTGCCTGTCTATATCTAAATCGACGAATAACTGAAATTCATATATTGCCCTCTCTGTAGTAGAGACAGGGTTGGACTAGTCAACATAGAGTAATAATGTTCTACTATGCTTGAGATCTGACCCAAGTTTCGCAATTTTTTTCTTCTAACTTTGTTTTAGTCCTGTGCGATGCCCCCACCAACAGCAGCTGCCAAAGAGTGGGTCTACTCCCCTCTCTCCCCATGCCAAGTCAAACTTATTAGTTGCGTCATTTTGCTCAATTTAAGTCGCTACCACTGCTTTCTGATACACCCAGGCGCATCCCTTCATGTCTGATAAATCTAGTACAGAAACAGTTCCCCCTTTCAGACCTTGAGATCTAAAGGGCAGATGATGCAAAGGTCATCTGTTTCTGTGGCATAACGACCGACCGCCTTTACTTTTCCTCAACTATTGTTGGGTACCTAATAGAGCTGGGTGGACTCAGAAGCGCCAAAAAATACCTAAATTGAAAATCACAGTCTTTATCAGGAATTTAACCCGGGAACACCGGTTCGGAAGCCAAGCGCTTTACTGCTTAGCCGCCACACCTTCCTTATACACTCTTTATGCCTGATACACCTCTGATACATCTTTCAGATCTGTTTCTGTGGCATAACGACCGACCGCCTTTACTTTTCCTCAACTATTGTTGGGTACCTAATAGAGCTGGGTGGACTCAGAAGCGCCAAAAAATACCTAAATTGAAAATCACAGTCTTTATCAGGAATTTAACCCGGGAACACCGGTTCGGAAGCCAAGCGCTTTACCGCTTAGCCGCCACACCTTCCTTATACACTCTTTATGCCTGATACACCTCTGATACATCTAGGCGCCTCCCTTTAAGCCAGATAGATCTAGGCGCCTCCCTTTATGTCCGATAAAACTAGACGCTTTCCTATATGCCTAATACATCTAAACGCCTCCGTTTATGCCTTATACATCTAGACACCTCCCCAGTGGCGTAGCTAGAGTATATGATGCCTAGTGCGGTACCTCATCTTGATGCTCCCCCCCCCCCCCCAAAAAAAAAAGTTAACTAAATAATAACATTGGAAAACCTTACTTTTTTGTTTAAAATAATATGTATTTATTAATCAAATATTGTTAATTCAAAAAATCTCTTTTACATAAACATACTACAAGTGAATTTTACGCGCTTTCTTGCTGGCAAAAGTATCAAAAACTTTATCGAAATCCATTTTTTTCCACCAGCTCGTGTTCAATGGACAAAATGGCCAAATTAGTGAGTCGTAAATTTGTCATCGTTGATCGCATGTAATTTTTGATCTGTTTCAGTTTGGAAAAACTTCTCTCGCATGTAACGACGCTTACCGCAATAGTCGAAAATATGCGAATCATGATGACGATCTTCGGGACTGAATCATCTAGCTGATATTTTTTTAAATAAATTTCAAGATCTCAACAGGTCCTTGTTTTGGAAGTTCGGAGGCTTCTGATGAAACTGTGACAAACCGTTGAAGCCTCTTTCGCTCCAGCAGAAATTCGTTTTTTATCAATGTCGCTAGTAGTACTATCGAGATTGATTTCGACCTGAGGTTTTAATAGCTGGGAAGGCGAAAAAATTCATATCTATCTGCTACATCATGAAGTTGCTCGAATCGGGTGATTATTTCTTGAACTATCCTGTCCAAGGTAGAATAAATTTCCCTTCGTAGCTCTTCTTTGTGTATAAGTACAGAGTAGTCACTTTTCTCACCAGGCATCTTTTTCTTACGGCCAACACGTTTTTGAGGTTCTGTACTGATTCTCAGATCTCAATACACGCTTTTGACAAAGGTAATACTGGCTTCACCGATGTCCTCTCGATTACTACTTAAAAATGTCTCTAATGTTTTTAGTTTGAGTGAGCAGTCTCGAATAGACAATCCTTGATTTTGAAGGTAGACTTGCGCATCATTAATTTCAGTTAATACAGGAGCCCAAAATCCAAGATAGGTGAGAAAACTAAAAGACTGAATAGCAGCTAATAATCCACCTGCTTCAAATCTAGTCGATGAATTTTTATCTCTGCTAGTTAATGTCTTCAGAGTTTCTATAATTTAAAAAAAATTATCCCTAACCATCTTGACGGCTTCTCCTCTGGCGCTCCAGCGGGTCTCAACTAAACGTTTAAGGCTAGTTCCGGTTATTTTGATGAGGATATCCCAGCGGTGTGTTGAAGTTGAGAAAAAGGCGTGTAAACGGTCCAGTGTACCAAAAAATGTTACCGAATTGACTTCAGCTTCAGCAGCTCGAATTCCTGCTAAATTAAGAGAATGGTTTGAGCAGGCAATGAATAGTGCTTTGGGATTGACTTCTAGAATACGTTATTGGACACCGTAGTTTTAACCTTTCATGACCGCAGCATTATCATAGCCTTGACCGCTGCAGTCCATTATGTCGAAGCCATCCGAACGCAGTTTCTCTAGATTCCAGCAGCATACTTGTCCTTTGTGTCGATGAAGTCAATAAAAGACTCACGAACATGCACCCCGTCATTATCCACGACAACGTACCGTAAAATTTGGGAAGTTTGATCCAGCTTTGAGATGTCAGGTGTACTGTCAAAAATAATAGAGAAGTATTTGGCTTGTTTTACTTGCTGTAGGATTTGTTTTTTAGCGTGATCCCTCAATATTGCAATAAATTTATTTTGTATTTGTGGAGAAATGTATGTATTCGGTCTGGAAAGCTTAGTTCGAAGCACATGCTCCCTCAAGAGTGGACCGTACTTTGATAGTAATTTTACTAACTCCATGAAATTGCCTTGATTTTGCCCTTCCAACACTTCTTCAGCTCGCTCGCGATGCCCACGTAGTGCCAGATTTTGCTTTAGAGAAAACGAATGATGTCCAAGATTCTCTCCAGGTTTTCGTCTCTTGTAGAATCCAATCTTGGGCCTTGTTGTCAATACTGTTCCCTACTCTCAGGTGAACTTCAAGTTCCCTCCAAGCAAGCGATGACTGAATGTGAGCCCTGCTGGTCTGTTTTTCTATTTTCGGGGATAACCTCCACCAATCATTGAATTCATCTTTGGATTTAAATGAAGATTTGATACTTGATATTGTTCAGAAGAGTATGCAGGGGAAGCAAAATAAGGATTCTTTTGTTTGGCGAATAACACATCCACTTTCTAAGAACTTTCTCGCCGTATGACATTTGTCGGAAAAACCAAGCCTTTGAAAGCTTTCTAGCCTTTCCTTTTGCTGATTCTTGATATGTAACAGATTTTCCCCCTCTAGACTCTTTGATCCATGCCGTCAGCCGTTTCAATCAGAGATGCCGATTTCTCCATCTGAGCTTAAAATGGTTTTGAGGCGTCAGCTAGACTAGTCAGTCTTGAGCACTGTTCATCATTTTGTTTACGTTACAGTATTACAATTAACTAGTTAGTTTTAAAAAATCGTAGAAAACAAAGGTTAGCTTATTTAAAAATATTGACATTACAAAAGAATTCTTTCCAAAATTAAACTATAAAGAATCATAAAGAAATGAATAAACTAAGACAATTGTTTAGAGCTAGAGTTTAGTAATATATTTGTAAACTCTATATCTAGATTAAACCAGTGAATTAACAATGAAGTAAAAAAAGGTTGACTATCTTCCTCTTCTTTATATTACAGAGCATTGATCAGTGTAGTAACAACATGTAACGTGTGTCCGAAATAAATCTAGTAAATTGGATTCAAACTGTTCTATAGCTTACATTGTATGGAAGAAATAGTCAAGGAGATGAAACAAAATAACGACATGACTAGTTTATAAATAGTTAGTTCATGTTTAAAAATACAGTAGTTTATGTTTGTTCGTGTTCATACAATTAGTCGTTTTTACTGAAAAGCTCACGGAAATAGGAAATTAATACACACTGGGGGAATTTTGGTGCCCCTCTCCACTTGGTGCCCTGTGCGGCCCGCACCACCCGCACATTGGTAGCTACGCTACTGCACCTCCCTTTATGCCTGATACATCTAGGTGCCTCCCTTTAAGCCTGATACATCTAGGCGCGTCCCTTTATGTCCGATAAAACTAGACGCCTTCCTATATGCCTAATACATCTAGACACCTCCCTTTATGTCTGATACATCTAGGCGCCTCCCTACATGTCTGACACACCTAGACGCCTCTGTCTGATACATCTAGGCTCATTCCTTTATGTCTGATACACCTAGGCGCCTCTGTTTAATACATCTATGCGACTTCCTCTACGTCTGATACACCTAGGCGCCTCTGTAGGATACATCTAGGCGCCTCCCTTAATTTCGGATACACCCTCAAGAAACGCAAAGACAACATTAGAAATGCAAATTGATTGTATCCATGGACTTCTTAAAAATGTCGTCTTTCCAGGCTTTTAGCTCCATCTGAACTTTGGTTTTAATGATGAACATAATACTTCTGATAAAACGGGATGACTGACAGGTAATCCCGCAGGCGCGAACAGCCAATCGTTCATACGTCACTCCACTCCCTCACAATACCCTGTCATTAGTGGTTTTCACTCTCTCTCTTACACGCACACACACACACACCTATATTTACACAAACTCATGCTGTACATGAATACTCTGCGCAGTTCAGCATATCCATATATTACATTTACACCAAGTTTCTTTGCTTCGTTATCAGATTCTACAATCCGCAGACATGATTTAATAATAGCCACACGTGGCGGCGTACCACAATTCAACACCTGCGCGAGAGATATATCAACCTTTAGAGAAACAATCTATGTACAAGGAACATATGCAAAGACATTCCAACCTTTTTTTTTTCTCAACATTTTTTCATCCTACTTTTAAAACCCTTTCATCAAAGGAGATTGTATCTCACATTAATGAAATATAGTTTACTGTGAATTCTAAGCAGACTCAGGGCCGGACATACAAAAGTGCAAATAGTGCAACAGCCCATTTTCAAAGGGACGTAACAATAGGATAAAATAGGACATACCTTTTTTTTAAAAAAGTATTTTAATTATTAAATAGTAAAATAAAAAAAAAATAAAGATAACTCCTCTCCTCCTTTATGATATTAGATAAGCAAAAGCGATTGTTTTACATTACTTAACTAATAGTAAAGTAGAAGTAGCAATTATGCATATAACTCTTGACCACAATGACTAAATACAAAAACAAAACCTAATAAAATACACAGAAAGACAGCTAACGGCCAAAGCACTTTTTATAACGTTTACTAGTGGCTTTAGAGGATGGAATGGATTGCCTTAGCCAGCCAAAAAAAAAAAAAAACAACAACAATAATGTTGCAGAATTTAAGTCATGTTAACATGTGCTAGTAAATTGACATAAGAACTCACGTCTGTCTTTTCATAAGAGAAGATAATCGATATATTAAACAAGAATGAAAATGGTTTTACCCCGCACGAATGGAGTGAGCCCAATCCCCAACCGTAAACAAACAACATTTAGCCACGTGGTTCTCTATCTCTTCTATACAAATTAAGCAATCCATAAAGGCTTTCACGTGATACGTTTGTTTTTTCATTGTTTTATCAATTATTATCCCCGAGGCTAAATGTTGTTTGTTTACGATTGGTGAATGAGGTCCATTTCCTCTCCAAATAAAAATAAAAAAATCCTGGTTAAGTGAAAGTATAAATGTGCTCAAGAGTATATACAATTCTAATGATAAGCCAAACGTACAAGACAGTGCGTAAAAGTCTTCTAATGTTTCTTTTTTTATTTGAACACAAAAATGTAGATGTCAGACTATTGACCTAAAAAAAAAAGTCTCTCTCTTTTTTTTTTTTTTTTTTTTCAATGTTGATAAAATTCCCCGGAGATCTAAGTTTGACAAAATCTTCTGGTAGAAATATAAAGCTGATTAGAACAGACGAGGTGATGCAAGAGAAGGTAAGGAAATGAAATATGGCCAGATTTTTTTACCATTTATAAGCCCAATGTATGTGTGTTTTATTGTTGTTGTTACAGTTTTCTTGATGATAGTCATTTATGATTGAATGCTTAAAAATCAACTGCTACGCATTGGGAATTTACAAACTACAGCAAGTTCTTTTGCAAGTTGGCATCCTTGACATGATTTAGTTTTATCATGAGAATCTAAAATTTTGTAGGCGGGTATTCATTACGTACAGACAGAAGCTTACAAAATGACTGAATCTGTTAGATCTAGATCTTGTGGACTTAGGAGACGTTTTTTTAAAAAAAATTGTGAAGACTTTTATTTGTATCGATTATTTTACCCCCCCTCCCCTTTTTCCTGTCTCTCCATGTCTCCCTCTCTCTCTGTCCCTGTTTCTCCCACTCTCTATTTCCTTCTCTCTACCTCTTTCTATTTCTCTCTACCTATCTCTATTTCTCTCTACCTCTCTCTATTTCTCTCTCTACATCTCTCTATTTCTCTCTCTACCTCATTCTATTTCTCTCTACTTCTGTCTATTTCCACTGCCTCTGTCTACTTCTCTCTACCTCTTTCAATTACTCTCTACTTCTCTCTACCTCTCTCTATTTCTCTCTACCTCTCTCTATTTCTCTTTAACTCTCTCTATTTCTCTCTAACTCTCTCTATTTCTCTCTACCTCTCTCTATTTCTCTTTAACTCTCTCTATTTCTCTCTACCTCTATCTATTTCTCTCTACCTCTCTCTATTTCTCTCTACCTCTCTCTACCTCTCTCTATTTATCTCTACCTCTTTCTATTTCTCTCTACCTCTCTATTTCTCTCTACCTCTCTCTATTTCTCTCTGTCACTCTCTATTTCTCTCTACTTCTGTCTATTTCCACTGCCTCTCTATTTCTCTCTGTCACTCTCTATTTCTCTCTACTTCTGTCTATTTCCACTGCCTCTGTCTATTTCTCCCTACCTCTTTCTATTTCTCTCTATTTCTCTCTGTCACTCTCTATTTCTCTCTACTTCTGTCTATTTCCACTGCCTCTGTCTATTTCTCTCTACCTCTTTCTATTTCTCTCTACTTCTCTCTACCTCTCTCTATTTCTCTTTACCTCTCTCTATTTCTTCTCTCTCTCCATCGCTTTCTCCCACCCTCTCTCAACTATCTCTCTCACTCTCTCCAACTCTTTGCCTCCCTCCCTCTATCTCTCTCTTCTATTTTTGACTATGCCTCTCTCGTTCTTTCTTCCTCTCAATATGAAGAGTGCCTCTCTACATTTTCTCTGTTTCTTTTTTTTTCTTCTCTTTTTAGTCTCTTATATTGCTGGCTAAATCTTTCTTTCACTCTCATACACATACACACACACTCTCTCTCTCTCTTTCGCTCTTTTCTCTTCTCTTTTTTCTTGTCTTAGTTTAATTGTGTTCCCCTTTAATCAGTAACATACACTCACACACATACACATACACTCACACACATACACTCACACACATACACATACACTCACACACATACACATACACTCACACACATACACATACACTCACACACATAGTCGTTATTTATTGTTTCTTTTTTCGAGCACTATTTCTATCTTTTTTTTCTACCAGTCTCTGGTTCCATTTCTTTCATTTTGAATCTATTTTCTTTCTTTTTTGTCTTTTGCTCTTTCCTGTCTTTAATTTGTTCTTTTTATCTTTCATTCTTTCTATTCCAGTCGTTTCCTGTATTTGTTTTGTCTCTCTGTCTGTCGTTGTCTTTATCTAATACTGTTAGCCTCTCTCCATCTCTCATTCTCTTTATATTTATTACTATTTCTCTTGTTCTTTCTATCCTTCAATGCTTCCTTTATCTTTCTCTACCTACACATTCCATTCTAAAAGCTGCCTCACACCTCGGCGTCACTCTAATTTTATTTACTCACGATAACTTTATGACTGCAATAAAATAGTTCTGATCCAAGTTTGACTGTTTTGCATTTGTCTTAATGTTTTCTAATCTGGTTCAGCTATTAACTTTAGTGCTTGCTTCATTTTAAATACCAACAAATAAGAGCGTTAGACTGACGTTACTACATCACGTTGGCAATACAGTGCATGTAGCTTAGTGAAAAAAACTGTCCTGTAATACAGATATCAGCAGACTCAATTTGTTTGACTTAAAAAAGCTGGCTGGTAGAGTGGTATGTGCTACATTGTCATTGACGGTCCCGAGTTACGAATTCTGGCCGATATCACCTCTTCTTCTCATCTCATATAATACAGACGTTACTTCAAAAAACGAAGATGATTTCGTCATATTTGTCATGTTAAACAATGACTTACATTCTGCCAAGTCACTGGTTTTCCTGGCTGACAGGCAACCCATTCCATGCTCTAATAGCACTAGTGAAAGTAGGATAATTTGTATAGATTTGTCCTAGCATATAGAACGAGAAATTGGCCTTTATCTTTGTGTCTTTCTGAGTATTTTATTAAATTTTATTTATATATTTGAAGATTATGGTTCAGTGTTTTATGTATGATTGCTACTTTACTTTCGAGTCTTCCCCTGACGTCCTGATGGAGGTTAGGGCAACGACCTAACAATCTTCATTTCCAAAGGAATATTAAAGTTACAAAATCAAAATACGTCAAATCATGCTTGAGTTGTATATATATATATGTCTGCATATTCCAACACATTGGCTGGGATAAGTAAAGGATCAGATTGGAGAACACATTATGTCAATACATTTAGTCGGTCTTCACGTATAGCATGAGCTAAAACTCTGCCTGAATTCATCGTCTGCCATCCTGCAGGAGGTGTGTGTTAGTACACCATAACCGATAATTATGAAGGAAATTCCAAAACTTATCAAACATACATTAAGTCAGTTGTTTTAAGAGCATGCGTGAAGATAATGTGAAGATAATCCTGTCTCTTCATGCACACATATACTAACTATAAAGGAGAGAGAGGGCGCGATGGCTGAGTGGTTAAGCGCTTGGATTCCGAACCAGCGGCCCTGGGTTCGAATCTTGATGTTGTGAACTCCTTACTTGATTCAAAGAGACGCCAGAGATGAATTTACAGCAGAATATAACTTTAATAAAAGTTATCAGGATAACTGTAGCTGTAGACAACGCATTAAATGTTAACTATTAAATATGCATAATTATAAAAACTGACTTCTATATTATTTATACTATACGACTAGGCTCCAAAACTCAGGTCTCTGACAACAATAACTCCAAGCGCTGTCACTCTGTCCCAACCAATGGACCAATTAAATAATAATAAATAAACATAGAATTCCTAAAATCTTACACCTAAGATTCTCTCAAGTGTTGTTTACAATTTCATAGAACACATAATATGTAGCAACATCATAAACCACTTAGACAAACATAATATAGATCATGTGAAACACAACAACTAATAGGACTAATTGATGATTTTTCTAAAGGTTTAGATATTAGTGAACAAATAGATGTTATTTTACTAGATTTTTCTAAGGCTTTTGACAAAGTTCACCACCATAGTTTGCTTAAGAAATTAAAATATTTCGGCAGTAATGGTCCACTGCATCAGTGGATTAAAGATTTTCTGATAGGGAGAGAACAAAATGTAATAATAAATGGCTATAAATCAACACCAATAACAGTAAACTCAGGTGTACCTCAAGGAACAGTCTTAGGTCCACTACTATTTTTAATTTACATAAATGATTTACCAAATTGCATTACTTCAGGAACAAAAGTCAGATTATTTGCAGACGATTGCATAATATATAGAACAATAAAAACAACACAAGACACAGATATTTTACAAAGAGAATTAGATGAATTACAGAAATGGGAATCAGATTGGAGCATGTCTTTCCACCCAGAAAAATGTCAGTTGTTTAGAGTAACAAAAAAACTAAAACAAATTAATTCCACTTATCTTATTCATGGCAAACCAGTAACACAGACTAAAAACGCAAAATACCTAGGTGTTATAATAAATGAAAAACTGTCATGGAACCCACATATTGATGAAACTATAAAAAAAATCCAACAAAGCATTAGGGTTTATTAAAAGAAATTTCTATAAATCAAATAAGAACATAAAACTAAAATGTTATTTAACCTTGGTTAGGCCAATAATAGAATATGCATCCACCGTTTGGGACCCCTCAACTCAAGAAAACATTAAGAAACTGGAACAAACACAAAATAGAACAGTGAGATTCATAACAAACGAATATTCACATTTGACTAGAGTAATACCATTAGTAAAATCACTAAATTTAGAAAGCCTTTAGGACAGAAGACTCAAAAGTAAAGTAGCAATTATACATAAAACACTGAACCATAATCTTCAAATACAAAAACAAAATTTAATAAAATACTCTGAAAGACACAAAGATAAAGGCACATGCCTCGTCCCATTTGCTAGGACAAATTTGTAGAAATACTCCTTCTTCCCTAGTGCTATTAGAGCATGGAATGGGTTGCCTGAGCTAGCCAGGAAAACCAGTGACTTGACAGAATTTAAGTCATTGGTTAATATGCATGACTAAATGCATGACGCGTAGGACGTAATCATCTTCTTTTTTGAAGTAACGTCTGTATTATATAAGATAAGATAAGATATACAAACATAGTCACCACACTTGGTTAAGACGATTTAGAATTTCGAGATTTTCAAGGCGCCCCTGAGTCCACAAAAATCTAATGGGTACCTGACTTTAGCTGGAAAAAGTAAAGGCGGTAGTTTGTCCTAGCCACATGACACCATGCTCGTCAACCGTTGGCCAAAGAAACCGAAGAATAGATTACAATTCAGCGGCAAAAAAAAACAAAACTATCTAGATAAAGAAGAAGAAATGAGCAATGACAATCTGACAGATAAATCAAACAAGGACAAGGACGTAACATAATATTACCCTCTTCTCTCTAACACAAAGTCACAGTGATCCAAACAAAACCAGATTTTAACATAATATTACCCTCTTGTCACAAACACAAAGTCACAGTGATCCAAACAAAACCAGATTTCATTAATAAGAGCGTAATTATTGGGTTTGGAGAAAAGAATGCATATATGTACTATCGTAAACAACGCCGGGTTCGAAAAGACCCTTAGCTAGTTAGGGATAGGGAGGGGGGGGGTGACTGAGCGATAAAGTGCTTGGCCTCCGAACTGGGGGTCCCAGTATCGAATCCTGGTAAAGACTGAAATTTTTAATTTCGTTAAAGCAGGACTCAACATTTTGACCTCTGCGACGTCGCAACCTATTTGTAGACTACTGTAGACCGATATCTCGTTGCCACGTCACAGGTCGTGACGTCCGAAACAGTTGGAGGCTATTAAGAGAATGTGGCATTCTTATTTAGGAGATTAACGTGTTAGGGGATGTCTTGTGATACTGTAGTATTCAATAATAGTTTATCTATATTCGAAATGAAATTCCCCGGAAATTTGTATATCTCGGAACGTATCCCCCCTCGAAACTCAAGATAACACTAAATTTCCTAATTAACTTTCATAAAAAAATCAATTTTTCAAAAGTTGCATTAGGTTACAACAATATGAATGAAGTGTAACTCTTTCGTGTAGAAATAACAATAGCCTTTCAATTGGCTTTAACTTAATCACTACACGTTACCCTATTCAAATCCGATTGGATGTTTATTTACGAAATAAACGATGTCGATTGGTTGCTTCCGGCTGCTTGTTTTTATTGATGCCAAGGCAAACTGATGAACAAGGATAGCCTCGTTGAATTATAAAATGCCATCTTTACCGAAACTGAAATCCAGCACTGATTGTAACTATTGACCCTGGATAGCAGACAACCAAGATTGGATATTGTAAATGGCGGTCCTGAGGGATAACATCCCATAGCCGTGAACTCCTATAAATGGCCATAGAGAGGAGACAGTAATTATCAGCTTATTAAAATTGTAACAACTATAGTTGTCAGCTTTTGTAAATGTTGTCTCTTCAGAACATTCTATTATTATCATCCATTGTTATATTCCCCCCCCCCCCCCCCCCCCCCCCATGGAAAACAGAAAACAGATTTTAATAACGTTTATTGGAGAAAACACAGCAAACAGCTCTAAGAAAGCTAAAATACAAGTAAGCCTCAAGTATACTCAAACACGCAAATATTCATTTGCTTTTCACACAGACACACAAACACACACATACACACATACATACATATCAAAACATCGTAAGCGTAATGGCAGTCTAAAAAGGTAATTGCGCCATCAGTTCGAAGAAATGCAGACGACAAGGGGAATTAAATCAATGCGAAACCCTTTAAATGTTCATTCATACTTTTTATTTTCTCTCTCAAGAAATCGGACGGAATCCGTAGAATAGAAAATGTTTTTATAATTGGTTCTTGGCCTACAAGAGTACTGCTATTGAAATCAATGATGAACAGATAAGGAGCAGGCAGAAGTACCTCAACTTTATACATAAATAATAAGAGTGAAAGGATTGTAGGATACGGGTACTTTCCTTTTATTTATACTTTACGATGAAAAATGTATTGCAATGTACAACATAATAAAGGTCGATCATATGTTAATTGAACAAAAGTATTCAACTTTTTATACACCTTGATTTTAACGATTAGTGCTCATTATATATAAGCATTTTCCTAAGTTTTGATATTGGTGATTACTTCCATAAATTCAATAGCTAGCGTCTCTACTGGGTAGAATTGTATCTAAATAGACAGAAGCGTGAACAATGATTACAATAGTTACAATTTTGTCCTTAAAGATGTTATAGAGAAAACTGTGGACCAATTAATTAAGATCTATGACTCAAGTTCAAATGTCTCCTTCTATCTCGAAAGACAATGGATGCACCCAAATGCACTTTTTTGAAAGCTTAAATAAAATCCACTTTTAGGACTTTTCAATAAATATACTGATATCTTATAGCACGACATAGTTAAGAAAGAGATTAATTGTAAATTTTATTGAATTTTACTAGTAAAAACAAAGTTAAAATTATTTAATATGCATTTTTTGTAAAATAAAAATAATTATATCTAAAAAAAAAGAGGTTTCCTTTTAAAGAAAAAAATCAGATTCCCTGGTGTGGGATTTAAAGGAAAAACCATTATATACTTATGTCCTGTTTCTTCCTTAGGTTTCAAAAAAATTGTAATGGACACCCCTGAACTCTAATATGTACTTGACATTAGCTAGGTAAAAAAAGAGGCGGTTGGTCGTTGTGCTTACACCATAACACTCTTGTAAACCATCGGCTAAAGAAACAGATGACCTTTACAGCCTCATTGTATGTTGCGTCAGTTATCTCCTAGGATTGTCAATAGACTAGAAAGTACTTAGTATATGTGCAGGGGAGAGAGTGACAAAATGTAAATCTAAAAGGATTTGAAATGATGACTAAACTAAGAGAAATGTAGCCGTTAAGAATGTAAACATTGAAAGATCAACTTGTGTCTCTCGCGCTCACATTAACTAAACAAATACAAAATAAAGTCTTAATGAATACTATCGCCATATTAAAGGGTGCTAGGGACTCACCAAGACCTTCCTTACTGGAACAGTACCAGGAAAAAGAAGAAGAGGCAAACAGAGAAAGCGATGGGGAGACAACATAAACGAATGGACGGGCATGCCATTGAAATATATTCTATCCAAGGCAAAAGACAAGAGAGGAATGGAGAAAGACGGTCAACAGATCTTGCCCCAACGATCCAACAGACTAAAGGATGTGTGAAGGGGAAGAATAAAAACTTACTACAAAGACACAACATTCATTGAAGTTTCTTATTCCCAATGCGGAGAAAAATTTATATGGCCACCTAGTCATGTGGAATGCGCACCGGACCGTCGTCGCAATGGTACCGTGTTAAAATCCTACTCGTAGCCATTCACTGTTATTCTGTGAGCTATGGTCCAGGACATAATAATGCTTTTTTTTAATGAAGGAGCGTCTAAGACTTACATGTCAAGATGAGGGCTTTTTCTTTAGTATTATAATTGGAGCAAGAAACAGGTTTGGGCGACAGCCAAAACAAAATCTACAGGCTGGTTAAAGTATAAGCCTTTAGCAGGGCCGGCATTGGATATAGGCAAACTAAGCAGCCGCCTAGGGACTCCTATTGATGGTGGGGGACCTCGCACAGAACTCTAAGCAATTTTTTTAAAGAGAAGGAATGGCGAAACTTGCCCTCAATGATATTGCTGAAATACATCAGCTTTAGTTTCTTTGCTTTTTTTTTAACTTTTCTATATCTTCTAGGGCCTCCAATTATCTAAGTCCGGCCCTGCTTTTAACATGTACGACAGAGTCAGCACATGATATGGAAGCATGCGCATTTCACCTAGGCTGGCAATTAAAAAATTAATAGATATTTCAAAAATGTACTGTAAACAGGTGGACTAGTTTGACAATATCATACAGGTCTCGTGGAGCTAATACAATAACTTTGTACAACCAATAAGCTTGCTCAGATTATAAGGATGACAGAAGAATTATCTATTCAACTTTCTCTATCCTTCCTGTCTGGTGACAGATTTGTTGAAGTAGAGATATGGATCTTGGGTGGACGTTATCAGTGACCATCAGTACTGACTTGTATTAAATAGACACACATTTTCACAAAGCTTATATTAACTCTGTCTGTCTGTCTGTCTGGTACGAATTTGAACACGCAATTGCTCCCATTTCCCATTTTCAGATCTAGTTGAAACTTTACACCATCATTCATTGTTCTTTACAAAACATAAAAAAAAATTAACCAACTAGTTAATTAAATAGTGGCAATTCATTAATTTTGTTTCTTATTGAAATAGTAAAAATGTTTTACATGTTTCGGATGTTCCTTCAGAGTTGAAGATAATTACTTCCTAGTCCAAACCTCCCGCAGGACGACGGGGGATGGGAGCGGACTGGGTTTTGAACCCGGGACCATCGATAAATCTGAACGACAGTCCAACGCGCAAACCGCACGACCAGGCAGCCATAGTTTTGAGAGATATGGGTGTAAAGGGGAAGTTCTTCCCTAAGATAGTTTCCGTGGAAGACGGAAGTATTATTAGCAATAATTATTGGTTTGTGTTTACCTAAAGCATAGAGAAAACAGTCCTTCAGTCGCAAAGGGACTACAGCTCGTCTAACAGATCAGTGCTTCCCAAACTATTTCCATAACGGAACACTTCGCACATTCTGAGTATTTTGACGAGCCATTTGCTTATTATTTTGGGAAATTAATTCACGCGGTGCCCTATTAGTTATTTATTCAAGTAGTTCGTGGAGCACCTATTCAGCCGCGCAGAGCACTAGGGATCCGCGGAACACGATTTGGGAAACACTGTAATGCTTTCTCTTAACGGAACACTTCGTAAGCTCGATAAATTTAGCGAACACTTTGCTTATTTTTTTTTTTTTAGAGATTAATTCACGTGGTGGCCTAATAGTTTATTATTCCAGTTGTCCGCGGATTGCAGTTTTGGAACCACTGTTGTAATAGGGAGATGAATGCCTGGGTGTTAGCAATGGTAGTAACGATGTCTCCAACACAACTGCCATTCCTCCTTTACGCTGCTGATGTTCTATAGCAGTGTTCCCCAAAGTGGGGTACGCGTACCCCTAGGGTATGGGAGGAGTTTAAAGGAATCACGCGTTGAACCTCATTGACTATGCTGATTTTATTTAAATACCCATTTATTTATGTTCATTTGATGAATGCCTTTTTTTAAGCAATGAAAACATTAAGAAGAAAAAAATCGCTACTCAGATTAAAATTAGCAACAGGGGAAACAAATTCTGATGTCATTCTTCTCATTGCTCCAAATCAATGTTATTTAGAATAGAACTTTAAATGTTTTCATTCAAAATTTAATTTTTCCTCTAATTATTTTTTTTTTATGCAAAAATACAAAACTTGTAATCTTATTAAAAAAAATTGACGGGGCGGGGGCGAGGGGTATTTCATAGACATCCAGTACATCATTCATACCACATGCTATGTAGGACATATGTAAAAACACGCCAATCTCCAAGGTCTCTTCAAGTATTCACAATGGTTTCCATGCTCTTTCCTGTCCTCTAGGCTTCATCCATTCCACTGCGTCGTCATGTTTTTTTTTTGGGTCTTCCTCTACGTCTTGTGCTCTAGGGGGTTCCATTCCGAGGCCTGCCTAGCTCGTTGTTTTACATGTTTCGGATGTTCCGTCAGAGTTGAAGATAATTACTTTCTAGTCCAAACCTCCCGCAGGACGACGGGGGATGGGAGCGGGCCAGATTTGAACCCTGGACCATCGATAAATCTGAACGAGAGTCCAGCGCGCAAAGAGTTTGACCAACCCATCTCCACTTTCTCTGTAAGATCTGCACTTCTATATCTCTATCTTTAAAGGGTTACTTAACGTTACGAAAATTCTAGAAGAGTACAAATAGATCAAAGGTTTAGGGAAACACCGTTCTAATGAAACGACAGGTGCCGAGACAGTATGGGATCAACGCTACACTGCTGAAGAGAATGATAGTACAAACAACGGAGATTTTTTAAAATAGTTTTTTGTATTCGGCAGCTTTCATGCCAACAGAATGCTAAAGTGCAGTCTCTTTTGTTAACTACTGGGACGAGTGGGAGGGGGGGGGGTCATCTAGGAGAAGGTTTCCGTGCAGCCTTTAGCAAACACAAACTCTGGTCTGGATTGGAACTCGAGCTTCCTTTAATGGATGGGTAAGTGGTTTTTACCACTCAGCAACGTCGTTAAGTGACATACGTGGTCGATCTGTCGAGCATAGAAATATACTCTTTTCAACTATATCAACAACTTATGATAATACTCAAAAAAGGTGTGAAAACAATGTGCATAAATGTCACAAAATACCGTATTTTCGCGCATAAAACCCGTGGAAACTTGTATGAACATCGCATTCTAAGCCTCAAGAAAACAAATAGTACCGATGATAGTACTTTATGTACCGGTAGTTTACGACAAGTCACGTTCTGTACATGTATATATTTGTTTTGAGGTGTATTAGTGTGTGGGTTGTATGATTTTTTTTTAAATATTTTTTTTTGTTATTTGTGCGTGGTATACGCAAGTGCGGGGTATAAGCATGTGCGGGGTTGTACGTATAATGAGAATATACGCGAAATTATAGTTAATTGAAGGAGATGTCTCCCCCCTCCCCCACGCCGTCTTATGTGAAATTTAAGACTCAAAAATTCGTAGAACATTTACGAAGAAGGAAGATTTAAGACTCAATTCTCAGAACCACTAGGAAGACGTTTATTCAGAAGAACGCTTTGAAAACACTAAAGACATTTATTTTACACACAAACGTTCGCTTTCAAATTGTGCTAAGTGAATCTTCTAATGGCTAATTTTATCAACAGAAGGAAGACAACTTTGGCGCCTTTATTAGAAACTCGAGAAACGAAACAAATTGAACTATGATTTGTGCAATAACAATAACGCAATAAAAAAACAACCAGCTCAGCTTTGTATTCGCCTATCAGGCGTAACTTAATCTGACAGTTCGTTGATCATGTGTTCATGTACTTTCATTTGAGTGTGTGTTTAGATGTGTTTAGGTGAGTGTGTTTGTTAAAATATGAGAACAAATCCTACAAGAAACAAATGGTTTGAAGGTAAACACTTGGAATTCATAAGACATCAAAACAATAGAAAAAGAAATGATATGCAATGAAAGGACATCAAATTCGCTGACATCATTTACCCAAAAAAAAACAACTGAAAAAATACTTTAAAAAAAAACGAAAAATACCTATTATATAACTATATACATATGTATATCCTCCAAAGTGATCCTATGAACTCGAAGATGACTGTAAAGTCCAATATATTTGCAATACCAATCACTAACCTAACAGTCATTGATCACGAGATCTCTTAAGCTAAACTGCCATCAAATTTCGTACACAGGTTATTTTACCTCCTAGACGCTCACCGAGAACGGTTTTTGACAGAATCGCAACCTTGGCAAAGCTATTCGCAAAATGCTGCTAAAATTCAACGCGCCCAAAATATGAGGACGTATATTATCGGGGGCGCATTATGAAGTGGGTCTCTCCAAATCAAGTCAAAAGTCTAAGTGGGAGAAATTACGATGCGCAGGTAAATAAAAATGGGGGTTCCAGGGAGCGACAGAGAGAGAAAGAGAGAAAGGACGAAAGAGCGGGCCGAGATATTTCATTGTAACAGATACACTAATTCACGGGCTAAAAAAGTATTTAGGCTGATCGTTAAATGTGGCCCGTTTATTAAAAAAAAAAAGAAAAAGGGGGTGTTCCAGCCATAATAAACAATTTAAAGCTTATAAAGAAATCAACGGGCGTAACCTCTGCGTACTGCCAGTATTATCTAAAGGAAATAACCGCAAAATAAAACAAAAACAACACAAACAAACAAAAACACAATGTCATATCTCTCAATACTGC
This sequence comes from Biomphalaria pfeifferi, assembly GCA_030265305.1. Classification (NCBI taxonomy): domain Eukaryota; kingdom Metazoa; phylum Mollusca; class Gastropoda; family Planorbidae; genus Biomphalaria; species Biomphalaria pfeifferi. Next base: position 924,481 of record JASAOG010000079.1, read on the forward strand.
AATTTGTAAATCCCCTTTTAAATATATATAATTATCACTGATTGATTAAATAATCCGTTAATTTTCTGATTGCGCCATTTTTTGTTTGTTACATAAATGTCTTTTATTTCCTTCAAAATACAGCATTCAATCCAACGTTTTGAAATTATGTCATAGACTGTTTTGTGTTTACTAATGTTCCGGATTATGGTCGCTTAATTAAAAATATTATTGCAGTATTGAAAAACGTTTTGGTCTGTTTAAATGCTCGATCAATATGTATGTAACAGTAAAGATATTCGGCTGCTGTAAAGGATTAATGACACCCTCGTAATTTTCACCAAGCAACAGTCGCCGCGATCGTCCATGTAATATTTTTATTATTTTCAAATAGAGAGTTTTTTAAAATTAAATAGGGTGTTTCTTGTTGTTTTTTTTTTTCGCTTAGTATTTTTTTAAAAGACAAATTCATTGAAATCCACTGATCAATGTCTAGGAGAAGATCAAAAAGAATGTGAATATTTTAATTCAAGGATGACACAAAAGAGCAATCTATGAACTCTTTGATCCTTCAATCCATTACCTCCCCCTCCTAATGCACTGAAACTTCGACAAGAGTTCTTCCACTTGGATGATTCCACGTCTAGTTTTGTTTGTAGGAGCTCTCATTTTAAGGCTTTTAATAAATAGACAACGCTGAGCCGGGTAGTTCCTAGGGGTGAATGTCAAAAAGACTTTAAACTCATAAACTCTGGCAGCTAAGATTCTGTACAGTGCTTAATATTTCCACCCCCACCCCCCATCTTAATAAAATCCTGAAGAGTGCAATACTTCATGTACCTACGGAGACCTAACAGTGACCAACATATTTCGCCGCAGTATACGCAGACACAGGCATTGTCTGTCTATGGGTTGAATGGGTACTCTTTTTGCTGTCTCTTCAGCTGCACTGTCAGATGGCACAAGAAGACACGAAGAAGTTCATTGAGTGACCACACCAAACAGGCAGATTTTTTTGTTTATATTTGTCTCGTTCCACCAACCAGTTTAAATATTTTTAAACAAGAATAACAAAAAAAAACACCTTAAAAAACAAACAAACAAACAAAGCTTATATGTAGTATAGTTGTATCCCGTCAAAATAAACATATACTAACTATTTCTATCGTAAGGAAGCACGGGTTTCAGCTAGTATATATGTGAATGATTTATGACATTGTTTATAGAAGCCTTTTTGTCGCCATATTGGAACTGCTATAACGAAGAGTTTACATAAGTTCATATTTTAACCCTTTTCATCCACTGATTTAGATTTTCAACTGAAAGAGACATTATCTGTAACTCTAAAGCCTACACACTCAATTATAGCTAGAAATTGTATGTTCATTGAAATAATTTGAACAAATATTACCTCTGTCCATTACTCAAACTGCTACGTTTTAAAATTGGACGATTTTAAGGGTATTACCGTAATTGGGCTTTCTAGCAACCTTACAAATGTAGGAGTGATGCTGTTTGCTATGCGTTTTTATTTTGTAGGCCTGTAAGCGTATTTTCGCAATGAAGTTGTGCCGGCTCTTGAAAGGTGCGGAGAATGGGGTGCAATATTAAATAGGACGTTGCTATCTACTCTATATAGTAATTGCGGAGCCTGTGGTGTTCACATTGTACATGGCGTTGTCATCGACTATTTGGAGAGCCTGTGGTGTACATATTGCATATTGCACTGCTATCCTTAATTGCGGAGCCTGTGATGTACATATTTCATAGGAAGCTGCTATCTAGTAATTGCGGAGCCTGGGATGTACATATTGCATAAGTCACTGCTATCGACTAATTGCGGAGCCTGGGGTGTAAATATTGCATAGGGTGTTGCTATCGACTAATTGCGGAGCCTGTGGTGTTCATATTGTACAGGGCGTTGCAATCGACTATTTGGGTAGCCTGGGGTGTACATATTGCGTAAGGTACTGCTATCGACTATTTGTGAAGCCTGGTTGTGCATTGCATATTCTATCGAACACGCTTTTACGCTAAATAATATAATCCATAATAAAGTTCCCCTTTCAGACCTTGTGGTCTATAGGGCAGATGATGTAAAGGTCGTCTTTATCTGGGGCCTACGGTTAACGAGGGTGTCATTCACAACGACCAACTGCCTTTACTTTTCCTCAACTAATGTCAGGTACTCATTAGAGCTGGGTGGACTCAGAGACGCCCGAGGATCCCGAAATAAAAAATCTCAGTCTTCACCAGGATTCGAACCCGGGACCCCTAGTTCAGAAGCCAAGCGCTTTACCGTTCAGCCTCCCAATCCATAATAACGTGAGGCGTAATGTATTTAAAAACAACAACAACAAATAAATATGGAGAAATAAAATAAAAAAATTACGCTTACAAGACGATAGATTATTTCACTAGATTAATGCCAACTCTGAGGTACTTGTTTGATTAGTGCCAACCATCTTTAACTTAATTGATTAGTGCCAACCCTTAAGTGCTTCATTAGTACCTGATTTGTATTGCCCAGTCTGAAGTAGTCGATTGATTAGCGTCAACCCGTAGGTACTTGTATTTAAAAAAAAAGAATAAACTCTGTAACCAGAAGACAAACAAACAATGACTCTTTATTTATCTCGTACTTCGTACTGTTTCGGTTGTGAAACTTTGTAGCATCGAAGATTAAAACGAAAGATTTTATTAGATAAGTGTAGCCACAATATTACAACACAATGGTTACGTTCTAGTAACCTAATGTCTTGACTTTGCATGTAAATATAACATTTAATTTGTAGTTGCAGATGTTATAAAATGTAAGCGTGGTCGAAAGGCTAAGTACGCCTGAACTTTGCTTGGCTACCTAAAAAAGGGGTTCGAGGTTCGACACCCGACTCGAGCAGAGTTGTGTTTCGTGAGCGCCTAAAAACAGCACGGAAAACCTTCTCCCAGATACCCTCTCCCACCTATCTGTGCATAAGATTGGACCATAAGCGCTCTGAGCATGCTATAAGCATGAAAATTGTGCTATATAAAAGCTTTAATATATTTATTTTAGTAGCACAAAGATTAGAACATTACAGTTGTTAATTGTGTCTGTGAAACACTAACTTAATTTACCTTGGTTTATCGATGTTGTCACTGTTAGTTTTATCTCAATCATGAGGGGAGAACTTATAAGTAAAACATCTATAGTCGCTACTGACTAGACCACAAACTTTGTAGAAAAACTATTACTTACCTCCCTTGGTATAACTAGATACAAAATAATCCAGAAATGAACACATATAGTCACACTGACGCTAGTCACTTCTTTTCTATTACCTCTTATATAAACCAAAATTTCTTAAAAGGTTAGTTTTTTGTTCCCCTATGCTTCTACTATGTGTTCCTTTTTTATGTTCCCGTAATTTAGTTCCACTCTCTACAACCGTTCTTCCATCTTAGTACCCCCTCTCCATTTTGAATGCAATTTTTTTTTGATATAGTCTTGATTCGTTCCGACAAAATTCTCGTTAATATATTTTTATTACACCTAATACCACATTGTTCCCTGTTCCTCGTTCCTTGTTGTATCGCCACTTCTAGTCTCGTAGATCGAACATAATCAACGCGTAATGACAGTCTGATGAGTTCCTTTATAACCTTAAGTGTCAACAGTGAACGCCGACCAGTGTAAGCCGCCATGACGGTGAGAGCCGGATCGAAATAGACTATAAAAAAATAAATTCGGACGAAGCATGAAAAGGTATTCGCGCCCGGTTAGGAAATTATTGTGTTTCTAGGGAGACGTTGTGTAAGGAATTTGTTGACCGATGCTTGAGACAAGAGGTGTATGGTAGAAGTGGATTGATTGGTCAATAGAATAACAAGGGGGCTGATTGATAGTTATGATCCGGAAGTGACGTGAATACAAAATATGGTACCCGGAGATTGGAGAGACAGAAAAAAATGAATGCAGATGAATATGATAGACAGAAAGAAGGAATATTGAGCGAGTGTATTAATCGTTAAACAAAACTCAGCACAAGAAACAAGAGGTTGAACCAATCCTACAGTTACTTTTAACAATACAATCCGTTGCACAATCATACATACTTAGTCATATCAATACATAAAATATTTCAATTGCTCTATCATAGTGAATCACGAAAATCAATGTAGCATTTCCATCAATTACTTAATCATAAGTAGGCCTACTCAGTTATAAAATAAGATAAGATAATTTTATTGATCCAATTGTTACGTATCTAGGCATTGTTACCTAGATACTATTTTTTTCTTGACCTGTAGGTTGTCTGCCCCTTGTGTAATAAGTTTTTTTTTTATTTTATTTTTCACGGTGAGTCAAGCCACACAGACAGTGACCGGTCCTTGACCTATGTGTGTACCTCTGGTTGAAAGGAGGGTGGTTTTTTTTTCTTCTGTCTCTTTGAAGAGCGTTCTAGATCTGGGTGTTGATGACTTATTCTGTTCTAGAAATTACTAGATTTGTCTTGATATCGACGCGCGGTATATTATATAAAGACCGCCCGTGTAACGTTGACGGACAGACATACGGAGACAGCCGTGAGACAGAATAGCGGAGACATTGCGTGACCCGTGCGTGGTATACCAATTGATCGTGTAAGTTAAGATTTTTCTTTTTTCAAGGCCTTGCTTGTATTTGTAATTATATTTTCAAACTATTGTATTGTAATATTTTTACATGCCATTTTTGTAAAAGGGTTTTGGTCAACCCATCAATTCTGTATTGAGTAAATGTTTTTTTTTTTTTACTTTATATGATTCATTTAAAAGTACTATTCGAGTTATATTTTATTAAACATTAAGTTGATATTTTACCTTCCGATTTCTTGTGTCATTTTTTTTTTGTTATTCATTGTAAGTCTTTGATTAAATTCAGACTTAAGATAAGTGACACAACTGCTTTTTCTATTGTCACGTTCCCCTAGGCAAGCCATTTAAAAGTAGAATTCAATTCGTAATACGTGACAAAAGAAGTTTGGGGGCTCGTCCGGGATATTTTTCTGAACCTATTTTCGTCTTACTTGAGTAATTTTGTAAAGGCGAAGTTGACTTTAACAAAAAAAAAAAATTTTTTTTGTGTCAAAGAGTCGGAAGTAAAGTATCAATAGTATTGACCAAACTCTCTTAAGGTTTTTTTGTTGTACTGATTTTGTACTGTATATTTACATTGTATACATTTTTTTTGCTTGTAATAGTTGTTAGTTAGTCATGGATATTCAGGTTTTTCTTGCAAATCCCTCTGTGGAAGAGCTTGATGCTTTTACTAGGAAGGAACTGGTCCTTATTTCTAAACATTTAGGGTTAAAAATCAAATCAAATGCCCTTAAACAAGAAATCAGAGATAACATTGTAATCCATTATGTAGACGAGGAAGTGTTTTCTGAAGACCTTTTAGAGACCCTTAGACCCGATGAGGGTAAATCAGATTTAGAACTTCAGATAAAATTAAAACAGATGGAAATAGAAGCCCAGAAAGAAATTAAACAAAAAGAATTAGATCTTGCAGCGGCTAGAGAGCAGAAAGAAATAGAAATGAAATTACAAATAGAGTTTAAAAAATTAGAGTTAGCTGCTAATGTAAGACCAGATTCTTCCCCTGCCAGTCATACTGCTGAAGCAACAAAATTTTTGAAAATAATTCCACGCTTTAATGAAGCCACAATTGACAATTATTTTCCACAATTTGAACTTGCTGTGAAAAATTTTAATGTACCTGAAACTTTGTGGCCCACTTTGCTGCAAACAGTTTTGACTGGTAGAGCTGCAGAGGTATTTTGTTCTTTGACCATTGAACAACAAAAAGATTATAATGTTGTTAAAGCCTTAATTCTTAAGGCATATGAACTTGTTCCGGAAGCTTACCGAAAGCAGTTCAGGGATTGTCGCAAATCGGATGGCCAAACCCATGTAGAATTCCTGCAGGAAAAGGAGCGACGCTTTGAGAAATGGCTCACTTCCAGGGAAATCGGCACCGACTTTGCAAAATTCAAGAACCTAATGCTGATGGAAGAGTTCAAGAGTTGTGTGCGGCTGGACGTCCGTACGCATATAGCTGATCGTGGCGAGGAAGATGTGCACAAGGCTGCAGTGTTGGCAGACGATTATATAATATCACATCAATTTGCCAAGTATACGACGGATGTCAAGCCAAAACAAGTCAAACAGCCTGAGTCCACTGCTAGCAACTCCATCAAGAACAGCAGTACAAATGACAGAAAACCTACTACAAGTAAAGCTACTTGTTCCTACTGCAAACGAGAAGGCCATAAAATTGACGATTGCTGGAAATTTAAGAAGGGAAACGAAAAAGCTCCTTCAAAAGTCAGCGCTTGCACAGTACAGTGGTCGTCAAGGTTTACTCCCTCAACATCAAGTCATATCAAGAATACCTCGACACCACCTGTTTCAAATGTATGGACTGTACAAGACTCTCCGAAAATGTCTCCACGATGTTCCAATGACTCAAACAAGAGTTTTTCAAATACATCAAGCCGATGTTCCAATGACTCAAACAAGAGTTTTTCAAATACATCAAGCCGATGTTCCAATGACTCAAACAAGAGTTTTTCAAATACATCAAGCCGATGTTCAAATGACTCAAACAAGAGTTTTTCAAATACATCAAGCCGATGTTCCAATGACTCAAACAAGAGTTTTTCAAATACATCAAGCCGATGTTCAAATGACTCAAACAAGAGTTTTTCAAATACATCAAGCCGATGTTCCAATGACTCAAACAAGAGTTTACCTAGTACATCACACCGATGTTCCAATGACTCTATCCAGAGTTTCCATAATACATCACCCCGATGTTCCAATGACTCTATCCAGAGTTCCCATAATACATCACCCCGATGTTCCAATGACTCTATCCAGAGTTCCCATAATACATCATCCCGATGTTCCCATGACTCTATCAAGAGTTCCCATAAGACATCACCCCGATGTTCCAATGAATCCATCAAGAGTTCTCCAAATACATCCAAAAGATGTTCTACTGACTCAAGAAAGAGTTTCTCCACTGCGTCTCCTAGAGATGTCAATGACTCCAGCGAGAGTTCGACCCAAGTCCAGTCTGCATCAACCAAAATTGATGTTTTATTAGAGGATTTTAAGCCTTTCATTTCGGAAGGATTCGTATCACTACCCGGTGATTCTACAAGTCTACGACCTATCACCATTTTGAGAGACACAGGTGCCTCACAATCGCTACTTTTAGAGGGTATCTTGCCCTTGTCAAAATCATCATCGACTGGGAAGAGCATCCTGTTACGAGGCGTAGAGCTTGGATGTATAGATGTGCCTCTACATCTAATCGACATAAAGTCAAATCTCATTACTGGACCGGTTGTTGTAGGTGTCCGACCAACATTACCATTGGAAGGCATCTCGTTGCTGTTAGGCAATGACTTAGCAGGTGGAAAGGTGATAACCGAACCCATCGTCACTCAAAAACCCGACTTATCTGCCACACCCGAGGAAGACCTAGAGTTATATCCAGCGTGTGCAGTAACAAGGGCAATGAGGTTGAAAGCATCTCAAGAAGAGAACGTCATCAAGGCCAACAGTAACCACGATGATGTGGACTTGAGCACCACATTCTTTGCTTCTCTTGAAGAAGAACCAACGCCAAATTCTGAAAAGCCGGCATCAACTCGAAAACAGTTGATTGAGGACCAAAAGAAGGATCCAGAGCTCGCCAAACTCCGAGAAACCGCAATGACATCACAAGAGGCAGAGCTAGCATCAACGTGCTACTACATCCAAGATGATATGCTCTTCAGGAAATGGAAACCTCCAGACGCATCCAACGAAGAAGAATGGAGAATATGCCATCAAATCGTGGTACCAGAAAGATACCGAGCGTACATCATGAATCTGGCTCATGACACACCAATGTCAGGTCATCTCGGCATCCACAAGACATACCACAAGATTATGTCACACTTCTTCTGGCCACGTTTGAAGAAAGATGTCATCCAGTACTGCCGATCCTGTCATGCCTGTCAGATGGTTGGCAAGCCAAATCAAAAGATCCCTGTTGCTCCTCTGAAGCCGATTCCAGCCTTTGAAGAACCTTTCAGCAGAGTACTTATTGACTGTGTTGGTCCTCTCCCAAGGACAAAAGCTGGCAACCAATACCTGTTGACCATTATGTGTGCTTCAACTCGTTTTCCTGAGGCTATTCCTCTAAGGAACATAAAAGCATCAAACATTGTAAAGGCCTTAATCAAGTTCTTTACTCTATTTGGTCTACTAAAGTCCATCCAATCGGACCAAGGAACAAATTTCACGGCCAATCTTTTCAAGCAAGTCATGACTCAGTTGGGCATCAAACACTGCATGTCGAGTGCATATCATGCCGAGTCGCAAGGCGCTCTTGAGCGATTCCATCAGACTCTCAAGAACATGATCCGAACCTATTGCTTTGAGCACGAAAAAGACTGGGACGAAGGAATCCACATGCTGCTGTTTGCAACCCGTGAATCCGTCCAGGAATCGTTGGGATTCAGCCCTTTTGACTTAGTCTTTGGCCATTCGGTGCGCGGTCCCTTGAAATGTATAAAAGAGACTTTGTTGTCACCAACAGCCACTGAAGGACTTTTAGAATATGTAATTAAGTTTAAAACTAGACTTTATGATGCTTGTGTTCTGGCCAAAAATAACTTACAAAACACCCAATCCAGCATGAAACGCTGGTATGATAGAAAGGCCCGTGTTAGAGAATTTTCTCCCGGGGATAAGGTGCTTGTATTTTTGCCCATACCAGGTCAACCCTTACAAGCCAGATATTTTGGTCCCTATGAAATTGAGACCAAAATTAGTGACCTCAATTACACAATCAAAACTCCTGACCGTAGGAAAAAGACTCAGCTATGTCATATAAACATGCTGAAGCCTTATGTATCTCGGCCAGATCACTCAGAGAAGAGTAATTGTGTTTTAAATACAGTCAAAAGTTGTTCAAATAGCCATGTTTCTCCTATTGATGATGATATTGTAAAGGAGAAATTTGGACAATACAAAATACCTAATTCTTTTGTGTTACAGAATTTGGATGTAAAACTGACTCATCTGTCTTCGACAGAAAGGCCAGTTATCATGAAACTCATTAATGAATTTAATGACATTTTTTCTGATGTACCAAAACAGACTAATGTTATAATGCATGATGTAGATGTTGGCGAGGCTACTCCAGTCAAGCAGCATCCTTACAGGGTTAACCCTGAAAAACTTGCCATACTTAGGTCAGAAATTAAGTATATGCTTGAAAATGACCTCATTGAACCAAGTTCCAGTAGCTGGAGCTCCCCATGTGTCTTGATACCTAAACAGGACAAGACTTATCGTTTTTGTACAGACTACCGTAAGGTAAATGCTGTAACAAAGACCGATTCGTTTCCTATCCCTAGGATAGACGATCTCATAGATCGTATTGGTGACGCTAAGTACATCACCAAAATAGACCTACTTTCAGGTTATTGGCAGGTTCCCCTGACTGATAGGGCAAAGGAAATCTCCGCCTTTGTCACCCCTGATGGTCTGTACCAATACAAAGTGATGCCATTTGGCATGAAGAATGCTCCTGCCACTTTCCAGAGAATGATAAATGCCCTGCTTGCTGACATGGAGAATTGCCACGCATACATAGACGATGTAGTAATTTTTAGCCAAGATTTTTCAAGCCATTGTAAACAACTGCATTGTCTTTTAACTAAACTTTTACATGCAAAAATTACTGTAAACCTGAGTAAGAGTGATTTTTGCCAGGCTTCCATCCAATACTTAGGCCATATTGTAGGACAAGGCCAGGTGAAACCTGTAATGGCCAAAGTAGAAGCTATCCAAGCTTTCCCTATCCCTGCTGATCGGAAACAACTCCGAAGATTTTTGGGAATGTCTGGATATTATAGAAAATTTTGCGAAAATTTTTCTGTCATTGCCAGTCCTTTAACAAACCTCCTGAGAAAGAACGTCCGATTTACTTGGACGGATGAATGTCAGAAAGCCTTTAACCAAATTAAGCAGATATTATCTAGCTCCCCCATCTTGATGGCTCCTGACTTCGGAAAACCTTTTAGGTTAGCTATTGACGCCAGTGACACAGGTGTTGGATCAGTCCTTTACCAAGAAGATAATTTCCAAGTAGAGCACCCGATTTGTTTCTTTTCCAAGAAATTTAATAGACATCAAAGAAATTATTCTACTGTGGAAAAAGAATGTCTTGGGTTGATTCTTTCTATACAACACTTTGATTTTTATATCAGTGGGTCCAGATGGCCACTGGTTGTATTTACTGACCACAATCCCCTTACATTTATCCACAAAATGTCTGGCAAGAATCAACGACTTCTCAGGTGGAGTTTATTTTTACAAGAGTACAACCTAGATCTTAGACACATAAAAGGCAGCGAAAATGTTATCGCCGATGCCTTATCTAGATTGTAAAAAGTATTTTGATGTATATTTTTTTTATATATATCATGATAAATACATTCTGTAATGTGAGTATCATTTTTGTGATTATTCTAAAAAGATTTCCATTTCGTGGAAATGTAAACTTTTTATTTTTAGGAGGGAGGTGTTACGTATCTAGGCATTGTTACCTAGATACTATTTTTTTCTTGACCTGTAGGTTGTCTGCCCCTTGTGTAATAAGTTTTTTTTTTATTTTATTTTTCACGGTGAGTCAAGCCACACAGACAGTGACCGGTCCTTGACCTATGTGTGTACCTCTGGTTGAAAGGAGGGTGGTTTTTTTTTCTTCTGTCTCTTTGAAGAGCGTTCTAGATCTGGGTGTTGATGACTTATTCTGTTCTAGAAATTACTAGATTTGTCTTGATATCGACGCGCGGTATATTATATAAAGACCGCCCGTGTAACGTTGACGGACAGACATACGGAGACAGCCGTGAGACAGAATAGCGGAGACATTGCGTGACCCGTGCGTGGTATACCAATTGATCGTGTAAGTTAAGATTTTTCTTTTTTCAAGGCCTTGCTTGTATTTGTAATTATATTTTCAAACTATTGTATTGTAATATTTTTACATGCCATTTTTGTAAAAGGGTTTTGGTCAACCCATCAATTCTGTATTGAGTAAATGTTTGTTTTTTTTTACTTTATATGATTCATTTAAAAGTACTATTCGAGTTATATTTTATTAAACATTAAGTTGATATTTTACCTTCCGATTTCTTGTGTCATTTTTTTTTTGTTATTCATTGTAAGTCTTTGATTAAATTCAGACTTAAGATAAGTGACACAACTGCTTTTTCTATTGTCACGTTCCCCTAGGCAAGCCATTTAAAAGTAGAATTCAATTCGTAATACGTGACACAATGAAATGGAAATTCAGTTTGACTACAATTGACAACATCAGCGCAACTACTGTTCAATAACAATATAGATGAAAAATTCGAACAACATTCACACTTCTATGACTTCTCTCGGTGACGACTGATGATCTTGTAACACTCTGACCGAAAGTGGGATAAAGGAGTTTTTAAATCTTTCAGTTTTTTTCCTAATGGAAAGGAGACGACCACTTCGTTCAGATCTGATATAAGAGTGGTTTAATGGGTACAGGTTTTCCTTAAGAATCGAGAGTGTTTTGAAAGGCATCTTTCATGAAAAAGCTCTTTAAGAGATGGTAGGGTGGTCGAGTGATATGCGATGCTTTTTTAATTAGTCCATTTAGTCTAAGTCATTGTGCCAGTGAAGTATTTCCATACCAGCAGGTGATGGCAAAGTTAATTAGACTGCTAATGGTTGCTGTATAGAAAAGTTTAATAATTGTTTTGTCGATGTTAAATTTTCTTAGCTTTCTGAGATAGAAGAGTCGCTAGTGAATTATTGTGTAAAGTTTTTGACAGTGCTCACTCCATTACGGTTTGTTGTTGATAGTTGTTCCTAGATATTTATATTCTTGTACTTATTCTATGGTTTGATTGTTTATCTTAATTTCTGCAATATGGTCTTTGTTTTTCCTAAAGTCAATAATCATTTATTTAGTTTTCTGAACATTTAAAATTAGAAATACATATGCAGATACATATTTCAATCAGTTGCACAATCATAAAAATTCAATCTTATATTAATCAATTAAACAGTCACAAGTATTCATAAAAAAAAGTACAGGGGATAAAGATGCGTAACTTAGAAAATAAAGTTTGTCTTCGAGTCCGAAGATTAGTGAGGAATGCAGTATTTCCCGTGGTTACGCAGTCCCAGCTGTGACCTATATATTTTGCCACATCCAGGTCAAACATAACCATTGTCTCCTGGTGGTCGACTAAGATTTTCTTTTTACCGTCTACTTCTGCCCTTGGCAGCGGATTTTCTTTTGGTCTCAAATACTAGATCTCTTTATGTTCGCCAGGGGTATAGCAAGGAATTTGCCATCATTTGAGGCTCGGGGGGTTTGACCTCTTTGGGAGCCCCTGCATTTTGGTTAATATTTAATATTTAATGTAAAAAATACTCATTTGGCCCCCCCCCCTTTAGAGTGGGAGCCCGGGGGGGATTTTTAAATTCTCCCCAACTCCACCCACCCTGGCTACGCCACTGAATGTTCGCGTTTGAAACTGTAAGCCTACGTGTTTATACTGAAACGTGCATATACTGTACATGTTTATAATATTTTACGCTAGAAACCATTTATTAAAGCTCACAGCACTTCATATAAGAAATCCTAATAAACAAATTATTTAAGACATAAAATTATCAGTCGATCAGACTTTCTGTTTGTTCTGTTTTAGCATTTTTACTACCTTGGAGAATGTACTATCATACTACAGACAAGACAGAAGAACTTTACTCTCTATTAGACGATTTAGTATCACGTGACTCACAGTTTTCTTCCCTCTTCATCTGGCTGTCTGGTCACGTGGTTAGCTCACAAAACTGTCGCGACAATGGTCCCGTTTTTAAACCCTAACCGCTGCCAGGTTTTCAGCTAAGATGTAATAATATTCTTTTTTTTTCTAAGGAACTTTCAAAACGTAGACTATAATTGGTGTAAAATATCCATAAACTAGGAACAGGGAATTCAAATATCTTCTCTATTCCTTTACAGAATTGCCTCTTTGTTATGGATATTTAAAGCTGAAACACATGAGCACATTACACCCTGCTCTCTAATCGTTGGCCACAGAAATAGATGACCTTAACATCATCTTCCCTATAGATCGCAAAGTTCTGAACTATATTTTTTATATGAGTACTTATTTATTAGGAGTTACACACATTTCTTCTTCAATACGGTAGGACAAATTCGTGCAAGTTCTCTCTCTTCCATACTACCATTAGATAATGGAATGGGTTGCCTGAATCAGACAGGAAACCCAAAAACTTAGCAAAGCTTAAGTCATTGATAAACAAGCATGACTAAATTGACACATGAAATGCGTAGGACGTTATTAGCTTCTTTTTTTTTAAAATAACGTCTGTAATCTATAAGATAAGATGAATAATTATGCCATGAAGGAAATTCAACTTAAATTTGAATCATACGTTAATGTGCGGAGAATTCCGAGTCATGGACTGCAACTATATTCTTACTGCATTTTGAAGTAGCTTACAAAGTATCCTTAGAACAGGTGATAGGTGAGAAATTACTTGAAATTAAATTACCTACGTAGCTACCCTCCTGTACATCGGCATAGTCATTACACGTCGCTTAACGCAATAATTAATTTGAAGTATACGGTTAAGTGTTTAATTAATTTTGTATCTCTTTTGTCTGTTCGTCTGATGCCTGTCTGTCTTTTTCTTTATCTCTTTTTTGTTTTCTCTGTCAGTTAGACAAACACGAAGAGAATCAAATTCTATTTCCCTTTATCTTTAACGTTTTACTAAATATTTTTTAAAACTAAGTTTTATTTATGTTCTCTCCCTCTGTCTCTCTTTTTCTCTTGCTTTCTCTTTCTCTTGCTTTTTCTCTCTCTTGCTTTCTCTCTCTCTTGCGTTCTCTTTCTCTTGCTTTCTCTTGGTTTCTCTCTTTCTTGCTTTCTCTTTCTCTTGCTTTCTCTTGCTTTCTCTCTTTCTTGCTTTCTCTTTCTCTTGCTTTCTCTCTTTCTTGCTTTCTCTTTCTCTTGTTTTTTCTTTCTCTTGCTTTCTCTTTCTCTTGCTTTCTTTTTCTCTTGCTTTCTCTCTTTCTTGCTTTCTCTCTTTCTTGCTTTCTCTCTTTCTTGCTTTCTCTTTCTCTTGCTTTCTCTTTCTCTTGCTTTCTCTTTCTCTTGCTTTCTCTTTTTTTCTCTTTCTTGCTTTCTCTTGCTTTCTCTCTTTCTTGCTATCTCTTTCTCTTGCTTTCTCTTTCTCTTGTTTTTTCTTTCTCTTGCTTTCTCTTGCTTTCTCTCTTTCTTGCTTTCTCTCTTTCTTGCTTTCTCTTTCTCTTACTTTCTCTTTCTTGCTTTCTCTTTCTCTTGCTTTCTCTCTTTCTCTTTTTCTTTCTCTTGCTTTCTCTTTCTCTTGTTTTCTCTCTCTCTTGCTTTCTCTTTCTCTTGCTTTCTCTTTCTTTCTCTTTCTCTTTCTTTCTCTTTCTCTTGCTTTCTCTTTCTCTTGCTTTCTATTTTTCTTGCTTTCTCTCTCTTTTTTTCCTCACTTTTTTTATCACTCTTTGACTCTTTGCGGTTTGCGCGCTGTACTGTCATTCGGATTTATCGACGGTCAAGGGTTCAAACCCTGCCAGCTCCCATCCCCCGTCATCCTGCGGGAGGTTTGGACTAGGAAGTAAACTATCTTCAACTCTGAAGGAACAAGTAAAACATTTTTACAAACATTTTCCCCTGTTAATCTATGTATTTTTCTATTTCATAATATTGTTTTCTTTTTTCGCTTATTTTGTCATCCCATCTCTCTCTCTTTCTCTTTATATCATTTCTCCTCACTTCTCTTTATTTTCTCTCACTCTTTACCCACCCCTCCTCTCCTTCACAATAAAAAGAGCAGATTGTGTGGTTTTTCATGTGTGTGCCTCAGTGTCTGTGAGAAAGACAAATGTTATTTAACCTTGGTTAGGCCAATAATAGAATATGCATCCTCCGTTTGGGACCCCCTCAACTCAAGAAAACATTAAGAAACTGGAACAGACACAAAATAGAGCAGTGAGATTCATAACAAATGAATATTCACATTTGACTAGAGTAACACCTATAGTAAAATCACTAAATTTAGAAAGCCTTTCAGGACAGAAGACTCAAAAGTAAAGTAGCAATTATACATAAAACACTGAACCATAATCTTCAAATACAAAAACAAAATTTAATAAAATACTCTGAAAGACACAAAGATAAAGGCACATTCCTCGTCCCATATGCTAGGACAAATTAGTACAAATACTCCTTCTTCCCTAGTGCTATTAGAGCATGGAATGGGTTGCCTGAGCTAGCTAGAAAAACCAGTGACTTGACAGAATTTAAGTCATTGGTTAATATGCATGACTAAATGCATGACGCGTAGGACGTAATCATCTTCTTTTTTGAAGTAACGTCTGTATTATATAAGATAAGATAAGACTCCCTAACTGAACTCTAGACTACTCTAGGACGTCTGTATTATATAAGATAAGATAAGATAAGACGATCATATCGTCTTATCTTATAAAATACAGACGTTACTTCAAAAAATAAAAGATGATCACGTCATATGCATATCTCTAGATCAATCTAGTCATACATATTAATAAATAAGTTAAACTCTGCCAACTGGCAAGCCAACTCATTGGTTTTTCTTGCTAGTTCAGGGAACCCATCCCATTGTCTAATATCACTAGGGAAAAATGAGTATTCGTACAAATTTGTCCTAGCAATTTAAACAAGAAATGTTTCTTTAATGATTGAATGATCGATGAATCAAAAAAGAAATGAAAACAGATGCTTCCATATCTCCACAATGCAGGACTTTATCTACAATCGACCGTTTAAGGTGTCAAGACCCCATCAGTGTTTTTCTCCTGGAATTAACAAGTTGTCCATAACTTAATGGCCGAGAAAGACGATGAGAGCCGATGGAGGTCGGTGGACACACTTCTAATAACAACGCTGTCTGAAAGTTAAAATATCAGAGACCAATTTTTTTTTGGTTTAACCCTTTCTCTCCGTAATTATTTACGTTGGTATCGTCAGTTAGGAGAGAAAGAGTTAACAAGCTTCACAGTCTCAGGCTTTAATGAAGATTATTGCGTGTAAGTTCGAATTCAATCGTTATAGAAGGCCTGAACACTGACCTGCGACGTCACAGCCTGTGGGCAGTGGAGACCAATAGCTCGTTGTCACAGGGCGCGATGTCGCAGGTCAGTGTTCATACCTTCTAAAACGATTTGTCTTAGTTGAACCATATCTCCTTCAAAACGGCAGCTGCCAGGGTTTGAGCTCTAGATCATTGTGGTTCTGAAGCGCTTGTCCCCCTCCCCCCCCCAAATTAATTTGTTAGTGGGTTCTCAAAAAGTAAACAATTAACTCTATCTCTGCTGCTGAGCATGGCGGTGACAAAAGAGAACAAACATAATTTCTTGATTTAAATAAATTCATTAAAACAATGAATCTTCTCTAGTCGTATTAAGTTTTAATATGGTTGTGATGAGAAGTCAAGAAGACCAGCAAGACACATCATCATCATCAAACTCCATCTGAGTGAGGGCTTGAGAGGCTCAAATCTTCTCTTGCAAAAGCCCTGGACAGAAACCCTGCTATCTTGCGTAGTGCGTATACGTCACCATAACACTTCCATAGAAGAGGCTGAAATAAAACTTACAGCTCAAAAGCGAAACGCTTAGGCCGAATTCATCGATTGCTCCGGAATAGGCCACGCGCCTGGCAGGGGCCTTACAATTTACATTTAGCATATCAATATCAAGCATAGCTCTTGTCGTAAGGCTTTTATATAAGTAGGTCTTAAAGAGTTAACATAATTAGTGTATCGTACAATTGACGTAACTTTAATTAATCCATTGGCGCCTGTTGCATTTGAGTTGCTTCCTATGCATGTTGTATAATGAATGTTGATATAATGATCTAATTAATAGAAATAGTTGTTATTGTAAAATAAAATGTAGAGCAGAGGCTTCGTAATTTGTAAAGCCGGCCTTGGATATATGTTTACTTTTTGAAGCTATTCGAGTGCCAGGATAATATCTTTCGTATTGCTACTATAGCTATTACTATCAGCACACGAATATCTATTAGATAGTTAAATAGTGTATTTATATAAGATAGTCCTCTCTCAAAGCCGCCTGCTGGAATGTCCGTACACTGCAGGACCAAAAGAAAATCTGCTGCCGAAGACAAACGCAGACGGAGAAAAGATAATCTAAATCGACCGCCTGCGGAAAATGGTTATACTTGACCTGGGTGTGGCAAATTATGTAGGTCACCGCTGGGACTGCGCAGCCACGGGATATACTGCATTCCTCACTAATCTTCGGACTCGAAGACTGGCCTTATTAGATAGTTCTTTATGTTTGAACTATGTATGAATGTCCGCTAAGCCGGTTGACAAAGAAAAACAAAAAGAGTACTTCCAATATCTATCAGTATCTTTGCAAAAAGACATTCCAGTTTCCTGTTATGTCAGGGAAAAGAAAGAAATAAGAATACAAACACAATGGATTTAAGGCGAGGCCGTCCACGTCTAACATGGCATCACGCCTTTTTAAAAGACCTTAACTCCGTGGCAGCATACGAAAAGATGCTCTGGAAGACGCCTCTTGCCAATTTCTGTTGAGAAAGCTAGCCGCCCTAAGCATCGAACGGCGCGTGAGTACCAAAGCTAACGTAAACTTAGATAACATAAGAAATCTCTATATTTAGATTTCATGCTTTGCAGTATTTTTAAAGTTCTGTGTGGAAGGTGATGTGTCCGGGTGAATTGAAACTCTTGTGAGGTTCCCAAAACTATGATCAAACATATGAAATATGTAACGAATCTGTCTATTTTTTTTTCAATGCATAGTTTATTGTAATCGTTTTTTTCTGTTTACTGTATTCTTGACGCTAAAATAAAATGGGTTTCTCAAACATTTAAAAAATAAGGTTACAAAGACAGTTTGTGCGGAAACACAAACTTAAACTCGGCCCCCGAAGTGGTCCACCCAGGCAGGCTTCAATATTTTCAGAAAGAACATCCAAACGAAATTATTATTATTATTTTTTTTTTTTTCTCTTAAAGGAAACCTCAGAATTTGCGCTATTCAATTTTAGCTTTATCATCATAGGAATCCTTGGGCCTTAGGCCTCTTTTCTTTTCTTTGCCTCTTTTTTTGGGCTTAATGTGCCTCTTGTATGGGCCATCTTGCCTCTTTTGTGGGCTTTCTTTTTTTTTTTCCAATATGTTTTTATTTGTAAGTTCTCTTAATTCACAAGTATTAAATCATAAACAATTGAAAATTGATTAACCTAAAAATACAATAGTAACAGAAACATTATTTAATATCAAAGACATACTACCTAACCATCCTAGCCATTGAATCCACTAAAGACAAAACAATGATACAAGTATCCTCTACCCCAGAACAATCAACACAATATCAAATATCGCTGACCCCCATTTCTGGAAAACTACCTGAGCATTGTACAAGTATATGAAAATCAAACTAGATAATTCTCTACCCTAAAATCCATTATTTTTCTAAATGTCAATTCTAAGTGATTAGGATGAAAAACCTTATTATTATGTAGAGCTTTGAGCCAGCTAGCCCAAACAACCTCATATCTGATATATCCAGTTGAGTGAGTTGGGTTATTTTCAAAAGCATTGAAGACAAAAAGAAACTGTTTCAGATATTATATTATTAATAGTACAGTAGATTCTATTAAAAATAAAATCTTTCAGATCTATCAAGAAAAAGACAAGCCTCAAGAGTTGAAAAAGCAACCATATACAGAAACATAACCTCAAAATACTCAAAACAGGAATCAGCCAGTAAAACCAATTATTTAACAGTCTCTAATCAAATATACCATCTGTCAAGGGGAGGTCTGGACAATAGTGTATATTGAATACTGAAGGAATATCGAAAACATGTAAGAGAAACATGATAGACATATTTCAACACATGAGACAGATCTTTATCTTCTTTTTTTATTGAAGGAACATCTGTAACTTATTGTAAGAGACTTAATGATCTTTGTTTCTAGTGTGTGATAATTAAATAAACAATTAGATTATCTATTCACAAATATTAACTTAATGGTTGAATACAAAAAACTTACCAGTCGCCCAAAACTTTCTGTAGAATGAGAAAGACAAAGATGTCTATCAGAACAAAGAGGAGTTTAGTCAGTAGGTAGAGTCCAGTTAAGTAGGTACCAAACCTTTTCCCCTCATAGAAAAAGAAACAGCACCGTTTGGAAAGGTACTTCTTAGTTCTGACCACAGCATTCCAGTTGATCTGTCGGTGACCCTCAAACCAACGGTCAGTGTATTCAGCCACTTGTCGAATCGTATCCTTGGCCTTTTCTGTTGGTCCCACGTGGCTGTTGATGACAAGGGAGGCCACTTGGTTGAGATCCATCCCCGAATCGTAACTGAAGACACGCCACAGTAAATTGGGAAGTTTAAACAAGGCAGCCATGACCAGCAATAAAATGGGTATCCATTGATAGTAGGCTATCTCTTCAGTTCTTCTGACTTGGGGGTCTTTTGGGAAAGGTTTACTGATGTCCACTTTGAATGTATTCTTCAGCCAACAGAATGTCCGGGCGTAGTCACGTTTGGATGGTGAGAACTCGGCGCAATCACAGACACACTCAATGCCATTGCCAAACGAAATTATTTTTATTTAGAATAACTTCTAAAATTTAACCCAACAATAAAATATTTGGAATGACATTTTAAAGTAATTTTTCAATCAACTTAAATTTGGTTGATGAGAAATGTCAACGCTATTCTCTCTGCTTTCCTTTATAATAACGAAGTGATGCGTTTGCCTTATACATTACATCAGTCATGTTCTCTATCAACCAATATTACAGGGGATTTCTTCTGAGGCTACTCTTTACACCAAACAGCTTCGTTAGTTGCCTGAGTCAGCCAGGAAAACCAATGACTTGGCAGAATTTAAGTCATTTATTAATATGCATGACTAGGTTGACCTAAAAGCACGATTAGGACGTAATTATATTTTTTTTTGAAATAGCGTCAGTATTTGATAAGATAATATAAGACAAAGAAGTCGGCCATGTAGGTGAATAATTGACAATGACGTTAATCATGAAAGTTAAAAAGAAAAGTTCACACTAAGCTAGTCACTAGTGCAGTCAATCTTGCAGGAAGATCTATTTTTAAATAAGCCCATGTACTTGTGCACTCTTCAAACATTAACTATGCACTAATGACGCTCCCATTAAAAGGAGAAACAGCTGGGGGGGGGGGGGGGGTTAAGCTTATTTGTTTTTTTTACTAAGAACTTATGTTTTCGAAAAATCTGAATAATGCCGTTTTTCTCTGAATCACCTAGAATGGCATTATTGTTAGCTGCAATATGTAGATTTCTTTTAGATCTAAGCCAGGGGTTCTCAACCTGTGGGTCGCGACTTCCTTGGGGGGGGGGGGGGTCGATAGAGGATTTTCCAGGGGTCGCCTAAGACCATCGAAAATATGGATTGTTATTGTCTACTCTTCTATTGCTGTATGTGTGTGTGCAGGGGGGGGGGGGTGTCGCGGCAGAGAGGGAATTGTAAAAAGGGTCGCCGATCTTAAAAGGTTGAGAACCGCTGATCTAAGCCGTTATCGAGTTGTAATAGATACTGTTGTGAATCTAAGGCAGGCAACTCAACGAGAAGGTAGGAGGCAATAATAAACGATGTTTTTATTATAAGCTACCAACAAATAGTAAGACTTGGACTTCCGCTATCAAGTCACAGGGAGTAATGTCTTAAGTTCCAAGAATCCTACTTAATACCAGAACACACCGACACACTTCCCAGTGTCGTTCCAGGTCTCCCAAACAATTGCCTAGTATCACATAGGACAGCACTTAGCCCCAGACTGTTCAGACTCCAATGACTTCAGCTGGAGCTACAACAGTTCCTCTTCATGTAGAATAAACATGTCTTCCCAGTGTCGCTCCATGTCTCCCAAGTAGTTCCCTAGTATCACACAGGACAGCACTTAGCCTCAGACTGTTCATGCATTGACTACAGCCGGATCTACAACAGTCCCTCTTCATGAATAATAAACATGTTGTCTCCTCCTTGTGTTGAATGGTGCTCTGATGCGCACCATCAGTGTGGCGCGGGAGCGGAGTTACAACAATATTTTATAGGTAAATGCTTGTCAGTGTGCACATGTGTGCTAGAGAGTATATTTGAATTCCTCTGAGGTATCCCAGCTAGCTGTCTAGGTCCAGACGATGACCCCCCAAAGAGTATTCAAATTTCAAAGCTTCTTACTATTTCGGTTTGTCTATTCTGAGGCCTTGAATTGAATCGGTCATTGACATCGTTATGTCAGCATTGATGACGTGTCCATCTTTATTTGTATAGTGTTCATGCATTTTAAGTCTTTCTCTCCGTAATTATTTACCACATTCTGGTGGAATCAACGCTGGTATCGTCAGTTAGGAGAGAAAGAGTTAAAGGCGATATTTTTCTTTTCACATCGTAATAAAGATGCCCCCCCTCCTCTCCGGAAACGCTATACAGATCAACTCTGGTCTTTTTGCAGGTCTCTGGTAGTGGCCTACTACCCTCTGACAGGGTACGAGAATCTCCCACAGTCAATGAAACGGTTGGATTCTCCCCCCTACCGCCCTTTTTAAACTACCAATTAAACGGGCCGTGTTAGACAATTTCCAAACATATTTTGACCAGTAAACCTAGCATTTAATAATAATAATAATAATAATCTTTATTGTCCGTATGGAAATTTGTCTTACAATTTGTGCATTACACCAAACAAAAAACATTATAACTATAAGAAACCAAAGTGTACATTCACACCAGACTCACTCATAATTTACATGTGACAAAGTTTATACCAGATTTATTACGCTGAATTGGAACGGTCCGCTATAATGCACCCCTTCCCCCCTTTTTTTTTTTTAACTACAAAGAAGAAACGGGCCGCATTTCGACTATTCCTTAACATACTTTTGACTCGTAAATTCTAGGTCATTTAGCGACTAAATCACATGACTGATCCAAACTAATTGATACAATTTGACTTAATATAAACTTTGTTATTTTGTTTTTGAAATTATTTTTGTTTTTTTGCTTTTGTTGTTGTTTGTTTTGTTTAGTAGGAATGCAGGCCGCGGCACGAGGGCCGGAAAAGTATTTTTCCCTGCCAAAAAGGTTTGGCACCACTGTCTAAGACATAGTGAAGTGGCGATTCTAAATTGGAAGCTCCCAACGGAATTGATTCAATATATTGTTTGGTCTGAAGTAGAAAACGACCAGGTCAAGTCACTTGCATTTAATTACGACATCAAGTGGTTCATGTTTTTTTTAAAAAGCTTATATTATCTCACCCTGTCTGTCTGTCTGTCTGGGCGGATTATTTTACACGTTTTACATCATTCCTCATTTTCTCAGATCAAGTAGAAATTTCGCACAATTACTTACAGTCAAGACACGAATCGATGACAAAATTAACCAAATTGTTAATCAATTAGTGGTAATACATTAATTGTGTTTTATATAGAAAATGGGGAGATAAACCTAACAATATTTAGGGAAATGACAGTGATTGTGCGGTGTTTTCATTTAGATGAGTTTTGTTGTTTTTATTTTTTTTTTATTTTTTATTTGCTTGTTATTTACACTTTTTACTTGTGTTTGAAATCAGCGGCATAGTGTGACCAATGTGAAGGTTACGGGGCGCTTTACAGGTGCAGGGGATGGAAGGGAAAAGTCGAGAAAAACACCTGCCTCACAGGTTCTAAAATGTTAGAGAAATCCTGAATATGGAAAACCAAAACTAGACCGAGAATGTGAAACTAGACCGAGAATGTGAAACTAGACTGTGAATGTGAAACTAGACCGAGATTGTAAAAATTGGCTATGAATGTGAAACTAGACTGTGAAAGTGAAACAAGACTGTGATTGTGAGAATGGAGAGAAAGTGAAACAATCCAGTGAAACGAACTTGACCTTTCCTCTTATTTAGACTGTGAATGTGAAACTAGCCTGCGAATGGGAAACTAGACTGTGAATGTGAAACTAGACTGAGAATGTGAAACTAGACTGTGAATGTGAAACTAGACTGTGAATGTGAAACTAGACTGAGATTGTGAAACTAGACTGAGAATGTGAAACTAAACTAGACTGATTGTGAGAATGGAGAGAAAGTGAGACAATCCAGTGAAACGAACTTGACCTTTCCTCTTATTTATATTGTATTTGAATTTTTATAAAACGCCATTTCCTGGTCGAATTCCAATGTGCCTTACAGAAACAAAATAAACACTGACATGAGGTCAGACAGGAAACGACGTCATAGATATTCACGAGCTGTGAGACAATGACGCTTAAACATTTGTTTTAAAAGAATTATTGCACGAACTACAACCTCTCTCTCTCTCTCTCTCTCTCTCTCTCTCTCTGTATGTGTGTGGTGTGGTGTGCGAACCCAGTTCCAATGATTGATGATAGAATATGCTGCCTGATTTATTCAACTTAGCCACATGAGGCCTTCGTCACAGTCTCAAACAAATTAATACTTTGTAAATCTAATATATGAAGTTTTTAAATTGCTCCTATTTAGCATATCTTTCATGCTTCTAGAGCCTCCTCGCTCAGGGCGCCCTGGTTCAATCTGGACATGTATGTGTGTGTGTGCGGGGGGGGGGGGGAGAAATATCCGGGAGAAGGTTTCCATGCTGCCCTTCAGCAAACATAACTGAGCTCCACTCAAATTCCAATTTTTTTGGTCTACATTGGCACGCAAACTGCAGCCCCTTACTAGTTAAGCAAGCGATTTAGCCTACTGAGCCACACATTCCGCATGCGATGACCGAGAGAGACGGCGTAGCGAATGGTGCAGATATATGTACGTATGGCTAATACATTAAACAAACATTGTTACGCCAAAATTTAAGATATAGTTTTGCATTAATATTAGTACATACAAATCAGTACAGTAAGCAGTGGCGTAGTTAGGGATTAAGGGGCCCGGAGTTCTTGACCTCATTAGGGGCCTCTGTATTTGACATTGGAAATCATGACAAGAGATAATAGCGTAATATTTAATGTAAAAGCAAATTTCGGACACTCATTTAGGGGGCCCCCTTCAAGTGCGGGCCTTGTTGGATTTTCAAAATTGGAATCCCTCCCCCCAGCAGTTACATATGCCACTGACTCCAATGAAGAAAAGAGACAGACAATCAAAAACATCTTCAAGTCATCATGGAAGAGGACGTTTCGCATGAAATTAATACATACATAAAAATCAGTAAGAATAACAAAAAGCGACAGACAATCCAAAAGTTTGAGAAACTAAAATCTTATAGCGACCAAACAGCTGGCACGACAGTAAAAGTAAGAACAAGATAAAAGAAGACAAGCTGTCGCCGAATCGGAAGACTCTGGGGGATGAGAAAGTGTCTCGTCAACACGAACAGAAACTGATTGATGTTGACATCCGACAGAGGAACATCTGGGGACTCAGCTAGAGACAGGCCTGAACAGTCACGGCGAAGTGATGACTACAAGCTCTGGGGGGGGGGGGGGGGGTAAGTAAAGGACACGAAATATAAGAGACTTTTTCAATACCTTTACAAAAAGTATTTGACATCAATAGGTCAGTAAACTCTACGAACTTACCGTAAACAATTGGACACATATCATTCTAAATATATACAAGTTAGTATCTCAAAATTTTTTCCGAATATGCTGTTCCTTCTTCTTATTTCAGAGTTACTAATTTAAATGCTAAGAAGATAACAAGTACTTATAAACAGATACTATCAACAGTGGCGTAGCTAAGGTGGGGTAGGAGAGGGGAGAATTTGAAAATCCCCCCGCGCCCCCACTTGAAGGGGACACCAAATGAGTATTTTTTATATTAAAAATTAAATATTAAGAAAAATGCAGGGGCCTCCAAAGAGGTCAAGCCCCCCGGGCCACCAAACAATTGAAAATTCCTAGCTACGCCTCTGACTATAAAACAAAATCTATAATTAAATATATTTCGTATCCTCAGCAGGGGTAACCTTTGATAATTACATATTAATCATTTGATAGTTTTTAAAAAGATCTGTGCTTTTATTTTTTTTTGTAAGTAGGTCATAATTCTGTAATTTACGTGTAAAAATGTGTAGAGCCGGAGAACTGTTATAGGTTGTTTGTTATGCAACAGTTGGTCCAAAGAATTGATTGCTTTGTCAAAAACTGCTCTACTGGCCTCTCATTTGAAGGATGCTAACAAATGAATAAATAAAATTAAAACCATTGACAACTAACAAGTTGGTGGTAGGCAATAAGAACTTTCTATTGTAGGATGCCAAAAATACTATTCCATGTAATCTAATGCTGGCTGTTTCATTGAATATATAAGGACCACAAAGTGTCGGCGGAAGAAGCGTGTCATTTAAAAGTGTGTGCAATGTTTGTAAAAAGGGGGGGGGGGTAGAAGGGTCGTTCTAATGCTGGCAGACGAAAGGACTACAACTGATGCATGGCCGGTCCTAACCATTGCGGGGCCCTATGCGAAACTGATTGCGCGGGGCTCTGTTGGGACGGGGATAAGCATAATGTCAAAATTAAAATTTGTATTAGAAAATATATTTTTTCTTTGCAATAAATTTTTATTGAATGATAGCTGAAAATGCCGTTTTTTTTTATCGCGCGTGAAATTGGCTCCCCAATATGACAATTTAGTCAATATTTCAGGATTTTTAAAATGAATTTTCAGGAGATTTTAATAATTTCGGAGATTCCCAGCACTTTCGTATATTTTGCAATTTTAGGAGATTTCCAGGAGGTCTTGGAAAATCAGGAGGCCGTGGAAACCCTGTTATTATATATAAGTGATAATGGTTTAATTTAATAATTTACACCTAGAATTAGCTCGGGGCCTATAAAAGTGCGGGTCCCACTGCGGCCGCATAGGTAACAGTAACAGTACACTCTGCTCGTTCCATAAAGAACGAGAGAAACTTCCCCCACCCCTATACAAAATGTGAACACTAAATGAAACGTTCAATGGAAGACTATTGGATATATTGATATTTTGGATTTGAATTGGTCTAATAATAAAGTAATCCATGCATCTTTAGAGTCTTTTACTCGTTTTGATTTCTATTTTTTGGAAAGTGACTTCCGCTGAAATTTTAATACAAATTATTTTGGTCTCGTGTACATTTCAAGCTATACAAAGCTCTAAGCTTTGGTCAGTACTGGATCTGTGGATGGAGTTTCTTTGTCTTTTATGTCGATGGTAAAAATATTAACGACCCTGGGGTCCTGGGTTGGAATCTCGGTGAAGTCTTGCGATTTTGAATTTCGGTATTTTTAGGGAGCCCCTGATTCCTCCCACTCTCAAATGGGTACCTGACTTTAGCTTGGGGAACGTAAAGGCGGTTGGTCGTTGTGCTAGCCACATGACACCCTGCTCTTTAACCGTTGTCCACAGAAACAGATGGCCATAACATCATCTGCCCCATAGATTGCAGGGTCTAAAAGGGGAAACTCACTAAAATATTAAAAATAGTGAACTAGTGAGAGTGAAGATTGGAAAATGTATGTTGACGCTTGTCTAAATGCAGCAACGTCTGAAAGAGCAATATAACCAATGCAAAGGAACTAGGTTATAATGCATGAGTTTAATGAATTTAATTAAATATGAAATAATGTTGGTTTTTTTTCATAAAAATAAAATTACAAAAAAAAAAAAAAAAAAAAAAATTTAAACGGATAAAGAGCTGATCTTACATGAGCGTCAAGAAACATCCAAATAAATTAACTCTTTCTCTTCTCATTGACGATAACAACGTTGCATTGACCCCCGTTAAATAAACTTTTTGGTTTATAAACTAATTTGTATTGGGGAAAAAAGAGCACCTATTCCCCTGTAATTCAATACCAAAAATAACATTTTTCTGACAACTAACACAAAAAGTTATCGAAGTTTAATCATATCAGGCCTAGTGAAATACACATGAGAAAAAAATGAATAATTATATTACAAAGTGGAAAATAGTAAACAGAATAAAAGAATTAATATTAAATATTATCATGTGTGAAAAAATAGAAATAAAAAATAAAAGAACATAAATAAGAAACAAGAGTATTTGAAAACATCAATGAAAAAAAAAACAATACAAACAATCACACGGACTTCAACAGTTATGGAAGAAGGTCTAGCATGTGAAAGTATAGAACGAGACCATACGAGATGAAAAGTACATAAACAAGAAGAAGAACAAGGAAATATAAAAAAAATTACCTTTACAAACAAATACACTTGTTGTTACGTAAAAATATGGGGGAAAAATCCACAGGTTATGGTCCGTGTGTAATCACTGTCAACATCCACTAGCTTACGTTAGGCGCGTGCTGTTTACGGCACGCGCGAGGATTCGAATCGCTGGGAATCCCACTCACGGGCAGTTTGTGAAACCTTACTTGCCCCACCCCCGTAAGAGAAGGAGGGAGGAGAGAGAATAGGGAAAACAGAATGTGCTACGGAGAAGAATAAAAGTCAAAGAGTGCGATGGACAGGGATATAGAAAGAGAGGGAGATATAAAGAGAGGAAGAAGAAAGAGAGGGAGAAGAAAGAGAGGGAGAAGAAAGAGAGGGAGAAGAAAGAGAGGGAGAAGAAAGAGAGGGAGAAGAAAGAGAGGGAGATATAAAGAAAGGAAGAAGAAAGAGAGGGAGAAGAAAGAGAGGGAGAAGAAAGAGAGGGAGAAGAAAGAGAGGGAGAAGAAAGAGAGGGAGAAGAAAGAGAGGGAGAAGAAATAGAGGGAGAAGAAAGAGAGGGAGAAGAAAGAGAGGGAGAAGAAAGAGAGGGAGAAGAAAGAGAGGGAGAAGAAAGAGAGGGAGAAGAAAGAGAGGGAGAAGAAAGAGAGGGAGAAGAAAGAGAGGGAGATAAAAAGAGAGGGAGAAGAAAGAGAGGGAGAAGAAAGAGAGGGAGATAAAAAGAGAGGGAGATAAAAAGAGAGGGAGATATAAAGAGAGAGATATAAAGAGAGAGATATAAAGAGAGGGAGAAGAAAGAGAGGGAGAAGAAAGAGAAGGAGGGTGTGGTAGAAATCGTACTGCGCCTTTAAGTGAGCTTACTTGTCCCTTATCCATCCACAGTGTCCTGAATTCTTGACGTCTTTGTGATTTCCTAATTTCCTCCATTTTTTTTTTTTTAAATTTAATTTCCAATAATATTGTTGTAACAAGGGACATAACTGCTAGTGCACACAAAAAATGACCAGTGTTATGGTCATGTGATCGAAAGCCTTTACGGTCGAGAGACAATGTGTAAGAAAGGACAGTTGAGTCCAGGACAGCAGGGGGCACTAAGGACTGTGTGCTACAAAGTGAGTCCTTGAAATGTAGCTGTACGAGTCTAGAAGTAGACAGAGAGAGACTTGTAGTGTTTAGTTGGCAGTTCTGTTAAGAGCAAGATAGCATTTGAAGTTAGTGTAGCCAATTGTGTTGTATTGGCTGCTCAAGCCGCTGTCGATGTATTTGTGATTAAAACGCCACATTGTTATCTGAAACTCTTGTTGTCTATCTTGTATCAGAAGTGTTGTGTTGAGCTGTGGCTACAGAAGGCCTGGTAGAGAAGATAGTAACAATATCATAATTTCATTACTTTCATAATACTTTTATTATTTAATAATCTTATAATTTCACAATTACTTAATTTCATAATTTCACAGTAAAGTTCCCCTTTTAGACCTTGTGATCAATACGGCAGATGATGCATAGGTCATATCTTTCTGTGGCTTTCGGTTAACGAGGGTGTCATGTAGCCTGCACAACGACCACCGCCTTTACTTTTCCTGAGTTAATGTCAGGCATCCATTAAAGCTATGCGGACTCATAGGCGCCCAATGATCCCGAAACTCAAAATCCCAGTCTTCACCAGGATTCGAACTCAGGATCCCGGTTCCAAAGCCAAGCTCTTAACCACTCAGCCACCGCGCCTAATGTCGCAATTTCGCTTTTTTTTTTCTTGCTATTTTTATTTAGATATTGAGCGCAATGTGTTTGTCTGACCATACAAATCATTCATGCGTTAAACGCATCAGAGCTACTGAAAGGAGAGCATTATGGGTCAGAGCTGTCAGCGGAGTAATTTTTTAGACCAGAAAATTAAGAAAAGAGGAGAAACAAATATTTTTTTTAAAAAAAAAGATGTGTTAAGAAAACAGTAGGATTTGTGAAACAATTTAACAAAGGTCAACCACAAAAACAAAGGTCAACCACAAAAACAAAGGTCAACCACAAAAATCTATTATAAAAAGATAAAAAAGAAAAGTTTTTTGTTGAAAAGTAAACAGAAATTAACAAACTCAACCATCGCCTTGACCCATTTCATTTATGCTAACACTAAGATATGTTTTGAAACCTAAATACCGCCTAGCCAAGATGACACCTAGCCTGCTAATTAGCGTAGATGACACCTAGCCTGCTAATTAGCGTACATTAAACCTAGCCTGTTAATTAGCGTAGAAGACACATAGCCTTCTAGTTAAGAATAAGACTACTTTATTTATCCTTCTTAGAATATGTGTGTGTGTTAGTGTGTGTGTGTGTGTGTGTGAGAGAGAGAGAGAGAGAGAGAGAGAGAGAGAGAGCTCTTTTCTCAGATACACTCAACAAAAACATTAACAGAAATAGAACAGACACAACACATAAAGAGTTAATTGGGTGACAACGCAAAGACGTCTTCATCCTTTTTCAGGTTTCATAGCGTAAGACACTATGCCTGCTAATTAGCGTAAAAGACACCTAGTCTGCTAGTAAGCGTAAATGACAACTACGTGATAATTAGCGTAAATGACAACTACCCTGCAACTTAATTTAAATGAAGACTACGCTGCTAATTAGCTTGAATGACACCTAGTCCTGCTACTTTGCGTAAATGAAGACTACGCTGCTAATTAGCGTGAATGACATCTACCCTGCTACTTAGCGTAGTTTAAGAGAACGCTGCTAATGAGTGTAAATGACAGCCCGCTAAAAGGATTATGAGTTTAACTTTAATTAGCTTGCTTCCCTTGTTGCAGAAGATGTGCACTTAAGTCATAGCGTCGAGCCCAACTGTTGCTTCATCTTGTCTGCTCTCCCCCATCATGCATTATGTCTAAGAGTGTGTCCGAATATTCTTGCTGTCTCTTCCTTGTATCGGGTAGTTCGCTTTGTTTACCTGACATGATGTAGGAACATTTTTGTTGATAGCTAGATTTATATTCTGTTAACCTACTGACACCCACAACGTCACAGGAAGATAATATCCCAATTTTTGAATTTGTGAGGGTGCCAGGATAATGCTCCATCACAGTCCACTTCTAGAGTCCTGGGAAATGCAAGATATACTGGTCCACTAATTTCTAGAGCCTTTGAAAAAGCAAGGTCCACTACCTTATGGAGCAGCGGTTCTCAACCTTTTAAGCTAGGCGACCCCTTTTTACAATCCCTCACTTTGCCTCGACCTCCCAACACCCTCAGACGCAAAAACACAACAATAGAAGAATAGACAAAACAATCCGTATTTTCGATGGTCTTAGGCGACCCCTGGCAAATCGTCAATCGACCCCTAAAGGGGTCGCGATCCACAGGTTGAGAACCCCTGTTATGGAGCCATTGGAAATGCAAGACTTGTCCGCTGATATACGTTTTCCAGTCAACGTTTTTGTTTTGGCGATACTTCTGCTCATTCCTGTTAGATGTTATGGACAAGGATATTGCTTGTTAACATCGATGTGTTCTTAAAAACAATATATATATATATATGTTTGTAAAATATATGTATAATTCAACAGAGACAAGCTGCTTTAACCATTAGAGTGCTGAGCTGTTTTACAATGATTGCATACAAAATGGAATTACAATTCTGATGTTTAGAGGCTAAACTATTACACGCGTTTAAAGAGTTAATAGTGCATACGGCATGTACCTACACAGTATGTTCCCCCATATCGTGACGCCACTATATGCTGGTCACGTGGCCTGTCTACACTTCGAAAATGGCGATGAGAAAAGGGAAAGCACCCTTTTTTCCCGGCAGACGACTTCATACTCGTCGTTAGAGGTCATCGCGGGGTCCTCTCAATCTTTCCCCGAACAGACGACAGGTCCAATCGCCGCTCTTTTCTACAACCAACCTTTTTTTTTCTCCTCCCTGGCTCACTCTCTCTATCTTCTTACCAGATACCAGCCCCCCCCCCCCACCTCCGAAACATATTACGTCCTGCCAACCTTAAGACTTAATATAATCCTTCCACCCCCCCTGTACTCCCCCTCCCCATTTTCTTCTTTTTATTCCCACCTCTCTTTCAGTTCAACAAAATGGAAAGAATCATGAAAGTGGGCTGCGAGTTGCGCGGTAGTTGGGGGGCGGGAGTCTTTTTTGGTCAATGAATACTAATAAGAACAAACTGATGGCTCGCAGCTCATCTTCCGGTGTCCCCGTTTAACCCGAGGGGCGCTGAGAACTACTCACCCCCTCCCCAATCGTAGGGTATCGTTATCTTCTTTCAATCCTTCAATTTGAATCCCCTTTTTGTTTCCAAGGATTTCTTTAGTAATGTAACAAGTCGCGCCCCCTTCTCACACGAGACACCCCCCCCCGATACTCTCCAAAGACGAGGCACCCCTTCGCCTCCAGGGGATATGCCATGCATCATTTCAAGAAGTTCGTCTGAATGGACGGCTAGGATTTCCTCTTGTTGATCGTTCCTCTTAGTGGTACTTCAACCTTCCTCGTCCTCCCCGCCGCGTTCCCCCCCCCCCCTGGGTCTCCACACATACACACTCACAAACACTCTTTCCCTCTCCAAACCTTCCATCCACAGCCTCGCTCTTAGACTCTTACTTTTCTTTCGCAAGCTCTTAGTCTTGCAAACAAATCAAAAATAGAATAAGGATTCAAGGGAGATAATCAAGACTCAATCTTAAATGAAGCAAAAAAAATGTAATTAGTATTTTTTCACTTATACTTGATTACACCCCCTATTTTTGTTTTTTAGCTGATTAATCTGAGTTATTTAATATTGCTAGTCGATACTCGGCGTTCTATTCATTCAAGAAATAAAAATTTGCATACAATATACATTTTTGTATCACAAGTTTTAATACGTAGTGTTTAGCTGCCACCCGTAGGTCATGCCACTTCCTATGATAGCGTCACACAATGCACACGCCCATCACGCGTAGATCTTTTTAAAAAATTAAAATTTTTTGTTGAAAATTCGATTTAACCATCCACTGTATTGTACTGGAATCGGGTGTAACGTCATCCATCTTTTGCTTTTTAGAAAGTAACGCTTTTGTTATTAAAATTCAATATGCAGACTGTGTCTACAAACATAGATCTGCATACCACTTTTAGAACAAGATTAAAGTAAGTATAAACATATAAAATGCTGCTTATCATATTTCATACAGAAGTAGCAAATATACATACCGTTCGTACGCAAACATAAATATTTAAAAGGCTATTTTCCGCTCATTCCGTCCGTCTGGTACAAAAGGAGTATACGTTATTTTTTTATACGTTATTTCTCCCACACCCAATCCAAGATTAAGCCGAAATTTTGCAGACTCATCTATTGTACATATGAAAAGCTTATATCAGATAGTTTTAATTTAATGATTTGATTGCCAGGGGAACAAAAGAGTGTTTGTGTCTGTTTGTCTTTGCTATCGGTGTCTTGTGATGGTAAAATCCTGACCCAAAAGGTGATTTTTTATTTCTAGAATCCTTTTAGCTTTTTTATAGATGCCTGTCTCAAACAGCTGCCCAAATAAGGTTTTTTTTTTTTGTTGTTTTTTTTGCCAATGATTTTAGCAGCAGCTTTTAGGATTTATATTTATTTTTAATGCTTTCTCAGATTGCCATACCAGGTAGTGATACTAACTCCTTGGCACAGACTAAATGAGACTTAATTGTACAATTACGATTGCAGTACTTTCTTGACCTTTCTTACTTAGATTTGGATCCTCCCGAAGCCGTTGGGCGCATTCGGCGTAAAGCTGTCTCCACAAAGATCTGTTACTGGCAATGTCTGAAGCCTCTTCCCACCTGGTGTCCACTGTTCTAAGGTCCTCCTAGCGCCAAATTTTACGAGGACGTCCCTGTTTGCGCTTTCTTCGTAATTGGCCTCCATGTCATCACAACTCTTGGCATGCTGATAACATGTCCCGCAAACCTCATGCGACGCTCTGTCACAACCTTACTAAGTGTTCGACTCCCAGTTCGGCATAGATTTCCTTGTTTGAGACCCGATTTATATTTAGTCATTTTAGTCCTTTTAGTCATTTAGTCATTTTTGTTGAACCACATTTAGTCTTTTCTCAATTTTGGCAGATGACTTCCATGTCTCGCATGCATATGTTGCTGTGAGGATACTTTAAACATCTATTTATTTACCTAACAAAGCATGAATCAATAAACAAGAATATTTAATTAGTCAATAAATCATTAGTAATTAATTGTTTTGTTTGATATCGAATAAGGGAAATAACTTGTACATTATTGGTAGATATAGTTTTAAGGATGGAGTTCTTCCCATTTAGGTACTTTTTTTTAAACGACTCCTGTATGGCCAATTAAGGGAGGGAAAGCGCTCACAAGGCGGACAAATAAAACGCTTTAGGGACACCCTTAAAGCTTCTCTAAAGGCGTTCAGCATAGACCCTACCAACTGGGAGACTGAAGCACATGACAGAGCATAACCCTCTGTGAAAATTGGCGCGAAAATTGCTGAGGAAAAGAGAATAGTGCTGGCAGAAGAAAAGCGCCAGAGAAGAAAAGCAAGGTCAATGACACTCACCAGCCACATGAGGAGGCACAAAACCCCAGTGCAAAACCCTGAGCTCCCTGGATGACAAAAGTGGTCATCATCGAACTGCTATGGACGGATATATATATAAAAAAAACAATAGGAAATCTATGGACACAATTTTATTTAAGTATTACAGTAATCACATCGATAGACCTTGCAAGGGAAAACCAGTCAAAATATAAATACAATTGTTTTGAGTAGGCCACATTCAGTCCCAGCGGGAATAGAGTTAATTTCTTAGATCAGTGTTTTTCACTATCGGAAAACTTTGCACATTCTGAGTATTTAGTGGAACACTTTGATTATTTCTTTACAAATCCTATTTCAACTCTGTCTGTCTGGTAAAAAGTGTGTACATATGGTTTCTCACACACCCATTCTCGAATCAAGCTGAAACTTCTAATGTGCGAACTGTTCCGTTAAATATTCCGAATGTGCGAACTGTTCCGCTAAATACTCCGAATGTGCGAACTGTTCAGCTAAATACTGCGAATATTTGAACTGTTCCGTTAAATACTCCGAATGTTCGAACTGTTCCGCTAAATACTCCGAATGTTTTAACTGTTTCGTTAAATACTCCGAATGTTCGAAGTGTTCCGTTAATAACTCCGAATGTTTTAACTGTTCCCTTAAATACTCCCAATATTTGAACTGTTCGCTAAATACTTCGAATGTTCGAAGTGTTCCGTTAAATACTCTGAATGTTCGAACTGTTCCGCTAAATACTCCGAATGTTCGAAGTGTTCCGTTAAATACTCCAAATGTTCGTACTGTTCCGCTAAATACTCCAAATGTTCGAACTGTTCCGCTAAATACTCCGAATGTTCGAACTGTTCCGCTAAATACTCCGAATGTTCGAAGTGTTTCGTTACGGGAAATGTTTGGGAAACACTGTCGTAAAGCATTTGGTAAAATTCTTTTGTTCAAATCTGCTACTAATTTGTGTGTGTGTGTGTGTGTGTGTGGAGAAAACCTAAAAACGAAATTAAAATTAATTTTTCCGATTTAAACCCTTAAAGTGCTGAGCTGTTTTACAAAAAGTGCATACAAAATGGAATTACAATTCTGATGTTTAGAGGCTAAACCAGCACTCGCATTTTAAGGGTTTTTAAATTAATTAAGCAATACGCAGATGGATTTCCATTTTTCCAACTCAATAAAATTTATTTTGATATCAGATTGTGCAAAACTTCACCATCTGTCATTTTCCCAGCTTCCGTATGGTTTACAAATATTAAAATTACTATAATCAAACCGAATTATTAGGCCTATAAAACAATCTTTTTAATACTGACTGCGTGTTTGGGTGTGTGTATTAGTCGCAAATTTATTAATTTTTTTTTACCTTATAAAAACTTAAACGTGATATTTTTTTGACATCAAAATATTTTGTGCTTTAAAGCAAACAGACTATGACCATTGCTCAGATTTTTCACTTTTCCATCCTGGCAACAAGTTTGTTATTATTATTATGTTAGAAACGAACGAGTGTTCATTCTCTGGTGCTGCCAGGATGGAGTTTCGTTAAAGAGAAACCAAAATTCATTATTATTATTATTATTATTATTATTGTTATTTATAATATATTAAGTTTAAAGAATATAAACTCGTTGCTAAGAGTGGTTTGTAATTGTAGCTGGGTCCGAACGGAAATAGTCGCTTTGAGTTGGGAGAGGCAGGGTGTAGAAAGAAAGAGAGATCATGAAGAAAGAGAAATGAAAAGTGAAAGAGAGAAATCGTGAAAAAGAGATCGTGAAGAGAGAGAGAGAGAGAGATAGTGAAAAAAGAAAGAGAGATCGTGAATAGAGAGAGTCGTGAAAAAGAGAGAGATCGTGAAAAGAGAGAGATCTTGGAAAGAGAGAAATCGTGAAAAAGAGAGAGATCGTGAAAAAGAGAGAGATCGTGAAAAAGAGAGAGATCGTGAAAAAGAAAGAAATCTTGGAAAGAGAGAGATCGTGAAAAAGAGAGAGATCGTGAATAAGAGAGAGAACGTGAAAAAGAGAGAGATCTTGGAAAGAGAGAAATCGTGAAAAATAGAGAAATCGTGAAAAAGAGAGAGATCGTGAAAAAGAAAGAAATCTTGGAAAGAGAGAGATCGTGAAAAAGAGAGAGATCGTGAATAAGAGAGAGAACGTGAAAAAGAGAGAGATCTTGGAAAGAGAGAAATCGTGAAAAATAGAGAAATCGTGAAAAAGAGAGAGATCGTGAAAAAGAAAGAAATCTTGGAAAGAGAGAGATCGTGAAAAAGAGAGAGATCGTGAATAAGAGAGAGAACGTGAAAAAGAGAGAGATCTTGGAAAGAGAGAAATCGTGAAAAATAGAGAGATCGTGAAAAAGAGAGAGATCTTGAACAAAGAGAGAAATCGTGAAAAAGAGAGAGATCGTGAAAAAAGAGAGAGATCGTGAAAAAAGAGAGAAATCGTGAAAAAGAGAGAGAGAGAGATCGTGAAAAAAAAAGAGAGAGAATGTGGAAAAAAAAGAGAGAGAACGTGGAAAAAAAGAGAGATCGTGAAAAAGAGATAGAGATCGTGAAAAGAAAGAGATAGTGAAAAAAAGAGAGAGATTGTGAAAAAAAGAGAGATCGTCAAAGGATAGAGAGATCGTGAATAGAGAAAGATAGAGACATCATGAAAAAGAGAGATTGTGAAAAAAGATGGTGAAAAGAGAGAGAGAGAGAGACATCATGAAAAAGAAAATGCGAAAATAAGCAAGAAGGTAAATGAGATAGTCAGAAAGTGTGTGAGATAGAGAGAGAGAGAGAGAGTAATAGATAGAGAGAGAGATAGAGAGAAAGACTAGAGTAGAACAAAAGAAGAGATCTATTGATCAACTACGTACAGTCCGTGACACAGTATTGATCAAACTAATAAGGAAACAAATTATAGACTTCTATCGGCAATATTTCCTGCATACTGCCCGAGGCCTACTGAACATTTCTGTCTATTATTAGACTTATTAGAATTAGACACACTTACAATGTCGAACAGCATTTATTTTGCTAGCTCAATATTAGTTTAAAGCATCCACATCTGGACAAGTCTCTTTAATGTAATTTTTCTGTCAGATATATGAACTCAAAATGTAATTATAAAGCTACCTCTCTCTTCTGTTTGACACACATAGGTCAGACATGGCACAACCAACTCAGGAACTTGACAACTTCATATCGAGTTGCATTCTGCTTTGTTCACTATAACTGATTATTAAACAAACATTGTACAATTGGCAGCTCAAAACAGTGTACAATCGCTTCACTACTGCAGTGAACTCAACTGGACTCTTGTATCATCGAGAAATTGTACTGGTCACAATTGGACTCTTGTATCATCCAGAAACAGTACTGGTCTCCATTGGACTCTTGTGTCATCCAGAAATAGTACTGGTCTCCATTGGACTCTTGTATCATCCAGAACTCGTTCTGAATTCAACTGTCCGGTCGTACACACGGCTACCTTTACTCTAATAGCCAGCTCATTTATAACAAACATTTATTTTTGTTACTTTACTTTTTACTTTAGTTTTATTTCTTATCTTACCTTATCTATTACAGACGCTACTTCAAAAAGAAGATAATTACGTCCAATGCATTTCGTGTCTCAATGTAGTCATGCTTGTTAATCAATGACTTAAACTCTGCTAAGTCCTTGGTTTGCCTGCCTGATTTTAATATTATAATAAATAAAAATAAATAGATATAAATATAATTATAATAAAGAGGTAGCCCTAGTCAATAGTATTATTTGAGGCACATTCTAGGTATATTTCTTTTTAAACTGTCAGGTAGAGTTGAGCCTTCGGCTCTAGGAACTCTAGGCCAGCAAAAGTGAACAAGAGCTCCCTCTCACAGGCCTGAATGAGAACAGTGTACACTGTATTGTCTGGCGGGTGGGTCAGACTCACGGCAAGAGGCCGCGTATAGATCTACTAAGACCCCCGCTATTTTTCTTTTCTATACCAGGCTAACAGTGCGGACACGCCATTTATTTTGTAACGGCCCCTTGAGGAACAGCGCTTGGATTGTGACAAGGTTGTGGGAGCTTTTTTACAACTCCGCGCAGTGCAATGAGGATGCTCTCGCACCCCTTTAGGCATCGTTTCCTCCTACGATCGTTTCCACCCGGGCGCCACTATGAGGCAGGGTAGCATGCCCGGGATTCTAGGTATATATAGAACACGGGCGTCTGTAATGGGCGTGATCTTTTTTAAGATCACCTTCGTGCTGCATAAGACGTTTCTGTCGCGGACTTTTTTTTTCAAACAAAAATCGTCCCTATAATTAAGTGAAGAAATTCGACCAAACTCAGATAAAAAAAATCCAGAAGAATCCCACTACACATTTTGAAATGTCTTCTTCAAAAAGTTTTAACCCATATTGTTGCATACGCCTCTCGCAAAAAAAAGGTATACATTTATTGAAAGGTTTTATTAGAAGATGAAACGACGTCTCTTACTTAAAATATTTTAATTAGTAAACATTGAAATAGACACGGATTAATAGGCCTAACTACAATGAAAATAAAACAGTTTTTTCGCTGCCCCCCTCCGCTTTTGTTGTTAGACGGTCGTTGGCTTGTTGCTCCAAACAGCTATTAGCCTAAACTTAATATAAATCTAAATCGATAATGACCCAGAAATATTCTACGCTTAACTAACAGCCACTTAACATAAAAGTGAAAACAATTTTAACATTGAGTTTTTAATTACTAGATCTACTTACAGGTCGGGGTATTCGACAAAAGAACAATGTTTATATGTAGTAAGTATATAGTAAGAAAAACATTTTTTTTTGACTGATCTGCTTCTTTAAGCGTCATTCGAAACAAATATTACAGACAACCGCGAAAATTCAAGGTCAGAAATTAATAGTCGCCTATGGAAAAAACCCGTGGGAATCCCTCGCGCGCCGCTCTATTTTTTCTTATTAAAAGTTTTTAAAATAGCTTCTTATGTACGAATATCGTTTTTTTTTAAAAATATTTTTCAAAGGATAATGGGATAATAAGAAAAATATAAAATAATAAAATATATGAGTAATTTTTTTGTATCAAACTAAATATGTAATAAATAATGGTAACCTTGAAGTAATGATTTGCCCCCCCCCCCCTTTTAACATTCGGGCGCCTGCGTGCAATGCACACATAGCACAATAGGTAGCGGCGGTCCTATATAAGTCAATATAAGATAAGATTCAGCTTACACAATCAGACCATCAATCTACCTTTACTCGCGGTTACATCAGAAATACGAATATTATACACCACATCTAGAAACAAAATTTAAAGCAAAAAAAAACAAAAAAAAAAAACCGTACAATATAGGACAATGAAATAAAATAGACACAAAAGAAACCGGAGGGCAAAGAAAAAAGGCCAAATGCATAAGGATAGCGCAAATTCTAAATAAAATGACACATAGCTTTAACTTAATTATTGTTTCCGAATACAGGAACCTTGTTTGGGCTAGCTGGCTCAAAGCTCTACATAATAATAAGGTTTTTCATCCTAATCACTTAGAATTGACATTTAGAAAAATAATGGATGTTAGGGTAGAGAATTATCTAGTTTGATTTTCATATACTTGTACAATGCTCAGGTAGTTTTCCAGAAATGGGGGTCAGGGATATTTGATATTGTGTTGATTGTTCTGGGGTAGAGGATACTTGTATCATTGTTCTGTCTTTAGTGGATTCAATGGCTAGGATGGTTAGGTAGTATGTCTTTGATATTAAATAATGTTTCTGTTACTATTGTATTTTTAGGTTAATCAATTTTCAATTGTTTATGATTTAATACTTGTGAATTATGAGAACTTACAAATAAAAACATATGGGAAAAAAACAACAAAAACAGCCCACAAAAGAGGCAAGATGGCCCATACAAGAGGCACATTAAGCCCAAAAATGAGGCAAAGAAAAGAAAAGAGGCCTAAGGCCCAAGGATTCCTATGATGATAAAGCTAAAATTGAATAGCGCAAATTCTGAGATCTAATATGAAAGCTGACATTTTGTACAGAAGACAGTTCATTCTAATTCATGTTAAAACAAAGTGACGAAATGTTCCTACAGAGACTGGATACAAAATCTCTAAAAGTATCGAAAAAGTTCTATTTCAATAGAGCATTTTTTTGTGATTAGAAAGATGAATAACAATCACCCAGGATAATGTCTTAACACAATTGTTTATTAAACTTGCTTGCTCTCTCCTGAGCAAATAGGCCTCGATCTAGAGCAGCGGTTCTCAACCTTTTATGCTCGGCGACCCCTTTTTTTACAATCCCTCACTTAGCCGCGACCCCCCCCCCCCCCCACACACAGCAATTGAAGAATAAACAATAACAATCCATTTTTTCAATGGTCTTTGGCGACCTCTAGCAAATCGTCAATCGACCCACAAGGGGGTCGCGACCCACAGATTGAGAACCCATGATCTAGAGGGTAAACAGGGCGCAAAGATAGATGTCAGAACTGTAATTGTTTTTATAAGTAAGAACGCATTGGTCTGCTGGCCCTAGGACTGGACATGGCCTTATACTTTATCCAACTAATAAAATGAACATGAAGATAATACTGCAACAAATATTTATGATTGGACAACGAGACACAACAAGCAAAGCATCGGACTTAGGATCACTAACACAACTGAAACACGGGAGACAACTGGTTTAAAAGGACACCGAAAATAAACTTTGCCAGAAAATTGAGAAAATTGAATCACCGGCATAGTTACGTCCCTTACAACAACTCTGTGTAGATCAACAAGGAGAGTAAGCAGTTTTATTCAAACTGGCCACGCAACGTACACAATACAGCAGACGTGATGCGCTTAAACAACAAGACTCGTCTTCCCTTGAGCCTGGCTGGTTGCCTCCCTTCGCCGACTATTTTGAAATCGAATCTGTTTAAGAAATGGACTACTTGTGAAATATTTCATCCAGTCACGTCAACAATTTGTAGAAATTAATTTCAGGAATCGTACTAAAATAGACCAACTCAACATGTGCGTTTCAAAGAGAGGGCATTGAAGCCATAAAGCATGTTGCAGAATTAAAAATGTCCACGATAAAATAAACAATGCCAAGGACGCCATAAATTGAGTTTCGAAATTACCAAACAAATGATAGCTTCAAATAGAAGAACTTTACAATTTAATTCCACAATCAAACTTCACTTCAGATTGTACAGTCTATAGGGCAGATTATGTTAAGGTCATCTGTTTTTTTTAACTAACGGTTAACGAGAAGGGTTTCATGTGACCAGCAAACGACCAACCCCCTTTACTTTCCAAAACTAAAGTTATGTACAGCCGGGTGGACTCAAAGGCGTCCTAAAAAATCCAATCTTCGTCGAGATTCCAACCCAGGACCCTAGGTTCGGAAGCCAAGGGCTTATCCACTCAGCCATCGCGCAACCTACAAATAGAAGAACTTCAAAATTCAATTCTACACTACAATGAAGTTTTCTATATCTTTTGTTGTTGCTTTAAAAAAAAAAAGCTTATCAACATATACAACGGATACACCAAAAGTCTTGCTATTTATAGGTATTCTGCCATGTCTGAAAATTCTCCATAGAGCTAAATTTTAGAGGATGAAGAAAACTCATTTACATTGATGCTCAGCATACGGCCAGTGGACCACATCCGGCCCTCGAAATTTTCTGCCAACGCTGGACAATGAAGCAGCAAAAGTTTGGTTCCGTGATGTGTCCAGTGACATGTGTGTGGGAAATTGATATGTCATTGGACGAATACGGCTTAGCATCACTGACCTAGCACGGTTTCTATCTAAGAACGTATTCCCCAGACACTCGGTTAGTTGTTACATATAGCACAGGGAGAGTCTGCTATCAGGGCCGGCCTTAGATAGTTGGAGGCCCTAAGCAAAGTGAGATTGATGGTCCCCATATAAAATAGAAAAAAACAGCGAAAAAATACAATCACGCAATTTATTTAAAACCTAGTGCACTACAACCATAACATTGGGCACAGGTTTCGCTATTTCTCCTCTTAAAAAAAAAACAATTTCAAGTTCTATGCGAACGCCCTATCAATTGTAGGCCCTAAGCGGCTGCCTAGTTTGCCTATACCTAATGGCGGCCCAGCTGCTATGAAATTTAATGCTTCTCCAGATACATGTAAATTCTGAGTGAGCCTGGTGTGAATGTACCTTTTGGTGTTCTATAATTATAATCTTTTCTTTGGTGTAATGCACAAATTGTAAGACTAATTTCCTTGCGGATAGCAAAGATTATTATTATTATTATTATAAAAATGTGTGAAGCTACGCAATTACCACAATCGAACAAAGTCGAGAAAGTAAATTTTTGTTCTGATTTAAGATGTTTTTTGTTCCGATTTAAGATGTATTTTGTTCCAATTTAAGATTTCTTTGTTCCGATTTAAGATGTTTTTTTTGTTCCGATTGAAGATGTTTTTTGTTCCGATTTAAGAGGTTTCTGTTCCGATTTAAGAGTTTTTTTTGTTCCGATTTAAGATGTTTCTGATGTTTATAAGATGTGATGAATATTGCGTCCTAACCCAAATCTGCAGCAGGAGGGCAGGATATGGAAGCGGGTTGGATTCAACCTCGGTGAACACCACAGTCTCAGTAATAACTCAGGGGAACTAACCGAGAGATGTGAGACAGAAAGGACGTAGGGCACTTGTTGTATTAGGTTATTTCTTATTTTAATTATAATAATAATAAAAAGGTTTGTTATCGAAACTTACATTAAGTTTTAGTTTATGAAATAGTTTGTTAAGTATATTTTAAGTCCTACATTCACTTATTGAGTTTTAATTACGCCCCCATCGGTTTAGTCTAGTTATAAATCAACCACCGACCAATTACAGTTTTTAAATTTATAACGAAACTGTAATATACTAAATCTATTCATAACCCTAGAAACAAGGCTTTATTTCAATAAAACACGACTGATACACAATAACACAGTACAGACTGGTCACGATTCACAGACTACGATAATGCGAACACGATTACAAATACTAGCACGATTACAAGCACGGGTAACACACAAGTTCATTTAACGATCACTCCATTCACCCCTCCTTTATTTCTTTCTGGGTCTTAGGTTATAACCATGCGTGTGAAGGGAAGGATCCGGAGGTATCTCTGGCGTAGACTTTTCTCCTTGCAAGTCGTAACTGTCCTGTACGGGACTCGAGTCAATATTGGCCTCTGGCATTGGGTGCTCCCCTGTGAGTCACTGATGACTTCTGGCTGGTTGTTTATCATTGGGGTGGGACTCTGTGAATTACTGATAGTTTCAGGCACGTAGCGACTCCCTGGTGAGAGATCCAAAGAGTCACCGACCTCTTGAGGCAGAATACCGTTCTCTGGTTCGAAATAGTCGTTCGTGGAACTTTCCTTCGGCGCCAGGTGCCTAAGCGACACTGTCTCTTCCCGGCCGTTTGGAAAT
The DNA here is from genome assembly GCA_030265305.1 of Biomphalaria pfeifferi. Taxonomy (NCBI): domain Eukaryota; kingdom Metazoa; phylum Mollusca; class Gastropoda; family Planorbidae; genus Biomphalaria; species Biomphalaria pfeifferi. The sequence goes on from JASAOG010000079.1 coordinate 967,874, forward strand.
CGTATATGGGCGTACTGTGGGTTGCAGCTAATAAGTTCAACCTCTTGTACCAATGGGTCAAATTTTGAAGATCTTACAGGTGATTTTAGTAATACTTTCCCTGGGTTCTGTAGCCAAGTAAGCAAGGATGTTCCCGTTGGCGATCTTCTGTTGAATTTGAAGATCCGTTCGTGTGGAGTTTCATTAGTAGAAGTACACAGTAATGATCGAATTGAATGAAGTGCCTGAGGCAACACAGATTCCCACTGTGATAGTTCCAACTTCCCTGAGTCCAATGCTAATAAAATAACCTGCCACAATGTTTTATTCAGCTTTTCTATTTGCCCATTTCCTTTTGCATTGTAGGGCGTTGTCCTGCTAGTGGCTATGCCCATAGAATGTAGATATTCTGTAGTTTCTGTGGACATAAATGATTTACCACGATCAGAGTGGATGTAACTGGGTGTTCCAAAGAGGAAAAATAACTGGTCGAAGCACTTTATCACTGTCTTAGATGTCATATCAGGACAGGGAAAAGCGAATGGAAACCGCGAATATTCGTCAATCATTGTTAATAAATACTTGTTCCGAGTAGCTGATGGCAAAGGACCTTTAAAGTCAACACTAATTCTTTCAAACGGCTGTGTGGCCTTTATGAGCGTACCAGCAAATTCTTTATAGAATTGCGGTTTAATTCTATTGCAGGTTCTGCATTGTTGAATGGTCTGTCTGACCTCTTCAACCGAGAAGGGTAAGTTCTTAGACCTGACATAATGTAGAAGTCTAGTGACACAGGTAGTCATGGTACGTCTTCAGGCTACTTTGTTTCGTCATGGTTGCACAGTGCCCTCTAGACAAGGTGTGTGCTGCTGTGTTGTCGTTCCCAGGTCTATACTGTATATCAAACTTGAAGCCTGCCAGTTCCAATTTCCACCTTTGTATCTTATTGTTTTTAATTTTCTTGTCATGAGTGTCTTTAAATATGTATGAAATAGACCGCTGGTCCGTAATAAGGGTAAAATGATTGCCACACAAATAATGCTTCCATTTGCGTATAGCTTCAGTTATTTGCAGTTGCTTCTTTCTCTATGGCAGATTGATGCCTTTCACTAGGTGAAGGAGTTCTAGAGAAGAATGCAATAGGTCTTCCATCCTGATTTAAAGTGGCTGCTACTGCGATGTCAGAAGCGTCAGTTTCCACAATTAGAGGATGGTCATACTTTATGATGAAAATTGCTGCTTTCTGCAATTCTTCTTTCAAGTCTTCCAACGCTGTTTTTACTTCTGTAGGTACAGAAAAAATTTGATTTTTCATTATAGGATACATTTTGTCGGAGAAATTGGGTATCCAGTGAGCATAATATGCCAAAAGTCCTACAATCCTTTTCTGAGACTTCAGATCTTTTGGAGGTGGCATGGCAAATCTCGCAGAGCTTGAACTCTATCAGGGTCCGGCTTCAAATGTCCTTTGGATATTTCATATCCAAGCAGTTTTACCTTCTTAGTAACAAATACACTTTTACTTTCGTTGAAAGTTATTCCGTATTCCAGAGCTACCTTCTGAAAATGCAACAGATTTTTGTTATGAGAGTCTACATCTGTACCACATATTGTTACATTGTCGACATAGGTAAATGTGTCAGACAACTTTTCTTTTTCTGTAATAGTGTCTATGGTTTTCTGGAAGCAAGCTACACCGTTAGTGACCCCAAAGGGTATTCTGCAAAACTGGTAGAGTTTACTGCAAGCTTCGAAAGCTGTGTATTTCTTTTCGCTCTGTTGGATAGGTATTTGGTGATAAGCACTCTCCAGATCCAATGTGCTAAAGATTTCATACCTGGAAATTTTCTCCACCATTTCATCCACTTTTGGCATGGGGTAAGCGTCTAGGTAAGTAAATCTATTTATAGTTTGGCTATAATCAACGACCATTCGCTTTTTGTGCCGCTCATTGGTCGTGACAAGGACTTGAGCTCTCCAAGGTGATTTGGAAGGCTCAATGATACCGTTTCGTATCAATTTCTCAACTTCAGCTTTAATAAATTGTGTGTCTTGGAAGGAGTAACGACGAGATTTAGTAGCAATAGGTCTGCAATCAGGGGATAAATTTGCAAACAATTGTGGTGCCTCTACCTTAACAGCATTGAGCGAGCAAACATGAAATGCAGGTCGACCACCGTTGAATGGAATTATCAGTTCTTTGTGTAATGCGAGGAAATCTAACCCAAGCACTACATCAGTGCAAAGTTCACCTAGTAACGAAAGTTTGAATTGATTGTAAACCTCCCCTTTGTATTTTAGCGATGCAAACATGTGACCTCTTGTGACGCTTGACAGTGAGATGACGCCATAGAAATTTTGTGCTTTGAACATGTTACTGACCAATCGTACTCTCTTGGTATGTTTGAAGAAATGTAGCTTTCCCCGCTACCTGTATCAATTAGGGCTTTTAGGTTCACGCCATTTACAGAGATATGTACTGTTGATTTAGTTAAACCAGGTACAGACGAAGTAGCAATTAGTGATGTTAGATGTGTAGAGTCCTTAATGCAGCTACAATCTTTACAAGATTGTCTTTTAATCTCGTGGCTAGGAGATGTTTTGACTTTTGTTTTGGTTATAGGCATGTTGCGAGACCTGCAAACCTTCGAAAAATGTCCATTTTTCCCGCAAGAATGACACATGCAGTCTTTGGCAGGGCATTTCGCTCTGAGATGCCGACTACCTCCGCAAAAGAAACATTTAGTATTCACTATTGCGATTGTTTCTGAGTCCACCATTTCTTCGGTTGAGATTGCCGATGACGAAAGAAATGACTCTACCAATTGAGAAGGAGTACTAAACGAACTGGATTATTTTTGGGCCTTGTCGAGTGTCTTGGCAATATCTAAAGCCATTTTCAAGTCAAGGGATCTTTTCTCAAGTAGCCTCTGTCTAATTACACTCGAACGCAAGCCGCTAACAAAGGCATCGCGAATGGCGTCCTCTTCATTTTTGTCAGCACTAACAGCTCGGAACTGACAATCTCTGGCCAACACTCTCAGCTTGTGTACAAATTGATCAAGACTTTGATCGACTTCTTGTTTGCAAGTGGCCAATGTTTCATCAGGGGCCTTCAAAAATAAATTCTCAAGAATAGATTTTGCTTCTGAGTATTTAGAAATATAGGTAGAAATATACTGATATAAGGATGGAGACACAAAGTTGCATAGCAGGTCAAACTGTTCGCTTTCACTAGCCCCTACCTTCATTGCGAATCTGTCAAAACAAGAAATCCAATGTTTCCATGTAACTGAAGCATTAGTTGAACTAGGATCAGCATCCAGTCTATTGGGACGCAAAAACTTGTCCATTTAAGAATGGTTTTATTGAAATAAATTGTAATATACTAAATCTATTCATAACCTTAGAAAAATGGCTATATTTCAATAAAACACGACTGATACACAATAACACAGTACAGACTGGTCACGATTCATAGACTACGATAATGCGAACACGATTACAAATACTAGCACGATTACAAGCACGGGTAACACACAAGCTCATTTAACGATCACTCCAGAAACAATAATTGCAACAAGAAGGGTAAGAATCAAATAATATTAAATTGATTTCTGTTGATTAATGGTGAAATAATATTTTTTTTGATTCAGATATGTTTTCAATTTTATTCATTAGAGAACACGAACCAATCTTTATCAATATAACTGACAGTTTTTGCAACACCTTAAACTGTAATTTTACAGATTTAATGTTGAAACTACAAATACAATAGCTTTTTAAAATCTGCATACAAGAAACATATTAGCTTATGAAAGAAAAGGTAATCTTTACTAATTGAACATTTCGGAGATGAAAATTTGTGAAGAAATTAGGACGACATTCAAATCGTCTCACTTAAAGTCCTTAGGATAGTGAATATTGCCTCTTCCGGCCTTAACAAGATACTCAAAAGCAAGAAAACAGTGTTTCCAAACTTTCAACATAGCCGATTGGCCAGATCCAGTTGTGCTTTTTGGACGACTCGGTCGAGAATTTGAAGAAATAAATCTCTCCGCCTTTGCCTACAACTGGTCCTTCACTTTTAAGGTATACAAAGGTAAACGCGACATGAAGCTCTTCTAAATCGACACTAACAGTAATGGAAAGGTAGCACAGGATAGATCCACAAAGAGATCGAGCGCAATGAAAGGGTCCTGGACGCCATACACAGCAGAAGTAGAAAGAAGGGGGAAAGTGCAACATCGCCTGGTGATTACATGTGACCACCCTGCGACTGCAGCTGTGTATCAAGTGTCGCAGCTGTGTATCGAGAATCGGCCTCTTTAGTCACACAAGAAGCTGCAATTGGAAAACATTAGCTATTAAGACTTAAGAAGTCAAATATAGATCTTGATATAGATGTAGAAAAAGATCGATAGATAGATGGATAGAGAGATAGATAGATAGATGGAGAGATTGATTAGATGGATGGATAGATAGATAGATGGATATCTTATCAAATACAGACGTTACTTCAATAAAGAAGATGATTACGTCCAACAGATGTTCCTAGATCAGTCTAGTCATGCAGGCTAATCAATGACTTATAATGGCTGACTCAGGCAACCCATTCCACGCTCTAGTAGCTCTAGTGAATATAGATATATAAGGTACAGAACCAGATAAACTTTACATCATCTGCCCTATAGATCGCAAGGTCTGAAAGGGGAGCTTTTTATAACATAAAATAAATATATATATAAGAATCGAATATCGTTAAATATAAAATTCATAAAATAGCAAAAGTCTTGAACGAATTCTGTAGAGCACACTTTCAATTTTGCATTCTTTTTCATGCGTTCCATTTCTTCATGTCAGTCTTAGAAAGATAATATCTTACGACATGTGTCAGGGGAGATAAGCCACTGATTTCTTTCACTTTTGGAGTTCGCCGTTCAAAGAGAGTTATCTTTGAATGAAGTTGATCAACTTATTGCATTTAGAGAGATTTTCCGTTGAGCATTGAATTCGAATAATTGAATTGAAACATATTGTTTCAGATTAAAATAGACTTTACGAATTCACTACAGATTTATAACACAGAAACCACACAGCAAAAACGCTGGTTAAACAGTTACGATTTTTCCAGACTTTTGTGAGTATTTCTAAATCAAACTCTACTTAGGCCTTTTGATGTTACGAATGACATTAGAAAATACATAATTATATAAGGCTTCAGTATGAATGACGCAAAATAAGCGGCGCTTTCTTAAGATGTTTTTGAAAGGCCAGTGTTTATGTAGTGAATAAGATTTTATTTAAAATATGATTTTATATTATTACTAAAGTCTACACATTTATTTCATTTCATCTCAAGTTGAATTTGTTCGTATTATAAAAAAAAAAAGCTAGGAGGCGCGGTGGTTGAGCCGTAAAGCGTTAGGCTTCCGAACAGGGGGACCTGGGTTCAAATCCTGTTGAACACTAGGATTTATAATTTTGGGATCTTTAGTCGCCTCGTGAGTCCACCCAGCTCTAATGGGTACCTGACATTTGTTTTGGAAAAGTAAAGGCGGTTGGTCATTGTGCTGGCCACATGACACCCTGGTTAACCGTGGGCCACAGAAACAGATGCCCTATAGATCGCAATGTCTGAAATGGGAACTATATTTTACAATAAAATTTATATTTAGTTTTGTTCGCAAAAGAAGTTATTCAAGTTATTTCTTGTTTCATAAGTTAAGATATTATATTGTTTCAGCGGTTTAGTTGTCGACAGTAAAATGTTTGTAAAATGTTTTACTTATTTCGGATGTTCCTTCAGAGTTGAAGATAATTACGTCCTAGTCCAAACCTCCCACAGGACGACGGGGGATGGGAGCGGGCAGGGTTTGAACCTGCGATCATCAATAAGTCCGATCGTGCAAACCGCACGACCAGGCAGCCATCCATTAGACAGTAGTTTGATGGCACAAGTAAAAAAGCGTCAACAAAGCGCTTAGCTCTCTCTCTCCTAATCGACGATACCATCGTTGATTTTGACCTCATTTAATTAAATTAATGTTGAATTTTTTAAACTTTACTATATGAAAAGAGCATGCATTTCCCTTTAATTCTATACCAAATACAACATTTTCTGATAACAAACATCAAAGCTATTGAAGCCCAATCATAAAAAAATAGTGAAATAGTAATCAGCAAAATGAAGAATTCTTTCCAAAATGTGGAAAAAACAATAACGGAGAGAAAGAGTTAATATCCATAATGAGATCGGGGTACATTAGAGAGAGTTTTGTAATTGTAAATATATCCCTTTCCCTCTGTACTCAAAAGACAATGCATCTGTATAGATGTGCCATCCTCCCCGGAGCGCATCCGTGGACATAAGGGATCGTGTGTGGCCCATGCGCCAAGGGCCATGGTCCCTCTCTCGACCTTGCCAAAGGAATGTTCCGTATTACATTGGGCCCCAACTCAGTTGCTAAAGCTGTCGGTGGAAATATTATAATGATAATACCAACGTGTAGAAGGCTGTACTGTTCTTTTTTTTTTCCTTAAGGTAGTCTCCTGAAGCATTAGTACCGCAAGTCAGCTAGTACCCATCTCCTCGAATCAAAGCTCCAGGTTTTGAGGCGCCAGGCGTCCGCCTTAGCCCCTTCATCTTTCTAGTAAGAGCTTCTTGGCCGGGCTTAGCAGTGTCAAAGAGAAATAAACAAATAAAATAAAACATTGTTCGCTTCTGCTTAAACTGTATTTTATTCAAAGCCAGATTTATTTAGCTGTGAAAGAAAAATTGATAACAAGCAACATAAAAAAAAAAAACTACAACAAAAGCTTGTATAAGGGAAAGAACTGCACATTTTCGGCCATATCTCTCAACATTGTACGATCTATTTCTCTTTTTCTGCTTTAAACTAAATTAATCCGTTACCACTGGTCAATTAATTAATTAGCAAATATTTTTTATTGATTCATATTTTGTTTGGAACAATTAATAGCTGTGCAAAGTTTCAACTTAATTAGAGAATGAAAATTGGAAGAAATAACATGTTCAAGATTCATAGCAGACAGACAGACTGACAGTAAATTGATATTAGCTTTGTAAAAAATGTAATCATAATGTTGTTTTCTAGATATTGTGTCCAAAAAAAATTAATTATTATCAAGTAACAATTATTGTAAAAGCAAATCTTAATAACAAGAAATTACATAGAAGCTAGTATCTATCCCACCGCCACGCACAAGGGGATGTAACCCATTTAAAGGTAGATAATATGGCAGATTCTAAGCAACCGAAGTTAATGCTAAACTCTGTATAAGTGTGTAATTAAAAAAAAACAAGATTTATTACAAAGGATCATGACTTGTAGCTAGGAAATGAATACTTTCATCGCTTCTTTCACATGTAGTAGAGCTGCTTGGATCCTTGACTCGACATACTGCTACATGTTTGATGGCAATGTTGGTGTAGTCCTGCGTAATGTTGGTCTAGTCCTGCATAATTTTAGTCTAGTCCTGCGTAATGTTGATCTAGTCCTTCCTAACTGGCATATTAATATAGGTCTTCCAGGTCTTTCTACCGTAGTTTTAGCATGGTGACCTGTTATTTAATACAATACTAAAACTTAATATATCTATCTATCTATCTATCTATCTATCTCTATCTATCTATCTCTATCTATCTATCTCTATCTATCTCTCTCTCTCTCTCTCTCTCTATATATATATATATATATATATATATATATATTATGTTGCGGGTTCTTTTTAACTATTATTTTCTCCAACTCTATTCTCTGTACAACTCCAACTCTATTCTCTGTACAGCTCCAACTCTATTCTCTGTACGACTCCAACTCTATTCTCTGTACATCTCCAACTCTATTCTCTGTACAACTCCAACTCTATTCTCTTTACAGCTCCAACTCTATTCTCTGTACAGCTCCAACTCTATTCTCTGTACAGCTCCAACTCTATTCTCTGTACAACTCCAACTCTATTCTCTGTACAGCTCCAACTCTATTCTCTGTACAACTCCAACTCTATTCTCTGTACAGCTCCAACTCTATTCTCTGTACAGCTCCAACTCTATTCTCTGTACAGCTCCAACTCTATTCTCTGTACAGCTCCAACTCTATTCTCTGTACAGCTCCAACTCTATTCTCTGTACAGCTCCAACTCTATTCTCTGTACAACTCCAACTCTATTCTCTGTACAACTCCAACTCTATTCTCTGTACAACTCCAACTCTATTCTCTGTACAACTCCAACTCTATTCTCTGTACATCTCCAACTCTATTCTCTGTACAATTCCAACTCTATTCTCTGTACGACTCCAACTCTATTCTCTGTACAGCTCCAACTCTATTCTCTGTACAGCTCCAACTCTATTCTCTGTACAACTCCAACTCTATTCTCTGTACAACTCCAACTTCTACAAGTTTCCAACTATTCGTTCTACAAAGTCTCTACAAGCTCTCTAAATTCTAAATAACTCTCTCTATAAGCTTCAAGTTCTAAGTAATGATACTAAAATCAGGCCTTAAATACATCTTTTGCTCTATATAAACATTTTTTTTCGCATTTTTGCTGTTCAAACACACCACGTAGACACTTTTATTGTCTCGCGTCTCACAGTCCCGTATAGAATCAACACACATCGTTCTCTCATACAGACATGTTCCTTCTTGGCTTTCCAGTCTACACACACACACAGGCACACAGACACACACACACGCTTATTGGTGGCCATACTCTACCGGCCCATATGAGTACCGGCCAACCGCCAATCCGCACCTGGTTTGAAACTTATAAAACGAACACACATAAAAAAAAGCACCAACTAAAGCAATCGTGTGGTCAAGGGGCTGGTTTACTCACCTCGTGTGGCTTTGTCTGGTGTTCGCTCCCTAAAGATGGTTGTTGTTTGAACAAATGCTGGCGTTGTAAATGTAGCTGGTGTTGTTGAGGTTTTAGTCCGTTCTGTACCAAAACATCGAACAAGCAATTACACAATTCAACAAACAATGAAACTTTAGTCGCGTACAATTTGGTACATATACGATTCCGTACACATAAAAATCATAAACAACTTTATCAAGTAAAATACTATGATGCTTAGTATTTGGTTCATGGACGCACTACAATAGGGATATTTTAATAATCGGTCCAAGGCGTTACACGATAGAGAACTCGCGCGATCCCATACTCCCATAAAGCCAAAAGTGTCCTGAAGTTCGTTTAAGCACGAGGCGAGACATTAAGTAAACTTTGACTAGTAGATACATTAGCACAACAGCCAAACAAATTTGGAAACGGTGTTGTCGGATGGATGTAGATAAATTAACAACCAAACAGACAGACAGACAGAGAGATAGATAGATAGATAGATAGATAGATAGATAGATAGATAGATAGATAGATAGATAGATGTCACGGATGAATGTGTGTATGTATGTATAATCTATTTTTACACTCTGTGTGAATGACCGGAAGTGTGTTTTGTTGTCAGAGAGTGGTTAGACAGAGTCCAGTTTGTGTGTGATATGATGTTTTATCTAGTGGTTGAGTTGTTTTATTTCGTTAACTACAGCTGAACCAGGGACACCTAGACGTAGCGAGACTTAAGGTAGTTTCTACAGAGTTATAAGTAGATGAGTTATATAATAGGAAAGCTGTGACAATAGATATCTTAAGAGGCACACATCATGTTCTTGCAATTCCCAACTAAAGAAGTTCAGATAAGCATTGTCTGCCTTTGTGTGTGGGATACCCCAACGATCCAACAGACAATAGTGTAGGCGAATGTTTAACGTATTTTATTATGGTATATACAAGTGATACCCAAAATACGGCCCGCGGGCCAAATCCGACCCGCGACGTTCGAAACGTCGGCACAAAATATAAAAAATCCCCCTCCCCCCCCCCCCCCACACACAAAAGTGTTCAAAATATATCTTTACCTACGTTAGGGCCTTCACTTTTTTATAATGGATTACTACCAAGGCATTTAAAGTTTGTGCGATCATGAAATAGGACTATAGAATCTACTAGGATAAGTGAACGGATCTTTACTTTTTTGTAGAACATGATGCCATTGCTAGCCAACATGTTTGTGTTTATAAAGAAAGTCTGGCTGTTTTTTTTTTTAAGAACAATAAATTATAAACAGATCTTACAGCATTTTTTTTAAGTGTAAAGAGAAAATTAAACTATCCCAATAATTCAATGTAAGTACTAGACCCTCGGGTTTGAATGAATAAAATAGATTCAGGTCAATTTCATTAAGTTTTCGTATCTTTTTTCTATCATGTGGCCCGCGACAGTAGTGTTGGAAATTAAAATGGCCGCAGATTGAATTACGTTGGGCATCACTGGTATAAACAAATATGATTATAATATTTATAAAAATATTGCCTTCGAGATAAAAGATGAGTGAATTATGTCACGTGACTGCAAGGATCATGTAATGAGAGCCTTTGTTTGTCTTGGCTTTACACATTTTTTAGTTTGCTGTCTTTGTTCCAAATTTGTTATCAAAACCAGCATTTCGCAATCATGGCACGGGTATACCAGGACATTAGCAGTAAAAAGTAAAAAAATAGACTTTCCATTACAGACCTTGTGGTCTATAGGGCAGAGGATGTAAAGGTCATCTGTTTCTATGGCCCATTGTTAACGAGGGTGTCATGTGGCCAACACAACAACCAACCGTCTTTACTTTTCCCCGACTAATGTCAGGTACCCCCATGACAGCTGGCTGCGCTCAACAGCGCCCAAAGGTCCCGAAATTTAAGACCCCAGTCTTCATCAGGATTCGAACCCGGGATCCCTGCGTCAGAAGCCACGCGCACCTCAGCCAAAGCGCCTTACTTTTGATCTAGGATCTCATTTCCAACTATGAGTGTTATTTCTAGGTTTCAGAAAGTACCTGCAATGCCCAAAGTCACTTCCTCAATTCTCTCTTTATGAAGACGGTGATGGTCTAAATGTTGTTCTTCTATTTATTTGTTTTAATGCTTCAATAGTGCAAGGAGTCGCTCCATTGAACTTTGCACTATTAAGTTCTTCTGTCTAGCTAGTTTTTAAATATGACGGTGCAGTGTGTAGGAAAGCGCTCCCAGGAAGGTCAGTACCAGTGCTATAAGGACAAACTTTAAGAGCTCCTTCAAGGAGTGTGATATTGACATTTATGGCTGGGTAGCACTAGCTCTCGATCGCTCATCATGGTGTAAAGCTGTGAGCAGGGGCGGACTGGGTGTCAAAATCGGCCGAGGCATCTCTATACCAAAAAATTGTACGTTATACAATAGATATTTAATTATAGGTCTACCTGTCCTCAAAATCACTCTGTTCATGTTAAGTTTGATAATGTATCGATAGCTGTATACAATACATGATTAATAACATCACTCAGAGGGCCTCTTTTGTAAGAGAATACTAGAAAACCTTCAACAATTTAACACGTGCCTTAGTGACATCCATGAGGTTCTTATCTTATAACATACAGACGTGATTTAAAAAAAAAAGCTTACTGTGGTCCTACCGGCCCATTCGGGTACCGGCCAAACGGGCATTTGCCCAAATGCCCACATAGCCAGTCCGCCCCTGGCTGTGAGTGTCGGAGTCTTGAGATTCGAAGAAAGGAGAGTGGCCAGCATGAACGAGCGCCGAACAAACAAAAAAACAGAGAAGATGCAGGCCTATCTGCAACTGACCAAACCTACCTGTGAAACGTATGCGTCCGGCTTTTCACAAGCGAGGATTGGACAGCCATCTTCGTGTCCATAAGAAAATGAGACATGTGCTCATCGTCGTTCGCGAAGGAGAAGCAATCTAATAATGTCGGTGCGCAAAATGTCTATTTAATTATGAATTATTCAACTAGTTACTGGACACTAAAAGAGGTGAGTGCGGGAATCCCCACAAATGCATGTTCCAAATAAGATAATTAATTTTTTTAATTACAAGAGTCTAACCAGAGTTTTCACTGTTTGCCAAATTAGCAAGTAGTTATTTTCCCATAGACATACATAAGCTTTCAAATTTTTAGAACCGTTTTCGATAACTGTGTCCACCCAGTGTCCGTCAACCCATGACGAGTTTGCAAGCTAATAAGAGGAATGTAAAAAAGTTATACCAAAACTGAGAGAGAGAGAGAGAGAGAGAGAGAAAGAGAGAGAGAGAGAAATATAAAGAGAAATCAATTGAACACCTTTGACATGGAGATAAACCATCTCGGTCTTCACTGGGTCATTGATTAAGCTGCATCGATAGTAGCCAGTGTCTTTAAGCCTGACGTCGTTGATGTGGAGATTCCAGACATCTTTGTGAGGGCTCCTCACGCTCACACGCTCGTCGTCGGTGATACGCAGATTCTCAATAGTAATCAAAGTCATATCAGAGTTCATCCATTCTACCTGGACGTAGGTGAGAGAGAAGCTGGTTTGAAATGGTAAAAAAGAAACTAATGCCGGTGTTTTTCTTTGCACAGTCTCCTCTGGACTGAGCTATACTACCTGAAGGTAGAGAAGATAATTATCCGTAAGTTAGTGAACAAACCAATCCTTGCGTTTTCTGAAGAGCTATTTTACAATTTACATTATTAAGTGTTGTGTATTAGAGACTATGACGTGACTATAGACATAAATAAATATAGACTGGCCGATTAAAGAATTTTATGAAACGAAAATTTGTGACTTGCAATTTTGTGTACTTTATTATACAGCATTTATGAGCAGTATAAAAGTTAAGTATTCATATCTATTTCAGCCCATGACTTGCTGATCTCCATCTCGACAGGTCTGGGAAACCCAAAATTCTCAATCTGTATGGCGACATTTATGCACTACGCAAGACAGCAGGGTTTCTGTCCAGGGCTTTTGCAAGAGAGGATTTGAGATTCTCAAGCCCTCACTCTAATGGAGTTTGATGATGATGATGATTTCAGCCACACACCTATATATATTGTAAATAAGGAGGCAGTGTAGTTTTGTTTAATCTCTAAGAATGAAGATCATGCAATTTTTCATAATTCGGAAATCCGAATACAATAGATCAGGGGTTCTCAACCTGTGGGTCGCGACCCCTTGGAGGTCGATTGACAATTTGCCAGGGGTCGCCAAAGACCATTGAAAAAATGGATTGTTATTGTCTATTCTTCAATTGCTGTGTGTGTGCGGGGGGAGTGGGGGTCGCGGGTAAGTGGGGTATTGTAAAAAGGGGTCGCCGAGCATCAAAGGTTGAGAACCGCTGCAATAGCTATACATGTTTTCAAGTTACATGAAGTTACTTCCTTCGGCCAGTCTATATTTATTTATGTCTATGGACTTGACTGGTAAAATCAAGGATTGGTTTTAGGGGGGAGAGCGAAATATCAGCCGTTGTGATCAGTGTATTGTAGGACGCCTTAGAGATAGGAAGCTTGTTATGACCATAGAGAGTTTGCTGACATTCGTATATTGCCCTCATTGCCACTCAGTATCGGCGTCGAGTAACTTATGGTATTAGTTTACGAGATTAGAAACGCTAAATCAGGTTACTCTTATATTTTAAGAATATGCAGAAAAAAAAGCAGATAACAAATATGTAATTTGATTTCCTCGGAGATAAATAGTGTTTAAAATATATATTTTAAAGTTTTATTTCTTATTACCATATATTTTTATTGGAAATACACCATTTTGGACTATCTCCCTTGAATTACTTGCCAACGTTTTTCTGTTGCTGTTTTGTCTTTCTTTCTAGCAGCTATTAGATCTAGATCTAATATTAAAATTCCTTTAAAATGATAGCATAAGAACAAAATACTCTCTTTAAAAAAATTTATTGAAAAAAATAAGAAACAACAAGTTAATCAATTTATTATTAACATTTTCTTTAGACCTTCATTTCAGTAAATACACTTAAAAAGTCATAAGTTGACATCCTATGAACAAAAAAACTCTCTTAAAAATATGCTTAAAAACAACATGGTGGTCAGTAAAGGTATCTGGGCATCTAGACTATTACCATTTACATTGATAGTTCGGCCTTTCACCGGTGTTATTGGATTACGTTGAGTGTTACCTCCGTTTTTGTTTATCTTTATTAGACACTGAGGAAGCTTCTAACACGCGTTCAGTCTCGTGGGTGTAAGACTTTGAACACCAATGGACAAATCTCTGTAGCAATAACATTAAAAGTAATTTTTAAAAGAAAACACTTAATTATCAGTGTAAAGGGTTAAACAAGACTCATTTCCCGAAAGTATTGTTTTTTTTCTAAAAATGAATTTGATATTGTACAGTACATGATGGATACGTGTATACAAAGGGACGTAACTTTATTTAAATATTTAGTCTAACAAAACAGGATTATGCACCCTTAAATAAATGATTAATTTATTATTGGTATAACAGAGTGTATAGAGGAAGAATTTAGCGAGATTTTTTATAAATAGTTCATGTACAGAATAAAGAAAAAGTTTATAATCTATTTAATAAAAAGTTTTATAAAATATTTTTTTAATTACTAGTACAGAAGAACACAATTTTTTAAGGCCTTCCGTTTACACTTTACAGCAGGGGTTCTCAACCTGTGAGTCACGTCACCCTTGGGGGTCGATTGACGATTTGCCAGGGGTCGCTTAATACCATCGAAAATAGGGATTGTTATTGTCTATTCTTCTATTGCTGTATTTGTGTGTGTATGGGGGGTCGCGGCAGAGTGGGGGATTGTAAAAAGAGGTCGCCGAGCTTAAAAGGTTCAGAACCGCTGCTTTACAGCTTGGGTTACAAACTGAAGATGACAACACTGAAGTTTTATAAAGCGTCCTTGACACTGTTTAGTTAATTGTTTATAATCTCCGATATTATTTTAACATAAAGAAGACATTGGTTATCTCAAACATTACTGGTTAGGAATGACGGCGCAGCTCAGGGTGACAGGCCAACCACGGACGAGCCTGACGCGATACCAATCGTCATAGAAGCCCTGAACACTGACCTGCAACCTGTGGGCTGTTTAGACCAATGGCTCGCTGCCACGTCGCATGGTCTGTACGACGTGGCTACGTGATAGTGGTCTCCACTACCCACAGATTGTGACGTTGCAGGGTCAGTGTTGAGGCCTTCTGTTACGATTGGTATCGGCTGAACTGACTTTATTGGGGATCCTTCGTCTGATGTAAAATACCAGACGTTACTTCAAGAAAGAAGATGATTACGTCCTACGCGTCATGCATGTTAACCAATGACTTAAATTCTGCTAAGTCATTGGTTTTCCTAGCTGGCTCAGGCAACCCATTACATGCTCTAATAGCTCTAGGGAAGAAGAGGCATTTGTACAGATTTGTCCTAGCATATGGAACGAGGAATGCGCCTTTATCGTTGTGTCTTTCTGAGTATTTTATTAGATTTATTTTTGTACAAAAAGATGGACAGTCGATGTTTTTGAAGTGGGCACGACATTTTGAAATACTACTTTTTAGTAAAATCACTAAAACATTTGGAGTTAGCAATGTTCTACGGGGAAGTGATCACTTTGAAATCATCATTACTAACAATCTCCCCTCATTAGGACGACCACAGCGGTGGAAACTGAATAAGGCCGATTGGGAACAATTCCAAAAAAGATGCTCCGAGGATATCACAGAAAATATCCTCGATGAACAGAACCCAGCTGATACCTTTGCTAGCAAGCTACTTAGTATAGCCAGGAAAGTTGGCCCCCTAACCTCCGCAAATCCAAAACGGCCTAGCAAACCATGGTTTGATGCAACTTGCAAAAGTGCTATTGGCGATAGGAAAAAACGACTGGCTGCATTTATAATGAATCCTTCCCAGGAAAACCTAAAGCTATTCAGGATAGCTAGAGCAAAGGCTAGACAAACCATACGGTCAGCCAAAAAGAATTCCTGGAGAAGTTTTGTCGGCAGTCTGGATACTAAAACTTCTGCTAGAGCGGTTTGGAAGGCAGTAAGGCGAATCAAAGGGAAAGAATCAAATGCAATAGGGCATCTGAAAAACCAAGGACGAACTGTCACGTCCCCCAGAGAAATAACTGACTGCCTTGCATCCTCAATAGCAGAAAAGTCATCCACTGCACACTACACGCCAGAGTTCCAAAAAGTCAAAACCAGGGAGGAAAGACACCCCATTGATTTCAGGTCAGAGAACAATGAAGACTACAACAAACCGTTCTCGCTTAAGGAACTGAGGGAATCGCTGGACAAGTCACATGACACAGCGCCTGGAGAAGATGAAATCCATTACCAGTTCCTCAAGCACCTTCTCGAACCCTCATTGGCAGTCCTGCTAGGGGTCTATAACTGTGTGTGGCAAACAGGCGCTTTCCCAAACAGCTGGAGGAAAGCCACAGTTATACCGATACCTAAACCGGGAAGAGACGGCTCTGACCCAGCTAACTATCGACCAATAGCACTAACAAGCTGCATCTGCAAAACCATGGAAAGAATGATTAACAGTAGGCTGGTCTGGTACCTGGAGAGGAATAAAGTGATCTCCAACTACCAGTGTGGATTCCAGCAGGGGCGGACAACAACTGACCACCTGTTAAGGCTGGAAGCTTATATTAGAAATGCATTACTCAGAAGAGAACATCTAGTAGCTGTATTCTTCGATATAGAAAAGGCCTATGATACAACCTGGAAACATGGCATTCTACGTGACCTGGAGCTTATGGGGCTTAAGGGACACCTCCCCCGTTTTGTGGGGGAATTCCAGAAAGACCGAAAATTTCAGGTTCGAGTGGGCAACTTCGCTTCTGACACTCATGACCAGGAAATGGGTGTACCCCAGGGCAGCATTCTGTCAGTCACCCTGTTCAACATTAAAATAAATAGCATCATAAATGCTCTGTCCCCTGGCATAGAGTGCTCTTTGTATGTTGATGACTTTGTCATTTTTACTTATGGGAAAAACATGAACACCTTAGAAAGAAAATTACAGTTATGTTTAAACAAAATTCAGGGTTTGGCAAACGATAATGGTTTTAAATTTTCGGACTCCAAAACAGTATGCATTTTTGTAATTTAAGAGGACTCCACCCAGACCCTGAACTATTTATACACAAAAAGAAGATCCCTGTCGTGAAAACTACAAAATGTTTAGGCCTGACCCTAGATTCCAAATTTAATTTTCTCCCCCACATTAAGGAACTTAAGAAGAAATGCCAAAAGTCATTAAACATACTTAGAGTACTCAGCAATACGGACTGGGGAGCTGACAGAGATACCTTGCTGCTGCTATATCGAAGTCTAATTCGATCCAAGCTAGACTACGGAAGCATAATATATTGAGAAGCAAGGAAGTCTTATCTAAAGATACTGGAACCAATACAAAATGCTGCCCTGCATCTCTGTCTCAGTCCGTTTCGTACATCACCTATCTCAAGTCTCCATGTGGAGGCTGGAGAACTCCCCATGGATATAAGAATGCTTGCAATGCAGTATATAGTCAAGCAAAAATCCAACCCCACAAACCCTGCTTTCGACTCCATATTTAACCCCACAAAGGTAGAATTATACAATCGAAGGCCTAACGTCATACAGCCGTTGGGCCTTCGAATGAGAGAACCCATCCTAAATATAACCCCACCCATTGACCAAATCTCTAAAATAGAAACCCCTCAGAATCCTCCTTGGCTAATGAATAAACCCAAATTAAATTTATCCCTCCTTAATTTCAAAAAAGAAAATACAGACCCAAGCATACTACAAGTCCACTTTAGGTAACTGCAAGAGAGCTACGGAGATTTTGGCACCATCTACACAGACGGATCCAAAATGGATGGAAAGGTCGCGTGTGCCTGCTCCTTTCGGAACAAAACAATCTCCCGTAGACTCCCAGATGGCTGCTCCATCTTTACGGCCGAATTGCATGCAATATCGCTTGCACTTATGGCCGTCAAAGCATCAGAAAGGAGGAAATTTATAATCTGCTCCGACTCCAAATCTGCATTGCAAGCTTTGGGGCGGATAAAGACTGATATTCCATTAGTACATAAGAGTCTGAAGCTGTTGGACCAAATAACAGCCGACCATAGGAATGTCACCTTCATCTGGGTCCCCTCCCATGTGGGCATTGAGGGAAACGAAGCCGCAGACAGAGAAGCAAATAGAGCCTTAAATCATGCGGTGTCAGGAACCCAAATTCCCTGCTCGGACCTGAGACAAAGTATTGCCTCTGCCACCTACCAAGAGTGGCAGGACTGATGGGAGGCTGAGACTCACAATAAACTCAGGCAGATTGTGGCGGATGTCGGTCCACATCTAAGGGTCTGACAAGGCGTGGTAGCACGACCATGTTCAGACTTAGGATTGGCCACACCTACATCACGCACTCTTTTGTGCTGAAGAAAGAAGAGCCCCCACTTCATGAGTATTGTGACTCTCGCCTAACCGTGGAACATATCCTCATCGACTGCCCCAGATACCAGGATGTCAGGGAGAAATATTTTAGAGCCACTAATTTAAAAACACTATTCAATAATGTCGACCCTGGGAAGGTACTTTATCCGGGAAGTTGGGTTGTCTACGAAGATCTGATTTATGAATTTGTAAACATGTTCTATTTACATTAGATTTTTACCAAATTATTAAGTTTTTACTACCTCTACTATTTTAACTGTGAATAGACCTTGATTTTAATGATTTGACTGTATGGAATTTGGCCCTTGTTGTGTGGAGGGAGAGTGGCCCTTGAGGGACTGCAGGCACGACATGGCCTAAATTGTGCCGATGTGCCCAAAATCAAAATCAAAATCAAATCTAAAACATTTGGACAGAGGAACAAAAAGTAAAGTTGTAATAATAAAAAAAAAACAAAAAAAAATCACTGAATTACAGCTAGGAATTTTCGATTGTTTGGGGGCCCGGCGGGGGGTGACCTCTTTGGGGAACCCCTGTATTTTGCGTAATATTTATTTTTAATGTGAACAAAACACTCAGTTGGGGGCCTCCATCACGTGGGAGCCGGGGTGGATTTTCAAATTCTCCCCCCTCTTCTCCCACCCTAGTTACGCCACTGCTGAATTATTACCTAAACAACACACGCACACACACAAACATAATAAAATACCTAGAAAACAAACAGAAAAAGTCACATTTCTTATTCCCTATGCTAGGTTAAATTAACACAAATACCCCTTCCCTAGTACCATTAGAGCTTTGCTTGAATCAACCAGGGAAACCATCAATCGGGCAGAAATTAAGTCTCTTATAAAGATACGCGTAATACGTAATAATCCTCTCTTGCGCAATAAGCTTTCACTTATAAGATAAGATAAGAGAATGGTCTTTTGGTTGTTTTTTTAAAATAGATTTATCTCATATTCTTATCTTATATAATAGATATTATGAAGATTAAACTGACCTGTACGTAGCCCGTAGCACTGCTCTTAAAAGAGCAGGGCAGAATAGCATTATCTCCTTCCGTTTCAGTCACGTTATGAATGGTAGTGTCATTCATTGGCTGAATCTTCTTGATCTCTGTAGGTGCTGCAAGAAGGCGGAAACAAAAAGTGCAACGATTGGTTCTTTTTCGACACGTGATGATCAAGCTAATTTAAATACCGTTTCTTATTGAAATAAAATTGACTAAAGAATCCCTTTTATCTGATAACTGATTATAACTTTCTAATTATCGCTATCTATATAAATTTAATATTTTTGATCTACACTCAGAAAAAATATGCTGAAACATTGCTGTAGAATAACCCTATAAACTAAAATATTAAAGACCATGGCACTAGGGAGTTTCGTATGAAAAATTTACAAGACTCGGTCTCTTGAGAGCTTTTAAATATGAAGCTGGAGTATCCTACTGAAAAACTTTATGGCTAAGTGGCGAAAACCACTAGGCTATCAATCAAATAGACTGCAGTTCGAATTCCGACTTGATCTAAATTGTGTTTGGGAGGAAAAACAAACTCCTTCTTGGTAAAAATCAAAACAATCTAAGTTCCAAAAACTCGAAGATGGCTTAGAAGTCCGATCTTCGCTCTGAAAAGCTGACCAACTCAGAGCACGGAGATTTCCTGCTTTTGTATTAAAAATTTGTTAACTCATCTTTTCAAAATCCGTGTCCGTCTAATGTCCATTCATCTATAAAGAATTCGCAAGCTAAGTGGAATAGTTAATAATTTAAAAAAAAAAAAGACACTAGCAATTAGACAACAGAGGAGACCAAGAGAGAGAAAGAGAGAGACAGAGACAGAGAGAAACAGAGAGAGAGAGAGAGAGAGAAACAGAGAGAGAGAGAGAGAGACAGAGGGAGACAGAAACAGAGAGAGACAGGGACAGAGACAGAGAGAGAGAGAGACGGAGAGAGAGACTAAGTAAGAGAGACAAAAAAAGAGAGCGAAATAGACAGATAGAGACAGAGAAAGAATAGAGAGAGAGAGAGACAGACAGACAGACAGAGAAAGAGCAATATACCACTTTTGACATCAAGATAAATCATCTTGGTCTGCTCTGGGTATGTGTTTATCATGCACCGATAGTAGCCGGTGTCTTTGGAGCTAATGTTGTTGATTTGAAGGTTCCATGTATCCTTGTCAAGACGCACCACACGCACACGTACGTCGTTTATGATGCGCCGATCCTCAAAACTTATTAGTTTCATATCAGGGCTGAGCCAAATTACCTGGAGGTCGCAGGAAATGTAGAAGAGAGATTCAGCTTTAAGTTGGTGAAGATACTAATGTGTTTTAAGGTTCCCCTTTCAGACCTTGTGGTCTATAAAACAGATGATGTGGCCTACGGTTAACGAGGGTGTCACGTGTCTAGCACAACGACCAACCGTCTTTACTTTCCCACTACTAATGTCAGGTACCATTAGAGCTGGATGGACCTAAAGGCGCCCGAAAAACAAGAAAATAAAAATCCCTGTCTTCACTGACTGACATCTGTCTGACTGCCTTGTACAAATTTGTACACGTTATTTCTCCCACTTCCCAATCATGGATCAAGTTGAAACTTTGATAATTATTCATCGTCCTAAAAAACATGATTATTTTTTTTAAATTACTTATTAATTAATTAATTAGTGGCAATTAATTTATTTCGTTGATACCTATAAAAGGATATAAATATTATAGTACTCATAGATATGACTGTAAATGTGCAGTTCTTTCCCCGATATAGGTTGTGTTTTTTTTTTAAAGCATTACTCTTTGTTATAATGTTTGCAGAGTTCGTTTTGTACATCATTTAAAAGAAATATTGTTGTTCTGGGTATAGTTTTACATGTATCACATTGTTGATGACATATTCTGAAGCAAATTATAGCATCCTAGTCGACCGACAGCCTAGCATACGTCGCTATTTTGAAGGGCTGACCTTAGGCCACTGCAACCTATGTGACCGCAGTGGGCCCCGCACTTTTATAGGACTCGCGCTAATTTTAAGTCTATGAATTATTAAATACAAATAATTTAATCTAGAACATTATTAACATTAACTTAAAAAACAGAGACTAAGCTCTGTGTTCCCATCAAATATACTTTGACTTTACCCCAGTAAAATGCATGCAAAAAAAGAAATATGACCAATTGGGTTCTGCGGTAGCGTATAGCAATCCAAAAAATAAGAAAGGAATATTCGCATTTGACTTGAGAATCATCATTAATAAAATCATTAAATTTAGAGATACTTCAGGACATAAGATTGCACAGTACAGTAGAAATAGTACACAAAACCCTGAACCATAACTTACAAACACAAGAAAACAACCTAATAAAATACCCAGAAATACTCAAAGATAAAGGCACATTCCTTATTCAATATGCTTGTATAAATTAGTACAAGTGCTACTTCTTCCTAGTACAATTATATAACTAAACGAGTTGCCTGGATCAGCCAGGTAAACCAAAGACTTGTAAGAGTTAACGTTTAATTAACACGATCCACTAGATTAACAATGATAAGTGTATGCGTCGGCAGGTTACACTCACGAGATAACCCCTATACGCGTCGCCACCAGTGTTACAACATTGAGATAACATAATAACCTTTGTGTCATAGAGTGTTATTAGAAATGGCGTGAGGAGGCTTTTACTGACCTTTAGGTAGCCCATTGTCTTAAAAGGGCAAGGCAGAAAGGCAATATCTCCTTCTATAAAAGTCAGATTTTCATTGCTTGTTGTATTCAGTGGCTTAGCCTTTTCGATCATCGTAGCTGCTGCAAGAAGGCCAAAACAGAAAGTACAATGATTGGTTCTTTGCGGACACACGATGAGCACGAGACATAAATTTGCATATAATTTTAATAAACTTTAGAATATAACAATCTATATAACCCTTTGGCGCGGTGGCTGAATGGACCTCATTCACAAATCGTAAACGAACAACATTTAGCCACGTGATTTTCTATCTCTTCTATACAAATTACGATTACGAAAATGGGAATTTGTAATACAAAATGGCTATCACGTGTCAGTTTTTTTTCCTTGTTTTATCAATATTATCACGTGACTAAATGTTGTTTGTTTACGATTGGTGAATGAGGTCCATTGTTAAACACTTGGCTTCCGAACCTGGGGTCCTGGATTTATTCTCGGTGAAGAATTGTGATTTTGCATTTCGGGATTTTTAGGGCGTCCCTACGTCCAGGCGGTTGGTCGTTGTGTTGGCTACATGACAAAACCGTCGGCTATAGAAACAGAAAACCTTAATATCATCTGCTCTATAGATCGCAAGGTCTGAAATGGGAAATTGACTTTGCTTCCCTTTAGCTTAGCTGTTCTCAACCTTTTAAGCTCGGCGACCCCTCTTTACAATCCCACACTCTGCCGCGCCCCCCTTCCCCCCCCCCCACCCCCCGCTAAGACACACTGCAATAGAAGAATAGACAAAACTATTCATTTTTTCGATGGTCTCTGGCGACCTCTGGCAAATCGTCAATCGATCCACAGGTTGAGAACCCCTGCTTTAGCTGGTGTCAGATCTAAATTCGGTGAGAGATATACAAACATTTGTTTGAGAAACAAATTACTGAACATAGATACTAAGAACTTAATTAGACGTTTGAACTAGATAGTCCTAGGAGGAAATATACAGGAACCTGTCATAAGAAAGCTGATTTAAAATAAGCTACTACGGTAGTAAAGTAAAGACCTTGCGATCTATAAGACAAATTATGTAGAGGTCATCTGTTTCTGTGACCATCAGTTAACGCAGCACAATGACAAACCGCCTTTACTTTTCCCCAACTAATGTCAGGGAACCATTAAAGCTGGTTAGACTCGGAGGAGCCCTAAAGATCCTGAAATTAAAAATCCCCAGTGTTTCCCAAGATTCGAACTCCCTCGGTTTGGAAGCCAAGTGCTTTACCACTCAGTCACCGCGCCTTCAAGTTACTAAAGTACTAAAAAAAATGTGTGGCTGAATGGCTAAAACCACTGGCTACCTATCAAACGGACATTCTAATCTAAACTTGATCTGAGTTGTGTTTGCATTAAGGAAAACCTCTCAGATCCACATGTCCCTTCAAATACCCAAAAACATTTTTAAAAAGGGGGAAAAAATCAATCAGAGGGCAATGAGAATGCTGTATCATTCCATATTTTTATTCTAGTATTTATTCCTATATAGCGTCTCACTACGTAAATCTTTTTAGTTTGAAAAGTATATTGTGTCTAAGAAATTGAATGTTTTAAAAAAGGTTTCATACCTTTGATTAAAATACAGCACGACTTTAAGGTGATCAATAGGCAAGCAACTTTAAGAACAAACATTGTTTAACTTGATGTGGAACCAATGCAATGATAAAACAACTCCATCAGAAGGATCCAGTTGAAGTTTCAGACAGAGCTGTCCAGGCCATACTGATGTTATTGCATTGGACACTTAGTATCGTTTTCATTGGTCAAGTAGTTGACAATCGTTTAAGTGGCTAACGAGGAAGTGAGTTACACCAACTACGTAGGAAGCACTTACACAGTTGGGAGAGTTAATTACGTGTCTGGACCTAGGAGTAACATTTTCTAGACTATCAAAACAAAATTACTGTATTTATTTGCAATTTGGTGTTTATACTAGTCGAATGCACTTTAAAAAAACTGGTCTCTTGTTTTCCTATATGTTTGTGAAGACTTTAATGCTGTGGTTAAAGGAAGATTTGGGGTGGGTTTTTTTTTCAGAATGCTGGACTGAATGTTAAAGTAAAATGCTGGGAATCGGAAACAAGTCAACACTCTGGCTGGCAAAGGGAAGGGCTCCTCATTGACTAGATTGCTAGGACAAATCTGTACAAATGCCTCTTCTTCCCTAATGCTAGTAGAGCATGGATTGGGTTGCCTGAGTCAGACAGAAAAAAAAACTATCATTTGGCTGAATTTAAGTCATTATAAGATAAGATAAGAATATTGTCAAGAGATAAAAGCTGAGGTGGTTTTGTCATATGTTAAGACATGACTCACTGTCAAAGGTCATTATTCAAGCAAGAAGAGAGAGTAGTCTAAGGAGAATGTGACAGGATAACCTAAAAGTAAGGAACAGTCTCTCTTGATCTATTGCTAAGGGCATCTGTTAATCTGAGAGTGGAGAATCTTGGTGGCGTGATCTTTCTTAGTGTATATTTAATATTTTCCCCGTTCTACCAAATATTAAACGACGTTCCTAATTTGAATGTAACAAATTATGTTTTAAATGAGGTCGCTGCACCTAAATGCTAATTATAGAATATGTCAAATCATACATTGTCATTATTAGATATTTTCATGTATGTCGAATTTTTTTTATTTTTCATTGTTTTGATGTATCCGGTGTACCAAAAAACAAGAAGCCTTAATAAAATTATGTAGCTTAAAAGGTTAACTATAATTTGTGTGCATTTTTTAACACTAAATGATTTTTTTTCTAATGTTCACACCAGTGGCCTTCCTAGGAACATCTTCGTTGCCTATCAGAGGGCGGTACTGCTGCAGACCTGCCACATCACCGTAAAATTCCTCAGTGGAAACTGTTAAAAGGGACTACGATGAATTTTGTTTCTCTTTAACGAAACTCGACCCTGACAGCGCCAGAGAATGAATATCCGTTCATTTCTAACATTATATAATGCTACAATAGAGATGAATACAGTGTTTTGAATGACCAAGCAAAACCCAGTTGCAACCAGGATATTGTTCCACTACTGATGAAGGGAAAGTCGTTTTTCTCTGGAGGGGGGGGTCTATTTACCTTCTGAGAAAGTCTTCTGCGCCTGTCTTCTGTCTGTTCCGCGGGCTTCGTGAGAGTTACCCGTTTCTTTCAGATGCCATCTGCTGCCAATTGATTAAAATTGCTTTTATATAGCGCCTCTTTTATGATTATAGCATGCTCAGTGCGCTGTGGTCCAATCTCTTTTGTGAACCAGTGGGGGAGGGAGGTATCTGGAAGATTTCCGTGCTGCCCTTATGCGCTCAGTATTCATAACTCTGCTTCAGATGCCCAAGCCGTAGACAAAGAGTTTTGGCCTCTCAGGCACACGCCTGATCTTTACCACGCTTACGGTTGGCACCTCTATTTTTTCCCTCCTTTTTAAGTTTACCAAAAGAAGATCAAATTTGGCATGCCGTTGTTCCCCATGTGGGAAAAGTTTCAGACCCAGCGCAGCTGTCGAATGGTAAGAAATGTCAACACCGGCCTCCAGCAGAACATGGTTATTTGAAAAGTAGTTCTGTAAGCGTAGGCCTGTTATGTATCGAAGGCATCTTTAATAGAGGAGTTTAAAGAGCCTTAGATGTCTTCAATAGAGCATCCAGGTCTCAGTGTCATATAAAAGTGTGGTTATAACCACTGCTTTATAAGCATTG
Organism: Biomphalaria pfeifferi; assembly: GCA_030265305.1. Classification (NCBI taxonomy): domain Eukaryota; kingdom Metazoa; phylum Mollusca; class Gastropoda; family Planorbidae; genus Biomphalaria; species Biomphalaria pfeifferi. The sequence continues at coordinate 993,635 of JASAOG010000079.1, forward strand.
ACTTTTGTTATTATTGAAGAGACCTAGAAGATCGGAGGAGGGGGATACCATCACATCCGGGTGCTTTTCGGGCAGCAATGTTGTCTATGGCTTTGCTGAGCTCTGACAGGGTGGATGTTTCGTCTAGCTCGTTCATTGTGGGTCATTGTATGATGGCCTTATGGGCTGAGCTAGAGACTGAGCTTGTTGTGGCATAGAGCTCAGAGTAATGTTCAACCCATCTGTGCATTTGTTGGCACTTGTCTGTGATAATTTCCCCAGTGGTTGATTTTAGAGGTGCTGCCTTGTTTTGGGGGGGGGGGGGGTCCGAGAGCCTTTTTGATTCCTTCGTACATCCCACTTATGTAGCCCACTTGGGCTGCGAGCTGAATATTCTCACTGAGCTCTACCCAGTATTCATTGGCACAGATCCTTGCTGTCCTCTGTGCATTGGCTCTAGCTTCAATTGTAAAATGTTTGTAAAAATGTTTTACATGTTTCGGATGTTCCTTCAGAGTTGAAGATAGTTTACTTCCTAGTCCAAACCTCCCGCAGGACGACGGGGAATGGTAGCGGGCAGGGTTTGAACCCTCGACCGTCGATAAATCCGAACGACAGTCCAGCGCGTAAACCGCACGACCAGGCAATCATCCAATTGGGAAGACATAGCTCTAGACCGCACCAGATGGAGAGAGACAGTGACCAAGAAAGCTATGGACAGTGAAAGTACATGGGTCTCAGCTCAGGAAGAAAAACGTACAATCCAAAAAACGGCCAGTTCCTCTACCACCGAAGCAAAAGCCAACTTAACCTGCGCTATCTGTGGACGGGAGTGTCTCTTCAAAATAATGAAGAGACCTAGTCCACCATACTCTCGAGGCGAATTGCAGTGTTGGCCATAGCGAGACGGTAGTTTTTGATTTCGCTAGACAGTTGTAGAGAGTCTATTTATCACAGGTCTATGTTCGTTTTGCCTGAACAGAAGTTTGAAAATGATTTAAGAGAAAAATCAAGTCTAGAGTGAAATGGATGAATCAATTTTATTAGGATTACTTTGTACACATGACATGACATCTCAATGACACATTTATTATCTAGTTAGACGAAAGTGAGATCATGACAACACACACAACACACACACACAACTCGACACCGATGACATGACTATTTCATCCATGAAATGACTGGTTCTCAACGACTGAGGTGTTATTCAAATGACATGATGGTGACATGAAATGACATATACAAATTTAGACTTCAGCAAAACAATTTTGGAAATCATAGTTAAATACAGTCAAGTGATTAATGAATTAATACACAAATTAATACATGACACTCATTTTTAATGATGTGCTTCATTCGAAGCCAAAAAAATGTCAGGTCTAGTTGAAACATTTTGATCTGTGTTAGTGACGATTGGGAAGGGGGGGGGGGCAGTGGTAAAGCGCTTGGCTTCTGAACCGGAGGATTCCGGATTCGAATCCTTGCGAAGACTTGTGATTTTTAATTTCGGGATCTTTAGGGCGGCTCTGAGTCCACCCAGCTCTAATGAATACCTGAAATTAGCTAGGGAAAAGTAAAGGCGGTTGGTCGTTTTGCTGGCCACATGACACCCCCTAATTAACAGTGGGCCACAGAAACAGATGACCTTTACATAATCTGCTATCTGGTCTATCATCTGGTCTGAAAGGAGGAGACAATGACTAACAATAAGGGAAAGAAGAACTCAACCTTTGGGTTATTTTTAATGTTTTAAATACAAGGGAAGACAACCGCTAATGAATTGAGGTCGCATGATGGTCAGAGAATTACGTTAAATAATCGAATATGTGGCTGAGGGGAATATGCCTTGTGGCTACCTATCGAGGAGGCTCGAGATCGAATCCACAAGCGACCTGAGTTGTGTTTGCTGAGAGCTAAGGACAGCATGGAAACCTTCCGAGGACCACCGAGACAACACGACCAGGTACACTCTCTGTTCCACTCTAGCTGATTGTTGTCTAATGGCTTAGTGATCAGAAAAAAAAAGTATGATCTAGACCAAGGTTAATGTCCTCATGAATATTACGGTATAATGTATTGTATAGCATTAAACCACTTATAGTTATTTCCTGTATCATTGCAACATTAGTTTTTAGTTTTGGTGAAAACAGAAGCTCATCTTCTGACACCAATCTTTAGGCCCTACACCTACATGTATGCAGAGGAAGCACTGACCTACAAATATCACATCAACATACACCCATGTTTAAAGATGTATTAATTAATTGATTAAAACTCTTCTAATTTTTTGCCAGAGAAAAGGTATAATTAAAGGTTAATTCTACCTCTGAATTTCAATGTATAGAGTATTGACTTTGCTTCTTTCTTGCTGATTCCAATGTTTCGTAAAATGTAGTCAAAATGTTATTTTACATAAATTATTTAGAAATGAAATTTGTTAAATTAATAATTCTGAGGCATTCTCTTCGGTGGAGCTCTGTTCATGAGCTCAGTACTTTACAGGGATGACAACTCTGGTCGAAATAATAATTGTATTTTGATTGAGCTTATTGACCTTGGAAACAATAAATTACAGGCCAGAATTAAAATACAATATCCAGCTGTGTCTATGTATAAAATAAAAGTATACAATGAAAATGTATGATACGAAAGGAATCACATTGTTCTCAGAAAGGAATATAACGGAACAGAAGAAAAAAAAATTCAAATATGAATTACCAGTTTTATTGCATGTATATGTTGATATTTGTTTCCTTAATCTCACACCCTTATTAATTGGACAAAATCACTGAACAAGGAAACAGAAATTCTTGTAACTTTGACATCATCTGTTCAAATCACTGATCTTCCCTTTCAGGCCAAGCGGCACACTAAGGTTCCGCGGAAAGCAAAGAGGGAACACCGTTCCACGGGACAGAATAAAATTTAGACTTCTTGTTTGATACAATCGCTGAGTGCAGTGATGCCATATCTGCGGGCCACATCCGGCCCACCGAAAAATCGGCACTAAGAGTAAAAAAAAATCCCCAACCCCTCTTTTTTTTTTTTAAAAAAAAAAAAAAAAAATTGGTGCAAAAAGTATTTTACTTTACGTTAAGGCCCTCTGATGGATTGGCACAATGACCTTTGACATTTGTTTATGAAATGGGAGAGAAACCACAGGTGGAATTTAGAATCTACTAGAAAAAGTGAACGGATCTTTATTTATTTATTTATTTTTTGGAACATGATAATAGGCCAATAAGTTTTATTTGTAAAGAAAGTGGGGGCGGTTGTTTTTTGTTTTTTTTATTCAAACTACATATAAACGGTATTACAAAAAAGCTGAAGGCATTCTTGGTTTGAGCCGCGAATAAAAAGATTTTTAAACTACGCTTAGAAATTGGAAAATCAATGGGAATATTTACGAAAAAGAGACAAAAAAATGAGTCGTTGGCTAGCTAGCTATAATTTCGCTCACATTTTTGACTAGAGAAATGAAACCAGTTTATGTTGCCTAAAAAAGAAGAATTCTTTCAGATTTCCCATTAATTAAGTAGGCAAAGTAGTAAGTACTAGATCCACAGGGTTTCTATTTAAATTGTTTTAGATCAATTTCTTTCTGTTTTTGTACCGTTTGTCAGAAATTCAATAAGCCAGCAGGTTGAATTTGACTGGGCATCACTGGCTTAGTGTATAGAGAATTGTAAATCACTAGTTCATTATTTCAGAACAGCTATTCAGGCCTCGCGGAACACTAGGGTTCCGCGGAACATAGTTTGGGAAACACTGTCGTATCGCATTACAGCAATGTAAATCTTGCAGATAGATGACGTCATTTCTTTTTATCACTGAATGGGACAAAAAAACAAATTCATAAGAAATATTTTTGTCAAAGAAAAAGTAATTAGGAAGAAAACTTTGAAATGGAACACTATCTCCGATAACAGCTAAAATGTTGCCCTTTTTTTTTTCTTTGCTGTGTTACAGTCTTGAGCATTTTAAAATGTGTTCTTACATCAAAATGTTATATTGTATTTCAACCTCAATGAATATAATAGCAATGATCATGTGGCAACACATTTTAAGTATGTATGTAATGGATTTGCACATGTCAGTGCCATAAACAATGATGTCATAAAGATAATATATATTTAATTCAAATAATCAAAACTGTTACAACTAAATGCATATTATAGTGAATTCCAATGATTAAATAAAGGAATGCTAATAAGCACATCTAAAAAAAATTAACGCTTTTTTTTTTTTTTTCATTTCTTCTACTAATTTCCCTTTATACAGACGTTAACCAACTTTAAATTATATAATACCAGGCACCCATCCGTAGCGACGGGTGAATACTACTTGTTCTTTGGTGGGAGGTAACTCTATCCGCAGAAATAAAAGAGTGATCTTTCCATTATTTCTTCTTCTTCTCTTCCAAACTCTTAAGCCATGAAGAGAATTATATATAGAGATGCATTTTAAAAAATTAAGTAATATAACCAAACATTTTTTTCTTCACAGTACAAATATTGATTAACACGAACAACATTCAATCGTTATGTTCTCCCGCTATCTTTTTGATGGTAACAATATTTTAAATTGTTGACCTGACAATTCAACTTTAAACAGTTTTTAAAACAATGTTTAGAACAAAAAGACTTTGTGAAGGAGACGATGGGGATGCATTGGTCCAATGAAACAAGATTAGAAGAAACTGTAAAATATTTCTTACTGCCTGGGTACCTGCCGAAACAGACACTCACACTTAATGTGTACACCTGACTCTGATGATGAACATATTTGTATGCAGGATGGTATATAGCACTAGACTAGAAGTGTAGCAGCGACTTGGAAATGTACACATGATATGATACGATGTGTACATACACAAACATGTATATCATAAAAATGAATTTATGATAAAATTATTATTTTTAAAAAAAATTAGAAAAAAAAACCAGGATTTTCGACACCTTTCTCATCCCCTCTCACACAAAACCCATTGTGACTCTAACACATACATTCTGGATATCTCAAATTCTTGAACTCCCTCAAATTACTACAAATGATCTACTTGGGCATAGAAAATGACGAGTCTAAATGAATGAGAGTTTTAAATCACAGGAGTCTACGTCAACCGCTTTTATATTATTTAACAAAAATTATGAGGTAAAGCTTGAAATATTTGGCAGAATGTGAGAGACTTGTTAGTCCCCTCTTTAAAAAAAAAGGAAAATATACATACATTTGTATATCAATAAAAACAGGGTGCAACTTGAACTGAATATCACGCAAGAGAAAAATACAAAACAGCAAAATATATATATAAAATTTAAACAAAGCTTATCTACAGGGGAAGAACTCCGCACATCTATCAATAATGTACAAGTTATCTCCCATACTCGATATCAAACAAAATAACTAACTACTAATAATTAATAGACTAATTGGATTTCGTTTTATTGATTCAGGTTTTGTTAGGTAATATTATGTACAATAAATAATTGCTGAAAGAATCAACATGATCGGAGAATGCGTACAGGAGAAACAGCCTAAATAATTATTGATGGGGACAAAACCCAACAAGTTTAGTCATGTTTGTGAAAACTTATGGTTTAGTTTTCCTTGCTGGTAACAAACTAAATAATAAATTACCAGTAATTAATGTACTAATTGTTTTTTTGTTTTTTTTTATAGATTTATGTCTTGTATATGCCAATGAATAATTGTATAAGGTTTTAACTTGATCCGAGAATGGGTGTGGGAGAAATAACGTGTACACACTTTTTTACCAGACAGACAGACAGAATAAGTTGTATTAAGCTTTGTCATAAAACTAACCAATGGGTTGTTCATAAGTTTCAGAATTCCTCGCCAAAAACTAATGCAGGGGAGGAAAGTGAAATAGGTTCCAACTTAGACCAACTCCAAATAGTCCGAGACGCTACCACACGGAAGCTTTGTATTACATTAAATTCAATGGAATTATTATTTTACACAAAACATATTACGTCATTCATAAATACATTAGTGACATGATATTAAAAAGTATTGATGCAAATACAAACAGTTGAGAACATAATGATATCCGCTAGCATGCTTTCAAATTAACTATACTTGCACCCATGCATTCAAATCAATGACACATGTAAGTATATCTTTCACATATGCATTCAAATCAATCACACATGTAAGTATATCTTTGGTCTGGTCAGGAGAAGCCAAAACTCAACACAAATAAAAACATAAGCTGGACAAGTTGGAAATAAATACATCATACATCATACATCAAACACACACCTCAGCATGATCGACATCGTAGATCATAACACACAAGCTTTCATGATCAACATGTGATTAACATCATGCATCGCATACAGTACACAGAAGTCTGCTTCATCATCATACATCACACATACACAAGTCTGCTTCATTATCATACATCACACATACACAAGTCCACATGATGATCCACGCTTTAGAGTTATGTAAACTCTACCACACAATGTGCAAATCATTTAAATTCTTAGGTTTTAGCAACATCAAAAATAATTGATTCAAAGAAAACTCCATATTTTATATCCTCTTATATAATTTCTTACAGTACAATTATCATTTATGAAAACTTTTATAGAAACAACAAAATGTCTTGATTTTGTCTTGATCATTTTCTTTATAAACTTGAATATCTGACACAAAAATGTTCAGTCTCTGCGTTATGTTTACATGTTTCGGATGTCCCTTCAGAATGAAAGATTACTGCTTCCTAGGCATAACCAACTGCAGGACGGCGGGAGATGACGGCGGACAGGGTTCAAACCCGGGTGCATCGAGACATCAGTCCAGTGCACACACCCCTTTGTTTTTTTGAGTAAACTTCACCTTGGGCATTAGCCATCAGGACCAAAAAAAGAACATGTGCAGTTGAGTTTGTTGAACTTGCAGCCTACTAGAAATGTCAGGATCTAGAGCCATTGTCACTAAATCTAACATCTTCACAAAGACTAGAATTTATCACGATCTTTTTACACACAAAACAAAAAAATATTTATAAAATAGCAATAACATATTTCAATATCAGATAAAGTAATGCAGTCTTTCAAAATAGTATTAATGAACATATGACTCTTGCCTTGTATTTAATATTAAGCTAATAAATAAATACTCAAAGCATCAGGACATCAGTGTAGAACAAGAGCAAGCAACCAAAGCAAAGGTAGATAATAAAGTAATTTGTGAGCAAAGGAAGATGATGACCCATTGCCTCTCCAAGAGCTATCTATAGCTGTGAAAGACAAAAAAAAATTATAAATGTAAAGTGTAATTTTTTATAAACTACTCTATATGTAGCTTGACTACTAGTAACTACAAACATTGCAGAATCTATATAGTCTAAAGCAGTGATGCCAAACCTAAATCGACCTGCGGGGCTATTTTAATTTCCAACACTTGTTTCGCGGGCCGCATGACCGAAAAGTTTTAAAAATTAAATGAAATTGTTCTGAAACTATTTAACCAGAACCCCTTGGACTTAGTACAACGTTCATGTCCTATTTGAATATTATATTATTGTTCGCATCAGAAGCTTCTTTTCTCTCCTTAAAATGTTAGCAACAGTGCAGGTACCTTTAAAACCGTCCCATTTTGGGTAATATTCCTATCGATCCTCCACTCTCTAGTTGCAGTTAATCTTTTATTCGTGATTCAAACCAAGGATTTATTTTATAATGCCTATATATATGTTCCACGACGAAGGCTGGATCTGGCCCGCGGGCCGTATTTTGGGCATCACTAGTCTAGAGGATATCCTCAGCTAATCAAGTGTTTGTAACTTTCAAATCCTCAGTCTAGTGTTGCTGTACTTGCTCTATCAGCTAACAATTAAGCATCCCCGCATAAATAAGCGTTATAATATGGCAGCCCAAGGCACCTGAAGGTCGGCATTAACTGAGTGGTCACATTATTGGCTAGGTGCGAGCAGGGCTGGCTGGTAATAGGCAGCCCAGACCACGTGGTCTCTTGCCAGTGACAGTGACAGCACTGGAACTCGACAGCCGTCTGGACGCCTAAGCAACCCTTTTTAGGAATTCACCGCTTACCTCCCAAGCGCGAGGAAGCGTGTAGAATAGTTGCCCTAAATATTAGCTAAATATTGGCTGTCTCCCATAACCCTGGCCAGTCTCCTGCGGCTGGTGGGGATTCCATTTAGATAAAGCCAAGATAATATACATTTCTATAATCAGGGTCCGGCTTCAAATGTCCTTTGGATATTTCATATCCAAGCAGTTTTACCTTCTTAGTAACAAATACACTTTTACTTTCGTTGAAAGTTATTCCGTATTCCAGAGCTGCCTTCTGAAAATGCAACAGATTTTTGTTATGAGAGTCTACATCTGTACCACATATTGTTACATTGTCGACATAGGTAAACGTGTCAGACAACTTTTCTTTTTCTGTAATAGTGTCTATGGTTTTCTGGAAGCAAGCTACACCGTTAGTGACCCCAAAGGGTATTCTGCAAAACTGGTAGAGTTTACCGCAAGCTTCGAAAGCTGTGTATTTCTTTTCGCTCTGTTGGATAGGTATTTGGTGATAAGCACTCTCCAGATCCAATGTGCTAAAGATTTCATACCTGGAAATTTTCTCCACCATTTCATCCACTCTTGGCATGGGGTAAGCGTCTAGGTAAGTAAATCTATTTATAGTTTGGCTATAATCAACGACCATTCGCTTTTTGTGCCGCTCATTGGTCGTGACAAGGACTTGAGCTCTCCAAGGTGATTTGGAAGGTTCAATGATACCGTTTCGTATCAATTTCTCAACTTCAGCTTTAATAAACTGTGTGTCTTGGAAGGAGCAACGACGAGATTTAGTAGCAATAGGTCTGCAATCAGGGGATAAATTTGCAAACAATTGTGGTGCCTCTACCTTAACAGCATTGAGCGAGCAAACATGAAATGCAGGTCGACCACCGTTGAATGGAATTATCAGTTCTTTGTGTAATGCGAGGAAATCTAACCCAAGCACTACATCAGTGCAAAGTTCCCCTAGTAACGAAAGTTTGAATTGATTGTAAACCTCCCCTTTGTATTTTAGCGATGCAAACATGTGACCTCTTGTGACGCTTGACAGTTGAGATGACGCCATAGAAATTTTGTGCTTTCAACGTGTTACTGACCAATCGTACTCTTTTGGTATGTTTGAAGAAATGTAGCTTTCCCCGCTACCTGTATCAATTAGGGCTTTTAGGTTCACGCCATTTACAGAGATGTGTACTGTTGATTTAGTTAAACCAGGTACAGACGAAGTAGCAATTAGTGATGTTAGATGTGTAGAGTCCTTAATGCAGCTACAATCTTTACAAGATTTGTCTTTTAATCTCGTGGCTAGGAGATGTTTTGACTTTTGTTTTGGTTATAGGCATGTTGCGAGACCTGCAAACCTTCGAAAAATGTCCATTTTTCCCGCAAGAATGACACATGCAGTCTTTGGCAGGGCATTTCGCTCTGAGATGCCGACTACCTCCGCAAAAGAAACATTTAGTATTCACTATTGCGATTGTTTCTGAGTCCACCATTTCTTCGGTTGAGATTGCCGATGACGAAAGAAATGACTCTACCAATTGAGAAGGAGTACTAAACGAACTGGATTATTTTTGGGCCATGTCGAGTGTCTTGGCAATATCTAAAGCCATTTTCAAGTCAAGGGATCTTTTCTCAAGTAGCCTCTGTCTAATTACACTCGAACGCAAGCCGCTAACAAAGGCATCGCGAATGGCGTCCTCTTCATTTTTGTCAGCACTAACAGCTCGGAACTGACAATCTCTGGCCAACACTCTCAGCTTGTGTACAAATTGATCAAGACTTTGATCGACTTCTTGTTTGCAAGTGGCCAATGTTTCATCAGGGGCCTTCAAAAATAAATTCTCAAGAATAGATTTTGCTTCTGAGTATTTAGAAATATAGGTAGAAATATACTGATATAAGGATGGAGACACAAAGTTGCATAGCAGGTCAAACTGTTCGCTTTTACTAGCCCCTACCTTCATTGCGAATCTGTCAAAACAAGAAATCCAATGTTTCCATGTAACTGAAGCATTAGTTGAACTAGGATCAGCATCCAGTCTATTGGGACGCAAAAACTTGTCCATTTAAGAATGGTTTTATTGAAATAAATTGTAATATACTAAATCTATTCATAACCTTAGAAAAAGGACTATATTTCAATAAAACACGACTGATACACAATAACACAGTACAGACTGGTCACGATTCATAGACTACGATAATGCGAACACGATTACAAATACTAGCACACAAGTTCATTTAGCGATCACTCCAGAAACAATAATTGCAACAAGAAGGGTAAGAATCAAATAATATTAAATTTATTTCTGTTGATTAATGGTAAAATAATATTTTTTTTTGATTCAGATATGTTTTCAATTTTATTCATTAGAGAACACGAACCAATCTTTATCAATATAACTGATAATTTTTGCAACACCTTAAACTGTAATTTTACAGATTTAATGTTGAAACTACAAATACAATAGCTTTTTAAAATCTGCACACAAGAAGCATATTAGCTTATGAAAGACAAGGTAATCTTTACTAATTGAACATTGAACATTTCGGAGATGAAAATTTGTGAAGAAATTAGGACGACATTCAAATCGTCTCACTTAAAGTCCTTAGGATAGTGAATATTGCCTCTTCCGGCCTTAACAAGATACTCAAAAGCAAGAAAACAGTGTTTCCAAACTTTCAACATAGCCGATTGGCCAGATCCAGTTGTGCTTTTTGGACGACTCGGTCGAGAATTTGAAGAAATAAATCTCTCCGCCTTAGCCTACAACTGGTCCTTCACTTTTAAGGTATACAAAGGTAAACGCGACATGAAGCTCTTCTAAATCGACACTAACAGTAATGGAAAGGTAGCACAGGATAGATCCACAAAGAGATCGAGCGCAATGAAAGGGTCCTGGACGCCATACACAGCAGAAGTAGAAAGAAGGGGGAAAGTGCAACATCGCCTGGTGATTACATGTGACCACCCTGCGACTGCAGCTGTGTATCAAGTGTCGCAGCTGTGTATCGAGAATCGGCCTCTTTAGTCACACAAGAAGCTGCAATTGGAAAACATTAGCTATTAAGACTTAAGAAGTCAAATATAGATCTTGATATAGATGTAGAAAAAGATCGATAGATAGATGGATAGAGAGATAGATAGATAGATGGAGAGATTGATTAGATGGATGGATAGATAGATAGATGGATATCTTATCAAATACAGACGTTACTTCAATAAAGAAGATGATTACGTCCAACAGATGTTCCTAGATCAGTCTAGTCATGCAGGCTAATCAATGACTTATAATGGCTGACTCAGGCAACCCATTCCACGCTCTAGTAGCTCTAGTGAATATAGATATATAAGGTACAGAACCAGATAAACTTTACATCATCTGCCCTATAGATCGCAAGGTCTGAAAGGGGAGCTTTTTATAACATAAAATAAATATATATATAAGAATCGAATATCGTTAAATATAAAATTCATAAAATAGCAAAAGTCTTGAACGAATTCTGTAGAGCACACTTTCAATTTTGCATTCTTTTTCATGCGTTCCATTTCTTCATGTCAGTCTTAGAAAGATATCTTACGACATGTGTCAGGGGAGATAAGCCACTGATTTCTTTCACTTTTGGAGTTCGCCGTTCAAAGAGAGTTATCTTTGAATGAAGTTGATCAACTTATTGCATTTAGAGAGATTTTCCGTTGAGCATTGAATTCGAATAATTGAATTGAAACATATTGTTTCAGATTAAAATAGACTTTACGAATTCACTACAGATTTATAACACAGAAACCACACAGCAAAAACACTGGTTAAACAGTTACGATTTTTCCAGACTTTTGTGAGTATTTCTAAATCAAACTCTACTTAGGCCTTTTGATGTTACGAATGACATTAGAAAATACATAATTATATAAGGCTTCAGTATGAATGACGCAAAATAAGCGGCGCTTTCTTAAGATGTTTTTGAAAGGCCAGTGTTTATGTAGTGAATAAGATTTTATTTAAAATATGATTTTATATTATTACTAAAGTCTACACATTTATTTCATTTCATCTCAAGTTGAATTTGTTCGTATTATAAAAAAAAAAAGCTAGGAGGCGCGGTGGTTGAGCCGTAAAGCGTTAGGCTTCCGAACAGGGGGACCTGGGTTCAAATCCTGTTGAACACTAGGATTTATAATTTTGGGATCTTTAGTCGCCTCGTGAGTCCACCCAGCTCTAATGGGTACCTGACATTTGTTTTGGAAAAGTAAAGGCGATTGGTCATTGTGCTGGCCACATGACACCCTGGTTAACCGTGGGCCACAGAAACAGATGCCCTATAGATCGCAATGTCTGAAATGGGAACTATATTTTACAATAAAATTTATATTTAGTTTTGTTCGCAAAAGAAGTTATTCAAGTTATTTCTTGTTTAATAAGTTAAGATATTATATTGTTTATGCGGTTTAGTTGTCGACAGTAAAATGTTTGTAAAATGTTTTACTTATTTCGGATGTTCCTTCAGAGTTGAAGATAATTACGTCCTAGTCCAAACCTCCCACAGGACGACGGGGGATGGGAGCGGGCAGGGTTTGAACCTGCGATCATCAATAAGTCCGATCGTGCAAACCGCACGACCAGGCAGCCATCCATTAGACAGTAGTTTGATGGCACAAGTAAAAAAGCGTCAACAAAGCGCTTAGCTCTCTCTCTCCTAATCGACGATACCATCGTTGATTTTGACCTCATTTAATTAAATTAATGTTGAATTTTTTAAACTTTACTATATGAAAAGAGCATGCATTTCCCTTTAATTCTATACCAAATACAACATTTTCTGATAACAAACATCAAAGCTATTGAAGCCCAATCATAAAAAAATAGTGAAATAGTAATCAGCAAAATGAAGAATTCTTTCCAAAATGTGGAAAAAACAATAACGGAGAGAAAGAGTTAATATCCATAATGAGATCGGGGTACATTAGAGAGAGTTTTGTAATTGTAAATATATCCCTTTCCCTCTGTACTCAAAAGACAATGCATCTGTATAGATGTGCCATCCTCCCCGGAGCGCATCCGTGGACATAAGGGATCGTGTGTGGCCCATGCGCCAAGGGCCATGGTCCCTCTCTCGACCTTGCCAAAGGAATGTTCCGTATTACATTGGGCCCCAACTCAGTTGCTAAAGCTGTCGGTGGAAATATTATAATGATAATACCAACGTGTAGAAGGCTGTACTGTTCTTTTTTTTTTCCTTAAGGTAGTCTCCTGAAGCATTAGTACCGCAAGTCAGCTAGTACCCATCTCCTCGAATCAAAGCTCCAGGTTTTGAGGCGCCAGGCGTCCGCCTTCACCCCTTCATCTTTCTAGTAAGAGCTTCTTGGCCGGGCTTAGTAGTGTCAAAGAGAAATAAACAAATAAAATAAAACATTGTTCGCTTCTGCTTAAACTGTATTTTATTCAAAGCCAGATTTATTTAGCTGTGAAAGAAAAATTGATAACAAGCAACATAAAAAAAAAAACTACAACAAAAGCTTGTATAAGGGAAAGAACTGCACATTTTCGGCCATATCTCTCAACATTGTACGATCTATTTTCTCTTTTTCTGCTTTAAACTAAATTAATCCGTTACCACTGGTCAATTAATTAATTAGCAAATATTTTTTATTGATTCATATTTTGTTTGGAACAATTAATAGCTGTGCAAAGTTTCAACTTAATTCGAGAATGAAAATTGGAAGAAATAACATGTTCAAGATTCATAGCAGACAGACAGACTGACAGTAAATTGATATTAGCTTTGTAAAAAATGTAATCATAATGTTGTTTTCTAGATATTGTGTCCAAAAAAAATTAATTATTATCAAGTAACAATTATTGTAAAAGCAAATCTTAATAACAAGAAATTACATAGAAGCTAGTATCTATCCCACCGCCACGCACAAGGGGATGTAACCCATTTAAAGGTAGATAATATGGCAGATTCTAAGCAACCGAAGTTAATGCTAAACTCTGTATAAGTGTGTAATTAAAAAAAAACAAGATTTATTACAAAGGATCATGACTTGTAGCTAGGAAATGAATACTTTCATCGCTTCTTTCACATGTAGTAGAGCTGCTTGGATCCTTGACTCGACATACTGCTAGATGTTTGATCTTTTTTTCCACGCAATGGCAATGTTGGTGTAGTCCTGCGTAATGTTGGTCTAGTCCTGCGTAATGTTAGTCTAGTCCTGCGTAATGTTGATCTAGTCCTTCCTAACTGGCATTTTGATATAGGTCGGCATATTGTTTTTCCAGGTCTTTTTACCGTAGTTTTAGCATGGTGACCTGTTATTGAATACAATACTAAATCTTAATCTATCTATCTATCTCTCTTTCTCTCTCTCTCTCTATATATATATATATATTATGTTGCGGGTTCTTTTTAACTATTAATTTTCAATAATGCAAGGACAAGTAGCATTTTCAATAGCTGTATTTTACAAATACTAAACAATACAACTCCAACTCTATTCTCTGTACAACTCCAACTCTATTCTCTGTACAACTCCAACTCTATTCTCTGTACAGCTCCAACTCTATTCTCTGTACAGCTCCAACTCTATTCTCTGTACAGCTCCAACTCTATTCTCTGTACAACTCCAACTCTATTCTCTGTACAGCTCCAACTCTATTCTCTGTACAGCTCCAACTCTATTCTCTGTACAACTCCAACTCTATTCTCTGTACAGCTCCAACTTCTACAAGCTTTCAACTATTCGTTCTACAAAGTCTCTGCAAGCTCTCTAAATTCTCAATAACTCTCTCTATAAGATTCAAGTTCTAACTAAGTAACGATACTAAAATCAGGCCTTAAATACATCTTTTGCTCTATATAAACTTTTTTTTCGCATTTTTGCTGTTCAAACACACCACGTAGACACTTTTATTGTCTCGCGTCTCACAGTCCCGTATCGTATCAACACACATCGTTCTCTCATCCAGACATGTTCCTTCTTGGCTTTCCAGTCTACACACACACACACACAGACACACACACGCTTATTGGTTGCCATACTCTACCGGCCCATATGAGTACCGGCCAACCGCCAATCCGCCCCTGGTTTGAAACTTATAAAACGAACACACATAAAAAAAAGCACCAACTAAAGCAATCGTGTGGCCAAGGGGCTGGTTTACTCACCTCGTGTGGCTTTGTCTGGTGTTCGCTTCCTAAAGATGGTTGTTGTTTGAACAAATCCTGGCGTTGTAAATGTAGCTGGTGTTGTTGAGGTTTTAGTCCGTTCTGTACCAAAACATCGTACAAGTAATTACACAATTCAACAATTAATGAAACTTTAGTCGTATACAATTTGGTACATATACGATTCCGTACACATAAAAATCATAAACAACTTTATCAAGTAAAATACTCTGATGCTTAGTATTAGGTTCATGGACGCACTACAATAGGGATATTTTAATAATCGGTCCAAGGCGTTACACGATTAAGAACTCACGCGATCCCATACTCCGCTAAAGCCAAAAGTGTCCTGAAGTTCATTTAAGCACGAGGCGAGACATTAAGTAAACTTTGACTAGTAGATACAACAGCCAAACAAATTTGGAAACGGTGTTGTCGGATGGATGTAGATAAATTAACAACCAAACAGACAGACAGACAGACAGATAGATAGATAGATGTCACGGATGAATGTGTGTATGTATGTATAATCTATTTTTACACTCTGTGTGAATGACCGGAAGCGTGTTTTGTTGTCAGAGAGTGGTTAGACAGAGTCCAGTTTGTGTGTGATATGATGTTTTATCTAGTGGTTGAATTGTTTTATTTCGTTTTATATTATTGTACGCATCAGAAGCTTCTTTTCTCTTAAAATGTGCAGGTACCTTTAAAACCGTCCCATTTTGGGTAATATTCCTATCGATCCTCCACTCTCTAGTTGCAGTTAATCTTTTATTCGTGATTCAAACCAAGGATTTATTTTATAATGCCTATATATATGTTCCACGACGCGGGCTGGATCTGGCCCGCGGGCCGTATTTTGGGCATCACTAGTCAATAGGATATCCTCAGCTAATCAAGTGTTTGTAACTTTCAAATCCTCAGTCTAGTATTGCTGTACTTGCTCTATCAGCTAACAATTAAGCATCCCCGCATAAATAAGCGTTATAATATGCCAGCCCAAGGCACCTGAAGGTTGGCATTAACTGAGTGGTCACATTACTGGCTAGGTGCGAGCAGGGCTGGCCGGTAATAGGCGGCCCAGACCACACGGTCTCTTGCCAGTGACAGCACTGAAACTCGACAGCCGTCTGGACGCCTAAGCAACCCTTTTTAGGAATTCACTGCTTACCTCCTAAGCGCGAGGAAGTGTCTAGAATAGTTGCCCTAAATATTGGCTGTCTCCCATAACCCTGGCCAGTCTCCTGCGGCTGGTGGGGATTTCATTTAGATAAAGCAGAGATAATATACATTTCTATAATCTGTCTTAATCTTCTGAATATTGTAATCCCTAGATTAAAAATATATATGAGATAGTTTAGAAAAAAAAATTGTGATCTTCTTACCGATAGATTTACTATTAGCTGGAGTCACATTAGGTGGATTATCTTGTCTGTCAATACTATTATAATCTAAAACAACAACAAAAAAAATACACAAATAAATTTGTGACAGCTTCAAAAATCTATAGAGATTATACAGAAGCGTTTGCTTGCTTGAACTTATGAAGTCACAATAATATAAAATGATTACTTGGTCGGCTATGCTCAGCGCTCTTTTGATCTCCTGGCCTGTTGTTGTGTGGTGGTTGCTTCCTGGATACAGTTGTGTCTGTTGCTGCTGTGCTGGATGTGGTCGTTGTTGTTGATGTAGAGGTGAGTTCTGTCAGAACACAAGGAACTTTTCAGTGTTTAAGAATCATCTATACTATAAAGTAGAATGTGAGGTGTATGTATATGACTTATAGACATCAAAACCGCTTAACCAATCTTAATTAAACTTGGCAGGAATGTTTTTTGGGTACCAACTTAGACCTTAGTGTATGTATTGTAGCCCTAAAACAAACTTAAGACCCTTAAAAAAAAAAAAATGTGTCCGACTATATTAAAGCTATAGTATTTTATGGATCTAGGCCATGTCTACAATGTTGACATGAGAAAAGATCGAAAGGATTTAGACCTAGATCTAATTTTAAGAAATACACTTTGTGCAGATAGTTTTTTACTTTGACACATGAAAATACAAAAGAAGATCCTTTGATATTATTATATAATAAAATTAACATTCAATTTTGTGTTTCAAAAGCATTTTTTACATTAATGTAACCACAGATTTCCTGACGAACATTCTTTCATTAGACAATACCGTAATGAATCGCATACTAAAAATTATTTCGTTTCATTGTTTACTTTATAATCCCATCCCTAGATCTAAAACTCTAATTCAACTCTAAGATGATAAAACTTCTTTTCGCACAGATAGTTTTATACTTTAACACATGAACATACTAATTATAGTCCATTCATTTCATATTTTGATCAAATAAACATTCAAATTTGGTTTTCTAAAGCATTATTTTAAAGAGACTACATTCGTTTACAAAAGCTGCGAAGCCGAGTTAAGATAGGCCTAGATCTATATTCATTCATGAATCGCGTACTAAAAATTATTTCGTTTAATTGTGTACATTATAATCCCATTCATTTAACAAAGCTATCGCTCTTTTCGTTTTTAATAGATATGAATGTATCGACTTCGGGAAAACCCATTTTCCCAAAACTAATTTTATTTTCATAGCGAAAGAGAAATAACGTGAATGGATCATTAGCTAAGTTTAACATACATCTAAATGCAATCCACTACATTAGTAAACACAAACTTAGACACGCAGGTCGCGGGTAATGCCAGGCTAGTAATAACTAAAATACAAAGGTGCAAATGACACTTTGCGTTACATAACAGAGAGCGTATGATTTACATACAAGTGTGAAGAGCGTTCTGTAACTGGTCAGATACTCTATGAATACGTCGTATGCATTCATTCTTTTATTTTGTTATTTCTTTAGGCATGAGAATTATTACGTCCCTACGTATCACCATCAATTCCCTGACAACACGACTGCCAAACCTTCAAAGAACATTTCCTCAATTCCATAGAAACATGCCCTTAATCATTACCTACTAAGCAAAAAACATTGCCTAATCATTACCTACTAAGCAAAAAACAGTGCCTAATTATTACCTACTAAGCAAAAAATATTGCCTAATCATTACTTACTAAGCAAAAAACATTGCCTAGTTATTACCTACTAAGCAAAAAACATTGCCTAGTTATTATCTACTAAGCAAAAAACATTGCCTAATTATTACCTACTAAGCATAAAACATTGCCTAATTATTACCTACTAAGAAAAAAAACATTGCCTAATTATTACCTACTAAGCAAAAAAACATTGCCTAATTATTACCTACTAAGCAAAACATTGCCTAATTAATACCTACTAAGCAAAAAACATTGCCTAATTATTACATACTAAGCAAAAAACATTGCCTAATTGTTACATACTAAGCAAAAACATTGCCTAATATAATATTGTCCCCTTAAAAAATGTCTCACCAAATAAAAACATTTCCTCCTTGTCCTCACCAAGAAAATTGGAGGCAAAACATTCATACGTGCCAAATTCTGAAGGGGAAATGTCCCGAATTCTCAGAGCCAAATTTAATCTGTTTTCCACTTCGTTCAATATTTCAATGTCGTATCTGAAAAACATTAAATAAACAAATATATAAAATAATACATTTGTTGAAAATCAGTCACTACGGCAACAATAAGATGTTTTTAATTATCTTTATTATCCTGAAAAACAATCTGTTTTACAATAGTAGATTGAATAGATATATCTGGAGTCATTATTTAATATCCAGTGATTAAATAGCATCCAGCAATTAAATAATATGCAGTGATTAAATAATATCCAGTGATTAAGTAATAATAAGCATTGTCTTCGAGTCATAAGATTAATGAAGAGTGCAGTATTTCCCGGGGCTACGCAGCCCCAGATGGGACTCACATATTTTGCCACATCCAGCACAGACATAACCACTGAGCTTCAACCAGGTGCTGTCATCTATGTCAGTTAAAGCAAGTTGTCATTAAATAATAATACTAAGGCTTGTTTTCTAGTTCGAAGATTAATGAGGAATGCAGTATTTCCCATGGCTACGCATCCCCAGCTGTGGCCTACATATTTTGCAACACCTAGGGTGACCAAACTGACCAGACTCTCAGAAATAGCGAAAAAGACTGGACTTCTAATCAACAAAAACAAAACAGAAGTTATGAGGATCAACAACAGACAAGAGAACCCAATCATGCTACAGGGAGAGAATATCTTTGATACGGACCACTTCACATATCTGCATGGATGCAAGCAACTGAGCCCCGTTTTGCCTGCAAGGGGGGGTCGGCAACCCCAAAAAACCTGCAAGCATGATGCGTCTTATATCTTCACGACATAAATAAAACATTTACCCCTATATATATATATATATCTTTAAATACAAACTATAAATTCTAAGCTTTTAAGCTTTTACTTAAATTACTATAATCTACATGTATGTTTGAACATTTCATTTTTTTATATATAATATGCACATAGATACTACTATATTACTATAAATCAAACCTATGTTAAAAGTTAACTCTATTTCAAATAAAAGATCTAATAGAACTAAATATTTATTGGCTGACAGAGTATAGAACTAGTTAACTGGATCTTCTAACTAATTTAGATTTTCTCTAGATTTAGGTCTAGACTAGACCTAAATCCAAATTATATACTCTAGATTTAGTTCTAGATCTTGAAGTTAGATCTAGACACTAATCTAGAAATAGTTAATAGTAAAAATGATAGATGTCTAGCCCTAGCTAGAATCATCCACTAGATCTAGAGTCTTGCCTTTTTTAAAATAAGTTTTTTATTATTAGATCTAGAATTAATTAGATCTAGACTTTCCTAGTAGAATATTATATCTAATAATAGATTACAACAGTTACGACCTACTTTTGATCTAGAGTCAGAGTAGATCTACGGTACACTGCTTCTGCCCAGGGAGAGAGGGACTAGACCTAGTCAGGTTAGTGGTAGATTGTAACTAAGATTCTAACTAATTATTCTAATTATCTAGATCTAATAGTTCATACTCATTGATATCGATCTATCATTATTCATCTACTGAGATGATCTAGACAATTCTAGACTATACCACTAGCCTGACTAGTTAGGTCTAGTCTAGTCCCTGGGCAGAAGCAGCGTAGATCAAACGTCAAAAGTAGATCGTACCTATTATCAGATATAATATTCTACTAGTAAAGTCTAGATCTAATTAAATCTAGATTCTAGATCTAATAATAAAAAACCTTATTTTAAAAAAGCCAAGACTATTATTATATATAATCAAACATAAGGCGATGATAAGGTACGGTAATTTCGCATTTTCGGGTAAATACGTTCAACTTCTAAAATCATTTTAAAATGTAGAAATAGATCTAGCCTCTAGGTCTGGTTTAAATTTTTATGCCGGCAGATCAAACTTATTAGAATTATATAATTAGATGCACTTTCTAAATTAGGCGTCTCAGGCTGGGGCCATATGGATTTGTTTCTTACTTTTGTTAACGTTTTTGATAGAAAGCAAAAGTTCGGAAATAAGCGCATGCGCCGTAACTTAAGAATTGTAACTTCCTGTCTTTCTTTGAATTCGACTTATTAAGTTTTAGTATGAAAGATCAAAACGTGAATGTGAAAAAAAAAAAAGGTCCGATACCGAGCCGGCAATTAGTCGGACTGGCGTTTGCCGGCAAGCTTTTTTTTTTACTTTGATTTTGCCGGCATGCCGACTATAGCCGGCGATCTTGCATCCATGCATATCTGGGAAGTAGAGTTGGTAAAGTGGCGGACCTAATGATGATATACTAATTCGGATCAATAAAGCTAGGTTTGCCTTTTCAACTCTTCAAACTATCTGGCGCTCTAAGGCATTATCTTTACACAACAAGATACGAATCTATAATACAAACGTTAATCAAATAAGAACATAAAACTAAAATGTTATTTAACCTTGGTTAGGCCAATAATAGAATATGCATCCACCGTTTGGGACCCCTCAACTCAAGAAAACATTAAAAAACTGGAACAAACACAAAATAGAGCAGTGAGATTCATAACAAATGAATATTCACATTTGACTAGAGTAACACCATTAGTAAAATCACTAAATTTAGAAAGCCTTCAGGACAGAAGACTCAAAAGTAAAGTAGCAATTATACATAAAACACTGAACCATAATCTTCAAATACAAAAACAAAACTTAATAAAATACTCTGAAAGACACAAAAATAAAGGCACATTCCTCGTCCCCTATGCTAGGACAAATTTGTACAAATACTCCTTCTTCCCTAGTGCTATTAGAGCATGGAATGGGTTGCCTGAGCTAGCCAGAAAAACCAGTGACTTGCAGAATTTAAGTCATTGGTTAATATGCATGACGCGTAGGACGTAATCATCTTCTTTTTTGAAGTAACGTCTGTATTATATAAGATAAGAAGATAAGTCTGTCCTTCTATACAGTTCAGAAATTTGGAGAGTCACTAAAACAAATATGGAAAAGCTCCAGACCTTTGTTAACGCTGGATATTAGGAATTAGGTGGCCAGAAAAGATAACTATTATCGATTTGTGGGAGAGAACTAGACAAAAGCCCATAGCCCAAGACATCACAAAATGAAAATGGAGCTGGATAGGACACACCCTGCGAAAACCAGCTACCAATGTTGCAAGGCAGGCACTTGACTGGAACCCACAAGGAAAGAGGAAAGTGGGCAGACCCAAGCAAACCTGGAAGAGATCAGTCATCAGTGAAGCTGAGGGTACTGGAATGACATGGGAGCAGATGAAGAAAGCTGCTCAGAACCGAGTTCGGTGGAGAGGTGTGGTTGCGGCCCTATGCTCCCCTGGGAGTGCACAGGATTAAGTAAGTAGGGTGCTGTAGAAATGATGTAGAAACTTACTTATCACTTTTGGTAATTATCTGCCCATTCACTAACCAACCAGTGATAGACAGTGGGTTAGCTTGAATCAAACAGTCCAGGACAGTCTCTTTTCCAGAATACTGACCCAAACGTTTTGGATGCTGTAAATGGACTTCTGGAGCATCTGGTCAGCACAAAATTGGATACATTATAATTCATAAATTGAAAAAATAAAACCACGTTAAAATGTGATATAAATATAAATACTAATAGGGTAAATAGATTTATTTATTTATTTTGCAACAACTCTGTTTTCATGATTAATTGAACTTTTGGAGTTGAATATTTTGTTTTAAACTTTAAGCTATTCATGCGAGTCACGTGATGACTGGGTTAAAATATTAGTAGCTTTAATGTTTTAAAATTGTTTTGCCACTAGTCAAAATCTTTACAGATTTCTAATTGTAAATTTGGGTTTAGTAGGACCTGATGACTTCATCCATAATTTAGTGATAAGTTTAAATGCAAAGGAAGATTGAATGGGAACTTACACTTGACCACAACTCTGATGGCCTTGCTGACCGCTGGGGGCACTCCATTGTCCACGTAGCATTCATAGATGTCATCACAGTTCCGGGAAACGTTGTGGATGATTAGCACTTCTCCCTCGGAGCCGATTTCTGAGGTTTTAAGAAAATAAATAGATTCAATTTCATTTTTAAATTCAAGTAGATCTATACCTGATCTAGACACACAAAATACTATGATATAATATATACTCCTTCTCTACATAAAGATATACCATATGTAGTTGTAGTTCACCAAAACAAGAAGATTTTGATGGAATAAAATCCTAAATTCTTTTTGATCAAAATTATCTTATTTAATCTTATCTTTTCTCAAGGAAAGACTCATAAAGACACAATGATAAAGGCACATTCCTCATCCCATATGCTATGACAAATTTGTACAAATACTCCTTCTTCCCTAGTGCTATTAGAGCATGGAATGGATTGCCTGAGCTAGCCAGGAAAACCAGTGACTTGGCAGAATTTAAGTCATTGGTTAAATAGGCATGACAGAATGCATGACGCGTATTAAGTAACATCTGATTTATATAAGATAAGATAAGGAATATCTTTATTAAATACCATACTCTTTTAGACATTAAAAAGAAACAGCATCTGAATGTTAATTACATCTACTTATCATAATGAAGACTAGTGAAAGCACAAAATACATTAAATTAAAATGCACTTTGAAATTTACGATTGTCCCTAGTGCTATTAGAACGTGGAATGGGTTGCCTGAATCAGCCAGGAAAACCCGTCAATTGGCAGAATTGATTAACAAAGCATGACTAGTGACTTCTGTATTTTATAAGATAGGTTTTTCGAGTGGATTTAGAGTACATTATTGTTTCTTATTAATTATAGTATTAAACCTACAATCTTAAAGTTTATACAATAAATTATACAATGAATATTTAAAAAGTACCCCATTCAAACCTATGTGCATTGTAATAAACGACCAAGCCTTTAATTTCCCAAACTTAAGTCAGATACCCATTAGATTTGGGTGGACACAGGAGATTTCTAAAAATCCCGAAATTCAAAATTCCAGTTCTCACCAAGATTCGAGCCAGGGACCTTTAAGTTCGGAAATGTAGTGCCTAACCACTCTGCCACCACTCCCCACAAGAAATATCAAAAGGCTATTTGTATAATTCACTTTCAATCTTAATCTTACTTTCTTTGATATTACTCGTTCCTTTATGATTACGTTTGTACCACGTGACGTTGGGCTGTGGGATCCCTGTCACGTTACACACCAGAGTGGCAGTCTGCCCTACTGCAAGTACGATTGTGTCAGACGACATTTGACTGACAATAGCTGGAGGAACTATAAAGAAAAAAAATGCAAAATTTAAGTGTACTTAAACTTACGAATACAGAATACCACCAAAATGAAATAAATAAATAATATAGATTCTAGGAGGAAAGATTCCCCGTAAAAATCGAAAAATAATATTAAAAAAAAAAAAAAAAAAGGGAAGCAATGCATGAGTTGTGTTTCAAAATAGCTTTTACTGGGTTATCTCTCTTTGATGATTTTATGCAAGTCCAGTTTTGTATCACAAAGCCGATGACACAAACGTGAACATTTAAAGAAGGATGAACATGGATGAAGAGTCTTAAAGCTATACACAATAAAGAAGAGTTGCAATAGATGGGCAGGATGACGAAGTATTGAAAGAAATGGACAGACTGACTGTTGTGATTGTTGTGAACTCATTACTTGGATTATACTTGACACAGAACGTACTAGTAATTCTTCTTTCAATGACTCAAGAGACGCCAGAGATGAATTAGCAACAAAAATATAATTTTCATAAAAGTAAATCAGGGTATCTGTAGCTGAAGACAATACATCAAACTTTAACTAAATCAGTAAATGAATAGTCACATAATTATAAATTGACTTCTATATTACTCATATCGTACCGCTAGGCTCCATAACTCAGGCCTGGTCGTGCGGTTTGCGCACTGGACTGTCGTTCGGGTTTATCGACGGTTCAACCCCTTCCTGCTCCCATCACCCGTCGTCCTGCGGGAGGTCTGGACTAGGAAGTAAACTATCTTCAACTCCGAAGGAACATCCGAAACATGTAGTAAAGTTAAAACAAAACTCAAGGGCCGTCACCCCACTTTACATAGTCAACCAATGAAATAATGATAAATAAAATAAATAAACATAGAAACCCTCACATCTTACAACCAAGGTTCTAAAAAGTGTTGTCCACAATGGTCTATACAAAGACAATCACCACACTGACGAAGGATGAGACAATATGTCACCTTTAACATCCAAGAAAACTTTATTAGTCTGTACAGGGCTAGTGTTGATCCTGCACTCGTAGTAGCCAGTGTCGTTGTGGCGGATGTTTCGGATGAGGAGGTTCCATACACTGATGTAAGGGCGCTCCACGCTCATCCTCAGGTCGTCCATGAGGCGCCGGTCGCCCATACTAATCATAGTCTTTTTAGGGCTGATCCATATGACCTGTGGGGGAATTGCCAGAGGATGAAACAAATGGTACAAAGAAAGAGTGTTGCTTTTGGGGTGTTTTTTAACTAAAGATTTGGATCACTTGGGCTGCACTAGAGACTGACAGCACATTTACCTTGTAGACATAGTGTGATACTAACGCAGCTTCACATCAACAAACCTAGAAATGGACTCAGCTGATGAATCCTAAAAATGCCCTTGGCTAGATTTGACATTTTAAACTCAACAAGAACAATTTAAAGAACTAGATACATTGATTGTTCGCGTAGTCGTTTTGTATAATGTGTTTATGTTTTTATATTAGAATATCACCCAGTGGAAAAAAAAAGTTGTTTTGTTTTTAAATGGCACAACCGAAAACAACAACACGTAATTACGTGTACATAATTCTGTTTAATTAGTATGTAGAAACACAAACATGCTAGGAACATGTGTATAATTGATATGTGCAATCAGCATAATGGACCTCATTCACCAATCGTAAATAAACACATTCAGCCACGTCAGAATATTGTTAAAGCAATGAAAAATAAGTATCACGTGACAGCCGCAATGGATTACATAATTTGTATAGAAGATATATAGAGTCACGTGGCTAAATGTTGTTTGTTTACGATTGGTGAATGAGGTCCATTTGACATCTGCATGTATGTTCTCATTGGCTTTTGAATATAAAGCACGTTTTTTAAGTTTAAAGTTATATCTAATGGATGTAAATTAAACAAATAGTAAAATAATTAGAAATAGCTTGTTTATATTAAAAGTAAAATGATTCATTCCCGTGGTGTAAATTTTGTAAAAAAAAAAATTAATGCATGAAATTTGTTTAATAATTAAAAAATATCAGTAAACATACTCTATCCATCTAAATAAAAAAGTATAGAGTAAAATAAAGTAAAAGATTAACTCCCTTTTCCTTCGCTATATTACATAATATGGTACACAGAGCTATGAATAGTAAACAAGTATAATATGTTAATTGCATCATGTTAGTACCATATAACACAAATAAGTGCTAAGAAAGTGTTAGTACCAGGACCCTTTAGAATTTAGAATGATGCGACAGGAGATGACAGACTAGAAGGTACTTACTTGACCTACTTTCTACTCCATTCACGTTAAGGGAAACTCCGATGGATTTTCAAATTTGAGTTATTAACATATTTAAATTCTGCGGTTCTTTGATATTTTGTTTTTAGGTTAGCCATACGTCACTTCCCTCAACAATACTAAAAGGGAAACTAGGTGTGACCAATCGTATCGCTTCGTTCTTACAGTAGCTGTTAGGCTTAGTGACGGTCTAG
Organism: Biomphalaria pfeifferi; assembly: GCA_030265305.1. NCBI lineage: Eukaryota > Metazoa > Mollusca > Gastropoda > Planorbidae > Biomphalaria > Biomphalaria pfeifferi. Next base: position 1,020,078 of record JASAOG010000079.1, read on the forward strand.
TCATGCACTATGTTACACTTATATATAGATAGATAGATTTAAGAGCATTAGGACAACCAAGTCGAGAAAAAAAAGTAACATTTTCGTCTAAGCCCCTCCCTGTCCCAAGAAGTAAAAAGATCGCAGGTCTGACTGATTCGAACAAACTGGTCAGTGTAAGGCTAGTCTAGACTACGTGTAGTCAGTCATGACAAGACAACTAAGCGATAGTGTTTGTTGTGTGTTAAGTGGTCAGGCGAGAAGATACACTCTGCCGTGGTTAGTCAAGCATGTAAATCTCCTTTAACACGCATTTTTTTTTCTTTGCTTACAAATATCCTAAATTCCTAACTGCATAGACGAAGATATATTTCTAATACGATAATGTAAACGTTACTGTAATGGTTTTCCGTTATACAGTAAGTCAATAGATTACATTAATAGGCATGTGTGACGTCACATAGAAACCCGGTGAAAGTCTGACCGTTTTGGATGCGCAGGAAAATTACGTCAGAAAAATATATCAATTACTAAGTTCTTATTGCAAATAAAAACAAAATAATAATATATTCATTATCTGTAGATCAAAACATATATTGTATCAAAAATTGTCAAAACCATCGGAGTTTCCCTTTACGTCTCAGCCTGTAAGTAAATTTTTTAGGAATACTTGACCTACATCAATAGGCGCTAAACTGTCTGCTGTCCTACTCTTGGTCGTGACCAATTGTTATAGAAGGTCTCAACACTGGCCTGTGACGTCGCAAACGGTGGGCATTTTAGACCAATAGCTCTTCGCCACGTCACATGCCCGACGTCACGACCTGTGACGTGACAACGATCTATTGGTCTAAACTGCTCACAGGTTACGACGTCACAACTCAAATTTCAGACCTTGTACAACGGATGGTCTCGTTCTGACACGCGCTTCAGAGATAAAGTAGCAGGGGAAAAAATAAAGCAAGTAGACCTGGGTTGTCCAGCCCATTGGCTCGTGGGGGCCGCATGAAATAATTCAAGAACATATTCACAAAGTTGTTGATAACCGAATGTTCACAAATTTCTAACAGAACACCGATGCCCAATCACATTTGAAATGTATGATCGCTGCCATTACCGCGAAAAAAAAATATATGAATATAATTACATTTTAAGATATAAACAGCCCAAACGGTAACATTTTCATTAGAGCAATAAAATAATGTTGAACAAAATGTTATTCTTACAGACGTTCATGCTAAAGGATATTCACAGTAATCTGTTCTTAGTTTCCCAAAACAAAGTCTCCGAAAATTGTTATATGGTTTTAAAGAGTGTATATCTTTAATTCAATTGCTTGCACACCGGATACACCAAAAAGATTGCTATATAGGCTCTTGGCTACCATGTAGCTTACATACATTTACGCGCTTAAAAAGACGAGAGCATGAAAATTTAAAAAAATGGTTTGACATTCTGAAATCGTTAGGTTTTCTGCAATTCCAAGGGAAGTAAGCAGTATCATGTGTCGTCTGCTCCTGTACCAGGAATTACATTGGCCAGTGGCTGGACAATACCCAAGAAGCCCACACGCTAAACGATACTAGTGTTTTAAAAGTAGGATCAGAAATGAGCAAGTATACAAATTGAAAGGATGAAAAACGTAAGCACAAGGATGATACAAGCCAATGCAAGGAAGTAAGTTATTAAGAAGTTAAACTCTGAAAATGAAGACTCAGAATTAGATTAAGTCACACAGTACAAGCATCTGCAAACATTCAGGCGCACACATACGGGCAGACGTCACACGCCCACGCGATATGAAAGAAAGCCTGAGAAATATTTAGCACACCTGGACACAAATATTTCATAGCTCACAGCACCAATGTACCACTAGAAGCACAGATGAAACTGACCAATCAGATCAATTCACGAATTCACTTCTGAATGTTCCAATCTAAGTTGATTAGCAAATTTGAACAGATACAATAGACATGCATTCAGGAAACTCTACTGGGCCAAAGTAATTTATACCTCTATAGCCAACAACATCGGCGTACAAGTCAATTAAACCCTATTTTGCGTTAGTCTTTATCGATTGTTTATAGCTGAAGGCCTCGTGACCCAAACCTCCTGTGCTTTTTCACATTGGCCAAGCAAAGTTCCCTTTATGTTAGCACTATGTCTATTGTGTATATATATATACAGTTGATTACCCTTGTAGTACTAAATCGTAGATTTGAAAAGAAACTACCGATAATTTGACTATTCAGGATTTTTTTTTATTCAGTTTATAAAACTGTACTATTCAATGACCTGAGCTTCAAAATGTCAACAAGACATGATTCAGTCTCATCAAAGTGATTGAGCTCCCATAATCGCAGTCGAACTGAATTTTCTTTTGGTTGGACCAATAAATTATCTTTTCTTATCTTAGCAGGTAAAAAAAAAGAAACTATCCAAAGTTACAGACTTCGAGAACAAGTATTTAAAAAACAGTTCATTGAAAGCAGCCAGTGTGGCTCCCTGGTAGTGCGATACGCACTTTGTGGTGTCGTCCAGCAGGCCCATTGGACTAGGGAGTGTGGTGAATCTTTATTTTTTAAAGAAACTTCCAACACTTATAAAACAAAAACCTAGTTTTCTGTAAAAAAAAATAAAAAAAAAGTGGACCAGAGAAAGAAACCCAAATCTAGGTTTGACAAGATTTTTTTTTTTTTAATTTTTCTTTTGTTTTTGCCTTTGACATCAGTTGTCTAGCAATTACATTGTAGGGCTTTTTGCCTCTTTTCTTTGCCTCTTTTTGGGTTACTTGCAAGCTAGAACAAGCAATTTAAGTGAAAGTCGGTTATTGTGTAGCATAGAATGACGTAGCTTTTGTACTCAAGTTTCGAAAAAAAAACAAAAAAACAATCGGCATAAAAAACTTAAATTTTAATGAAAATACAAATCTATGAAATAATCAAGGTGTACGTTACAAATTCTTAAGTATCAATGTCTTATCAGCGTTTTAAAAAATGTTGTTTTTTTTTATTCTACGATGTATTTTAATATACCAAAGTTACTATATAGTATTTACATGAAAATGTATATATACTATTTCCTGAGTTAATTAAATGACATTTTAAAAGTAAAATTTACTTTAAAAAAATGATTTTCACAAATTACAAAGTTCCTATTTAAAAAATGTGAAATACAAGACAAAAAGGGTTAGAGTTAGGTTAAAGGTTAGGGTAAAGGATAATTGGAATAACGCACGTGAAAGAAACATGTTGGAAAGAATAGACAAGACGAAGGTTTGATATAGGTCAGTATCACCAGACACACACACGCAGATTTCAAACAACATTTCCCAGCATGCACTAGTTAGATTATTCAAATTACTATTCAACCAGACATTGTCTCTTGGCCTTCACTCCATTTCATATTTTTTATTTACCTGATATTCTGATTCAAAAACCTAAACGAATAAAAACAACGAAATAAATAATAACAATAAAGTTAAAATGACAAGACAGAAACATGTATCAAATAGTAAAAACCGATGGCTGGTGTAATGCCCTTCGACCTAGCTAAAAATGAATAAAACGATTGCGGATGTCGGAGATTTTCAGACTTAAGGTTATTTAGAGTAATCTGCTCTTGTTTACATTTTTTTTTAAAAATTGTACTCTACAATGCTAGAAAAAAAGTGCCGAAAATTATTACTTGATTTGTAGAAAAATTGATAGCTTAGCGATACTTTAGTATTATGTATACCAGATGCATGGAAAACCTTGATATTTATGGATTTGTCTCCATTTTATGAAAATCTCCAGTATGACGCATGTGGTTGCTGGAAGAGCGGGCGAATACAGGTCTAAAGTTAATACATCTATTTTCCATCATGCTTGTTTTGTTAAAAATAGTAACTTGAGTTTTAAGGTTAGACGTAATTTAGTTTTATTTGGAATTATGTCATCGGATCGCAAGGAATGTGTAACCACAGTTTGCTAACCCTGCATATATAACTAATTACATTTAACTAACAAACATCATTTAAACTACCAAATGGAACACTGAGCTATATTTTTTTTTCTTGCTTAGATTAAAAATGGTTTAAATTATGTGTATGTTTCTGTTGGGTTGTTTTTATATGAGAAAAGAGTCCTTGTAATCACAACAAATTTCCATAAGGACCAATAAAGCAGTGTTAGTCTTAGTCTTAGTTTAAAGATTAACTTATCAAAGACAAGGACACTAAACAGAACTCGATTTGCTGGCAACTTTAAAAAAAAAAGATCTACAAACGATAAATCTTTGAGCATTTGCTAAAACGTAAATTATGATATAACGTTTGAAAAAAAAAAACCACAGCTTATTAACATTTTATTTTGTCTGTACACCGGATACACCAAAAAGCTTGCTATTTACATAATTTCCGCCTAAATAAAAAAATCTCGTAGCACTAAATAATTTTGCTTTATATATATATATATAAATATATACTATATAATACATATATATTATAGTGCATAACATCACATATATCTAATATAGACCTAGGGGCAAAAACATAAATGGGATTAATATTGAACACATTTTAAAAGTAAAATGTAGTGACAGGAAACTTGTATCTTATCTTACAAGTACAGATAGATATTTAGTAGGGCACAATATATATTATAAATCAATTATACATTTTAGTGATGGTAAAAAAAATGGTGAAGGAGACATAGGTGTTTTCATCATATAAATTGTAGGGGTGATCCTAAGTACATACATCTATTGCAGTGTTTCCCAAACTGCGTTCCGCGGAACCCTAATGTTCCGCGAGGCCTGAGTAGGTTTTCCACCAACTACTGGAACAATAAGCCACCATGTGAATAAAAATCTCTCAAAAACAAACAAACAAACATAAAACAAGTAAACTGTTCAGCTAAATACTCAGAATGCGCGAAGTGTTCCGTTAAGGAAAAAGTTTGGGAAACACTGATCTATTGGGCTCTAAAATACGTGTTCCTTAAAGCACAGGGTGGGGTCAGTGTGTAGCTACAGTAGACAGTCTTCTGTTTGTGACGTACGGAGCGTGCAGAGAGAGGGCTAATATTAGAGTTAAAAGAAACGGAAGAGTGAATATTTAACTTACCACTTGGTCGCCCATGGACTGGACAGTGCAGGGCAGTGTGGCCGTTCCTCCCTCCACAACGGTCAGGTGTTCTGTGGTTGTGTTCAGCTTTGGGTGCATATTGGCTGCCGTCATTGTCACCGAAGCTGTAAAAAAAAAGAGAAAAAAAAAACTTGTTAGATAATAATTACCATTTAATTAATTAATTAAATTAAGCAACGGACATTATACACCAATCCTAAACAAACACCCTAGAGCCACGTGCTTCCCTATCTATTCCATACAGCTTACGGCCTAGTGCTATTAGAGCATGGAATGGGGTTGCCTGAGCTAGCCAGGAAAATCAGTGACTTGGCAGAATTTAAGTCATTGGTTAATATGCATGACTAAATGCTTGACGCGTAGGACGTCATCATCTTCTTTTTTGACGTAACGTCTGTATTATATAAGATAAGATAAGATAATTCGAATCAAACATGGATATCAAATAACCGTATTTTTTTTTTATCATTGGTCATCACGTGACCATTCGTTTTTTGGCGAATGAGGTCCATAGTTTCAAAGAGCTTTATTTCTTTTTGAATAGCTTTTATATAGCGCAACTTTCATGCTTATAGCTTACCCTCCCCCCCCCCCCAACTGGTAATTTTTGGAACAGTGTTGGGAGGGGAGTACATGGGAGAAGGTTTTCTGTGCTGTCTTTATAAGCTAAAAAAAAATACGGGTGTCGAACCTCGAGCTCTTTTGATAGGTAACCAAGCCAAGCCGAGCCCAGCTGAAATACTGAGCCTCTCGGCTTGAACATCACGTTTTGAAAGAAAGGATTTGTGAACACTACTTTTGAACTGTCTGTAACTGGGTAACTCCTCTTCTACGCTTGCGTAATAAAGGTTGACACAAAAAAAAGTTAATATACAAAGACCCTCCACATTTTTTTTTTCGTATTTGTTTTTGTTATTGATATTTTGTATTTTACATGTTGTCATTTGTGTTGTTCTGTAGTTTTGCGTTTTTTAGTTTGATTTTTGCTGGTTATTTTTTGTTGTTATCTGTATTTATTTTTTCTTGTGGTTTTCTTGTATTTTTATATAATTATTATATATTTTATTGTTGTTTTCATGTTTAGCTGTTATTGTTATTATTCTTATGAGAGGTTATGTGAAGACTGGGATTTTAGGTTTGGAACCGAGGCTTCTTAGGTTCGAATCTTGTTGAAGACTAGGATTTTTTGTTTTATTTGTTGAATACGCCAGTGGCATATGAGTCCTCCACACTGTTAGGGAATGTATAATGGGTGAAGATTTAATATGTAAATTTTAAACTCACTTCTCGTTCCACATAAAGAGAGCAAAAAAAAAAAACAACAACCTTGACATTGATGTGTTGCCAATAGTCACTTTTTTGTAGTCCGTCTCTTCCCCCGGTCCGCTACTCCATGGAAAAAATTCATGTCAAATGCATCTAAGGAAGTTTATCTCCTGTAGGTCTTCTTGGGTGTAGGTGTGTGTGTGTGGTGTGTGTGCGTGCGTGCGTGCGAGTGTGTGTGAATGTGTGTGTGTGTGTGTGAATGTGTGTGTGGTGTTGTTGGCGGTGTGTGGTGTGTTTTGTGTGTGTGATGTTGTGTGTGTTTTATGTTTGAGGTAAGTGTGTTGTGTGTTTGTTGTTTGTGTGTGGTGCGAGTTGGTGGTTTGTGTGTGTGTGTGTTGTGTGTGCCGTATGCTTCTGTTTTTGCCAGGCTTGTTTTTGTCTTGTTTTTAAAGATATGATTTAGTCTGTGTGTCTATGTTCACGTCTGCTGGGCGTGCGCTTCAACTTCCCCATCTTCTCCTCCCCCTCTCCCCGTGTGCCCAAGTTCTTACTTAAAATAAATTAAATCACTGAATACGAGTTACGTCCCCTGGAAATGAATAAAATATGAACCTCCCAGCGCCACGGGTTGAATTCTCACTTCTCATATTTAGCCAATCGCGACGTTAATTGAATTTTCTTCTTCTCGCCTCGCCTGGCTTTCACAACGAGGCAGGAATGGGCAGACAATCCAGTAAAAACAAATGGTGGGTGTCCATATTTTATTATCTGCACTTTTTTTTTTTTCTTTCCTGTTACAAATCGTTTAACATATGAAATCAAAGAGCGAAATCCACAAGTTTTGTCTGAGTGCATGTTTTGATATTTGTTCGCCCTTTATCTGGAGTCCTTAAAGTGATCTTTTATATTAGATTTGTTTTCTTCATTATAAAGTTTTTTTTTAGGTTTCGTGTAGCTTTGGAACTCAAGAAAACAGAAAGAAAGTAGAACAGACATCAAATAGAGCAGTGAGATTCATAACAACCGAATATCCATGTCGGTGCGTAGGTAATGGCATTCTAGCACCAATGTTTATTAAGTGCACCATTTTTGAACGCACTTTCTTGGTTGCCTTGCTTGTAAGCTTATGGAGTGGTTTTGTTATTATGCTGATGTAACGTCGTGTGTTTGACATTCTTCGGTGTTCCCCTGTTTAGGGGAGTTAGTTATGGGATTATCAAGATTTACATTGTTGTAGTTTATTATCGGCAGTGGGCCAGTGTTGAACGTACTATTGTGTGGCGTTGTGCGATAGAAAGGTGCAGAATTGTTGTTTAATTACTATAACCACAATATTAGAATATTTTAGACTCAATGTCATTACTCCATCAGTTGTCATTATTACTTATAGTCATGTCATTAAACAATTACATTGTTAACAGTGAGTCAATTATTTATTGTAAGCACGAAGGTGCCTGTTGAATGTCAAGGGCCCGGGCAAACGAGCTAAGGCTTTAACACAACCCTGACAATCCACACTTCATTAGAGTAACACCTTTAGCATGGATTTATAATTATAATTCTAAACCAAAATTAATATGCAATACAGGTAACAAAGATGTTAATATAGTTTAATCATAACATGGTAGAATGTAGAAATATGTAAAAATGAATAGTTCTGTCAGAACGTGGAAAATAGTTGCGGAGATAGTTAAAATTATAAATATTCAAATATGTTGTTTTGCAATTTAAGCAAGTCTCTGGCGCTGTATTAGCACATCTCTGTAACTTGATGCCTTAATTGGATTGATTTCAACTGTGCATGTGAAATATAGGTATACAAATATATGCAGTGATGCCCAAAATACGGCCCTCCAAAACGTCATCACAAAGTGTAGAAATCTCCCCCTCCCCCCCCCCCCCCTTTTTTTTTTCAAAAAGGTTGAAAGATGTTTTTTTTACTTGCGTTGGTGCCCTGAGTTTTTTGTCTGATGGCTTGGTACCATGAATTTTAATATTTTTGCGCTTACGAAATGGGAAATAGTAGAGCCGAAGAAACTGCAAGTGGACTATGAATTTAAAATCTACCAGTTTGTGGAACATGATAGTAAGCCAACGTGCTTGTTTTATAAAGAAAGTAATGCTGTAAAAAATAAAAACATATAAACGGCATTTTAAATCAAAATTTTGGCGGCATTCTGGGATTGAACCGCGAATAAAAATATTGTTAAACTACGCTTTGAGTTTGGAGGATCGATGGGAATATTTACCAAACAGAGACAAGAAAATGGGTCGTTGGTAAAGATAATTAAAATATTGCTTACATTTTAATTAGAGAAATGAAGCAGCTTTCCAACACGTTTAAAAAAAAAAAGGTAACTTCCAATATCCCATTAATGATGAATGTAAGTACTGGATCCACAAGTTTCTAATAAAATTGTTTCAGGTCAATTTCATTTCGTTTTTGTACATTTTCGGTCATGGCCCACGACACGAGTGTCGAAATGAAAATGGTCGGTGTATGTATTTGGATTCGGCATCACTGCGTTTCGGTTATTCAGTGCAACGTGTAATTACTGTAATGAATTCGGTTTTTAATTTTTGCATAAATTACATTTTACATTCATTTTTATTTAATTAAAATAAACAGTTTGAGATATTTAGTAATACTGGCATAAAGATATTGATACACAGTGAAATAAAGTATTATAGATAATTACATTATATTCATAAATATTAGAAACTAAATCTCCGTCATTTTAGTAAATGAACATTATCAATGCTAAACCATGCCATTTCCTTTTGCTATACTAATTAAGCTTTATGTAAACCATTTTTATCAAGATGAAAAAGGCAATTGATGTTTATCAAATTATCTTTCACATAATGTAAAAAAGAAGTGGATAGAGTGTATCATGTTTCTTCTGTATGACTAATTGACTTGCGCTGAAAATGTTGATTAAAATGAGGAGGATTCGCGCAACACGCCGACCTCACTCTCTCGCCCCAAAGCTCATTCTTTTACAGAAGCAAGATTTGGTCAAGACAACGGGGGACGAATTTGGGTGCAGTGGATGACCAGAGACCCTCTGTGTGTCTTGTCCTGCTCTAGAGTGCTCCACAGCACTGTGCTGGTCGTTGCCTTTCTGTACAGTTTCTTCTATAAACCTCTATTAATAATAGTATCAGAAATGTTAATTAACGGTCACGTTTTTAATTTCCAGCAAGGAATGAGCTTGTGTGTCACTTCGAGACCAAACGTCAAAGTACGCCTGAACACTGGCCTCTGACGATGCAACCTGAAGGCAGTGGAGATCAGTATACCGTTGCCACGTCAAAGGTCTGTACGACGTGGCAACAAGCTATTGGTCTCCACTTCCCCCAGGCTACGAAGTCGCAGGTCAGTGTTGAAACCTTCTATAGCGATTAGCCTCGCTTAGATCTGACGTGTGAAGATGACATTTTCTTTGTTACCTTTTCATTTCAGCAGTGCTCAAAGCTTTATTATGCTAAATGTCAAAGTTAATATTCCCAGGGACTCGGTCTTAATTGAAAATTAATAGCATCAATTATCGTCCATTTTGTATAGTTAAATAAAAATCTGTTAAGCCAACTAAAGTGTATTAAACAAAAAAGAATTGAAAGACCACTGGTGCAGCATGACGTGGCTTTTCGTATCATCTCTAATAATAATATGGTTGAACTGTATTAACAATAGATGTAATCGTGTGGCGTGATAGCACTACAAAAAACGATGTGTGGACAGGATAGAGGGACCTTTTATGGTCCGACAGTTAGGACACGTATCTCGTATGGGAGTCGAACGCATACCAAAAGCAGTCTTTTTTTTTTTTGGTGAGCTGAAGGGTGGTCGACATAACAGAGGTCCAACCAGTTTAGGCGCCATCTTGCTTTAACTAACACACACACACATATATATATGTAGAACGCTTTGGTCCAACCTAGTAGTTGGTTTTCCCTGCTGCAATTAGGCGCTCAGTAAACACAACTCTGCACGAGTCGGGTGTCGAACCTCGATCCCCCTTCTAGGTATCCAAGCCATGTTCAAGCGCACTTGGCCTCTCGACCACGCTTCCCACAAAGAAGAGAGCAGCTGGTTGCAGGCGGCTTCAGAACGAGACAGCTGGAGGCCGAGGGATACACATTTGAGACCAAAAGAAAATCCGCTGCCGAGAACAAACATAGACTGCGAAAAGAGAATCTGTTTCGTTCACCGGCGGACAATGGTTACGCATGAGCTTGATGTGGCAAAATATGTAGGTCGCAGCTGAGGCTACGTCGCCACGGGAAATACTGCATTCCTTATTAATCTTCGGACTCGAAGACAAGCCTTAATGTTATTACTATTACTATTACTGTTTACACGTGGGTCTGTAATAACAATAAACGATTGTAGCTTATATTTATGTATGTCTTCATATGTCTATAAGTGTGTACACAGTACATTAAAAAACAGTTCTCTAAAACATTTAAAAACATTTTTGTAAGAAACAGTGCTTTACAGAAACATTTAATTTAATCATTGCAGATACTGTTTATTTCAGAAAAAGGTTAAGTACAGAAACAGTTTATACACAAATGTTCCTTCAAGAAACATATCTATGTAGAAACAGCTCATTACAGAAACAGTTCATTACACTTTATTACAGAAACAATTGATTTCAGAAACAGTTCAGTACAGAGCCAGCTCATAATAGAAACAGTTAATTACACAAACAGTTATTTGAAAAACCATATCTATTATTAAGAAACAGCTGATTACTGAAACAGTTTATCACAGTTTTATACAGAAAACAGCGCATTACAGAAACAATTAAAGACAGTTCAATTTTTAAAACAGATCATTACAGAAACATTTTATTAAAGAAAACCTCAATACAAGCTATGAATAAAATAACAAAATAGAATCACTGATAATAATTATATAGAACTACACTAGTGGATCCATTGTAACAGTCTTTGTTTCAATAAACATATAAGACACCTAAACATCCCTACTGTATGAAGATGTGACTGTTTATTGTTCAAACGCTTCCCATCATAAATATATAGGCTAGGCTTTCTGAATCTGAAGAGAGAGACCCAGTTGATCAAATCTCGCCCGAGGATGTTTCCTTAGGAAATGAAAGCAGTGTTACCTTCATCCCAAGTCAGGAAATGGTAATGAAAGACATAGACGTAGGTTATCAGATTGAGAAGATGACAGGTTTTTTTAAATGTTTCTATTGGTAAAACATATGCATGGGGTTTGCTACCAAACATAGTTAAAACATTTTTTCCATAGATATATGTGTTCTCAATTCAAGGGAAGGAGAGTGATGGTGTATTGTATTTATCGAATTATTTCGCAATATTGGAAATCATTGTACATCTTGTCACAAAGTGATGTACTGTTACATCTTGTCACAAAGTGATGTACTGTTACATCTTGTCACAAAGTGATGTACTGTTACATCTTGACATACAAACAGTGCGATGGTCATCGTCTTGAGCAAGAGTGCTAAGCTATTCTATCTTGATTGTTATGCACTGAGACATATTTTTATCCTACAGTTCTATGTTAGCATCTGATGTAGATAGATAATTGACACAGAGCTAAAAAGAGCATTGCTTTTAATCTTTGTCGTCCATTCAAGCCAAAAAATGTATTGCGATGCTTGGTCAGTGTTGTTTTACTCCAGACAGCTAGCCCGACTAAACTATTGTTGAAGCATTACTTTGCTTAATACAGAATCCTTATTGTTTAACGAATCGGATCTAAATTTTTATTGACCATATATGCTCTTTGTGATTTCAATGCAAATACATGTAGGAACGCAATGAAATCAATTACCGAATGACTTAGACAAAAATACTTTAACTGATTATAAAACTACTTATTGTGGATCGATAATGTCCACTTTTGTCATCCATGGGGCTGGGGTTTTGTGCCTATTCATTGTGGCTGGTGAGAAATATGTGAGCCCGGAATGTTCGGCTGCATTTGGGGTTGGGGGGGGGGGGGTTGACTAAGTCACTTGCGCTGAAAATATTGTGGAAGTGGGGAAGATTGGTGCAACTACAAGAAACACCCCCTCGTTCTATTCTTCGTCTACAATATGTATCTTTATTGACTTTCATCATCCCCCCCCCCCTTATATATACTCCTCTGCGATCGTATTACTCATTGTCTTTATCAGAAACCCTCAGGCAATGCAAAAACAAAAATACACATTCGTAACATATATCCAACAGACTAGGAGCCAATAAATTACAGCAATGGACGAAACTCGAGAAAGAGAGAGAGAGAGAGGGAGGGAGGGAGAGACGGAGAGACAGAGAGAGTGGTAGTCTTTAATCAAATTTGACTCTGTTGGTCGATGTCATGTTAATTCATGAAAATACACAAGTGGTGGAAGAGTGAAAAGAAGCGTGAACTACGAACTATGAACTCCGGTTCTTCGTGACCTTTATCTCTCTCGTAGCCTCTTCTTCATCAACGCGCTATTCGTGATCTGTTGTTCTTCCGGCCGAGACGCGCATGCCCTAAGAGGCGCCTACTTCCGGTGGACATGTTGTAAGCAGCGCTGCGCCATTTCATTTCAATCAGCCAAACCGGAAGCAGAAGAAAGGGGAATCCACTGCGCATCGGGCGATATCCTGACTCAAAGTAGCATGGACTCACAAAAGTTTTTTTTTTAAAAGTACTTGATTTATTTCCTCATAATACAAAACTAAAACTTGCAGGTTCTACAGACTTCTGTTTTTGTTTTGTTTTGTTTTTTACTTATAATATTTGTCGCTGTTAATTTTTTAAAATCTAAAATTGGTGAGAATGAACGGGACAGACCACCAACAGGGCGTTAACTTCCCATTATTGAAAAGATTTATTTTCTGATATTCTCAAAATTATGCAAATAAACTCCCTTTATCGGCGTTGTCCACAAGAGCTCGGATTGATATGAAAGTAAATTACAATCTCCACACTTTACCTCTCCCCTTCCCCAGAATAAAAATATTTTTTACACGTTTTACTCGACAGAATATTTCTGGTCAACCTGTTTCATCTACATTAAATAACTGATAAAGAATGTTTACAAATGACTTATACATTACACCCGCATTCTATTTAGGCCAATAATAGAATATGCATCCTCCGTTTGGGACTCCTCAACTAAAGAAAACATTAAGAAACAGGAACAGACACAAAATAAGGCAGTGAGATTCATAACAAACGAATATTCACATTTGACTAGAGTAACACCTTTAGTAAAATCACTAAATTTAGAAAGCCTTCAGGACAGAAGACTCAAAAGTAAAGTAGCAATTATACATAAAACACTGAACCATAATCTTCAAATACAAAAACAAAATTTAATAAAATACTCTGAAAGACACAAAGATAACAATACTTATGCTAGGACAATTTTGTACAAATGCTCCTTCTTCCCTAGTGCCATTAGAGCATGGAATGGGTTGCCTGAGCTAGCCAGGAAAACCAGTGACTTGGCAGAATTTAATTCATTGGTTAATATGCATGACTAAATGCATGACGCATAGGACGTAATCATCTTCTTTTTGAAGTAACGTCTGTATTATAAAAGATAGGAAGATAAGATAAGAAGGATTGCATGCTTTTGAGAATACAGTTTCAAAATAAGAATTTCATTAAAAAATATAATGGAACTAGTATGTTTTCTGTTTGAGGGGATTTCTTCTTTCTGGGGGAATTTCTTCTGCTTCTAGACAGATATTTGCCTTTTGCTAACTAAAATGCCGTTCTCAGCTGCTTGGCTCTGTCATGCAGTGTGTTGACTCTTCAGCTGCAATTTCACAAAGCCTAAAATAGCTTATGAATGACGTTTTACGGTGCGCTGTCACGTGATGCTGAAGCACCTGTCTGCACTTTCATTTTTAAAACGAAATAGTTTCAGCACTTTCTTAGTGAATAATTTTTTTTTATTCTTATGGTTTGTTTTTTCTCTATCATTTCGTCACGCTCTAGGACCTCTGGTCGCCAAAAACTTTGTAGTCTTTTCTGAGAGTATTCAGCAGGGTGGCCGAGTAGCCGACTCGAGTCTTAAGCTCTCTTTGTGAGATTTAGTGCAGTTGTTTTTTATTTCATGATACACAGAATTAAAATTCAAGGATTTACAAAATAAATTAATACCACCAAACAAGACATGATATCAGAGTTTACAAGCCCATTTTTACATTGATATACCCCACCCTACCTTACTTATGTGTCGAATTTAACATTCCATATTTAACGCAGTTTGTTTGTTTTTTACAATAAAAAAAAACAAAAAAAAACAGGAAAGTACACTTTTTAGAACAGGCGACCCTATAGGACAGATGATGTTAAGGTCAGCTGTTTCTAAGGCCGACGGTTAACGAGGATTTCATGTGGCCAGCACAACGACCAGCAGTTTTTGCTTTCACCCAACTAGTGTCAGGTAATTATCAAAGTATGGTGGACTCATGGGAGTCCTTAACATCCCGAATTCAAAATTCCAGACTAGTGTTTAAACGTAGAGCGTAATGCATGATGTGTTCATTAATGCATCCTGCTATATTTAAAACACTCATCCTACCATACAAATCTGGTGTGTAACGCAAAATTGGTTCCCTAAAGTTGCATATAATAGCAATATGATATTCCTCATTATTTTATTCTACACACTAAAAAAAACTTCCTTTGATTTTAATTGAAACTAACATTTCAGAAATCCGAGGCTTCGAAATTCTTCCATTATTATTTTTTTTTGTATCAAGTCGTAAAAAAACTTTTTGGACAAAATATGCTTCATATTGCGACATTTCTCTTCCCGCCTCCTCTACCCTTAAAAACATTTACGACATTAATTCTCATTTTCGTTTCCTAATGTTCTTACAAAAAAATAAATCTTGAGCGATTGTTTAAGTACACGAATTAAAATCTACAACACGTTTGGCCGATGTATTTGATTATTCATTGTCTCTCAACCTATTGTTAAGTATACTGTTACGTATCTAGGTAACAATGCCTAGATACTATTGTTTTTTTTTTCTTGACCTGTAGGTTGTCTGCCCCTCTGTGTAATAAGTTTTTTTTTATTTTATTCTTCAAGAGTCAAGCCACACAGACAGTGACCGGTCCTTGACCTATGTGTGTACCTCTGGTTGAAAGGAGGGTGTTTTTTTTTTTCTTTTCTTCTGTCTCTTTGAAGAGCGTTCTAGATCTGGGTGTTGATGACTTTCTGTTCTAGAAATTACCAGATATCGACGCGCGGTAGATTATATAAAGACCGCCCGCGTTACGTTGACGGACAGACATACGGAGACAGCCGTGAGACAGAATAGCGGAGACATTGCGTGACCCGTGCGTGGTATACCACTTGATCGTGTAAGTTAAGATTTTTCTTTTTTCAAGGCCTTGCTTGTATTTGTAGTTATATTTTCACACTATTGTATTGTAATATTTTTACATGCCATTTTTGTAAAAGGGTTTTGGTCAACCCTTCCATTTTGTATTGAGTTATATTATGATTAAACATTAAGTTGATATTTTACCTTCCGATTTCTTGTGTCATTTTTTTTTTATTATTCATTGTAAGTCTTTGATTAAATTCAGACTTAAGACAAGTGACACAACTACCTTTTTCTATTGTCACGTTCCCCTAGGCAAGCCATTTAAAAGTAGAATTCAATTTGTAATACGTGACAAAAGAAGTTTGGGGGCTCGTCCGGGATATTTTTCTGAACCTATTTTCGTCTTACTTGAGTAATTTTGTAAAGGCGAAGTTGACTTTAACAAAATTTTTTTTTGTGTCAAAGAGTCGGAAGTAAAGTATCAATAGTATTGACCAAACTCTCTTAAGATTTTTTTGTTGTACTGATTTTGTACTGTATATTTACATTGTATACATTTTTTTTGCTTGTAATAGTTGTTAGTTAGTCATGGATATTCAGGTTTTTCTTGCAAATCCCTCTGTGAAAGAGCTTGATGCTTTTACTAGGAAGGAACTGGTCCTTATTTCTAAACATTTAGGGTTAAAAATAAAATCAAATGCCCTTAAACAAGAAATCAGAGATAACATTGTAATCCATTATGTAGACGAGGAAGTGTTTTCTGAAGACCTTTTAGAAACCCTTAGACCCGATGAGGGTAGATCAGATTTAGAACTTCAGATAAAATTAAAACAAATGGAAATAGAAGCCCAGTTAGCTTTAAAAGAAAAAGAAATAGAGTTAAAAAAATTAGAGTTAGCTGCTAATGTAAGACCAGATTCTTCCCCTGCCAGTCATACTGCTGAAGCAACAAAATTTTTGAAAATAATTCCACGCTTTAATGAAGCCACAATTGACAATTATTTTCCACAATTTGAACTTGCTGTGAAAAATTTTAATGTACCTGAAACTTTGTGGCCCACTTTGCTGCAAACAGTTTTGACTGGTAGAGCTGCAGAGGTATTTTGTTCTTTGACCATTGAACAACAAAAAGATTATAATGTTGTTAAGGCCTTAATTCTTAAGGCATATGAACTTGTTCCGGAAGCTTACCGAAAGCAGTTCAGGGATTGTCGCAAATCGGATGGCCAAACCCATGTAGAATTCCTGCGGGAAAAGGAGCGACGCTTTGAGAAATGGCTCACTTCCAGGGAAATCGGCACCGACTTTGCAAAATTCAAGAACCTAATGCTGATGGAAGAGTTCAAGAGTTGTGTGCGGCTGGACGTCCGTACGCATATAGCTGATCGTGGCGAGGAAGATGTGCACAAGGCTGCAGTGTTGGCAGACGATTATATAATATCACATCAATTTGCCAAGTATACGACGGATGTCAAGCCAAAACAAGTCAAACAGCCTGAGTCCATTGCTAGCAACTCCATCAAGAACAGCAGTACAAATGACAGAAAACCTACTACAAGTAAAGCTACTTGTTCCTACTGCAAACGAGAAGGCCATAAAATTGACGATTGCTGGAAATTGAGGAAGAGAAACGAAAAAGCTCCTTCAAAAGTCAGCGCTTGCACAGTACAGTGGTCGTCGAGGTTTACTCCCTCATCATCAAGTCATATCAAGAATATCTCGACACCACCTGTTTCAAATGTATTGACTGTACAAGACTCTCCGAAAATGTCTCCACGGTGTTCAAATGACTCAACAGCGAGTTCTTCAAATTCATCTTTACGATGTTCCAATGACTCAACCAAGAGTTTTTCAAATACATCAAGCCGATGTTCCAATGACTCAAACAAGAGTTTTTCAAATACATCAAGCCGATGTTCCAATGACTCAAACAAGAGTTTTTCAAATACATCAAGCCGATGTTCCAATGACTCAAACAAGAGTTTTTCAAATACATCAAGCCGATGTTCCAATGACTCAACCAAGAGTTTTTCAAATACATCACCCCGATGTTCCAATGACTCTATCCAGAGTTCCCATAATACATCACCCCGATGTTCCAATGACTCTATCCAGAGTTCCCATAATACATCACCCCGATGTTCCAATGACTCTATCCAGAGTTCCCATAATACATCATCCCGATGTTTCAATGACTCTATCAAGAGTTCCCATAAGACATCACCCCGATGTTCTAATGACTCCATCAAGAGTTCTCCAAATACATCCAAAAGATGTTCTACTGACTCAAGAAAGAGTTTCTCCACTGCGTCTCCTAGAGATGTCAATGACTCCAGCGAGAGTTCGACCCAAGTCCAGTCTGCATCAACCAAAATTGATGTTTCCTTAGAAGATTTTAAGCCTTTCATTTCGGAAGGATTCGTATCACTACCCGGTGATTCTACAAGTCTACGACCTATCACCATTTTGAGAGACACAGGTGCCTCACAATCGCTACTTTTAGAGGGTATCTTGCCCTTGTCAAAATCATCATCGACTGGGAAGAGCATCCTGTTACGAGGCGTAGAGCTTGGATGTATAGATGTGCCTCTACATCTAATCGACATAAAGTCAAATCTCATTACTGGACCGGTTGTTGTAGGTGTCCGACCAACATTACCATTGGAAGGCATCTCATTGCTGTTAGGCAATGACTTAGCAGGTGGAAAGGTGATAGCCGAACCCATCGTCACTCAAACACCCGACTTATCTGCCACACCCGAGGAAGACCTAGAGTTATATCCAGCGTGTGCAGTAACAAGGGCAATGAGGTTGAAAGCATCTCAAGAAGAGAACGTCATCAAAGCCAACAGTAACCACGATGATGTGGACTTGAGCACCACATTCTTTGCTTCTCTTGAAGAAGAACCAACGCCAAATTCTGAAAAGCCGGCATCAACTCGAAAACAGTTGATTGAAGACCAAAAGAAGGATCCAGAGCTCGCCAAACTCCGAGAAACCGCAATGACATCACAAGAGGCAGAGCTAGCATCAACGTGCTACTACATCCAAGATGATATGCTCTTCAGGAAATGGAAACCTCCAGACTCATCCAACGAAGAAGAATGGAGAATATGCCATCAAATCGTGTTACCAGAAAGATACCGAGCGTACATCATGAATCTGGCTCACGACACACCGATGTCAGGTCATCTCGGCATCCACAAGACATACCACAAGATTATGTCACACTTCTTCTGGCCACGTTTGAAGAAAGATGTCATCCAGTACTGCCGATCCTGTCATGCCTGTCAGATGGTTGGCAAGCCAAATCAAAAGATCCCTGTTGCTCCTCTGAAGCCGATTCCAGCCTTTGAAGAACCTTTCAGCAGAGTACTTATTGACTGTGTTGGTCCTCTCCCAAGGACAAAAGCTGGCAACCAATACCTGTTGACCATTATGTGTGCTTCAACTCGTTTTCCTGAGGCTATTCCTCTAAGGAACATAAAAGCATCGAACATTGTAAAGGCCTTAATCAAGTTCTTTACTCTATTTGGTCTACCAAAGTCCATCCAATCGGACCAAGGAACGAATTTCACGGCCAATCTTTTCAAGCAAGTCATGACTCAGTTGGGCATCAAACACTGCATGTCGAGTGCGTATCATGCCGAGTCGCAAGGCGCTCTTGAGCGATTCCATCAGACTCTCAAGAACATGATCCGAACCTATTGCTTTGAGCACGAAAAAGACTGGGACGAAGGAATCCACATGCTGCTGTTTGCAACCCGTGAATCCGTCCAGGAATCGTTGGGATTCAGCCCTTTTGACTTAGTCTTTGGCCATTCGGTGCGCGGTCCCTTGAAATGTATAAAAGAGACTCTGTTGTCACCAACAGCCACTGAAGGACTTTTAGACTATGTAAGTAAGTTTAAAACTAGACTTTATGATGCTTGTGTTCTGGCCAAAAATAACTTACAAAACACCCAATCCAGCATGAAACGCTGGTATGATAGAAAGGCCCGTGCTAGAGAATTTTCTCCCGGGGATAAGGTGCTTGTATTTTTGCCCATACCAGGTCAACCCTTGCAAGCCAGATACTTTGGTCCCTATGAAATTGAGACCAAAATTAGTGACCTCAATTACACAATCAAAACCCCTGACCGTAGGAAAAAGACTCAGCTATGTCACATAAACATGCTGAAGCCTTATGTATCTCGGCCAGATCACTCAGAGAAGAGTAATTGTGTTTTAAATACAGTCACAAGTTGTTCAAATAGCCATGTTTCTCCTATTGATGATGATATTGTAAAGGAGAAATTTGGACAATACAAAATACCTAATTCTTTTGTATTACAGAATTTGGATGTAAAACTGTCTCATTTGTCTTCGACAGAAAGGCCAGTTATCATGAAACTCATTAATGAATTTAATGACATTTTTTCTGATGTACCAAAACAGACTAATGTTATAATGCATGATGTAGATGTTGGCGAGGCTACTCCAGTCAAGCCGCATCCTTACAGGGTCAACCCTGAGAAACTTGCCATACTTAGGTCAGAAATCAAGTATATGCTTGAAAATGACCTCATTGAACCAAGTTCCAGTAGCTGGAGCTCCCCATGTGTCTTGATACCTAAACAGGACAAGACTTATCGTTTTTGTACAGACTACCGTAAGGTAAATGCTGTAACAAAGACCGATTCGTTTCCTATCCCTAGGATAGACGATCTCATAGATCGTATTGGTGACGCTAAGTACATCACCAAAATAGACCTACTTTCAGGTTATTGGCAGGTTCCCCTGACTGATAGGGCAAAGGAAATCTCCGCCTTTGTCACCCCTGATGGTCTGTACCAATACAAAGTGATGCCATTTGGCATGAAGAATGCTCCTGCCACTTTCCAGAGAATGATAAATGCCCTGCTTGCTGACATGGAGAATTGCCACGCATACATAGACGATGTAGTAATTTTTAGCCAAGATTTTTCTAGCCATTGTAAACAACTGCATTGTCTTTTTACTAAACTTTTACATGCAAAAATTACTGTAAACCTGAGTAAGAGTGATTTTTGCCAGGCTTCCATCCAATACTTAGGCCATATTGTAGGACAAGGCCAGGTGAAACCTGTAATGGCCAAAGTAGAAGCTATCCAAGCTTTCCCTATTCCTGCTGATCGGAAACAACTCCGAAGATTTTTGGGAATGTCTGGATATTATAGAAAATTTTGCGAAAATTTTTCTGTCATTGCCAGTCCTTTAACAAACCTTTTGAGAAAGAACGTCCGATTTACTTGGACGGATGAATGTCAGAAAGCCTTTAACCAAATTAAGCAGATATTATCTAGCTCCCCCATTTTGATGGCTCCTGACTTCGGAAAACCTTTTAGGTTAGCTATTGACGCCAGTGACACAGGTGTTGGGTCAGTCCTTTACCAAGAAGATAATTTCCAAGTAGAGCACCCTATTTGTTTCTTTTCCAAGAAATTTAATAGACATCAAAGAAATTATTCTACTGTGGAAAAAGAATGTCTTGGGTTGATTCTTTCTATACAACACTTTGATTTTTATATCAGTGGGTCCAGATGGCCACTGGTTGTATTTACTGACCACAATCCCCTTACATTTATCCACAAAATGTCTGGCAAGAACCAACGACTTCTCAGGTGGAGTTTATTTTTACAAGAGTACAACCTAGATCTTAAACACATAAAAGGCAGCGAAAATGTTATCGCCGATGCCTTATCTAGATTGTAAAAAGTATTTTGATGTATATATATATTTTTTTTATATATCATGATAAATACATTCTGTAATGTAAATATCATTTTTGTAATTATTCTAAAAAGATTTCCATTTCGTGGAAATGTAAACTTTTTATTTTTAGGAGGGAGGTGTTACGTATCTAGGTAACAATGCCTAGATACTATTGTTTTTTTTTTCTTGACCTGTAGGTTGTCTGCCCCTCTGTGTAATAAGTTTTTTTTAATTTTATTCTTCAAGAGTCAAGCCACACAGACAGTGACCGGTCCTTGACCTATGTGTGTACCTCTGGTTGAAAGGAGGGTGGTTTTTTTTTTCTTTTCTTCTGTCTCTTTGAAGAGCGTTCTAGATCTGGGTGTTGATGACTTTCTGTTCTAGAAATTACCAGATATCGACGCGCGGTAGATTATATAAAGACCGCCCGCGTTACGTTGACGGACAGACATACGGAGACAGCCGTGAGACAGAATAGCGGAGACATTGCGTGACCCGTGCGTGGTATACCACTTGATCGTGTAAGTTAAGATTTTTCTTTTTTCAAGGCCTTGCTTGTATTTGTAGTTATATTTTCACACTATTGTATTGTAATATTTTTACATGCCATTTTTGTAAAAGGGTTTTGGTCAACCCTTCCATTTTGTATTGAGTTATATTATGATTAAACATTAAGTTGATATTTTACCTTCCGATTTCTTGTGTCATTTTTTTTTTTTATTATTCATTGTAAGTCTTTGATTAAATTCAGACTTAAGACAAGTGACACAACTACCTTTTTCTATTGTCACGTTCCCCTAGGCAAGCCATTTAAAAGTAGAATTCAATTTGTAATACGTGACAATACCCTTAAGCAGTGCTTTAAAAAAAAGTAGGTGCCGGTACTCTGTAATGGATTGCCTAACTTTAAACTACTAACACATTAAAAATAAACGTTAAAATACAAGAAAAGTAAAAAAAATTTCCACATTGAAAAAGGTGCCGGTACACCGTACCGGTGCATACCGTCACAAAATAGCACTGCCCCTAAGTGCTGTACTTAACTGTTGTTGATGGAATGTTACGCCCCTTTCAGTAATTCACATAATATTGTATATTACCCCCCCCCATCCCTTTTTAGGGATACTGTATATAATGTGCAAAGTTGTGCCCATGCATAATGCATAGGGGACACTACTCGGGTAGCCAGGATGGCTGATTTAAGTTGCCTGCTTTAGTCTGATTGTATTCTTATTTCAAGTTTGTTTATATTCAAGTATCTATCGTAACAGCTGTAAGCTAGGGGGATTCTCAAAAGCTTTACTGGTTTAGGCGAATTAAAACTTGTCAAAGAAGAACTTGGTTGAACTTTATTAACAATGGATGTAATCGTATGGCATGACAGCACTACAAACAACGAAGTCCTTATGGATCTATCCTCTGGCTATGGCGACCTCTCTACAAGTGGGAAATCCAAATTCTAAGTTATTTAATCGTAATTTATAGTTAACGAATTAGAACGGCTGAAAGAGTGGGGCATTAGTTACATCATTCGTAAACCCTTAATGCCAAAATAAACAACACACAACTCCCCCTTTGCAGACACTGCGCCCCCCCCTTTGAAACCGTAAACCATATTCTCTTTGAATGCCCCTCCCTAATCCACCTTAGTCAGCCCTACTTCCACCATGTACGGCAGTGCTGAACAACTGAAGAAGCACACTTTTTTTCCTTGGCACAGTCTGCAAAAGAGCTCACAGCTCAGCAACAATAAAGCTGGCTAGAAGAAGAAGAAGAAACCCTTAAATGTCATTTTGACTAGGAACATTAAATTAATTGACATTGCTCCAACTCTATTCTCTGTACAACTCCAACTCTATTCTCTGTACAACTCCAACTCTATTCTCTGTACAGCTCCAACTTCTACAAGCTTTCAACTATTCGTTCTACAAAGTCTCTACAAGCTCTCTAAATTCTCAATAACTCTCTCTATAAGCTTCAAGTTCTAAGTAACGATACTAAAATCAGGCCTTAAATACATCTTTTGCTCTATATAAACATTTTTTCGCATTTTTGCTGTTCAAACACACCACGTAGACACTTTTATTGTCTCGCGTCTCACAGTCCCGTATCGTATCAACACACATCGTTCTCTCATCCAGACATGTTCCTTCTTGGCTTTCCAGTCTACACACACACACAGACACACAGGCACACAGACACACACACGCTTATTGGTGGCCATACTCTACCGGCCCATATGAGTACCGGCCAACCGCCAATCCGCCCCTGGTTTGAAACTTATAAAACGAACACGCATAAAAAAAAGCACCAACTAAAGCAATCGTGTGGCCAAGGGGCTGGTTTACTCACCTCGTGTGGCTTTGTCTGGTGTTCGCTTCCTAAAGATGGTTGTTGTTTGAACAAATCCTGGCGTTGTAAATGTAGCTGGTGTTGTTGAGGTTTTAGTCCGTTCTGTACCAAAACATCGTACAAGTAATTACACAATTCAACAAACAATGAAACTTTAGTCGTATACAATTTGGTACAAATACGATTCCGTACACATAAAAATCATAAACAACTTTATCAAGTAAAATACTCTGATGCTTAGTATTAGGTTCATGGACGCACTACAATAGGGATATTTTAATAATCGGTCCAAGGCGTTACACGATTAAGAACTCACGCGATCCCATACTACACTAAAGCCAAAAGTGTCCTGAAGTTCATTTAAGCACGAGGCGAGACATTAAGTAAACTTTGACTAGTAGATACATTAGCACAACAGCCAAACAAATTTGGAAACGGTGTTGTCGGATGGATGTAGATAAATTAACAACCAAACAGACAGACAGACAGACAGACAGATAGATAGATAGATAGATAGATAGATAGATAGATAGATAGATAGATAGATAGATAGATAGATAGATGTCACGGATGAATGTGTGTATGTATGTATAATCTATTTTTACACTCTGTGTGAATGACCGGAAGCGTGTTTTGTTGTCAGAGAGTGGTTAGACAGAGTCCAGTTTGTGTGTGATATGATGTTTTATCTAGTGGTTGAATTGTTTTATTTCGTTAACTACAGCTGAACCAGGGACACCTAGACGTAGCGAGACTTAAGGTAGTTTCTACAGAGTTATAAGTAGATGAGTTATATAATAGGAAAGCTGTGACAATAGATATCTTAAGAGGCACACATCATGTTCTTGCAATTCCCAACTAAAGAAGCTCAGATAAGCATTGTCTGCCTTTGTGTGTGTGATACCCCAATGATCCAACAGACAATAGTGTAGGCGAATGTTTAACGTATTTTATTATGGTATATACAAGTGATACCCAAAATACGGCCCGCGGGCCAGATCCGACCCGCGACGTTCGAAACGTCGGCACAAAATATAAAAAATCCCCCTCCCCCCCCCCCCCCCACAAAAGTGTTCAAAATATATCTTTACCTACGTCAGGGCCTTCACTTTTTTCTAATGGATTACTACCAAGGCATTTTAAGTTTGTGCGTTCATGAAATAGGACTATAGAATCTACTAGGATAAGTGAATGGATCTTTACTTTTTTGTAGAACATGATACCATTGCTAGCCAACATGTTTGTGTTTATAAAGAAAGTCTGAGGCTGTTTTTTTTTTAAGAACAATAAATTATAAACAGAACTTTAACTATTTATTTTTAAGTGTAAAGAGAAAATTAAACTATCCCAATAATTCAATGTAAGTACTAGACCCTCGGGTTTGAATGAATAAAATAGATTCAGGTCAATTTCATTAAGTTTTCGTATCTTTTTTAGGCCAGCGACAGTAGTGCTGGAAATTAAAATGGGCGGCAGATTGAATTACGTTGGGCATCACTGGTATAAACAAATATGATTATAATATTTATATAAATATTGCCTTCGAGATAAAAGATGAGTGAATTATGTCACGTGACTGCACGGATCATGTAATGAGAGCCTTTGTTTGTCTGGGCTTTATACATTTTTTAGTTTGCTGTCTTTGTTCCAAATTTGTTATCAAAACCAGCATTTCGCAATCATGGCACGGATATACCAGGACATTGGCAGTAAAAAGTAAAAAAAATAGACTTTCCATTGCAGACCTTGCGGTATATAGGGCAGAGGATGTAAAGGTCATCTGTTTCTATGGCCCATGGTTAACAAGGGTGTCATGTGGCCAACACAACAACCAACCGTCTTTACTTTTCCCCGAATAATGTCAGGTACCCCCATGACAGCTGGCTGCGCTCAACAGCGCCCAAAGGTCCCGAAATTTAAGACCCCAGTCTTCATCAGGATTCGAGCCGGGATCCTTGCGTCAGAAGCCACGCGCACCTCAGCCGAAGCGCCTTACTTTTGATCTAGGATCTCATTTCCAACTATGAGTGTTATTTCTAGGTTTCAGAAAGTACCTGCAATGCCCAAAGTCACTTCCTCAAATGTCTCTTTATGAAGACGGTGATGGTCTAAATTTTTTTCTTCTATTTATTTGTTTTAATGCTTCAATAGTGCAAGGATCGCTCCATTGAACTTTGCACTATTAAGTTCTTCTGTCTAGCTAGTTTTTAAATATGACGGTGCAGTGTGCAGGAAAGCGCTTCCAGGAAGGTCAGTACCAGTGCTATAAGGACAAACTTTAAGAGCTCCTTCAAGAAGTGTGATATTGACATTTATGGCTGGGTAGCACTATTTCTCGATCGCTCATCATGGTGTAAAGCTGTGAGCAGGGCCGGACTGGGTGTCAAAATCGGCTGAGGCATCTTTATACCATCCGGCCCATTAATTGTACGTTATACAATAGACATTTAATTATAGGTCTACCTGTCCTCAAAATCACTATGTTCATGTTAAGTTTGATAATGTATCGATAGCTGTATACATGATTAATAACATCACTCAGAGGGCCTCTTTTGTAAGAGAATACTAGAAAACCTTCAACAATTTAACACGTGCCTTAGTGACATCCATGAGGCTCTTATCTTATAAAATACAGACGTGATTTTAAAAAAAAATGCTTACTGTGGTCCTACCGGCCCATTCGGGTACCGGCCAAACGGGCATTTGCCCAAATGCCCACATAGCCAGTCCGCCCCTGGCTGTGAGTGTCGGAGTCTTGAGATTCGAAGAAAGGAGAGTGGCCAGCATGAACGAGCGCCGAACCAACAAAAAAACAGAGAAGATGCAGGCCTATCTGCAACTGACCAAACCTACCTGTGAAACGTATGCGTCCGGCTTTTCATAAGCGAGGATTGGACAGCCATCTTCGTGTCCATGAGAAAATGAGACATGTGCTTATCGTCGTTCGCGAAGGAGAAGCAATCTAATAATGTCGGTGCGCAAAATGTCTATTTAATTATGAATTATTCAACTAGTTACTGGACACTAAAAGACTATTTGAGGTGAGTGGGGGAATTCCCACAAATGCATGTTCAAAATAAGATGATTAAATTTTTTAATTACAAGAGTCTAACCAGAGTTTTCACTGCTTGCCAAATTAGCAAGTAGTTATTTTCCCATAGACATACATAAGCTTTCAAATTTTTAGAACCGTTTTCGATAACTGTGTCCACCCAGTGTCCGTCAACCCATGAAGAGTTTGCAAGCTAATAAGAGGAATGTAAAAAAGTTATACTAAAACTGAGAGAGAGAGAGAGAGAGAGAGAAAGAGAGAGAGAAATATAAAGAGAAATCAATTGAACACCTTTGACATGGAGATAAACCATCTCGGTCTTCACTGGGTCATTGATTAAGCTGCATCGATAGTAGCCAGTGTCTTTAAGCCTGACGTCGTTGATGTGGAGATTCCAGACATCTTTGTGAGGGCTCCTCACGCTCACACGCTCGTCGTCGGTGATACGCAGATCCTCAATACTAATCAAAGTCATATCAGAGATCATCCATACTACCTGGACGTAGGTGAGAGAGAAGCTGGTTTGAAATGGTAAAAAAGAAACTAATGCCGGTGTTTTTCTTTGCGCAGTCTCCTCTGGACTGAGCTATACTACCTGAAGGTAGAGAAGATAATTATCCGTAAGTTAGTGAACAAACCAATCCTTGCGTTTTCTGAAGAGCTATTTTACAATTTACATTATTAAGTTTTGTGGATTAGAGACTATGACGTGACTATAGACATAAATAAATATAGACTGGCCGATTAAAGAATTTTATGAAACGAAAATTTGTGACTTGCAATTTTGTGTACTTTATTATACAGCATTTATGAGCAGTATAAAAGTTAAGTATTCATATCTATTTCAGCCCATGACTTGCTGATCTCCGTCTCGACAGGTCTGGGAAACCCAAAATTCTCGATCTGTATGGCGACATTTATGCACTACGCAAGACAGCAGGGTTTCTGTCCAGGGCTTTGGCAAGAGAGGATTTGAGCCTCTCAAGCCCTCACTCTAATGGAGTTTGATAATGATGATTTCAGCCACACACCTATATATATTGTAAATAAGGAGGCAGTGTAGTTTTGTTTAATCTCTAAGAATAAAGATCATGCAATTTTTCATAATTCGGAAATCCGAATACAATAGATCAGGGGTTCTCAACCTGTGGGTTGCGACCCCCTGGAGGTCGATTGACAATTTGCCAGGGGTCGCCAAAGACCATTGAAAAAATGGATTGTTATTGTCTATTCTTCAATTGCTGTGTGTGTGCGGGGGGAGGGGGGGGTCGCGGGTAAGTGGGGTATTGTAAAAAGGGGTCGCCGAGCATAAAAGGTTGAGAACCGCTGCAATAGCTATACATGTTTTCAGTTACATGAAGTTACTTCCTTCGGCCAGTCTATATTTATTTATGTCTATGGACTTGACTGGTAAAAACAAGGATTGGTTTTAGGGGGGGGAGAGCGAAATATCAGCCGTTGTGATCAGTCTATTGTAGGACGCCTTAGAGATAGGAAGCTTGTTATGAACGTAGAGAGTTAGCTGACATTCGTATGTTTCCTTTATTGCCACTCAGTATCGGCGCCGAGTAACTTATGGTATTAGTTTACGAGATTAGAAACGCTAAATCAGGTTACTCTTATATTTTAAGAATATGCAGAAAAAAAAGCAGATAACAAATATGTAATTTGATTTCCTCGGAGATAAATAGTGTTTAAAATATATATTTTAAAGTTTTATTTCTTATTACCATATATTTTCATTGGAAATACACCATTTTGGTTTTAAGGCTTAATACTAGACTATCTCCCTTGAATTGCCAACGTTTTTCTGTTGCTGTTTTGTCTTTCTTTCTAGCAGCTGTTAGATCTAGATCTAATATTAAAATTCCTTTAAAATGATAGCATAAGAACCAAATACTCTCTTTTTAAAAATTTATTGAAAAAAATAAGAAACAACAAGTTCATCAATTTATTATTAACATTTTATTTAGACCTTCATTTCAGTAAATACACTTAAAAAGTCATAAGTTGACATCTTAAGAACAAAAAAACTCTCTTAAAAATATGCTTAAAAACAACATGGTGGTCAGTAAAGGTATCTGGGCATCTAAACTATTACCATTTACATTGATAGTTCGGCCTTTCACCGGTATTATTGGATTACGTTGAGTGTTACCTCCGTTTTTGTTTATCTTTATTAGACACTGAGGAAGCTTCTAACACGCGTTCAGTCTCGTGGGTGTAAGACTTTGAACACCAATGGATAAATCTCTGTAGCAATAACATTAAAAGTAATTTTTAAAAGAAAACAATTATCTGTGTAAAGTGTTAAACAAGACTCATTTCCCGAAAGTATTTTTTTTTACTAAAAAATGAATTTGATATTGTACAGTACATGAAGGATACTTGTATACAAAGGGACGTAACTTTATTTAAATATTTAGTCTAACAAAACATGATTATGCACCCTTAAATAAATGATTAATTTATTATTGGTGTAACAGAGTGTATAGAGGAAGAACTTAGCGAGATTTTTTTTATAAATAGTTCATGTACAGAATAAAGAAAAAGTTTTTAATCTATTTTAATAAAAAGTTTTATAAATTTTTTTATAACTAGAACAGAAGAACACAATTTTCTAAGGTCTTCCGTTTACACTTTACAGCAGGGGCTTTCGTCTGGAGAGTCACGACCCCCTTGGGGGTCGATTGACGATTTGCTAGGGGTCTCTTAATACTATCGAAAATATGGATTGTTATTGTCTATTCTTCTATTGCTGTAGTTGTGTGTGTATGGGGGGTCGCGGCAGAGTGGGGGATTTTAAAAAGAGGTCGCCGAGCTTAAAAGGTTCAGAACCGCTGCTTTACAGCTTGGGTTACAAACTGAAGATGACAACACTGGAGTTTTATAAAGCGTCCTTGACACTGTTTAGTTAATTGTTTATAATCTCCGATATTATTTTAACATAAAGAAGACATTGGTTATCTCAAACATTACTGGTTAGGAATGACGGTGCAGCTCAGGGTGACAGGCCAACCACGGACGAGCATGACGCGATACCAATTGTCATAGAAGCCCTGAACACTGACCTGCAACCTGTGGGCTGTTTAGACCAATGGCTCGCTGCCACGTCACATGGTCTGTACGACGTGGCCACGTGATAGTGGTCTCCACTAGCCACAGATTGTGACGTTGCAGGGTCAGTGTTGAGGCCTTCTGTAGCGATTGGTATCGGCTGAACTGACTTTATTGGGGATCCTTCGTCTGATGTAAAATACCAGACGTTACTTCAAGAAAGAAGATGAATACGTCTTACGCGTCATGCATGTTAACCAATGACTTAAATTCTGCCAAGTCATTGGTTTTCCTAGCTGGCTCAGGCAACCCATTCCATGCTCTAATAGCTCTAGGGAAGAAGAGGCATTTGTACAGATTTGTCCTAGCATATGGAACGAGGAATGCGCCTTTATCGTTGTGTCTTTCTGAGTATTTTATTAGATTTTTTTTTTGTACAAAAAGATGGA
Organism: Biomphalaria pfeifferi; assembly: GCA_030265305.1. NCBI lineage: Eukaryota > Metazoa > Mollusca > Gastropoda > Planorbidae > Biomphalaria > Biomphalaria pfeifferi. The sequence continues at coordinate 1,050,424 of JASAOG010000079.1, forward strand.
CAGTCGATGTTTTTGAAGTGGGCACGACATTTTGAAATACTACTTTTTAGTAAAATCACTAAAACATTTGGAGTTAGCAATGATCTACAGGGAAGTGATCACTTTGCAATCATCATTACTAACAATCTCCCCTCATTAAGACGACCTCAGCGGTTGAAACTGAATAAGGCCGATTGGGAACAATTCCTAAAAAGATGCTCCGAGGATATCACAGAAAATATCCTCGATGAACAGAACCCAGCTGATACCTTTGCTAGCAAGCTACTTAGTATAGCCAGGAAAGTTGGCCCCCTAACCTCCGCAAATCCAAAACGGCCTAGCAAACCATGGTTTGATGCAGCTTGCAAAAGTGCTATTGGCGATAGGAAAAACGACTGGCTGCTTTTATAAAGAATCCTTCCCAGGAAAACCTAAAGCTATTCAGGATAGCTAGAGCAAAGGATAGACAAACCATACGGTCAGCCAAAGGGAATTCCTGGAGAAGTTTTGTCGGCAGTCTGGATACTAAAACTTCTGCTAGAGCGGTTTGGAAGGCAGTAAGGCGAATCAAAGGGAAAGAATCAAATGCAATAGGGCATCTGAAAAACCAAGGACGAACTGTCACGTCCCCCAGAGAAATAGCTGACTGCCTTGCATCCTCAATAGCAGAAAAGTCATCCACTGCACACTACACGCCAGAGTTTCAAAAAGTCAAAACCAGGGAGGAAAGACACCCCATAGATTTCAGGTCAGAGAACAATGAAGACTACAACAAGCCGTTCTCGCTTGAGGAACTGAGGGAATCGCTGGACAAGTCACATGACACAGCGCCTGGAGAAGATGAAATCCATTACCAGTTCCTCAAGCACCTTCCCGAACCCTCATTGGCAGTCCTGTTAGGGGCCTATAACTGTGTGTGGCAAACAGGCGCTTTCCCAAACAGCTGGAGAAAAGCCACAGTTATAACGATACCTAAACCGGGAAGAGACGGCTTTGACCCAGCTAACTATCGACCAATAGCACTAACAAGCTGCATCTGCAAAACCATGGAAAGAATGATTAACAGTAGGCTGGTCTGGTACCTGGAGAAGAATAAAGTGATCTCCAACTACCAGTGTGGATTCCGGCAGGGGCGGACAACAACTGACCACCTGGTAAGGCTGGAAGCTTATATTAGAAATGCATTACTCAGAAGAGAACATCTAGTAGCTGTATTGTTCGATATAGAAAAGGCCTATGACACAACCTGGAAATATGACATTCTACGTGACCTGGAGCTTATGGGGCTTAAGAGACACCTCCCCCGTTTTGTGGGGGAATTCCTGAAAGACCGAAAATTATAGGTTCGAGTGGGCAACTCCACTTCTGACACTCATGACCAGGAAATGGGTGTACCCCAGGGCAGCATTCTGTCAGTCATTAAAATAAATAACATCATAAAGGCTCTGTCCCCTGGCATAGAGTGCTCTTTGTATGTTGATGACTTTGTCATTTTTACTTATGGGAAAAACATGAACACCTTAGAAAGAAAATTACAGTTATGTTTAAACAAAATTCAGGGTTTGGCAATCGATAATGGTTATAAATTTTCGGACTCCAAAACAGTTAGTATGCATTTTTGTAATTTAAGGGGACTCCACCTAGACCCTGAACTATTTATACACAAAAAGAAGATCCCTGTCGTGAAAACTACAAAATTTTTAGGCCTCACCCTAGATTCCAAATTTAATTTTCTCCCCCACATTAAGGAACTTAAGAAGAAATGCCAAAAGTCATTAAACATACTAAGAGTACTCAGCCATACGGACTGGGGAGCTGATAGAGATACCTTGCTGCTGCTATATCGGAGTCTAATTCGATCCAAGCTAGACTACGGATCCATAATATATGGAGTAGCAAGGAAGTCGTACCTAAAAATACTGGAACCAATACAAAATGCTGCCCTGCGTCTCTGTCTCGGCGCGTTTCGTACATCACCTATCCCAAGAGGAGGCTGGAGAACTCCCCATGGATATAAAAATGAAAAAGCTTGCAATACAGTATATAGTCAAGCTAAAATCCAACCCCACGAACCCTGCTTTCGACTCCATATTTAACCCCACAGAGGTAGAATTATACAATCGAAGGCCTAACGTCATACAGCCGTTGGGCCTTCGAATGAGAGCACCCATCCAAAATTTAACCCCACCCATTGACCAAATCTCTAAAATAGAAACCCCCCAGAATCCTCCTTGGCTAATGAATAAACCCAAATAAAATGTATCCCTCCTTAATTTCAAAAAGAAAATACAGACCCAAGCATACTAAAAGTCCACTTTAGGGAACTGCAAGAGAGCTACGGAGATTGTGGCACCATCTACACAGACGGATTCAAAATGAATGGAAAGATCGCGTGTGCCTGCTTGTCAAGACTCATTTTCTCTCTAATATACGTATGTGTAATACTAAATGTACCCAAGTCCTGGGCAATACCATAACGACACATACATCGACAAAATAAGATTCAGAATGCCAATTCTCGGACATATAACATGTTTATTACATTATCTGCACTATAATACAGAATCAGTTCAGACATTTGAAATATCCAGTTTCGATTAAAAATATACCAGCTTAATATTCCATAGACAGAATAGTGACAACACAGAAAAATAATTAGAGTCTACACTTAGACTATATCTATATCCAAAAAGTCCAACTGTCCTGGACTAGGAACAAAACCACACTGCTTTATTATGAGTTACATTATATTCAACAAAAACATCTCACCAAGTAAAAACAACCCAAAACAATAACAGTTTTGAAGTCAACAACCTGAATTGCCCCCCTTCTCCCCTACAGTAAACAGGAGACCCAGGCTGACCAGAACTCAGTCCTGTCCCCTTTAGGGAACTGCAAGAGAGCTACGGAGATTGTGGCACCATCTACACAGACGGATTCAAAATGAATGGAAAGGTCGCGTGTGCCTGCTCCTTTCGGAACAAAACAATCTCCCGTAGACTCTCCGATAGCTGCTCCATCTTTACGGCCGAATTGCATGCAATATCGCTTGCACTTATGGTCGTCAAAGCATCAGAAAGGAGGACATTTATAATCTGCTCCGACTCCAAATCTGCATTGCAAGCTTTGGGGCGGATGAAGACTGACATTCCATTGGTACATAAAAGCCTGAAGCTGTTGGACCAGATAACAGCCGACCATAGGGATGTCACCTTCATCTGGGTCCCCTCCCATGTGGGCATTGGGGGAAACGAAGCCGCAGACAGAGAAGCAAAGAGAGCCCTAAATCATGCGGTGTCAGGAACCCAAATTCCCTGCTCGGCCCTGAGATAAAGTATTGCCTTTGCCACCTACCAAGAGTGGCAGGACCGATGGGAGGCTGAGACTCACAATAAACTCAGGCAGATTGTGGCGGATGTCAGGTGGCGGTCCACATCTAAGGGGCTGACAAGGCGTGGTAGAACGACCATGTCCAGACTTAGGATTGGCCACACGTACATCACGCACTCTTTTGTGCTGAAGAAAGAAGAGCCCCCACTTTGTGAGTATTGTGACTCTCGCCTCACCGTGGAACATATCCTCATCGACTGCCCCAGATACCAGAACGTCAGGGAGAAATATTTTAGAGCCACTAATTTAAAAACACTATTCAATAATGTCGACCCTGGGAAGGTACTGGGCTTTATCCGGGAAGTGGGGTTGTCTACGAAGATCTGATTTATGAATTTGTATACATGTACTATTTACATTAGATTTTTACCAAATTATTAAATTTTTACTACCTCCACTATTTTAACTGTGAATAGACCTTGATTTTAATGATTTGACTGTATGGAATTTGGCCCTTGTTGTGTGGAGGGAGAGTGGCCCTTGAGGGACTGCAGGCACGACATGGCCTTAATTGTGCCCATGTGCCCAAAATCAAAATCAAATCTAAAACATTTGGACAGAGGAACAAAAAGTAAAGTTGTAATAATAATTAAAAAAACAACAACACTGAATTACAGCTAAGAATTTTCCATTGTTTGGGGGCCCGGGGGGCTTGACCTTTTTGGGGGCCCCTGTATTTTGCGTAATATTTATTTTTAATGTAAACAAAACACTCATTTGGGGGCCTCCATCAAGTGGGAGCCGGGGTGGATTTTCAAATTCTCCCCCCTCTTCTCCCACCCTAGTTACGCCACTGCTGAATTATTACCTAAATAACACACACACACACACACACAGAAACATAATAAAATACTTAGAAAACAAACAGAAAAAAAAGTCACATTTCTTATTCCCTATGCTTGGTTAAATTAATACAAATACCCCTTCCCTAGTACCATTAGAGCTTTGCTTGAATCAGCCAGGGAAACCATCAATCAAGCAGAGTTTGTCTCTTATAAAGATACGAGTAATACGTAATAATCCTCTCTTATGCAAGAAGCTTTCACTTATAAGATAAGATAAGAGAATGGTCTTTTGGTTGTTTTTTTTAAATAGATTTATCTCATCTTCTTATCTTATATAATAGATATTATGAAGATTAAACTGACCTGTACGTTGCCCGTAGCACTGCTCTTAAAAGAGCAGGGCAGAATAGCATTACCTCCCTCCGTTTCAGTCACGTTTTGAATGGTAGTGTCATTAATTGGCTGAATCTTCTTGATCTCTGTAGCTGCTGCAAGAAGGCGGAAACAAAAAGTGCAACGATTGGTTCTTTTTCGACACGTGATGATCAAGCTAATTTAAATACCGTTTCTTATTTAAATAAAATTGACTAAAGAATCCCTTTTATCTGATAACTGATTATAACTTTCTAATTATCGCTATCTATATAAATTTAATATTTTTTATCTACAAATATACTGAAACATTGCTGTAGAATAATCCTATAAACTAAAATATTAAAGACCATGGCACTAGGGAGTTTCGTATGAAAAATTTACAGGACTCGGTCTCTTGAGAGCTTTTAAATATGAATCTGGAGTATCCTACTGAAAAACTTTATGGCTAAGTGGCGAAAACCACTAGGCTACCTATCAAATAGACTGCAGTTCGAATTCCGACTTGATCTAAATTGTGTTTGGGAGGAAAAACAAACTCCTTCTTGGTAAAAATCAATACAATCTAAGTTCCAAAAACTCGAAGATGGCTTAGAAGTCCGATCTTCGCTCTGAAAAGCTGACCAACTCAGAGCACGGAGATTTCCAGCTTTTGTATTAAAAATTTGTTAACTCATCTTTTCAAAATCCGTGTCTGTCTAATGTCCATTCATCTATAAAGAATTCGCAAGCTAAGTGGAATAGTTAATAATTTTTTTAAAAAAAGACACTAGCAATTAGACAACAGAGGAGACCAAGAGAGAGAAAGAGAGAGACAGAAAGAAACAGAGAGAGAGAGAGAGAAACAGAGGGAGACAGAAACAAAGAGAGACAGGGACAGAGACAGAGAGAGAGAGAGACGGAGAGAGAGACTAAGTAAGAGAGACAAAAAAAGAGAGCGAATAGAGACAGATAGAGACAGAGAAAGAATAGAGAAAGAGAGAGACAGACAGACAGAGAGAGAGAGAGCAATATACCACTTTTGACATCAAGATAAATCATCTTGGTCTGCACTGGGTCTGTGTTTATGCTGCACTGATAGTAGCCGGTGTCTTTGGAGCTGATGTTGTTGATGTAAAGGTTCCATGTATCGTTGTCAAGACGCACCACATGCACACGTACGTCGTTTATGATGCGCCGATCCGCAAAACTTATCAGAGTCATATCAGGGCTGAGCCAAATTACCTGGAGGTAGAGGAAATGTAGAAGAGAGATTCAGCTTTAAATTGGTGAAGATACTAATGTGTTTTAAGGTTCCCCTTTCAGACCTTGTGGTCTATAAGACAGATGATGTGGCCTATGGTTAACGAGGGTGTCACGTGTCTAGCACAACGACCAACCGTCTTTACTTTCCCACTACTAATGTCAGGTACCATTAGAGCTGGATGGACCTAAAGGTGCTCGAAGAACAAGAAAATAAAAATCCCTGTCTTCACTGACTGACATCTGTCTGACTGCCTTGTACAAATTTGTACACGTTATTTCTCCCACTTCCCAATCATGGATCAAGTTGAAACTTTGATAATTATTCATCGTCCTAAAAAACATGATTATTTTTTTTTTAAATTACTTATTAATTAATTAATTAGTGGCAATTAATTTATTTCGTTGATACCTATACAAGGATATAAATATTATAGTACTCAGAGATATGACTGTAAATGTGCAGTTCTTTCCCCGATATAGGTTGTGTTTTTTTTTAAAGCATTACTCTTTGTTATAATGTTTGCAGAGTTCGTTTTGTACATCATTTAAAAGAAATATTGTTGTTCTGGGTATAGTTTTACATGCATCACATTGTTGATGACACATTCTGAAGCAAATTATAACATACTAGTCGACCGACAGCCTAGCATACGTCGCTATTTTGAAGGGCCGACCTTAGGCCACTGCAACCTATGTGACCGCAGTGGGCCCCGCACTTTTATAGGACTCGCGCTAATTTTAGGTCTATGAATTATTAAATGCAAATAATTTAATCTAGAACATTATTAACATTAACTTAAAAAAACAGAGACTAAGCTCTGTGTTCCCATCAAATATACTTTGACTTTAGCCCAGTAAAATGCATGCAAAAAAAGAAATATGACCAATTGGGTTCTGCGGTAGCGTATAGCAATTCAGAAAATAAACGAATATTCGCATTTGACTTGAGAATCATCATTAATAAAATCATTAAATTTAGAGATACTTCAGGACAGAAGATTGCACAGTACAGTAGAAATAGTACACAAAACCCTGAACTTACAAACACAAGAAAACAACCTAATAAAATACCCAGAAATACTCAAAGATAAAGGCACATTCCTTATTCAATATGCTTGTGTAAATTAGTACAAGTGTTACTTCTTCCTAGTACCATTATATAACTAAACGAGTTGCCTGGATCAGCCAGGTAAACCAAAGACTTGTAAGAGTTAACGTTTAATTAACACGATCCATTTGATTAACAATGATAAGTGTATGCGTCGGCAGGTTACACTCACGAGATAACCCCTATACGCGTCGCCACCAGTGTTACAACATTGAGATAACATAATAACCTTTGTGTCATAGAGTGTTATTAGAAATGGCGTGAGGAGGCTTTAACTGACCTTTAGGTATCTGCCCATTGTCTTAAAAGGGCAAGGCAGAATGGCAATATCTCCTTCTAAAAAAGTCAGATTTTCATTGCTTGTTATATTCAGTGGCTTAGCCTTTTCAATCATCGTAGCCGCTGCAAGAAGGCCAAAACAGAAAGTACAATGATTGGTTCTTTTCGGACACACGATGAGCACGAGACATAAATTTGCATATAATTTTAATAAACTTTAGAATATAACAATCTATAAAACCCTTTGGCGCGGTGGCTGAATGGACCTCATTCACCAATCGTAAACAAACAACATTTAGTCACGTGATTTTCTATCTCTTCTATACAAATTACGATTACGAAAATGGGAATTTTTAATACAAAATGGCTATCACGTGTCAGTTTTTTTCCCTTGTTTTATCAATATTATCACGTGACTAAATGTTGTTTGTTTACGATTGGTGAATGAGGTCCATTGTTAAACACTTGGCTTCCGAACCTGGGGTCCTGGATTCATTCTCGGTGAAGAATTGTGATTTTGCATTTCGCGATTTTTAGGGCGTCCCTACGTCCAGGCGGTTGGTCGTTGTGTTGGCTACATGACACCACCGTCGGCTATAGAAACAGAAAACCTTAATATCATCTGCTCTATAGATCGCAAGGTCTGAAATGGGAAATTGACTTTGCTTCCCTTTAGCTTAGCTGTTCTCAACCTTTTAAGCTCGGCTACCCCTCTTTACAATCCCACACTCTGCCGCGCCCCCTCCCCCCCCCCGCTCAGACACACTGCAATAGAAGAATAGACAAAACTATTCATTTTTTCGATGGTCTCTGGCGACCCCTGGCAAATCGTCAATCGACCCCCAAGGGGGTCGCGATCCAAAGGTTGAGAACCCCTGCTTTAGCTGGTGTCAGATCTAAATTCGGTGAGAGATATACAAACATTTGTTTGAGAAACAAATTACTGAACATAGATACTAAGAACTTAATTAGACGTTTGAACTAGATAGTCCTAGGAGGAAATATACAGGAACCTGTCATAAGAAAGCTGATTTAAAATAAGCTACTACGGTAGTAAAGTAAAGACCTTGCGATCTATAAGACAGATTATATAGAGGTCATCTGTTTCTGTGACCATCAGTTAACGCAGCACAATGACAAACCGCCTTTACTTTTCCCCAACTAATGTCAGGGAACCATTAAAGCTGGTTAGACTCGGAGGAGCCCTAAAGATCCTGAAATTAAAAATCCCCAGTGTTTCCCAAGATTCGAACTCCCTCGGTTTGGAAGCCAAGTGCTTTACCACTCAGTCACCGCGCCTTCAAGTTACTAAAGTACTAAAAAAAATGTGTGGCTGAATGGCTAAAACCACTGGCTACCTATCAAACGGACATTCTAATCTAAACTTGATCTGAGTTGTGTTTGCATTAAGGAAAACCTCTCAGATCCACATGTCCCTTCAAATACCCAAAAACATTTTTAAAAAGGGGGAAAAAATCAATCAGAGGGCAATGAGAATGCTGTATCATTCCATATTTTTATTCTAGTATTTATTCCTACATAGCGTCTCACTACGTAAATCTTTTTAGTTTGAAAAGTATATTGTGTCTAAGAAATTGAATGTTTTAAAAAAGGTTTCATACCTTTGATTAAAATACAGCACGACTTTAAGGTGATCAATAGATAAGCAACTTTAAGAACAATCATTGTTTAACTTGATGTGGAACCAATGCAATGATAAAACAACTCCATCAGAAGGATCCAGTTGAAGTTTCAGACAGAGCTGTCCAGGCCATACTGATGTTATTGCATTGGACACTTAGTATCGTTTTCATTGGTCAAGTAGTTGACAATCGTTTAAGTGACTAACGAGGAAGTGAGTTACACCAACTACTAGAAGCACTTACACAGTTGGGAGAGTTAATTACGTGTCTGGACCTAGGAGTAACATTTTCTAGACTATCAAAACAAAATTACTGTATTTATTTGCACTTTGGTGTTTATGCTAGTCGAATGCACTTTAAAAAAACTGGTCTCTTGTTTTCCTATATGTTTGTGAAGACTTTAATGCTGTGGTTAAAGGAAGATTTGGGGTGTTTTTTTTTTTCAGAATGCTGGACTGAATGTTAAAGTAAAATGCTGGGAATCGGAAACAAATCAACACTCTGGCTGGCAAAGGGAAGGGCTCCTCATTGACTAGTTTGCTAGGAAAAATCTGTACAAATGCCTCTTCTTCCCTAATGCTAGTAGAGCATGGATTGGGTTGCCTGAGTCAGACAGAAAAAAAAAACTATCATTTGGCTGAATTTAAGTCATTATAAGATAAGATAAGAATATTGTCAAGAGATAAAAGCTGAGGTGGTTTTGTCATATGTTAAGACATGACTCACTGTCAAAGGTCATTATTCAAGCAAGAAGAAGGAGTAGTCTAAGGAGAATGTGACAGGATAACCTGAAAGCAAGGAACAGTCACTCTTGATCTATTGCTAAGGGCATCTGTTAATGTGAGAGTGGAGAATCTTGGTGGCGTGATCTTTCTTAGTGTATATTTAATGTGTCCACCGTTATCCAAATATTAAACGACGTTCCTAATTTAAATGTAACAAATTATGTTTTAAATGAGGTCGCTGCACCTAAATGCTAATTATAGAATATGTCAAATCATACATTGTCATTATTAGATATTTTCATGTATGTCGGATTTTTTTTTATTTTTCATTGTTTTGATGTATCCGGTGTACCAAAATACAAGAAGCCTTAATAAAATTATGTAGCTTAAAAGAGAATGAATATCCGTTCATTTCTAACATTATATAATACTACAATAGAGATGAATGCAGTGTTTTAAATGACCAAGCAAAACCCAGTTGCAACCAGGATATTGTTCCACTACTGATGAAGGGAAAGTCGTTTTTCTCTGGAGGGGGGGGGGGGATCTATTTACCTTCTGAGAAAGTCTTCTGCGCCTGTCTTCTGTCTGTTCCGCGGGCTTCGTGAGAGTTACCCGTTTCTTTCAGATGCCATCTGCTGCCAATTAATTAAAATTGCTTTTATTTAGCGCCTCTTTTATGATTATAGCATGCTCAGTGCGCTGTGGTCCTATCTCTTTTGTGAACCAGTGGGGGAGGTGAGGGTATCTGGAAAAAGATTTCGTGCTGCCCTTATGCGCTCAGTATTCATAACTCTGCTTCAGGTGGCCAAGCCGTAGACAAAGAGTTTTGGCCTCTCAGGCACACGCCTGATCTTTACCACGCTTACGGTTGGCACCTCTATTTTTTCCTCCTTTTTAAGTTTACCAAAAGAAGATCAAATTTGGCATGCCGTTGTTCCCCATGTGGGAAAAGTTTCAGACCCAGCGCAGCTGTCAAATGGTAAGAAATGTCAACACCGGCCTCCAGCAGAACATGGTTATTTGTAAAGTAGTTCTGTAATCGAAGGCCTGTTATGTATCGAAGGCATCTTTAATAGAGGAGTTTAATGAGCCTTAGATGTCTTCAATAGAGCATCCAGGTCTCAGTGTCATATAAAAGTGTGGTTATAACCACTGCTTTATAAGCATTCACTTTTGTTATTATTGACGAGACCTAGAAGATCGGGGGAGGGGGATACCATCGCATCCGGGTGCTTTTCGAGCAGCAATGTTGTCTATGGCTTTGTTGAGCTCTGACAGGGTGGGTGTTTCGTCTAGCTCGTTCATTGTGGGTCATTGTATGATGGCCTTAAGGGCTGAGCTAGAGACTGAGCTTGTTGTGGCATAGAGCTCAGAGTAATGTTCAACCCATCTGTGCATTTGTTGGCACTTGTCTGTGATAATTTCCCCAGTGGTTGATTTTAAAGGTGCTGCCTGGTTTTGGGGGGGGGGGGGGTCCGAGAGCCTTTTTGATTCCTTCGTACATCCCACTTATGTAGCTCACTTGGGCTGCGAGCTGAATACTCTCACTGAGCTCTACCCAGTATTCATTGGCACAGATCCTTGCTGTCCTCTGTGCATTGGCTCTAGCTTCAATTGGGAAGACATAGCTCTAGACCGCACCAGATGGAGAGAGACAGTGACCAAGAAAGCTATGGACAGTGAAAGTACATGGGTCTCAGCTCAGGAAGAAAAACGTACAATCCAAAAAACGGCCAGTTCCTCTACCACCTGCCCTATCTGTGGACGGGAGTGTCTCTTCAAAATAATGAAGAGACCTAGTCCACCATACTCTCGAGGAGAATCGCAGTGTTGGCCTTAGCGAGACGGTACTTTTTGTTTTCGCTAGACAGTTGTAAAGAGTCTATTTATCACAGGTCTCTGTTCGTTTGGCCTGAACAGAAGTTTGAAAACGATTTAAGAGAAAAATCAAGTCTAGAGTGAAATGGATGAATCAATTTTATTAGGATTACTTTGTACACATGACATGACATCTTAATGACACATTTATTATCTAGTTAGACGAAAGTGAGATCATGACAACACACACAACTCGACACCGATGACAAGACTATTTCATCCATGAAATGACTGGTTCTCAACGACTGAGGTGTTATTCAAATGACATAATGGTGACATGAAATGACATTTGCAAATTTAGACTTCAGCAAAACAACTTTGGAAATCATAGTTAAATACAGTCAAGTGATTAATGAATTAATACACAAATTAATACAGGACGCTCATTTGTAATGATGTGCTTCATTCGAAGAAAAAAAATGTCAGGTCTAGTTGAAACATTTAGATCTGTGTTAGTGACGATTGGGAGGAGGGGGGGCAGTGGTAAAGCGCTTGGCTTCTGAACCGGAGGATTCCGGATTCGAATCCTTGCGAAGACTTGTAATTTTTAATTTCGGGATTTTTAGGGCGGCTCTGAGTCCACCCAGCTCTAACGAATACCTGAAATTAGCTAGGGAAAAGTAAAGGCGTTTGGTTGTTGTGCTGGCCACATGACAACCCCTAATTAACAGTGGGCCACAGAAACAGATGACCTTTACATAATCTGCTATCTGGTCTATCATCTGGTCTGAAAGGAGGAGACAATGACTAACAATAAGGGAAAGAAGAACTCAACCTTTGGGTTATTTTTAATGTTTTAAATACAAGGGAAGACAACCGTTAATGAATTGAGGTCGCATGATGGTCAGAGAATTACGTTAAATAATCGAATATATGGCTGAGGGGATTATGCCTTGTGGCTACCTATCGAGGAGGCTCGAGATCGAATCCAGAAGCGACCTGAGTTGTGTTTGCTGAGAGCTAAGGACAGCATGGAAACCTTCCGAGGACCACCGAGACAACACGACCAGGTACACTCTCTGTTCCACTCTAGCTGATTGTTGTCTAATGGCTTAGTGATCAGATAAAAAGTATGATCTAGACCAAGGTTAATGTCCTCATGAATATTACGGTATAATTTATTGTATAGCATTAAACCACTTATAGTTATTTCCTGTATCATTGCAACATTAGTTTTTAGTTTTGGTGAAAACAGAAGCTCATCTTCTGACACCAATCTTTAGGCCCTACACCTATCACATCAACATACACCCATGTTTAAAGATGTATTAATTAATTGATTAAAACTCTTCTAATTTTTTGCTCAGAGAAAAGGTATAATTAAAGGTTAATTCAACCTCTGAATTTCAATGTCTAGAGTATTGACTTTGCTTCTTTTTTGCTGATTCCTATTTGTGGATGATTCGTAAAATGTTATTTTACATAAATTATTTAGAAATGAAATTTGTTAATTAAAAATTCTGAGGCATTGTCTTCGGTGGAGCTCTGCTCATGAGCTCAGTACTTTACAGGGATGACAACTCTGGTCGAAATAATAATTATATTTTAATTGAGCTTATTGACCTTGGAAACAATAAATTACATGTAGTAACTGGCCAGAATTAAACTACAATATCCAGATGTGTCTATGTATAAAATAAAAGTATACAATGAAAATGTACGATACGAAAGGAATCACATTGTTCTCAGAAGGGAATATAACAACAGAAGAAAAAAAATTCAAATATGAATTACCAGTTTTATTGCATTTATATGTTGATATTTATTTCCTTAATCTCATACTCTATTAATGGGGTAATATCGTACAAGAAAACAGAAATTCTTGTAACTTTGACATCTTTTCAAATTACTGATCTTCCCTTACAGGCCTAGCGGCACACTAAGATTCCGCGGAAAGCAAAGAGGGGAACACTGTTCCACGGGACAGAATAAAATTAAAAAATTTTTGTTAGAAACAATCGCTTAGTGCAGTGATGCCCTATCTGCGGGCCACATCCGGCCCACCGAAACGTCGGCACTAAGAGTAAAAAAATCCCCAACCCCTCTTTTTAAAAAAAAAAAAAAAAAATTGGTGCAAAAAGTACCTTACTTACGTTAAGCCCCTCTGATGGATTGGCACAATGACCTTTGACATTTGTTTATGAAATGGGAGAGAAACCACAGGTGGAATTTAGAATCTACAAGAAAATGTGAACGGATCTTTATTTATTTTTTTGGAACATGATAATAGGCCAATAAGTTTTATTTGTAAAGAAAGTGGGGGCGGTTGTTTTTTTTTTTTATTCAAACTACATATAAACGGTATTACAAAAAAGTTGAAGGCATTCTTGGTTTGAGCCGCGAATAAAAAGATTTTTAAACTACGCTTAGAAATTGGAGAATCAATGGGAATATTTACGAAAAAGAGACAAAAAATGAGTCGCTGGCTACCTAGCTATAATTTCGCTCACATTTTGACTAGAGAAATGAAGCCAGTTTATGTTGCCTAAAAAAGAAGAATTCTTTCAGATTTCCCATTAATTAAGTATGCAAAGTAGTAAGTACTAGATCCACAGGTTTCTATTTAAATTGCTTTAGATCAATTTTTTTTTCGTTTTTGTACGTTTTAGTCATGTGACGAGTGTCAGAAATTCAATAAGCCAGCAGGATGAATTAGGCTGGGCATCACCGGCTTAGTGTATAGAGAATTGTCAATCACTAGTTCATTATTTCAGAACAGCTATTCAGGCCTCGCGGAACACTAGGGTTCCGCGGAACATAGTTTGGGAAACACTGTCGTATCGCGTTACAGCAATGTCAATCTTGCAGATAGATGACATTTCTTTTTATCACTGAATGGGACAAAAAAAAATTCATAAGAAATATTTTTGTGTCAAAGAATAAGTAATTAGGAAGAAAACTTTGAAATGGAACACTTTCTCCGATAACAACTAAAATGTTGCCTTTTTTTTTCTTTTCTTTGCTGTGTTACAGTCTTGAGCATTCTACGTCACATTTAAAATGTGTTCTTACATCAAAATGTTATATTGTATTTAAACTTCAATGAATATAATAGCAATGATCATGTGGCAACACATTTTAAGACAGTATGTACGGTATGTAATGGATTTGCACGTCAGTGCCATAAACAATGATGTCATAAAGATAATATATATTTAATTCTAATAATCAAAACTGTTACAACTAAATGCATATTATAGTGAATTCCAATGATTAATTAAAGGAATGCTAATAAGCACTTCTAAAAAAAATTAACGCTTTTTTTTTTTAACATTTCTTCTACTAATTTCCCTTTATACAGACTTTAACAAATTTTAAATTATATATTACCAGGCACCCATCCGTAGCGACGGGTGAATACTACTTGTTCTCCCCCCCCCCTTGTTTTTTTCGTGGGAGGTAACTCTATCCGCAGAAATAAAAGAGTGATCTTTCCATTATTTCTTCTTCTTCTCGTCCAAACTCTTGAGCCATGAAGAGAATTATATATAGAGATGCATTTTAAAAAATTAAGTAATATAACCAAACATTTTTTTCTTCACAGTACAAATATTGATTAACACGAACAACATTCAATCGTTATGTTTCTCCGCTATCTTTTCGATGGTAAAAATATTTTAAATTGTTGACCTGACAACTCAACTTTAAACAGGTTTTTAAAAAATGTTTAAACAAAAAGACTTTGTGAAGGAGACGATGGGGATGCATTGGTCCAATGAAACAAGATTAGAAGAAACTGTAAAATATTTCTTACTGCCTGGGTACCTGCCGAAACAGACACTCACACTTAATGTGTACACCGGACTCTGATGATGAATATATTTGTATGCAGGATGGTACATAGCACTAGACTAGAAGTGTAGCAGCGACTTGAAAATGTACACATGATATTATGATACAATGTGTACATACACAAACATCATAAAAATGAATTTATGGTGAAATTATTATTTTTTAAAAAATGAGAAAAAAAAACAACAGGATTTTCGACACCTTTCTCATCCCCTCTCACACAAACCCATTGTGACTCTAACACATACATTCTGTATATCTCAAATTCTTGAACTCCCTCAAATTACTACAAATGATCTACTTGGGCATAGAAAATGACGAGTCTAAATGAATGAGAGTTTTAAATCACAGGAGTCTACGTCAACGGCTTTTATGCTATTTAACAAAAATTATGAGGTAAAGCTTGAAATATTTGGCAGAATGTGAGAGACTTGTTAGTCCCCTATTTTAAAAAAAATGAAAATATACATACATATGTATATCAATAAAAACAGGGTGCAACTTGAACTGAATATCACACAAGAGAAAAATACAAAACAGCAAAATATATATATAAAATTTAAACAAAGCTTATCTACAGGGGAAGAACTTCGCACATCTATCAATAATGTACAAGTTATCTCCCATACTCGATATCAAACAAAATAACTAACTACTAATAATTAATTGACTAATTGTATTTCGTTTTATTGATTCAGGTTTTGTTAGGTAATATTATGTACAATAAATAATTGCTGAAAGAATCAACATAATCGGAGAATGCGTACAGGAGAAACAGCGTAAATAATTATTGATGGGGACAAAACCCAACAAGTTTAGTCATGTTTGTGAAAACTTATGGTTTAGTTTTCCTTGCTGGTATCAAACTAAATAATAAATTACCAGTAATTAATGTACTAATTGTTTTTTTTTTTTGTTTTTTTTTTTTATACATCTATGTCTTGTACATGCCAATGAATAATTGTATAAGGTTTTAACTTGATCCGAGAATGGGTGTGGGAGAAATAACGTGTACACACTTTTTTACCAGACAGACAGACAGAATAAGTTGTATTAAGCTTTGTCATAAAACTAACCAATGGGTTGTTCATAAGTTTCAGAATTCCTCGCCAAAAACTAATGCAGGGGAGGAAAGTGAAATAGGTTCCAACTTAGACCAACTCCAAATAGTCTGAAACGCTAACACACGGAAGCTTTGTATTACATTAAATTCAATGGAATTATTATTTTACACAAAACATATTACGTCATTCATAAATACATTAGTGACATGATAGTAAAAAGTATTGATGCAAATACAAACAGTTGAGAACATAATGATATCCGCTAGCATGCTTTCGAATTAATTATACTTGCACCCATGCATTCAAATCAATGACACATGTAAGTATATCTTTCACATATGCATTCAAATCAATCACACATGTAAGTATATCTTTGGTCTGGTCAGGAGAAGCCAAAACTCAACACAAATAAAAACACAAGCTGGACAAGTTGGAAATAAATACATCATACATCATACATCAAACACACACCTCAGCATGATCAACATCGTAGATCATAACACACAAGCTTTCATGATCAACATGTGATTAACATCATGCATTGCATACGGTACACACAAGTCTTCTTCATCATCATACATCACACATACACAAGTCTTCTTCATCATCATACATCACACATACACAAGTCTGCTTCATCATCATACATCACACATACACAAGTCCACATGATGATCCACGCATTTAGAGTTATGTAAACTCTACCACACAATGTGCAAATCATTTAAATTCTTAGGCTTTAGCAACATCAAAAATAATTGATTCAAAGAAAACTCCATAATTTATATCCTCTTATATAATTTCTTATAGTACAATTATCATTTATGAAAACTTTTATAGCAACAACTCAATCTGTCTTGATTTTGTCTTAATCATTTTCTTTAAAAAATTGAATATCTGACACAAAAATGTTCAGTCTCTGCGTTATGTTTACATGTTTCAGATGTCCCTTCAGAATGAAAGATTACTGCTTCCTAGGCATAACCAACTGCAGGACGGCGGGAGATGGCGGCGGACAGGGTTCAAACCCGGGTGCATCGAGACATCAGTCCAGTGCACACACCCCTTTGTTTTTTTGAGCAAACTTCACCTTGGGCATTAGCCATCAGGACAAAAAAAAAAAAAGAACATGTGCAGTTGAGTTTGTTGGACTTGCAGCCTACTAGAAATGTCAGGATCTAGAGCCATTGTCACTAAATCTAACATCCTCACAAAGACTAGAATTTTGATCTTTTTACACACAAAACAAAAAAAATTTATAAAATAGCAATAACACATTTCAATATCGGATAAAGTAATGCAGTCTTTCAAAATAGTATTAATGAACATATGACTCTTGCCTTGTATTTAATATTAAGCTAATAAATAAATACTCAAAGCATCAGGACATCAGTGTAGAACAAGAGCAAGCAACCAAAGCAAAGGTAGATAATAAAGTAATTTGTGAGCAAAGGAAGATGATGACCCATTGCCTCTCCAAGAGTTATCTATAGCTGCGGAAGACAAAAAAAAATTATAAATGTAAAGTGTAATTTTTTATAAACTACTCTATATGTAGCTTGACTACTAGTAACTACAAACATTGCAGAATCTGTATAGTCTAAAGCAGTGATGCCAAACTTAAATCGACCTGCGGGTCATTTTAATTTCCAACACTTCCAACACATAAGTTTAAAAAATTAAATGAAATTGTTCTGAAACTGTTTAACCAGAACCCCTTGGACTTAGTACTACATTCATGTCATAAATGAATATTATATTATTGTACGCATCAGAAGCTTCTTTTCTCTTAAAATGTGCAGGTACCTTTAAAATCGTCCCATTTTGGGTAATATTCCTATCGATCCTCCACTCTCTAGTTGCAGTTAATCTTTTATTCGTGATTCAAACCAAGGATTTATTTTATAATGCCTATATACATGTTCCACGACGCGGGCTGGATCTGGCCCGCGGGCCGTATTTTGGGCATCACTAGTCTGTAGGATATCCTCAGCTAATCAAGTGTTTGTAACTTTCAAATCCTCAGTCTAGTGTTGCTGTACTTGCTCTATCAGCTAACAATTAAGCATCCCCGCATAAATAAGCGTTATAATATGCCAGCCCAAGGCACCTGAAGGTTGGCATTAACTGAATGGTCACATTACTGGCTAGGTGCGAGCAGGGCTGGCCGGTAATAGGTGGCCCAGATCACGTGGTCTCTTGCCAGTGACAGTGACAGCACTGAAACTCGACAGCCGTCTGGACGCCTAAGCAACCCTTTTTAGGAATTCACTGCTTACCTCCTAAGCGCGAGGAAGCGTCTAGAATAGTTGCCCTAAATATTGGCTGTCTCCCATAACCCTGGCCAGTCTCCTGCGGCTGGTGGGGATTCCATTTAGATAAAGCCAAGATAATATACATTTCTATAATCTGTCTTAATCTTCTGAATATTGTAATCCCTAGATTAAAAATATATATGAGATAGTTTAGAAAAAAAAATTGTGATCTTCTTACCGATAGATTTACTATTAGCTGGAGTCACATTAGGTGGATTATCTTGTCTGTCAATACTATTATAATCTAAAACAACAACAAAAAAAAAAAACACAAATAAATTTGTGACAGCTTCAAAAATCTATAGAGATTATACAGAAGCGTTTGCTTGCTTGAACTTATGAAGTCACAATAATATAAAATGATTACTTGGTCGGCTATGCTCAGCGCTCTTTTGATCTCCTGGCCTGTTGTTGTGTGGTGGTTGCTTCCTGGATACAGTTGTGTCTGTTGCTGCTGTGCTGGATGTGGTCGTTGTTGTTGATGTAGAGGTGAGTTCTGTCAGAACACAAGGAACTTTTCAGTGTTTAAGAATCATCTATACTATAAAGTAGAATGTGAGGTGTATGTATGTGACTTATAGACATCAAAACCGCTTGACCAATCTTGATTAAACTTGGCAGGAATGTTTCTTGGGTACCAACTTAGACCTTAGTGTATGTATTGTAGCCCTAAAGCAAACTTAAGACCCTAAAAAAAATAAAATTTGTCAGACTATATTAAAGCTATAGTATTTTATGGATCTAGGCCATGTCTACAATGTTGACATGAGAAAAGATCGAAAGGATTTAGACCTAGATCTAATTTTAAGAAATACACTTTGTGCAGATAGTTTTTTACTTTGACACATGAAAATACAAAGAAGATCCTTTGATTTTATTATATAATAAAATTAACATTCAATTTTGTGTTTCAAAAGCATTTTTTACATTAATGTAACCACAGATTTCCTGACGAACATTCTTTCATTAGACAATACCGTAATGAATCGCATACTAAAAATTATTTCGTTTCATGTTTATTTTATAATCCCATCCCTAGATCTAAAACTCTAATTCAACTCTAAGATGATAAAACTTCTATTCGCACAGATAGTTTTATACTTTAACACATGAACATACTAATTATAGTCCATTCATTTCATATTTTGATCAAATAAACATTCAAATTTAGTTTTCTAAAGCATTATTTTAAAGAGACTACATTTGTTTACAAAAGCTGCGAAGCCGAATTAAGATAGGCCTAGATCTATATTCATTCATGAATCGCGTACTAAAAATTATTTCGTTTAATTGATCACTTTATAATCCCATTTATTTAACAAAGCTATCGCTCTTTTCGTTTTTAATAGATATGAATGTATCGACTTCGGGAAAACCCATTTTCGCAAAACTAATTTTATTTTCATAGCGAAAGAGAAATAACGTGAATGGATCATTAGCTAAGTTTAGCATACATCTAAATGCAATCCACTACATTAGTAAACACAAACTTAGACACGCAGGTCGCGGGTAATGCCAGGCTAGTAATAACTAAAATACAAAGGTGCAAATGACACTTCGCGTTACATAACAGAGAGCGTATGATTTACATACAAGTGTAAAGAGCGTTCTGTAACTGGTCAGATACTCTATGAATACGTCGTATGCATTCATTCTTTTATTTTGTTATGAACGTTCTTTAGGCATGAGAATTATTACGTCCCTACGTATCACCATCAATTCCCTGACAACACGACTGCCAAACCTTCAAAGAACATTTCCTCAATTCCATAGAAACATGCCCTTAATCATTACCTACTAAGCAAAATACATTGCTTAATCATTACCTACAAAGCAAAAAACATTGCCAAATCATTACCTACTAAGCAAAAAACAGTGCCTAATCATTACCTACTAAGCAAAAAACATTGCCTAGTTATTACTTACTAAGCAAAAAACATTGCCTAATTATTACCTACTAAGCAAAAAACATTGCCTAATTATTACCTACTAAGGAAAAAAACATTGCCTAATTATTACCTACTAAGCAAAAAAACATTGCCTAATTATTACATACTAAGCAAAAACATTGCCTAGTTATTACCTACTAAGCAAAAAACATTGCCTAGTTATTATCTACTAAGCAAAAAACATTGCCTAATTATTACCTACTAAGCATAAAACATTGCCTAATTATTACCTACTAAGAAAAAAAACATTGCCTAATTATTACCTACTAAGCAAAAAAACATTGCCTAATTATTACCAACTAAGCAAAACATTGCCTAATTAATACCTACTAAGCAAAAAACATTGCCTAATTATTACATACTAAGCAAAAAACATTGCCTAATTGTTACATACTAAGCAAAAACATTGCCTAATATAATATTGTCCCCTTAAAAAATGCCTCACCAAATAAAAACATTTCCTCCTTGTCCTCACCAAGAAAATTGGAGGCAAAACATTCATACATGCCAAATTCTGAAGGGGAAATGTCCCGAATTCTCAGAGCCAAATTTAATCTGTTTTCCACTTCGTTCTTGAATATTTCAATGTCGTATCTGAAAAACATTAAATAAACAAATATATAAAATAATACATTTGTTGAAAATCAGTCACTACGGCAACAATAAGATGTTTTTAATTATCTTTATTATCCTGAAAAACAATCTGTTTTACAATAGTAGATTGAATAGATATATCTGGAGTCATTATATAATATCCAGTGATTAAATAGCATCCAGCAATTAAATAATATGCAGTGATTAAATAATATCCAGTGATTAAGTAATAATAAGCATTGTCTTCGAGTCATAAGATTAATGAAGAGTGCAGTATTTCCCGGGGCTATGCAGCCCCAGAAGGGACTCACATATTTTGCCACATCCAGCGCAGACATAACCACTGAGCTTCAACCAGGTGCTGACATCTATGTCAGTTAAAGCAAGTTGTCATTAAAAAATAATACTAAGGCTTGTTTTCTAGTCCGAAGATTAATGAGGAATGCAGTATTTCCCATGGCTATGCATCCCCAGCTGTGGCCTACATATTTTGCAACACCTAGGGTGACCAAACTGACCAGACTCTCAGAAATAGCGAAAAAGACTGGACTTCTAATCAACAAAAACAAAACAGAAGTTATGAGGATCAACAACAGACAAGAGAACCCAATCATGCTACAGGGAGAGAATATCTTTGATACGGACCACTTCACATATCTGCATGGATGCAAGCAACAGAGCCCCGTTTTGCCTGCAAGGGGGGGTCGGCAACCCCAAAAAACCTGCAAGCATGATGCGTCTTATATCTTCACAACATAAATAAAACTTTTACCCCTATAGATATATATATATATATATATATATATATATATATATATCTATCTTTAAATACAAACTATAAATTCTAAGCTTTTACTTAAATTACTATAATCTACATGTATGTTTGAACATTTCATTTTTTTATATATAATATGCACATAGATACTACTATATTACTATAAATCAAACCTATGTTAAAAGTTAACTCTATTTCAAATAAAAGATCTAATAGAACTAAATATTTATTGGCTGACAGAGTATAGAACTAGTTAACTGGATCTTCTAACTAATTTAGATTTTCTCTAGATTTAGGTCTAGACTAGACCTAAATCCAAATTATATACTCTAGATTTAGTTCTAGATCTTGAAGTTAGATCTAGACACTAATCTAGAAATAGTTAATAGTAAAAATGATAGATGTCTAGCCCTAGCTAGAATCATCCACTAGATCTAGAGTCTTGCCTTTTTTAAAATAAGTTTTTTTTTATTAGATCTAGAATCTAGATTTAATTAGATCTAGACTTTCCTAGTAGAATATTATATCTAATAATAGATTATAACAGTTACGATCTACTTTTGATCTAGAGTCAGAGTAGATCTACGGTACACTGCTTCTGCCCAGGGAGAGAGGGACTAGACCTAGTCAGGTTAGTGGTAGATTGTAACTAAGATTCTAACTAATTATATTAATTATCTAGATCTAATAGTTCATACTCATTGATATCGATCTATCATTATTCATCTACTGAGATGATCTAGACAATTCTAGACTATATCACTAGCCTGACTAGTTAGGTCTAGTCTAGTCCCTGGGCAGAAGCAGCGTAGATCAAACGTCAAAAGTAGATCGTATCTATTATCAGATATAATATTCTACTAGTAAAGTCTAGATCTAATTAAATCTAGATTCTAGATCTAATAATAAAAAAACCTTATTTTAAAAAAGCCAAGACTATTATTATATATAATCAAACATAAGGCGATGATATGGTACGGTAATTTCGCTCTAAGGCATTATCTCTACACAACAAGATCTATAATACAAACGTTAAGTCTGTCCTTCTATGCGGTTTAGAAACTTGGAGAGTCACTAAAACAAATATGGAAAAGCTCCAGACCTTTGTTAACGCTGGATATTAGGAATTAGGTGGCCAGAAAAGATAACTACTATCGATTTGTGGGAGAGAACTAGACAAAAGCCCATAGCCCAAGACATCACAAAACGAAAATGTAGCTGGATAGGACACACCCTGCGAAAACCAGCTACCAATGTTGCAAGGCAGGCACTTGACTGAAACCCCCAAAAGGAAAGAGGAAAGTGGGCAGACCCAAGCAAACCTGGAAGAGGTCAGTCATCAGTGAAGCTGAGGGTACTGGAATGACATGGGAGCAGATGAAGAAAGCTGCTCAGAACCGAGTTCGGTGGAGAGGTGTGGTTGCGGCCCTATGCTCCCCTGGGAGTGCACAGGATTAAGTAAGTAGGGTGCTGTAGAAATGATGTAGAAACTTACTTATCACTTTTGGTAATTTTCTGCCCATTAACTAACCAATCAGTGACAGCCAGTGGGTTAGCTTGAATCAAACAGTCCAGGACAGTCTCTTTTCCAGAATACTGACCCAAACGTTTCGGATGCT
Source organism: Biomphalaria pfeifferi (assembly GCA_030265305.1). Lineage (NCBI taxonomy): Eukaryota > Metazoa > Mollusca > Gastropoda > Planorbidae > Biomphalaria > Biomphalaria pfeifferi. The sequence goes on from JASAOG010000079.1 coordinate 1,073,939, forward strand.
GTAAATGGACTTCTGGAGCATCTGGTCAGCACAAAATTGGATACATTATAATTCATAAATTGAAAAAATAAAACCACGTTAAAATGTGATATAAATATAAATACTAATAGGGTAAATAGATTTATTTATTTATTTTGCAACAACTCTGTTTTCATGATTAATTGAACTTTTGGAGTTGAATATTTTGTTTTAAACTTTAAGCTATTCATGCGAGTCACGTGATGACTGAGTTAAAATATTAGTAGCTTTAATGTTTTAAAATTGTTTTTGCCACTAGTCAAAATCTTTACAGATTTCTAATTGTAAATTTGGGTTTAGTAGGACCTGATGACTTCATCCATAATTTAGTGATAAGTTTAAATGCAAAGGAAGATTGAATGGGAACTTACAATTGACCACAACTCTGATGGCCTTGCTGACCGCCGGGGGCACTCCATTGTCCACGTAGCATTCATAGATGTCATCACAGTTCCGGGAAACGTTGTGGATGATTAGCACTTCTCCCTCGGAGCCGATTTCTGAGGTTTTAAGAATAATAAATAGATTCAATTTCATTTTTAAATTCAAGTAGATCTATACCTGATCTAGACACAAAATACTATGATATAATATATACTCCTTCTCTACATAAAGATACACAATACAATTTTGTAGTTCACCAAAACTAGAAGCTTTTGATGGAATAAAATCCTAAATTCTTTTTGATCAAAATTATCTTATTTAATCTTATCTTTTCTCAAGGAAAGACTCATAAAGACACAATGATAAAGGCGCATTCCTCATCCCATATGCTATGACAAATTTGTACAAATACTTCTTCTTCCCTAGTGCTATTAGAGCATGGAATGGATTGCCTGAGCTAGCCAGGAAAACCAGTGACTTGGCATAATTTAAGTCATTGGTTAAATAGGCATGACATAATGCATGACGCGTAGGAAGTAACATCTGATTTATATAAGATAGGGAATATCTTTATTAAATACCATACTCTTTTAGACATTAAAAAGAAACAGCATCTGAATGTTAATTACATCTACTTATCATAATGAAGACTAGTGAAAGCACAAAATGCATTAAATTAAAATTAAAATGCACTTTGAAATTTACGATTGTCCCTCCTGCTATTAGAACGTGGAATGGGTTGCCTGAATCAGCCAGGAAAACCCGTCAATTGACAGAATTGATTAACAAAGCATGACTAGTGACTTCTGTATTTTATAAGATAGGTTTTTCGAGTGGATTTAGAGTACATTATTGTTTCTTATTAATTATAGTATTAAACCTACAATCTTAAAGTTATACAATAAATTATACAATGAATATTTAAAAAGGACCCCATTCAAACCTATGTACATTATAATAAACGACCAACCGCCTTTAATTTCCCAAACTTAAGTCAGATACCCATTAGATTTGGGTGGACACAGGAGATTTCTAAAAATCCTGAAATTCAAAATTCCAGTTCTCACCAAGATTCGAGCCCGGGACCTTTAAGTTCGGAAATGTAGTGCCTAACCACTCTGCCACCACTCACCACAAGAAATATCAAAAGGCTATTTGTATAATTCACTTTCAATCTTAATCTTACTTTCTTTGATATTACTCGTTCCTTTATGATTACGTTTGTACCACGTGACGTTGGGCTGTGGGATCCCGGTCACGTTACACACCAGAGTGGCAGTCTGCCCTTCTTCAAGTACGATTCTGTCAGACGACATTTGACTGACAATAGCTGGAGGAACTATAAAGAAAAAAAAATGCAAAATTTAAGTGTACTTAAACTTACGAATACAGAATACCACCAAAATGAAATAAATAAATAATATAGATTCTAGGAGGAAAGATTCCCCGTAAAAATCGAAAAATAATATTTTAAAAAAAAAAAAAGGGAAGCAATGCATGAGTTGTGTTTCAAAATAGCTTTTACTGGGTTATCTCTCTTTGATGATTTTATGCAAGTCCAGTTTTGTATCACAAAGCCGATGACACAAACGTGAACATTTAAAGAAGGATGAACATGGATGAAGAGTCTTAAAGCTATACACAATAAAGAAGAGTTGCAATAGATGAGCAGGATGACGAAGAATTGAAAGAAATGGACAGACTGACTGTTGTGAACTCATTACTTGGATTATACTTGACACAGAACGTACTAGTAATTCTTCTTTCAATGACTCAAGAGACGCCAGAGATGAATTAGCAACAAAAATATAATTTTCATAAAAGTAAATCAGGGTATCTGTAGCTGAAGACAATACATCAAACTTTAACTAAATCAGTAAATGAATAGACACATAATTGACATAATTATAAATTGACTTCTATATTACTCATATCGTACCGCTAGGCTCCATAACTCAGGCCTGGTCGTGCGGTTTGCGCACTGGACTATTGTTCGGGTTTATCGACGGTTCAAACCCTTCCTGCTCCCATCCCCCGTCGTCCTGCGGGAGGTCTGGACTAGGAAGTAAACTATCTTCAACTTTGAAGGAACATCCGAAACATGTAGTAAAGTTAAAACAAAACTCAAGGGCCGTCACCCCACTTTACCTAGTCAACCAATGAAATAATGATAAATAAAATAAATAAACATAGAAACCCTCACATCTTACAACCAAGGTTCTAAAAAGTGTTGTCCACAATGGTCTATACAAAGACAATCACCACACTGACGAAGGATGAGACAATATGTCACCTTTAACATCCAAGAAAACTTTCTTAGTCTGTACAGGGCTAGTGTTGATCCTGCACTCGTAGTAGCCAGTGTCGTTGTGGCGGATGTTTCGGATGAGGAGGTTCCATATACTGATGTAAGGGCGCTCCACGCTCATCCTCTGGTCGTCCATGAGGCGCCGGTCGCCCATACTAATCACCGTCTTTTTAGGGCTGATCCATATGACCTGTGGGGGAATGGCCATAGGATGAAACAAATGGTACAAAGAAAGAGTGTTGCTTTGGGGTGTTTTTTAACTAAAGATTTGGATCACTTGGGCTGCACTAGAGACTGACAGCACATTTACCTTGTAGACATAGTGTGATACTAACGCAGCTTCACAGTACACACTAATACCCCCACACACACACACACACACTCCTTTCCCTCTGTAATGGCCATACCTTGAACTCTTATCAATGGGGGGAGGGGGGGGGGGGACATAGACATCAACAAACCTAGAAATGGACTCAGCTGATGAATCCTAAAAATGCCCTTGGCTAGATTTGACATTTTAAACTCAACAAGAACAATTTAAAGAACTAGACACATTGATTGTTCGCGTAGTCGTTTTGTATAATGTGTTTATGTTTTCATACTAGAATATCACCCAGTGGAAAAAAAATGTTTAGTTTTTAAATGGCACAACCGAAAACAACAACAACACGTAATTACGTGTACATAATTCTGTTAAATTAGTATGTAGAAACACAAACATGCTAGGAACATGTGTATAATTGATATGTGCAATCAGCATAATGAACCTCATTCACCAATCGTAAATAAACACATTCAGCCACGTCAGAATATTGTTAAAGCAATGAAAAATACGTATCACGTGACAGCCGCTATGGATTACATAATTTGTATAGAAGATATATAGAGTCACGTGGCTAAATGTTGTTTGTTTACGATCGGTGAATGAGGTCCATTTGACATCTGCATGTATGTTCTCATTGGCTTTTGTATATAATGCACGTTTTTTAAGTTTAAAGTTATATCTAATGGATGTAAATTAAACAAATAGTAAAATAATTAGAAATAGGTTGTTTATATTAAAAGTAAAATGATTCATTCCCGTAGTGTAAATTTTGTAAAAAAAAAATTTAATACATGAAATTTGTTTAATAATTTAAAAATATCAGTAAACATACTCTATCCATCTAAATAAAAAAGTATAGAGTAAAAAAAGTAAAAGATTAACTCCCTTTTCCTTCGCTATGAATAGTAAACAAGTATAATATGTTAATTGCATCATGTTAGTACCATATAACACAAATAAGTGCTAAGAAAGTGTTAGTACCAGGACCCTTTAGAATTTAGAATGATGCGACAGGAGTTGACAGACTAGAAGGTACTTACTTGACCTACTTTCTACTCCATTCACGTTAAGGGAAACTCCGATGGATTTTCAAATTTGAGTTATTAACATATTTAATTCTGCGGTTCTTTGATATTTTGTTTTTAGGTTAGCCATACGTCACTTCCCTCAACAATACTAAAAGGGAAATTAGGTGTGACCAATCGTATCGCTTCGTTCTTACAGTAGCTGTTAGGCTTAGTGACGGTCTAGTCATGCACTATGTTACACTTATATATAGATAGATAGATTTAAGAGCATTAGGACAACCAAGTCGAGAAAAAAAAGTAACATTTTTGTCTAAGCCCCTCCCTGTCCCAAGAAGTAAAAAGATCGCAGGTCTGACTGATTCGAACAAACTGGTCAGTGTAAGGCTAGTCTAGACTACGTGTAGTCAGTCATGACAAGACAACCAAGCTATAGTGTTTGTTGTGTGTTAAGTGTTCAGGCGAGAAGATACACTCTGCCATGGTTAGTTAAGCATGTAAATCTCCTTTAACACGCATTTTTTTTCTTTGCTTACAAATATCCTAAATTCCTAACTGCATAGACGAAGATATATTTCTTTTACGAGAATGTAAACGTTACTGTAATGGTTTTCCGTTATACAGTAAGTCAATAGATTACATTAATAGGCATGTGTGACGTCACATAGAAACCCGGTGAAAGTCTGACCGTTTTGGATGCGCAGGAAAATTACGTCAGAAAAATATATCAATTACTAAGTTCTTATTGCAAATAAAAACAAAATAATAATATATTCATTATCTGTAGATCAAAACATATATTGTATCAAAAATTGTCAAAACCATCGGAGTTTCCCTTTACGTCTCAGCCTGTAAGTAAATTTTTTAGGAATACTTGACCTACATCAATAGGCGCTAAACTGTTTGCTGTCCTACTCTTGGTCGTGACCAATTGTTTTAGAAGGTCTCAACACAGGCCTGTGACGTCGCAAACGGTGGGCATTTTAGACCAATAGCTCTTCGCCACGTCACATGCCCGACGTCACGACCTGTGACGTGACAACGATCTATTGGTCTAAACTGCTCACAGGTTACGACGTCACAACTCAAATTTCAGACCTTGTACAACGGTTGGTCTCGTTCTGACACGCGCTTCAGAGATAAAGTAGCAGGGGAAAAAATAAAGCAAGTAGACCTGGGTTGTCCAGCCCATTGGCTCGTGGGGGCCGCATGAAATAATTCAAGAACATATTCACAAAGTTGTTGATAACCGAATGTTCACAAATTTCTAACAGAACACCGATGCCCAATCACATTTGAAATGTATGATCGCTGCCATTACCGCGAAAAAAAAATATATGAATATAATTACATTTTAAGATATAAACAGCCCAAACGGTAACATTTTCATTAGAGCAATAAAATAATGTTGAACAAAATGTTATTCTTACAGACGTTCATGCTAAAGGATATTCACAGTAATCTGTTCTTAGTTTCCCAAAACAAAGTCTCCGAAAATTGTTATATGGTTTTAAAGAGTGTATATCTTTAATTCAATTGCTTGCACACCGGATACACCAAAAAGATTGCTATATAGGCTCTTGGCTACCATGTAGCTTACATACATTTACGCGCTTAAAAAGAGCATGAAAATTTAAAAAAATGGTTTGACATTCTGAAATCGTTAGGTTTTCTGCAATTCCAAGGGAAGTAAGCAGTATCATGTGTCGTCTGCTCCTGTACCCGGAATTACATTGGCCAGTGGCTGGACAATACCCAAGAAGCCCACACGCTAAACGATACTAATGTTTTAAAAAGTAGGATCAGAAATGAGCAAGTATACAAATTGAAAGGATGAAAAACGTAAGCACATGGATGATACAAGCCAATGCAAGGAAGTAAGTTATTAAGAAGTTAAACTCTGAAAATGAAGACTCAGAATTAGATTAAGTCACACAGTACAAGCATCTGCAAACATTCAGGCGCACACATACGGGCAGACGTCACACGCCCACGCGATATGAAAGAAAGTCTGAGAAATATTTAGCACACCTGGACACAAATATTTCACAGCTCACAGCACCAATGTACCACTAGAAGCACAGATGAAACTGACCAATCAGATCAATTCACGAATTCACTTCTGAATGTTCCAATCTAAGTTGATTAGCAAATTTGAACAGATACAATAGACATGCATTCAGGAAACTCTACTGGGCCAAAGTAATTTATACCTCTATAGCCAACAACATCGGCGTACAAGTCAATTAAACCCTATTTTGCGTTAGTCTTTATCGATTGTTTATAGCTGAAGGCCTCGTGACCCAAACCTCCTGTGCTTTTTCACATTGGCCAAGCAAAGTTCCCTTTATGTTAACACTATGTCTATTGTGTGTGTATATATATATATATATATATATATATATATATATATATATATATATATATATATATATATATATATATATATATATATACAGTTGATTACCCTTGTAGTACTAAATCGTAGATTTGAAAAGAAACTACCGATAATTTGACTATTCAGTATTTTTTTAAATTCAGTTTATAAAACTGTACTATTCAATGACCTGAGCTTCAAAATGTCAACAAGACATGATTCAGTCTCATCAAAGTGATTGAGCTCCCATAATCGCAGTCGAACTGAATTTTCTTTTGGTTAGACCAATAAATTATCTTTTCTTATCTTAGCAGGTAAAAAAAAAGAAACTATCCAAAGTTACAGACTTCGAGAACAAGTATTTAAAAAACAGTTCATTGAAAGCAGCCAGTGTGGCTCCCTGGTAGTGCGATACGCACTTTGTGGTGTCGTCCAGCAGGCCTATTGGACTAGGGAGTGTGAATCTTTATTTTTTAAAGAAACTTCCAACACTTATAAAACAAAAACCTAGTTTTCTGTAAAAAAAAAAAAAAAAAGTGGACCAGATAAAGAAACCCAAATCTAGGTTTGACAAAATCTTTTTTTTTTTAATTTTTAAATTTTTCTTTTGTTTTTGCCTTTGACATCAGTTGTCTAGCAATTACATTGTAGGGCTTTTTGCCTCTTTTCTTTGCCTCTTTTTGGGTTACTTGCAAGCTAGAACAAGCAATTTAAGTGAAAGTCGGTTATTGTGTAGCATAGAATGACGAAGCTTTTGTACTCAAGTTTCGAAAAAAAAACAAAAAAACAATCGGCATAAAAAACTTAAATTTTAATGAAAATACAAATCTATGAAATAATCAAGGTGTACGTTACAAATTCTTAAATATCAATGTCTTATCAGCGTTTTAAAAAATGCTTTTTTTTTATTCTACAATGTATTTTAATATACCAAAGTTACTATATAGTATTTACATAAAAATGTATATATACTATTTCCTGAGTTAATTAAATGACATTTTAAAAGTAAAATTTACTTTAAAAAAATGATTTTTACAAATTACAAAGTTCCTATTTAAAAAATGTGAAATACAAGACAAAAAGGGTTAGAGTTAGGTTAAAGGTTAGGGTAAAGGATAATTGGAATAACGCACGTGAAAGAAACATGTTGGAAAGAATAGACAAGACGAAGGTTTGATATAGGTCAGTATCACCAGACACACACACACAGAGATTTCAAACAACATTTCCCAGCATGCACTAGTTAGATTATTCAAATTACTATTCAACCAGACATTGTCTCTTGGCCTTCACTCCATTTCATATTTTTTTTATTTACCTGATATTCTGATTCAAAAACCTAAACGAATAAAAACAACGAAATAAATAATAACAATAAAGTTAAAATGACAAGACAGAAACATGTATCAAATAGTAAAAACCGATGGCTGGTGTAATGCCCTTTGACCTAGCTAAAAATGAATAAAACGATTGTCGGAGATTTTCAGACTTAAGGTTATTTAGAGTAATCTGCTCTTGTTTACATTTTTTTCAAAATTGTACTCTACAATGCTAGAAAAAAAGTGCCGAAAATTATTACTTGATTTGTAGAAAAATTGATAGCTTAGCGATACTTTAGTATTATGTATACCAGATGCATGGAAAACCTTGATATTTATGGATTTGTCTCCATTTTATGAAAATCTCCAGTATGACGCATATGGTTGCTGGAAGAGCGGGCGAATACAGGTCTAAAGTTAATACATCTATTTTCCATCATGCTTGTTTTGTTAAAAATAGTAACCTGAGTTTTAAGGTTAGACGTAATTTAGTTTTATTTGGAATTATGTCATCGGATCGCAAGGAATGTGTAACCACAGTTTGCTAACCCTGCATATATAACTAATTACATTTAACTAACAAACATCATTTAAACTACCAAATGGAACACTGAGCTATATTTTTTTTCTTGCTTAGATTAAAAATGGTTTAAATTATGTCTATGTTTCTGTTGGGTTGTTTTTATATGAGAAAAGAGTCCTTGTAATCACAACAAATTTCCATAAGGACCAATAAAGCAGTGTTAGTCTTAGTCTTAGTTTAAAGATTAACTTATCAAAGACTAGGACACTAAACAGAACTCGATTTGCTGGCAACTTAAAAAAAAAAAGATCTACAAACGATAAATCTTTGAGTATTTGCTAAAACGTAAATTATGATATAACGTTTGAAAAAAAACCCACAGCTTATTAACATTTTCTTTTGTCTGTACACCGGATACACCAAAAAGCTTGCTATTTACATAATTTCCGCCTAAATAAAAAAATCTCGTAGCACTAAATAATGTTGCTTTATATATATATATATATATATGTACTATATAATACATATATATTATAGTGCATAACATCACATATATCTAATATAGACCTAGGGGCAAAAACATAAATGGGATTAATATTGAACACATTTTAAAAGTAAAATGTAGTGACAGGAAACTTGAATCTTATCTTACAACTACAGATAGATATTTAGTAGGGCACAATATATATTATAAATCAATTATACATTTTAGTGATGGTAAAAAAAATGGTGAAGGAGACATAGGTGTTTTCATCATATAAATTGGAGGGGTGATCCTAAGTACATACATCTATTGCAGTGTTTCCCAAACTGCGTTCCGCGGAACCCTAATGTTCCGCGAGGCCTGAGTAGGTTTTCCACCAACTACTGGAACAATAAGCCACCATGTGAATAAAAATCTCTCAAAAACAAACAAACAAACATAAAACAAGTAAACTGTTCAGCTAAATACTCAGAATGCGCGAAGTGTTCCGTTAAGGAAAAAGTTTGGGAAACACTGATCTATTGGGCTCTAAAATACGTGTTCCTTAAAGCACAGGGTGGGGTCAGTGTGTAGCTACAGTAGACAGTCTTCTGTTTGTGACGTACGGAGCGTGCAGAGAGAGGGCTAATATTAGAGTTAAAAGAAACGGAAGAGTGAATATTTAACTTACCACTTGGTCGCCCATGGACTGGACAGTGCAGGGCAGTGTGGCCGTTCCTCCCTCCACAACGGTCAGGTGTTCTGTGGTTGTGTTCAGCTTTGGGTGCATATTGGCTGCCGTCATTGTCACCGAAGCTGTAAAAAAAAAGAGAAAAAAAAAACTTGTTAGATAATAATTACCATTTAATTAATTAATTAAATTAAGCAACGGACATTATACACCAATCCTAAACAAACACCCTAGAGCCACGTGCTTCCCTATCTATTCCATACAGCTTACGGCCTAGTGCTATTAGAGCATGGAATGGGGTTGCCTGAGCTAGCCAGGAAAATCAGTGACTTGGCAGAATTTAAGTCATTGGTTAATATGCATGACTAAATGCTTGACGCGTAGGACGTCATCATCTTCTTTTTTGACGTAACGTCTGTATTATATAAGATAAGATAAGATAATTCGAATCAAACATGGATATCAAATAACCGTATTTTTTTTTTTATCATTGGTCATCACGTGACCATTCGTTTTTTGGCGAATGAGGTCCATAGTTTCAAAGAGCTTTATTTCTTTTTGAATAGCTTTTATATAGCGCAACTTTCATGCTTATAGCTTACCCTCCCCCCCCCCCCCCCAACTGGTAATTTTTGGAACAGTGTTGGGAGGGGAGTACATGGGAGAAGGTTTTCTGTGCTGTCTTTATAAGCTAAAAAAAAATACGGGTGTCGAACCTCGAGCTCTTTTGATAGGTAACCAAGCCAAGCCGAGCCCAGCTGAAATACTGAGCCTCTCGGCTTGAACATCACGTTTTGAAAGAAAGGATTTGTGAACACTACTTTTGAACTGTCTGTAACTGGGTAACTCCTCTTCTACGCTTGCGTAATAAAGGTTGACACAAAAAAAAGTTAATATACAAAGACCCTCCACATTTTTTTTTTCGTATTTGTTTTTGTTATTGATATTTTGTATTTTACATGTTGTCATTTGTGTTGTTCTGTAGTTTTGCGTTTTTTAGTTTGATTTTTGCTGGTTATTTTTTGTTGTTATCTGTATTTATTTTTTCTTGTGGTTTTCTTGTATTTTTATATAATTATTATATATTTTATTGTTGTTTTCATGTTTAGCTGTTATTGTTATTATTCTTATGAGAGGTTATGTGAAGACTGGGATTTTAGGTTTGGAACCGAGGCTTCTTAGGTTCGAATCTTGTTGAAGACTAGGATTTTTTGTTTTATTTGTTGAATACGCCAGTGGCATATGAGTCCTCCACACTGTTAGGGAATGTATAATGGGTGAAGATTTAATATGTAAATTTTAAACTCACTTCTCGTTCCACATAAAGAGAGCAAAAAAAAAAAACAACAACCTTGACATTGATGTGTTGCCAATAGTCACTTTTTTGTAGTCCGTCTCTTCCCCCGGTCCGCTACTCCATGGAAAAAATTCATGTCAAATGCATCTAAGGAAGTTTATCTCCTGTAGGTCTTCTTGGGTGTAGGTGTGTGTGTGTGGTGTGTGTGCGTGCGTGCGTGCGAGTGTGTGTGAATGTGTGTGTGTGTGTGTGAATGTGTGTGTGGTGTTGTTGGCGGTGTGTGGTGTGTTTTGTGTGTGTGATGTTGTGTGTGTTTTATGTTTGAGGTAAGTGTGTTGTGTGTTTGTTGTTTGTGTGTGGTGCGAGTTGGTGGTTTGTGTGTGTGTGTGTTGTGTGTGCCGTATGCTTCTGTTTTTGCCAGGCTTGTTTTTGTCTTGTTTTTAAAGATATGATTTAGTCTGTGTGTCTATGTTCACGTCTGCTGGGCGTGCGCTTCAACTTCCCCATCTTCTCCTCCCCCTCTCCCCGTGTGCCCAAGTTCTTACTTAAAATAAATTAAATCACTGAATACGAGTTACGTCCCCTGGAAATGAATAAAATATGAACCTCCCAGCGCCACGGGTTGAATTCTCACTTCTCATATTTAGCCAATCGCGACGTTAATTGAATTTTCTTCTTCTCGCCTCGCCTGGCTTTCACAACGAGGCAGGAATGGGCAGACAATCCAGTAAAAACAAATGGTGGGTGTCCATATTTTATTATCTGCACTTTTTTTTTTTTCTTTCCTGTTACAAATCGTTTAACATATGAAATCAAAGAGCGAAATCCACAAGTTTTGTCTGAGTGCATGTTTTGATATTTGTTCGCCCTTTATCTGGAGTCCTTAAAGTGATCTTTTATATTAGATTTGTTTTCTTCATTATAAAGTTTTTTTTTAGGTTTCGTGTAGCTTTGGAACTCAAGAAAACAGAAAGAAAGTAGAACAGACATCAAATAGAGCAGTGAGATTCATAACAACCGAATATCCATGTCGGTGCGTAGGTAATGGCATTCTAGCACCAATGTTTATTAAGTGCACCATTTTTGAACGCACTTTCTTGGTTGCCTTGCTTGTAAGCTTATGGAGTGGTTTTGTTATTATGCTGATGTAACGTCGTGTGTTTGACATTCTTCGGTGTTCCCCTGTTTAGGGGAGTTAGTTATGGGATTATCAAGATTTACATTGTTGTAGTTTATTATCGGCAGTGGGCCAGTGTTGAACGTACTATTGTGTGGCGTTGTGCGATAGAAAGGTGCAGAATTGTTGTTTAATTACTATAACCACAATATTAGAATATTTTAGACTCAATGTCATTACTCCATCAGTTGTCATTATTACTTATAGTCATGTCATTAAACAATTACATTGTTAACAGTGAGTCAATTATTTATTGTAAGCACGAAGGTGCCTGTTGAATGTCAAGGGCCCGGGCAAACGAGCTAAGGCTTTAACACAACCCTGACAATCCACACTTCATTAGAGTAACACCTTTAGCATGGATTTATAATTATAATTCTAAACCAAAATTAATATGCAATACAGGTAACAAAGATGTTAATATAGTTTAATCATAACATGGTAGAATGTAGAAATATGTAAAAATGAATAGTTCTGTCAGAACGTGGAAAATAGTTGCGGAGATAGTTAAAATTATAAATATTCAAATATGTTGTTTTGCAATTTAAGCAAGTCTCTGGCGCTGTATTAGCACATCTCTGTAACTTGATGCCTTAATTGGATTGATTTCAACTGTGCATGTGAAATATAGGTATACAAATATATGCAGTGATGCCCAAAATACGGCCCTCCAAAACGTCATCACAAAGTGTAGAAATCTCCCCCTCCCCCCCCCCCCCCCTTTTTTTTTTCAAAAAGGTTGAAAGATGTTTTTTTTACTTGCGTTGGTGCCCTGAGTTTTTTGTCTGATGGCTTGGTACCATGAATTTTAATATTTTTGCGCTTACGAAATGGGAAATAGTAGAGCCGAAGAAACTGCAAGTGGACTATGAATTTAAAATCTACCAGTTTGTGGAACATGATAGTAAGCCAACGTGCTTGTTTTATAAAGAAAGTAATGCTGTAAAAAATAAAAACATATAAACGGCATTTTAAATCAAAATTTTGGCGGCATTCTGGGATTGAACCGCGAATAAAAATATTGTTAAACTACGCTTTGAGTTTGGAGGATCGATGGGAATATTTACCAAACAGAGACAAGAAAATGGGTCGTTGGTAAAGATAATTAAAATATTGCTTACATTTTAATTAGAGAAATGAAGCAGCTTTCCAACACGTTTAAAAAAAAAAAGGTAACTTCCAATATCCCATTAATGATGAATGTAAGTACTGGATCCACAAGTTTCTAATAAAATTGTTTCAGGTCAATTTCATTTCGTTTTTGTACATTTTCGGTCATGGCCCACGACACGAGTGTCGAAATGAAAATGGTCGGTGTATGTATTTGGATTCGGCATCACTGCGTTTCGGTTATTCAGTGCAACGTGTAATTACTGTAATGAATTCGGTTTTTAATTTTTGCATAAATTACATTTTACATTCATTTTTATTTAATTAAAATAAACAGTTTGAGATATTTAGTAATACTGGCATAAAGATATTGATACACAGTGAAATAAAGTATTATAGATAATTACATTATATTCATAAATATTAGAAACTAAATCTCCGTCATTTTAGTAAATGAACATTATCAATGCTAAACCATGCCATTTCCTTTTGCTATACTAATTAAGCTTTATGTAAACCATTTTTATCAAGATGAAAAAGGCAATTGATGTTTATCAAATTATCTTTCACATAATGTAAAAAAGAAGTGGATAGAGTGTATCATGTTTCTTCTGTATGACTAATTGACTTGCGCTGAAAATGTTGATTAAAATGAGGAGGATTCGCGCAACACGCCGACCTCACTCTCTCGCCCCAAAGCTCATTCTTTTACAGAAGCAAGATTTGGTCAAGACAACGGGGGACGAATTTGGGTGCAGTGGATGACCAGAGACCCTCTGTGTGTCTTGTCCTGCTCTAGAGTGCTCCACAGCACTGTGCTGGTCGTTGCCTTTCTGTACAGTTTCTTCTATAAACCTCTATTAATAATAGTATCAGAAATGTTAATTAACGGTCACGTTTTTAATTTCCAGCAAGGAATGAGCTTGTGTGTCACTTCGAGACCAAACGTCAAAGTACGCCTGAACACTGGCCTCTGACGATGCAACCTGAAGGCAGTGGAGATCAGTATACCGTTGCCACGTCAAAGGTCTGTACGACGTGGCAACAAGCTATTGGTCTCCACTTCCCCCAGGCTACGAAGTCGCAGGTCAGTGTTGAAACCTTCTATAGCGATTAGCCTCGCTTAGATCTGACGTGTGAAGATGACATTTTCTTTGTTACCTTTTCATTTCAGCAGTGCTCAAAGCTTTATTATGCTAAATGTCAAAGTTAATATTCCCAGGGACTCGGTCTTAATTGAAAATTAATAGCATCAATTATCGTCCATTTTGTATAGTTAAATAAAAATCTGTTAAGCCAACTAAAGTGTATTAAACAAAAAAGAATTGAAAGACCACTGGTGCAGCATGACGTGGCTTTTCGTATCATCTCTAATAATAATATGGTTGAACTGTATTAACAATAGATGTAATCGTGTGGCGTGATAGCACTACAAAAAACGATGTGTGGACAGGATAGAGGGACCTTTTATGGTCCGACAGTTAGGACACGTATCTCGTATGGGAGTCGAACGCATACCAAAAGCAGTCTTTTTTTTTTTTGGTGAGCTGAAGGGTGGTCGACATAACAGAGGTCCAACCAGTTTAGGCGCCATCTTGCTTTAACTAACACACACACACATATATATATGTAGAACGCTTTGGTCCAACCTAGTAGTTGGTTTTCCCTGCTGCAATTAGGCGCTCAGTAAACACAACTCTGCACGAGTCGGGTGTCGAACCTCGATCCCCCTTCTAGGTATCCAAGCCATGTTCAAGCGCACTTGGCCTCTCGACCACGCTTCCCACAAAGAAGAGAGCAGCTGGTTGCAGGCGGCTTCAGAACGAGACAGCTGGAGGCCGAGGGATACACATTTGAGACCAAAAGAAAATCCGCTGCCGAGAACAAACATAGACTGCGAAAAGAGAATCTGTTTCGTTCACCGGCGGACAATGGTTACGCATGAGCTTGATGTGGCAAAATATGTAGGTCGCAGCTGAGGCTACGTCGCCACGGGAAATACTGCATTCCTTATTAATCTTCGGACTCGAAGACAAGCCTTAATGTTATTACTATTACTATTACTGTTTACACGTGGGTCTGTAATAACAATAAACGATTGTAGCTTATATTTATGTATGTCTTCATATGTCTATAAGTGTGTACACAGTACATTAAAAAACAGTTCTCTAAAACATTTAAAAACATTTTTGTAAGAAACAGTGCTTTACAGAAACATTTAATTTAATCATTGCAGATACTGTTTATTTCAGAAAAAGGTTAAGTACAGAAACAGTTTATACACAAATGTTCCTTCAAGAAACATATCTATGTAGAAACAGCTCATTACAGAAACAGTTCATTACACTTTATTACAGAAACAATTGATTTCAGAAACAGTTCAGTACAGAGCCAGCTCATAATAGAAACAGTTAATTACACAAACAGTTATTTGAAAAACCATATCTATTATTAAGAAACAGCTGATTACTGAAACAGTTTATCACAGTTTTATACAGAAAACAGCGCATTACAGAAACAATTAAAGACAGTTCAATTTTTAAAACAGATCATTACAGAAACATTTTATTAAAGAAAACCTCAATACAAGCTATGAATAAAATAACAAAATAGAATCACTGATAATAATTATATAGAACTACACTAGTGGATCCATTGTAACAGTCTTTGTTTCAATAAACATATAAGACACCTAAACATCCCTACTGTATGAAGATGTGACTGTTTATTGTTCAAACGCTTCCCATCATAAATATATAGGCTAGGCTTTCTGAATCTGAAGAGAGAGACCCAGTTGATCAAATCTCGCCCGAGGATGTTTCCTTAGGAAATGAAAGCAGTGTTACCTTCATCCCAAGTCAGGAAATGGTAATGAAAGACATAGACGTAGGTTATCAGATTGAGAAGATGACAGGTTTTTTTAAATGTTTCTATTGGTAAAACATATGCATGGGGTTTGCTACCAAACATAGTTAAAACATTTTTTCCATAGATATATGTGTTCTCAATTCAAGGGAAGGAGAGTGATGGTGTATTGTATTTATCGAATTATTTCGCAATATTGGAAATCATTGTACATCTTGTCACAAAGTGATGTACTGTTACATCTTGTCACAAAGTGATGTACTGTTACATCTTGTCACAAAGTGATGTACTGTTACATCTTGACATACAAACAGTGCGATGGTCATCGTCTTGAGCAAGAGTGCTAAGCTATTCTATCTTGATTGTTATGCACTGAGACATATTTTTATCCTACAGTTCTATGTTAGCATCTGATGTAGATAGATAATTGACACAGAGCTAAAAAGAGCATTGCTTTTAATCTTTGTCGTCCATTCAAGCCAAAAAATGTATTGCGATGCTTGGTCAGTGTTGTTTTACTCCAGACAGCTAGCCCGACTAAACTATTGTTGAAGCATTACTTTGCTTAATACAGAATCCTTATTGTTTAACGAATCGGATCTAAATTTTTATTGACCATATATGCTCTTTGTGATTTCAATGCAAATACATGTAGGAACGCAATGAAATCAATTACCGAATGACTTAGACAAAAATACTTTAACTGATTATAAAACTACTTATTGTGGATCGATAATGTCCACTTTTGTCATCCATGGGGCTGGGGTTTTGTGCCTATTCATTGTGGCTGGTGAGAAATATGTGAGCCCGGAATGTTCGGCTGCATTTGGGGTTGGGGGGGGGGGGGTTGACTAAGTCACTTGCGCTGAAAATATTGTGGAAGTGGGGAAGATTGGTGCAACTACAAGAAACACCCCCTCGTTCTATTCTTCGTCTACAATATGTATCTTTATTGACTTTCATCATCCCCCCCCCCCTTATATATACTCCTCTGCGATCGTATTACTCATTGTCTTTATCAGAAACCCTCAGGCAATGCAAAAACAAAAATACACATTCGTAACATATATCCAACAGACTAGGAGCCAATAAATTACAGCAATGGACGAAACTCGAGAAAGAGAGAGAGAGAGAGGGAGGGAGGGAGAGACGGAGAGACAGAGAGAGTGGTAGTCTTTAATCAAATTTGACTCTGTTGGTCGATGTCATGTTAATTCATGAAAATACACAAGTGGTGGAAGAGTGAAAAGAAGCGTGAACTACGAACTATGAACTCCGGTTCTTCGTGACCTTTATCTCTCTCGTAGCCTCTTCTTCATCAACGCGCTATTCGTGATCTGTTGTTCTTCCGGCCGAGACGCGCATGCCCTAAGAGGCGCCTACTTCCGGTGGACATGTTGTAAGCAGCGCTGCGCCATTTCATTTCAATCAGCCAAACCGGAAGCAGAAGAAAGGGGAATCCACTGCGCATCGGGCGATATCCTGACTCAAAGTAGCATGGACTCACAAAAGTTTTTTTTTTAAAAGTACTTGATTTATTTCCTCATAATACAAAACTAAAACTTGCAGGTTCTACAGACTTCTGTTTTTGTTTTGTTTTGTTTTTTACTTATAATATTTGTCGCTGTTAATTTTTTAAAATCTAAAATTGGTGAGAATGAACGGGACAGACCACCAACAGGGCGTTAACTTCCCATTATTGAAAAGATTTATTTTCTGATATTCTCAAAATTATGCAAATAAACTCCCTTTATCGGCGTTGTCCACAAGAGCTCGGATTGATATGAAAGTAAATTACAATCTCCACACTTTACCTCTCCCCTTCCCCAGAATAAAAATATTTTTTACACGTTTTACTCGACAGAATATTTCTGGTCAACCTGTTTCATCTACATTAAATAACTGATAAAGAATGTTTACAAATGACTTATACATTACACCCGCATTCTATTTAGGCCAATAATAGAATATGCATCCTCCGTTTGGGACTCCTCAACTAAAGAAAACATTAAGAAACAGGAACAGACACAAAATAAGGCAGTGAGATTCATAACAAACGAATATTCACATTTGACTAGAGTAACACCTTTAGTAAAATCACTAAATTTAGAAAGCCTTCAGGACAGAAGACTCAAAAGTAAAGTAGCAATTATACATAAAACACTGAACCATAATCTTCAAATACAAAAACAAAATTTAATAAAATACTCTGAAAGACACAAAGATAACAATACTTATGCTAGGACAATTTTGTACAAATGCTCCTTCTTCCCTAGTGCCATTAGAGCATGGAATGGGTTGCCTGAGCTAGCCAGGAAAACCAGTGACTTGGCAGAATTTAATTCATTGGTTAATATGCATGACTAAATGCATGACGCATAGGACGTAATCATCTTCTTTTTGAAGTAACGTCTGTATTATAAAAGATAGGAAGATAAGATAAGAAGGATTGCATGCTTTTGAGAATACAGTTTCAAAATAAGAATTTCATTAAAAAATATAATGGAACTAGTATGTTTTCTGTTTGAGGGGATTTCTTCTTTCTGGGGGAATTTCTTCTGCTTCTAGACAGATATTTGCCTTTTGCTAACTAAAATGCCGTTCTCAGCTGCTTGGCTCTGTCATGCAGTGTGTTGACTCTTCAGCTGCAATTTCACAAAGCCTAAAATAGCTTATGAATGACGTTTTACGGTGCGCTGTCACGTGATGCTGAAGCACCTGTCTGCACTTTCATTTTTAAAACGAAATAGTTTCAGCACTTTCTTAGTGAATAATTTTTTTTTATTCTTATGGTTTGTTTTTTCTCTATCATTTCGTCACGCTCTAGGACCTCTGGTCGCCAAAAACTTTGTAGTCTTTTCTGAGAGTATTCAGCAGGGTGGCCGAGTAGCCGACTCGAGTCTTAAGCTCTCTTTGTGAGATTTAGTGCAGTTGTTTTTTATTTCATGATACACAGAATTAAAATTCAAGGATTTACAAAATAAATTAATACCACCAAACAAGACATGATATCAGAGTTTACAAGCCCATTTTTACATTGATATACCCCACCCTACCTTACTTATGTGTCGAATTTAACATTCCATATTTAACGCAGTTTGTTTGTTTTTTACAATAAAAAAAAACAAAAAAAAACAGGAAAGTACACTTTTTAGAACAGGCGACCCTATAGGACAGATGATGTTAAGGTCAGCTGTTTCTAAGGCCGACGGTTAACGAGGATTTCATGTGGCCAGCACAACGACCAGCAGTTTTTGCTTTCACCCAACTAGTGTCAGGTAATTATCAAAGTATGGTGGACTCATGGGAGTCCTTAACATCCCGAATTCAAAATTCCAGACTAGTGTTTAAACGTAGAGCGTAATGCATGATGTGTTCATTAATGCATCCTGCTATATTTAAAACACTCATCCTACCATACAAATCTGGTGTGTAACGCAAAATTGGTTCCCTAAAGTTGCATATAATAGCAATATGATATTCCTCATTATTTTATTCTACACACTAAAAAAAACTTCCTTTGATTTTAATTGAAACTAACATTTCAGAAATCCGAGGCTTCGAAATTCTTCCATTATTATTTTTTTTTGTATCAAGTCGTAAAAAAACTTTTTGGACAAAATATGCTTCATATTGCGACATTTCTCTTCCCGCCTCCTCTACCCTTAAAAACATTTACGACATTAATTCTCATTTTCGTTTCCTAATGTTCTTACAAAAAAATAAATCTTGAGCGATTGTTTAAGTACACGAATTAAAATCTACAACACGTTTGGCCGATGTATTTGATTATTCATTGTCTCTCAACCTATTGTTAAGTATACTGTTACGTATCTAGGTAACAATGCCTAGATACTATTGTTTTTTTTTTCTTGACCTGTAGGTTGTCTGCCCCTCTGTGTAATAAGTTTTTTTTTATTTTATTCTTCAAGAGTCAAGCCACACAGACAGTGACCGGTCCTTGACCTATGTGTGTACCTCTGGTTGAAAGGAGGGTGTTTTTTTTTTTCTTTTCTTCTGTCTCTTTGAAGAGCGTTCTAGATCTGGGTGTTGATGACTTTCTGTTCTAGAAATTACCAGATATCGACGCGCGGTAGATTATATAAAGACCGCCCGCGTTACGTTGACGGACAGACATACGGAGACAGCCGTGAGACAGAATAGCGGAGACATTGCGTGACCCGTGCGTGGTATACCACTTGATCGTGTAAGTTAAGATTTTTCTTTTTTCAAGGCCTTGCTTGTATTTGTAGTTATATTTTCACACTATTGTATTGTAATATTTTTACATGCCATTTTTGTAAAAGGGTTTTGGTCAACCCTTCCATTTTGTATTGAGTTATATTATGATTAAACATTAAGTTGATATTTTACCTTCCGATTTCTTGTGTCATTTTTTTTTTATTATTCATTGTAAGTCTTTGATTAAATTCAGACTTAAGACAAGTGACACAACTACCTTTTTCTATTGTCACGTTCCCCTAGGCAAGCCATTTAAAAGTAGAATTCAATTTGTAATACGTGACAAAAGAAGTTTGGGGGCTCGTCCGGGATATTTTTCTGAACCTATTTTCGTCTTACTTGAGTAATTTTGTAAAGGCGAAGTTGACTTTAACAAAATTTTTTTTTGTGTCAAAGAGTCGGAAGTAAAGTATCAATAGTATTGACCAAACTCTCTTAAGATTTTTTTGTTGTACTGATTTTGTACTGTATATTTACATTGTATACATTTTTTTTGCTTGTAATAGTTGTTAGTTAGTCATGGATATTCAGGTTTTTCTTGCAAATCCCTCTGTGAAAGAGCTTGATGCTTTTACTAGGAAGGAACTGGTCCTTATTTCTAAACATTTAGGGTTAAAAATAAAATCAAATGCCCTTAAACAAGAAATCAGAGATAACATTGTAATCCATTATGTAGACGAGGAAGTGTTTTCTGAAGACCTTTTAGAAACCCTTAGACCCGATGAGGGTAGATCAGATTTAGAACTTCAGATAAAATTAAAACAAATGGAAATAGAAGCCCAGTTAGCTTTAAAAGAAAAAGAAATAGAGTTAAAAAAATTAGAGTTAGCTGCTAATGTAAGACCAGATTCTTCCCCTGCCAGTCATACTGCTGAAGCAACAAAATTTTTGAAAATAATTCCACGCTTTAATGAAGCCACAATTGACAATTATTTTCCACAATTTGAACTTGCTGTGAAAAATTTTAATGTACCTGAAACTTTGTGGCCCACTTTGCTGCAAACAGTTTTGACTGGTAGAGCTGCAGAGGTATTTTGTTCTTTGACCATTGAACAACAAAAAGATTATAATGTTGTTAAGGCCTTAATTCTTAAGGCATATGAACTTGTTCCGGAAGCTTACCGAAAGCAGTTCAGGGATTGTCGCAAATCGGATGGCCAAACCCATGTAGAATTCCTGCGGGAAAAGGAGCGACGCTTTGAGAAATGGCTCACTTCCAGGGAAATCGGCACCGACTTTGCAAAATTCAAGAACCTAATGCTGATGGAAGAGTTCAAGAGTTGTGTGCGGCTGGACGTCCGTACGCATATAGCTGATCGTGGCGAGGAAGATGTGCACAAGGCTGCAGTGTTGGCAGACGATTATATAATATCACATCAATTTGCCAAGTATACGACGGATGTCAAGCCAAAACAAGTCAAACAGCCTGAGTCCATTGCTAGCAACTCCATCAAGAACAGCAGTACAAATGACAGAAAACCTACTACAAGTAAAGCTACTTGTTCCTACTGCAAACGAGAAGGCCATAAAATTGACGATTGCTGGAAATTGAGGAAGAGAAACGAAAAAGCTCCTTCAAAAGTCAGCGCTTGCACAGTACAGTGGTCGTCGAGGTTTACTCCCTCATCATCAAGTCATATCAAGAATATCTCGACACCACCTGTTTCAAATGTATTGACTGTACAAGACTCTCCGAAAATGTCTCCACGGTGTTCAAATGACTCAACAGCGAGTTCTTCAAATTCATCTTTACGATGTTCCAATGACTCAACCAAGAGTTTTTCAAATACATCAAGCCGATGTTCCAATGACTCAAACAAGAGTTTTTCAAATACATCAAGCCGATGTTCCAATGACTCAAACAAGAGTTTTTCAAATACATCAAGCCGATGTTCCAATGACTCAAACAAGAGTTTTTCAAATACATCAAGCCGATGTTCCAATGACTCAACCAAGAGTTTTTCAAATACATCACCCCGATGTTCCAATGACTCTATCCAGAGTTCCCATAATACATCACCCCGATGTTCCAATGACTCTATCCAGAGTTCCCATAATACATCACCCCGATGTTCCAATGACTCTATCCAGAGTTCCCATAATACATCATCCCGATGTTTCAATGACTCTATCAAGAGTTCCCATAAGACATCACCCCGATGTTCTAATGACTCCATCAAGAGTTCTCCAAATACATCCAAAAGATGTTCTACTGACTCAAGAAAGAGTTTCTCCACTGCGTCTCCTAGAGATGTCAATGACTCCAGCGAGAGTTCGACCCAAGTCCAGTCTGCATCAACCAAAATTGATGTTTCCTTAGAAGATTTTAAGCCTTTCATTTCGGAAGGATTCGTATCACTACCCGGTGATTCTACAAGTCTACGACCTATCACCATTTTGAGAGACACAGGTGCCTCACAATCGCTACTTTTAGAGGGTATCTTGCCCTTGTCAAAATCATCATCGACTGGGAAGAGCATCCTGTTACGAGGCGTAGAGCTTGGATGTATAGATGTGCCTCTACATCTAATCGACATAAAGTCAAATCTCATTACTGGACCGGTTGTTGTAGGTGTCCGACCAACATTACCATTGGAAGGCATCTCATTGCTGTTAGGCAATGACTTAGCAGGTGGAAAGGTGATAGCCGAACCCATCGTCACTCAAACACCCGACTTATCTGCCACACCCGAGGAAGACCTAGAGTTATATCCAGCGTGTGCAGTAACAAGGGCAATGAGGTTGAAAGCATCTCAAGAAGAGAACGTCATCAAAGCCAACAGTAACCACGATGATGTGGACTTGAGCACCACATTCTTTGCTTCTCTTGAAGAAGAACCAACGCCAAATTCTGAAAAGCCGGCATCAACTCGAAAACAGTTGATTGAAGACCAAAAGAAGGATCCAGAGCTCGCCAAACTCCGAGAAACCGCAATGACATCACAAGAGGCAGAGCTAGCATCAACGTGCTACTACATCCAAGATGATATGCTCTTCAGGAAATGGAAACCTCCAGACTCATCCAACGAAGAAGAATGGAGAATATGCCATCAAATCGTGTTACCAGAAAGATACCGAGCGTACATCATGAATCTGGCTCACGACACACCGATGTCAGGTCATCTCGGCATCCACAAGACATACCACAAG
Source organism: Biomphalaria pfeifferi (assembly GCA_030265305.1). Classification (NCBI taxonomy): domain Eukaryota; kingdom Metazoa; phylum Mollusca; class Gastropoda; family Planorbidae; genus Biomphalaria; species Biomphalaria pfeifferi. Next base: position 1,097,213 of record JASAOG010000079.1, read on the forward strand.
ATTATGTCACACTTCTTCTGGCCACGTTTGAAGAAAGATGTCATCCAGTACTGCCGATCCTGTCATGCCTGTCAGATGGTTGGCAAGCCAAATCAAAAGATCCCTGTTGCTCCTCTGAAGCCGATTCCAGCCTTTGAAGAACCTTTCAGCAGAGTACTTATTGACTGTGTTGGTCCTCTCCCAAGGACAAAAGCTGGCAACCAATACCTGTTGACCATTATGTGTGCTTCAACTCGTTTTCCTGAGGCTATTCCTCTAAGGAACATAAAAGCATCGAACATTGTAAAGGCCTTAATCAAGTTCTTTACTCTATTTGGTCTACCAAAGTCCATCCAATCGGACCAAGGAACGAATTTCACGGCCAATCTTTTCAAGCAAGTCATGACTCAGTTGGGCATCAAACACTGCATGTCGAGTGCGTATCATGCCGAGTCGCAAGGCGCTCTTGAGCGATTCCATCAGACTCTCAAGAACATGATCCGAACCTATTGCTTTGAGCACGAAAAAGACTGGGACGAAGGAATCCACATGCTGCTGTTTGCAACCCGTGAATCCGTCCAGGAATCGTTGGGATTCAGCCCTTTTGACTTAGTCTTTGGCCATTCGGTGCGCGGTCCCTTGAAATGTATAAAAGAGACTCTGTTGTCACCAACAGCCACTGAAGGACTTTTAGACTATGTAAGTAAGTTTAAAACTAGACTTTATGATGCTTGTGTTCTGGCCAAAAATAACTTACAAAACACCCAATCCAGCATGAAACGCTGGTATGATAGAAAGGCCCGTGCTAGAGAATTTTCTCCCGGGGATAAGGTGCTTGTATTTTTGCCCATACCAGGTCAACCCTTGCAAGCCAGATACTTTGGTCCCTATGAAATTGAGACCAAAATTAGTGACCTCAATTACACAATCAAAACCCCTGACCGTAGGAAAAAGACTCAGCTATGTCACATAAACATGCTGAAGCCTTATGTATCTCGGCCAGATCACTCAGAGAAGAGTAATTGTGTTTTAAATACAGTCACAAGTTGTTCAAATAGCCATGTTTCTCCTATTGATGATGATATTGTAAAGGAGAAATTTGGACAATACAAAATACCTAATTCTTTTGTATTACAGAATTTGGATGTAAAACTGTCTCATTTGTCTTCGACAGAAAGGCCAGTTATCATGAAACTCATTAATGAATTTAATGACATTTTTTCTGATGTACCAAAACAGACTAATGTTATAATGCATGATGTAGATGTTGGCGAGGCTACTCCAGTCAAGCCGCATCCTTACAGGGTCAACCCTGAGAAACTTGCCATACTTAGGTCAGAAATCAAGTATATGCTTGAAAATGACCTCATTGAACCAAGTTCCAGTAGCTGGAGCTCCCCATGTGTCTTGATACCTAAACAGGACAAGACTTATCGTTTTTGTACAGACTACCGTAAGGTAAATGCTGTAACAAAGACCGATTCGTTTCCTATCCCTAGGATAGACGATCTCATAGATCGTATTGGTGACGCTAAGTACATCACCAAAATAGACCTACTTTCAGGTTATTGGCAGGTTCCCCTGACTGATAGGGCAAAGGAAATCTCCGCCTTTGTCACCCCTGATGGTCTGTACCAATACAAAGTGATGCCATTTGGCATGAAGAATGCTCCTGCCACTTTCCAGAGAATGATAAATGCCCTGCTTGCTGACATGGAGAATTGCCACGCATACATAGACGATGTAGTAATTTTTAGCCAAGATTTTTCTAGCCATTGTAAACAACTGCATTGTCTTTTTACTAAACTTTTACATGCAAAAATTACTGTAAACCTGAGTAAGAGTGATTTTTGCCAGGCTTCCATCCAATACTTAGGCCATATTGTAGGACAAGGCCAGGTGAAACCTGTAATGGCCAAAGTAGAAGCTATCCAAGCTTTCCCTATTCCTGCTGATCGGAAACAACTCCGAAGATTTTTGGGAATGTCTGGATATTATAGAAAATTTTGCGAAAATTTTTCTGTCATTGCCAGTCCTTTAACAAACCTTTTGAGAAAGAACGTCCGATTTACTTGGACGGATGAATGTCAGAAAGCCTTTAACCAAATTAAGCAGATATTATCTAGCTCCCCCATTTTGATGGCTCCTGACTTCGGAAAACCTTTTAGGTTAGCTATTGACGCCAGTGACACAGGTGTTGGGTCAGTCCTTTACCAAGAAGATAATTTCCAAGTAGAGCACCCTATTTGTTTCTTTTCCAAGAAATTTAATAGACATCAAAGAAATTATTCTACTGTGGAAAAAGAATGTCTTGGGTTGATTCTTTCTATACAACACTTTGATTTTTATATCAGTGGGTCCAGATGGCCACTGGTTGTATTTACTGACCACAATCCCCTTACATTTATCCACAAAATGTCTGGCAAGAACCAACGACTTCTCAGGTGGAGTTTATTTTTACAAGAGTACAACCTAGATCTTAAACACATAAAAGGCAGCGAAAATGTTATCGCCGATGCCTTATCTAGATTGTAAAAAGTATTTTGATGTATATATATATTTTTTTTATATATCATGATAAATACATTCTGTAATGTAAATATCATTTTTGTAATTATTCTAAAAAGATTTCCATTTCGTGGAAATGTAAACTTTTTATTTTTAGGAGGGAGGTGTTACGTATCTAGGTAACAATGCCTAGATACTATTGTTTTTTTTTTCTTGACCTGTAGGTTGTCTGCCCCTCTGTGTAATAAGTTTTTTTTAATTTTATTCTTCAAGAGTCAAGCCACACAGACAGTGACCGGTCCTTGACCTATGTGTGTACCTCTGGTTGAAAGGAGGGTGGTTTTTTTTTTCTTTTCTTCTGTCTCTTTGAAGAGCGTTCTAGATCTGGGTGTTGATGACTTTCTGTTCTAGAAATTACCAGATATCGACGCGCGGTAGATTATATAAAGACCGCCCGCGTTACGTTGACGGACAGACATACGGAGACAGCCGTGAGACAGAATAGCGGAGACATTGCGTGACCCGTGCGTGGTATACCACTTGATCGTGTAAGTTAAGATTTTTCTTTTTTCAAGGCCTTGCTTGTATTTGTAGTTATATTTTCACACTATTGTATTGTAATATTTTTACATGCCATTTTTGTAAAAGGGTTTTGGTCAACCCTTCCATTTTGTATTGAGTTATATTATGATTAAACATTAAGTTGATATTTTACCTTCCGATTTCTTGTGTCATTTTTTTTTTTTATTATTCATTGTAAGTCTTTGATTAAATTCAGACTTAAGACAAGTGACACAACTACCTTTTTCTATTGTCACGTTCCCCTAGGCAAGCCATTTAAAAGTAGAATTCAATTTGTAATACGTGACAATACCCTTAAGCAGTGCTTTAAAAAAAAGTAGGTGCCGGTACTCTGTAATGGATTGCCTAACTTTAAACTACTAACACATTAAAAATAAACGTTAAAATACAAGAAAAGTAAAAAAAATTTCCACATTGAAAAAGGTGCCGGTACACCGTACCGGTGCATACCGTCACAAAATAGCACTGCCCCTAAGTGCTGTACTTAACTGTTGTTGATGGAATGTTACGCCCCTTTCAGTAATTCACATAATATTGTATATTACCCCCCCCCCATCCCTTTTTAGGGATACTGTATATAATGTGCAAAGTTGTGCCCATGCATAATGCATAGGGGACACTACTCGGGTAGCCAGGATGGCTGATTTAAGTTGCCTGCTTTAGTCTGATTGTATTCTTATTTCAAGTTTGTTTATATTCAAGTATCTATCGTAACAGCTGTAAGCTAGGGGGATTCTCAAAAGCTTTACTGGTTTAGGCGAATTAAAACTTGTCAAAGAAGAACTTGGTTGAACTTTATTAACAATGGATGTAATCGTATGGCATGACAGCACTACAAACAACGAAGTCCTTATGGATCTATCCTCTGGCTATGGCGACCTCTCTACAAGTGGGAAATCCAAATTCTAAGTTATTTAATCGTAATTTATAGTTAACGAATTAGAACGGCTGAAAGAGTGGGGCATTAGTTACATCATTCGTAAACCCTTAATGCCAAAATAAACAACACACAACTCCCCCTTTGCAGACACTGCGCCCCCCCCTTTGAAACCGTAAACCATATTCTCTTTGAATGCCCCTCCCTAATCCACCTTAGTCAGCCCTACTTCCACCATGTACGGCAGTGCTGAACAACTGAAGAAGCACACTTTTTTTCCTTGGCACAGTCTGCAAAAGAGCTCACAGCTCAGCAACAATAAAGCTGGCTAGAAGAAGAAGAAGAAACCCTTAAATGTCATTTTGACTAGGAACATTAAATTAATTGACATTGCTCCAACTCTATTCTCTGTACAACTCCAACTCTATTCTCTGTACAGCTCCAACTTCTACAAGCTTTCAACTATTCGTTCTACAAAGTCTCTACAAGCTCTCTAAATTCTCAATAACTCTCTCTATAAGCTTCAAGTTCTAAGTAACGATACTAAAATCAGGCCTTAAATACATCTTTTGCTCTATATAAACATTTTTTCGCATTTTTGCTGTTCAAACACACCACGTAGACACTTTTATTGTCTCGCGTCTCACAGTCCCGTATCGTATCAACACACATCGTTCTCTCATCCAGACATGTTCCTTCTTGGCTTTCCAGTCTACACACACACACAGACACACAGGCACACAGACACACACACGCTTATTGGTGGCCATACTCTACCGGCCCATATGAGTACCGGCCAACCGCCAATCCGCCCCTGGTTTGAAACTTATAAAACGAACACGCATAAAAAAAAGCACCAACTAAAGCAATCGTGTGGCCAAGGGGCTGGTTTACTCACCTCGTGTGGCTTTGTCTGGTGTTCGCTTCCTAAAGATGGTTGTTGTTTGAACAAATCCTGGCGTTGTAAATGTAGCTGGTGTTGTTGAGGTTTTAGTCCGTTCTGTACCAAAACATCGTACAAGTAATTACACAATTCAACAAACAATGAAACTTTAGTCGTATACAATTTGGTACAAATACGATTCCGTACACATAAAAATCATAAACAACTTTATCAAGTAAAATACTCTGATGCTTAGTATTAGGTTCATGGACGCACTACAATAGGGATATTTTAATAATCGGTCCAAGGCGTTACACGATTAAGAACTCACGCGATCCCATACTACACTAAAGCCAAAAGTGTCCTGAAGTTCATTTAAGCACGAGGCGAGACATTAAGTAAACTTTGACTAGTAGATACATTAGCACAACAGCCAAACAAATTTGGAAACGGTGTTGTCGGATGGATGTAGATAAATTAACAACCAAACAGACAGACAGACAGACAGACAGATAGATAGATAGATAGATAGATAGATAGATAGATAGATAGATAGATAGATAGATAGATAGATGTCACGGATGAATGTGTGTATGTATGTATAATCTATTTTTACACTCTGTGTGAATGACCGGAAGCGTGTTTTGTTGTCAGAGAGTGGTTAGACAGAGTCCAGTTTGTGTGTGATATGATGTTTTATCTAGTGGTTGAATTGTTTTATTTCGTTAACTACAGCTGAACCAGGGACACCTAGACGTAGCGAGACTTAAGGTAGTTTCTACAGAGTTATAAGTAGATGAGTTATATAATAGGAAAGCTGTGACAATAGATATCTTAAGAGGCACACATCATGTTCTTGCAATTCCCAACTAAAGAAGTTCAGATAAGCATTGTCTGCCTTTGTGTGTGTGATACCCCAATGATCCAACAGACAATAGTGTAGGCGAATGTTTAACGTATTTTATTATGGTATATACAAGTGATACCCAAAATACGGCCCGCGGGCCAGATCCGACCCGCGACGTTCGAAACGTCGGCACAAAATATAAAAAATCCCCCTCCCCCCCCCCCCCCCCCACAAAAGTGTTCAAAATATATCTTTACCTACGTCAGGGCCTTCACTTTTTTCTAATGGATTACTACCAAGGCATTTTAAGTTTGTGCGTTCATGAAATAGGACTATAGAATCTACTAGGATAAGTGAATGGATCTTTACTTTTTTGTAGAACATGATACCATTGCTAGCCAACATGTTTGTGTTTATAAAGAAAGTCTGAGGCTGTTTTTTTTTTAAGAACAATAAATTATAAACAGAACTTTAACTATTTATTTTTAAGTGTAAAGAGAAAATTAAACTATCCCAATAATTCAATGTAAGTACTAGACCCTCGGGTTTGAATGAATAAAATAGATTCAGGTCAATTTCATTAAGTTTTCGTATCTTTTTTAGGCCAGCGACAGTAGTGCTGGAAATTAAAATGGGCGGCAGATTGAATTACGTTGGGCATCACTGGTATAAACAAATATGATTATAATATTTATATAAATATTGCCTTCGAGATAAAAGATGAGTGAATTATGTCACGTGACTGCACGGATCATGTAATGAGAGCCTTTGTTTGTCTGGGCTTTATACATTTTTTAGTTTGCTGTCTTTGTTCCAAATTTGTTATCAAAACCAGCATTTCGCAATCATGGCACGGATATACCAGGACATTGGCAGTAAAAAGTAAAAAAAATAGACTTTCCATTGCAGACCTTGCGGTATATAGGGCAGAGGATGTAAAGGTCATCTGTTTCTATGGCCCATGGTTAACAAGGGTGTCATGTGGCCAACACAACAACCAACCGTCTTTACTTTTCCCCGAATAATGTCAGGTACCCCCATGACAGCTGGCTGCGCTCAACAGCGCCCAAAGGTCCCGAAATTTAAGACCCCAGTCTTCATCAGGATTCGAGCCGGGATCCTTGCGTCAGAAGCCACGCGCACCTCAGCCGAAGCGCCTTACTTTTGATCTAGGATCTCATTTCCAACTATGAGTGTTATTTCTAGGTTTCAGAAAGTACCTGCAATGCCCAAAGTCACTTCCTCAAATGTCTCTTTATGAAGACGGTGATGGTCTAAATTTTTTTCTTCTATTTATTTGTTTTAATGCTTCAATAGTGCAAGGATCGCTCCATTGAACTTTGCACTATTAAGTTCTTCTGTCTAGCTAGTTTTTAAATATGACGGTGCAGTGTGCAGGAAAGCGCTTCCAGGAAGGTCAGTACCAGTGCTATAAGGACAAACTTTAAGAGCTCCTTCAAGAAGTGTGATATTGACATTTATGGCTGGGTAGCACTATTTCTCGATCGCTCATCATGGTGTAAAGCTGTGAGCAGGGCCGGACTGGGTGTCAAAATCGGCTGAGGCATCTTTATACCATCCGGCCCATTAATTGTACGTTATACAATAGACATTTAATTATAGGTCTACCTGTCCTCAAAATCACTATGTTCATGTTAAGTTTGATAATGTATCGATAGCTGTATACATGATTAATAACATCACTCAGAGGGCCTCTTTTGTAAGAGAATACTAGAAAACCTTCAACAATTTAACACGTGCCTTAGTGACATCCATGAGGCTCTTATCTTATAAAATACAGACGTGATTTTAAAAAAAAATGCTTACTGTGGTCCTACCGGCCCATTCGGGTACCGGCCAAACGGGCATTTGCCCAAATGCCCACATAGCCAGTCCGCCCCTGGCTGTGAGTGTCGGAGTCTTGAGATTCGAAGAAAGGAGAGTGGCCAGCATGAACGAGCGCCGAACCAACAAAAAAACAGAGAAGATGCAGGCCTATCTGCAACTGACCAAACCTACCTGTGAAACGTATGCGTCCGGCTTTTCATAAGCGAGGATTGGACAGCCATCTTCGTGTCCATGAGAAAATGAGACATGTGCTTATCGTCGTTCGCGAAGGAGAAGCAATCTAATAATGTCGGTGCGCAAAATGTCTATTTAATTATGAATTATTCAACTAGTTACTGGACACTAAAAGACTATTTGAGGTGAGTGGGGGAATTCCCACAAATGCATGTTCAAAATAAGATGATTAAATTTTTTAATTACAAGAGTCTAACCAGAGTTTTCACTGCTTGCCAAATTAGCAAGTAGTTATTTTCCCATAGACATACATAAGCTTTCAAATTTTTAGAACCGTTTTCGATAACTGTGTCCACCCAGTGTCCGTCAACCCATGAAGAGTTTGCAAGCTAATAAGAGGAATGTAAAAAAGTTATACTAAAACTGAGAGAGAGAGAGAGAGAGAGAGAAAGAGAGAGAGAAATATAAAGAGAAATCAATTGAACACCTTTGACATGGAGATAAACCATCTCGGTCTTCACTGGGTCATTGATTAAGCTGCATCGATAGTAGCCAGTGTCTTTAAGCCTGACGTCGTTGATGTGGAGATTCCAGACATCTTTGTGAGGGCTCCTCACGCTCACACGCTCGTCGTCGGTGATACGCAGATCCTCAATACTAATCAAAGTCATATCAGAGATCATCCATACTACCTGGACGTAGGTGAGAGAGAAGCTGGTTTGAAATGGTAAAAAAGAAACTAATGCCGGTGTTTTTCTTTGCGCAGTCTCCTCTGGACTGAGCTATACTACCTGAAGGTAGAGAAGATAATTATCCGTAAGTTAGTGAACAAACCAATCCTTGCGTTTTCTGAAGAGCTATTTTACAATTTACATTATTAAGTTTTGTGGATTAGAGACTATGACGTGACTATAGACATAAATAAATATAGACTGGCCGATTAAAGAATTTTATGAAACGAAAATTTGTGACTTGCAATTTTGTGTACTTTATTATACAGCATTTATGAGCAGTATAAAAGTTAAGTATTCATATCTATTTCAGCCCATGACTTGCTGATCTCCGTCTCGACAGGTCTGGGAAACCCAAAATTCTCGATCTGTATGGCGACATTTATGCACTACGCAAGACAGCAGGGTTTCTGTCCAGGGCTTTGGCAAGAGAGGATTTGAGCCTCTCAAGCCCTCACTCTAATGGAGTTTGATAATGATGATTTCAGCCACACACCTATATATATTGTAAATAAGGAGGCAGTGTAGTTTTGTTTAATCTCTAAGAATAAAGATCATGCAATTTTTCATAATTCGGAAATCCGAATACAATAGATCAGGGGTTCTCAACCTGTGGGTTGCGACCCCCTGGAGGTCGATTGACAATTTGCCAGGGGTCGCCAAAGACCATTGAAAAAATGGATTGTTATTGTCTATTCTTCAATTGCTGTGTGTGTGCGGGGGGAGGGGGGGTCGCGGGTAAGTGGGGTATTGTAAAAAGGGGTCGCCGAGCATAAAAGGTTGAGAACCGCTGCAATAGCTATACATGTTTTCAGTTACATGAAGTTACTTCCTTCGGCCAGTCTATATTTATTTATGTCTATGGACTTGACTGGTAAAAACAAGGATTGGTTTTAGGGGGGGGAGAGCGAAATATCAGCCGTTGTGATCAGTCTATTGTAGGACGCCTTAGAGATAGGAAGCTTGTTATGAACGTAGAGAGTTAGCTGACATTCGTATGTTTCCTTTATTGCCACTCAGTATCGGCGCCGAGTAACTTATGGTATTAGTTTACGAGATTAGAAACGCTAAATCAGGTTACTCTTATATTTTAAGAATATGCAGAAAAAAAAGCAGATAACAAATATGTAATTTGATTTCCTCGGAGATAAATAGTGTTTAAAATATATATTTTAAAGTTTTATTTCTTATTACCATATATTTTCATTGGAAATACACCATTTTGGTTTTAAGGCTTAATACTAGACTATCTCCCTTGAATTGCCAACGTTTTTCTGTTGCTGTTTTGTCTTTCTTTCTAGCAGCTGTTAGATCTAGATCTAATATTAAAATTCCTTTAAAATGATAGCATAAGAACCAAATACTCTCTTTTTAAAAATTTATTGAAAAAAATAAGAAACAACAAGTTCATCAATTTATTATTAACATTTTATTTAGACCTTCATTTCAGTAAATACACTTAAAAAGTCATAAGTTGACATCTTAAGAACAAAAAAACTCTCTTAAAAATATGCTTAAAAACAACATGGTGGTCAGTAAAGGTATCTGGGCATCTAAACTATTACCATTTACATTGATAGTTCGGCCTTTCACCGGTATTATTGGATTACGTTGAGTGTTACCTCCGTTTTTGTTTATCTTTATTAGACACTGAGGAAGCTTCTAACACGCGTTCAGTCTCGTGGGTGTAAGACTTTGAACACCAATGGATAAATCTCTGTAGCAATAACATTAAAAGTAATTTTTAAAAGAAAACAATTATCTGTGTAAAGTGTTAAACAAGACTCATTTCCCGAAAGTATTTTTTTTTACTAAAAAATGAATTTGATATTGTACAGTACATGAAGGATACTTGTATACAAAGGGACGTAACTTTATTTAAATATTTAGTCTAACAAAACATGATTATGCACCCTTAAATAAATGATTAATTTATTATTGGTGTAACAGAGTGTATAGAGGAAGAACTTAGCGAGATTTTTTTTATAAATAGTTCATGTACAGAATAAAGAAAAAGTTTTTAATCTATTTTAATAAAAAGTTTTATAAATTTTTTTATAACTAGAACAGAAGAACACAATTTTCTAAGGTCTTCCGTTTACACTTTACAGCAGGGGCTTTCGTCTGGAGAGTCACGACCCCCTTGGGGGTCGATTGACGATTTGCTAGGGGTCTCTTAATACTATCGAAAATATGGATTGTTATTGTCTATTCTTCTATTGCTGTAGTTGTGTGTGTATGGGGGGTCGCGGCAGAGTGGGGGATTTTAAAAAGAGGTCGCCGAGCTTAAAAGGTTCAGAACCGCTGCTTTACAGCTTGGGTTACAAACTGAAGATGACAACACTGGAGTTTTATAAAGCGTCCTTGACACTGTTTAGTTAATTGTTTATAATCTCCGATATTATTTTAACATAAAGAAGACATTGGTTATCTCAAACATTACTGGTTAGGAATGACGGTGCAGCTCAGGGTGACAGGCCAACCACGGACGAGCATGACGCGATACCAATTGTCATAGAAGCCCTGAACACTGACCTGCAACCTGTGGGCTGTTTAGACCAATGGCTCGCTGCCACGTCACATGGTCTGTACGACGTGGCCACGTGATAGTGGTCTCCACTAGCCACAGATTGTGACGTTGCAGGGTCAGTGTTGAGGCCTTCTGTAGCGATTGGTATCGGCTGAACTGACTTTATTGGGGATCCTTCGTCTGATGTAAAATACCAGACGTTACTTCAAGAAAGAAGATGAATACGTCTTACGCGTCATGCATGTTAACCAATGACTTAAATTCTGCCAAGTCATTGGTTTTCCTAGCTGGCTCAGGCAACCCATTCCATGCTCTAATAGCTCTAGGGAAGAAGAGGCATTTGTACAGATTTGTCCTAGCATATGGAACGAGGAATGCGCCTTTATCGTTGTGTCTTTCTGAGTATTTTATTAGATTTTTTTTTTGTACAAAAAGATGGACAGTCGATGTTTTTGAAGTGGGCACGACATTTTGAAATACTACTTTTTAGTAAAATCACTAAAACATTTGGAGTTAGCAATGATCTACAGGGAAGTGATCACTTTGCAATCATCATTACTAACAATCTCCCCTCATTAAGACGACCTCAGCGGTTGAAACTGAATAAGGCCGATTGGGAACAATTCCTAAAAAGATGCTCCGAGGATATCACAGAAAATATCCTCGATGAACAGAACCCAGCTGATACCTTTGCTAGCAAGCTACTTAGTATAGCCAGGAAAGTTGGCCCCCTAACCTCCGCAAATCCAAAACGGCCTAGCAAACCATGGTTTGATGCAGCTTGCAAAAGTGCTATTGGCGATAGGAAAAACGACTGGCTGCTTTTATAAAGAATCCTTCCCAGGAAAACCTAAAGCTATTCAGGATAGCTAGAGCAAAGGATAGACAAACCATACGGTCAGCCAAAGGGAATTCCTGGAGAAGTTTTGTCGGCAGTCTGGATACTAAAACTTCTGCTAGAGCGGTTTGGAAGGCAGTAAGGCGAATCAAAGGGAAAGAATCAAATGCAATAGGGCATCTGAAAAACCAAGGACGAACTGTCACGTCCCCCAGAGAAATAGCTGACTGCCTTGCATCCTCAATAGCAGAAAAGTCATCCACTGCACACTACACGCCAGAGTTTCAAAAAGTCAAAACCAGGGAGGAAAGACACCCCATAGATTTCAGGTCAGAGAACAATGAAGACTACAACAAGCCGTTCTCGCTTGAGGAACTGAGGGAATCGCTGGACAAGTCACATGACACAGCGCCTGGAGAAGATGAAATCCATTACCAGTTCCTCAAGCACCTTCCCGAACCCTCATTGGCAGTCCTGTTAGGGGCCTATAACTGTGTGTGGCAAACAGGCGCTTTCCCAAACAGCTGGAGAAAAGCCACAGTTATAACGATACCTAAACCGGGAAGAGACGGCTTTGACCCAGCTAACTATCGACCAATAGCACTAACAAGCTGCATCTGCAAAACCATGGAAAGAATGATTAACAGTAGGCTGGTCTGGTACCTGGAGAAGAATAAAGTGATCTCCAACTACCAGTGTGGATTCCGGCAGGGGCGGACAACAACTGACCACCTGGTAAGGCTGGAAGCTTATATTAGAAATGCATTACTCAGAAGAGAACATCTAGTAGCTGTATTGTTCGATATAGAAAAGGCCTATGACACAACCTGGAAATATGACATTCTACGTGACCTGGAGCTTATGGGGCTTAAGAGACACCTCCCCCGTTTTGTGGGGGAATTCCTGAAAGACCGAAAATTATAGGTTCGAGTGGGCAACTCCACTTCTGACACTCATGACCAGGAAATGGGTGTACCCCAGGGCAGCATTCTGTCAGTCATTAAAATAAATAACATCATAAAGGCTCTGTCCCCTGGCATAGAGTGCTCTTTGTATGTTGATGACTTTGTCATTTTTACTTATGGGAAAAACATGAACACCTTAGAAAGAAAATTACAGTTATGTTTAAACAAAATTCAGGGTTTGGCAATCGATAATGGTTATAAATTTTCGGACTCCAAAACAGTTAGTATGCATTTTTGTAATTTAAGGGGACTCCACCTAGACCCTGAACTATTTATACACAAAAAGAAGATCCCTGTCGTGAAAACTACAAAATTTTTAGGCCTCACCCTAGATTCCAAATTTAATTTTCTCCCCCACATTAAGGAACTTAAGAAGAAATGCCAAAAGTCATTAAACATACTAAGAGTACTCAGCCATACGGACTGGGGAGCTGATAGAGATACCTTGCTGCTGCTATATCGGAGTCTAATTCGATCCAAGCTAGACTACGGATCCATAATATATGGAGTAGCAAGGAAGTCGTACCTAAAAATACTGGAACCAATACAAAATGCTGCCCTGCGTCTCTGTCTCGGCGCGTTTCGTACATCACCTATCCCAAGAGGAGGCTGGAGAACTCCCCATGGATATAAAAATGAAAAAGCTTGCAATACAGTATATAGTCAAGCTAAAATCCAACCCCACGAACCCTGCTTTCGACTCCATATTTAACCCCACAGAGGTAGAATTATACAATCGAAGGCCTAACGTCATACAGCCGTTGGGCCTTCGAATGAGAGCACCCATCCAAAATTTAACCCCACCCATTGACCAAATCTCTAAAATAGAAACCCCCCAGAATCCTCCTTGGCTAATGAATAAACCCAAATAAAATGTATCCCTCCTTAATTTCAAAAAGAAAATACAGACCCAAGCATACTAAAAGTCCACTTTAGGGAACTGCAAGAGAGCTACGGAGATTGTGGCACCATCTACACAGACGGATTCAAAATGAATGGAAAGATCGCGTGTGCCTGCTTGTCAAGACTCATTTTCTCTCTAATATACGTATGTGTAATACTAAATGTACCCAAGTCCTGGGCAATACCATAACGACACATACATCGACAAAATAAGATTCAGAATGCCAATTCTCGGACATATAACATGTTTATTACATTATCTGCACTATAATACAGAATCAGTTCAGACATTTGAAATATCCAGTTTCGATTAAAAATATACCAGCTTAATATTCCATAGACAGAATAGTGACAACACAGAAAAATAATTAGAGTCTACACTTAGACTATATCTATATCCAAAAAGTCCAACTGTCCTGGACTAGGAACAAAACCACACTGCTTTATTATGAGTTACATTATATTCAACAAAAACATCTCACCAAGTAAAAACAACCCAAAACAATAACAGTTTTGAAGTCAACAACCTGAATTGCCCCCCTTCTCCCCTACAGTAAACAGGAGACCCAGGCTGACCAGAACTCAGTCCTGTCCCCTTTAGGGAACTGCAAGAGAGCTACGGAGATTGTGGCACCATCTACACAGACGGATTCAAAATGAATGGAAAGGTCGCGTGTGCCTGCTCCTTTCGGAACAAAACAATCTCCCGTAGACTCTCCGATAGCTGCTCCATCTTTACGGCCGAATTGCATGCAATATCGCTTGCACTTATGGTCGTCAAAGCATCAGAAAGGAGGACATTTATAATCTGCTCCGACTCCAAATCTGCATTGCAAGCTTTGGGGCGGATGAAGACTGACATTCCATTGGTACATAAAAGCCTGAAGCTGTTGGACCAGATAACAGCCGACCATAGGGATGTCACCTTCATCTGGGTCCCCTCCCATGTGGGCATTGGGGGAAACGAAGCCGCAGACAGAGAAGCAAAGAGAGCCCTAAATCATGCGGTGTCAGGAACCCAAATTCCCTGCTCGGCCCTGAGATAAAGTATTGCCTTTGCCACCTACCAAGAGTGGCAGGACCGATGGGAGGCTGAGACTCACAATAAACTCAGGCAGATTGTGGCGGATGTCAGGTGGCGGTCCACATCTAAGGGGCTGACAAGGCGTGGTAGAACGACCATGTCCAGACTTAGGATTGGCCACACGTACATCACGCACTCTTTTGTGCTGAAGAAAGAAGAGCCCCCACTTTGTGAGTATTGTGACTCTCGCCTCACCGTGGAACATATCCTCATCGACTGCCCCAGATACCAGAACGTCAGGGAGAAATATTTTAGAGCCACTAATTTAAAAACACTATTCAATAATGTCGACCCTGGGAAGGTACTGGGCTTTATCCGGGAAGTGGGGTTGTCTACGAAGATCTGATTTATGAATTTGTATACATGTACTATTTACATTAGATTTTTACCAAATTATTAAATTTTTACTACCTCCACTATTTTAACTGTGAATAGACCTTGATTTTAATGATTTGACTGTATGGAATTTGGCCCTTGTTGTGTGGAGGGAGAGTGGCCCTTGAGGGACTGCAGGCACGACATGGCCTTAATTGTGCCCATGTGCCCAAAATCAAAATCAAATCTAAAACATTTGGACAGAGGAACAAAAAGTAAAGTTGTAATAATAATTAAAAAAACAACAACACTGAATTACAGCTAAGAATTTTCCATTGTTTGGGGGCCCGGGGGGCTTGACCTTTTTGGGGGCCCCTGTATTTTGCGTAATATTTATTTTTAATGTAAACAAAACACTCATTTGGGGGCCTCCATCAAGTGGGAGCCGGGGTGGATTTTCAAATTCTCCCCCCTCTTCTCCCACCCTAGTTACGCCACTGCTGAATTATTACCTAAATAACACACACACACACACACACAGAAACATAATAAAATACTTAGAAAACAAACAGAAAAAAAAGTCACATTTCTTATTCCCTATGCTTGGTTAAATTAATACAAATACCCCTTCCCTAGTACCATTAGAGCTTTGCTTGAATCAGCCAGGGAAACCATCAATCAAGCAGAGTTTGTCTCTTATAAAGATACGAGTAATACGTAATAATCCTCTCTTATGCAAGAAGCTTTCACTTATAAGATAAGATAAGAGAATGGTCTTTTGGTTGTTTTTTTTAAATAGATTTATCTCATCTTCTTATCTTATATAATAGATATTATGAAGATTAAACTGACCTGTACGTTGCCCGTAGCACTGCTCTTAAAAGAGCAGGGCAGAATAGCATTACCTCCCTCCGTTTCAGTCACGTTTTGAATGGTAGTGTCATTAATTGGCTGAATCTTCTTGATCTCTGTAGCTGCTGCAAGAAGGCGGAAACAAAAAGTGCAACGATTGGTTCTTTTTCGACACGTGATGATCAAGCTAATTTAAATACCGTTTCTTATTTAAATAAAATTGACTAAAGAATCCCTTTTATCTGATAACTGATTATAACTTTCTAATTATCGCTATCTATATAAATTTAATATTTTTTATCTACAAATATACTGAAACATTGCTGTAGAATAATCCTATAAACTAAAATATTAAAGACCATGGCACTAGGGAGTTTCGTATGAAAAATTTACAGGACTCGGTCTCTTGAGAGCTTTTAAATATGAATCTGGAGTATCCTACTGAAAAACTTTATGGCTAAGTGGCGAAAACCACTAGGCTACCTATCAAATAGACTGCAGTTCGAATTCCGACTTGATCTAAATTGTGTTTGGGAGGAAAAACAAACTCCTTCTTGGTAAAAATCAATACAATCTAAGTTCCAAAAACTCGAAGATGGCTTAGAAGTCCGATCTTCGCTCTGAAAAGCTGACCAACTCAGAGCACGGAGATTTCCAGCTTTTGTATTAAAAATTTGTTAACTCATCTTTTCAAAATCCGTGTCTGTCTAATGTCCATTCATCTATAAAGAATTCGCAAGCTAAGTGGAATAGTTAATAATTTTTTTAAAAAAAGACACTAGCAATTAGACAACAGAGGAGACCAAGAGAGAGAAAGAGAGAGACAGAAAGAAACAGAGAGAGAGAGAGAGAAACAGAGGGAGACAGAAACAAAGAGAGACAGGGACAGAGACAGAGAGAGAGAGAGACGGAGAGAGAGACTAAGTAAGAGAGACAAAAAAAGAGAGCGAATAGAGACAGATAGAGACAGAGAAAGAATAGAGAAAGAGAGAGACAGACAGACAGAGAGAGAGAGAGCAATATACCACTTTTGACATCAAGATAAATCATCTTGGTCTGCACTGGGTCTGTGTTTATGCTGCACTGATAGTAGCCGGTGTCTTTGGAGCTGATGTTGTTGATGTAAAGGTTCCATGTATCGTTGTCAAGACGCACCACATGCACACGTACGTCGTTTATGATGCGCCGATCCGCAAAACTTATCAGAGTCATATCAGGGCTGAGCCAAATTACCTGGAGGTAGAGGAAATGTAGAAGAGAGATTCAGCTTTAAATTGGTGAAGATACTAATGTGTTTTAAGGTTCCCCTTTCAGACCTTGTGGTCTATAAGACAGATGATGTGGCCTATGGTTAACGAGGGTGTCACGTGTCTAGCACAACGACCAACCGTCTTTACTTTCCCACTACTAATGTCAGGTACCATTAGAGCTGGATGGACCTAAAGGTGCTCGAAGAACAAGAAAATAAAAATCCCTGTCTTCACTGACTGACATCTGTCTGACTGCCTTGTACAAATTTGTACACGTTATTTCTCCCACTTCCCAATCATGGATCAAGTTGAAACTTTGATAATTATTCATCGTCCTAAAAAACATGATTATTTTTTTTTTAAATTACTTATTAATTAATTAATTAGTGGCAATTAATTTATTTCGTTGATACCTATACAAGGATATAAATATTATAGTACTCAGAGATATGACTGTAAATGTGCAGTTCTTTCCCCGATATAGGTTGTGTTTTTTTTTAAAGCATTACTCTTTGTTATAATGTTTGCAGAGTTCGTTTTGTACATCATTTAAAAGAAATATTGTTGTTCTGGGTATAGTTTTACATGCATCACATTGTTGATGACACATTCTGAAGCAAATTATAACATACTAGTCGACCGACAGCCTAGCATACGTCGCTATTTTGAAGGGCCGACCTTAGGCCACTGCAACCTATGTGACCGCAGTGGGCCCCGCACTTTTATAGGACTCGCGCTAATTTTAGGTCTATGAATTATTAAATGCAAATAATTTAATCTAGAACATTATTAACATTAACTTAAAAAAACAGAGACTAAGCTCTGTGTTCCCATCAAATATACTTTGACTTTAGCCCAGTAAAATGCATGCAAAAAAAGAAATATGACCAATTGGGTTCTGCGGTAGCGTATAGCAATTCAGAAAATAAACGAATATTCGCATTTGACTTGAGAATCATCATTAATAAAATCATTAAATTTAGAGATACTTCAGGACAGAAGATTGCACAGTACAGTAGAAATAGTACACAAAACCCTGAACTTACAAACACAAGAAAACAACCTAATAAAATACCCAGAAATACTCAAAGATAAAGGCACATTCCTTATTCAATATGCTTGTGTAAATTAGTACAAGTGTTACTTCTTCCTAGTACCATTATATAACTAAACGAGTTGCCTGGATCAGCCAGGTAAACCAAAGACTTGTAAGAGTTAACGTTTAATTAACACGATCCATTTGATTAACAATGATAAGTGTATGCGTCGGCAGGTTACACTCACGAGATAACCCCTATACGCGTCGCCACCAGTGTTACAACATTGAGATAACATAATAACCTTTGTGTCATAGAGTGTTATTAGAAATGGCGTGAGGAGGCTTTAACTGACCTTTAGGTATCTGCCCATTGTCTTAAAAGGGCAAGGCAGAATGGCAATATCTCCTTCTAAAAAAGTCAGATTTTCATTGCTTGTTATATTCAGTGGCTTAGCCTTTTCAATCATCGTAGCCGCTGCAAGAAGGCCAAAACAGAAAGTACAATGATTGGTTCTTTTCGGACACACGATGAGCACGAGACATAAATTTGCATATAATTTTAATAAACTTTAGAATATAACAATCTATAAAACCCTTTGGCGCGGTGGCTGAATGGACCTCATTCACCAATCGTAAACAAACAACATTTAGTCACGTGATTTTCTATCTCTTCTATACAAATTACGATTACGAAAATGGGAATTTTTAATACAAAATGGCTATCACGTGTCAGTTTTTTTCCCTTGTTTTATCAATATTATCACGTGACTAAATGTTGTTTGTTTACGATTGGTGAATGAGGTCCATTGTTAAACACTTGGCTTCCGAACCTGGGGTCCTGGATTCATTCTCGGTGAAGAATTGTGATTTTGCATTTCGCGATTTTTAGGGCGTCCCTACGTCCAGGCGGTTGGTCGTTGTGTTGGCTACATGACACCACCGTCGGCTATAGAAACAGAAAACCTTAATATCATCTGCTCTATAGATCGCAAGGTCTGAAATGGGAAATTGACTTTGCTTCCCTTTAGCTTAGCTGTTCTCAACCTTTTAAGCTCGGCTACCCCTCTTTACAATCCCACACTCTGCCGCGCCCCCTCCCCCCCCCCCCGCTCAGACACACTGCAATAGAAGAATAGACAAAACTATTCATTTTTTCGATGGTCTCTGGCGACCCCTGGCAAATCGTCAATCGACCCCCAAGGGGGTCGCGATCCAAAGGTTGAGAACCCCTGCTTTAGCTGGTGTCAGATCTAAATTCGGTGAGAGATATACAAACATTTGTTTGAGAAACAAATTACTGAACATAGATACTAAGAACTTAATTAGACGTTTGAACTAGATAGTCCTAGGAGGAAATATACAGGAACCTGTCATAAGAAAGCTGATTTAAAATAAGCTACTACGGTAGTAAAGTAAAGACCTTGCGATCTATAAGACAGATTATATAGAGGTCATCTGTTTCTGTGACCATCAGTTAACGCAGCACAATGACAAACCGCCTTTACTTTTCCCCAACTAATGTCAGGGAACCATTAAAGCTGGTTAGACTCGGAGGAGCCCTAAAGATCCTGAAATTAAAAATCCCCAGTGTTTCCCAAGATTCGAACTCCCTCGGTTTGGAAGCCAAGTGCTTTACCACTCAGTCACCGCGCCTTCAAGTTACTAAAGTACTAAAAAAAATGTGTGGCTGAATGGCTAAAACCACTGGCTACCTATCAAACGGACATTCTAATCTAAACTTGATCTGAGTTGTGTTTGCATTAAGGAAAACCTCTCAGATCCACATGTCCCTTCAAATACCCAAAAACATTTTTAAAAAGGGGGAAAAAATCAATCAGAGGGCAATGAGAATGCTGTATCATTCCATATTTTTATTCTAGTATTTATTCCTACATAGCGTCTCACTACGTAAATCTTTTTAGTTTGAAAAGTATATTGTGTCTAAGAAATTGAATGTTTTAAAAAAGGTTTCATACCTTTGATTAAAATACAGCACGACTTTAAGGTGATCAATAGATAAGCAACTTTAAGAACAATCATTGTTTAACTTGATGTGGAACCAATGCAATGATAAAACAACTCCATCAGAAGGATCCAGTTGAAGTTTCAGACAGAGCTGTCCAGGCCATACTGATGTTATTGCATTGGACACTTAGTATCGTTTTCATTGGTCAAGTAGTTGACAATCGTTTAAGTGACTAACGAGGAAGTGAGTTACACCAACTACTAGAAGCACTTACACAGTTGGGAGAGTTAATTACGTGTCTGGACCTAGGAGTAACATTTTCTAGACTATCAAAACAAAATTACTGTATTTATTTGCACTTTGGTGTTTATGCTAGTCGAATGCACTTTAAAAAAACTGGTCTCTTGTTTTCCTATATGTTTGTGAAGACTTTAATGCTGTGGTTAAAGGAAGATTTGGGGTGTTTTTTTTTTTCAGAATGCTGGACTGAATGTTAAAGTAAAATGCTGGGAATCGGAAACAAATCAACACTCTGGCTGGCAAAGGGAAGGGCTCCTCATTGACTAGTTTGCTAGGAAAAATCTGTACAAATGCCTCTTCTTCCCTAATGCTAGTAGAGCATGGATTGGGTTGCCTGAGTCAGACAGAAAAAAAAAACTATCATTTGGCTGAATTTAAGTCATTATAAGATAAGATAAGAATATTGTCAAGAGATAAAAGCTGAGGTGGTTTTGTCATATGTTAAGACATGACTCACTGTCAAAGGTCATTATTCAAGCAAGAAGAAGGAGTAGTCTAAGGAGAATGTGACAGGATAACCTGAAAGCAAGGAACAGTCACTCTTGATCTATTGCTAAGGGCATCTGTTAATGTGAGAGTGGAGAATCTTGGTGGCGTGATCTTTCTTAGTGTATATTTAATGTGTCCACCGTTATCCAAATATTAAACGACGTTCCTAATTTAAATGTAACAAATTATGTTTTAAATGAGGTCGCTGCACCTAAATGCTAATTATAGAATATGTCAAATCATACATTGTCATTATTAGATATTTTCATGTATGTCGGATTTTTTTTTATTTTTCATTGTTTTGATGTATCCGGTGTACCAAAATACAAGAAGCCTTAATAAAATTATGTAGCTTAAAAGAGAATGAATATCCGTTCATTTCTAACATTATATAATACTACAATAGAGATGAATGCAGTGTTTTAAATGACCAAGCAAAACCCAGTTGCAACCAGGATATTGTTCCACTACTGATGAAGGGAAAGTCGTTTTTCTCTGGAGGGGGGGGGGGGATCTATTTACCTTCTGAGAAAGTCTTCTGCGCCTGTCTTCTGTCTGTTCCGCGGGCTTCGTGAGAGTTACCCGTTTCTTTCAGATGCCATCTGCTGCCAATTAATTAAAATTGCTTTTATTTAGCGCCTCTTTTATGATTATAGCATGCTCAGTGCGCTGTGGTCCTATCTCTTTTGTGAACCAGTGGGGGAGGTGAGGGTATCTGGAAAAAGATTTCGTGCTGCCCTTATGCGCTCAGTATTCATAACTCTGCTTCAGGTGGCCAAGCCGTAGACAAAGAGTTTTGGCCTCTCAGGCACACGCCTGATCTTTACCACGCTTACGGTTGGCACCTCTATTTTTTCCTCCTTTTTAAGTTTACCAAAAGAAGATCAAATTTGGCATGCCGTTGTTCCCCATGTGGGAAAAGTTTCAGACCCAGCGCAGCTGTCAAATGGTAAGAAATGTCAACACCGGCCTCCAGCAGAACATGGTTATTTGTAAAGTAGTTCTGTAATCGAAGGCCTGTTATGTATCGAAGGCATCTTTAATAGAGGAGTTTAATGAGCCTTAGATGTCTTCAATAGAGCATCCAGGTCTCAGTGTCATATAAAAGTGTGGTTATAACCACTGCTTTATAAGCATTCACTTTTGTTATTATTGACGAGACCTAGAAGATCGGGGGAGGGGGATACCATCGCATCCGGGTGCTTTTCGAGCAGCAATGTTGTCTATGGCTTTGTTGAGCTCTGACAGGGTGGGTGTTTCGTCTAGCTCGTTCATTGTGGGTCATTGTATGATGGCCTTAAGGGCTGAGCTAGAGACTGAGCTTGTTGTGGCATAGAGCTCAGAGTAATGTTCAACCCATCTGTGCATTTGTTGGCACTTGTCTGTGATAATTTCCCCAGTGGTTGATTTTAAAGGTGCTGCCTGGTTTTGGGGGGGGGGGGGGTCCGAGAGCCTTTTTGATTCCTTCGTACATCCCACTTATGTAGCTCACTTGGGCTGCGAGCTGAATACTCTCACTGAGCTCTACCCAGTATTCATTGGCACAGATCCTTGCTGTCCTCTGTGCATTGGCTCTAGCTTCAATTGGGAAGACATAGCTCTAGACCGCACCAGATGGAGAGAGACAGTGACCAAGAAAGCTATGGACAGTGAAAGTACATGGGTCTCAGCTCAGGAAGAAAAACGTACAATCCAAAAAACGGCCAGTTCCTCTACCACCTGCCCTATCTGTGGACGGGAGTGTCTCTTCAAAATAATGAAGAGACCTAGTCCACCATACTCTCGAGGAGAATCGCAGTGTTGGCCTTAGCGAGACGGTACTTTTTGTTTTCGCTAGACAGTTGTAAAGAGTCTATTTATCACAGGTCTCTGTTCGTTTGGCCTGAACAGAAGTTTGAAAACGATTTAAGAGAAAAATCAAGTCTAGAGTGAAATGGATGAATCAATTTTATTAGGATTACTTTGTACACATGACATGACATCTTAATGACACATTTATTATCTAGTTAGACGAAAGTGAGATCATGACAACACACACAACTCGACACCGATGACAAGACTATTTCATCCATGAAATGACTGGTTCTCAACGACTGAGGTGTTATTCAAATGACATAATGGTGACATCAAATGACATTTGCAAATTTAGACTTCAGCAAAACAACTTTGGAAATCATAGTTAAATACAGTCAAGTGATTAATGAATTAATACACAAATTAATACAGGACGCTCATTTGTAATGATGTGCTTCATTCGAAGAAAAAAAATGTCAGGTCTAGTTGAAACATTTAGATCTGTGTTAGTGACGATTGGGAGGAGGGGGGGCAGTGGTAAAGCGCTTGGCTTCTGAACCGGAGGATTCCGGATTCGAATCCTTGCGAAGACTTGTAATTTTTAATTTCGGGATTTTTAGGGCGGCTCTGAGTCCACCCAGCTCTAACGAATACCTGAAATTAGCTAGGGAAAAGTAAAGGCGTTTGGTTGTTGTGCTGGCCACATGACAACCCCTAATTAACAGTGGGCCACAGAAACAGATGACCTTTACATAATCTGCTATCTGGTCTATCATCTGGTCTGAAAGGAGGAGACAATGACTAACAATAAGGGAAAGAAGAACTCAACCTTTGGGTTATTTTTAATGTTTTAAATACAAGGGAAGACAACCGTTAATGAATTGAGGTCGCATGATGGTCAGAGAATTACGTTAAATAATCGAATATATGGCTGAGGGGATTATGCCTTGTGGCTACCTATCGAGGAGGCTCGAGATCGAATCCAGAAGCGACCTGAGTTGTGTTTGCTGAGAGCTAAGGACAGCATGGAAACCTTCCGAGGACCACCGAGACAACACGACCAGGTACACTCTCTGTTCCACTCTAGCTGATTGTTGTCTAATGGCTTAGTGATCAGATAAAAAGTATGATCTAGACCAAGGTTAATGTCCTCATGAATATTACGGTATAATTTATTGTATAGCATTAAACCACTTATAGTTATTTCCTGTATCATTGCAACATTAGTTTTTAGTTTTGGTGAAAACAGAAGCTCATCTTCTGACACCAATCTTTAGGCCCTACACCTATCACATCAACATACACCCATGTTTAAAGATGTATTAATTAATTGATTAAAACTCTTCTAATTTTTTGCTCAGAGAAAAGGTATAATTAAAGGTTAATTCAACCTCTGAATTTCAATGTCTAGAGTATTGACTTTGCTTCTTTTTTGCTGATTCCTATTTGTGGATGATTCGTAAAATGTTATTTTACATAAATTATTTAGAAATGAAATTTGTTAATTAAAAATTCTGAGGCATTGTCTTCGGTGGAGCTCTGCTCATGAGCTCAGTACTTTACAGGGATGACAACTCTGGTCGAAATAATAATTATATTTTAATTGAGCTTATTGACCTTGGAAACAATAAATTACATGTAGTAACTGGCCAGAATTAAACTACAATATCCAGATGTGTCTATGTATAAAATAAAAGTATACAATGAAAATGTACGATACGAAAGGAATCACATTGTTCTCAGAAGGGAATATAACAACAGAAGAAAAAAAATTCAAATATGAATTACCAGTTTTATTGCATTTATATGTTGATATTTATTTCCTTAATCTCATACTCTATTAATGGGGTAATATCGTACAAGAAAACAGAAATTCTTGTAACTTTGACATCTTTTCAAATTACTGATCTTCCCTTACAGGCCTAGCGGCACACTAAGATTCCGCGGAAAGCAAAGAGGGGAACACTGTTCCACGGGACAGAATAAAATTAAAAAATTTTTGTTAGAAACAATCGCTTAGTGCAGTGATGCCCTATCTGCGGGCCACATCCGGCCCACCGAAACGTCGGCACTAAGAGTAAAAAAATCCCCAACCCCTCTTTTAAAAAAAAAAAAAAAAAAATTGGTGCAAAAAGTACCTTACTTACGTTAAGCCCCTCTGATGGATTGGCACAATGACCTTTGACATTTGTTTATGAAATGGGAGAGAAACCACAGGTGGAATTTAGAATCTACAAGAAAATGTGAACGGATCTTTATTTATTTTTTTGGAACATGATAATAGGCCAATAAGTTTTATTTGTAAAGAAAGTGGGGGCGGTTGTTTTTTTTTTTTATTCAAACTACATATAAACGGTATTACAAAAAAGTTGAAGGCATTCTTGGTTTGAGCCGCGAATAAAAAGATTTTTAAACTACGCTTAGAAATTGGAGAATCAATGGGAATATTTACGAAAAAGAGACAAAAAATGAGTCGCTGGCTACCTAGCTATAATTTCGCTCACATTTTGACTAGAGAAATGAAGCCAGTTTATGTTGCCTAAAAAAGAAGAATTCTTTCAGATTTCCCATTAATTAAGTATGCAAAGTAGTAAGTACTAGATCCACAGGTTTCTATTTAAATTGCTTTAGATCAATTTTTTTTTCGTTTTTGTACGTTTTAGTCATGTGACGAGTGTCAGAAATTCAATAAGCCAGCAGGATGAATTAGGCTGGGCATCACCGGCTTAGTGTATAGAGAATTGTCAATCACTAGTTCATTATTTCAGAACAGCTATTCAGGCCTCGCGGAACACTAGGGTTCCGCGGAACATAGTTTGGGAAACACTGTCGTATCGCGTTACAGCAATGTCAATCTTGCAGATAGATGACATTTCTTTTTATCACTGAATGGGACAAAAAAAAATTCATAAGAAATATTTTTGTGTCAAAGAATAAGTAATTAGGAAGAAAACTTTGAAATGGAACACTTTCTCCGATAACAACTAAAATGTTGCCTTTTTTTTTCTTTTCTTTGCTGTGTTACAGTCTTGAGCATTCTACGTCACATTTAAAATGTGTTCTTACATCAAAATGTTATATTGTATTTAAACTTCAATGAATATAATAGCAATGATCATGTGGCAACACATTTTAAGACAGTATGTACGGTATGTAATGGATTTGCACGTCAGTGCCATAAACAATGATGTCATAAAGATAATATATATTTAATTCTAATAATCAAAACTGTTACAACTAAATGCATATTATAGTGAATTCCAATGATTAATTAAAGGAATGCTAATAAGCACTTCTAAAAAAAATTAACGCTTTTTTTTTTTAACATTTCTTCTACTAATTTCCCTTTATACAGACTTTAACAAATTTTAAATTATATATTACCAGGCACCCATCCGTAGCGACGGGTGAATACTACTTGTTCTCCCCCCCCCCCTTGTTTTTTTCGTGGGAGGTAACTCTATCCGCAGAAATAAAAGAGTGATCTTTCCATTATTTCTTCTTCTTCTCGTCCAAACTCTTGAGCCATGAAGAGAATTATATATAGAGATGCATTTTAAAAAATTAAGTAATATAACCAAACATTTTTTTCTTCACAGTACAAATATTGATTAACACGAACAACATTCAATCGTTATGTTTCTCCGCTATCTTTTCGATGGTAAAAATATTTTAAATTGTTGACCTGACAACTCAACTTTAAACAGGTTTTTAAAAAATGTTTAAACAAAAAGACTTTGTGAAGGAGACGATGGGGATGCATTGGTCCAATGAAACAAGATTAGAAGAAACTGTAAAATATTTCTTACTGCCTGGGTACCTGCCGAAACAGACACTCACACTTAATGTGTACACCGGACTCTGATGATGAATATATTTGTATGCAGGATGGTACATAGCACTAGACTAGAAGTGTAGCAGCGACTTGAAAATGTACACATGATATTATGATACAATGTGTACATACACAAACATCATAAAAATGAATTTATGGTGAAATTATTATTTTTTAAAAAATGAGAAAAAAAAACAACAGGATTTTCGACACCTTTCTCATCCCCTCTCACACAAACCCATTGTGACTCTAACACATACATTCTGTATATCTCAAATTCTTGAACTCCCTCAAATTACTACAAATGATCTACTTGGGCATAGAAAATGACGAGTCTAAATGAATGAGAGTTTTAAATCACAGGAGTCTACGTCAACGGCTTTTATGCTATTTAACAAAAATTATGAGGTAAAGCTTGAAATATTTGGCAGAATGTGAGAGACTTGTTAGTCCCCTATTTTAAAAAAAATGAAAATATACATACATATGTATATCAATAAAAACAGGGTGCAACTTGAACTGAATATCACACAAGAGAAAAATACAAAACAGCAAAATATATATATAAAATTTAAACAAAGCTTATCTACAGGGGAAGAACTTCGCACATCTATCAATAATGTACAAGTTATCTCCCATACTCGATATCAAACAAAATAACTAACTACTAATAATTAATTGACTAATTGTATTTCGTTTTATTGATTCAGGTTTTGTTAGGTAATATTATGTACAATAAATAATTGCTGAAAGAATCAACATAATCGGAGAATGCGTACAGGAGAAACAGCGTAAATAATTATTGATGGGGACAAAACCCAACAAGTTTAGTCATGTTTGTGAAAACTTATGGTTTAGTTTTCCTTGCTGGTATCAAACTAAATAATAAATTACCAGTAATTAATGTACTAATTGTTTTTTTTTTTTGTTTTTTTTTTTTATACATCTATGTCTTGTACATGCCAATGAATAATTGTATAAGGTTTTAACTTGATCCGAGAATGGGTGTGGGAGAAATAACGTGTACACACTTTTTTACCAGACAGACAGACAGAATAAGTTGTATTAAGCTTTGTCATAAAACTAACCAATGGGTTGTTCATAAGTTTCAGAATTCCTCGCCAAAAACTAATGCAGGGGAGGAAAGTGAAATAGGTTCCAACTTAGACCAACTCCAAATAGTCTGAAACGCTAACACACGGAAGCTTTGTATTACATTAAATTCAATGGAATTATTATTTTACACAAAACATATTACGTCATTCATAAATACATTAGTGACATGATAGTAAAAAGTATTGATGCAAATACAAACAGTTGAGAACATAATGATATCCGCTAGCATGCTTTCGAATTAATTATACTTGCACCCATGCATTCAAATCAATGACACATGTAAGTATATCTTTCACATATGCATTCAAATCAATCACACATGTAAGTATATCTTTGGTCTGGTCAGGAGAAGCCAAAACTCAACACAAATAAAAACACAAGCTGGACAAGTTGGAAATAAATACATCATACATCATACATCAAACACACACCTCAGCATGATCAACATCGTAGATCATAACACACAAGCTTTCATGATCAACATGTGATTAACATCATGCATTGCATACGGTACACACAAGTCTTCTTCATCATCATACATCACACATACACAAGTCTTCTTCATCATCATACATCACACATACACAAGTCTGCTTCATCATCATACATCACACATACACAAGTCCACATGATGATCCACGCATTTAGAGTTATGTAAACTCTACCACACAATGTGCAAATCATTTAAATTCTTAGGCTTTAGCAACATCAAAAATAATTGATTCAAAGAAAACTCCATAATTTATATCCTCTTATATAATTTCTTATAGTACAATTATCATTTATGAAAACTTTTATAGCAACAACTCAATCTGTCTTGATTTTGTCTTAATCATTTTCTTTAAAAAATTGAATATCTGACACAAAAATGTTCAGTCTCTGCGTTATGTTTACATGTTTCAGATGTCCCTTCAGAATGAAAGATTACTGCTTCCTAGGCATAACCAACTGCAGGACGGCGGGAGATGGCGGCGGACAGGGTTCAAACCCGGGTGCATCGAGACATCAGTCCAGTGCACACACCCCTTTGTTTTTTTGAGCAAACTTCACCTTGGGCATTAGCCATCAGGACAAAAAAAAAAAAAGAACATGTGCAGTTGAGTTTGTTGGACTTGCAGCCTACTAGAAATGTCAGGATCTAGAGCCATTGTCACTAAATCTAACATCCTCACAAAGACTAGAATTTTGATCTTTTTACACACAAAACAAAAAAAATTTATAAAATAGCAATAACACATTTCAATATCGGATAAAGTAATGCAGTCTTTCAAAATAGTATTAATGAACATATGACTCTTGCCTTGTATTTAATATTAAGCTAATAAATAAATACTCAAAGCATCAGGACATCAGTGTAGAACAAGAGCAAGCAACCAAAGCAAAGGTAGATAATAAAGTAATTTGTGAGCAAAGGAAGATGATGACCCATTGCCTCTCCAAGAGTTATCTATAGCTGCGGAAGACAAAAAAAAATTATAAATGTAAAGTGTAATTTTTTATAAACTACTCTATATGTAGCTTGACTACTAGTAACTACAAACATTGCAGAATCTGTATAGTCTAAAGCAGTGATGCCAAACTTAAATCGACCTGCGGGTCATTTTAATTTCCAACACTTCCAACACATAAGTTTAAAAAATTAAATGAAATTGTTCTGAAACTGTTTAACCAGAACCCCTTGGACTTAGTACTACATTCATGTCATAAATGAATATTATATTATTGTACGCATCAGAAGCTTCTTTTCTCTTAAAATGTGCAGGTACCTTTAAAATCGTCCCATTTTGGGTAATATTCCTATCGATCCTCCACTCTCTAGTTGCAGTTAATCTTTTATTCGTGATTCAAACCAAGGATTTATTTTATAATGCCTATATACATGTTCCACGACGCGGGCTGGATCTGGCCCGCGGGCCGTATTTTGGGCATCACTAGTCTGTAGGATATCCTCAGCTAATCAAGTGTTTGTAACTTTCAAATCCTCAGTCTAGTGTTGCTGTACTTGCTCTATCAGCTAACAATTAAGCATCCCCGCATAAATAAGCGTTATAATATGCCAGCCCAAGGCACCTGAAGGTTGGCATTAACTGAATGGTCACATTACTGGCTAGGTGCGAGCAGGGCTGGCCGGTAATAGGTGGCCCAGATCACGTGGTCTCTTGCCAGTGACAGTGACAGCACTGAAACTCGACAGCCGTCTGGACGCCTAAGCAACCCTTTTTAGGAATTCACTGCTTACCTCCTAAGCGCGAGGAAGCGTCTAGAATAGTTGCCCTAAATATTGGCTGTCTCCCATAACCCTGGCCAGTCTCCTGCGGCTGGTGGGGATTCCATTTAGATAAAGCCAAGATAATATACATTTCTATAATCTGTCTTAATCTTCTGAATATTGTAATCCCTAGATTAAAAATATATATGAGATAGTTTAGAAAAAAAAATTGTGATCTTCTTACCGATAGATTTACTATTAGCTGGAGTCACATTAGGTGGATTATCTTGTCTGTCAATACTATTATAATCTAAAACAACAACAAAAAAAAAAAACACAAATAAATTTGTGACAGCTTCAAAAATCTATAGAGATTATACAGAAGCGTTTGCTTGCTTGAACTTATGAAGTCACAATAATATAAAATGATTACTTGGTCGGCTATGCTCAGCGCTCTTTTGATCTCCTGGCCTGTTGTTGTGTGGTGGTTGCTTCCTGGATACAGTTGTGTCTGTTGCTGCTGTGCTGGATGTGGTCGTTGTTGTTGATGTAGAGGTGAGTTCTGTCAGAACACAAGGAACTTTTCAGTGTTTAAGAATCATCTATACTATAAAGTAGAATGTGAGGTGTATGTATGTGACTTATAGACATCAAAACCGCTTGACCAATCTTGATTAAACTTGGCAGGAATGTTTCTTGGGTACCAACTTAGACCTTAGTGTATGTATTGTAGCCCTAAAGCAAACTTAAGACCCTAAAAAAAATAAAATTTGTCAGACTATATTAAAGCTATAGTATTTTATGGATCTAGGCCATGTCTACAATGTTGACATGAGAAAAGATCGAAAGGATTTAGACCTAGATCTAATTTTAAGAAATACACTTTGTGCAGATAGTTTTTTACTTTGACACATGAAAATACAAAGAAGATCCTTTGATTTTATTATATAATAAAATTAACATTCAATTTTGTGTTTCAAAAGCATTTTTTACATTAATGTAACCACAGATTTCCTGACGAACATTCTTTCATTAGACAATACCGTAATGAATCGCATACTAAAAATTATTTCGTTTCATGTTTATTTTATAATCCCATCCCTAGATCTAAAACTCTAATTCAACTCTAAGATGATAAAACTTCTATTCGCACAGATAGTTTTATACTTTAACACATGAACATACTAATTATAGTCCATTCATTTCATATTTTGATCAAATAAACATTCAAATTTAGTTTTCTAAAGCATTATTTTAAAGAGACTACATTTGTTTACAAAAGCTGCGAAGCCGAATTAAGATAGGCCTAGATCTATATTCATTCATGAATCGCGTACTAAAAATTATTTCGTTTAATTGATCACTTTATAATCCCATTTATTTAACAAAGCTATCGCTCTTTTCGTTTTTAATAGATATGAATGTATCGACTTCGGGAAAACCCATTTTCGCAAAACTAATTTTATTTTCATAGCGAAAGAGAAATAACGTGAATGGATCATTAGCTAAGTTTAGCATACATCTAAATGCAATCCACTACATTAGTAAACACAAACTTAGACACGCAGGTCGCGGGTAATGCCAGGCTAGTAATAACTAAAATACAAAGGTGCAAATGACACTTCGCGTTACATAACAGAGAGCGTATGATTTACATACAAGTGTAAAGAGCGTTCTGTAACTGGTCAGATACTCTATGAATACGTCGTATGCATTCATTCTTTTATTTTGTTATGAACGTTCTTTAGGCATGAGAATTATTACGTCCCTACGTATCACCATCAATTCCCTGACAACACGACTGCCAAACCTTCAAAGAACATTTCCTCAATTCCATAGAAACATGCCCTTAATCATTACCTACTAAGCAAAATACATTGCTTAATCATTACCTACAAAGCAAAAAACATTGCCAAATCATTACCTACTAAGCAAAAAACAGTGCCTAATCATTACCTACTAAGCAAAAAACATTGCCTAGTTATTACTTACTAAGCAAAAAACATTGCCTAATTATTACCTACTAAGCAAAAAACATTGCCTAATTATTACCTACTAAGGAAAAAAACATTGCCTAATTATTACCTACTAAGCAAAAAAACATTGCCTAATTATTACATACTAAGCAAAAACATTGCCTAGTTATTACCTACTAAGCAAAAAACATTGCCTAGTTATTATCTACTAAGCAAAAAACATTGCCTAATTATTACCTACTAAGCATAAAACATTGCCTAATTATTACCTACTAAGAAAAAAAACATTGCCTAATTATTACCTACTAAGCAAAAAAACATTGCCTAATTATTACCAACTAAGCAAAACATTGCCTAATTAATACCTACTAAGCAAAAAACATTGCCTAATTATTACATACTAAGCAAAAAACATTGCCTAATTGTTACATACTAAGCAAAAACATTGCCTAATATAATATTGTCCCCTTAAAAAATGCCTCACCAAATAAAAACATTTCCTCCTTGTCCTCACCAAGAAAATTGGAGGCAAAACATTCATACATGCCAAATTCTGAAGGGGAAATGTCCCGAATTCTCAGAGCCAAATTTAATCTGTTTTCCACTTCGTTCTTGAATATTTCAATGTCGTATCTGAAAAACATTAAATAAACAAATATATAAAATAATACATTTGTTGAAAATCAGTCACTACGGCAACAATAAGATGTTTTTAATTATCTTTATTATCCTGAAAAACAATCTGTTTTACAATAGTAGATTGAATAGATATATCTGGAGTCATTATATAATATCCAGTGATTAAATAGCATCCAGCAATTAAATAATATGCAGTGATTAAATAATATCCAGTGATTAAGTAATAATAAGCATTGTCTTCGAGTCATAAGATTAATGAAGAGTGCAGTATTTCCCGGGGCTATGCAGCCCCAGAAGGGACTCACATATTTTGCCACATCCAGCGCAGACATAACCACTGAGCTTCAACCAGGTGCTGACATCTATGTCAGTTAAAGCAAGTTGTCATTAAAAAATAATACTAAGGCTTGTTTTCTAGTCCGAAGATTAATGAGGAATGCAGTATTTCCCATGGCTATGCATCCCCAGCTGTGGCCTACATATTTTGCAACACCTAGGGTGACCAAACTGACCAGACTCTCAGAAATAGCGAAAAAGACTGGACTTCTAATCAACAAAAACAAAACAGAAGTTATGAGGATCAACAACAGACAAGAGAACCCAATCATGCTACAGGGAGAGAATATCTTTGATACGGACCACTTCACATATCTGCATGGATGCAAGCAACAGAGCCCCGTTTTGCCTGCAAGGGGGGGTCGGCAACCCCAAAAAACCTGCAAGCATGATGCGTCTTATATCTTCACAACATAAATAAAACTTTTACCCCTATAGATATATATATATATATATATATATATATATATATATATATATATATATATCTTTAAATACAAACTATAAATTCTAAGCTTTTACTTAAATTACTATAATCTACATGTATGTTTGAACATTTCATTTTTTTATATATAATATGCACATAGATACTACTATATTACTATAAATCAAACCTATGTTAAAAGTTAACTCTATTTCAAATAAAAGATCTAATAGAACTAAATATTTATTGGCTGACAGAGTATAGAACTAGTTAACTGGATCTTCTAACTAATTTAGATTTTCTCTAGATTTAGGTCTAGACTAGACCTAAATCCAAATTATATACTCTAGATTTAGTTCTAGATCTTGAAGTTAGATCTAGACACTAATCTAGAAATAGTTAATAGTAAAAATGATAGATGTCTAGCCCTAGCTAGAATCATCCACTAGATCTAGAGTCTTGCCTTTTTTAAAATAAGTTTTTTTTTATTAGATCTAGAATCTAGATTTAATTAGATCTAGACTTTCCTAGTAGAATATTATATCTAATAATAGATTATAACAGTTACGATCTACTTTTGATCTAGAGTCAGAGTAGATCTACGGTACACTGCTTCTGCCCAGGGAGAGAGGGACTAGACCTAGTCAGGTTAGTGGTAGATTGTAACTAAGATTCTAACTAATTATATTAATTATCTAGATCTAATAGTTCATACTCATTGATATCGATCTATCATTATTCATCTACTGAGATGATCTAGACAATTCTAGACTATATCACTAGCCTGACTAGTTAGGTCTAGTCTAGTCCCTGGGCAGAAGCAGCGTAGATCAAACGTCAAAAGTAGATCGTATCTATTATCAGATATAATATTCTACTAGTAAAGTCTAGATCTAATTAAATCTAGATTCTAGATCTAATAATAAAAAAACCTTATTTTAAAAAAGCCAAGACTATTATTATATATAATCAAACATAAGGCGATGATATGGTACGGTAATTTCGCTCTAAGGCATTATCTCTACACAACAAGATCTATAATACAAACGTTAAGTCTGTCCTTCTATGCGGTTTAGAAACTTGGAGAGTCACTAAAACAAATATGGAAAAGCTCCAGACCTTTGTTAACGCTGGATATTAGGAATTAGGTGGCCAGAAAAGATAACTACTATCGATTTGTGGGAGAGAACTAGACAAAAGCCCATAGCCCAAGACATCACAAAACGAAAATGTAGCTGGATAGGACACACCCTGCGAAAACCAGCTACCAATGTTGCAAGGCAGGCACTTGACTGAAACCCCCAAAAGGAAAGAGGAAAGTGGGCAGACCCAAGCAAACCTGGAAGAGGTCAGTCATCAGTGAAGCTGAGGGTACTGGAATGACATGGGAGCAGATGAAGAAAGCTGCTCAGAACCGAGTTCGGTGGAGAGGTGTGGTTGCGGCCCTATGCTCCCCTGGGAGTGCACAGGATTAAGTAAGTAGGGTGCTGTAGAAATGATGTAGAAACTTACTTATCACTTTTGGTAATTTTCTGCCCATTAACTAACCAATCAGTGACAGCCAGTGGGTTAGCTTGAATCAAACAGTCCAGGACAGTCTCTTTTCCAGAATACTGACCCAAACGTTTCGGATGCTGTAAATGGACTTCTGGAGCATCTGGTCAGCACAAAATTGGATACATTATAATTCATAAATTGAAAAAATAAAACCACGTTAAAATGTGATATAAATATAAATACTAATAGGGTAAATAGATTTATTTATTTATTTTGCAACAACTCTGTTTTCATGATTAATTGAACTTTTGGAGTTGAATATTTTGTTTTAAACTTTAAGCTATTCATGCGAGTCACGTGATGACTGAGTTAAAATATTAGTAGCTTTAATGTTTTAAAATTGTTTTTGCCACTAGTCAAAATCTTTACAGATTTCTAATTGTAAATTTGGGTTTAGTAGGACCTGATGACTTCATCCATAATTTAGTGATAAGTTTAAATGCAAAGGAAGATTGAATGGGAACTTACAATTGACCACAACTCTGATGGCCTTGCTGACCGCCGGGGGCACTCCATTGTCCACGTAGCATTCATAGATGTCATCACAGTTCCGGGAAACGTTGTGGATGATTAGCACTTCTCCCTCGGAGCCGATTTCTGAGGTTTTAAGAATAATAAATAGATTCAATTTCATTTTTAAATTCAAGTAGATCTATACCTGATCTAGACACAAAATACTATGATATAATATATACTCCTTCTCTACATAAAGATACACAATACAATTTTGTAGTTCACCAAAACTAGAAGCTTTTGATGGAATAAAATCCTAAATTCTTTTTGATCAAAATTATCTTATTTAATCTTATCTTTTCTCAAGGAAAGACTCATAAAGACACAATGATAAAGGCGCATTCCTCATCCCATATGCTATGACAAATTTGTACAAATACTTCTTCTTCCCTAGTGCTATTAGAGCATGGAATGGATTGCCTGAGCTAGCCAGGAAAACCAGTGACTTGGCATAATTTAAGTCATTGGTTAAATAGGCATGACATAATGCATGACGCGTAGGAAGTAACATCTGATTTATATAAGATAGGGAATATCTTTATTAAATACCATACTCTTTTAGACATTAAAAAGAAACAGCATCTGAATGTTAATTACATCTACTTATCATAATGAAGACTAGTGAAAGCACAAAATGCATTAAATTAAAATTAAAATGCACTTTGAAATTTACGATTGTCCCTCCTGCTATTAGAACGTGGAATGGGTTGCCTGAATCAGCCAGGAAAACCCGTCAATTGACAGAATTGATTAACAAAGCATGACTAGTGACTTCTGTATTTTATAAGATAGGTTTTTCGAGTGGATTTAGAGTACATTATTGTTTCTTATTAATTATAGTATTAAACCTACAATCTTAAAGTTATACAATAAATTATACAATGAATATTTTAAAAAGTACCCCATTCAAACCTATGTACATTATAATAAACGACCAACCGCCTTTAATTTCCCAAACTTAAGTCAGATACCCATTAGATTTGGGTGGACACAGGAGATTTCTAAAAATCCTGAAATTCAAAATTCCAGTTCTCACCAAGATTCGAGCCCGGGACCTTTAAGTTCGGAAATGTAGTGCCTAACCACTCTGCCACCACTCACCACAAGAAATATCAAAAGGCTATTTGTATAATTCACTTTCAATCTTAATCTTACTTTCTTTGATATTACTCGTTCCTTTATGATTACGTTTGTACCACGTGACGTTGGGCTGTGGGATCCCGGTCACGTTACACACCAGAGTGGCAGTCTGCCCTTCTTCAAGTACGATTCTGTCAGACGACATTTGACTGACAATAGCTGGAGGAACTATAAAGAAAAAAAAATGCAAAATTTAAGTGTACTTAAACTTACGAATACAGAATACCACCAAAATGAAATAAATAAATAATATAGATTCTAGGAGGAAAGATTCCCCGTAAAAATCGAAAAATAATATTTTAAAAAAAAAAAAAGGGAAGCAATGCATGAGTTGTGTTTCAAAATAGCTTTTACTGGGTTATCTCTCTTTGATGATTTTATGCAAGTCCAGTTTTGTATCACAAAGCCGATGACACAAACGTGAACATTTAAAGAAGGATGAACATGGATGAAGAGTCTTAAAGCTATACACAATAAAGAAGAGTTGCAATAGATGAGCAGGATGACGAAGAATTGAAAGAAATGGACAGACTGACTGTTGTGAACTCATTACTTGGATTATACTTGACACAGAACGTACTAGTAATTCTTCTTTCAATGACTCAAGAGACGCCAGAGATGAATTAGCAACAAAAATATAATTTTCATAAAAGTAAATCAGGGTATCTGTAGCTGAAGACAATACATCAAACTTTAACTAAATCAGTAAATGAATAGACACATAATTGACATAATTATAAATTGACTTCTATATTACTCATATCGTACCGCTAGGCTCCATAACTCAGGCCTGGTCGTGCGGTTTGCGCACTGGACTATTGTTCGGGTTTATCGACGGTTCAAACCCTTCCTGCTCCCATCCCCCGTCGTCCTGCGGGAGGTCTGGACTAGGAAGTAAACTATCTTCAACTTTGAAGGAACATCCGAAACATGTAGTAAAGTTAAAACAAAACTCAAGGGCCGTCACCCCACTTTACCTAGTCAACCAATGAAATAATGATAAATAAAATAAATAAACATAGAAACCCTCACATCTTACAACCAAGGTTCTAAAAAGTGTTGTCCACAATGGTCTATACAAAGACAATCACCACACTGACGAAGGATGAGACAATATGTCACCTTTAACATCCAAGAAAACTTTCTTAGTCTGTACAGGGCTAGTGTTGATCCTGCACTCGTAGTAGCCAGTGTCGTTGTGGCGGATGTTTCGGATGAGGAGGTTCCATATACTGATGTAAGGGCGCTCCACGCTCATCCTCTGGTCGTCCATGAGGCGCCGGTCGCCCATACTAATCACCGTCTTTTTAGGGCTGATCCATATGACCTGTGGGGGAATGGCCATAGGATGAAACAAATGGTACAAAGAAAGAGTGTTGCTTTGGGGTGTTTTTTAACTAAAGATTTGGATCACTTGGGCTGCACTAGAGACTGACAGCACATTTACCTTGTAGACATAGTGTGATACTAACGCAGCTTCACAGTACACACTAATACCCCCACACACACACACACACACTCCTTTCCCTCTGTAATGGCCATACCTTGAACTCTTATCAATGGGGGGAGGGGGGGGGGGACATAGACATCAACAAACCTAGAAATGGACTCAGCTGATGAATCCTAAAAATGCCCTTGGCTAGATTTGACATTTTAAACTCAACAAGAACAATTTAAAGAACTAGACACATTGATTGTTCGCGTAGTCGTTTTGTATAATGTGTTTATGTTTTCATACTAGAATATCACCCAGTGGAAAAAAAATGTTTAGTTTTTAAATGGCACAACCGAAAACAACAACAACACGTAATTACGTGTACATAATTCTGTTAAATTAGTATGTAGAAACACAAACATGCTAGGAACATGTGTATAATTGATATGTGCAATCAGCATAATGAACCTCATTCACCAATCGTAAATAAACACATTCAGCCACGTCAGAATATTGTTAAAGCAATGAAAAATACGTATCACGTGACAGCCGCTATGGATTACATAATTTGTATAGAAGATATATAGAGTCACGTGGCTAAATGTTGTTTGTTTACGATCGGTGAATGAGGTCCATTTGACATCTGCATGTATGTTCTCATTGGCTTTTGTATATAATGCACGTTTTTTAAGTTTAAAGTTATATCTAATGGATGTAAATTAAACAAATAGTAAAATAATTAGAAATAGGTTGTTTATATTAAAAGTAAAATGATTCATTCCCGTAGTGTAAATTTTGTAAAAAAAAAATTTAATACATGAAATTTGTTTAATAATTTAAAAATATCAGTAAACATACTCTATCCATCTAAATAAAAAAGTATAGAGTAAAAAAAGTAAAAGATTAACTCCCTTTTCCTTCGCTATGAATAGTAAACAAGTATAATATGTTAATTGCATCATGTTAGTACCATATAACACAAATAAGTGCTAAGAAAGTGTTAGTACCAGGACCCTTTAGAATTTAGAATGATGCGACAGGAGTTGACAGACTAGAAGGTACTTACTTGACCTACTTTCTACTCCATTCACGTTAAGGGAAACTCCGATGGATTTTCAAATTTGAGTTATTAACATATTTAATTCTGCGGTTCTTTGATATTTTGTTTTTAGGTTAGCCATACGTCACTTCCCTCAACAATACTAAAAGGGAAATTAGGTGTGACCAATCGTATCGCTTCGTTCTTACAGTAGCTGTTAGGCTTAGTGACGGTCTAGTCATGCACTATGTTACACTTATATATAGATAGATAGATTTAAGAGCATTAGGACAACCAAGTCGAGAAAAAAAAGTAACATTTTTGTCTAAGCCCCTCCCTGTCCCAAGAAGTAAAAAGATCGCAGGTCTGACTGATTCGAACAAACTGGTCAGTGTAAGGCTAGTCTAGACTACGTGTAGTCAGTCATGACAAGACAACCAAGCTATAGTGTTTGTTGTGTGTTAAGTGTTCAGGCGAGAAGATACACTCTGCCATGGTTAGTTAAGCATGTAAATCTCCTTTAACACGCATTTTTTTTCTTTGCTTACAAATATCCTAAATTCCTAACTGCATAGACGAAGATATATTTCTTTTACGAGAATGTAAACGTTACTGTAATGGTTTTCCGTTATACAGTAAGTCAATAGATTACATTAATAGGCATGTGTGACGTCACATAGAAACCCGGTGAAAGTCTGACCGTTTTGGATGCGCAGGAAAATTACGTCAGAAAAATATATCAATTACTAAGTTATTATTGCAAATAAAAACAAAATAATAATATATTCATTATCTGTAGATCAAAACATATATTGTATCAAAAATTGTCAAAACCATCGGAGTTTCCCTTTACGTCTCAGCCTGTAAGTAAATTTTTTAGGAATACTTGACCTACATCAATAGGCGCTAAACTGTTTGCTGTCCTACTCTTGGTCGTGACCAATTGTTTTAGAAGGTCTCAACACAGGCCTGTGACGTCGCAAACGGTGGGCATTTTAGACCAATAGCTCTTCGCCACGTCACATGCCCGACGTCACGACCTGTGACGTGACAACGATCTATTGGTCTAAACTGCTCACAGGTTACGACGTCACAACTCAAATTTCAGACCTTGTACAACGGTTGGTCTCGTTCTGACACGCGCTTCAGAGATAAAGTAGCAGGGGAAAAAATAAAGCAAGTAGACCTGGGTTGTCCAGCCCATTGGCTCGTGGGGGCCGCATGAAATAATTCAAGAACATATTCACAAAGTTGTTGATAACCGAATGTTCACAAATTTCTAACAGAACACCGATGCCCAATCACATTTGAAATGTATGATCGCTGCCATTACCGCGAAAAAAAAATATATGAATATAATTACATTTTAAGATATAAACAGCCCAAACGGTAACATTTTCATTAGAGCAATAAAATAATGTTGAACAAAATGTTATTCTTACAGACGTTCATGCTAAAGGATATTCACAGTAATCTGTTCTTAGTTTCCCAAAACAAAGTCTCCGAAAATTGTTATATGGTTTTAAAGAGTGTATATCTTTAATTCAATTGCTTGCACACCGGATACACCAAAAAGATTGCTATATAGGCTCTTGGCTACCATGTAGCTTACATACATTTACGCGCTTAAAAAGAGCATGAAAATTTAAAAAAATGGTTTGACATTCTGAAATCGTTAGGTTTTCTGCAATTCCAAGGGAAGTAAGCAGTATCATGTGTCGTCTGCTCCTGTACCCGGAATTACATTGGCCAGTGGCTGGACAATACCCAAGAAGCCCACACGCTAAACGATACTAATGTTTTAAAAAGTAGGATCAGAAATGAGCAAGTATACAAATTGAAAGGATGAAAAACGTAAGCACATGGATGATACAAGCCAATGCAAGGAAGTAAGTTATTAAAAAGTTAAACTCTGAAAATGAAGACTCAGAATTAGATTAAGTCACACAGTACAAGCATCTGCAAACATTCAGGCGCACACATACGGGCAGACGTCACACGCCCACGCGATATGAAAGAAAGTCTGAGAAATATTTAGCACACCTGGACACAAATATTTCACAGCTCACAGCACCAATGTACCACTAGAAGCACAGATGAAACTGACCAATCAGATCAATTCACGAATTCACTTCTGAATGTTCCAATCTAAGTTGATTAGCAAATTTGAACAGATACAATAGACATGCATTCAGGAAACTCTACTGGGCCAAAGTAATTTATACCTCTATAGCC
Organism: Biomphalaria pfeifferi; assembly: GCA_030265305.1. Taxonomy (NCBI): domain Eukaryota; kingdom Metazoa; phylum Mollusca; class Gastropoda; family Planorbidae; genus Biomphalaria; species Biomphalaria pfeifferi. The sequence continues at coordinate 1,138,421 of JASAOG010000079.1, forward strand.
AACAACATCGGCGTACAAGTCAATTAAACCCTATTTTGCGTTAGTCTTTATCGATTGTTTATAGCTGAAGGCCTCGTGACCCAAACCTCCTGTGCTTTTTCACATTGGCCAAGCAAAGTTCCCTTTATGTTAACACTATGTCTATTGTGTGTGTATATATATATATATATATATATATATATATATATATATATATATATATATATATATACAGTTGATTACCCTTGTAGTACTAAATCGTAGATTTGAAAAGAAACTACCGATAATTTGACTATTCAGTATTTTTTTAAATTCAGTTTATAAAACTGTACTATTCAATGACCTGAGCTTCAAAATGTCAACAAGACATGATTCAGTCTCATCAAAGTGATTGAGCTCCCATAATCGCAGTCGAACTGAATTTTCTTTTGGTTAGACCAATAAATTATCTTTTCTTATCTTAGCAGGTAAAAAAAAAGAAACTATCCAAAGTTACAGACTTCGAGAACAAGTATTTAAAAAACAGTTCATTGAAAGCAGCCAGTGTGGCTCCCTGGTAGTGCGATACGCACTTTGTGGTGTCGTCCAGCAGGCCTATTGGACTAGGGAGTGTGAATCTTTATTTTTTAAAGAAACTTCCAACACTTATAAAACAAAAACCTAGTTTTCTGTAAAAAAAAAAAAAAAAAGTGGACCAGATAAAGAAACCCAAATCTAGGTTTGACAAAATCTTTTTTTTTTTAATTTTTAAATTTTTCTTTTGTTTTTGCCTTTGACATCAGTTGTCTAGCAATTACATTGTAGGGCTTTTTGCCTCTTTTCTTTGCCTCTTTTTGGGTTACTTGCAAGCTAGAACAAGCAATTTAATTGAAAGTCGGTTATTGTGTAGCATAGAATGACGAAGCTTTTGTACTCAAGTTTCGAAAAAAAAACAAAAAAACAATCGGCATAAAAAACTTAAATTTTAATGAAAATACAAATCTATGAAATAATCAAGGTGTACGTTACAAATTCTTAAATATCAATGTCTTATCAGCGTTTTAAAAAATGCTTTTTTTTTATTCTACAATGTATTTTAATATACCAAAGTTACTATATAGTATTTACATAAAAATGTATATATACTATTTCCTGAGTTAATTAAATGACATTTTAAAAGTAAAATTTACTTTAAAAAAATGATTTTTACAAATTACAAAGTTCCTATTTAAAAAATGTGAAATACAAGACAAAAAGGGTTAGAGTTAGGTTAAAGGTTAGGGTAAAGGATAATTGGAATAACGCACGTGAAAGAAACATGTTGGAAAGAATAGACAAGACGAAGGTTTGATATAGGTCAGTATCACCAGACACACACACACAGAGATTTCAAACAACATTTCCCAGCATGCACTAGTTAGATTATTCAAATTACTATTCAACCAGACATTGTCTCTTGGCCTTCACTCCATTTCATATTTTTTTTATTTACCTGATATTCTGATTCAAAAACCTAAACGAATAAAAACAACGAAATAAATAATAACAATAAAGTTAAAATGACAAGACAGAAACATGTATCAAATAGTAAAAACCGATGGCTGGTGTAATGCCCTTTGACCTAGCTAAAAATGAATAAAACGATTGTCGGAGATTTTCAGACTTAAGGTTATTTAGAGTAATCTGCTCTTGTTTACATTTTTTTCAAAATTGTACTCTACAATGCTAGAAAAAAAGTGCCGAAAATTATTACTTGATTTGTAGAAAAATTGATAGCTTAGCGATACTTTAGTATTATGTATACCAGATGCATGGAAAACCTTGATATTTATGGATTTGTCTCCATTTTATGAAAATCTCCAGTATGACGCATATGGTTGCTGGAAGAGCGGGCGAATACAGGTCTAAAGTTAATACATCTATTTTCCATCATGCTTGTTTTGTTAAAAATAGTAACCTGAGTTTTAAGGTTAGACGTAATTTAGTTTTATTTGGAATTATGTCATCGGATCGCAAGGAATGTGTAACCACAGTTTGCTAACCCTGCATATATAACTAATTACATTTAACTAACAAACATCATTTAAACTACCAAATGGAACACTGAGCTATATTTTTTTTCTTGCTTAGATTAAAAATGGTTTAAATTATGTCTATGTTTCTGTTGGGTTGTTTTTATATGAGAAAAGAGTCCTTGTAATCACAACAAATTTCCATAAGGACCAATAAAGCAGTGTTAGTCTTAGTCTTAGTTTAAAGATTAACTTATCAAAGACTAGGACACTAAACAGAACTCGATTTGCTGGCAACTTAAAAAAAAAAAGATCTACAAACGATAAATCTTTGAGTATTTGCTAAAACGTAAATTATGATATAACGTTTGAAAAAAAACCCACAGCTTATTAACATTTTCTTTTGTCTGTACACCGGATACACCAAAAAGCTTGCTATTTACATAATTTCCGCCTAAATAAAAAAATCTCGTAGCACTAAATAATGTTGCTTTATATATATATATATATATATGTACTATATAATACATATATATTATAGTGCATAACATCACATATATCTAATATAGACCTAGGGGCAAAAACATAAATGGGATTAATATTGAACACATTTTAAAAGTAAAATGTAGTGACAGGAAACTTGAATCTTATCTTACAACTACAGATAGATATTTAGTAGGGCACAATATATATTATAAATCAATTATACATTTTAGTGATGGTAAAAAAAATGGTGAAGGAGACATAGGTGTTTTCATCATATAAATTGGAGGGGTGATCCTAAGTACATACATCTATTGCAGTGTTTCCCAAACTGCGTTCCGCGGAACCCTAATGTTCCGCGAGGCCTGAGTAGGTTTTCCACCAACTACTGGAACAATAAGCCACCATGTGAATAAAAATCTCTCAAAAACAAACAAACAAACATAAAACAAGTAAACTGTTCAGCTAAATACTCAGAATGCGCGAAGTGTTCCGTTAAGGAAAAAGTTTGGGAAACACTGATCTATTGGGCTCTAAAATACGTGTTCCTTAAAACACAGGGTGGGGTCAGGGTGTAGCTACAGTGGACAGTCTTCTGTGTGTGACGTACGGAGCGTGCAGAGAGAGGGCTAATATTAGAGTTAAAAGAAACGGAAGAGTGAATATTTAACTGACCACTTGGTCGCCCATGGACTGGACAGTGCAGGGCAGTGTGGCCCTTCCTCCCTCCACAACGGTCAGGTGTTCTGTGGTTGTGTTCAGCTTTGGGTGCATATTGGCTGCCGTCATTGTCACCGAAGCTGTAAAAAAAAAGAGAAAAAAAAACTTGTTAGATAATAATTACCATTTAATTAATTAATTAAATTAAGCAACGGACATTATACACCAATCCTAAACAAACACCCTAGAGCCACGTGCTTCCCTATCTATTCCATACAGCTTACGGCCTAGTGCTATTAGAGCATGGAATGGGGTTGCCTGAGCTAGCCAGGAAAATCAGTGACTTGGCAGAATTTAAGTCATTGGTTAATATGCATGACTAAAAGCATGACGCGTAGGACGTCATCATCTTCTTTTTTGACGTAACGTCTGTATTATATAAGATAAGATAAAATAATTCGAATCAAACATGGATATCAAATGACCGTATTTTTTTTTTTTAATCATTGATCATCACGTGACCATTCGTTTTTTGGCGAATGAGGTCCATAGTTTCAAAGAGCTTTATTTCTTTTTGAATAGCTTTTATATAGCGCAACTTTCATGCTTATAGCTTACCCTCCCCCCCCCCCAACTGGTAATTTTTGGAACAGTGTTGGGAGGGGAGTACATGGGAGAAGGTTTTCTGTGCTGTCTTTATGAGCTAAAAAAAAACTACGGGTGTCGAACCTCGAGCCCTTTTGATAGGTAACCAAGCCAAGCCGAGCCCAGCTGAAATAATGAGCCTCTCGGCTTGAACATCACGTTTTGAAAGAAAGGATTTGTGAACACTACTTTTGAACTGTCTGTAACTGGGTAACTCCTCTTCTGCGCTTGCGTAATAAAGGTTGACACAAAAAAAAGTTAATATACAAAGACCCTCCACTTTTTTATTTTCGTATTTGTTTTTGTTATTGATATTTTGTATTTTACATGTTGTCATTTGTATTGTTCTGTAGTTTTGTGTTTTTTAGTTTTATTTTTGCTGGTTATTTTTTGTTGTTATCTGTATTTATTTTTTCTTGTGGTTTTCTTGTATTTTTATATAATTATTATATATTTTATTGTTGTTTTCATGTTTAGCTGTTATTGTTATTATTCTTATGAGAGGTTATGTGAAGACTGGGATTTTAGCTTTGGAACCGAGGCTTCTTAGGTTCGAATCTTGTTGAAGACTAGGATTTTTTGTTTTATTTGTTGGACTATCTGTTGCAGTGTGAGTCCGCCACACTGTTAGGGAATGTATAATGGGTGAAGATTGTATAGCAATTGGTCGTTAACCGTAGGAATAAAAACAGATAAACTTTAAATAATCTGCCCTATCGATTGCATGGTCTGAAAGGGTTACTGTACTTACTTACTTAATTAAATGAATTTTATATATAAAACAGAACATCTCTTCCCGGTCCAGATGTAAAAGTAAAGTTTAGCGACACTACATAAAACACTGAAATATAATTTACAAATTGGAAAACAAAACCTAATAAGAAAACATTTAAAAAGACCATACCTCATTTACACAAGTTATAATGCTATTGTTATAGGTTTTTTTTCTCTCGTTACAACGAATAAATGTTGGATAAAAATAACAATATAACATTTCTTATTCCGTTTTGCTAGGACAAATTCGCACAAATTCTCATTCTTCCCTAGTGGCATTAGAGGATGGGAAAAAGTTGCCGAATTAGCCAGAAAATAATGACAACAGAGTTTAGGTTTCTTATTAACCTGTAAGACAAGATGAGCACATGGATACACGTATATATATATATATATATATATATATATATTCATTGGCCTCCTTCAGTCGTAGGACGACTATGGTTCATCTCAGAGCACACTTCCTCATGTGGCTGTGGAGCCCTATTTTGAAGAGACACTCCCGTCCACAGATAGCGCAAGTTAGGGTCCCCTTGGCTTTTGCTTCGGTGGTAGAGGAGCTGGCCGTTTTCCGGTTTGTGCGTTTTTCTTCCTGGGCTGAGACCCATGTACTTTCACTGTCCATAGCTTTCTTTGTCACTGTCTCTCTCCACCTGTTGAGGTCTAGACCTATGTCTTCCCAATTGTCAGTATTGATGTTCACTGATTTGAGGTCACGTTTTATTACATCTATGTAACGGAGGTGGGGGCGACCAGTTTTATTTGTGCCAGTCGCGAGTTGACCATAGAAGATGACTTTCGGGATGCGCTTGTCCTCCATCCGGCGAACATGTCCAAGCCAGCGCAAACGGCGTTGTCTGAGGGCTGTAAAGATGCTGGGAATACCTGATCGCGCAAGGATCTCAGTATTGCACACTTTTTCGTTCCATGTGACATTCAAGATCCTACGGAGACATCTCAAATGGAATGAGTTTAGTTTTCTCTCTTGCTTTGCGTAGGTGGTCCATGATTCACTGCCATACAGCAGTGTACTCATAACGCATGCCTTGTAGACTTCCATTTTGGTCACCGTAGTTAGCTTATGGTTTTCCCAAACTCTTAGTCTGAGTCTAGCGAATGTCGAGGCAGCCTTCCCTATGCGTTTTTTTCATCTCCTCTTCTAGGGACAGGTCATCTGTAATTGTGGATCTCAGATAGCAGAATTCGTTTACGGCGTCCAGCTTGTTATCGTCAATGAGGATGGAGGGTGGTGCTGTAGTAGGTGGTCCCATAACATTTGTTTTCTTCGTGCTAATAGTCAAGCCATATTCTTTACAGCCCTGAGAGAAGCGGGACATTAGTGACTGAAGTTCCTCTTGTGTGTGTGCCACTACCTCTGCGTCATCCGCGAATAGCATATCTCTTACGAGGGTGGCTCTGATTTTAGTTTTGGCCCTCAGTCTGGCAATATTTAGGAGTTTGCCATCAAATCTGGAATGGAGATAGATGCCAAACGCGTTGTGGATTAGCAGTGAAAATAGTATTCCAAAGAGGGTTGGGGCCAGGACACATCCTTGTTTAACTCCGCTGTTTATACTGAAACTTTCAGAGCTGGCACCGTTGAATTGCACTGTGCCCATCATATTTTGGTGGAAAGATATGATTACATTTAGTAGCTTGGGTGGGCAGCCTATTAACTGTAAAATTTTAAAGAGGCCATCTCTGTTAACTAGATCGAAGGCCTTTGTCAGGTCAATAAACGCAATGCATAAAGGCATCCTTTGTTCTCTGCACTTTTCCTGGAGTTGGCGGATAGAGAAAATCATGTCAATCGTGGATCTCCCTGAGCGGAAGCCGCATTGTGATTCTGGGTAGACCCGATCAGCGAGTTTTTGTAGCCTGGGAAGTATCACTCGAGCAAAGACTTTGCCTACAATACTTAAGAGGGGGATTCCCCTGTAATTGTTGCAGTCACTTCTGTCACCTTTGTTCTTATACAGTGTAATGATTTTAGCATCCCGCAGGTCTTGTGGCACAGCACCTTCTTGCCAACATTTACAAAGCAGTTCGTGTAGAGGTTGGATTAGAGTAGTTTTGCATTGTTTTAGAAGATCTGGGGGGATACCATCGCATCCGGGTGCTTTGCGGGCAGCAATGTTGTCTATGGCTTTGTTGAGCTCTGAAAGGGTGGGTGTTTCATCTAGCTCGTTCATTGTGGGTAGTTGTATGATGGCCTTAAGGGCTGAGTCAGAGACTGAGCTTGTTGTGGCGTAGCGCTCAGAGTAATGTTCCACCCATCTGTGCATTTGTTGGCACTTGTCTGTGATAATTTCCCCAGTGGTTGATTTCAGAGGTGCTGTCTTGTTTTGGGAGGGTCCGAGAGCCTTGTTGATTCTTTCGTACATCCCTCTTATGTTGCCCACTTGGGCTGCGAGCTGAATACTCTCACTGAGCTCTACCCAGTATTCATTGGCACAGATCCTTGCTGTCCTCTGTGCATTGGCTCTAGCTTCTTTCAGGTTTAGCAGGTTACGATGGGTAGGTTTTGCCTTGTAAGTAGCGAGTGCATCTCTCTTTGCCGAATTAGCCAGAAAATAATGACAACAGAGTTTAGGTTTCTTATTAACCTGTAAAACAAGATGAGCACATGGATACATGTATATATATATATATATATATGAGGTAATTGTCTTCTGATAAGAAGGAACGTCTGTAGTTTATAAGATAAGAACGCCTGATATTAATAAGATAGTAAAGTAGTAAAGTTTCCCTTTCATGCCTTGCGGTCTATGAGGCAGATGATGTAAAGCAGGGGTTCTCAACCTGTGGATCGCGACCCCCTTGGGGGTCGATTGACGATTAGCCAGGGGTCGCCTAAGACCATCGAAAATGTGGATTGTTATTGTCTACTCTTCTATTGCTATATGTGTTTGTGGGGGATTGTAAAAAGGGGTCATCGAGCAAAAAAGGTTGAGAACCGCTGATGTAAAGGGTATCTGTTTCAGAGACCCACGGTTAACGAGGGCGTCATGTGGCCAGCATAACGACCAACCGCCTTTACTTTTCCCCAACTAATGACAGGTACCCATTAGAGCTGGGTGAACTCAGAGGAGCCCAAAGATCCCGAAATTAAAAATCCCAGTCTTCACCAAGATTTGAACCCGGGACTTTCAGTTCGGAAGTCAAACTCAGCCGCCGACATGTAATCGTTAAACCAACACAGATGAGGTGTAATTAAATGTATTTAATATGTAAATTTTAAACTCACTTCTCGTTCCACATGAAGAGAGAAAAAAAAACCAACAACCTTGACATTGATGTGTTAGTCATTCCTATAGTCACTTTTTGTAGTCCGCCTCTTCCCCCGATCGCTACTCCATGGAAAAAATTCATGTCTAATGCATCTAAGGAAGTTTATCTCCTGTAGGTCTTCTTGGGTGTGGGTGTGTGTGTGGGGTGTGTGCGTGCGAGTGTGTGTGTGTGTGAACGTGTGTGTGGTGTTGGTGGCGGTGTGTGGTGTGTTTTGTGTGTGTGATGTGTTGTGTGTTTGTGTGTGTTGTATGTTTGAGGTGTGTGTGTTGTGTGTTTGTTGTTTGTGTGTGGTGTGAGTTAGTGGTTTGTGTGTGTGTTTGTTGTGTGTGTCGTATGCTTCTGTTTTTGCCACGCTTGTTTTTTGTCTTGTTTTTAAAGATATGATTTAGTCTGTGTGTCTATGTTCACGTCTGCTGGGCGTGCGCTTCAACTTCCCCATCTTCTCCTCCCCCTCTCCCCGTGTGCCCAAGTTCTTACTTAAAATAAATTAAATCACTGAATACGAGTTACGTCCCCTGGAAATGAATAAAATATGAACCTCCCAGCGCCACGGGTTGAATTCTCACTTCTCATATTTAGCCAATCGCGACGTTAATTGAATTTTCTTCTTCTCGCCTCGCCTGGCTTTCACAGCGAGGCAGGAATGGGCAGACAATCCAGTAAAAACAAATGGTGGGTGTCCATATTTTATTATCTGCTTTTTTTTTTTTCTTTCCTGTTACAAATCGTTTAACATATGAAATCAAAGAGCGAAATCTACAAGTTTTGTCTGAGTGCATGTTTTGATATTTGTTCGCCCTTTATCTGGAGTCCTTAAAGTGATCTTTTATATTAGATTTGTTTTCTTCATTATAAAGTTTTTTTTAGGTTTCGTGTAGCTTTGGAACTCAAGAAAACAGAAAGAAAGTAAAACAGACATCAAATAGAGCAGTGAGATTCATAACAACCGAATATCCATGTCGGTGCGTAGGTAATGGCATTCTAGCACCAATGTTTATTAAGTGCACCATTTTTGAACGCACTTTCTTGGTTGCCTTGCTTGTAAGCTTATGGAGTGGATTTGTTATTATGCTGATGTAACGTCGTGTGTTTGAGATTCTTCGGTGTTCCCCTGTTTAGTTAGTTAGTTATGGGATTATCAAGATTTACATTGTTGGAGTTTATTATCGGCAGTGGGCCAGTGTTGAACGTACTATTGTGTGGCGTTGTGCGATAGCAAGGTGCAGAATTGTTGTTTAATTACTATAACCACAATATTAGAATATTTTAGATTCAATGTCATTACTCCATCAGTTGTCATTATTACTTATAGTCATGTCATTAAACAATTACATTGTTAACAGTGAGTCAATTATTTATTGTAAGCACGAAGGTGCCTGTTGAATGTCAGGGGCCCGGGCAAACGAGCTAAGGCTTTAACACAACCCTGACAATCCACACTTCATTAGAGTAACACCTTTAGCATGGATTTATAATTATAATTCTATACCAAAGTTAATGTGCAATACAGGTAACAAAGATGTTAATATAGTTTAATCATAACATGGTAGAATGTAGAAATATCTAAAATGAATAATTCTGTCAGAACGTGGAAAATTGTTGCGGAGATAGTTAAAATTATAAATATTCAAATATGTTGTTTTGCAATTTAAGCAAGTCTCTGGCGCTGTATTAGCACATCTCTGTAACTTGATGCCTTAATTGGATTGATTTCAACTGTGCATGTGAAATACAGGTATACAAATATATGCAGTGATGCCCAAAATACGGCCCTCCAAAACGTCATCACAAAGTGTAGAAATCTCCTCCTCCCCCTACGTTGGTGCCCTGAGTTTTTTTTTGTCTGATGGCTTGGTACCATGAATTTTAATATTTGTGCGCTTACGAAATGGGAAATAGTAGAGCCGAAGAAACTGCAAGTGGACTATGAATTTAGAATCTACCAGTTTGTGGAACATGATAGTAAGCCAACGTGCTTGTTTTATAAAGAAAGTAAGGCTGTTAAAAAAAATAAAAATAATAAAATAACAACATATAAACGGCATGGGAAGACCACCTTGGAACTCTGACAAAGAAGGCAGCCCAGCGACTCTTTTTTCTATACAAACTCAATAGCTTTAAACTAAGCAAGAAGTTCCTTGAGACATTTTACAGCGCGACTATGCAGAGTCTGCTAACATACGGAATGACTTGTTGGCAAGGCAACGCCTCATCTAAACTGTCGCGACGTCTAGAAAAAATCATTAAAAAAAAATCTAAAATTACACTTACAACATTGCCACATTTAAAGGAGCTTTTTGAACAAAAGTGCCTAAGAAAAATCGAAAAAATCTTGGAAGACAACGGCCACCCGCTCCATCAGAACTACGACAGGTCGTCGCGAAGTGGGCGACTGCTGTCAATCAAAACAAGAACAGAGCGGTACAAAAACTCGTTCGTACCTCACTCGGTCAGACTATCACCGCCACTCATTGATCAGGGAACATGAAATGCACCAAGATACCTGTGTGTAGTCGCTGAATGAACTCTTTATGTTGTCTGTTGTATTTGTGTGTATTTTTCTGTTGTGTTGTCTTTATATGAGAAAAGAGTCCTTGTAATCACAACAAATTTCCGTAAAGATCAATAAAGCAGTCTTAGTCTTAGTCTTAGTCTTTTAAATCAAAATTTTGGCGGCATTCTGGGATTGAACCGCGAATAAAAATATTGTTAAACTACGCTTTGAGTTTGAAGGATCGATGGGAATATTACACCAAACAGAGACAAGAAAATGGGTCGTTGGTAAAGATAATTAAAATATTGCTTACATTTTAATTAGAGAAATGAAGTAGCTTTCCAACACGTTTAAAAAAAAAAGGTAACTTCCAATATCCCATTAATGATGAATGTAAGTACTGGATCCACAAGTTTCTAATAAAATTGTTTCAGGTCAATTTCATTTCGTTTTTGAACATTTTCGGTCATGGCCCGCGACACGAGTGTCGATTTTAAAATGGTCAGTGTGTGCATTTGGATTCGGCAACACTGCATTTCGGTCATTCAGTGCAACGTGTAATCACTGTAATGAATTCGGTTTTTAAGTTTTGCATAAATTACATTTTACATTCATTTTTATTTAATTAAAATAAACAGTTTGAGATATTTAGTAATACTGGCATAAAGATATTGATACACAGTGAAATAAAGTATTATAGATAATTAGATTATAGTAAATAAAGTGCGAAGTCCCGTTTCTACTTCCGGTGTATCAATGATTAGTTTCCAATGATTTACTTCCCTTGTCTGCCATCTCACTTGTCGCTATGACCGTTTCCCAGTTCATGATGCTCTCCCCTTCCCCCTTTTTTTTTCCCTCGCGTCTGTCTTTCCTGCTTGATTAGTCCCTGGCGACACCAATTAGCTCTCGTGCACGCTTGATTACTAACGTGAGCAAAGACCTGCCTCGCGCCAGTGAGTAGCACACAATGGCGTCCTGGGTGTCTGTTCACTTAATTTGGCTTGGCTGGGGTACAGGGCGGGGCAGGGTTGGGGAAGTGAAGATGAGCCTCATGGATGAGTTTGGTTTTAGTGATAAAACAATTGTCGAAATTGAACAGGGAGATTCCTTTTTTTCTCAAAATATTATTTTTTGTTTAGAAGTCCTCGTCTGCATGGCGGTCTGTCTGTCTGTCGGTTCGTCAGTCCATTAAATCTAATAAAAATAAACTTTCGCTTTCATTTCTGAATGCGTAACTTTGTCAATATGCACAAACATTAAAACCAATTTTAAAACATGAAAAAATAAATTATCTTTCACATAATGTAATTGACTTCCAGTACGATCTAGGTATAAATTTAGGAGGATTCGCGCAACACGCCCCAAAGCTGATTCTTTTACAGAAGCAAGATTTGGTCAAGACAACGGGGGATGAATTTGGGCGCAGTGGATGACCAGAGACCCTCTGTGTGTCTTGTCCTGCTCTAGAGTGCTCCACAGCACTGTGCTGGTCATTGCCTTTCTGTACAGTTTCTTCTATAAACCTCTATTAATAATAGTATCAGAAATGTTAATTAACGGTCACGTTTTTAATTTCCAGCCAGGAATGAGCTTGTGTGTCACGTCGAGACCAAACGTCAAAGTACGCATGAACACTGGCCTCTGACGATGCAACCTGAAGGCAGTGGAGACCAGTATACCGTTGCCACGTCAAAGGTCTGTACGACGTGGCAACAAGCTATTGGTCTCCACTTCCCCCAGGCTACGACGTCGCAGGTCAGTGTTGAAACCTTCTATAGCGATTAGCCTCGCTTAGATCTGACGTGTGAAGATGACATTTTCTTTGTTACCTTTTCATTTCAGCAGTGCTCAAAGCTTTATTGTGCTAAATGTCAAAGTTAATATTCCCAGGGACTCGGTCTCAATTTAAAATTAATAGCATCAATTATCGTCCATTTTGTATAGTTAAATAAAAATCTGTTAAGCCAACTAAAGTGTATTAAACAAAAAAGAATTGAAAGACCACTGGTGCAGCATGACGTGGCTTTTCGTGTCATCTCTAATAATAATATGGTTGAACTGTATTAACAATAGATGTAATCGTGTGGCGTGATAGCACTACAAAAAACGATGTGTGGACAGGATAGAGGGACCTTTTATGGTCCGACAGTTAGGCTGGGCAGGACACGTATCTCGTATGGGAGTCGAACGCATACCAAAAGCAGTCTTTTTTTTTTGTGAGCTGAAGGGTGGTCGACATAACAGAGGTGCAACCAGTTTAGGCGCCATCTTGCTTTAACTAACACACATATATATATATATATATATATATATAGCTTTTATATAGCGCTTCTTTCATGCTTATAGCATGCATAGAACGCTTTGGTCCAATCTAGTAGTTGGTTTTCCCTGCTGCATTTAGGCGCTCAGTAAACACAACTCTGCCCGAGTCGGGTGTCGAACCTCGATCCCCCTTCTAGGTAGCCAAGCCATGTTCAAGCGCACTTGGCCTCTCGACCACGCTTCCCACATAGAAGAGAGCAGCTGGTTGCAGGCGGCTTCAGAACGAGACAGCTGGAGGCCGAGGGATACACATTTGAGACCAAAAGAAAATCCGCTGCCGAGAACAAACATAGACTGCGAAAAGAGAATCTGTTTCGTTCACCGGCGGACAATGGTTACGCATGAGCTTGATGTGGCAAAATATGTAGGTCGCAGCTGAGGCTACGTCGCCACGGGAAATATTGCATTCCTTATTAATCTTCGGACTCGAAGACAAGCCTTAATGTTATTACTATTACTGTTTACACGTGGGTCTGTAATAACAATAAACGATTGTAGCTTATATTTATGTATGTCTTCATATGTCTATAAGTGTGTACACAGTACATTAGAAATCATAACAGAAACAGTTCTCTAAAACATTTAAAAACATTTTTGTAAGAAACAGTTCAGAAACAGTGCTTTAGAGAAACGTATAATTTAATCATTGCAGATACTGTTTATTTCAGAAAAAGGTTAAGTACAGAAACAGTTTATACACAAATGTTCCTTCAAGAAACATATCTATGTAGAAACAGCTCATTACAGAAACAGTTCATTACACTTTATTACAGAAACAATTGATTTCAGAAACAGTTCAGTACAGAACCAGCTCATAATAGAAACAGTTAATTACACAAACAGTTTTTTGAAAAACCTTATCTATTATTAAGAAACAGCTGATTACTGAAACAGTTTATCACAGCTTTATGCAGAAAACAGCTCATTACAGAAACAAAGACAGTTCATTTTTTAAAACATCATTACAGAAACATTTTATTAAAGAAAACCTCAATACAAGCTATGAATAAAATAACAAAATAGAATCACTGATAATAATTATATAGAACTACACTAGTGGATCCATTGTAACAGTCTTTGTTTCAATAAACATATAAGACACCTAAACATCCCTACTGTATGAAGATGTGACTGTTTATTGTTCAAACGCTTCCCATCATAAATATATAGGCTAGGCTTTCTGAATCTGAAGAGAGAGACCCAGTTGATCAAATCTCGCCCGAGGATGTTTCCTTAGGAAATGAAAGCAGTGTTACCTTCATCCCAAGTCAGGAAATGGTAATGAAAGACATAGACGTAGGTTATCAGATTGAGAAGATGACAGGTTTTTTTAAATGTTTCTATTGGTAAAACATATGCATGGGGTTTGCTACCAAACATAGTTAAAACATTTTTTCCATAGATATATGTGTTCTCAATTCAAGGGAAGGAGAGTGATGGTGTATTGTATTTATCGAATTATTTCGCAATATTGGAAATCATTGTACATCTTGTCACAAAGTGATGTACTGTTACATCTTGTCACAAAGTGATGTACTGTTACATCTTGTCACAAAGTGATGTACTGTTACATCTTGACATACATAGAGTGCGATGGTCATCGTCTTGAGCAAGAGTGCTAAGCTATCTATCTTGATTGTTATGCACTGAGACATATTTTTATCCTACAGTTCTATGTTAGCATCTGATGTAGATAGATAATTGACACAGAGCTAAAAAGAGCATTGCTTTTAATCTTTGTCGTCCATTGTTCAGGCTTCTGCGCGGTGTTGATGCTTGTAGATAGATCTAGTGTAGATCTACGTCTGACTGGAGGTAATACCGAACTCAAAACTACTTCAGTAACACCGGCGAAAAGCCGAAACAAACAAAATATGTAGTCGACGCTGATGCTGTTTACAAATCCATTTAATTACTAAGAAGGGAATCGTCCTATGTCAGCTATGTCCGTTAATCCGTATCTATATTCTACTGCTCTACACAAAACATCCTCTTTCTAGCGTCACTAAGAGCGTTCTTGTTTTTTAAAGATCTGTCACGTCATTTGTCGCTAAGTAAAACTTTACCCTTATTCCCGAAACAAATAACTAATTCCTAATCATGTCATAACAACTCCTCCCCCTACCACAGTCATCGGATATAGACCTGTGCCTCCTATCCGAACTCGCAATCTTCTGTTCAGACTGTTCTGCCCTACTCCAACAGTCTTTAGCGATGTGCCCATGTTTATGGCAGTTAAAACAAATTCTGTCCTTTCTAGGTTTGTCTCGCCTCCTGTTGCCATATCTGCTTTTCCAACTTCTAACCTGTTTATCAGAAGCGGCTCTGACACCTGCTACATTTCCAAGTAAAACATCTCTAGATAACCTCGGCATGGCTACCCCTTCACAATACCCTGTATACAATGGCGATCGAAGGAACACTTTGCATGCTTCGAACCTCTTAACTGCGCCGTCTGCCAATCTGACTGATTTGGTATAGCCTAAATAATCATTGGACTTAACTAATCCCCCTCTAACCGCGAGTGTACTGCTAGCTGTGTCCCGGATCACCTTTATCTGTTTATTATTTATCATGCCCGGATATAATTTAAACCTATCTTCCCCACAATCAACGTAGTTAATTTCTTCATCTGGTTCACTATCCCTACTATCACGATCCCTGTCTTGGATGCTCCTTACAAAATTAACCCTATCTGGTGGCCGATTATCCCTCTCTTGTCTACGGTTTCCTTGATTACCTCTCCTATCACTAGTGCCACT
Organism: Biomphalaria pfeifferi; assembly: GCA_030265305.1. NCBI lineage: Eukaryota > Metazoa > Mollusca > Gastropoda > Planorbidae > Biomphalaria > Biomphalaria pfeifferi. The sequence goes on from JASAOG010000079.1 coordinate 1,153,825, forward strand.
ATTATCCTGTGTATTCATATTGCCAGCTCCATTCCCCCTATGTTTCTTACACTGGTATGCCATGTGTCCCTTTTCCTGACAGTTAAAACATGTAACCTCCCTAAGGTTTCTATCACCCGCTCTAGGTCTATCTATTCTCCTATCATAACTTTCCCGACCAATGTTCCCACGTTCCCTGGACCTATCATTTCCCTTTACATAATTTACCAGGTCAATAACTTTTTTGTGGTCTCTAACTGAAAGTGGGTTGTTTGGATAAGCATTCTTAAAGATCCTAATAATTTCTACCAAGTCTTCAATTATCTTAGGGTTTCTTTCTTTTATAAAAGACTGTAGCTGAGGGTCGCACTTATTGATGAAATTGTCAATCAGAATAAAGTTCCTCAACCCCTCGTAGGTGTTCTCCACATTCTCGAATCCGAGCCATTTAGTGAAGAAGTCCTTCTCCGAGTTGATAGTTGTTTGTGGATCAACTTGGCTGGATGGAGTGTTTTCGTAATACTTCTTTCGGAATGTTGCCGCGTTGTGCCCGTATGCGTTTAGCAGTTCCTTCTTTAGCACCTGATAGCTGTTTTGCATCGAGTGATCGTGGTTCTGGCAAATCGTGAGGGCTTTCCCATGCACGAAGTCCAACAAGATTTCGGACCACTCCCTCTCTTGGACATTAAACTTTGCTAGTTTAATTTCAAAGCGTTTCAGATAGTCGCCGATGTCGTCCTTGTCTTCCGCAAAAGGTTGTATTTTCTTTTTCATCCATGCGGCGCTACAATGGCTTTCTATATTGGCGCTATTGTTGCTGTTCCCTTCAATTGGCACACTTACACCAGCCTCTATCCTCATCTGCTCAACTTGAATTCTCACTTTTCTGTCCGCCTCTTCTTTCTTCTCCCTCTCGATGCGTTCCGCCTCTCTAACCTTTTCCCTCTCCAACTTTTCTGCCTCTCTAACCTTTTCCCGCTCTATGCGACCTGCTTCTTCTTTTTCCTTTTCTCTGGCTCTTTCAGTTTCTCTGACTCGTTCCCGCTCTCTGCGATCTGCTTCTTCTTTTTCCTTTTCTCTGGCTCTTTCAGTTTCTCTGACTCGTTCCCGCTCTCTGCGATCTGCTTCTTCTTTTTCCTTTTCTCTGGCCTTTTCCGCTTCTCTAATTCTCTCCTTCTCCAAGCGCTCTGCTTCCGCCGCCACCATCTGCTGCACATAGGCAGTTAGTTCTTTGCCTCGCAGTTCTAATTCTGTCTTGGCTTCCTGAATTAGCTTTTTTCTAAATTCTTCTAGGTCGTAACCTGAAGTAGTTGCCATATTCCTTATTTGTTACTTTATCCTACCTTATGGTACCTCTTATACCAACAAACAAACCCCTTGGCGTCTAACTACCAACTTAGACTAATAACCACTTCTACCCTTTCTCAAGATACACTTAGTATCCTTGGTACAAGTGTGTAGGCTACACTTTGACCCGACTGAATACGCTGTGCGACACACGCACCCCCAACCGACAACGTGTTACTCAACACGAGTGGCCGGTAAATAGACCAACCTGTCTATTTACAAATACCAAAAATTACAAATGGGCAATCAGGATTCACCTCGATTGTTCCCCAGATCTAGTCTAGATTACGCTAGATCTTAGTTACTTCTTACCTGCTTTCACAGCCAGGAGTGTATATAACTTACAACTCATACAAATAAACTATGAAAATAAACTTAAATACGATAAACACCAAACTATAGATCTAGTTTTAATGAATGAGACTTTCGTCTGACAGTAAGACTTAAGACGGGAGTATTGCAAACAATTAATACGTGACGTTACTAAAAAAATGCTTAACTAAATGATTCACACTCACATACAGGACGCATTAACAGCTAAACATATATATGGACCTCTTGCTAGATTACACCTAATTTTAAGGATATCCCCAATCCACCACGATTTAACCTGGTAGTGATAATCTAGCGAGTGGTCACTTCCCTACAGACTCTAATTATTCTAAGGAGAAAGTAGTTAAATAACACTTGACTTATCTGTCTAAGAAGCGGCGATAACTCCACAGTCAGTCTCGGGTCCACTCTTCCTACGCTAATGTCTGTCCCGGCGGCAAGGCTCCCGGCGATGTCTTCCCTAGCGGTGAGACAAGAACAACGAACGTTTCGGCTCTCCAAGGTCCTTCGGTGCTGGTCTGCAATGGCTCCGGTTCTTCGGTGGTACGGCGTCTGGTTCTGGTGTTCACGGTGATCTGTCGTCTGGCTCCGGTTCGTCAGTGGCGTAGAGTCTGGTTCCGGCTGCTGGTTCCGACGCAGGTACTGTGGTTCCAAGTGGTCGTCTGTCCAAAGTGAACCTGTAACGGTCCAACTATTGATACAGCGACAAAGTCAAAGTCCAGTGCTAAACTACCGGCTATCTGGCTATCTAACGTGTAGCCCAGAATTCAGCCGAGCTGTAGATCAAATTAGCACTACTGTACTTAAGTGCCGTAGGCAGTACGATGTCTCCTACGTCAAAAGTTCTTTGGCGTGACCCCAACGGTCGATCTTGGCCTTGCAGACGGTGACCTTCACGTTCGTTCTCACTATGCCGGGCAGGCGATATCTCTTCAGTACGGAATCGACAGGACGGTTTTCTTCCCTCCACAAAACTGTAGCCTTCTCGATAGAAGCTTCAATACGATGCCACAAGTATGGGCATTTACAAATCACAACTGTAGATCTAGATCTATATTTCGTTACCTCCTAGTTCTACGAGTCCAGGATCTCACTGGCTTTCCTTCGCCGACGTGGCTGTATAATCAGGGTCTAGCTGCAGACTAGGCCGATGACGTTAACTTCTGCCTCCTCCTAACAGAGGGCTTCTATTCTTCTTGATGTTGCTGCCAGTAAGCTCCGAGTCGGGGGTCGCCACGTTGTTCAGGCTTCTGCGCGGTGTTGATGCTTGTAGATAGATCTAGTGTAGATCTACGTCTGACTGGAGGTAATACCGAACTCAAAACTACTTCAGTAACACCGGCGAAAAGCCGAAACAAACAAAATATGTAGTCGACGCTGATGCTGTTTACAAATCCATTTAATTACTAAGAAGGGAATCGTCCTATGTCAGCTATGTCCGTTAATCCGTATCTATATTCTACTGCTCTACACAAAACATCCTCTGTCTAGCGTCACTAAGAGCGTTCTTGTTTTTTAAAGATCTGTCACGTCATTTGTCGCTAAGTAAAACTTTACCCTTATTCCCGAAACAAATAACTAATTCCTAATCATGTCATAACACCATTCAAGCCAAAAAATGTATTGCGATGCTTGGTCAGTGTTGTTTTACTCCAGACAGCTAGCCCGACTAAACTATTGTTGAAGCATTACTTTGCTTAATACAGAATTCTTATTGTTTAACGAATCGGATCTAAATTTTAATTGATCATATATGCTCTTTGTGATTTCAATGCAAATACATGTAGGAACGCAATGAAATCAATTACCGAATGACTTAGACAAAAATACTTTAACTGATTTTAAAATTACTTATTGTGGATCGATAATGTCCACTTTTGTCATCCATGGGGCTGGGGTTTTGTGCCTATTCATTGTGGCTGGTGAGAAATATGTGAGCCCGGAATGTTCGGCTGCATTTGGGGTTTGGGGGGGGGGGGGTGACTAAGTCACTTGCGCTGAAAATATTGTGGAAGTGGGGAAGATTGGTGCAACTACAAGAAACACCCCCTCGTTCTATTCTTCGTCTACAATATGTATCTTTATTGACTTTCATCATCCCCCCCTTATATATACTCCTCTGCGATCGTATTACTCTTGGTCTTCATCAGAAACCCTCAAGCAATGCAAAAAACAAAAATACACACTCGTAACATATATCCAGACTAGGAGCCAATAAATTACAGCAATGGACGAAACTCGAGAAAGAGAGAGAGAGAGAGAGAGAGAGGGAGGGAGGGAGAGACGGAAAGACAGAGAGAGTGGTAGTCTTTAATCAAATTTGACTCTGTTGGTCGATGTCATGTTATTTCATGAAAATACACAAGTGGTGGAAGAGTGAAAAGAAGCGTGAACTACGAACTATGAACTCCGGTTCTTCGTGACCTTTATCTCTCTCGTAGCCTCTTCTTCATCAACGCGCTATTCGTGATCTGTTGTTCTTCCGGCCGAGACGCGCATGCACTAAGAGGCGCCTACTTCCGGTGGACATGTTGTAAGCAGCGCTGCGCCATTTCATTTCAATCAGCCAAACCGGAAGCAGAAGAAAGGGGAATCCACTGCGCATCGGGCGATATCCTGACTCAAAGTAGCATGGACTCACTAAAGTTTTTTTTTTAAAAGTACTTGATTTATTTCCTCATAATACAAAACTAAAACTTGCAGGTTCTACAGACTTCTGTTTTTGTTTTGTTTTGTTTTTTACTTATAATATTTGTCGCTGTTAATTTTTTAAAATCTAAAATTGGTGAGAATGAACGGGACAGACCACCAACAGGGCGTTAACTTCCCATTATTGAAAAGATTTATTTTCTGATATTCTCAAAATTATGCAAATAAACTCCCTTTATCGGCGATGTCCACAAGAGCTCGGATTGATATGAAAGTAAATTACAATCTCCCCACTTTACCTCCCCCCTTCCCCAGAATAAAAATATTTTTTACACGTTTTACTCGACAGAATATTTCTGGTCAACCTGTTTCATCTACATTAAATAACTGATAAAGAATGTTTACAAATGACTTATACCTTACACCCACATTCTATTTAGGCCAAAATAGAATATGCATCCTCCGTTTGGGACTCCTCAACTAAAGAAAACATTAAGAAACAGGAACAGACACAAAATAAGGCAGTGAGATTCATAACAAACGAATATTCACATTTGACTAGAGTAACACCTTTAGTAAAATCACTAAATTTAGAAAGCCTTCAGGACAGAAGACTCAAAAGTAAAGTAGCAATTATACATAAAACACTGAACCATAATCTTCAAATACAAAAACAAAATTTAATAAAATACTCTGAAAGACACAAAGATAACAATACTTATGCTAGGACAATTTTGTACAAATGCTCTTTCTTCCCTAGTGCCATTAGAGCATGGAATGGGTTGCCTGAGCTAGCCAGGAAAACCAGTGACTTGGCAGAATTTAAGTCATTGGTTAATATGCATGACTAAATGCATGACGCATAGGACGTAATCATCTTCTTTTTGAAGTAACGTCTGTATTATAAAAGATAGGAAGATAAGATAAGAAGGATTGCATGCTTTTGAGAATACAGTTTCAAAATAAAAATTTCATTTAAAAATATAATGGAACTAGTATGTTTTCTGTTTGAGGGGATTTCTTCTTTCTGGGGGGATTTCTTCTGCTTCTAGACAGATATTTGCCTTTTGCTAACTAAAATGCCGTTCTCAGCTGCTTGGCTCTGTCATGCAGTGTGGTGACTCTTCAGTTGCAATTTCACAAAGCCTAAAATAGCTTATGAATGACGTTTTACGGTGCGCTGTCACGTGATGCTGAAGCACCTGTCTGCACTTTCATTTTTAAAACGAAATAGTTTCAGCACTTTCTTAGTGAATAATTTTTTATTATTCTTATGGGTTTTTTTTTTCTCTATCATTTCGTCACGCTCTAGGACCTCTGGTCGCCAAAAACTTTGTAGTCTTTTCTGAGAGTATTCAGCAGGGTGGCCGAGTAGCCGACTCGAGTCTTAAGCTCTCTTTGGGAGATTTAGTGCAGTTGTTTTTTATTTCCTGATACACAGAGTTAAAATTCAAGGATTTACAAAATAAATTAATACCACCAAACAAGACATGATATCAGAGTTTACAAGCCCATTTTTACATTGATATACCCCACCCTACCTTACTTATGTGTCGAATTTAACATTCCATATTTAACGCAGTTTGTTTGTTTTTTACAGTAAAAAAAAAAACAGGAAAGTACACTTTTTAGAACAGGCGACCCTAAAGGACAGATGATGTTAAGGTAAGCTGTTTCTAAGGCCGACGGTTAACGAGGATTTCATGTGGCCAGCACAACGACCAGCAGTTTTTGCTTTCACCCAACTAGTGTCAGGTAATTATCAAAGTATGGTGGACTCATGGGAGTCCTTAACATCCCGAATTCAAAATTCCAGACTAGTGTTTAAACGTAGAGCGTAATGCGTGATGTGTGAATAACCACGCTCTGCTATATTTAAAACACTCATCCTACCATACAAATCTGGTGTGTAACGCAAAATTGATTCCATAAAGTTGCATATAATAGCAATATGATATTCCTCATTATTTTATTCTACACACTAAAAAAAACTTTCTTTGATTTTAATTGAAACTAACATTTCAGAAATCCGAGGCTTCAAAATTCTTCCATTATTATTTTTTTTTTGTATCAAGTCGTAAAAAAACTTTTTGGACAAAATATGCTTCATATTGCGACATTTCTCTTCCCGCCTCCTCTACCCTTAAAAAATCAAAACATTTACGACATTAATTCTCATTTTCGTTTCCTAATGTTCTTACAAAAAAATAAATCTTGAGCTATTTTTTAAGTACACGAATTAAAATCTACAACACGTTTGACCGATGTATTTGATTGTTCAGTGTCTCTCAACCTTTTGTTAAATATACCCTTAAGCAGTGCTTAAAAAAAAAGTAGGTGCCGGTACTCTGTAATGGATTGCCTAACTTTAAACTACTAATACATTAAAAATAAACGTTAAAATATAAGAAAAGTAAAAAAAATTTCCACATTGAATAAGGTGCCGGTACGCCGTACCGGTGCGTACCGTCACAAAATAGCACTGCCCCTAAGTGCTGTACTTAACTGTTGTTGATGGTATGTTACGCCCCTTTCAGTAATTCACATAATATTGTATATTACCCCCCCCCCTTTTTGGGGATACTGTATATAATGTGCAAAGTTGTGCCCATGCATAATGCATAGGGGACACTACTCGGGTAGCCAAGATGGCTGATTTAAGTTGCCTGCTTTAGTCTGATTGTATTCTTATTTCAAGTTTGTTTATATTCAAGTATCTATCGTAACAGCTGTAAGTTAGGGGGATTCTCAAAAGCTTTACTGGTTTAGGCGAATTAAAACTTGTCAAAGAAGAACTTGGTTGAGCTTTTTTAACAATGGATGTAATCGTATGGCATGACAGCACTACAAACAACGAAGTCCTTATGGATCTGTCCTCTGACTATGGCGACCTCTCTACAAGTGGGAAACCCAAATTCTAAGTTATTTAATCGTAATTTATAGTTAACGAATAAGAACGGCTGAAAGAGTGGGGCATTAGTTACATCATTCGTAAACCCTTAATGCCAAAATAAACACACAACTCCCCCTTTGCAGACACTGCGCCCACCCCTTTGAAACCGTAAACCATATTCTCTTTGAATGCCCCTCCCTAATCCACCTTAGTCAGCCCTACTTCCACTACAGCCCAACATAACCAACACCATGTACGGCAGTGCTGAACAACTGAAGAAGCACACTTTTTTTTCCTTGGCACAGTCTGCAAAAGAGCTCACAGCTCAGCAACAATAAAGCTGGCTAGAAGAAGAAGAAGAAACCCTTAAATGTCATTTTGACTAGGAACATTAAATTAATTGACATTACTTAAAACAAACGTCTAGACAGCATTTGTCTATTCTCGTCTATTGTGTTTTTTTGTTTTCTTAAACCGCAGTGTAACTTTGAAATTAATTAATAATATGTGAAGAAATTAATTATTGAAAAGAGCCGTATGTAGGCGATTGGTTTCTTTGACTCATACAACAGTACATACATTTTACTGACGCTGACTTGACTTAAAATTCGACTCCTACCAGGTTGGTTTTTTTTTTTTTCTACTTTAAATGAATAGTTTTTGAAAAAAAAAAAAAAAAACAAGGTTACAAAAGACAGTTTGTGTGGAAACACAAACTCAAAATCGGGCCCGAAGTGATCCACACAGGCAGGCTTCAATATTTTCAGAAAGAAAATCCGAATGAAATTATATCAAACTCAAATGAGAGATAAGAATGGAGAAAGAAGGTTAACAGATCTTGTATAGTGCCACAATGGTCCAGTAGATCAAAGGATAGGTGAAAGTGAATGAAAAGTTAGATGTGAACCTGACCTAACTAGTTCCCCTTATAGGGCAGATGATGTAAAGGTCATCTGATTCTGTGGCCTACGTTTAACGAGGGTGTCATGTGGCCAGCACAACGATAAACCGCCTTTACTTTTCCCCAACTAATGTCAGCTGGGCGGACTCAGAGGCGCCCAAGGATCCCGAAATAAAAATATCAGTCTTCACTGGGATTCGAACCTGGGACCCCAGGTTCTGAAGCCAAGCGCTTTACCACTCGGCCACCGCGCCTCCATTGCCAGATTTAAGGTAGTAATATACTTTACAGCCATCCTGTATAATAGTGACTGCGACATTGAAAAGATAATTCTTTTAGCAAAATATTGAATATAAGTAAATAGGGGTAAAAAGAAAAAAATTAACAAATACTCTTTTTAAAAAAAGCAAATTATAAATATTAAAAGTCCAGGGGGGATATGGGCCTAAACTAAAATCCTCCCAAAAGACCTCCAATTACGAAAATTCGACATTGTCCGCCATCATTTTCCTATATGTTCTTTTCTGTTACCTTGTAGACACTTTAATCGCAAGTGTTTACTTTATGAAAAAAAAAATATGGAAAAAAAAAAGGGAGAAAATCGCTTAGACAATAATGTTTAAAATTTTAGTTGTGTGCCTTTGTCTACTCTTGTAGTGTCACTCTGCGCCAGTGTTGTCATCACTATGTCCTACCTAACTTATTCCCGCCTGATCACGTCATGGAGGCGGACGTCACGGAGCGAGGCTGATGTTGCTTTTCATTCATGTCCATCCCTCACCCATCATTTAACCCCCCCCCCATCACAACGCTCCCACAAACACACAAACAATTCTCCCACATCCCCTACAAACACACACAGGCAGAGAGTCGAAAATAATGCCAACTTTTTCTGATAGAAAATAGAGAACTGATAATCGAATTCTACACCAAACAAAAACAAAATTACTAAATTAAAAACAAACTAAAATGGAATCGAATAAAATATATGAACCTGACGACCACATGTAATTTGGTAATCTCAACCATGGGGCGATGGCTACGTGACAATAAAAGGGCGGAGTGTGATTTTTTAATTATGTCATCAAAGAATGTGTAGAACTAATGAACTGTTTATTAAAGTAACAATAATTCTCCATACAAGATCCTCTGGAAAACCATTTAATGTATCAAGGCTGTGGGCAAAAACCAAGGTTAGGAAGCTACTCATCAGGGAACTCTTGTAGGCTGATGATGCAGCTATTGTGGCTGATTTTGATATTCAGCTACAGTCCCTGGTTGACAAAATATATCTGCTGCTTGCCAGAAGTTCTGCTTAAACATCAGTCAAAGCAAGACTAAGATACTTGTCCAAAACACAAACACTGCACCCCAAGTAAGCCTTTTGTTACTTTGGCTCCATCATATCCAAAAACACTCTACTGGATAAAGACATTAACAACAGGATAGCCAAGGCAATGGCCAACATGTCACGGTTGCAGAAAAGAGTCTGGGACAACATATTGCTGACTAACAGTACTAAAGCCCTAGTCTACCGGACCTGTGTGTTGAGCACCTAGCTGTTCGGAAGTGAAACATGGTCAACCTACTCATGGCAGGAAAAAAAGTGCTACAAAGAGCAGGGTGCCAGGACAGCAGACGCCTTGGCTGGCTTGGCTACGTTCTTAGAATGCCAGTAGGTCGACTTCCACAAGACATCCTGTATGGCGATCTAATAGTAGGCAGGAGGGCCGCTGGTCGCCCAATTTACGTTATACGGATGTATGCAAACGCGACATGAAGCTCTTCAAAATCGACACTGGCAGCTGGGAAGAGGTGGTACTGGATAGATCCACATGGAGAGAGAGAGCATAAAGGAAGGGTCACGGATTGCAAATGTCATACACAACAGAAGCAGAAAGAAGGGTGAAAATGCAACGGCGCCTGGTGATTATATATGCCCAACCTGCGATCGCAGCTGTGTATCAAGGATTGGCCTCTTTAGTCACACAAGAAGTTGCAAAAGGAAAAGATCGTCTCTCGGGGCGTAACATGCCACAGAATTGTAAATGCCATAATAACCTATTTTCGCTCCTTTCGTTTTTATTTCTATTTCTGCAATGAACAAATTTTCTATAAATTTCATTTAAAAAAAAAAGAAAATTCTAATAAAAACTCTATAAAAGGTTATGCATTGAAGCGCTAGAATCTAGTGAATCCAATGAATCAAATGCTAGTTCCATTTTACTTCAATGTGTATTTGGCGATGTAGGAACGATTTTACATCTATATGTTCTGAATAAAAATATATATTTCTACTGGTCTATATGAGTGGTCATTGTTAAAAGTATTTAGCTTCCGATGGACAGTGGTCAGTGTAATTCAGGACTGCTCCTCAACCTGTCAGAACAAAAGTCTTCTTTCAGCCCTGGAACAGGCATCTGGAACAATAACTCCGTAGAACAATAGGACAAGTTTCCTAACTTCTGTTTTCTGTTTCTATTCAATGTTTCCTATTGTCACCAAGAAGCAGAAGTCACGCCTTGTTCTGAGCTTGACCAAGACGAGACACTATTCTTTCATTGGTTTATTAGACTAATAGATTCTTTGAATTATTCTAATCAATTACTGAGACTCAATATTCTATTTTTTTCTGCCCATGTTTTAGTGTTTGCAGCTAAACACGTATTTCCTTAAGAGGGAAGAGATTAATTACAATCATTCAATCTAGAAATATGTAGTTAAAAAACCCAGGTAAAACACAGTAAAAAAAACAAACAAATAAAAAAACACATACTATTTAAGAAAAAATAAATCAACAACTTTCAATGCTGGGCACTTTCAAATGTGTAAGCATAGAGGTTAAGCCTCCACGTCCTCCATTCATGAAGACGCCCTTGAGAATGTTATCGAAAAGATTGACCGGCTCACATTTGGGTCAACTAATTGGTAACTGTGACGTTTAAGTGGGGGCGCTGTAAGGGGTTCATTTTCTTAGTGAACATATGTTGCTTTGTATACAAACGTTACGCCCCTGGGGTAAAGGAGGGGTAGGAAGAGGCGGAGGATACGGGGCGCGCCATTGAGACAACATGTTGTTGCGGGGCCAACAAATACTCGGCCAATTAACTCACGAGGGCTCCTCAATCGAGCCAAGCTCAAGATGAAGCACGCGCAAGTCATGCGATAGATCCCAAGAACGTGAGCGCCGGGCTCAGACCCTCGTGTTGGTATACATACCCAGAGTTACTAACACACTGACAGACAAGACAGTTGGTAAGGGGAGGTAGCTTTGTCCCCCCCCCCCCCCCAGACACAGTTATGGATCTGCCCTCTGACTATGGCGATTTCTTTACAAGTGGGAAATCTAAATTACTTAATCGTAATTTATAGTTAACGGAGTAAGAATTTTATTCATAATTTTACTACCTTAACTATATCCAAAATTTATCTGTAGACTCTCGGGGTGTGATTTATACAAGAAAGCACAAATTCACAATAGCATAACATACAAAATACAATGGTATAGCAAAATAGAAAACACCAAACTGTGGAAGATGAGTGGACAGAAAAATATAAAGAGGTAGTGGAGATGGATTGGTCACACCATTAGAAAAGATGCTAACAATAAAGCTAGACAGGCCTTAGAGACCAAAAAGAACGTGGCGACGCAGTATACTAGAAGAAGCCAAGAGGACCTGGAAGAGCTGGGAAGCCATTAAAAAAGTAGCAAGAGACCGTAGAGAGTGGCGTGTTTTTACTGAGGCCCTATGTTCTGCGAGGAACGCAAAGGAAAGATGACGATGATGATGATGATGATGATGAATTGCTAAATCTGAATACTGTTGGCGCTTATTCAAGCAAAATATAGTTCAATTATGTCTCTATACTTATCTACGTCTTTGTATGGCATTTTAGATGGCATGTTAACCGATAATATCATATTCAGGAACTTCATGGGCATTAGTTATCAACATCCTAAAGGTCTAATGGGGTTTTGGAATGTGATCACGCGTGCGTAGGGTTTGAGGATGGACGTAGAGGTCCTCATCTCTTTAGCAGAGTAGTTAACGTGTTGGCTTGAGAAGCCAGAAATTGCATGAGCCAAGAGAATTAAGGTTGTTCCCCCCCCCCTTTTTTTTATAAATATTTTTTGCAATTACCTTTAATTTTTAGCCTAGATCTATTACGACTTGTAATTACACGACTGATCCAAACTAATTGAATCAAATATGCTTAATCTACGCTTTGTTATTTAGATTAAAGTATTTTGTGATTACTATTTTCTTTGTTAACCTTTAACTGTATCCCTAAGTAACGCAGATGTAACAACATATATATATTACTTTGTTGATGTATAAATATGAGTCCTTGTATGGATGCATATTTGAGTGATTTCACAGTGTTTTGCATGCAAAAAAAAAAACCTGTCTCGCTTACATATCGCCGCCGGTAGGTCAAAATATCTGTGCTCCAACTCTTAAATAAAGTGTACGTTGTAGATCTACATCTGAGTCAACTTTGTATGCCCGCCATTTCCTGCATTTTTTTAAAACACCGACTCGATTATCTTTCCCTGAAACTGCGGACAAAAACCAAACAATAATTTTATCTTTTTCCCTTCGAGAATGGAATAAAATTGGGTTATGCCCATACTTCCCTCACCCATAATATCTATTCGCTGTGTTGTTGGTTTTTTTTTCCTCAAAGGGAGCTAACCCAAGACCCTCAATAAGAAGGGAAGTAATCCAGTCCATTCATTGGCAATTCTACATCATTTTCACCATCTTTCACCATCTTTCATAGGGCCGTCAAAAGACGAAAGCAAAATATCAGACAAGATCAGAAGAAAACAAATAACGTGACGAAAAACCCAGAAACCATTTCTGACACCAGATGTAAGAGTATTGGACATGAAAATAGTAATTCCGCCATATTTCAACACACTTCTTGATTGCAGATAACGAACCCAGTATGTCCACAAAAGTGTATGATATGACACAAAATGATGTGCCCCAAATTATCTCAATCAACTTAAAAAAAAAACATGCTTAGAAGCTTATTTGGATAATCCTTGCTTCATTCTAAACATAGTCTGGTTGACCATTGGGGCGGTAAAAAACGAATTGAGACCCTCGCTTCCCTGACAATAAACATTCCTGAACCATAGTTGCTCACAACGGTATTTAAGTACTGTATACAATTGAAACAGGTCTCGTATATCCATTACTGTAATCATGTAGAATCGCAGATCTATTCTAAATCTCGTTAAGGGTGGTCTGGCTGCTGAGTGGCAAAGCGCTTAGCCTTAGAACCGAGGCGTCTAAGGTTTGAATCTTGCTGAAAACAAGGATTTTTTTTTTTTAATTTAAGGATTCTTTTTCGGACGCCTATAAGTCCATCCAACTGTAATGGGCAACTAACATTAGTTGGGAAAGTAAAAGTGGATGGTCTTTTTAGCTGGCCACAAGAAACCCTCGATAACCGTCGGTCATAGAATGAGGACGTTAGCATCTTCTGCCCTGTAAATCGCAAGGCCAGGGAAGAAGTACCTTATGTCTCATAATGACTAAGCAATGTGTCGATGGTCTATTTAGTTGATGATTATATATGTTAATGGTGCATGCGAGTTTATAGAAGACACAACAACAGAATGAACAAAGAATATACTTGATAACGCAGGCTGATAACTACAAACTATTTAATGAACAATAAAAAGGGCACAGTCCTCTGTTGTCGCTAGCCTAGCGTCGTCCTCTAAGGCGTATTGTCCGTTACTCTTCTCCTTCGTAATCTTCCTCTTTTATTACTCGTCACGTCACTATGGAAAAACCCGATTTACCTCAACTTCTATGCATCTTGTGTCATTACAAATGTATTGCTATATTGATATTGCAAACGTGTATCCCGACATTAGCGCGCAGCTATGATTAAATATGAATAGATTTCTTTGTTTATAGACTTGAAATATTTCGTCCCTGACCTTTCTGTTTTGAAATGAGGACAACGTGACCCAAGCTTCTCGTGGAAACCCCCCCCCCCCTCCTCCGTGTAACAACTCCCTTCACCACTCCCCTGGGAATCTAACGCTCCTCATTAAGCTTCTTCCTCGTATTGACATTGGAATTCAAAAATGTTTATTACAAAAGAAAACGATTTGACGGGGAGCCCAAGAAATCGACGGTATCTTTTGTTTGATCAAGTTGATCCAATCAGATCGATCGTCTTCTCCCCCATCGACCAGATATGACCAAACGGTGAAGTTTACGTCCTGTTTGGTTTGTTTTGTTTTGATCGATCTCCAAAGTCGGTGTCCTCGGTGTACGCTACATGTCAATGTCCCACTGCAAGATGATCATATCGGCAGATTTCAAATCTGGTTTTTCAATCTCATTGCAAAGCCTGCTTCAGAGCTCAAGGGGTTTCTGGGAAATTAGGTTCAAAGAACTCGGATCAATGTCGTGTGAAAAGCCAGAATTTCGTTTAGATGTCGCGAAACATTTACTGTCACAGCTTTCGACTTCAAACTATCAATGTTCTAATTTTGTATCTGTTAAGCTTTAAACAATTTTTTTTTAACAGCTGGAGTTTTCTATTACAGTTATTAACTGTTTTTGATATATTTAAGCACATTAGCAGAGTGTTAGTTGTCTTTTATCGTAAACGTATTTTGTAAAAAAAATTTTGTTTATCATTTCTGACAGTCTTGAATAAAACACTAATATATAGTTTTAACAAATATATATTTTTAAGATATAAATATAAGGGATTTTCATAATAAGGTTATTCCAAGTAAGCCGTTCACAAAATGTAATAAGGGGAATAATTCCACATATACAGCCATAATATCAATGAATAGCATTTATTTCCCTTGTTCGATATCAAGCAAAATAATTATTTACCAATAATTAATTAGCTAATTGTATTAAAAAAATTTTTATAGATAAATGTTTAGTTAGGTACAACAAGATGGGAGGAGGCTTTAGACATTGCCAGTGACAGATCTTTGTGACAAAAGCTTACCGCCCAATGCGCCGAGCGGCACGGGAGGATTTAAGTCTAAGTAAGTAGGTATGAGGCTCGGTGGCTGGGCGGTAAAGCGCTTTGCTTCCGAACCGGTGACCGGGGTTCGAATCCTGGTAAAGATTGGGATTTTTAATTTCGGGATCTTCGGGCGCCTCTGAGTCTACCCAGCTCTAATGGGTACCTGACATTAGCTAGGGAAAAGTAAAGGCGGTTGGTCGTTGTGCTGGCCAAATGACACCCTAGTTAACCGTAGGCCACAGAAACAGATGATCTTTACATCATCTGCCCTATAGCCCACAAGGTCTGAAAGGGGAACTTTACTTACTTAAGTAGGTACAACAGATTATTATGTAAATTTTCAACTTGATCAGATAATGGGTGCGGGAGAATAAGCTTTGTATAAAGAAATCTGTAACTGAAAAGAAAAAGACAAAGGACTTGTTTTCAAATAAAGAGATCAAATTAACAATGTCAAGGATGGTCTTTTGAAAGATCGCAGTAGCCAACTAAAAACTAATAATAGTTTGAGCCACTAGTGGAAGAGCAAAGAAATTAGTGTCTGCTGTGCTTAAGACAGGGAAATAATTTTATGGCTTTTAAAGTGCTTAGCTTTTCAACACTTTTAGATTCTGTATTCCGGATACACCAATATCTAGCTATTTATAGATTTGTCTCCATGAATAAAAATTAGCCAGTAACCAACTCGTTTACTGTATTTAGAAAACAATTTAAAATGCAACGAAAAGCGTGACGTCACAGATCGACTATCACGTGACTGTAATGTACTAGTATAGAGAGTAGGTTAGTTTTGTTAATATTGTGTATAGTTTTAGCGACGGTAAAAGTAGTGACGTAGTAAGACAGACTAATGACGTAGTAGACTTAGGCGAACAAGAGACCAACATGGCGTTATGTTAGAAATAGGTTGTGTTTTGAATAGTAGTTGAATAGTAGTTAGATATAGCGACGTTTTAGGAAGACTGGACGGATTTCCCAGTGGTTAATAAAGCCTCATTTTATAGAACTGAATGTTGTTATCAACTACATTCAACTTGTAATGTTCTGTGACTAATGTTAAGTAATAAATGATACATATTTGAAGTCAGATTAGATAACAGACCTTTCAGTTATCACATCCCCCTTCCCCCAAATGTGTTTCCTGCCTTGAGGCCCCGCCCATCGAGTAACAAATTCATCAAATACTAATATATCGTCTGCTCAACATAACATGGACTCTTTTTTTTTTTTTTTTTTTTTACAGCAATGAAATCTCTGTATAACAGCCATAGCTTCGTTCAGTCGAAGGTTTAAAAAAGGTCTTTCGGCACTTAAAATGTTACAAAGAAAGTTTGAAGAATCGTTTTTCGAAAGTAGCTTTATGTTTCTTTGTTTGTTTGTTTTTAAGTATTCTGTTTGTATTTTTGTTTTGTTGAGGGGCTTAAAATGTATAAACTAGCTTTTGAAAGTAGCATGAGGTAAAACCAGAGGCGTAGTGAGGGGAGGGTAAGGGGGGCACGATACCTCAGGCCCACGTTTTCCTCACTACGCCTCTGGGTCAAAGCTAAACTTTTGATTTTCCTCCTGCCTTCTGTTACTTGGAGCCTGTATTTGGAAATAAATTATTTTCTTGGAAATAAATTATTTTCTTGGAAATAAATTATTTTCTTGGATATGTAAATGGAAGTAAAAAACAACCAAAAAGTCTTGGCGCCAAACTGACAGAAAACAAACAGCTTCTTTCCTTTAAAGCTAAATTACTTGTTAGCTGTAATGAAAACTTTCTGTATCCATTTGCAAAACCTACAATAATTTTCCTGCTTTTCAAAGTGCATTCTCTGTTCCGCTAGAGTACCAGCACTAAGACACATAATTTACTCCCTCACTCCGCCATCTCCCCTTTCCTTTGGGGAAAATACAATCCCCTTGATCACCCCACTCCACAACTCAGCGTCAAAGAACTACAACTGTGTACATATATGAAGGTAGAGAGTTAAACAGAGTTATCTGAAGCTATATACTGAAAGTATTTTAAATTTTTAAAGAAAAAAAAGAAACTAAAAAAAATTGATTTAAAAGAATAGTGCAAATACATCGGCCATCTTTCTTCTTCTCTGTGCAAACCGCTATTAATCACCCTCCTTGTCTACTCCAAGTCTACTGAGGGAAAGCAGAATTCACTGCGGCTTGTGCCCGCGACAACATCCCGTGGTCAGACCGGCTGACATCACCAGGGCGAAAATCTTTGGCTGTTGTGCCCCCAGCATACCCTCTGAGCCCCTCCTTTCTCGCCCCATCTCTCAGTCAGCAAAGCACGCATCTCGGTCCAGGGCGAGACACAAAATGACTCCAGGTCTCACCTTTAACCCGGATCAGCTTGGCACCAGCAATCAATGTCCGGTTCCAGAAGATATCTTAATATCCGTCAGTTTGACTCTCGGACAAAAAAAAAAGGGAAGAATATTTCTCCAGATTGTAAAGGAACAAGAGGGAAGGAGAAATGTATCAATTCATATTGTATATCTATAGATAGATAGATAGATAGATAGATAGATAGATAGATAGATAGATAGAGAGATAGAGAGCTAGAGAGATAGATAGATTGATTGATTGATTGAGATAGATAGATTGATTGATTGATTGATTGAGATTGATTGATTGATTGATATAGATAGATAGATAGATTGACTTCTTGATTGATTGATTTAAATAGACAGATTGATAGATTGATTGATTGAAATAGTTAGATAGATAGATAGATTGATTGTTTGATTGATTGATTGAGATAGACAGATTGATTGATTCATTGATTGATTCATTGAGATAGATAAATAGATAGATGGATTGATGGATTGATTGATTGATTGAGGTAGACATATCGATTGATTGATTGATTGATTGATTGATTGATACCGGCAAACCTATACATCTTAATTTAACTTATAAAATGCAGACGTTTCTTTAATAAGATAGATAGGAAAAAGATATAGATATTGATAAAGATGAATATTATTGTACATACTAATAATCTGTATGCATATTTCTATATTTTATTTGTTTTTTTTTCTGCAAATTTGACATTGCCAGAAACGTTAATGAATATAAGCACTCCACTACTGATAAAATGCTTCTTTACGGCATGCGTCTCAAGTAGCCTCTGACAACTGTACAGCTCCTGACCTTTACGAGTGACTCAGATATTGGGTCCGGTGGGAGAAACAGGAGAAGAGGCAAAGACAAACAATTGGCGCCTAAAGCAGTCATCTTCGGGCAGAAGCTCTGTTAACCATGGCTGGCTACACACCTATGAGAAGGAAAACTGAATTGAAACATCCGCTGCCTTGCAGCTATGCCCAATCATGGAACATGCTTCTGGAGGTCAACCCTGGGGAAAAATCAGGAGCCGGCGACCCTTAGGCAGTTTGCAGCTCTCGTTGCGACGCCGCCAGCCTGATTCCAGACTGTGATGTTCATGGAAAATGGAGGAGGGGGGGGAGGGCCAATGCCCCGGGCGCACGTTTTGCTCACTACGCCCCGGCGCCCAGGCATTCATCTAATTTCTTTGAGAGGATCCAAAGTCGTTACGCGGCTGAAGGAGGCCATTTTTTTTGTTAAATCGTTGATGTGTTTGGGACGTTGACTCTGAATTTACTTTCAGGACCACAAGGGATAAGAGCGGATGGGGCTTGAACTTATTAACAATGTCCACACGTCAGACAATACATCAGAAATAGTGTTAAAAATATTTATTCGCCATTTAAATTGAATTTTGAGCGAAGAAATCAATTTACATTTTTTGAAGCGGTCCTGATTTATTTAATCTGTAATCAAACTTTAAGTCGCCATCTTAACTGGTGTTTCTTCAGTTCTAACATAAATTTTTATCTGTAATGAGATTTGTTCTTTCTGGTCTAAGATAAGCAAGACCCACGTGATACACCCACGTGATGGACCCTCGTGATACACCCATATGAATAGCTCCCAAGAATGGAGAGCTGTTATTCAAAACTTTCCTGTCTCGCAAATATAGAACCAGGGGCAGACAACTGGTTTCTTTTCTGACTACATTTTCTCGTAAGAAAAGAGGATCTTTTCTCGAGTTGATATTAACCAATTTGTTTATAGACACCTCACTTTATATTATTATTGAAGTTATATAATAATATTCTGAACACTGTTGGCGTGCCATGATTATAATTGCTAAAAGAGCAAGATAATTGCATTTAAATTTATGAAATAGAAATCAATTCAATTTTTTTTAAAGCTTAATTGTGTTACTTTATCACCTATATTATTTACGCATGCTAACTAGCCAGTTGCAATAGCTACCACATGTAGCTTCCGTCACAAAAGTTGAAAGTCTTCACTTCACATAAATGGCTCCGATGAGTCACTTCATCTTGAGACTGGCAGAATCCGCTGTGGCTAATCAAGCCAAGTCTAGAGCGGGAGAGTTTCCCCAACATAAGATTTGAGCTACTGATCATCGGTTCGGAGATCACTAGCTTTACCACTGATTCCTTAACCCACTTTCCCAAACCTGTACTAGTGAACATGCCAAGATACAATATTCGCATCCTGACTAGTTTAAAACTTTATTATACAGATAATTTAAACATGTCTAAGAAGCAAAGTGGATATAAACATAGAAGCACTTTAAAAACTTACATCCAAAAACCCCGTGAGGATGGGTTGGACCGAGACCAATCGTTTTAGAAGGCCTCAACACTGACAGGCAAATCACAACCTGTGGGCTGTTTTGACAAATAGCTTGTTGCCACGTCACAGCATCTGTACGGGCATGGCAACGAGTAATCGGTCTAAACTGCCCACAGGTTGTGACGTTGCAGGTCTGTGCTCAGGCCCTCTATAACAAAAGTTCTCGGTTGAACCAAGGGAGATTTTTATAAATGGAGTCCGTCCCCGGCTACAATCTGGTGCAATAGGTGTAAAAAATACGGTAAGTAACGGTAAACTATTTATTTTAAAAACTTACAGTTAAATAATAGTTCACTTCGCAGCATTGAAAAATAAATAGGCTTTTTTCGTTTGTTGCACAGTTGGCAACAGAAACTTTACACTATAAAGTCCTTGACCTTGTTTATTTCGCATATTTATTTCAAAACACCTCCACATCTTCCTCTTTTAATTAAAACTCTTGCTCTTCCTTATTTAGGCTCAATTATATCGCCCCCCACATTGCTTCATATCGCTTCGTCACATCTTTTTCAGTGTTTGATTGCTGAACAATGTAAATTGGATCTTATAGAAATTTACAGATTATTATTTTTTTTTACTGTGGTTTAGGTTTAATTATATCGCCTCCACATTTCACTATATCGCTTTGCCTCATCTTTTTCTCCATTACAGTGTTTGATTGCTTCACATGATAAATCGGATCTAGAGACAATGAAAATGTATTTAAAAAGAAAATTACTGATTTTGTTACAGTGATTTACTGTGATTTTCTGTGACGTACGTAATCTACTGTGATTCAATGTGATTTAATGTGATTTAATGTGATTTACTGTGATTTACTGTGACTTAATGTGACTAACTGTGATTTAGTGTGACTTACTGTGATTTAATGTGACTTACTAAAACTTACTGTGACTTACTGCTGTCAGGACTGAGTTCTGGTCAGCCTGGGTCTCCTGTTTACTGTAGAGGAGAAGGGGGGCAATTCAGGTTGTTGACTTCAAAACCGCTATTGTTTTGGGTTGTTTTTACTTGGTGAGATGTTTTTGTTGAATATAATGTAACTCATAATAAGGCAGTGTGGTTTTGTTCCTAGTCCAGCACAGTTGGACTTTTGGTTATAGATAGAGTCGAAGTGTAGACTCTAATTAGTTTTCTGTGTTGTCACTATTCAGTCTATGGAATATTAAGCTGTTATATTTTTTAATTGATACTGGATATTTCAAATGTCTGAACTGATTCTGTATTTTAGTACAGATAATGTAATAAACGTGTTATATGTCTGTGAGTTGGCATTCTGAATCTTTACTATGTCGTTGTATGTGTCGTTATGGTATTGCCCAGGACTTGGGTACTTTTAGTAATACACATACGTATATTAGAGAGGAAATGAGACTTGACAACTGCGATTTACTGTGATTTGCTATGACTTACTGTGATTTATATTGATTTACACCTCAGGTTTACAACTAAAACACCAACAATATAGACGTGAACAGGAACAACATTCACAATCAAACAATCACTTTATGACTTCTGTGTACCTTTCGGTGACAACAAAAATGACTTAGCCACACTCTGACTGAAAGGAGTTTTTAAATCTCTTTGTTCTAGCCTTAATGGAAAGGAGCCCACCACTTCGTCCAGATCTATTGCAACTGTGGTTTCACGAGTCCAGATTATCTTTGAAATTTTGCGTGTTTTAGGAAAGGCATCTTTCACGAAAGAGCTCTTCAAGAAACGGTAGCTCGAGTGATACAGGGTGTTTGAGATGATTTTTTAAAAAGTATATTACAAAAAGGGAAATAAAGTGAGAATAATCAAAACTAGATCTTTCAGAGATAATCTCTCGCAGATATTTTCTTCACTGGTGTTTGGCCTAAGGAGAAATAGACAAGATGGCGATGGACACGAGAAGAATAAAGAATATTGATGAGTAGCTACTGGCTATTTTTCGATTCTCCAACCAAATACAGACAAAAAAAAATTGGGTTGAAGAAAATGGCGTCAGAAGTCCATCGCTAGAAGAACTCGAGAAGTGAACTTGGACGCCATCTAGCGAGCTTGTGGACATCGTTTGGCACTCGGGCGTAATGAAAGGGGTCGTTAACTCCTTCACTCCCAATAATCGACACACAGAATTATTGGCCTTGGTGTTTTTTTTTTAATAATTATTATTTCTTCTACTGACGGTATTCCTCCTTAAATAATTATAATATTTATTACATTTGACATTTACGACGTTACTAGGTAAATTATAAATAAGTACATTTTTTAAAAATTTATAATTAAGATCGATTTGCATTGTAATATATCTACAACTATTGTTCAGCAAAGATAGCTCTAATATTTCAGTATAATTTTACATTTACCGAGACAACATAGAAAAATTTTGACTGTGATTATAAATAAACGGTTGACTCTTACTTGAATATAGGTTTGACACATTTGAATATTTGTGAATAAAAAAAAAAAAGAAAAAAAGTAAATGAATTAAACAGCAATAATTAAAATCTATTTGATGTAAAAAAATATTTTCAGTCCGAATCAATAAGCCTTCTTATTACAGATGGTTATCTATAGCCAAAAAACTAGAAATAGCTATCTTTTGGTTTATCCGGTGTGCAGAATAAGATTTTTTTTTTAAAGTTATCTGCTAATTTGCACTTTTCAATTCTGTAGAATGCAATTTCCTAAGCTCTTCGTTATAACTCATTTTTATTTTGATAGTTGGCAACTTTGCAGTTCAATTTAGTGTCCTTGACATTGTTTAGTATGAAAAAAAAAAAAGAATGAAAAAAAAAAGGCAATTGCACAAATGCATTCTAAATGACACACACACAGTACTAGCGTTTAGACTGACCGTTGGTCATAAAAGAGTTACCATTGGTCAATGAGACAAACCGTCGGTCAGTGGGACCATAAAACGCCAAGAAGTATCGGACAGTCGCTGATGTCGACAGACGGGCCCCGTGACCTAATAAATTGCATTGACCGCAGAGCGTCTCTTTATCAGTGCAATTGCAGATTGATGCCAGGCTCGGGACAAGCGTGGACAGGAGTGGTCGGGACTGACCGGAACAGCTCTACAGCCGGGAGATTAGCAGGGCTAGTGTTTTATGAGAGCAACGGGTCAAAGGTCATAATGGTATTGAGCTCTTCAGAAGTAACAACTGGAGTACCACATAGTAGATAATAGTCTAGGTCAGTGGTTCACAAACTTTTTGGTTTCGTAGACCCCTTGTCATATTTTCTGGTTTTCGGTAGACCCCGTGCTAAAGTTCCAAATTTTTGCAAATTCTCGTGTATTTCTTGATCTTTCAAGTGTGGCTCAAATATTGAGGTTAAACTGCACTCCTCTTTGCTTAATACTTTTGGAGCTCAAAAGTGCTCCTCTTTACCTCAATCTGCCTTCAGTACTCATCACTCTGTCTCCTTATCTTAGAAAATCTCCTTGATTAAGAGCGCGGCATGGCCTAAACTGTGTCGATGTGCCCGAAACCCATAATATAAAATAAAAATTTATATATAAAAATGTGCCGTGTCAGACATTTAGTAAATATAGACATTTATTTCCCTTGAAAAAGAAAAATAAAGTTCTTTGAACTATAAAATTTAACGGAGCAAAGTGTAATGTAAAAAAAAACAAAAAACTTTTTCTTATTTATTGATGACTTAATATTTTGAGTTTAGAGAGTAAACTGATGTATTCGTTTTGTGTGGTCTCTATGTTGAGCGACTCAGTTGACATTTCTGATTTCACATTTCAAGCTTTACAGACAGGAGAACAACAAAATTGGGAAGAACAAATTAATGTAACGAAACAAAAAAAAATAAAGTATTTGTTTTTTTTTAAGTGATGCGAAAAATAAAGAAAAATGTGACATGGGGGGAAAGAATTGAGATTTTGGAGAATGCTTAAGATTTGGCAATTTGGAGATCTTAGCCGGAACTACTTATGACGCCGTGTTGGTACATCAAGGGAGCGTACTGTAACATTTCAAATCACTTCAAACGTCTGTGAATAATTTGTAAGTGCCGGGCCTGCCTTCCATTCAGTTAACCAATCAGCATCGATTCAACACAAAACATATCAACACTACTACATTCGCCTGCCTCCCCCACCCATTCAAACCCTTTTTTTTTGTTTCGCTCGCGCTCCCATGAGGTTGACTAATCAAGCACCGTCTCGTTATTAACAGCTACTTTTTAGGGAGATAGAGTTGCCCCTTGTGGGTTCTTCTTTGCCTCCTTTCCACTTCAACCAAACCAAAACTGTATCGATCGCCTCATAATCCCACCCCCTTCATCGTCATTGAGTTCTCTAGTAGATACCTCCAGAGCCCCCCACCCCCCGCCCCCACTCCCGCTATGTCCGCCGAAGCAGAAAAAAAAAAGGGGGGGGGAGGCCCCATCAGAACATCATATGTCCAGAGAGAGAGACAACTGTCCATCTGACAGGACCACGTTCTCACCAGATGAAGATTGACGACTAGGAAGATCTGCACCCTCAAAGACATTGCTAATCATGGCGCCCCTTTTCTAGTCTCGCCCCCCCCTCCCCATCGCCCTAGTCAGTAGCCAGCTACTCCCCAGTATTCGGCTGGGTACATTTCGAGCTTATTGCACCTGATGAGAAAAGTATTTTATTGATCTCTACTCTAGCCCATACATTGGGGATTATAGCTATAAGGACTTGTTTTTATCTGTGTTGGCTTGATAGGAAATTTTTTAAATTATTACATAAATCAACGAATGTTAAGATTTTAAAAAGAGCTTTGTTTTCTTTCTGAACGAATGTTAAGAATTATCTTTCTTTGTGGCTCATAAACGATGTATTTTTGTAATATCCTCTAGAACAGTGGTTCCCAAACTTTTTTTTAACGGAACACTTCGCACATTCTGAGTATTTAGCGTAAAACTTTGTTGTTTTTTATTTTTCGAGAGGCTACGGGTGACTTACTTAGTTAATTATTCCAGTAGTTTAGGAAAGACCTATTCCAGCCTCATGGAGCACTAGGGTTCCGCGGAACACAGTTTGAGAAACACTGGTCTAGAGCAACTTTTGTTACTAAGTTAAATTATCAAAACCTCAACACTAGCGCTATTACTAATAGCGTTGCATATTGCTTAAAAATAGTATCAATAGTAGAGACTCAAAACTAAACAGTAAGTAAGTAGATCTAGTAATAATAGTGTTAAGAATCTCACTATCCAGGCTCTTTGTAAACTGAACCACACGACACGACCAACTGAAAGAACTTGACAACTCAGGGCTCCAAATAACGTAATAGTTTAATGTCAATAAATAACAGCCAAAACTGTACAATTGGCAGCACATAACACAAGACTGTACACACATCTCTCCGTTAATAGCCGTACCGCCGTATCGTTTGATGAGCTGAAGGCTCTTTGAGCTCTAAGTTTGGAAAAAAACCTGTTTGGACGCCAAACAGTAACTGTGGGAACACAGTTCTGTTTGAGAGAGACCCGAGTCAATGTCTTTGTAAAGCATTGCTATTTCCAATGCCTTTGGCCCCCGACGCATGCTTGGCTGCTCATGGCCGAAGGCCGAGAACACCGGGAGCCTCCGCCATTTTCCTTATACCAAGCTAACCGTGGGGGACTCGCCATATATGTAACGGTCCCTTCAGGAACAGCGCATGGATGTGTGACAGGTTTGTGGGGACTTTTTTGCAACCCCGCCCGTGCAAGAGGTGGACTCTCGTCTACCCGTGCGCATCCCCACGGGAGTTATGTTTCGCCATTCATTTAGCCTAGCTACCCCCTCAAGTAGCCATTTCCACCCGGGTGCCACGATGAACAGCGTACCCGGGTACCACCGTATCAACTCTTGCACTGGTCTCTCCGTCTCGGACTTGTACTGAGCCGTCGTAACGAACCGTAGATCGGGAAGTTGTGACTGACTCGTCTCGTCCCTGCTGGCCTTCTAGAACCGGACAGAACGTCGCTCGACCATTCTTGGGTGGTCACATGTCTACATCCCTCGTGAAGCTCCTGAGCTCTGTTCACGACGCCGATCCTTAATGAACCGTCATGTTGACACTCGTCTCGGCTGACCGTCGTAACCCGTCACGGTTGACCACTCGTCTAGCGCTGGCCTGGGGTGATTTTCGTCGGCTGACTACACGCACACCACTACCCCCATCTGTGCCCCCACCAGGTTTATAACAATAGATTAAACACTCAACACTGAAAAATAATTGACTATTGCAAAAACAAAAATGTTTATTTGCAAAATGTTTTACATGTTTCGGATGTTCCTTCAGAGTTGAAGATAATTGACTCCCTAGTCCAAACCTCCCGCAGGACGACGGGGGATGGGAGCGTGCAGGGTATGAACCCTAACTATCAATAAATCCGAACGACAGACCGGCGCGCAAACCTCACGACCAAGCAGCCATCCTCAGAGACACAAGAGAATGGCACATTTTTTATTCCATATGCTAGGATAAATTCATACAAGTGCTCCTTCTTCAATAGTGAGAGTAGAGCATGGGGCGGGTTGCTTTAATCAGTCAAGAAAACCAATGACTTATTGCCTATGCCAGGACTAAGTCATATAAGATCTATTTTCCTTCAACAGTCTGTAGAGCATAGCCTGAATTAGTCAGGTAAAAGATTGAATAGGATTACAGTCTAAGTCTGTAATGGACCTCATTCACCAATCGTAAACAAAACAACATTTAGCCACGTGATAATGTTGATAAAACAATAAAAAAAAACGCCTTTATGGATGACGTAATTTGTATAGAAGAGATAGAGAATCACAAGGCTAAATGTTGTTTGTTAACAATTGGTGAATGAGGTCCATTGACATGCATGACTAGATTAACACATGGATACACACAGAACGTAATGATCTTTACTTGTGAAGGAGAGTTTGTAATTTCTAAAAAAAAAAAAGATATTTGTTGGAACATAAATCCACTGAACAAAAACACCTGCGCCATATCAACCTTTGGCGGGAATGTAAAGATTGATGCATTAATGAAAGCCAATCGATTTTAATTATCTCAAAATGTCTCTTTACATTTCAGAAAAAGCAGATGTTAAACTGACGCCGAGAGGGGGCACTGAGCCCTAGGCAATCCAGAATATGGTATAAAATTGATATATTATGGCTACAAATATCATCCTTTTATGAAAATTCTCAACCGCTACTTTCGATATTAGGTTATTTATTCTGGTGTAAGAGTTTCATTTTGTATTTGTACCACCCTCTAAAAGAATAAATATGTATCAAGTTTTATCATATCAAATTGTAATTCTATATTAGTTAATGACACTGAGAATAATCAGAATAAATAAGCAAAATTTGAACGTCCATTTTTACTATTTTCTAACAAAATGACATACAGTGAAAGAAAACTGCTTTCGCCCTTTGCTGCCCGTGTCTCCATGTTCAATTATTCCAATGAATCCGGAAGCGAATGACCGCAAGTTCAATGCTATTTTTAAAACATCTTTTTGATTGGCTGGCACACGTTGTTTAGACCAATTCATCAAAACGTTTATAATTTTTTTAAAAAAGATCCTTTTTAATTAGTTCTTTTCGGTTCTTAAAAAAAATACTCAGGCAATTAACAGCATTGATGAGAATATTGGTCGTTTTTTTCTAATTAAAACGTTTGTTGAGAATTAAATACCGTACATTATGCAGATTAAAACCATAAGACAAGTATTATTATTATAGCTTTTATATATTATTATAGCTTTTATATAGCGCTACTTTCATGCTTACAGCATGCTCAGAGCGCCTTGGTCCAATCTCATTTGTGAACCGGTGGGGGGAGGGGGTATCTAGGAGTTGGTTTTCCGTGCTGCCTTTAGGCGCTCAGTAAACGCAACTCTGCAAGAGTCGGGTATCGAACCTCGAGCCCTCTTTTATGTAGCCAAGACAAGCCAAGTTCGTGCGCACTTAGCCTCTAGACCACGCTTCCCACATTACATATTTGTTCAGTGTTGTTTCGTTAATCTTGTTGTTTGCCAAAATTAGTAAGACTTGTTAATAACCAAATTTGTAACACTTTTAAATTTGTTAAAGGGCTTGTGTACTTGATTCAAATGTAAAGAGTAGTCACCTAGATAAAGAAACTCGAGTTGAAATCGTACTACAGACTTAGTAATCGAGATTGATTGATGGCAGCACACATGTCCACAAAAGAGAATCGAACCTGAACACACTGAGCATGCACGGGACGATTCGTTAAAGAATGGCCTCAACCCTAACCTTCGACGTCGCAGCCAGTGGGTAGTTCCCCTTTCAGACCTTGTCGTCTATATGGCAGATGATGTGAAGGTCATCTGTTTCTGTGGCCTACGGTTAACGAGGGTGTCGTGTGGCCAGCACAACGACCAACCTCCTTTACTTTTCCCCAACTAACGCCAGGCACCCATTAGAGCTGGGTGGACTCAGCGGCACCCGAAGATCCCGAAATTAAAAATCCCAGGATTCGAAACCCGGACCCCGGTTCGGAAGCCAAGCGCTTTACCGCTCAGCCACCGCGCCTTCAGCCTGTGAGTAGCGAAGACCGATAGCTCGTTCCACGTCGTAAAGACCTGTGAGGTGGCAAAGAGCTGTTGGTCTCCACTGCCCACAAGTTGTGACGCTGCAGGTCAGTGTTCAGGCCTCACCATGACGATTTGGCATGTCACAGGAGAACAGAAGACGTAGAAATATGCAACGAAATGAAAGAACTAATAACTAGCCCCACGCCAAACCCACCTCCTCTCTCACCAGGGCCTGGGACCGACATTGCAAGCGACAGATCTTTGTGGAGACAGCATGCCTCCCAGTGCACTGAACGGCGCTGGCTAATCAAAGTCTAAGTTAAGTCTAAGTCTAACTGCTGTGAAAGTGTTTGTAAATAGTATTGTAAACAACACTTGATAGAATCTTGGGTGTAAGATTAAAGATTATTTTTTATTATTTCATTGGTCCATTGGTTGGGACAAAGTGACAGCACTTGGAGTTTTGTTATTGTTGTCGGAGGCCTGAGTTTTGGAGCCTAGTTGTATAGTATAAGTAATATAGAAGTCAGTTTTCATAATTATGTATATTTACTAGTTAACATTTAAAGCGTTGTCTACAATTACAGTTATCCTGATTACTTTTATTAAAGTTCTATTCTGTTGTTAATTCATCTCTGGCGTCTCCTTTGAATTATTGAAAGAAGTACGTTTATGTGTCCTGTCTAAGCCAAGTTAGGAGTTCACAACAATAATCAAATGCCACAATGGACCACATTCACCAAATCGTAAATAAACACATTTAGCCACGTCATCATATTGATAAAACAATGAAAAATACGTATCACGTGACAGCCACGATGGATGACATACTTTGTATAGAAAATATAGAGAATCACGTGGCTAAATGTTGTTTGTTTGAGGTCCATTCTATTTCGCGTTTGTTCTAGTTTCTGTATTGTATCTTATAAATCACAGACGTTACTTCAAAAGCGACGGGACGTATTGCTTTGAAACATCGTCACGCCTGACTGAACAATGTTAAATACGTCCATAAGAAGAGAGGTGGGTCTATGGGCGCCTCTGAGTCCACCCAGCTCTAATGGGTACCTGAACATTAGTTGGGGAAAAAAAGGCGGTTGGCCGTTGTGCGGGTCACATTACACATTCGTTAAATGTGGGCCACAAAAACAGATTACCTTTACATCATCTGCCCTACAGACGACAAGGTCTGAAAGGGGAACTACCCACAGTGTCTTGAACGAATGGTCCCGTGCATGCTCAACGCGTTCAGGTTCCAATCTCTTTTGTGGACGTTTGGGAAAGGGATGGGCATGGGGGAGAGGTTTCTGCCATATAGATCGCAAGGTCTGAAAGGGAAACTTTACTTTTTACTATTTAAATTATGTCAATATTCGTAAAAAGATGTCATTCGATTTTGTTTTGAAGTCATACATACATACATGTCGGAAGTAAACATTTTTCTAGTCTGCTAAGTATCAAGTTCAGCAACTCTTCCTGTCAACAATGGCACCTCTAGGACTAATACAGACCTTAACCTTTCCCATTCTCTAATTCAGCCAAATCTTTCACTAAATAAACTTACCTGGGCTCAGACATATCTTACGTCAAAGACAAATATCACACTAACATTTGATCGGGTCTCAGAGGAGTCGTTTACCTTGTTCTAACTCGGGGTGAGACAGGGGCCGGGAGTTTTGAAATAAACAGTGTTCTAATCAGCGTTGAGTGGCTCAGAGCTGGCGTCCGTATTATTGCAACATTAGTTCTGGTATCCCCACGAGCTAGGACCTTAGATCTTCTTCTCCGTTTGAGTTTCAAACCCTCCCAGGCAAATGTGTTCATAACGTAGACCTGCTTACCACAAACCAAAGAAAATACTCCAGATCGATTTTCTTGGCGTGGAGTTGTGTTATTGTTTTTTGGATTTAGAAATAAAGAGAAGTGATGTTAGCTTAGTGGCCAGGCAAAGAAACTCAGAGCTCATACAAACTCAAAGATCATTTAAACTCAGAGATCATACAAATTCTGAGGTCATACAAACTCAGAGGGGCGCGGTGGTCGATGGTAAAGCGCTTGGCTTCCAAACCTGAGGTCCTGGGTTCGAATCCCGGTGAAGACTGGGATTTTGAATTTCTGGATTTTTAGGGCGCCCCTGAGTCAACCCAACTCTAATGGGTACCTGACTTCAGTTGGGGAAAGTAAAGGCGGTTGGTCGTTGTGCTGGCCACATAACACCCTGCTCGTTAACCGTTGGCCAAAGAAACAGATGACCTTAACATCATCTGCCCCATAGATCGCAAGGTCTGAAAAGGGAAACTTTACTTTTACAAACTCAGAGATCATACAAATTCTGAGATCTTACAAACTTAGAAATCATACAAACTATGATCTTGCAACGGTGTTATAGGAATGAGATAATCTTCAAGTATTATTTTATTACGATTGTACTCATCTTGCCGCGCATTAAAAAATGAAATATCACTCATCTTTCCTGAAGGAACATCCGAAACATTCATAGTATGTTAATGGTTCGTGGAGTGGGCATACAGAAGTGACAGGCCTACAAATATATGTATGTGTTGACAATGCTAAAGAATTGGTCAACAGAGTTGTACATAATTTAAGTTTCCAACATTGGCGTACACACTCTTTGTACAGGAATTGAATATTATCTTGTACATTGCAGACGTTCCTTCAAAATATAATATAATTAACTTCTAGGGGTATCCACGCATTCATCTAGTCGTGTATGCTAATTAGAGACGTAAACTCTACCAGGTTGAAGGTTATCCTGGCTGATTCAGGCAAGCTATTCCATAAAGAGGAGGCATATTCTAAAATTGGTCAAAGCAAAGTTTAGTAGCATTTATATAGTTGTTTCATTTGTAAAAAAAAAATGTAAAGACCCTAATGCTTTGTTTGTCCTTTTAATTCACTTGTCAGCATACAAATTCAATGATAACTTTTCGCTTATTAAAACACCGAGGTATTTTTGGCCTGTGTAATATCTGGTTTACTTTAAATAAGATTTTTATTTTTTTATTTTTTTAAATTTTTTTTTTAGGTTACACTTACTATTTTTTTTAATTATCTTATAAGATTCTCTTTAATAAATTCTATTGTGTTTTCTATTTCCAAAATGTGTATTTTTGTAAGTCTTGGAAATGTTAAGTTTAATCGTATTTGTAAGCATTTACAATATTTTTGAAAATGACGAGTCGGGTTTACCGTACATTTGAAACTGTTGAAATGCAAGGCACAAAAGCCAATTCAGAAATAGTTTTTGTAAGTATTTAAAATTTTATAAAAAATGACGAGTCTAGTCTACCGTACATTCGAAACACTAGAAATGCAAAGCACAAGTACACTTTCAGAAGTGGTAGATTTACAGATGTGATGGGTCTAGACAAGTGATGGACAGACAAATGCGATAGACTCACAGAAGTGACAGGCCTACAAATAAAGTAGAGAAATCTTTCTAGCCTGGGAAACACGCACCCTGGGTGTACTCGACCAAACGGTTGGGAGTACTCGAGCTCATTTCTTTTGGTTACAAACCCTTTTTTAAAAAAAATAATTCAGTAAGGATTTTGTTTTTTGCTTGTTTTCTTTGTTTGTTTAAAATATTAAGGCTTACAGCCTATTCCTCCTGCAGCAGGGCAGGGAACTGAAGCGGCATCTTCGACATAGCGGTCACGGTGGTCACGGTTGAAGCAGGCATGTTTTCGAGCTCTAGTGTAACTGCTTGGAGCCACAGTAGAGAGCTGGGCTCTGAGTGGAGACCGAGGTCAATGAGCTTCTCAGAGAGCCCGACTGCCCAGTTGACTGAGGCACTACTCCTCCTACTGAACTCTAGAATATGGTGACGACAGTCCGATGTGTTTGCCACACGGCCAGGCGGCTCTACAGTATAATTTACTATGATAATTTATAATAATAAAATATACCAATTGTTGTGGACGGATGTTGACTTGTATCACCTATCTGCCGGTAGACAACTAAACCGCGTATTTTATATCATAACTTGCAAAACTTGAAATAAATAACTTGTTTGTGAACAGACTTCTATAACAATCTAGGCAAAATCAACTTGAAATGAAATCAATCTGGTAGACTATTAATATTATGAAAAAAAAACATATAAAATTAAGATAAGATACGATAAGAAAAGATAAGATAATTTTATTGGTCCAAACAAATAGCAATTTAGTATGACTACAATTGTCCACCAAGACATTACTACAAAAACAATAACAATATAGATGTACCACGAACAATATTCATACATTTCAAAGGAGGAGAATGGGATAGAAAGATGACCCAAGGCCATACGCGTAGTAAGCAAAACGTAGTAAGCGAAACGTAGTAAGCGAAACGTGGTAAGCAAAACGTGGTAAGCAAAACGTTCGCCCGGGGCAAGGCACCCTATTGGCCTTTCCCCCTCCTCATTCTCCGTGAACATCATATAGAAACAGGCTGCGTGTGTCGCCCCCCCCCCCCCCCGCAAGGGCGGTGTCTGGGGCATCGTGCGATCATTCCCCCCCCTTCACCACCACCACGTCTCCGCCCAAAGCTAGAGGGCGTCTTAGTAAAAAAAAAATGTTTACGTCTCACTGATGTATAAGCTGGCTGCCTGGCCGCGCCGTCTGCGCTCTGGACTGCCGTTCGGTCGTCTCGGTGGTCTCGGGTTCAGTTCCTGCCCGCTGCCTTCCTCCATCGTCCTGCGGGAGGCTTGAGCTATGATGTAGATGATCTCAATAACACCCGGAACACGTAAAACAAGCTACAAACATTTTACAAACATTTTAAAAACAGATCTTTTTAACCAAACAACATGAGCCAAGGGCGGAGTGATTCTAGCCAAGACATACGAAACCATCAATTGCGTCCCTACAATATAGCAAGTGGAGCAAGAATAGGGTTAAAACACTTTGAACTATTTGGGCCATCCTTCTTTTCTTTTCTTTTCTTTGTGTCTAGTGCAGGTTTAGAACATGGCGCATGCACCCCACTATAGAAAAATGGATTACTCCGCCCTTGACAGGAATGTTAGTAAGAAGATGAAAAAAGATTGAAATAAATATAAAAAAAAGTAGCAGAAAGATTGCGCTGTCTTAATGAAGACATCTTGCTACTGACAGATTCATACGTCTTAGGGCATTGACTTTGGACACACAGAGAAACGGAGTGTTTGAATGAGAGGAGCCAGCGTGAACAGAGGAGAGGCTGGAAGAGAGGAGAGAGAGAGAACAGAGAGGCTCGAAGAGAGGGAGATGAGAGAGAGGGAAAGAGAGACAGAGAACAGATAGACTAGAAGAGAGGAGAAAGAGAGAGAGAGAGAGAGAAAACAAAAACTAGATTGACTAAGATAGATAGTTTTAATGCTACACAACGATAAGAATTTTTCTGATATTTCATTGTCTGATTTTAGACTAGTAGTTTCCATGTAATCTCGCTATACAGAAAACTAGAATATAAACTATAAATTGACCTATATAACTTCCTAATAGAAAATTTACTTAAGAGACTTTAAGGTTTATAGTAGCATTTATTTATTTCTGTGGTGACAGCCATACTATATCTTTTACTGTCACAAATATATGTCAGGCTATTTTTTTTTTGTTTCAGATAATCTGTAAATGATTAAAAAACAGGAATTTTTGCATCAACCAATAATCGTTATATAATGGACCTCATTCACCAATCGTAAATAAACACATTTAGCCACGCCATAATATTGATAAAACAATGAAAAATACGTATCACGTGATAGCCACTATGGATTACATAATTTGTATAGAAGATATATAGAATCACGTGGCTAAATGTTGTTTGTTTACAATTGGTGAATGAGGTCCATTAATGAAAACTCCCAGCTTCTATCGGTGTCTATTTTTCCCCTAGTAATGGGGCTATTCCTGTTGTTTCCATTGTTCTAGATTTAATTTACGAACATTCATTTTTAATTGCTATGATTCGAAGTGTCGAATCCTTGTGGAGTTTATTTAAAGCCACACGCCCTTACCACTAGACAGTCATGTCCTATCTATAGAATGTAAAAATAGTTTCTTACTAAAACTAATGTTTTTGTGTTTTCAATTAGCACACTATCTTGAGACAAAGCTACGCACTAACGTCAAGTGACTAAATCAAAAGCACAAAAAAAAAAACAACCTAACCTAAATCTTTGACTTTCTCCAAAGACTCGTAATTTAATGTTGGTACCGCGCAGTACTTACACTAGAACAACACTGGTTCTCAAACCTGTGCGCTGGGCACTACCCATACAGCTCATTTCCCTAGATTTGCCGAGACTTGCAGAAATTATATGTATGTATGTATGTATTGCAAAAAGTTATTTTTTTTATACTGCAGGCTTCGAGCTTCGTTGAAACAAAATCCACCATTCTTTATAGTGGCCATAACAGAGTCCGACAAACTTAGAACTCTTTCAACGATGCAGCAGTACCACCTTCAGTCTAGAATTGACTTATTCAGGGTCTCGAAGTTGCTAGTGCCGATATTACAGTAAGTTATATGGTATTTCATTGATAGATTTTTGTTAAAAATATATTATTAACTCTTTCTCTCCTAATTGAACATGCCAACGTTGATTTGACCCCATAAAACTAAATTAATTTCTTGGAATTATAAATTTTAAATTGTGTTGTGTAAAAAGAGCATGCATTGCCCTATAATTCGATACCAAAAAAAATATTTTCTGATATCAAACAAACAAAAGTTATTGAGGTTTAATCATAACAGGATAGTGAAATACAAAGGAGCAAAATGAATAGCTCTATCGGAACAAGGAAAATAATGACGGAGAGAAAGAGTTAAATATATATACGTGCTCAGACAAGGAGTTGTCTAGCCCCAGAGGCGCAAAGTTACATAAAAAAATGTTTGAGCCATTGAAATACTGTGCCTTGGACTCGGTCCTTAGGCACCCCAACGGGGCTTCGTTTTTTTGTTTGTTTGTTTTTTGCTTCTTTATTGAAAAAATCTTCTCCCCTAACATAGAGTAAGGATTGCTATAATTATCTAATATAAAAAGCAGAAAGTAAGGCGTATGTATGTTTGTATGTATGTCCCCGCATAGAAATCAAAACCGTTTCACCGATCTTGATAAAACATGGCAGAAATGTTCCTTGGGTACTAACTTAGACCGTAGTGTATTTATTGTAGCCCTAAAAAAAACTTAAGACCCTACAAAAAAGTTTCCCAACTGTATGAAAGCATTATAACTTCATCGATCTAGGCCATATCAATGAGAAAAGATCGAAAGGGTCTAGATCTAGATCTAATTTTAAGAACTACACTTTGCGCAGATAGTTTTTTACTTTGACACATAAAAATACGAAAGATCGTCTATTGATTTCATTGTTTAATAAAATTAACCTTCAATTTTGTGTTTCAAAAGCATTTTTACATAAATTCGTTCCATATATCTGCGAATTCAGACGTCCTGACTTACTTTATAATTCCATTCATTTAACAAATCGGGTAAACCCGTTCTAGTTGTACTTGACATCCTATTCATCTATCGCTCCTTTCGTTTTTAATAGATATGAATGTATCGGCTTCGGGTAAACCCATTTTCGCAAAACTGCTTTTATTTTTGTAGCGAAAGAAAAACTTAAAAGGATCATTAGCTAAGTTTAACATACATCTAAATCCAATCCACTAGATTGGTAAACACAAAGGCCCGCAGGCCGCGGGTACTGTCAGGCTAGTAGTGTATAAAATATGGCAAGGCCATGGACCAGTGGGTTTAGTGTATTCTTCAGCAAAATTCTCTTGCTCTTCATTTAGTATTCCTGTGTGTTACTCCTGGTCACAGTCTGAGGATCACTGGACTTAATGCAAGTCCTAGTTAACACAGAGTTCTGATTGCTATTATATTGTGTAAAGTATGGCTAGGTCATGGAGCACTGGGCTTAATATAATCTTCATCAAGAGTTCACTCTTGTTCTTCTGCGTCTTAGCAAATTCAACATGTGATGACGTGTTGGACGTAGTAACGTCTAATAAGAGCCATTAGTGGGCTCAGCATGGGGGCTCAAACAATAGTTAGTGCAGTTAAGCGTAAGAAACAAACAACGCAAGCACGCACACACTCACTACTCAAAACACAGAATCAAAGAGTGTTTTTTAAGTTTCTTGTACACCCCGCAGGGCGCCATTGTGTTGGCTGTGAATTGATTAATGTTGTGCCACATTGCCGAGGGCTAATGCCCCCTCCCTGTCATAGACTCGGATACCTGGAGTAAGAAGAACAGGTAAGAAGCTGAGGATGGAGAAGGATAAGGGAGATAAAAAAAGCAGATACTTTCACTCACACAAGAGTTCATTCTCTTCGCCTTCCACATTCTCTCCCTTACATCTCGTCAACAGACATTGTCTTTTTTAAATGACGTCTGCTAATCAAAGTGCGCACTAATCAAAGTGCGCATCTTCCGGTCGGATTCTGTGATGTTAGGTTTCAATCAGTGAAGAAAAAAGTTTTATGGCTCGCCTGATGGTAGAGACGTCAACCTTTAAAAATGACACCGCCTGGGCTCCACACCTATGTCCTTTATCAATGGACCTCATTCACCAATCGTAAACAAACAACATTTAGTCACGTGATCATATTGATAAAACAACGAAAAAAAAAAAACTGTCACTATGTATTTAAATTAGATCGTAATTTGTATAGAAGAGAGAGAACCACGTAGCAAAACATTGTTTACGATTGGTGAATGAGGTCCATTGTCATGCTGTTGTGTTCTTTGAGAATCTTATATATGACTGAGTAAAGTGATTTTGGCCTCATACCATGACTTGCTGTAGGATGATAGATGCCACGGGGTCACCAGCTCCTAATTTGTCTTAATATAAATGTAAAGCTAGGGGCTGAAACAATGAATGATACATACATCTCTACAATATTCACAAGGGCCCTGACTGATACATACATCTCTACAATATTCACAAGGGCCCTGATTGATACATACATCTTTACCATATACACAAGGGCCCTCGATTGATACATATATCTATATTATATTCGTAAGGGTCCTGATTGATACATATTTTTATACTATATTCACAAGGGCACAGATTCATTCATGCACTGACATATCACTATTTCTCCCACAAGCCGTGAATACAAAAATACGAAAATTAACTAGTTGTTATTTCCCGTGTGACTAGAAGAATTAAGCACCTTTTACGATTGAAAACGCAGCGGTTAAATTTGCCTTAAGCGACTTTTTATTCGCAATATAGACCCAATATGGTTTTTAAAGCTGACTTTAAAAAGTAGAAGATTAAACTTTCATCCGTTTTTTAAGCACTATTTAAACTTTTTTAGTGTGTACATTTCTCCTTGGCGCGAAACTTGCTTTTAAGAAAAAAAAATTCCCTTTTCGAATCTTGTTGTCTATAGGACTGATGATGTAAAGGTCATCTGTTTCTGTGGTCTACGGTTATCGAGGGTAGACATTGTAGACATTTAATAATATTTTTTTTTTGTCACATGAAGCCGAAATCGACTAAATACGTATTTTTGTATGTAACAAAAAAAGAAAAAGAATAGACTAGGAAGTAGATTATTTTCAACTCTGAAGAAACTTGAAACATGGAACGTAAAATATTTTTTTTATAACAAAGATCTTGGTTAACGTGTAGGGTTAAGTGTATTCGGAGTCAGAGTGTATACAATTCTAATTATAGGTCAATAGCATAGATCTAGACTTATAAGATGGTGCGCAAATGTTCCTAAAGATAAGAGAAGATAATTTTATTGATCCAATCAAATGGATATTCAGTTTTACTACAATTGACAACCTCAGCGTAACTACTGTACACTAACGGTAAAGATGAAAAATTCGAACAACATTCACACACGAAACACATACACATTCACAACCAGCGCTTTATGAGTTTGACTTCTATGTACTTCTCGATGACGACAGATGACTTTGTAACACTCTGACCGAAAGTGGGATGAAGGAGTTTTTAAATCTTTCTGTCCAAATGGAAAGGAGACGACCACTTCGTTCAGATCTTATGTAACAGTGGTTTAATGGTTGCAGGTTGTGCTAAACGTTCAGTAATTAAACTCTTTAATGAATTGAGCCTAAATGAGGAAATATGTTCTAGTCCTCTAGCTATACTTAAATTATTATTATTATTTTATATTGGATAAATTATAACGGACAAACGAGAGTTTTCCCATTGTGGCCACATAACTAGCATTTCTTTTTCCCAAGGGGATACACAAACTGTCAAATTTCTAGGTAAATCGGTAGAGCCGTTTTCGAGATCCGTGTCCAGGTTTTTCCACACATGGTTTGGCCGATAAAATTTGTAAACTGAATTAGGAATTGTAAAAATAACACAAGAAAGGCACGTCTTCCCCCTAACTTTCATAACGTTAAAAGTTTTATATGTTATATATGTTATATGTTTTATATGTTATGCGTGTTATATGTTATACGTTTTATATGTTATGCGTTTTATATGTTATGCGTTTCATATATTATGCGTTTCATATATTATGCGTTTTTTATGCTATGCGTTTTATATGTTATGCGTTTCATATGCTATGCGTTTCATATGTTATACGTTTTATATGTTATGTGTTTTATATGTTATGCATTTCATATGCTATGCGTTTCATATGTTATACGTTTTATATGTTATGTGTTTTATATGTTATGCTTTTCAAATGTTATGCATTTTATTTGTTATGTGTTTAATATGTTATGCATTTTATATGTTATGCGTTTCATATGTTATGTGTTTCATATGTTATAAGCTTTATATATTATACCTTTTATATGTTATAAATTTTATATGTTATATGTTTTATATGTTATACGTTTTATATGTTATACGTTTTATATGTTAATCCTTTTATATGTTATGCGTTTCATATGCTATGCGTTTCATATGCTTTGCGTTTCATATGCTATGCGTTTCATATGCTTTGCGTTTCATATGTTATGCTTTTTATATGTTATACGTTTTATATGTTATACATTTTATATGTTATACGTGTTATATGTTATATGTTTTATATGTTATACGTTT
The DNA here is from genome assembly GCA_030265305.1 of Biomphalaria pfeifferi. NCBI lineage: Eukaryota > Metazoa > Mollusca > Gastropoda > Planorbidae > Biomphalaria > Biomphalaria pfeifferi. Next base: position 1,193,226 of record JASAOG010000079.1, read on the forward strand.
TATATGTTATATGTTTCATATGTTATGCTTTTTATATGTTATACGTCTTATATGTTATACGATATGAACGTAACTTCGTTCAATACCATTACATAGACATCAACTCCCTTGTATGTACATATATAGATGCTCTAGAATGGAGACAATGATGTGGCGACTTTCCTCTGTTCCTTTTCAACCCCATGGAAACCTACACGCCCATGGGTCAGTCCCAACACATCAGCAGAGGTCACTCTGTCCAAGCGGTGTTGACTAAGCGAACCAAATATGAAGTAAAAAAATAAAACTGAGAAAGGGAGTGGGATGGGAGTGTTTTTCAAAACTTTTCGTCACGTCCGGCAATGAATTGGTCCGTGTGACGGATGGCCTTTGGTCGAATATCGACACTAGTAAAAAAAAAAAAAAAAAAGAGGTATGGGTGCGCGCGTGTGTGTGTGCGTGTGTGTGGGGGGGCGAGGTATAAAGTGCGAGGGAGATGGGGGAGCGGGTAACCAAGAGGATGAATAAACGCGTTGAAATAAAACTGATGGGTCTGTGTCGGTGCGTGCGTGTGTTGAGATAGAGACGAAGCTGATCTACTCGAGTAGATCTTTCTGGAGAAACGAAACAGGCATTTGTGGGGGGGGGGGGGGAAGAGAAGTGTATGATTATACCATCAATCTTCCACGTGTGTGTGCTGAGTTTGAATGAGTGGGGGGGGGTGGAGAGATGGGGGGGGGCCAGGAATTGGATACGTAGGTAGCAAGAAAAAAAAAAAAAGAAAATGATTGTTTGAAATGTTTTGAGAGCGAACACTAAACGTAAGACTAAATAGAAGCCATATTGTTACATCTCGTGGAAAGGTGTTGGAAGTGGGAAAATAGAGTGAAAGAGAATGCGACGTTACGGTACGACGTCATTTGAATTCATTAAATCTTTGTTACTTTAGATACAGGTATGAAAAAGAGTGCTAAGTAATATTACTAAGTTGATTGATCCAATGCCAAAGACAGAGAGGAATGGAGAAAGAGGATCGACTGATCGCGTGTGGTGCCCCAACGGTCCAACAGACTAATGGATAGGTGAAGATGGAGGTGTGATACGTTTTACTAATTAATAATTAGTGTGTACTTGATGGAGGTGTGATGAAGGACCATGCATTGTGTGTGCGTGTATTTTGAATAGACGTCTGTAAAAGATAAGATAAGATAAGATAAGAAAAAAGAGAGAGAGGCTGTTTATACAAGTGGCTAAGAATATAATGCAGCTTATAGCATGTTCAGTGAGCTATGGTCAATTCCTTTTTTATAGACTTGTAAGGAGCGAGGGTATATAAGAGGTTACCGTACCTGCCATGAGGCGCTCAGCAAACTCCCTTCTAGTTGGGATTCGAATTCACGACACCTTGATAGGTAGCCAATCGGTTCATTCCAAAACATCCCACTCTACAGGGGCGTAGCTTGGAATTTGCCCTCATTGGGGGGCCGCGAGGGCTTGATCTCTTAGGGGCCCCTGCATTTTGTGTAATATTTAACATTCAATGTAAAAAACATTCATATGGGGGCCCCCCTCAAGTGGTTGACGGGGGATTTTCAAATTCTCCACCTCCCTCCTCCACCCTAGCTACGCCACTGCCACTCTATTTGCTATTTGATTAGTAAACTAATTATTAGATCAAGTCTGATCGCCAATTAAAACAACGTCATACAAAATGATTTGGGAATAAACTTACCAATCGAAAAGAACGAAAGTCCAAGAAATCTTTTTTGTCCACTAATTTGTTCCCTGTTATCTGATCATGGTACAAGTTTTTAATAGACAGCCACCACCACTGTTTCCCCTCTCTCCAAAATAATTAGTTTAGAAAATGTCAAATCCATGACAGAGGAATATGTGACACTAAATGTTGTGCGAAGGAAATCAAATCGTGAATGACGTTCAGAATAATTACTTTTTAAGGGGTTGGGTCCTAATGTGTAGGTCCTGAGGGGGTCCTGTGGGTCCTGTCTTGTGATGGGTGGGTCCTGATGTGTGTGTCTTGAGAGGGGTGGGTCATGTCCTGTCTACCAGAGTCCTAACAGTTGAGAGTCAAAGTTATGTCATTTGTAAGTCAATGTTCAAAATATGAAAAATGTTTTTTTTTCTATAGTTTATCTAAAAGTATATCGAGAAAGAAAGAACCATATAACAAAGATAAGAGATGAGGTAAGCGATGAGGTAAGCGATGAGGTAAGCGATGAGGTAAGCGATGAGGTAAGCGATGAGGTAAGCGATGAGGTAAGCGATGAGGTAAGCGATGAGGTAAGCGATGAGGTAAGCGATGAGGTAAGGTAAGACGTAAGACAAGACGTAAGACAAGACGTAAGACATGAGATATAAGACATGAGAGATAAGACATGAGAGATAAGACATGAGAGATAAGACATGAGAGATAAGACATGAGAGATAAGACATGAGAGATAAGACATGAGAGATAAGACATGAGATAGAAGACATGAGATAGAAGACATGAGATAGAAGACATGAGATAGAAGACATGAGATTGAAGACATGAGATAGAAGACATGAGATAGAAGACATGAGATAGAAGACATGAGATAGAAGACATGAGATAGAAGACATGAGATAGAAGACATGAGATAGAAGACATGAGATAGAAGACATGAGATAGAAGACATGAGATAGAAGACATGAGATAGAAGACATGAGATAGAAGACATGAGATAGAAGACATGAGATAGAAGACATGAGATAGAAGACATGAGATAGAAGACATGAGATAGAAGACATGAGATAGAAGACATGAGATAGAAGACATGAGATAGAAGACATGAGATAGAAGACATGAGATAGAAGACATGAGATAGAAGACATGAGATAGAAGACATGAGATATAAGACATGAGATATAAGACATGAGATATAAGACATGAGATATAAGACATGAGATATAAGACATGAGATATAAGACATGAGATATAAGACATGAGATATAAGACATGAGATATAAGACATGAGATATAAGATATGAGATATAAGATATACGATAGGATATACGATAGGATATACGATAGGATATACGATAGGATATAAGACATAAGGTGAGACACAAGGTGAGACACAAGGTGAGACACAAGGTGAGACACAAGGTGAGACACAAGGTGAGACACAAGGTGAGACGTAAGGTGAGACGTAAGGTGAGATTGTGAGACGTAAGGTGAGACGTAAGGTGAGACGTAAGATGAGACGTAAGATGAGACGTAAGATGAGACGTAAGATGAGACGTAAGATGAGACGTAAGATGAGACGTAAGATGAGACGTAAGATGAGACGTAAGATGAGACGTAAGATGAGACATGAGATGAGACATGAGATGAGACATGAGATAAGACATGAGATAAGGTATGAGATAAGGTATGAGATAAGGTATGAGATAAGGTATGAGATAAGGTATGAGATAAGGTATGAGATAAGGTATGAGATAAGGTATGAGATAAGGTATGAGATAAGATATGAGATAAGATATAAGATAAGATATAAGATAAGATATAAGATAAGATATAAGATAAGATATAAGATAAGATATAAGATAAGGTATGAGATAAGGTATGAGATAAGGTATGAGATAAGGTATGAGATAAGGTATGAGATAAGGTATGAGATAAGGTATGAGATAAGGTATGAGATAAGATATGAGATAAGATATGAGATAAGATATGAGATAAGATATGAGATAAGATATGAGATAAGATATGAGATAAGATATAAGATAAGATATGAGATAAGATATGAGATAAGATATGAGATAAGGTATGAGATAAGGTATGAGATAAGGTATGAGATAAGATATAAGATAAGATATAAGATAAGATATAAGATAAGATATAAGATAAGATATAAGATAAGATATAAGATAAGATATAAGATAAGATATAAGATAAGATATAAGATAAGATATAAGATAAGATATAAGATAAGATATAAGATAAGATATAAGATAAGATATAAGATAAGATATAAGATATAAGATAAGATATAAGATAAGATATAAGATAAGATATAAGATAAGATATAAGATAAGATATAAGATAAGATATAAGATAAGATATAAGATAAGATATAAGATAAGATATAAGATAAGATATAAGATAAGATATAAGATAAGATATAAGATAAGATATAAGATAAGATATAAGATAAGATATAAGATAAGATATAAGATAAGATATAAGATAAGATATAAGATAAGATATAAGATAAGATACAAGATAAGATACAAGATAAGATATAATATAAGATAAGATATAAGATAAGATATAAGATAAGATATAAGATAAGATATAAGATAAGATATAAGATAAGATATAAGATAAGATATAAGATAAGATATAAGATAAGATATAAGATAAGATATAAGATAAGATATAAGATAAGATATAAGATAAGATATAAGATAAGATATAAGATAAGATATAAGATAAGATATAAGATAAGATATAAGATAAGATATAAGATAAGATATAAGATAAGATATAAGATAAGATATAAGATAAGATATAAGATAAGATATAAGATAAGATATAAGATAAGATATAAGATAAGATATAAGATAAGATATAAGATAAGATATAAGATAAGATATAAGATAAGATATAAGATAAGATATAAGATAAGATATAAGATAAGATATAAGATAAGATATAAGATAAGATATAAGATAAGATATAAGATAAGATATAAGATAAGATATAAGATAAGATATAAGATAAGATATAAGATAAGATATAAGATAAGATATAAGATAAGATATAAGATAAGATATAAGATAAGATATAAGATAAGATGCAAATGTCATGTTTTTCTACAGAATTAACCAATTGAAATACCAAAGTCTTATGTCGTGACCTGCTCGATAAAACAGCATGAAGTTTTTGTTTCATTACCAGTATCTATATTTGTCTCCTGTTCGCCTCGTAACAAAAATTAAAAACAATGAAAAAGAACGAACAGCTGAACTGTGATAGAGACGTTTTACTATTTTGACGCACAGCAAGAGTAAAAGAAAGTCTGTACTATGTACAGTGTCGTACTTCTAACAAAGTATTCAATGGAGCTTAACTCTTTCTCTCCTAACTGACGATACCAGCGTTGATTCCACCAGAATGTGGTAAATAATTACGGAGAGAAAGAGTTAAGTCCCGGAGCATCTATTTCAAAGGTTCAAAATGTGTCATCCAATATGAAATTCAAGACTCAAAAATAAAAAGTCGGCTGCGAATTTAACTGTCTACTATTTCACACAATTATTTTTAAATAATTGAAAAGTAAAAAGGCGAAAAACAAAAGGGTAGGATCAAGTCGAAATGAAACACCGTAAAGCAGAGCAGATAGGGTTACATCTTTGTTGAACTTTACATCTTTGTTTAATGCTGTTTGATTTGTTTGTTTGTGTGTAAAGTAACAGCCACCGCAAGTTAGCACACGCCGTGTTACTATGGTAACATATACATATATTTCCCAAGACGATTAGTATTATTTATACGCTCCTTTCTCCAACATCTTGTTTTGATCTCGTTGCCGAGACTGGCCCCAAATGAAGTCGCTACAGTGTCTGACTTTTGTTTACGACAATCGATGCATGTAATTCTCTTTCCGCTCCACTCCGTGATGTTTGCGCAATGTTTATACAGAAAGTTTCAAATAACAGAAAAGAGCATTACAGTCTATTATTTCTTTTGAAAATCTAGGTAATGACTCATGTTAAGGAATAAAAACCTTTTCCAAATTTTAATGTTAAACAATATTTTTTTAATAACATTTTTAGTCGGGTAGAAAAAAATATAATTAACATCCATGTTCAATGTTTGTAACTCATTAACTTATTTACATAACGATTTTAGGTTTCTTATTAAAACACAAAGCAAAAATAATCCTCTCCTGTAAATTGTTTCGTCTCAGTTGTTTTCTTGTTCCGGTTTCACTTTTTAAAAACATTTTAATGGCAGACTTAAGAGATAATTTGTTTCCCGCCATGTTTACGTCATTAAAACGAAACGATAGAGGAAAGGGGGGGGGGGGCGAACTCGTAAAACGCAAAATGAGGCTTTCAGAGAGTTGGATTGAGAGAAAGAACAAACACAGCAGAAGGCGACTAGAAGGAAGGAAGAAGAGGAAGACAAAGTGAGAGTCAAATAAAAAGGAAGGAGTTTTTCTCGGTTGACATGAAATGGCCAAGTGATGGCCGCGCGTCCCACTTAAAATATGCAAATAACACCGCAACGGCTCTCCGGGCCACTTTCGGTAAAGCGCGCGCCTAAATGTCTGTGTTTATTTATAGATTGGAGCTCTCACGCGCTGGAGACCAGGGATTTACATCTGCATCTGATTGCTGTGGTATCTAGGTTGTTTTTCTTTTACTTTTGTTGTCTAGGTTTATCTTACGCTTTTTATTATAGCTGATCTAGGTTTTATTCTGACTTATCAAACACATAGAAGTAACAAAAGGAAAAAAAAATAACTCTTTAGACTTCGCTAATTAGGTAAAAAAAAAAAAAAATTCCCCCCCCCCCCCCGAAACTTTCCGTGTCACATTAGTAAGCTGACTAAAGTAACAAATCGAGTGACTTAGTCTTAAAGCCAACATGACCAGACATTTAACCAATGTCTTACAGTTCAGATTGCTACCCGAATTAGCGTTGCGGATTTGTAGAGACAAGAATCGGCGGTCTTGGAAAAGGGTGTGGGGAAGGGGGGGGGGGGGAGATACGAGTGTATTTTTGGAAGTGGGGGGGGGCATCACCCCTCTTTTATTCATTGATATATGTTATTGAGTTTGTGTGCGTGTTTATGGTGTAACCACTAAGAAAGGGGAGCGGATGGTTTTGGTTGTGTAGGCTAAATTGATTCTGAAGAAATCATAAGGTAGTCAGTCTCGTGTGAAGGTTGTAAAGGAGGCTAATCAGAGACGTTTTATGTTTTACATGTTTCGGATGTTCCTTCAGAGTTGATAATCAATTCCTAGTCCGAACCTCCCGCAGGACGACGGGGGACGGGAGCGGGCCGGGTTTAAACCAGGGACTACTACCATTACAGTCCAACATAACCAACACCCTGTACGGCAGTGCTGAACAACTGAAGAGAACTGCACACTATTTTTCCTTGGTACAGTCTGCAAAAGAGCTGACAGCTCAGCAGCAAAAAGCTGGCTAGAAGAAGAAGAGCCCGGGACTACTGATAAGTCCGAACAACAGTGCAGCGCGCAAACCACTCGACCAGGCAGACGTGAGACTGTAATATGTAGATTTTCTTTAAATTATCATTTCATTTTGTTACTACTATATCTCATTCAATTTGGAAGCTTTAAATATTTATTTTAAAAAAAATATTTTTAAAGTTTGTTTAAAAAGAAGTTTGCACTTATTTAAAGTCAAACACTAGGAATTAAATAAGCCTACATCGGTTTAATTGTTCCAGCTGTTTAGAGCATCAATAGTTCACTGTTATATTATTTTAAAGGCATCTTCAATTATAAATAACAGAATCCTCTGTGAACATTTAAATATTCATAAAGTTGTTTTTTTTAAATCACTGTCTTGGCCTGTACTTCTCTTAGCTTAGTATATTGTAATTGATTTAAATATGTGTCTGTCGCAGTCTGTGTGTGGGTGTATCTGTCTGTCTGTCACAGTAAATATATATGTGTGTGTGTGTGTGGATATCCGTGTAAGTTTATCTCTTCAAAGTTTCCTTTTATATGCCGGCACCAAGGGCAATAGCTTACTGGCGTTGCACCTGCGGCTCCGTCCCCTCGAGATCCAAAAAAAAAAAGGGGGGTGGGAATGATTTCGTTTGGTCAATGTGGGAGGAAAGTTGATAGCAGTAAATAACAATGTTTTGGAGATGGGGGGAGAGGGAGGGGTATGGTTGAATGCAATCTAGGAGGAAGTCTGTGAGCTTGGGTTAATTAATTACTGTACGGCCCTTCTGATGACGGATAAAAAAGAATAATTAAATTAATTAGACAGTAGCTGCTCCAAACGTAGGAAGAGAACATCTACTAATAAACAGTTTGATAAAGTCTCATTATCACACACAGACACGCTTTACACACTACATAGACTGTATTCATAAACTGGACATAGGTAGATAGATAGATAGGTAGATAATTGATAGATAGAGAGATAGATAGATAGATAATTGATAGATAGATAGATAGATAATTGATAGATAGATAGATAGATGATTGATAGATAGATAGATAGATAGATAATTGATAGATAGATAGATAGATAGATAGATAGATAGATAGACAATTGATAGATAGATAGATAGATAGATAATTGATAGATAGATAGATAGATAGATAGAGATAGATAAGTTATTGATAGATAGATAGATAGATAGATAGATAGATAGATAATTGATAGATAGAGAGATAGATAGATAGATAATTGATAGATAGATAGATAGATAGAGATAGATAGAGATAGATAGATAATTGATAGATAGATAGATATAGATAGATAGATAGATAGATAGATAGATATAAAGATAGATAGATAGATAGATAGATAGATAGATAGATAGATAGATAAATAGATAGATAGATAGATAGATAATTGATACAAAGCGTGAACAAACATGTTGTTTTTTTTTAAATCACTCACAATGCGAACACAAGATAGTTTTCAGAAGCCTAAGCAAAAAAAACTTTGACTAAGTCAGTAGCTGACTCTGTTCTACACAAGGCAAGAATAGTACTGAGAGAGAACTACCCTAGTTAATAGTGACGTTATCATGTCATAGTGTATACCCAGTACAGTAGTGGAAGAAAAAATAATAGGCTGGGATGAAAAGATAAACAGACAGACAGACAGACAGACAGACAGACAGACAGACAGACAGACAGACAGACAGACAGACAGACAGACAGACAGACAGACAGATAGATAGATAGATAGATAGATAGATAGATAGATAGATAGATAGATAGATAGATATATTACTTTCAAACCTATGCATCTTATCTTATATAAAATACAGACGTCACTTTTGAAAAAAGAGGATTACGTCCTACGCGTGTTGCTAGGTCAATCTGGCCATGCGTGTTAATCATTGACTTAAACTCTGCCAGGTCATTGGTTTCCCTGGCGTCACAGTAGACGAGAATAATTATGCCTATCTACCAAACTACTTTACATTTTGACTGAGTAGAGTGGATCAAATGTATTATGTTCATGGCCGTTATGATAAAAGCACATTTCTTATTCCACATGCTAGGAATAATGTAAATAAGTGACTCTTTCTTTCCAAGAGTTAGTAGACAATTCAACGGGTTGGCATGTTGTACAGACCTGTGACGCAGCAACAAGCTTTTGGTCTAACTTACTTAATTCTGTGCACTCCCAGGGAAGCATAGGGCCGCAACCACACCTCTCCACCGAACTCAGTTCTGAGCAGCTTTCTTCATCTGCTCCCATGTCATTCCAGTACCCTCAGCTTCACTGACGACTGACCTCTTCCAGGTTTGCTTGGGTTTGCCCACTTTCCTCTTTCCTTGTGGGTTCCAGTCAAGTGCCTGCCTTGCAACATTGGTAGCTGGTTTTCGCAGGGTGTGTCCTATCCAGCTACATATTCGTTTTGTGATGTCATGGGCTATGGGCTTTTGTCTAGTTCTCTCCCACAAATCAATAGTAGTTATCTTTTCTGGCGACCTAATTCCTAATATCCGGCGTAGGCATCTGTTAACAAAGGTCTGGAGCTTTTCCATATTTGTTTTAGTGACTCTCCATTGGTCTAAACTGACTGTAAACTGCCCACAGGCTGTGACGTTGCAAGTCAGTGCTGAGGCCATCTATAACGAATAGTCTCGGAGAAAGACGGTCAACAGATCTCATGTGGTGCCCCACCGGTTCAACAGACTAGGATATAGGTGAAGGGAAATGTGATAGAGAGTTTTTTTTTTTCTGGGCAACTCATTTTGATGATATGTTTAACTGAGGCTGGGAAAGAGGCCGGGAGTAGTCTGTAATGGCGTCATTATCTTTATATTTATACGTTAACTCTCTCTCTCCTAACTGACGATACCAACGTTGATTCCACCTGAATCTGGTAAATAATTACGGAGAGAAAGAGTTAAGTTCTTAAATGAACGATTCTTTCGCAGGTGTAACCTCAAACATGTATTCAATTAAACATAAACACATGCGCACAATCACACACAGACACACTGATATATACAAATGTAGTGATACCTCATCGTAAACCCCACCCCCATCTTTTCAGGAAAAGAATACGAGCCTCGCCTTTCCCAAAGGTGTATTTGTAAAGGAATGTAGCCATCAGGTAGAACTACGCTCCTAGGGGGAAGATATTTGTGTACTAATATGTAAATGTATACATGTATCGCCCCCATAGGCTCGAGTTTGTTTATACTTTAAGGCTGCTTGCACACTAGCGCGAAGCTTGTTGTTCTCAGCGCTCCTTGCCAGATAATATGCTTTTTATGTTTGAAGTTTATTGGAAGACAAGGGAGAGAAGAAGGTCAAAGTGGCGACAAGATTCCTCTCCCCTTCTCAAATTTAAAAAAAAAAAAAAAAAAAAAAAGGCTCATGATCGGGTTGGACAACCCAAACGAGGGTTTGGTGTGTCGTGTTTATGTGTTTAACACACGTGTGGAGACTAGTTGTAAAAGAGTCTTGTGTTTAACAACGGAATCTAGTTTATTTAGTCAATCGACTAGTAAGTAACGGCTGGATGACAGTCTCATCTCCCAGCAGTAGAGGTTACTCCCCCTTCCCACCACAAACTTTTTGCTATTAATACTTCATTTGAAGTTATTGAGAGCACCGCCCTCCTCCTTTTTTTCTAAATATGAATATCGAGCAATATGGCATTGATCAATACGTTCGCTAATATTGAATGTTTCCAAAACAAATTTGATATAAACATTAGTATAAGGTTCGCGTAGATTGTGGCAAAATATGTAGGTCACTGCTGGCGTAATTGAAAATAGCTAACTCCTCTACCATCAAATCAAATGCAACCTTTTCATGCGTTGTTTGTGGCGGGAACGTCTCTCCAAGATAAAGCTCTACAGTCACATGAAAAAGTGTTCTACGAGATGAATCATAGTCGTTTTCCAAATGAATGAGCTTACGAGGTCTGCGTTAGATGCAGCAAAATATATAGGTCACAGCTAGATCTGCTTAGTTAAGCAACGCCATTTATGGTGTAACATATCTACATGTACTTACTTTGTAACTGTTTTTTACATAGCCACCTTCCCTAATATCCAGTTGTTCATATTAGTGGCCCGACTCAACCTTTTTTATAATTCTATCTGTCTGGAAAAATTTTGAACATGTTATTTCTCCCACACACATTCTCGGATCAAGCTGAAACGTTCCACAATTATGTATTGTACCTAAAAAAAACATGAATCAATTGAAAAATTTACCAATTAGTTAATTAGTTATAGATACACAATTTTTTTTGTTTGATAACTCAAAATGGAAAATATTTCTACACTATTATATAGCACTAAATATTAAGTTCTTCCCCTTAGATAAGTTTTTTTTTGTAGATTTATTCATTCTGGTTTACTATCTCCACCCGTTCACATGACTCCATAATCACCAGGTGAGATCTCTCTTAGGCTAGATCTCACCTTGACCTGCCGTACCTGGAATTTTACCTGGACACTTAACGCACCAAAGCCTGAGAACTTCTAGATCTACACAACAAAGATTTCTTAAGCCGAGGTGATGGAGATCCTGACAGACGTCGCATCGTATTAGTTCATACGTCAAAGATGGAACATTAAGAAGCTCTGATTTAAAATAAAATGATTGCACAGATTAAACAACGGCAAGTACATACAAAACTCATCCACTGGAGAGTTTATACGAAACCTTAATAGAATTTAATTTGTTTGCATTAAGTTAATTATCTTCTTAACTCTTTTTTTTATTTACTTATATCGTAAAATACAAAAATTTGGGGGGGGGGGGGTCTTTTGGGAGGGGGTGTGTGTTTTATATGTTTCAGACATGCCGTCAGATCTGAAGATAATATCGGTGTGGCACAGATCACCTGTAACACTGTAAGAGATGACTATGGGCTAGGGTTCAATACCATGGTGACGACAGTCTGGAATGCCTTGGCATAAACACATAGCATTCCATTTAGATAGATAGATACGTGGACAGACCCACAGACAGACAGACGGACGGACAGACAGACAGACAGGTAGGTAGATAGATAGATAGATAGATAGATAGATAGATAGATAGATAGATAGATAGATAGATAGATAGATAGATAAAAGACAACTCCAGTGTAGCTAATGTTCACTTTATAATCGCTACAGTATTTTAAATAATAACATTGTACCTGATAATACGCTCATTAAAATGAGTACTATATGTAAGATGTATCATCAAACATGTTCCAGTAACAAGACCCATAAAGAACCCCGAGCCATTGATTCCACTTCTCTGTAGGCTTAAGACTAATGATCCCCTGACTTTCACAGCATGTCTTTTGGCGCGATTTCTCACCTCGTAAAAATGTCTTCTTCTGAAAAGTCTCCTTTCTCCCAAATCTCAGACTGATGTGTTGAAATATTCAAGTCAGTGTTCACCTGTTTTGTATGTTAACGTTGCTACTATGTTAACTCTCAGAATAAAAACCGTTGGTAGAATAGGTAGTGATTACAAACAAAAAACCTACTTCTTATGTAGTTATTAATATATATATATATATACATATAAAAGCTTTTATATATTTCTTTACGTTTAGTTTAAACCAGTGATGCCCAACGTAATTCGGCTTGCGGGCCATTTCACTTTCCAACACTCGTGTCGCGGGCCACATGACCGAAAATGTACTAGAAACCTCTGGATCTAGTAGCCTACTTACATTAATTAATGGGGTGTCTGAAATGTATCTTTCTTTTTTTTTTACGCGCCTCTACTTAAAATGTGAGCGACACTGTAGCCAGCTTACCAACGAATCATGTTCTTTTGTTTCTCCTCCAATCTCTAGGCGTAGTTTAACAATTTTTTTTTATCTGATACTTTTATAATGCCATTTATATGTGGTTCTTTTCTAAAACAGCCAACCTTTCTTTATAAATCAAATATGTTGGCGTATTATCACGTTTCACAAAAAAATTAAAGATCCGTTTAACTTTTCCTGGTATATTCTAAATTCAGACTTTCTTCGGGTCTTCCATTTCATAACGTACATCTACTAATGTAAAAGGCCATTGTATCAATCCATCAGAGAAAAAGAGAGGCCCTAACGTACTTCAACATACTTTTCAACTTTAAAAAAGAGGGGGGATTTTCTACACTTTGTGTCGACGTTTCTGCGGGCCGGATGAAACCACGTCGCGGCCCATATCTGGCCCGCGGGTCTTATTTTGGGCATCACTGCTTTAAACAGGAGCTCATGTCAACGCCATGAAGAAACAAACAGAAGCTCAGATGATACACAGGAGCAATGCACAAAATGTCAACGTATATGTTTAGTAGTAAATTCAGGTTTACTAATACGAACAAATCAACTCAGGCGCCATTTTGCCCTCACTGGCATACAGGAAAGTAGTTGGCAGCAGATGACCTCTGAATGAGAAAATTGGAGTGCTCTCGCAATCGGACATACATTTGAGTCCCAGAAAAAAAGCCCTTGTAGAGGGCAGGCGCAGTAACGTATCAAAGAAAGCGCAAATAGAACCTCGGCAGACAACGGCTTTGTCTACATCAGATATACAAAATATGCAAGTCGCAATAGGTTTTGCGTAAACATGTGAAACAGTCATCCTTAATCTTCAGAGTCGAAGACATCACCATCGCACAGCTAGATTAGACTAAAGTAGAAAAGTCTTTATATGAAGTAGACTTATACAGGTACATAAGCCCTCCAGCGCGATGTGGTTTTCAAAGGTGTGTGCCCCAGGTTTTTTAACGTCATTGCCACACCAAAGGCAACGTGAACAGCTATATAATGCATATACCTGTAGACCTCTATAAGTTGCGTATCTTATAAGATAAAGACATTACCTCTTAACAGAAGATAATAATGAATAGGGGATATCCACATGTCAGTTTAGTCATTTATTTTTCTTTGAGACTGAAACTATGTTAAGTTATTGGTTTTCCTGGCTGATTCAGGCAACCCGCTCCACGTGTATGGGTCACACTATTAAATTTATACGCCTCTCACTGTCTACGGTTATCTTCTTTAGCTTCAGTGTTGACACTGTGTTTTCTATTTTATATACACGCTTCGGACAAGCTGTCCCACAAAGATCAACCCTGCGGTAATGTTGATGTGGTTAAAAAGTTTGTTTATGATTGTGTAACATCGTGAGAATGTGTTCGCAACATTGATTTAGTATGCTACTGACCAAGTCCCTTTCGTCAGTTCATGTGTCGTTCTGGTTTATTAAAGCCTTGTTTTAGGTTACTCTTCAGTGTTTCTTTATTTATTACTACAGTTGATCACTCTATATAATGTCGACGCTTCTGACTATATGCAGTAGTTTAACTCACTCTTCTATCAATGTGGTTATACTCTTTTAAGTATAGATCCGCCGCTGACCATTCGTGGTGGTCATCGCCCGCGCCAGTGTCAATGTGAAAACGCCTGAGGCCAAAAGGACTGTATACATATTCATATGAGGGTCAGTTACCAACAAGGAGGGGTTGGGGGGATGGCGAAGGACAGGCGCTAGACAACAACGTGGCGGTCACTTGTATTGACCACTAGATGACCAGCAGATGACATTTGCTGCCATTTCGGTCCAGTTTTTTTCTTTTTTTTTTTACTCAAACCTATCACCAGACCTCTCCCTACTCCTAAAATCTCATTTAGCGTGTAGAGGTTAGTGGAGTTACTAGCGTCCTCTTTAGTCTTAGGGTCCAAAGTAAAGAAAGGAAGAATAAGACACAAAGATGGGAGTAGTTTAAGAACCGAGGACATAGGCGTAGCACTTAGAATAGACGCCAAATAGATCCATGAGTTTGATAAACAAAGTGAATGTTCACATTTGACTATAGTAACCTTTACCTTTACCTATCTCTTAGTCTGTTGGACCGATGAGACACCAAGCAAGATTTGTCGACCGTTTTTCTCCATTCCTCCCTGTCTTTTGCCTTGATTAGAACCTCTATCAATGGTATATATATTCATTGGCTAAATGGCCAATAATTGAAAATGCATCCTCTGTTTGGAACCCCTCAAACCAAGAAAACATTAAGAAACTGGAACAGACACAAAATAGAGCAGTGAGATTCATAACAAACAAATATTCACATTTGACTAGAGTAACACCTTTAGTAAAATCACTAAATTTAAAAAGCCTTCAGGATAGAAGACTTAAAAGTAAAGTAGCAATTATACATAAAACACTGAACCATAATCTTCAAGTACAAAAACAAACTTTAATAAAATACTCAGAAAGACACAAAGATAAAGGCACATTCCTCGTCCCATATGCTAGGACAAATTTGTACAAATGCTCCTTCTTCCCTAGTGCTATTAGAGCATGGAATGGGTTGCCTGAGCTAGCCAGGAAAACCAGTGACTTGGCAGAATTTAAGTCATTGGTTAATATGCATGACTAAATGCATGACGCGTAGGACGTAATCATCTTCTTTTTTGAAGTAACGTCTGTAGTATATAAGATAAGATATGATAATGTTAATTGCAGGGCCACTGTCGGGCGCTTGGCCCAACTTGAAGCAATCGGCAAAATCCGCATTAGGCCGCCCTGCTAGTCTGTCTCAGTAGCCCATCTCTTTAAACCATATTTCCACGCCCCTGTAGAAAGAGATGGAGAGAAAGAGGTAAAGCGTTTATAAAGTGAAAAAAAAAAAGATAAATAAAAAAAAAAAAGCAAGAATATCCACTCTTAAAGTGAGCAGCTAAAATGAGAGTTGTCCTCCCCTTGATCGCTGTGTGAGTACATTATCCCAGGGTAGAAAAGATGTCGTCTGCCCACTTGACTTTGAGCCTACGTCGGCTTTATTGAATCAAGGCGCGAAACATACGATCCTGTAATCTCATAGGAGGGCAGGGGTGTGTACTTGAGGGAGCCACGGGAAAAGAGTGGCAAGGGGAGGGGAAGGTGTGAGAACTACTATAGGGGAAGAATAAATTTGATCAAGGTGTCTTTTTTGGTGTCTTTTTTTTATATTTTTTAACGCCTATAGTGCACTGGAAGGCTACACTATTGATACTGTCCAGCATCCTATTAATTGGTTATGATCACACCAGAGAGGATGTTCACACCGATATAAATTCATAACTCTGGGTGAATGTTCACGCCATAGGAATCCACAACTGGCTAGACGTTGACACCAGAATACATATAATTCAATGTGAAGAAACACAAGGAAGGCATTTAATATAACATCTAATGCCAAAGAGCATGGTAACAGTTAGGTAAAGCGCTTGGGAACATGGTGACACATTGGTAAAGCGCTTGAGGACATGGTGACAGATTGGTAAAGGGCTTGAAGATATGGTGACAGATTGGTAAAGGGCTTGAAGATATGGTGACAGATTCGTAAAGGGCTTGAAGATTTGGTGACAGATTGGTAAAGGGCTTGAAGATATGGTGACAGATTGGTAAAGTGCTTTAGGAATGGTGACAGATTGGTGAAGCGCTTGAAGACATGGTGACAGATTGGTGAAGCGTTTGAAGACATGGTGACAGATTGGTTAAGTGCTTGGTCTCCTAACTTGGTGAAGACTTGAATTTAGAATGTCGGGATTTTAAGGACGCCTATGAGTCCAACCAAATCTAATGAATACTGAAACACTTTGAAAAGTAAAGACTGTTAGTCTGTGCTGGCCAGATAACCCTCCCCCACCCCCTGTTGTCCTAGCTATCGTTAGCAACAGTGTAAGAAAAGGAATGGAAAAAGAACAGCATATTATATATATATATATATATTATAGAGTTGTTTTTTTTTTTAGAGATATCAAGATTTAAACGAATTTTAATCAACGGAAATTCCCAGAAATCTAAGTGTCTCTGAGCGCTGGAACTGGAGCACTCTTCGTTACTGGCTGAGTAGACAATGGCTGAGCTTAAAATGGTGATTGGATCGAGATAGATAAAGAACGTGTAAGGGTTTGTAGCTCAGCTCAGCTCAGCTCATTGCTTGATCCCAAGTGGAATTAATCCTTCCATCACGCGCGCTTAATGGGCGGCAATGAATACTATCAGCTAATAAGACAAAAAAAAAAAAACAACTTCTGAGATGGAGGAAGTCTACGGGAGTAGTTATACCTGAGCTTTTATTGTCGAGACGTTAGGAGGATATCAGGTACTCATTGACAAACACACGAGGAGAACGTGGATACACGAGGCTTTCAAGATGAGATAACTCATTCTTACTTTCTCTTCACGGTGACATCTCTTTGAGCTAATTTTACATGACCCCTAAAAATGTCTTTTTTTTTGTTGTTATTTTTTTAGGGGGGGGGGTGCGGGGCGGTTATTGCTGTTTAAACTCTAGATAAGCATAAAAAATGAAAGTGCCGGAACAATGTCAGCCACAGAATAGGAACAACTAAGTTTAACAAACAAAGCGTGAACAAACATGTTATTGTTTTTTTTAAATCACTCACAATGCGAACACAAGATAGTTTTCAGAAGCCCAAGCAAAAAAAACTTTGACTATGTCAGTAGCTGACTCTGTTCTACACAAGGCAAGAATAGTACTGAGAGAGAACTATCCTAGTTAATAGTGATGTTATCATGTCATAGTGTATACCCAGTACAGTAGTGGAAGAAAAAATAATAGGTTGGGAGGAAAAGATAAACAGACGGACGGACGGACAGACAGACAGACAGACAGACAGACAGACAGACAGACAGACAGACAGACAGACAGACAGACAGACAGACAGACAGACAGACAGACAGACAGACAGATAGATAGATAGATAGATAGATAGATAGATAGATAGATAGATAGATAGATAGAGATTAACGAATGATTTTGAGCTGTCCCAGTTAGCCTGTATCCTGCAGTTACGTATCTACCAAACTCGACAAGGATATAGGAAACGTCTAATATTGTTCACACCAGACAGGAGAGTTCTCCAAAATGTTTTCACTGGCGGTTCATTCTCCTCTACACCCATTCCTCCACTTCAAATAGGAGCCCGGTCCATTAACTACAAAGTAAAAAGGAAAATAATTTTTCACTCCCCAAAAAAAAAAAATAATAATCTCAGGACTTAAAAAAATAAAATCTCCAAATTTATTGCAAACATTAAAAAAAAAAACGCCCTCCGAGTTCACGGCATTCCTACCAACACATTTTCTTCGCCTGTTTTTGTCTGTTCAAAGCAGAGAGTTCTAGCTTCCAACTGTTTCTGTAATTTCTCCTGAACAATGTGATTGTGTGAAATCTTGGCATTCAATTTTGAATCCATCAGTTGTGGGAGTTTTTAAAGCCCATGTTCGCTGGTGGTCCAGAGAGAGAGAGTGCAGGAGCATCCTGATAAAGGTTTTTACTTTCTGTTCTATGATTGTCTTTGTAATGGATAACACATGTGTGTTGTAAAACTGTGGCTCGTTGGCCACATTCGGCCTTTTATTATATATTTTTACAAAGCTTATATCTTATCTTAACTTATATAATACAGACGTTACTCCAAAAAAAGAAGATGATTACGTCCTACGAGTCATGCATTCAGTCATGCATATTAACCAATGACTTAAATTCTGCCAAGTCACTGGTTTTCCTGTCTAGCTCAGGCAAACCATTCCATGCTCTTATAGCACAAGGGAAGAAGGAGCATTTGTTCAAATTTGTCCTAGCATATGAAACGAGGAATGTGCCTCTATCTTTGTGTCTTTCTGTTTGTCTGTAACACAGACTAAAAACGCAAAATACCTAGGTGTTATAATAAATGAAAAACTGTCATGGAATCCACATATTGATGAAACTACAAAAAAAATCCAACAAAGCATTAGGGTTTATTAACAGAAATTTCTATAAATCAAATAAGAACATAAAACTAAAATGTTATTTAACCTTGGTTAGGCCAATAATAGAATATGCATCCACCGTTTGGGACCCCTGAACTCAAGAAAACATTAAGAAACTGGAACAAACACAAAATAGAGCAGTGAGATTCATAACAAACGAATATTCACATTTGACTAGAGTAACACCATTAGTAAAATCACTAAATTTAGAAAGCCTTCAGGACAGAAGACTCAAAAGTAAAGTAGCAATTATACATAAAACACTGAACCATAATCTTCAAATACAAAAACAAATAAAATACTCTGAAAGACACAAAAATAAAGGCACATTCCTTGTCCCCTATGCTAGGACAAATTTGTACAAATACTCCTTCTTCCCAAGTGCTATTAGAGAATGGAATGGGTTGCCTGAGCTAGCCAGACAAACCAGTGACTTGGCAGATTTAAGTCATTGGTTAATATGCATGACTAAATGCATGACGCGTAGGACGTAATCATCTTCTTTTTTGAAGTAACGTCTGTATTATATAAGATAAGATAAGAAGTCTGTCTGTCTGTCTGCTATGAAGTTTAACACGTTATTTCTCTCACACCCATTCTCAAATTAAAACTTTACATAATTTTTCATTGGCATGGATCACGTCGAAGCTTTAAACAATTATTTATGCACCTACCAATATGAAGCAATTAAAAAATTAACCAATTAGTCAATCAATTATAGTTAATTGATTTTTTTTTTGTATATCGAATAAGGGAAATAACTACATTATAGGGATATAGTTGTAATTGCTTAGTTCTTTCCCTAAATAAGGCTTTGTTTTTTTGTTGGTTTTTTTGTTTCTTTTGTTTTGTTTTTTTTGAAGTAATTTTTTTATTATGTTTTGCTTGTTTTATGTATAGATAGAACAGTGTACACTGTTCCCATTCAGGCCGGTGAAAGGAAGCTCTTGTTTAAGAAGAAGAACAACAAGATCCTTAGGACTGACAAAGACGATTCTGCAGGGAACATTACCAGGGAAAAGAAAAAGAGGCAGACAAAAGAGAAGCGACGGGAAGACAGCATTAAGGAATGAACTGCCTTGACTATGGAAGAGACTCGAATCCTGGCGCAACACAGAGAGGAATGGAGACAGGGCCGGCCTTAGACATAGGCAAACCAGCAGCCCTCCGAACGGTGGCGCCTCACAGAAAACTCAAAAAACTTTTTTTTACAGAAGAACTAGCGAAACCTGTGCCCAATGTTATTGTTGGAGTCACTGGGTTTTTTAATCAATTGCGCTACTTTACTTTTTCACTTTTGTTTTTCTATTTTCATTTGGGTGCCACCAAATTCACTTCGCCTAGTGCCTACAATTATCTACGGCCGGCCCTGATGGTTGTCACATCAAGTGTGGAGCCTTGACGGTCCAAAAATAACCGAGGAATGGTTTAATAAAATATATAAATTCGAGTTAACAAAAAGCCATCGTCGGAAATCAAGTACTAAACAAAGAAAACGAAAGTTATGGTACGATTGTGTTGTGTCAAAATGGTGAGTCGGACACGGACTTTGTCAAATGCTTGTCTCAAAAGAACTCTGATTTGTGTAGCTTAAAGCCGACTTTGTAGTATAATCAACGGCTGGCTGAAATACTCCTTTACTGGACAGTGCAAGCTACACAAACAAAACTGTGGCTAGTATTTGACGGACTAAATGTCCTAAAGTACACAGAGTTTAAAAGACCAAGTGATGCACAAACTAACAAACACATTCACGAACACATAAACAAACAAACAGCCCTTTTGTGGACGAAACATCTATCATAGACTCGAGAAAGTTGTCATGTGTTAGAAGACATTTTACTTGTTCAAGAGATCGATAGATTAACAGATGAATAGTTTGAAAGATCATTAGACCAACAAATTAAAAGATGAATAGGTCAAAGCATTATTAGATCAAAAATCAGTAAATTAAATGTAAATGTAAATTAAATGACCAAACGCTTAATAGATATATCGATGGATCAAATGTTCAGTAAATTAAATGATCGCTAAATCTATACGTCAAATGATCAATCAATGAAAAGATTAATCGATCGACAGATAGATCAAATAAATTTAAAAATTCAATCTATCAGAGGATCAATTATCATTTATTTCAATAGATCGATACATCAAAGGATCGATATGTTAACAAAATCATTAGAACGTGGGTTTTCCTGAACTGTTTGCGATTCAAAAAATGTGATTCTTCTTATTGGTCTGTGGTCTCTTCCTGGGTTCCGGATGGACGTTGGAGGCGTTTGGTCACAGGACCTTTGCATCATCTGCCTCATAGGTCGCCAGGTCTGAAGGGGTAACTTTACTTTACTTTATTAATTCATGAAGTGGTATGTTTATGGTTTGACCGTTATAATTTTTAAAAATATGAGCATCTTAAACTAAAATTAGTTTGCGTCCTTTAATTCTGAACACGCTATCAGCAGGAATCACAAAAAGGACTTAACATGAAGCTTGCACCTCATTGCTTATAGTCTTCCCTTGTTGTTATAAACCCTTTCTAAAATTAACCTGCTCAATATAAATAAAAACAAAACTGAATCTTTAACTGAAAAGATCGTATGCTTATGTGTATCTCCCGTGGCTATTTTTAGTTATGTTGGGAAAATTACTGTTGTTTCTCGTAATGTAAATATGGTGCTTATAATATATTAACTATAAACAAACTTGATAGTGTATAGCTTCAGTGCACATATATATTTTTTCGGTGTAAATATTGCTTTATTACACAGTACTCCAGTGCACATACAATTTTGGGCACATATAGATTTGGTGCACATATATTATCGTTGTACATTTAGATTTGATGCACATACAGTTTCAATCACATATTGAATAGATTTTTTTTTCTTTTTCCGATAAACTATAAATAGCAAGCTTTTTTGGTGTATCCGGTGTACAGATTTCAGGAAAGTGTTTAAAAGCTATGTTGATACCAACGTTGAATTGAAAATCCTAGATATTTAGTGTAAGTATAATGTATAGCTGATATAGCTTCGATGCACATTGCATATATCTATACTAATAAAAGGCAAAGCCCTGACTCACTGACTCACTGACTCATCACTAATTCTGCAACTTCCCGTGTAGGTACAAGGGTGAAATTTGGCAGGCGCATTCCCTACAGCTTACTTACAAAAGTGCAGCAGGTTTCGTTTCCCAATCGTACGCGTAACGGTCGTAACGGTCGACAACGTCCGCCATGTTGAACGTTCGTATTTATGGAGCCATCTTCACGAAACTTGGTACGCGGCTTCCCTGCTTATTTTAGTGTTTTTATACGTAGGAGGGCAAAAATGTGGGAGGCTCATTCTTAATTTTCTGTCGACGATTGTTACTGGCTTCGCTTCTTGGTACGGCGGTTTACTCTTTTCGCTTGGCTTTTGTTGTATCTTCGTTAAAAGGGACGGCGTCACCTTTCTGTGTGCGCATCGAGGTCTTCTTTGTAGTCTGCTACAGCAAAGTAGCGTCCACGATTGGCGTTGTTAAATCCCGACTCATTCATTCGACTGCTGGTATTTTACACTCACGTTTCATTTATCGCTCCAAGCGTACCCCCACTGAACATGTCTCTCGAGATGGTCACCATCGATCAAAGGACTGTGGCTTACCGGATGGTTTCCATGCCCCCTGATGGATCCTGCCTTCTGAATGTTACCACCTTCGATTGCTGCTCTACAAAATCATAGGTCCCACTTCTTTCGAATCTCTCAGAACAGTTGACGGTGTTGTCCATCCAACCTACAAGTCGGCCTGCAGGGCACTTGGTTTGTTACAGGACGATGTCAACTGGGACGAGACTCTCCAGGAAGCTGCTCTGTCTCGCTCACCTCACAAGATCCGTGAACTGTTCGCTGTAATGCTGGTCTTCTGCCAAATGGAGAACCCCTTAAATCTCTGGGAAAAACATAGAGACAGCATGGCAGAAGATGTTAGGAGACAGACTGAAAGAGATCATGGAGGAACAGAAGTCCAACAGTGGTTGCCTATGATCTACAACAAGTGTCTTCAGTTGCTTGAGAACTACGTCATTGCTATCGGAGGTCTCTCTGTCGATCATTACGGGCTGCCTTCACCTTCGAGAGAACTGGCAGAGGTTACGTCGAATCCCGAGTACTTGAGGGAAACCTCTTACGACACCTCGGAGTTGGCCAATGTAGTCTCAAACAACGAGCCTTTGCTGAATGGTGACCAAAAGAGAGTTTACGAGCAAGTCATGAGGAGCGTTGTCTCGGGCACTGGCACGGTGTTTTTTCTTGATGCTCCAGGAGGAACTGGCAAGACATTCCTCATAAACCTTCTGATTGCGAAAGTCCGAGCGGAAGGTGACATTGCTGTAGCTGTGGCTTCTTCTGGCATTGCAGCAACTCTTCTTCAGGGTGGGAGAACTGCTCATTCAGCTTTCAAGCTACCTCTCAACCTCAGCCACACCACTGATTCGCCCTCCACGTGCAACATATCAAAGCAGAGCAACATGGCTGAAGTGCTAAGACAGTGCAAGCTGATTGTCTGGGATGAGTCCACCATGGCACACAGAAGGGGTGTCGAGGCTTTGGACAGGACCCTCCAAGACATCCGAAACACCACCACACGTATGGGAGGCTTGACAGTGTTGCTGGCTGGAGACTTTCGGCAAACCCTACCAGTCGTGCCCAGAGGAACACGCGCCGACGAAGTGAAAGCCTGTCTGAAGTCTTCGTACCTGTGGCGTCAAATCACTGTCGTCACTTTAAGAATAAACATGAGGGTTCATCTGAATGGCGACACAAGAGCCGGAGAGTTCTCTGATCTTCTGATGAGTATTGGTGATGGCAGCTTCAGTCAAGAAAATTCTAAAATAGCAATTCCCTCAAATCTCTGTCTCCTGGTGAAGACCTTGCAAAACCTTCGTTACAATGTTTATCCCAATCTAAGAACTCTCCAGCATATAGACGTGTCATGGTTGAGGGAGAGAGCTATCCTGACACCACGAAACGACATGACCACGGCCATAAACCACGTTTTACTCCAAGAACTCCCCTCACAATCTAAAACATACCAGTCTGTGGATTCAGTTGTGGAAATGGAAGACGCGGTGCACTATCCGGTAGAGTTTCTCAACTCTCTGAATCCTCCAGGCACTCCTGAGCACCGTCTCATTTTGAAGGTTGGGGCACCGATAATGTTGCTGAGGAACTTGCAGCCACCTAAACTGTGCAACGGCACCAGACTTCAAGTCACTTCTCTGCAGAAGAACCTCATTGAGGCAACTATTTTCACTGGCAGTGGCTCAGGAGAGACAGTTTTGATTCCTCGCATCCCCGTCATGCCCTCTGACCTCCCATTTCAATTCAAACGCCTCCAATTCCCAGTAAGGCTCTGCTTCGCCATGACAATCAACAAGTCTCAGGGACAGACACTACAAAAGGTTGGCATTGACTTGAGACAGGACTGCTTCTCACATGGGCAACTGTACGTCGCATGCTCAAGAGTAAGCTCGGCGCAGGGATTGGTCATACTGCAGCCGGAGGGCCGAACTGACAACGTGGTGTACAAAGAGATCCTCAACAAATAACTGTGTATTGGTACATGTATGTTTCTTCTCTATTTCAAAAGGTTTACTTTTCTTCTTAGTAACGAAATATTTAAGGCAGTACATATGACATTATTTTTACTTATCGGACTAACATTGCAAAAAGCCACGCAAAAACTGCGTTGTTCCGGTTATTCCAAAAATACATGCGCTACATTCCCTGCGGTAACACTCCTGGCACAAATGAGAATGTTTTGTTGTTACATGTAGGCCTATTAATTAAAGCAAATTTGAAATGTTAATGCAATAATCCTCCCGCTGCAAAGCGCGGGTATTTTGCTAGTAGTATATATATATAGTGTATCAATGTGCGGATGTCCGACCAGACAGAGAAATCTTAAAGCTGTCCAACATGTACAGTATCAATGCGACGGTAAAAAAAGGTCCCGACTTCGATGGGCGGGACATGTAGTCCGCATGCCAGACAAACGCCTTCCCAAACAACTTCTGTACGGGGAGTTGTGTGTGCAGGAAAGCGCTCCCAGGAAGGTCAATACAAGCGCTACAAAGACACTCTCAATTGTTCCTTTAAGGATTGCGATATCGACATTCACGGCTGGGAATCACTAGCTCTCGATCGCTTCTCATGGCGTGAAGCTGTAAGTCTCGGAGTCTCAAGATTTGAAGCAAGAGTATTGGTCAGGGCAAGAGAGCGCCGAACCAACAAAAAAGCTGAGAGAATAAGCAGGCCTATCTGTAACTGACCTAACCCACCCATGCCACGTATGCGGCAGGATTTTTAAAGCGAGAATTGGACTTTACAGCCATCTTCTAGTCTATAGGAAATGAGAAATGTGCTCATCTTCGACCACGAAGGAGGAGCTATATTTATAGTGTATCAATGCATGTATACCTGAAGCACAGATGTAACATAAGTCAATAAAGTTAAGTTAAGTTGAAGGGTCAAAATGGCACGTGTTCTATCAGGCAGCCATAACTGCATGAATTCTGTCTCCCTGCTTCTAATCCTGTGAATCGTCACAGACAGAAAAAGGAAATGGAGACAGTCTTGTCAAAACTAGTCGTTGTCACGTGATAATCCTTTCACACCATACCCTCACTAATAAACACAGACACACACGTACACAAAAACAGTGTATGATTGAAGCGTGTAGGTGGCAAACAGACATACACACACAAACAGACACACTGTAAGTACTGAGAATGTAGAGTTAGAGATTCTTAACATATAAAATTGATTAACATATTTCCCCCTTTCCACATCAGATATACAAGTGTCGGATATGAATACACAGGGCCGCCGCTACCTATTGTGCAATGTGTGCATTGCACGCCAGCGGCCGAATATAGGGGGCGGCCAAATCGTTATTTCCACGTTTCCTTTGTTTTTAAATTTAGTGAAATAAAAAAAAATATTTTTATAAATTCCAATTGTTTTATTTTCCTTTTCAAACCTAACCAAAGAAAAAACAAGCAAACGACATTTGTATATAAGAAATTACTTTGGAAACTTTGGAACAACTCAAATAGAGCAACATAAAAATGATCTCGCCCATTAGACTAAGATTCCTTAATTGATCCATATGGAAATTTGTTGTGATTACAAGGACTCATTTTCCCATATAAAGACAACAAATCAGAAACATACACACACATAGAACAGACACAACATATAAATAGTTCATTCAGCGACTACACACAGGCATATTGGTCCTTTTCATGTTTCCTGATCAACGAGTGGCGTTGATATAGTCTGACCGAGTAAGGTACGAACGAGTTTTTGTACCGCTCTGTTCTTGTCTTGATTGACAGTAGTCGCCCACTTCGCGGCGACCTGATGTAGTTCTGATGGAGCGGGTGGCCTTTATTTTCCGCCTTAGACATTTTTGTTCCAATAGTTCCTTTTTCCTGTGGTAATGTTGTGCGTATGATTTTGTATGCCCTTTTTTATAATGTTTTCTAGGCGTTTAAATGAAGCGTTGCCTTGCAAACAAGTTATTCCGTATGTTTGCAGATTTTGTATAGTCGCGCCGTAAAAAGTATATAGGATCTTCCTATTTAATTTAAAGCTATTGAGTTTGTGTAAAAAGAATCGCTGGGCTGTTTTCTTTGTCAGAGTTCCAAGGTGGTCCGTGCTTTATATGTACCTAGAATGTCTCTCGTATAATACTATAATAATACTATTGAACAGGACTGCCTCTTTATTGTTAAACTTCTGAAAGAAAACACATCAATATTGATTGACCTTTTTATTTATCTCTTCTTACTACGAGAGAGGCATTGAAAATGCTAGGAAAAAGAATTTCTGAAGTTAAAAAACTTCGAAATACTCTCAGCGCCGGGGACCCGCCTCGAATCAGACCCTTTGTCGACTTGAGCGAATCCTGCCGCATCTTCAATTCTATCTACAGGAAGAACTTTTTATAACACTTAAAAATTATGTATGCAACATAATTTCCAAAAAAAAAAACGGGCTCGGTTTTAATTAAATTTCATTACGTAAATTTGATTTCTATACACAGTGTTAAATTAATATAGGCCTAAAGGAGAAAAAAACAACAACTAAAAATTATGAATAATTGTAAGTTTCTTTTCTTTTTTCCTACATACTGTAATGTGAAAACTATGGACTTCACTGTGAAAGCCTGCTGAGCTATTTTGAGCCCCAGTTTCTAAGGGAGTTCGAACGAAAATTTTGTTATCTGAGGGGTCTAAGAAAAATAAGTCGCTTCATTTGTTGGATAAATTTGTAGGCACCTCCGAATCCGCTTATCTCATATGATTGTGGATACAATGCAAATGTCTGCAAAATGCAATCGTGATAATTATTATGAAAGTTTACGAAAGTTGACTAAGTTCCCTCTTCAATGGCTTTAGTTTGTATTTTTATCGGATTGTTAGTGTATCTATGCTTCCAATTACATACAAGTTAACATATCCAAGTCCAGACCATGTAACACTGTAAAGCCATCAGGGCTATCGAGGAATATTATATAGATCATGATCATTTACACTGTTCATTGTAATATACCCGCTGCAGCTCATCAGTCATAAATTCATCCTCGCAAACATGAGCGAGTACGAATGAATGAGATCAGCTTTTAATGTTAATAAGAAATAATCGCGTTCACAGATTTCTGCACGTGAATCTGAAATTGTTCATGGTTATTAGTTGTACTCGAGGGACACAACAACGATGCGAATATGAAATTAAGAAAAAAGGAATGGTCTGCAAAAAAAATGGATTAAAATCCAAAGGCAACATTTGGTACAGTGTCCAGCTCAGTCTTAATGATTATTTTTTTTCCATAAATAAAGAAAGGGGGGCGGCAATTTTTAATTTCGCACGCAGGCGGCCACACCTCTCGCGGCGGCCCTGTGAATACATATGGAAAGAAAGAAACAGCAGTGGGTCTAGATCAGCGGTTCTCAACCTTTTATGCTCGGCGACCCCTTTTTACAATCCCCTACTCTGTCGCGACCCCCCCCCCCCCCGACACAGATAGAACAGAGAACAGAGTTACGCGCTCTTGACAAGATGGCTGCTCCCTGTTTACAGTTATCATAGATGAGTTAAATTTTCGTTTTGTCGTATTAAAACCAAACAAAATTCCTTAAAATAGCTATTCAACTAATTAACTAATATCTTTAAATTATAGATTTAACTTAATTCAGCATTATTTCCACTAATTAATTCAAATTAACAACTCTTAGTTTAGGACTATTTTGTCTCACTTATTTTTATAACCTTATAATTATATCTAATATTATTTAGTCTATATTTATTATTATATACTTAGATTTTAGATCTAGTCAGTCTTAGACTTAGACTTAATTAAAGCTTTAGATCTACTAATCATCTACTAAAATAACTTATAGTAATATTCTATATAGTTAGTTAAACACATATATATATTGATCTAGAATTAGATCTGGATCTAGTCTAGGTCTATATTTTGAATAAACCATTTGATTGTCATTGTAAATTAGCTTTCACTTTAGACTTAGACTTAACTTAGGCATTGTAAACCTTAAACTAGATTTAGACTATACCTTTAAAAACTAAAATCAACAACAGTCATCATGAAATTGCTCTGGCTATTTATCCTAATAATTACTAAATACACACTAGCTGAACATAGAACTAGATCTACCTTAGTCAACACTAAACTTAAAAAGGAAACAACAGTCATAATCAATCATCACACTCTAGATCAATGCAACTTCAAAAATAACCTAACATACACATCCATAACATTAAAGAAGATCACCCATCACAAATGGAAGTTCTCAATCAGACACAGCAGAAATAAATACCTATCACTGTTAATATTAATAGCAGGAGATGTAGAGTCAAATCCAGGGCCTAGATCTAAAGATAGATGCAACATCTGCAAAAAAGTATGCACCATGAAACAGAAAGCCATTCAATGTGACACCTGCCATGAATGGTACCATGCATCATGTCTCCATATGAATACACCTGTGTATTATGCCTTAGGCAACAAAGATGCATCATGGCACTGTGTACCGTGTGGGTTACCTCAGTTTACATCAGGACTGTTTCATTCCTTTGATGCGGACACTTCTAACCCATACAACATCCTAAACACCATCCCAAAACAAACTCACCAACCACTAGCCAGATCCACTCCTGTTAAACCTAAATCTACTAAAATTAATACAACAGCCTCACTAAACAAACCTACTAAAGAAGTAATACCAAAATACCTTAAAACCTTAGTAATAAATTTTCAAAGCATTAGGAACAAAACAGCAGACTTAGAAATTTTATTAGAATGTGAGAAACCAGACATAATTGCAGGAACAGAAACTTGGCTATATCCTGAAATTTATAATGCAGAAATTTTCAATAGTAATTATGAAATTTTTAGAAAAGATAGGGCTGATAATCATGGAGTTCTTTTAGCAATAAAAAAACACTCTTATAGCAGAAGAAATTACCTTACCTAACTCCAAAAATATAGAATCTACATTTTGTAAAATTAATACCACCTCAACATCCCTAATAATAGGCAGCATTTACAGACCACCAAATTCTAGTTTAGAATACATGCAGGAACTATGTAATCAGATTACTACACTTAAAGAGACAAATAAAATTGCAGTTTTTTGGATTATGGGTGATTTCAACCTACCTGATATAAATTGGAAAACACTAACCATAGATAAACACCAAAACCTTAAGGACATAAATGAGCTTTTCATAGAAACTTTACACAACCTAAGTTTAGATCAAATCATTAAAAAGCCAACTAGATTAAACAACACATTAGATCTCTTCTTAACCAACAGACCTGGATTAGTAGTTGATTATGATATTATCCCTGGTCTATCAGACCATGAGATCATAAAAATACACAGTCAGATAAAAGCAGTAGCCAATACAAAACCTGAAAGAAAAATCTTACTCTGGAATAAATGTAACCTAACACAACTACACCAAGCTGCATTAAACTTTCAACAAACATTCTTATTAGAAAAAGACATTAACCAACCAGTCGATGACCTCTGGAATTTCATCAAAAACCATCTTAAAAGCATTATAGAAAATCATATACCAACTAAATACACATCAGGCAAAATAAATAAATGCTGGTTTAATAATAGACTAAAGAAGCTTTGTAAACAGAAGGAAAACCTATATAGAAAATTTAAAGAAACCAAGGCAGAAAGAGTTCACAAAAAGTATATAAAAATTAAACACCTAACTCAAAAAGTAAGCAGACAGCTGCAGAGTGAATACATAAACAATGTAATATCTAAAGATAACAACAAAAACCTATGGTCATACATTAAGTCTAAGAAAATGGAAACAACAGGCATAGCGCCATTAAAAGATGAACATAACATAATACATAATGATAATGAAACTAAAGCAAACATCCTAAACAAATACTTTGCATCAGCATTCTCAGCCCCAGGAGACAAAGACATATTTCTTAATTTGAACCAAGTAGACAACATAGAAGATTTAGTAGTACAAGAAAATGGAATTCAAAAACTATTACCCAACACCAAACCAAATAAAGCATCTGGACCTGATGGTATTCCAGCTAGATTAATCAAAGAACTAAGCAATGAGCTAGCCCCAGTGTTCAAAATACTCTTTCAGGCATCGCTTAACCAGGGCAGAGTACCAAAGGACTGGAAAGAAGCTAATGTCACCCCCCTATTTAAAAAAGGAGAAAAATCTGATCCAGGAAACTACAGACCAGTATCACTTACCAGCATCACATGTAAAATCCTAGAACACATAATATGTAGCAACATCATAAACCACTTAGACAAACATAATGTTATCACCCCATACCAACATGGCTTTAGGAAATATAGATCATGTGAAACACAACTAATAGGACTAATTGATGATTTTTCAAAAGGTTTAGATAATAGTGAACTAATAGATGCTATTTTACTAGATTTTTCCAAGGCTTTTGACAAAGTTCACCACCATAGTTTGCTTAAAAAATTAAAATATTTCGGCATTAATGGTCCACTGCATCAGTGGATTAAAGATTTTCTGATAGGGAGAGAACAAACTGTAATAATAAATGGCTCTAAATCAACACCAATAACAGTAATCTCAGGTGTACATCAAGGAACAGTCTTGGGTCCACTACTATTTTTAATTTACATAAATGATTTACCAAATTGCATTAGTTCAGGAACAAAAGTCAGATTATTTGCAGATGATTGCAAATAACAATAAAAACAACACAAGACACAGATATTTTACAAAGAGAATTAGATGAATTACAGAAATGGGAATCAAATTGGAGCATGTCTTTCCACCCAGAAAAATGTCAATTGTTAAGAGTAACAAAAAAACTAAAACAAATTAATTCCACTTATCTTATTCATGCCAAACCAGTAACACAGACTAAAAACGCAAAATACCTAGGTGTTATAATAAATGAAAAACTGTCATGGAATCCACATATTGATGAAACTATAAAAAAAATCAAACAAAGCATTAGGGTTTATGAAAAGAAATTTCTATAAATCAAATAAGAACATAAAACTAAAATGTTATTTAACCTTGGTTAGGCCAATAATAGAATATGGGACCCCTGAACTCAAGAAAACATTAAGAAACTGGAACAAACACAAAATAGAGCAGTGAGATTCATAACAAACGAATATTCACATTTGATTAGAGTAACACCATTAGTAAAATCACTAAATTTAGAAAGCCTCCAGGACAGAAGACTCAAAAGTAAAGTAGCAATTATACATAAAACACTGAACCATAATCTTCAAATACAAAAACAAAACTTAATAAAATACTCTGAAAGACACAAAAATAAAGGCACATTCCTCGTCCCCTATGCTAGGACAAATTTGTACAAATACTCCTTCTTCCCTAGTGCTATTAGAGCATGGAATGGGTTGCCTGAGCTAGCCAGAAAAACCAGTGACTTGGCAGAATTTAAGTTATTGGTTAATATGCATGACGCGTAGGACGTAATCATCTTCTTTTTTGAAGTAACGTCTGTATTATATAAGATAAGATAAGATACAGCGGTAGAAGAATAGACAATAACAATCCATATTTTCGATGGTCTTAGGCGACCCCTGGCAAATCGTCATTCGACCCCCAAGGGGGTCGCGACCCACAGGTTGAGAACCACTGGTCTAGATAGAGGCCGATAAAATAGTTGTAGTTCGTTTTTGGTTTAAGAAATCTGAATGCAGAAAATTCTGGCTAAATTCTACTTGACTTACCATACATATTGCCAGATAGATTTACAAACAAATATATTTTCATAATAGTTTATTCAACAGAGAATCTGCATTTATTTCCAACTATTATTAGTTCCTTGATATCTTTTTGTTTATGTTGTAGATGTATTTTCCTTCTTTGCTCTCTCCTGACCATATCTCTCTCTTTCTCTTTCTCTCTCTCTCTCTTTCTCTCTCTATTTCTCTCCCTTCCCCTCCTTTTCTATCTCCCTCTTTTTTTCTCTCTAACTCTATCTATCTATCTATCTATCTATCTATCTACAGTTCTCCAGTAAATGCATTGTTTATGTTTTATAGCTTTCTTACTCGAACACACACATAGATGCACACTTACACACACACACATACACCCACACAGGTACTGTCCATCTCGTGGTCCCAATCCCTGCCATTTACTGGACCATGTCATATCTCCCATGATGAAGTAGATCTTCTTCTAGCGTGCCTCAGATAGGACTCATTTAAGCTTTTAACGACGTGGGCGTTGTCGGGGAAGTTTGGTCTGAGATGGACAGAAGAAGAGGAGGGGGGGACATGAAGCTGCTTGCGAAAAAAAAAATCCATAACAGAAATCATGCAGAAAAAAAAAAGCTAAATCTACGAAATTGTTTGTCCAGATATTTAGTTAAGAAACTATCGAATCTTCAAAATCAGCTTAGCCTAATTTCTTCGGGTATCAGCTCTTGAAATGTGATATTGACTTTACAGAGAGCTAGGCTTAAGATGGCTTTGAACAGAAAATACGGGGCGAGGGCGCTGTTTAATTTTAATGAAAGATGGGGGCGTTCTGCCCCGTGGAAATAGGAAAACTAGGGCGCTGATGTAAGCTCCACAATTTGGGATGTAATCAAGCTATGGCGTATACAAAGGCTGCTTCCTCCCTTCCCCTCAGAGTAAGAAAAAATAAAATAGGAAAAGAGTGAAACTCGGACGCATGTAGGCCTACCTTACTTTTAGTTGGCTGAAGGAGTTCCGCCTTTGAATTGATTACGAATTATGAAAACATGGCGTCGATGTCTATCTGTATAAGATTAGTTATGCGACTGCCGAGGACAATAGAAGGTTCGGAATTGAAAGATTAGAGCGTTAGATGAATCTCGGATCGATGAGGGTTTGTTTCCCTTGAAGAAATGAAAGGGTATCAGATATCTAGTAGGTATTAAATTACAATTGTGTAGCGTCCTTTTTTTTTTCTTCGCCATCCTATTCGTTAAGAAAGTATATTAATTACAGGCTTAATAGAATACAGAAGCGGCGCCGTGGTGGGTGCAGGGAAAAGAGGACATTTTTTGTTGTAGTGCATGATTCTTTTCACTTTATTCGCCAACTATGTCTAATTTTTTTCTCTCGATGTTATCTCTTTCTTATTTTCCAGCTGTCTTACTCTGTTTTTTTTCTGTCTGTCTCTCTTTTTCGTCTTTCTCTCTTTCTCTGTCTCTCTCCCATTCACCCTCTCTTTCTCTCTCCTTCTCTCTCTCTCTGTCTCACTCTCTTTCTTTCTCTCCTTTTTCTCTGTCTCTCTCTGTCATATTTTGTCTCTCTGTCTCACTTTCTGTATCTCTTTCTGTCTCCCTTTCTCTCTCTCTGTCTCTATCTCTATCTATCTGTGTCATTCTCAGTCTCTTTCTTTCACGCTCACTTGCTCTCTCTCTCCCTCTTTCTCTCCGTCTTGTCTCAATCTCTTCTCTATAGACCCATGTATTAAGTGTAATGGATACTGACTGTTCTTAAGTTGTTTTGTTGTTGTTTGTACTACTCCGTGTTGTTTTTCATCTGGTCATGACGTCACAATCCTTACCACCGTCTCTCTCTAGCCCCGAACACACACACACACACACATTTCAATAGTCTGATTATTATGACAAAACACATAGAAACAAGTTGAGAAATAAACAAGAAACCGAACCACTGGCTAAGGTTCGTAGCAAATAGAACTAGTTTGAGGCTTGAATAACAAGTCTTTTAGAGGGCTATAACGTAATTCGCTCATGAGCTCACAGCTATAACGTAATTCGCTCATGAGCTCACAGCTATGACCTAACATGTACATTAACTCATTGCTGGAACGTAACGTATACTTGAACTCACAGCTCTAGCGTAGTGTGTACATGAGCTCACAACTGCAACGTAATGTGTAGATAAAAAAAAACAGCTATAACCTAACATGTACATTAACTCATAACTCTGTCGTAAACATGAGCTCAGAGCTCTAGCGTAGTGTGCACATGAACTAAAGCTCTAATGTAGTGTGTACATGAGCTCACAGCTCTAGCGTAGTGTGTACATGAGCTCACAACTTCCACGTAATTTGTACATAAAAATAAACAACTATAACCTAACACGTACATTAACTCTTAGCTATAACGTGAACTCACAGCTCTAGTATGTACATGAGCTCACAGCTATAACGTAATGTTTATATGAGTCCACAGCTAGTGTGTTTGGGGGGGGGGGGGACCTTGAAACATCTATATTGGCAGGATGAGTCATATCAGTGTATAGCGTGCTTAAACGGTTTAATCATTCACACATTAAAACAGCATTTTACTTCAATCTGTATTCGAACACAACAGTGTGAGTTACAGTTTGTTTCCGAACGCAGCTCACTCTTGACACTGATGTCCCACACACGTGCTGGTGTTTAGGCCGTGTCAAACTTGACTCCCGTTTTGTCTAACCTTGGCATAGACCCACGTGACTAGTGAGAAATGGAAAGTGGCAAACCACACGAGGAAATGTGGCTGAAGTTTTATTGAAACACATCTTTTAAGGTTTACAAACTGCATTTAGATTTAAATTCTGGTACATAAATAGAATCATTTTCCCGTTTATATTTTAGAAAATAATAACCAATGGTACATATTGTGTTTTGCATTTAATCTTTAAAAAATGTTTATGCAGTAAAGCTTGTTATAAGCAACAGAAGACGAAAAAACTCTAAATCAAATTATAAAGATAAAATTTTAAAGATTTTTGGTTGATGTTTTGTTGTTTTTTTTGTTCTGTTTTTTTTTTTTCATTTCTGTAAGGTATCAAAATTGATTTATTTCTAAACCCAAAACTACAATGAAAGAGATCACGGATTGGAAAGAGTTTGATTTTATTTTCAAAAGTGGATAACCAATGTGTTCGATAAAACAGTAATCTGATGAAATCATTTTTTGTTGTTGTTGTTTTTTTAACATTAATTGCAATAAGTGGAATCCTATAAGTGTAAACATCAGTCCTGTTCGCTGGTTTCTCGACTAGGCAAAAGCAAGATATTCTGTAACAGGGTTAGCTGTTTAGAGTTATATCTGACTTATACAAACACTCATGAGGTGTTTCAGTCACAGCGTGGTATTTAGGCACAATACGAAACTTCCATAAGGGGAGTATGATATCTAGATTTCTGAAAGAGTCAAACAAAGTTGACCACAGAACGGGCCACAATCGACTGCCTGTTGATGATCTATGCTATCGCCTCGAAGTCCCAACTCAATAAAATGACATAAACAAACTAAACCCCACTATCCGTGACGTCACTCATGTCGCGTTCAAAGTCCGTCAACTCTAGTGTGTCGCTAAGCCAAATAAGTGCATAACAATTACAAATGTGTTTCATCTCAACTATTTCTTCATTCTGTACATTATAATTAGCACAATGTTTGATTTCGGAACTAACTGCCGAGGACGGAATTTATTGCTCACAGAATCACTCCCGCTGTTAACCTTTGTTAGAGGGTAAAGAAACAAGGGAAATAACTCAGCTTTACTTTGGTGGACAACTCTGACAATTATCTTTTCTTTGCTGTTGTTTCGTCTTTATTATGTCAATATTCACCTGGAACCCCACTTTTCCCGTCCGCTCCTCCCCTTACTCTACGCCCCTGGAGGATATGAAGAGGGCGCGGAGTTGATGAAGGCAGAGGGTCATTATTTTGCCTCGGACATGCTTTTTTTTTTCTCTCCTAGAAGAGCTCTAACCTCTTCGAGAGGGGATGATGGGGGAGGGGGAGGGAACAAAATGGAGAAAGTGTCGATAAAAGGAGGAAGGAGGGGGGCCGGCGGTCGATGACAAGGGCCGACAAGGTTCATGTTGTACAAGGAGCTACCCAAACAGGAAGAGGTAAGGGTACTTGTACAGAGGGAGTTGAATGGAACGCGAGTGGCTATGTACAAGAGTCAGCACTCAGTCGAAGCAGAAACATGTAGGACTTAAGGCGGCACGAGATCGCTCAGCAGAAGTCAGACTTTCTCGGCTTTTCTAGAGATCTTTGCTTATGTTAAGCTTACTAGAGATTATCTATCTATCTACTCTCTCAAGGATATATAAGCTTGAATAGGTCTTTCTATACTTGATTAGATATCCTACTAATCTTCTCTCTCTCTCTCTCTCTCTTTGTCTGTCTGTCTGTCTCTCTTTCTCTCTCAAAATATGTGCACATAGATTTCTCTACAG
The DNA here is from genome assembly GCA_030265305.1 of Biomphalaria pfeifferi. NCBI lineage: Eukaryota > Metazoa > Mollusca > Gastropoda > Planorbidae > Biomphalaria > Biomphalaria pfeifferi. The sequence continues at coordinate 1,230,002 of JASAOG010000079.1, forward strand.
CAGCTTAAATTGGACTCTTTGGATTTTTGTTCTGTTAACTAATTTTAATGTTGTTGACTAATGTTAAATTGGACTTTTCAGAGTTCATTAGACACCTTAAATTGGACACTATAGACTCCCTCTAGATATTTACATTTGGATTCATCTCCTTAGATTTCCTCTCTGTTTCTATCTATCTGCCTGTATGCCTGTCAGTCTGTTTGTCTATTCCTTTCTCTTTCTAGACATTTAAGAATAAATGGGACTCTTATAACTTCTATAAATCTGAGCCGTGTGTTATGTGTTTCGAATTGTCATCACTAAGGTCCCGAGGTCTAACTCTGCCAGAAGCTATTCCCTACAGAGCATTTCAACTAGGAGGTAATCATCTGTCTAAAGGAAAACTCGAGACTAATAAAAGCAAGAACAAAATGTTTGTTTGAAGTTTTTGACTTTACGTTGTCGAGAACATCACTCTCTTCTTCATACCTTTTCTCACCTGTCTCTCTCTTTCTGTCTGTCTCTCTCTGTCTTTCTCTCTTTGTCTCTCTCTATTTTTCTCTCTCTCTATTTGTCTCTCTTTTTATCTCTCTCTTTATCTCTTTCTCTCTCTTTTGTTTCTCTCTCTCTTTGTCTCTCTCTCTCTCTGTCTGTTTCTCTCTCTGTTTCTCTCTCTCTCTCTCCATTTAACTCTCTTCAGCTTTCTTTTTGTCTCTTTCAAGCTATGTGTACAGTAGCCCATTATGGACTCTCGTCTTGTTTACTGCCTTTGTAGATTATTTGAGGACCGCATCACAAACCAAGAGATCAGAGACAGGTTTATTAGAGCGATTGGACCCAACGATGACCTGCTAACAACTGTTAAAAAAAAAATCCGGAAGCTAAACTCTATGGTCATATTAGAAGTTCTTCGGGACTTGCAAAGACCTTCCTTCAGGGAATAGCGCCAGAAAACAAAAATTAAAGACAATACAAGGAAGACAAGATTGTGTTGTATGCTCAAGAGTTACATAACTTGCTAGAAATGCACAGAACGAAATGGGGAAGTAAGCGGCCACGGGGAGATAAGTCTTCGTGCGAGAAACGAATAAAACCCGCAATCCTATAAATCCCGTGAAACTGATATTTCACAAGTTGAACTCGACCCTTTTGGTGAAGTTAAAAATAGCTCACTTTCACTTCGCACTCTCACTTCGATCGTGAATAATCCATGAACCTGTAATGTCAAAGAGGAGGAGGGATTAACGAGGTTGTGTAGGGAGGGAGGGAGGTGTAAAACGGAAAAAAGGTGTGAGAAAAGAAATAAAAAAAAAATAGACGCGGAATTTTCAACAATGTCCGCGATGCAATTCCGAGGCCCTGTCTGTGTGACGTCACTTCCTTGCATTGTGGGTATTACCTTACCAACATCCGATGATATCTCGTCTGGCCAGATAATTTGATATTTCGTGTTGCCAGGCAGTGCGGCTAAAGAAAGGGAGAAAAAAAAAGAAACAAAATTAAAAGACGAGAATGCTTTGCCATTGTCAACATCTTTCCACCACTAGCTGCGTACTTCAATCGTCTAACTGCCAAGAAGTCCCCAATGTCCAAAGCCATTAATAAAGCTCGCAAAGCTGATGAAAAAAAAAAAGACCGAAAGGAACCATAGACCGAAAGTGCTGAGGCAACGATGAACTCCCCCTTCTCGATAGGCGAGCTTAATGCCAGCTTAAAAAGGCTCCCGGGCCGGATGGTATCACCCCTGAAATGCTTAAGCATGTAGGGGGGAAAGGAAGGGCCGTGCTCTTGGCATTTGTAAATAGAACCTGGGCTGATGGCCATCTGCCCAGGGCCTGGAAACGTGCCACCATTGTTCCTATACCAAAAAAAGGGAAAAGATGCTTCTAGTGCTGAGGGCTTCAGGAACATCTTACTCACATCTTGTATAGGAAAGATGGCTGAAAAAAAGGGTAAATGAGCGTTTGGCTTGGTACCTTGAGAGTGCCCGTCTTATAGCCCCAGAACATGCTGGTTTCAGGGCTGGAATGTCCGCTATAGACCAAGTCAACATCTTTGTGCAGAGCGTAGCAGACGAAAGCACATACGCAGTCTTCATTCACTTAAAACAGGCATATAATAAAGTATGGCGGCCTGGTTTGCTTCATAAATAAGAGCAGTGGGGGTGCGAGGATGGATATATTACTTGATCTGAAACTTCCAACAAGGGCGTAAAATAAGAACAAGGAGGTACGGAAACGTCTCAATGGAAATGGCACTCGAGCACGGCCTCCCCCAGGGCTCTGTCCTGTCATGCATCCCTTTCAGGGCCTTCATAAATGACCAACCGGCTCAGCCAAAATGCCAAAAGCTGCTATATGCTGATGATATTGTCTTTTGGAAATCCGGAAGGAGCGCAACCTCTATACAAAACGTGTTGCAAGAAGATCTTCATACGCTCTGCTCATACACACAAAAATGGAGGCTAGAAATAAAACCTCCAAGACTGTCTATTCTCTGTTCACGCTCGGGACTTGCATTCTCGTGCAACCTTTCCGGCTCTCCCTTAATGGCTCTCAGCATGGAAAAGCTACCCAAGTACCTTGGCGTAACTTTAGATCGCAAACTAAAAATCTGTGAGCACATCCAGGAAGTTGCAAGAAAGGCCTCAGGGAAACTTTGCATTGTGCGGAAGCTGGCATCCACAAAGGGGAGAGCCCGAGCAGACATGCTCCGATCACAGTATTTAGGAGCAGTCCGTTCACAGATAGACTACAGCCTATGAAGCCTTACAGGTCATTGACTTTCAACTCGGCAAGGGACATTTGAGGGCAACACATATTGTTGTGGTCACTGACTCAAAATCTGTACTACAGGCTTTGCAAAACCCTGGACCATGACCCCCCAATATCCATACTGTCATCATGGCCACACACAACATAAAGCAGCGCTATGGCACCCCTAAATAATGCAGTGGGTACCGAGTCACATAGGTGTGACTGGCAAAAATATTGCAGACTCCTTGGCCCACCAGGGCAAATTCCACCCACTGAACAGGCTGCAAGCTTTCATCAAGCCCTGGCTATAATTAAAAAAACAGAAATGGAAAAGTGGTTTGAGTGCTGGGACAAGTCCCAAAAAGCCCGTGGAGTCTGGGAGTGCATGAGGCGCCCTAACCGCACTTACCCGTGGTGGAGGCTGTCCAGGCCTGCGCAAGCTATTATAGCACAGTGCAGGACAGGCCATTGTCCTGTTGGCTCATATGTCTCACGGCTATGGCAAAATTTCGATTCACGGTGCCCGCTGCGGGGAAGAAGATAGAAACCATGCCTCATATATCTTATATCTTATATAATACAGACGTTACTTCAAAAAAGAAGATCATTGCGTCCTACGCGTCATGCATTTAGTCATACATATTAACCAATGACATAAATTCTGCCAAGTCACTGGTTTTCCTGGCTGGCTCGGGCAACCCATTCCATGCTTTAATAGCACTAGGGAAGAAGGAGTATTTGTACAAATTTGTCCTAGCATATGGGATGAGGAATGTGCCTTTATTTTTGTGTCTTCCAGAGTATTTTATTAAGTTTTGTTTTTGTATTTGAAGATTATGGTTCAGTGTTTTATGTATAATTGCTACTTTACTTTTGAGTCTTCTGTCCTGAAGGCTTTCTAAATTAAGTGATTTTACTAAAGGTGTTACTCTAATCAAATGTGAATATTCGTTTGTTATGAATCTCACTGCTCTATTTTGTGTCTGTTCCAGTTTCTTAATGTTTTCTTGAGTTGAGGGGTCCCAAACAGAGGATGCATATTCTATTATTGGCCTAACCAAGGTTAAATAACATTTTAGTTTTATGTTCTTATTTGATTTATAGAAATTTCTTTTAATAAACCCTAATGCTTTGTTTGATTTTCGATATCTTCGTCAATATGGGGATTCTATGACAGTTTTTCATTTATTATAACACCTAGGTATTTTGCGTTTTTAGTCTGTGTTACTGGTTTTTTTTTTGGTTTTTTTTAACAGAAACATTATTTAATATCAAAGACATACTACCTAACCATCCTAGCCATTGAATCCACTAAAGACAGAACAATGATACAAGTATCCTCTACCCCAGAACAATCAACACAATATCAAATATCCCTGACCCCCATCACCCCATTTCTGGAAAACTACCTGAGCATTGTACAAGTATATGAAAATCAAACTAGATAATTCTCTACCCTAAAATCCATTATTTTTCTAAATGTCAATTCTAAGTGATTAGGATGAAAAACCTTATTATTATGTAGAGCTTTGAGCCAGCTAGCCCAAACAAGGTTCCTGTATTCGGAAACAATAATTAAGTTAAAGTTATGTATCATTTTATTTTTTAGTTTTGGCAGCTTGTTTAATACAATTGACAAGTTAACATTTACATAGTTGCCACAGTTTGCTTCTAATAAGTCCCCTACAGTACTTCTTACTTGAAGGAATAATGGATTTTCAAGATGGCATAATATACAGGCACGGTCATTTGCTCGTCTTCTAACAATAGGGGTCATCCCAAAGATAAGTCTATAACTTATCTCTCTAGCTTTTGGTGGGATATGTTTGCTGTGTAGGTTTATGAATGTGTCCTTGAATTCTGTGTTACTGGTTTACCAAGAATAAGATACGTGAATTTTAGTCTACACGAATATAATTTAGCATGTAATGCAATTTTATAAAGCTGGTAAACTCTGTCAAATGCGTGCTTGTATCTGTGAATTACCGACGGCTACTGTCAAACGGCACAATCTTTTGAGAAAAATTGTACATCGATTTGTTTGCTTTTTCTACCGCAAAATACAATTGGTTCAAAAATAAATTGTGAATTTTCAGTTTATTGGTTTCTATTATTTTTGCATGGGTTATAACTTACACATGAATTTAGTCAATAGATTGCCTCCCTCATTATGTCAAAATTACCATTGGCAACCTAATTTATGCTATCAATGAAGCTTTGTAGGTTTTATAAAAAAAATTGTTACAATTAAAGACAAGAGGACGATGATAACTGTAAATAAGTCTATTTTAATGTAGCTCAGCCCTGGGCACCAATGTTCACAATATGGCCGGCTTTACTAATTGCGGGGCCCAGTTTAATGGATGCTTGCGAGGCCCCTCTTCTAATTTTTCTTTTTTTACATTGACAACTTTTGCTAATAAATAGATCACTATATCAACATGTATTATAGAACATGTATATGAAACAACTCAAATGCAATCGGCGCCATTGGGTTAATTAAAGTAAAGTGAATCGTACGCTACACTAAGTATGTTACCCCTTTAACTCTTTCTCTCCGTAATTATTGTTCCACATTTTGGAAGGAATCCTTCATTTTGCTCATATTATTTCACTTCCCTGTTATGATTTGGCTTCAATAACTTTGTTGTTTGTTATCAGAAAATGTTGTATATGGTATGGAATTGAAGGGAATTGCATGCTTTTTATATATATATATATAATTAAAAGTCAAGTTTAAAAAAGGTAAACATTAATTTAATTTAAATGAGGTCGAAATCAACGATGGTATTGTCGATTAGGAATGAAAGATTTAAGTGCTACAATTTTATAAGCATGTGACAAAAGCCATGACTGACAGTATTATGCTATATGTAAATTACAGGGCCCCTGCCAGGCGGTCAAATCGGCTTAAGGCCGGCCCTGGTGGCTGAGCTACAGACTAGAGACAAGAACAGTCTGACATAAAAACATACGCGATGGGGAGTTGAACACAAATTTGTGTTTGTTGTGTTTGTGTTTGTTTGCCGTCACCCGCCACGTCCATTGTGTAACTCAACATCGACATTTGCTTAGACTCCATTTCGATGAGCTGCTTGTTTAGATTTGCAACAGTATACAAATTAATGAGGTTTAAAAAAAATAGATTAAATATCAAAATATAAATCAGCCTCAGCTGCTATTGATCGATGTGTCAAATGTTACATTCACTTTCACTTACATTGCGCATTGATGACGAAGATGTCAGAGAAGATGTCAGAGAAGAAGTCAGAGAAGATGTCAGAGAAAGAAAGAACCCTCTTACAATAAAAAGAAAAGATAATGACGTAGCCATATGTCAGTCTAGTCATGCATGTTATTCAGTGACCTAAAGCTCTGTCAAGTCGCCAAAATTACGACTAGGTAAACACGCTGATTAGCTTTGCCTGGGGGAGAAGAAAGGGGGGGGGGCGAGTATTTTTTGTTTTGTTTTCATCAAATTAGCGCTTCCATTAAACAAACAAACAAACAAACAAAACGTGTAAGTATAAATTTCTCATAAAAATATTGAAACAATGGACCTCATTTACCAATCGTATACAGACAACATTTAGTCACGTGACAATATTGATAAAACAACGTGGGAAAAAAACTGTCACGTGATAGCCATTGTGTATTAAAAATTGGATCGTAATTTGTATAGAAGAGAGAGAGAGAATCGCGTGGCTAAATGTTGTTTCTTTACGATTAGTGAATGAGATCCATTGTTTAAACTTTCAACCTAAAAATGGCTCCATAAACAAAAATTTTACTGGATGAAAATTTCCCGATACCTAGGCCTGCTTTTTAATGGATTTTTTTCCCCTAGATCTATGTACAAAAAAAAAAAGATTAGTAACGGATTAATTTCTTAGGCGGAAGGTTATCGAGCGTGTTCAACAGATATTTTCTACACGGCGAACCGGTGTTGATGTATGATGCGCGCTTGTCAAGCCCATGATTATATTCCTGTGTTGATTCTAGCAGCTCACCGCGCAATATTATCCGGTCTACAGGCAACAGGAAGACTTGTCCGGGGCTTTTATGGGATATTTCATTGAAAGATCAACTTGCGTTTCTTGAGGTTTAAACTGGACAGTCACATTGGATAGAAACAAAATCGAAATGGGGGGTAGAGAAGATTTGATGGGAAGACTGAAACTGGGTAAACAACGGTAAGGAAACTAGCCGACAGGGAGGGCTGGATTTAAGGGAGGGCACACGGGACTACAGCCCCGGACAATCCACAGGAAAGGGGCCTCCAAAAAAGAGATTGCAAAAAATATATCCAAATTTTGACGTGTCAGAAACTCATTTGGGGGGGGGGGGTAACATTTGTTTTCGCATTTTTACCGCTAACACTTTAAATTTTACGTCGGCTGGCAACACTTTCGTGATTTAAAGAACTGTCCGTTTGTAGCGTGCATGGAATATATAAGTTCAGCTTCGGATCTACGGCAGTGCGTCTACCAAAGGACTTACCCTCCATAAACTCAAACAAATGTACATTAAAAAAAACACTAAAATATGCATATTGAATTTTTTAAAAAGGAAAATTATATTAAAATTACAAGTACTCTATTTCTTTAATATAAAATATGCGATGCGATATAAATAATTTTATTTATAAGAGGATCTTTATTAAATCTGTTGAAAAAAAAGTCTAAGAACCTCCATACAAAAAAGCCTGGTCCTAAGCCTCAAAATACTTAAATCCGGCCCTGCCAACAGGAACACGAAGCGGCCCTCGAAGTTTAACGTGGCCAGTGGTGTGGATGTAACGGGTGTAGCCTTGAATCTTATTGCCGCTCCATTTATGACATTACATTCTATTCAGAGTTGGAGAGACTTAAGTTTTACAACCGTTGTTGATAGACGACAGGCAGACGCTTAGGAGAAAAGTGGCAGACAAAATAGCAGACAGCGATCTCTGGTCAGACAGATAGGCTAAGCGGCTAGACAGACAAATATGTTAGGCTCGACAGACTAACGAACAGTTACGACTTTATTATCAGCCAGACAGACATAGAAATGTTAAATCTACTTCTGTCTTTACTCACTAAGAAATTAAAGATTTTCAAAGTCTAAGTTTTTTTCTCCTCGAGAAAGAAAAACCCAAGTGCTACAGACGTCTGGAAAATTCAAACAGTTTAAACTATCTAAGTCTGTACTTGACAGTGCCGCCTATTATGTGTTGGCAGCTTCTGATTAGGTCAGTGTCGCCCACGTTGGTCTAGAACAGCGGTTCTCAACCTTTTAAGCTCGGCGACCCCTTTTTACAATCCCCCACTCTGCCGCTACCCCCCCCCCCCCCTCCCGCACAAACACACAGCAATAAAGGAATAGACAAAAACAATAAACTTTTTCGATGGTCTTTGGCTACCCCTGGCAAATCGTCAATCGACCCCCAAGGGGGTCGCGACTCACAGGTTGAGAACCCCTGGTCTAGAACATTTAGGTGGTAAAGTCGACGTCTTTTCTTGATACTAAGAATATAAGCAGTGGCGCCCTCTGTGGTCAATCGTTTACATCGACAGTTGTGATCTAGAGCTCATTTGTTGATAGGTTGATTGTTGGGTTGTATACCAAGACATCTAAACGCTCTGTAAAAAGTAAAGTTCTCCTTTCCAGATCTATGGCGGCAGATGATGTAAAGGTCATCAGTTTCTGTGGCCCACGGTTAACGAGGGTGTCATGTGGCCAGCACAACGACCAACCGCCTTTACTTTTCCCCGACCAATGTCAGGTATCCATTAGAGCAGGGTGGATTCATAGGCACCAAAAGGATCCCGATGCTTACTGAGTGGTGCGAATGCGTGTTTTGGAAAGGATATGACGTCAAATGAGAGGAAGCAAAAAAAAAAGTCGACATGAAAGATTTTACGAACAATTTTTCCGTTACAATACGATTATACCAATTATGAAGTCAGTAATTGCGTGGTTGATCTACATATTCATAGTTTGCTCATATTTGAACGGATTTGTTGTTTAAATAATGGAATGTAAAATAAAAAATGCAAACTGGCAGGCGATAGTTATTTCCATGACACTAATAATTATAATTGCTCGGTCCTTGCATGAATGTCAATAGGATGGCCAGATTTTTGTGAGACGCAAAGCCCAAAAAAACATTTTAATTGTTTTATTTGAAAGTCAACACGTTGAAGACTTAATTCTAATATTGATGTTGATAATAATCTTCTTGGTGAGTTTTGTCGTTGTTCCTTGAGTCTTTGTGGTCAGGACAACACATTGTTTTGTAGAGACGTCAACAGCCAAGTTTAGTCTGTATACCCGATAAAACTCAATAATTGTGCTGCCACCTAGTGACAACCAGGAGAGATAATTGGGCCTCAATAAAGTGTTATCATTCCTTGGGTCAACAAAGGGAGAGAAGCTGAAAGTCCAGCAACTCCAAGTATTATAAAAGTAAGTTGAACAACAAGTTAATTGGGCAAGCTCACTTTACTGTTTATTAATTATACAATTTAGTTTTAATAAGGCATTTTAATTGATTGCTATTAAAGTATTTTATTCAAATTTCGAACCATAACAAAAAACTATTGCATACACAAGTATAAAAAGCCTCTCAGCTAAACGATAGTAAGTACCGGAACGAAAGAAGCCTCCAAGCTTTAAAACGTAAATAATAAATAAAAAGAAAAGTATTGGATGCAAAGTATAAGAAGCAATCCAGCCAAATGATAATGTACATAAGTGGGACAAGCCTCCCAGCTAAAAAAAAGTAATACATATACACATGTGAGAAGCCTCAAAGCGTGAGAAGCTTCCCAGCTAAAAAAATATAATATACGCATGTAAAATGTCTCCTAGCGTGAGAAGCCTCCCAGCTAAAAAAATAATACATATACACCTGTAAGAAGCCTCCCAGCGTGAGAAGCCTCCCAACTAAAAAAAAGAAATACATATACAATGTGAGAAGCCTCCCAGCGTGAGAAGCCTCCCAGCTAAAGAAAAAGTAATACATCTATACATGCGAGAAGCCTCCCAGCGTAAGAAACCTCCCAGCTAAAAAAAGTGATACATTTACACATGTAAGAAGCCTCCCATCGTGAGAAGCCGCCCAGCTAAAAAAGTTTTAAATCTGCAATGAAAACCACTCTACTTCAGAGTCTGAACCCGCAGGTTTGCTGAATTTAAATTGCTCTAAGTAATACTAGAAATAGTTGTACCACCATTAAGACTGTAAAAGACATTCCTATTAAAACTTTTCACGCATCAAAGGCCAGAACCAGGTAGAACCATTCACTTTATGGTTGAGGAGGGGGAAAACGAAAAAAAGGTTAATTACCGACCATAAAATCTGAAGTTTTACAGCGCGCTGCAGTTTGTTATTACCTTGAACATCAGAATGTATGCTACTAATAGTATTGTCAAGGGAGAGGGATGCCGCCATAATTGTCGTGAACATGTGTTGGTTGGTATTTAATTCATGGACCGAATATCATAGGTTTGAATCTTGCTAGTAGGCACCGAGGTTTCAATTGGAAGTTTGACGTTTGGACCTAAAAGCATGAGTGATCTACGCTTAAATTGAGTTATAGTGTGTGCAGCGTGTCAGAATCCTACTGACCAAATCATATATCTTCGTTTAATAGTAAAAAATTTAGATAAAAAATCGCTGAACACAGAGGTGCATAACTTTTCACAGGTACACATTTCCTATGCTGTTGTCTCATACAGCAACAACGCTAACAAAAAAACAGGTGTAGAGTCCATGGGATGAAGTTTCATTTTACACTGTGGGACGGATGTTTGGGAAGGGGCCGTATATGGGCCGCAGGTCGTAGTTTTGGCTTCATTAATCAACTAGCCACCAAATTGGTGTTAGCTTATATCCATGTTACACTCTGTGTACACTGAAGATTAAGTCAATAAGCTCTGCATTGTATATCCTGTGTACTATGAGAGTGTGGAGTCAAGCTATTATCAAGAGATATATAAAGTGGGTAATTGAGACTGAGTCAAACTTCTTATATATTACAGACGTTACTTCCAAAAAAAAAAGAAGATAATTAGGTTAATCTAGTTATGCATATTAATCAATGACAAACTCTGCTAAGTCGTTGGCTTTCGTGGCTGATTCAGGCAACCCATTCCATTCTCTAATTGAACTAAGGAAACACATTCGACAGCTATCGGTAAGGAGCCGACTGCAGTAACGTATTTAGAGACAGTGTTTCCTATTGGTCAACGGATTTCTCTTCTAGTGTTTTACCGCCAGACCTGTTTGATCATATATCGGGACAAGTCGAAGTAGTTTACTGGTGACATAGTGAAATAGTAAAAGAGTGAAATAGTAAAAAACAGTGAAATAGTATTAAAAAAAAGTGAAATGGTAACAAAGTGAAATGGTAACAAAGTGAAATGGTAGATGTAGAGAGACAGAGACGGTGAGAACAGAGGTAGGAAACAGGAGATATGTAGGAGTAAGGAGAGGAAATGGAGGGAGAGAGTATGAAGGGAGAGAGTATGGAATGAGAGAGTATGGAGAAAGACGAAATAGATGGAAAGAGTATGGAGGGAGATAGTATGGAGGGAGAAAGTATGGAGGGAGAGAGTATGGAGGGAGAGAGTATGGAGGAAGAGAGTATGGAGGGAGCGAGTATGGAGGAAGGGTGTATGGAGGGAGAGAATATGGAGGGAGATCGTATGAAGGAAGAGAGTATGGAGGAAGAGAGTATGGAGAGAGTATGGAGGGAGACGAAATGGAGGGAGAGAGTATGTAGGGAGAGAGTATGGAGGGAGGGAGTATGGAATGAGAGAGTATGGAGGGAGACGAAATAGAGGGAGAGAGTATGTAGAGAGATAGTATGGATGAGACGAAATGGAGGGAGAGAGTATGGTGGGAGACGAAATGGAGGGAGAGAGTATGATAGGAGGGAGTATGTAGGGAGAGAGTATGGAGGGAGAGAGTATGGAATGAGAGAGTATGGAGGGAGACAAAATAGAGGGAGAGAGTATGTAGAGGGATAGTATGGATGGAGACGAAATGGAGGGAGAGAGTATGGAGGGAGACGAAATGGATGGAGAGAGTATGGAGGGAGAGTATGGAGGGAGAGAGTATGGAGGGAGACGAAATGGATGGAGAGAGTATGGAGGGAGAGAGTATGGAGGGAGACGAAATGGAGGGAGAGAGTATGATAGGAGGGAGTATGTAGGGAGAGAGTATGGAGGGAGAGAGTATGGAATGAGAGAGTATGGAGGGAGACAAAATAGAGGGAGAGAGTATGTAGAGGGATAGTATGGATGGAGACGAAATGGAGGGAGAGAGTATGGAGGGAGACGAAATGGATGGAGAGAGTATGGAGGGAGAGTATGGAGGGAGAGAGTATGGAGGGAGACGAAATAGATGGAGAGAGTATGGAGGGAGAGAGTATGGAGGGAGACGAAATGTAGGGAGATAGTATGGAGGGAGAGAGTATGGAGGAAGGGGGTATGGAAAGAGAGAGGAAGGAATATGGCGGGAGAGAGTATGGAGGGAGAGTATGAAGTGAGAGAGAATAGAGGTAGAGAGTATGGAGGGAGAGAGTATGGAGGGAGAAGAAATGGAGGAAGAGAGTATGGAGGCAGACGAAATGGAGGAAGAGAGTATGGAGGCAGACGAAATGGAGGGAGAGAGTATGGAGGGAGATGAAATGGAGGGAGAGAGTATGGAGGGAGTTAGTATGGAGGGAGAGAGTATGGAGGAAGGGGGTATGGAAAGAGAGAGGAAGGAGGCCGAGAATATGGAGGGAGAGAGACGGTAATAATAAAGGAAGGGGAGAGGAGAGATGAGGGTTATGAAGGGAGAGAATGAAGGGAATGAAGAGAGTATGGAGAGGGGCAATAGAGGTCTGCAATAAAATAAAGTTGGGCAGTTTCTATTTTGCACTCACAACACTATAAACCATTCAAGCGCTATTATAACTTTAAAAAGTCATTGCCATATTCTCCATCATACACCCACACCAAGTTTCACACACCCTCACACATTCAGCCACCCTCGCACAACCATTCAAGTACGTATTTCTAGGGCATCGAGGCAATAAAGAAATGAAATTGACATTAGTTTCTATTCACTCAATTTGCTCAAACAACCTCCACATGTTCACGCCCCCCAACCTCAGATCCGCCACTGACCTTTTTTCAATTCTAATCCCTATCAGACTAAACATTTGGACCCACGGGGTAGATTTTTTTTTTCTAATTAAGATGATAATTGCTAGCCTAAGGTAACGACGAGAATTCGTGTTTCTCCGCAACAAAAAAAAGTCCCAGACTATTTTTATATTATTATGAAGAGAAAAACCTGTCAAAAAGTGTACAGGATTTCTCCAGGAAACAATGTCTGGATTTGTTTGAAAAGGTTTGTCGAAAAAAAAAATACAAATGAAAGGGAATTTATTTAAACATTTTTTCTTTCCACTTTTTTTTTTTTAAAAAAAGTAATTATCATCCCTTTTATTTATTTTTATTTTTTCAATTCATCGTCTGCTTCGAAGTTCACACGTGCGCGAGAAAAGTTATAAATAACAACTAATCAACAAACATGAAAGTAGGTCTGTAAAATAACGCATGCGCAGTTCAGTGATATCCATTTAAAACAAAACAAAAAAACAACTCGTCGTATGAAATAACTGGTCCAAATAAGTTAACAGGTTCATTTTATCATTGCACTGATAGATGGGATATAATGTTATCATACTCATGTCGTAAATTTATGAATAATTTGTTTAGATCAGGGTACCACTGTAAGACGTCAGACACAAAAAGATAGGAAGCTTGGGGGATTGCTATAAATACAGCTTGTTGTTTTTTTTTGTGTGTGTGGGGGGGGGGGTGTTGATTGGGGGCGGGGGTAAGTTCGGGTAGGAGTTTATTGTTTTAGCTTCGTAACTTTAATATAATTTACGCCACCAATTAGATTATTATTTTCTTTAACTTTAATTAATTTCATGATTACAGTTACAAAGCATAAAATGGCTTAGCCCTTGGGGCTGGGTTCAAGGGTGTGATGGGGGGGGGGGGGAGTGTGAGGAAGAAGGGAGTGTGATAAAAAAAATCGAACCCTCCTGTAGGTACATGTACACCCGGGGTTCGCTAACTTCGCTACCCTGCGTCAAAGCTGCAATCGTGTCTGTGTGGAGGCCATCGTTTGAGGAAACTTACTAGAGACACGAGGTTCCTGTGCGAGTGCCAGAGCTTTCCCGTTCCACAGTACGGAGTTGAACGAGGACCTCCACGATCTTGTCACAATCCGGGTTGCCTTTACTCAAGGGACCGTTTCATCAATGGCGAGTCCAATTTTGGTTTACGTAATTCCAGAAGGTAAAAAAACGACTAATTCTAAATGGGTCCTTTCCGTCATGGTTGTTTCGTCACTGCTCATTTATAACTTTTGGCATGATGTTATGTCATAAACAGCATCTTCAGTACTTCTCTACCACTCAGAGCGGGCCATTTATTTTCCTCTCTTGCTTAAAAGTAGCATAGCTCCACTTTCAGACGCTGCGATCTATAGGGTGGATGATGAAAGGTTCAGTGGCCCACGGTTAACGAGGGTGTCGTGTGGCCAGCATACTTTACTTTCCCCGACTAATCTCAGGTACCCATTAGAGCTGGGTGGACTCAGAGGTCCCCAAAGATCCCAAAATTAAAAATCCAAGTCATCACCAGGATTCGAACCAGGGACCCCGGTAGGGAAGCAAAGCGCTTTACCGCTCAGCCATCGGCAGATGATGTTAAAGAAATCTGTTTCTTTGAATACACGGTTAACGAGCAGAAAGCATGGGTCGTCACCGAGATTTGAACACAGGACTTCAGGTCTTAACTACTTAGCCACCTCCCGCCCAAGTTTAAAACTAGGTTGCACGATAATACATATATTACCATGTAAATAAAGGTAAGAACTAAAGAACAACACATGATAGTGGTGATGGAGGCTAGAACATAGAAACAATATAGACAACGACGTTCTAGCCAATTTGTCAGAATCGAGAAGACAAAAAAGACTGTAGCTCTCGGCAAAATCTGGCAATGTCGGCATCTGTCAGCCATTCCACAACGTGTTTACAATCTGCCAATCAAGGAACACGACGGGCGGTTGGCCAAATTCGAGTTTGAGTTTTTAAAGCTTGGCGATTTTTTTTATTTATTTGGCCTTTTTCCTGGCTCTAAAATTATTTTTAGAATTTAAAACAATTATCTGGAGTAAATTAAAATCAAGGTGAGTTTTGACAGAAGTGTCTTATTTCTCGTCTGTAGACTACAACTAGGGGATGCGAAAACAAACAACAAACAAAATGGAAGAATAATTGGAACACAGTAGGAGCATTGTCGGAACATTGGTTTTAAAGAAAGGGTGGAAATAAAAAAGGGGGAGGGGGGACATTCAAGAAAAAAAGCTTGATAATCTTTCCTGTCTGGATTTTTTTAAAAAAATTGTTTTTAGGATTTTTTTTTTTTAGTGTAATAATTTTATTCCTACACAGGATCGAAAATTGTTTTAAACAAATTTTGTTCATTTTCATGTCCTTGAAATTTGATCTGTCGTCTGCTACAGTGTGTCCTTCTAATTCGATGTATTTTAGGAGAACTCTTTTATTAATAGCCAATCGTATACTTTTTCTTCTAGCCATTTTTTTTTTGTTGCTGAGCTGCGCGCTCTTTTGCGTGGAAAAAAAATCTTGCGTGACTTAGTAGACGTCAGTGTGTATACCAAAATATTTGCGCGGGAATCCGAACAGAAACTGAAAAAAAAAAAAAAAAAGATAAACTAATAGAATTGTCACAGATAAAATAGTAACCATGTTGTAAAAAAAAAAATTAAAGTTCCCTTTTCAGGCCTTGCGATCTCGGGGCAGATTATGTAAATGTCATCTGTTTCTGTGGCCCACGGTTAATGAGGGTGTCATGTGGCCAGCACAACGACCAACCGCCTCTGCGTTTCCCTAACTAATGTCAGCTACCCATTAGAGCTGGGTGGACTCAGAGACGCCCAAAGATCCCAAACTTTAAAAAAAAATCCCATTCTTCACCAGGATTGGAACCCGTAACCCCCGGTTCGGAAGTCAAGCGTTTTACCGCTCAGCCACCCGCGCCTCCAACCTTGTTGTACTTTATTATATTTAATGTGTTATTCATTGTAAATAAACATTAGCTCTATCCAAGTACCGAAGAGGTAAGTTTATTACGCTAGTAAGTAGGTTCCAGTCGCTGTCTCTTGACTGTACACTCTGCACACCAATGCTACGTCTACAAATAATTTAGAAGTCTTCAAGTCCGAAGATTAGTGATGGGAATGCAGTATTTCTCATTTCTGCTCAGTGACCTACATATTTTGCCACATGTAAACCATTGTCCGCCGGTGGTCGATTTAGATTTTCTTTTCGCCGTCAGCATCTGTCCTCGGCAGCGGATTTTCTTTTGGTGTCTAATGTGTATCCAGCCTTTGTGAGTGACCTCCATCTATATCGTTCTGAGGCCGCATGTAACCAGGTGCTCTCTTCTATGTCAGCTATTGAGTTGTAAATAAGCAATATCATCATTTACATTCGTGATGTCTGTATTCTCATTTACCAAGACGTTGTTTTTTTTTGTTGTTGTTTTGTTGTTGTTTTTTGGGATAATTTTAGCATTGATCTGCTGATGCATCTTAGAAGAAAGCGCCACTCATAATTGGGTCTCACAAATTTCTGCAGATCGTCTGCTATAGCTACCGCGACGCCTCTCGGGAAGCGGAAGTATACAGTAGAGATAAATGTCTTCTCTTTCCCTTCATCTGAGTCAGCTAATAAAATCCTTTTCATTTGCAATGCCTCCCTCCACACACACTTTAACAGAGGATTCCGCCTCTGGCGAGTACAAAGAAAAAGTAGATTCCGTAACCATTAATCTTCCTGCGTATGGAAGGTGACATATATGTCATTTAAACATGGCATTTGTAATGACATTATCACTTCCACTTTCCTAATATCCATTTTTTTTTCTACACAGGGTGGTGCCAATCAAAAGGGGGAGGGTGGGCGGATCTGGGGGGGGGGGGGGCAATGCACGTGTGCACCATCTAGCCACGTATCTACCCGTGACGCAAGTATCTTCCCCTCCCCTGCCCTCAACGTTAACCGCCTGTCATGTCTAATACGTTCCCGCATCTACCTTTTTGGCGTTCATTTTGACACCTTGTTGATGAGGAGATGGGGGAGGAGGGGGGATATTTGTTCAAGGCTCAAGTCAGGGGATCGATTTCTGCAGAGGTAACCCCTCTAGCCCCATTCACACTTTTTACACACACACACATTCACACACGTATATAAACACTACTTTACGCCCACACACAAACATACATACAAAAGCATCTTGACCCTCGTTTAATTTCCACAGAGTAGTGCAGCCTGCAGTTACAGAATGTTGTCCAAGAATTTCACATATTTTGAATATTATCTGAGAAGGGGCGGTGGCTACCGGGGGTCCCGGGTTCGAATCCTGCTGAAGACAGTGATTTTAATTTCGGGATCCTTAGTGCGCCTCTGAGTCCACCCAACTCTGATGGGTACCTGAGATTTGGGGAAAAGAGAAGGCGGTTGGTCGTTGTGCTGGCCACAAAACACCCTTGTTAATCATAGGCCACAGAAACCGATGAACTTTACATCATCTGCCCTAGAGACCACAAGGTCTGAAAGGGGAACTAATATTCTCTGCCTGAATGTCCTGAAGTGTCTGGGTGGGTGAAGGTTTGTATGTTTCTATGTTTGTATGTTTGCTGTATTATTTGGAATGTACTTTCATATATGAACTTCCAAGCCTCCTGCAAGACGGCAAGGAATGGAAGCGGGCAGGATTTGAGCTCAGGATCATCGTGACACAGTCCAAAGGGCATTCCACACGACTAAAGCTCAAAAGCAAGGAAATCGAATTAAGAAATAACATTTACACTAATATGAAAAGAAAGAAAAATATAAAAGTATTTTTTTTAAAGCTTATATAAGGGAAATAACAATTACTTTCACGTAATATTACACTGTAGGATTCTTCTCCCTTTTTCTATTTAAAAATTTATTAACACTTTTAATTAACTAACTGTTTAATTTTGTATTGATTCATGTGTTGTTATCGACAATGAAAATTTGTGCATAATAAATGTCTCCACTTACTTCGAGGATGTGAATTGTGAGAACTAACGTGTTTAAGATTCACACAACTTTGACAGATCGACAGAGTGACTTGATATAAGCTTTGTAATAATGATTGCCCTCTATTTTTAGACCCTGCCATCCGATTTTTAAAGAATTGTATCGTCTCTGCGATGTATAAGAATAAATATAACATAAAATTATATCTCGCGTTTAACTGATGTTATGAAATTCTACCGTTTGAAATGTCCAAGCAGTTTAAATATTGATGGATTGGGCATTGAACTGTATGCTTCTTGGTATTCGTTTAATTATCTCCCTTTCATCTTCCATATTACACCAACAGTTTATTAAGGATATATAGATGTATACTTCTATTTTTAGAGTGCATACATTTAGTATAGTAGAGAAATGTTTGATTGTCTAGATCAGTGTTTCCCAAACTTTTGATCTTTTATAATTTTTTGTAATGCTGAGTAACTCTCGCCCCCCCCCCACATACTTTAATTTATAAACAGAACATAATAAATGGGTATTTAAGAAAATCAGCATAGTTAATGAGTTACAAGGCGTACCCCCCTCCAAAGTTTTTCCGAACCCCTGCGGGTACGCGTACCCGACTTTGGGAAACAGTGGTCTAGAGGATAAATATTTACTGTAGTAGAAAGCTGTGAAGCCAGCTTCTAATGTTGCGCTCGTTTTGTTGCGGTATTACAGCCCTGTTGGGTTAAAAAGCCCCGACAAGGTTGTAACTTAAGCCGGTTGAGACAACACCTGCGTCTACTGTGAGTAATGTCTATCTCCAAGTCGCTTATTCTCAAGGCGGATAACCCCATGCACGCATGCTTTTAACTCCCCTGTATAGGTTTCTTCCAGGTTGTTGATTTAGTGGAGTGTTGCCCACACTACGGTCCGGGTAGCGTATTCGACCAGTGACACCATGCTACGCTGACCATCCACTGTGCATATTGAAATTGCAGAGATTGTGTTTTATAAAACCCTATAAATTTTTGCGTCCCGTGACATGTTTCTGAAACGTACTGGACCCTCAAGTCGTTTCCAAAATGTATTGGTCCCTTAAGCCGTCTCTGAAATATTTAGGGCCCTCAAGTCGTTTCCGAAATGTATAGGTACCTTAAGCCGTCTCTGAAATATTTAGGGCCCTCAAGTCGTTTCTGAAACATATGCGGCCCTCAAGCCTTTTCTCTATTATTTTACGCCTTCAACTCACTTCTGAAATACATAGGGCCCTCAAGCCGAAATAGGCTGGCTACCAGTGATTGAGTGTACAAAGCACTTTTGGTCGGAGTTGGTCACAGACCAAACATACATTTTATTTGGAAATACGGATGGTCTCTTGAGATGTTAAATATGTTATATATGTATTGCTGTGTTGCTAGGCGTGTGTAGCCGTGGTCGGGGCTCGACGTTTTCGCCATATTTAATCCATTTTTTTGTCAACTATATGTATTAACGCTTCTATTATATTGATAGCACATTTATACTTCATCAAGCATTCAAAGTCAATGTATCTCAAACGATCACCAGTGTCGCCCCTTGGATCACATACACTTAAGTTCGAATCCGCTTAAGGCGCTTTAGGCTGTTTGGTCTTCTGGGACTGCACAGTAAGCAAAACCCACACTTAGAGAAACGCTGGCTTAAGAGAACATCTCTGTATTGGAAGGATTGTAATATTGCTCGGGTAATTACTTTATAATTAACAATGACTTAAAAACAAGAAAAAAATGTTAATTACATTTTTGTTTAAAGTCAAACTGTAGATCTAGATTTCTCTTTCAACTCTTGCCAATACTGGCATCTACATCATTATCTTAATTAATTATTAATACTATGCAATAATCAAAAAATAATAATGAATACAAATAATTATAAAAATTTCTGTGCTATGTCACTATGTCTCGAAGCCAACGTTATATTTAGCGTATCGGGAATCTCCCATTCCGACTTGAACCCAGTGAGAGAAGTTTTATTTAGAATTTCGGGAATCTCCGTAAGACGAACAGTGCTTTGAGATAATGAGCATTGCTCTGTGACAGAGAACGCGCATGTGTTAAAACAAAGAGACTTATTGTCATCTAAGCAATGCGCCAAAGATATTTATCTTTCTGGGGTGAGGGCTCCATTATGTTTCGCTGACATGATGTTGGCCAGATGGATCTAACCACGTGTACAAGCAGAAGCGTTCCAACAAAGGGGCGTATACAATATGCATTGATGGTCTACTGTAGAATGGAGCTATTCTCTTGTCTAGCATAAAAAAAAAAAATTATTTATTTATTAATAAGTTTTAGAAAAGTTTTAAACACTTAGAATCAAAAGTGGAAAATTAATACTTTTTTTTTAATACATGAAATAGACTTTGACCTGAAATATACTTTTATGCTAATGCTGTGAAATGCTGTTCACCCGAGACCATTTGTGATATAAGGCCGCAACACTGACCTGCAACGTCACAACATGTGTGCAGTTTAGTCCAATAGCTCGTTGTCACCTCCTACAGACCTGCGACGTGGCAACGAGCTATTTGTCTAAGCTGCCCACATGTTGTGACGTTGCAGGTCAGTGTTTAGGCCCTGAGTTTCTGTGCCCTTCGAGTCCAAAGATTACGGAGGTGTGCAGTATTAAATGTGGCTACGCAGTCCCAGCTGTGATCTGCATATTTTGCCACATCCAGCACAGACATAACCGTTGTGCTGGTGGTTGGTTTAGGCTCCCTTACAGCAATAATGGTGTCATATAATGAGCTAAAATATCCATTTGTTTTTATCGTAGTAAACAATCTCCTCTAGATAATTATACTATATATTGCCACTATTTTTTGAAATAATTTTCTCTGTTACATTAAGAATTCCTCTATTACCCTTGTAGTGTCATTACTTTTAATCGTGTCTTCAATAACTCTTATTGTATTATCAAGTGCATCAATCCTGTTCATTAATTGACATTGAAGCACGAGTTTTCCCCCCTTGCTGCCTTCTACTTTTATGACCTGCACATTGATTGTCTTACCTGATCATCGTTATTATCGCCCCTTTGTCTATTAATATATCTTACATTTTCCCGAGTTGTCGAACATTAATCGTTTGCTAGATTGTGAAATTTGTTTTTTATCTTAGGATACAAGTCTAGGTTTAAATGTACACGTTTCAATTCTTCTTTTAACAAGAAAAAAAAACCTAGCCAGCTTTCCTAATATTTCATCTTTTTTTTTTTTTATTTAACACAGTGCAGGGAAATAAAAATGTGGTAAATCTTGGACATTTGGGCTGAGTTCTCTGTACACGTTAGGACAAGCGAGTGTTGACGCTAACAGAATAATCTTTAAATACCTTCTGACACTAACAAATGGAGGGGCGGCCAGAAGGAGAAAATCAGCGCCCTCTCTGATCCAATAATTTTTACGGGCTATTTAGATAAACGCCCCGTTCTCGACATTGTCCCAAGTACCCCCCCCCCCCACAACCCCATTATCTGCCGCACCCTACACCTCGCATGCTGAAACACACTCACGAACACAAGAAGCAAGGGCGAACACATACACTCACATCTTCTGAGACACACACAATCATGGACGAAGACACACACATACATGGGAGCGATAAATCAATGATTTTAGTCTCGGATATTTAAAAAAAAAAGGAAAGGGGAGGGCAAATGACGGGGGGAGGGGGGAAGGGGGGACCAGGGGGCCACGTTACTGTTATGAAGTTAGTCGCGTCTTACGGCAATTTTCGGTGACATACGAACAACGGGGATTCCCGGCGTCAAAGAGGTTGACCCTAAATCATCTTCCCGCGTCAACCGGAAGCTCATTTTACCCCAATCCCAGATCAAGGATGAGTGTTGCTGGGAGAGAAACGGGAATGGAGTGGTTTGGGGGGCATCTTTTTCGGGGGGGGGGGGGAATGTGGGGGAGTCGGGGGGAAAAATCTGAGTAATGAGACCAGCAGACGACCAAGTTTGTCCAACACCCTGGTGTTTGATTGGCGCCCAAATATTGGCAATAACCACTTACGGTGGCAGGAACGAGATATACTCACCCCATAACAACCTCGCTTGTCTCCCCTCTTTCCTTTTTCTTCCCAATTACCTCCCCTTATAAAGGTTACAATAACGGTAATCATAGGATTGTCTTGGAGCTAATCGGGTTCCACCTAGCTTAAGCCATCGGGAAGGGGCAGCAATCATGGTTGTACTTTTGGTTAGGGTTTAGAGAGAAGAGAAAAGAAGACGAACATTAGTTCAGAGGATGAGATTTACTCCCCTTTGTTTTAATGGTGGTTGCCTAATTATTGCAGTGCTAGAAGCCACACAGGCCAATCTGATATTAAAATGGTTGGATTATGGGATTTTTGGGAATCAGCATAAGGGAGACGATTTAAAATAATAATTTTATATGTGAATTCTCTGAAATAGAAGAAATACAATGAATTAAAAAAAAAAAAGATACTTGCTGGACCAAAATTAAAACGGATATCATTATGACCACACAGATACACTAAAGCGTAGACCAATGACATATAATAGTTAACACTCTATATAATTATTACATATCTATATTTAGGTTGATAACAGATGGCCACTCTATTATTATAACCAGGTCTCAAGGATTGGCTTCTTTAATTACACAAACAGTTACAAAGGGAAAACAGCATCTGTCGAGACGTAAAATGCCACACAAATATTGTCGAACTGTCAGTTGTAAATATCCAAACATATCACAGAGGGTACAACTTAACCGATGTAAGCGTATTGGTCTCATTATGTCAAAACTTTTCTCAAATTTGAACACATTTTCTTTGAAAACAAAACTGAATGTCACTTTTATTAACAAATACACAACAGCATTCAACTTATATAGAGATGCCTGTAGAAGCATAAGTGAAATAAGGCTAATTAAAACCAGATGTGACTTACTTTAAAAATACACTTCTTTCTTTTACACGCGTCTCTCGTTTGTTATCTCCCTCTAAAACGGTCACAACCTCATTTATAACCTCAATTACGACATACTTCCTCGTTGTTACATCAGAAACAAATTGGCCCGCATAAGCGTAATATTACATCAGAAACACACACACACACACACACATATATATATATATAAGACGTGGGAAGATTGGTCGAGAGGCCGAGTACGCTTGAACTTGGTTTGGCTTGGCAACCTATGATGGGGGCTCGAGGTTCGATACGCTACTAGAGTTGTTTTTTCTGAGCACCTAAAGGCAGCACGGAAAGCCTTCTCCCAGATTCCCCCCCCCCCCCCCAACTGTTCCACAAATGAGATTGGACCCTATCGCTCTGAGCATGCTATAGGTATGAAAGTAGCGCTATATAAAAACTAAAATTTATAAGACAGTGGCATAGCAGCAATGACTCAGAATGTTCACTGTGCTCTAGTCCATGACTTATGGGGGCACACAGGCGTACATTACTTTTAAAAACACCGACAAGCATTGAATGTCTTGACACAGGGCCGGTCTTAAGCCACTGCAACATATGCGGCCGCAGTGGGCCCCGCACTCTTATAGGCCCCGCGCTTATTCTAGGTGAATATTATTAAATTAAATTATAATTAACTTATATTACAGGTTTCCCGGGACCTCCTGATTTTCCACGGGCTCATGGAAAACTGAAAAATAGACAAAATTATCATATTGGGGATTCATTCAATTACTTGAGATCAATAATTCACGAAGATAGATTGAACGATTTGGCAATATTCGCATTTTTTGCTTTTGAGCGTGATCTATGTAGGGGACAGAATTTGTAAGATGTACTGTATGACTTCCGCTACACTTCGCAATTAACCTTATCCCTAACCAGACTGGGCACCTCGCAAATCCATTTCGCATAGGGCCCCTCAATCGTTAGGACCGGCACTGTCTTGACACCTTAGTTAGCAAAGGGTAGTGCAGACAATGGAATATCTTTCTGTAAATGAATATAGGCGTACAGCATAACTTGATTTGTTTCTCTTTTTTGTTTCACTCAATTACTTTTGGCGGGAGTCGACACCATTAAAAAAAAAAAAAAAAAAAAAGTAAAATTCCCTTTTTCAGACCATGTGTTTTATTGGACAGACAATGTTGCGGTCATCTGTATCTTTGGCCAACGTTCAACGAGCAGGGTGCCACGTGGCCAGCACAACGACTAACCGCCTTTACTTACCCCAACTAAAGTCAGGTACGCATTAGAGTTGGATGGACTCAGCGGCGCTCTAAGAATCCAGAAATTCTAAATCCCATTCTTCACCGAGATTTGAGCCCAGGACCCCCAGGTTTGGAAGCCAAGCGATTAACCACTCAGCCACAGCGCCCCCCCCCCCTCGGCCACCATTATATGTATATAATTAATTTGCAGCTATTTGAAAAACTAATTCTAACATTTTCTGTATTCTTCAAAGCTTTTACAAAAAAAAAAAAATACTTGGAACTAGTATAAAAATGCTCACAAGAAAAAGGTTAATAGATTTAGATTTTCGCCTCTAAGACATCCAATGCCTTAGTCGAAGATAAGCCCAATTCTAATTTTAGATATCTTCAATTTTACACTACCCAATGACCGACATCGTGGACAGTTATTTTCTTATGTGGTTTATTCAGATTATAGTTTCACTTACAATAACACACAAGACAGACAGGTTAACGCATCCACGTCCAGACCATATGATACTGTTGAGCAGTCAGGGTTAGTAAGAAGTTGCATATAGTTCATGATAATTTACACTGCTTATTAAAATATTGCCGCTTGAGTTCTCCCATTGTTTTTTTTTTTGTTTTTTATGGGAAACCTCAGAATTTGCGCTATTCAATTTTAATTTTGTCATCACAGGAATCCATGGGGCCATATTCACAGCGGAAACTTTTTTTCTTTTCTTTTTTTCTTTATTATTATTTTTATTCAGTACTAAAGAGATTACATTGCCAACAACACATAAGACACCAACGTAAGTTTACGGTTTACACAACAGTTCACGTTAAAATTGTTCATAAACTGTCCAAACTTGCCGATCTGGTTGTCCATTGTCCTGTGTTGCAGACGAACGGAGTTATTGGGATTCTTTCGGAATATCAGTCCTTATATTGCTTAAATAAATATAATTTTATGGTATCACAACAACAAATGTAAGAACTCTGTTCAGAATTGTTTATAATTGTTCAGAGTTTGTTGTTTTTTTTGTTTTTTTTTAGAGCCTTCAGTTTGTAATTATGTAATTTTAATACAAAATTTAATATGAAATCCAGTTGATTTGGTGCAGACTGCCATGCTACTGAAACCATGAAAGCCAAACATAAATTCATGGCATTAATTTGACAAACACAACCTTGGATTTGTACTATATTAGAATTCATACATTAAAAACATCTAAACTCTACTTTATTTTTCCGTAACACATTATTTGAATCTGGGACACAGGAGATGGTCTATACAAGTATTGGCTCATGGACCACAAATCAGACATCAGAGCTACCCTTTATATAAACTGATGCTGATAAATAGTTTAATATATCCTTTAAAAATGTAACACTTATAGAATTAGAAATGTTTGAAGATTACAGAATCAATCTCCCAAGCGGTCTCCAGTCAGTACTCCACCCTGGGCACCTGGATGGTGCTGCCCAATCATCTCCTCATCATCATCCTCCTCCTCGTCATCATCTCCACCATCATTAAAGTTGTTTGCACTCTCGTAGGTGAATGTCCCTCGCGACAGATCCACCTCGATGGGGAACACAACAGCACCCTTCATGACGTCATGGCAGTCTGTGTGATATTTGGCCATGGCAGTGACAAACTTTTGAAGCTGGAAGACAATGTCCTGGACATGTTTTTGATCAAGCAATTCCATTTTCACAAGGACATCAGATCTCATCTTGGCAAATCTTGACCTGGCCTCTTGTCTACATCGGAGGATCAGCCTGTACTCATAGTTTCCAGTGTCTACCCTGTAGAGAGGGTTCCTGCAAAGCAGCATAACTGTATTCCTCATCATCCATCTCCTTCACTTTCAAACAGTGTAACAGATATTCAAATTTAGCATCTAAATATTTCCTGACAGTGGGTCTGGTGTCTGGAACAGCTTTATGGAGAAATGTGTTCAGGTCACTTATCATAGGCTTGACAGTCTTCAACATTTTGATGGCAAACTTCTCCATGTTACGATGAGCTTCCCCAAACTGGGAGAAAGCCTCGCTGGCTGCAGGCTGTGGTTCCCTGACTCCAATGTCACAAAATACTTCACCAAATGCTTTGTGTGACTGTGACAGATCAAAAATTGCCTTCAGTAATCTACGAGTCTGTATAATAAGCCCGCTGTACATGGTTGCTGTTCTCTCCATCTCTTCCTGCTTCTTCAACAGTCCATCACTACATAAAATAGCTCGACTTAA
The DNA here is from genome assembly GCA_030265305.1 of Biomphalaria pfeifferi. Taxonomy (NCBI): domain Eukaryota; kingdom Metazoa; phylum Mollusca; class Gastropoda; family Planorbidae; genus Biomphalaria; species Biomphalaria pfeifferi. Next base: position 1,256,306 of record JASAOG010000079.1, read on the forward strand.
GCCTAGAGCATCAGCAGTATTAGTGTTCATATTTTCTACCACCCTGTGCTTGACTTTCTTCAGAACTATATCTAAACTTTTGCCTTCTTTTGGATCAGCATGAAGCTTATTGTAATTGAATGTCACTTCTGCCTTTATAGATTGAATCATACGTGCCACCTCCACCTTAGTCCGACCTTTCACAGACTGGACATTGACACCCACGATCTCATTCCCTGAAGCCAAGGAGCCCTCTTTAGCAGCTGGAGTGTTGTCAAAAATCTGGACCACATACAGGCAAGGACAAGGTGGGGCACCGCCACCTATGCTGATTCCTATCAAATTCTGAGCATCCTTCTTCAAGACCACATGACCCGAGGTAACAGTCATACCCAGTTTGTCCTCTTCAATTTCGTAATCCAACATATCTGACATATTGACTTTCTTTTCTTTAATAATCTTGTCCAGACTTTAGATGGCGATATTAGGTGTATATCTACTAAGTAGTATAGTATGAACACCGGAAGTTTTCATTGTTCAGAAATTTGAATGTACGTTAGAGATATGCCATTGTATCCATTTGCAATAAACAAATATTCTTAAGGCTTATTAGGTTTAAAATTTATGTTGTAAAATTGGTCTTCAATTATACTCGTCCTCATTCAAAATAAAAAGAAGACGCATTATTATAGATTTCTAGAGTTTCACTCGTTTACATGCATACGTAGACCCAGCATTAAATTTAACCTATTAATTTTCATTTTCATATTTTACTTTATTTATAAGTGTACTGTACAGTACAGAGCTACCAACCCGCGTGAGAGAATTAGAAAAGCTGTGACTATGCGAGAATATAGGGCCTACTAAGATTAATAAAGATTAAGTTTTAAAAGTATTCACTTTTAAAATGTGAATTATTGTGTGTGTGTGTTTCAATTAGGTTTGGAGCTACATGACAGAACGCATCATTAAATTTCAAACGTTGTGGCTACATGACAGAATACATCAACGTTCAAATGTTGTGGCTACATTGACAGAATACATCAACGTTCAAACGTTGTGGCTACATGACAGAATACATCAAAGTTCAAACGTTGTGGCTACATGACAGAATACATCAACGTTCAAACGTTGTGGCTACATGACAGAAAACATCAACGTTCAAATGTTGTGGCTACATTGACAGAATACATCAACGTTCAAACGTTGTGGCTACATGACAGAAAACATCAACGTTCAAACGTTGTGGCTACATGACAGAATACATCAAAGTTCAAACGTTGTGGCTACCATGAAAGAATACATCAACGTTCAAATGTTGTGGCTACATGACAGAATACATCAACATTCAAACGTTGTGGCTACCATCAAGTACCAACACAATATTTACGACACACGTTTTTCCCATAAAATAATTATCTCCCCTAAACCTCAGATTTGTTATATTTAGAGCTCTAATCAAAAAGTTCAGAAAACAAACTTTAAAAAAAAAAATTCCCTCCATTGTCTTTTTCTTTCTTAACCCAAACGGACCCGGCTACGTGACTTGGGGACAACTTGATCTCCCTGAAGATTTGGGCATGTCCTGGTTTAGTCCAAAACGTCTTCGGATCGCCTCCATACAGCCCCCTCTCCCCAAACCTTTGACTGACACAGATCTTGAATGTGCAGAGTTATTTCGTTCCCGCCCCACAATCCTCTAGCACTTTTTTTTACAAAGCGTCCAGAGTTCATTTCCATAATGCACAGCGGACATTGATTCCCGACACTGTTTGTGCATAAAAGAAAAGAAGCCGACAAAACATAAATATATACAAATACCAGCATGACTATGAGAATGATTTGCGATTGCCTTTAGGCTCGTAACCTAATTAGTGACCGTTGCTGGGCGCTTCCGTGTGCCGGGTCCTGGTAAAGTTGGGTTAAGCTATCGAAATGACCCCTTGGGTCACGTGTTTGCAGAGGAAGCTGTCTGGCCTGATTCTGCTGAATCTGGAGTCAGCATGGCCCTTGAGACGCGCGGTGTTAGCACGTTTTGGTGACAATTGGTGTTAGGGTTGATATGTTCTGACAAATGTTTTTTAACCCTTAAAATGCGTGTGGTAGTTAAGCCTCTAAACATCTATGCACTCATTGTAAAACAGCACAGCACTTTAAGGGTTAACTTACTCTAAACTAGGTCAAGTTGTACACACAATTGTAGTCAATCTCAAATCTCAAATATTAAAATTATATCAACATAGAAATTTAATATCAACATGTAGATTTAATATCCCTACCTGAATTTCATATTAACATGTAGATTAAAAGAATTTCTATAAATCAAAAAAGAGCATATAACTAAAATGTTATTTAACCTTGGTTAGGCCAGTAATAGAATATGTATCCTCTGTTTTGGGCCCCTCAACTCAAGAAAACATTAAGAAACTAGAACAGGCACAAGATAGAGCAGTCCGATTCATAACAAATGAATATTCACATTTGACTAAAGTAACACCTTTAGTAAAATCACTAAATTTAGAAAGCCTTCAGGACAAAAGACTTAAAAGCAAATTAGCAATTATACATAAAAAACAATCATAATCTTCAAATACAAAAACAAAATTTAATAAAATACTCAGAAAGACACAAAGATAAAGGGACATTCGTCGTTCCATACGCTAGGACAAATTTGTACAAATACTCCTTCTTCCCTAGTGATATTAGAGCATGGAATGGGTTGCCTAAGACAGGAAAATTAATGACTTGGCAGAATTTAGGTCATTGGTAAACATGCATAACTAGATGATAGACGCGTAGGACATAATCATCTTCTTTTTTTAAAGTAGCGTCTGTATTTTATAAGATAAGATCAAATATCAACCGAGCAGATTTGATATCAACACGTAGATTTGATATCAACACGTAGATTTCATATCAACATATTAACATATTATATATTAATTAGACTCGTCTTAGAGACGCAAAACCTTGGTTCTTGGTTTTAACCTCTGATTCAGGCAACCCATTCCATGCACTAATGGCGCCAGGGAAGATCAAGTGCTAGTAGAATTAGTCCTAGCGTTAGAACTAAGAAGTGTCCATTTATCTTTGTATCTTTCTGAGTATTTTATTGGGGTCTTGGTAATACAGTGATGATTGCTGCTTTGACAGATTCTCTATGGCCTCCTTCAGTCGCGAAGCGACTATGGATCATCTTATGGAAATGAGATGGATGCCTGGGCATTAGCTGTGGTCGGAACGATGTCGCCCACACATCAATTACCCCTCTCCACGCAGCTGATGTATCCAAAGGAGCGTCAGTGCCGATACAGTTTAGGGTCAGCGGCGTCGCAGGTTCTGCCAGAGTGTAGCACTGGGTGCTGCAAACTGTCTTAAGGTCGCCAGCTCCTGATTTTTCCTCAGGGTTGACTCCCGAAGCCTTTCCCGTGATTGGGTATAGCTGCAAGGCAACAGAGGTTTGAATTCTTGCCTTCTCCTAGGTGGGTAGCCAGCCATGGCTAACGAGCCCCTCCTGCCCGAAGCTTACTGATTAGAAACATTAAAAAGCAATTCGAAATTGCCAACACGTGAGTCTAAAATTTGAAATTTGCAAATGAAAACCAAAAAATGTATTTATTTATAAATTGTTGTTTTCTTTTACTTTTAAAAGTGGTTCTAGACTTTTTGTTTCGTTTCTGCTTTGGTTTTTTACGGTTCCCAAAGGTAAAATTACAGGTGGATTCTCGTGTCTGCCATCCTTGCTGACTCACTGGCTAGAATCTGTATTGTCTCCGCTGCTCGCCCCTCTGTCTGTCTGACCAGGCGAGCTAACAGGTAACACCGGTAACTGACGGGGCGAGAGGAATGTTACCACCGCAAAAGGTCAACAAACGCCATCTTGGAGGGTTTGTTTCCTTTTCGACTTTTACTATCTCAAACAAACAGAACTTGTCTTCTGACGTCTCGGGTTTTAAAGGGGAGATCACTTTCATCTTGTTTTAAAACTTTCTCCTTACTTCCCCTTGAATAGCTTTTTTTTTTTTTTTTTAAAAAATTCTCAGACTCTGGCCACATGATGCAAGCAAGACACTAGCAAACATTTCACCTTTTCTAGAGTGGAAAAAATTCTTGGAGTTACTAACAACAGCATCAGGCATACATCCTTCCTCTCTTCCTCCAATATCACCCTCTCCTCCACACACACACACACACACACACACCTCTAACAACCTCTTGCTCATATTTACCGCCCCCTTCCGTTATCCAGGATCGGTGACTTTCTCCCACTTCGACTTACAAACAAAGAGACTAAGAGAGAAACAAGAGAGATTTGTTGATACTAGGACAGGGCCGGATTTACAAATGATAAGGCCATACGATGTTGAAGATATTGTTAAGCAAAGGATAGTGTCAGTGTTTTTGTTTCTTCAAAATTATTGAAAAAAATCCCTGCAAAGATTTTTGGGGGGCCCCCAGGCAAGCTGGGCCCTAAGATATAGCTTATGTTACCTATAGGTAGATCCAGATCTGTACAAGGACTAGGAAATAGACCTAATAAGACATCTAGATGTCTAGTCGCTGGTACTAAGACTTTGACTTTCTTAAAGGTAATCATCAGGTCAGGTGGGAAAATTTTGTGTGATTACAACTTTGTGGTAAATCTAGATTCAGATCGTGTGACAACACCCAGGAAACCAGGACTCCATTGAATACTATTCACAAAACATAAATCCAATTTAAGCTAATGTACTATTGAACAACATATAGTCACATCGTGAAACAAGCAATTTGTTTAAAAATATACATTATAAAAACAAATCTTAAATAAGCGAATGAACCGCGCAATTACTGCCTTTTCTCTCAATACTGCATAATTTATTTTCCTTTTTTTTCTAAACAAAACAATATTAATTAAATACCACGAATTAAATAAATAATTGGCTTTTTTTTTATAGTTGATTCATGTGCTGTCATCGACAATGAATAATTGTGCAAAGTTTCAACTTGATCCGAGAATGGAAAAAGGGAGAATCTACATGCAAAAGACTCCTGCCAGACAGACGAAGCAAGTTAATATAAGCTTTATAATAAATCTTCACACAGGATACTACAGATATAATGAAACAAAAAAGAATTAAAATTTTAAAACTCCACATTCAAAATAATAAATAGACGTATACAAGAAAATGTAGACATAAAAAAGGTACTTACATCCGGTGGTGTGGCTAAGCGGTAAAGCGCTAGGCTTCTGAACCGGGGTCCAGGGTTCGAATCCCTGTGAAGACGGAAATTTTTAATTTCGGGATCTTCGGGCGACTCTGAGTCCACCCAGCTCTAATGGGTGCCTGACATTAGTTGGGGAAAAGTAAAGCCGGTAGGACACATGACACCTTCGTTACCCGTAGGCCACAGAAACAAATGACCTTTACATCATCTGCCCTTATAGATCACAAGGTCTGAAAGGGGAACTTTACTTTTCTTTACATCCTAAACAATGTATTAGGAATACAAATTAGTGTATAAGAAATTGTCTACTTCGGTTCCGGAAATTGAGTTCCAGATTATAAAAAAGTCGTTCAACTTCTAGCGTTATAAATAAACTGGCCGGATTTAGCCAGCGACCTGCGGGCCTTAGTTTGTGTATTATTAATCTAGTTGATTAAATTTTCAATTTTTTTTTCTTTCGCAACGAAAGTAAAAGTAAATTGCAAAAAAAATGGGTTTACCCGTTAGGCTGATACATTCATATCAAATATAAAATACTGTGAGAACGGGTTAATCCGATCTGTTAACAAGTTTCTTTCTTTAATATAGATAATTTTCGCTTTTTTATTTTCATTTTTGTGGACCCTAGGTTGTGGGAGGGACATTAAACATACACTGCGGTCTCCGCCATGATCTAAGGAAGATTTAAGCCGAGTTTTATCAAGATTGGTCATACGGTTTTGATTTCAATGTGGGATATACGTACATACACCATACAATCTGCTTTATATATTAGATTCTAAAGTTCTGCAACAGTAAAAGTTCAAGAGAAAATTATTCACGTTTTTAATTTAGAACTTGTAACAAAAAAATGTTGATGCCCAGTGTCGGAGCTTAAGATGGGTAGTTGAATAATATTGGGAAGACAACATGGACGTGCCTGAAACTGAGATTCTGACTATGGCAAAAGACAGAGAAGAATGGAGAAAGATGGTTAACATATTATATGCAACACCCCAATGTTTAACAGTCTAAGGGATAGGTGAAGGAACTTGAAACATTTGAGGTTTGTTATTAGACGTAAAATGGCTGGGTTCCAAACAAAGCTGTCTATATTTGTGACTGCTTGTCGTCCTAAATATAGACTAACTATTAAAGTCTTACCAAAACATGGTAAAGAATTGGTACAAAGATGCTTCAATACAATCAGAAGGTAATTGATCAAGCCACAGAGTTCGTTCCCTTGGATACTTATTGAATTGGATTCTTTCCCCTTTTAACTCAAACTCATCAACCAGACCCCCCCCCCCCCCACGTGCTTCACCTTCCCAACCTTTCCCAAGCTACTTTTGTCTTTATAAGCCTGTATCAAGCAACTTAAGTGGTGAGCATACCTAGACTCAAGTAGCGTGAGTAGTCCGGAGACCTTAGCCGAGGAGTCCTTGAATGGCAGCTCATTTACGCAGTGCAGAGGCCGGCTTTCACAATACAGGGGCCTGTCAGGAGGTTGAAAATGTCATGCACAGCTCTCCCCCTCCCCCCTCTCCCCCCCCCCCCTCTCCCACCCTCAAACCATTAGCCTTATTGCTCATGTTATAGGTGTTGTCAGTATACCTGAACTGTATATGTCGGGGTAGGCGGAAGTTAGGGGAGAAGGGGGTACAAAGGTAGGTACTGCTTTTCACTTGGCACATTTATTATTGACGTCTCGATTTGTTGATAACACAACAGAGTTATCTCGGGTTTGTGATGAGAGTTATGGGACCTTGCCCCCCCCCCCCCCATACTTTTTTTTCCTCATCCGAACCTCGCGGCCATTTTATCGTTTCCTGGCTGCCTCACTATTTTGAGTTTGATGGCTGGCCAATTTCAGAGCGAGGTGGGAAACTTTGACTCCCAAAACTGATTTATTGCCAGATAGAGCTTCGTATATATTCTTCGGAAAAAATGTTTAGAGTTTGGATGATCAGATTTTAATGTAACAATATGATGGTCTTCGGCCTCTAGTTGTGTGTTTCTTATTTTAATTACTTTACTAATAGTCACCTAAAAACTGTTGGCTTCCTTCGTAGAACACCCTCTCATATGACTGTGGAGCTCTATTCATGAGAGGCACTCCTGTCCAAATGTAACAGAAACCAAGATGGCATTCGCTTTGGTGGTAGAAGAGCCAGCCATTTTTCATTTGGCACGCTTTTCTTCCATAGCTAAGGCCAATGTTTCTTCGCTGTCCGTAGCTTTCTTGATCACCATCTCTTTCCACATAGTGCGGTTAGTGCTGTCATGTGGCGCAAGCTGACATTCTAGTGATCCTGGGACTTGTTGGACTTCACATTCACCTAGCGGCTTAGACAGTGACAGGGCAATGTATTGATATAAGTAAAATAGTTATGGACTTATAGAATTATGAAGATTAACGAGGCTGCCGCGTGGCCAGCACAAGAACCAACCGCCTTTTCCCTTTTCTCTATCATTAGAGCTTGGTGGACTCAGAAACGCCCAAAAGATCCTGAAAGTAAAAATTCTAGTCGGAACCAGGATTCGAACCAGGCCTGGAAGCCAAGAGCTTTACCACTCAGCCGTCTTATCTTCTTATCTTATCTTATATAATACAGACGTTACTTCAAAAAAGAAGATGATTACGTCCTACGCGTCATGCATTTAGTGACGCATATTAACCAATGACTTAAATTCTGCCAAGTCACTGGTTTTCCTGGCTAGCTCAGGCAACCCATTCCATGCTCTAATAGCACTAGGGAAGAAGGAGTATTTGTACTAATTTGTCCTAGCGTATGGTCTCCGCACACATGTATATAGATATTTATAAATACACATGCGCTAGCTTGGACATGTCCGCCGGATGGAGGACAATCGCGTCCCGAAAGTCATTCTCTACGAACAACTCGCGACTGGCTCAAGAAAAACTGGTCGCTTCTACCTCCGTTACATGAATGTAATAAAACGGAACATCAAAACAGTGAACATCAACACTGACCATTTGGAAGACATAGCTCTAGACCGCACCAGATGGAGAGAGTCAGTGACAAATAAAGCTTATGGACAGCGAAAAAAAACATGGGCCTCAGCTCTGGAAGAAAAACGTACAATGCGAAAAATGGCCAGCTCCTCTATCACCAAAGCGAAAGCGATATTTGTGGACGGGAGTGTCTCTCCAAAATGGGACTCCACAGCCACGTGAAAAAGTCTTCGAGATGAACCATAGTCGCTCTACGCCTGGAGGAGGCCAATATATAAATACACAAATAGAAGGATCTACATAAATTACAGTTTGGACATAATACAATATCACTTTCACCACCTTCTTCACCTTTTCTTTAGTCTCTTGGACTGTTGGGGCACACACGAAAGATCTGTCGACTGTCATTCACTGAAGCTGTCTGTCTTTTGCCTTGGATAGTACAATATATTGTAAGTTTATATTCTTCAAATATGATAATGTATCTTTGAATTTTTGTCATTTTACTTGCTATTCGCAATTTTATTCAAGTCAACAAAAATATTTTATATA